>CM065816.1:118269714-119519714 GCA_033398695.1 Orobanche coerulescens
TCGTCCATAAGTCGGTCGCCAGAAGTCGGTCGCCAGGCGCCGAGCGATGATCGTATCGGATGTCGATCGCTCGACACCGGGACTTGTCCTGGGACCTTCGGCTGGGCGATTCATGCTTGTCTTTCGGGCTAAAGCTAGGTCGCCTGGTCGCTGGTCGGCAGATCTTCCTCGGACGCTCGGCAGCGACTTGGTCGCCCGACCTCCTAGGCGATCGCCAGTCGGAAGGTGTTAATTCTTGACACAACAATTGCCCCCCAGCTTGCTCCTATGTTGAAGACATGGGGCGAGGTGGTTCTTGCTGGCGATCGTGCAAGGATGAGGACGGGCGATCTTGCTGAGCTGACTTATGATTTCGGACTTGGGCTACCACGGTCGATTGGCTTTAGCTATCTTTCGGTCTTGTACCTGCAAAAACAACATTGGCCGATCCCCCATGGAAACTTGGTGGTTTCGCTTTGTTTGAGGAATCGTGCACAGTCGCGGAGATCGATGGACCGACCCCATGACCGTGTCTTGGTGCGCGAAGACAATGAGTGTCTCGTGACTCACTTTATTATGAGGGTCCTCTGTTAGGCTGCGCCTCGCCTCGTATTTAAACGAAGGGCGTGCGGTCTCGGTCTAGAGGAGTCTTTGCGCGGGGCAGCGTCGGATGAATCAACTCCACGCCCGCGGCTTGTTAGCTCTGCTTCCACCTCGGCCAGCCATGGAGATGGCCGACCTCGACGGTGTACGTTGAGACGGGGATTGTGGCATGTGCCCACTGATTAATGTTGGAGAGCCCTCCGACTACGCCGGCCTCGTATTTAAACGAAAGGCGGGCGATCTTGGCCGAAAGGGACCTTGCATGGCCGAAGCAGCCGGTTCCATCGACTGCCAGGACCATGGCTTTGTGGTGTGCGGTGGAGGCGATCTTATGCCTTAGTCCGTCATGTTATATGATGGACTGTAGATGGCGATCGTGTCCTCCGGACTGCGGATGATGTAGCGTGTTGATCGGCGATCGGGCCGGAAGACTGGCGATCGTCGCTCGGCTGCCGATCGCTTATTCGTAGGTCGATATTGGCGATCGGGAGGGAGATCGTCGTCCGGGTGCCGATCGCGCTGCTCACAGGCTAAGAAGAAACCTTTGCACGGCGGAAAATCTGCGGCTCTTGCCGGAAGGCTGCGTAGGTCGTAGGTTGGGTCTTCGTGAGATGCCCGAACATAGGCGAAAAACCACTGAAATCCTCCTAGGACCGCGTAGAGGCGGTCTCATCGCTTATGGGCTCGCCATTGAGGATGATTACGTCTACCCGGTCGATGTAGTCGAGTCGGACTCTTCTTCTCCACTGCTTGATTTGCATCATGCGAAGGGGACCTTCGGGCGGACGACCGGTGGCGAAGTACTCGGTGAAGCCGTGCGCCGGCTCGTTAAAGGAGCCAATGGACCGGCGGCAATGAAGTGTACCACCGGTGGGCGAGGTCGTCCAGCGTCGGAGGAACATTCGGCATCTGGTCGCGTCGGATGCCCCACACCCGATCATGTAGATGTTGAACTTCCTCGGGTGCACTTGGGGTCCGATCGCCCCTCGTACACGGGCGTTTGCGGGGAGCGATCTTATCTTTGCACGGGCGAGCTCGATGTCGATCGTGAGCGCCTCGCTTGGCAGCGATCGTCGTCTTGGCGCCGCCACAGATTCGGGAGCGCCTTCATGTCGTCGAGTTGACGTTGCATCGCAGCCATCGCCGTGGCTTGGTCGCTTGCCGATCGGCTTTGGGAGCAGGAGCCGAGGCGATCGTGTACCGATCTCCGGGCTCCGCTGCCGCCGACCTCGGCAATTCGGCGAGGGGGAGCCAGACGGCTAGGCTGCCTTCTGGGAGTCGGGTAGGCCGAGCTCCTGGTGACGGACTCAAACTCCGTCGTCTCGTAGATGGGGCCGGACCGGCCCGGTAGCCAGGTCGGGTCACTGCCCAGGCGATCGAAGACAGAGGTGCCCCGGCTGGCGAGCGCCTCTTCCTGCGGACGGGAGCCTCCTGGCGATCGCTCGGCCAGTGACGCCTTGAGCTTCCGTTTGGACTTCCGGCGGACGGCCGAGGGGGCGATAGCAGGAGGCGCGTTGAGAGCACTCCGTCGCTCCTGTAGGACGGCCAGGGCCCCTTCGATCTGTTCCTTGGTTTGGAACCGATCGAGCGAGAGGCTTGGGCCGCCGTCCAGGGACGGGATCGAGCGTCTCTGACCGCGGCGGCTACCTTCCACCATCGGCTGTGGCTCGGACTGGGACGGAACAGGGGGTTTGGCCGGCTGGTCAGCGGCTTTCTTCGACGCGGAGGCGGAAGACATGATTTCTGAAGGATTTCTTTGAAGTGCAGTAAGTGTCACTTCAAGTATCTGCCCCGAGAACAGTGAGTGTTCTTCGGGACGGTAGGTATAAAAAATCGGAGGTTCAAACCCCTTCTTCTAGCGCCAATTTTTGTTGCCCAAAATATTTATCCGAAGATTAATACTGCTGGAAGACGGACAACAAACAACAATTGCGGGAGCACTTCCGAGAGTAGATAAGTAATACAAGATTTGCCGGGTTTGTTAGGCCCGGGCTTGAATGCTCTCGCGAGATGTTATTAATACGAATATTCGTGGATACAAGTATTAATGAGAGAAATCTAAATACAATGAGTGTAAAAAGACTCTGTTAATCCGGCTCTTGAGCGAAGCTCGGTGTTCTTCGTTCCCGCCGATAATCTGCTGGATGAGATAGGCCGGGAGAAGTAAGACCGAAAGATAACTGTTGCCAAGAGTTGGATGTTTTGCCAAATGCAAGTATTTTGCTTCTGTATGGTGTGAAATGCGGGAATGCAGACCCTTTTTCCAAGTGCAGGCTGCCTTCTTTATATAGGGGTTGAGGTGCCCTGTCTCCTAGTGGGCGATCGCCTTTCGGCATTTAATGTAATGGGGCGATCGTCCTAAAGGGCACATGGGCTGCCTGCTAAAAGTCCATAGATCCAGCCGGCAGCTAGCTGAGCGGTCCAATGAGGATCCAGCACGCGTCCGGAAGTACTGTCACAGGAGGTCCCACTTTGTTACTTTCGGCGGACTTTGTCAGGGTAGGTGACAGGCTGTGGTCACCAGTCTCGTCCGTCAGCTCCTTTCGCAGGCCTGGGCCCTGTTGGTAGGTGAGGTAGGTGACAGGTTTGTCAGCGCCTTTTGTGGATCTGCACGCGGGGTCAGTTTTGAGACTTGGCCTTGGCCGACTGGATGGCCATCGGCCCAGATCGTCATGATGCGGTTGTAATACCCGTGATTTTGATTTCCGGTAATTTCTTTTTTTTTCGGCGGAAGTCCGTTTTGACGACTCGCTCATGACCGTTTCGTCATTCTGAGAATGATTAATTCTGCACTTTTTGTCATCCGAGTTCGTTTCGGTGTCGTTTTGTTGAGTTCCGTGCTTTTTAGCGGTTTTTCCGCACTTGAGTTCGATTCTTGCGAATCTCGTCCGAAACTGTTGTTTCGACTTTCTCGTAAGTTCATTTAATGTTATTATTCATGTTGCGAGCTTTGGCTTGGTGTTTCGATCACGTATCGTGATTTTCGGGCGTTTTGGGCCATTTTCGTAATTTCCCAAAGTTTGGGGTAATTACTTTCCGTTGTCGAGTTTCGAGCCTTCGGGTAGTCGGAATCGTATGTTCTATTAGTGCTCGGATTCGTCTTTTCGAGTACTTCGTAACCGTATCTTGATTCGTACTCAGTTCGGGTTTGGGTCGTTCGGGCCGTCGGAGTTGGTCGGCGAGTCATGGCCGGGCATGATCGGGCAGGCCATACCGCCGAGTAACGTCGGTAATGATCGGCCATTACGTCGTAAGGCGATTCGTCGTAAGGCCCTGGCCGTAACGTCACGTAACGTTCGGCATTTTCGGCAGAGTTCGGCCATGGCGATTACGTCGTAAGCGTGGCGATTCGTGACGTAACGGCCGTGATCGGCTATTTAAGGCTGCGGACGGTTTTCTTGACCATTTTCTCCTTCTTTCTCTTCCCGTCTGCGTTTGTGGGTGTGTGAATCTTCTAGAGATGTTGTTGGACAATGAATACATGAAGTTTTGAGGTTCATATCATCAATCATCCGTCTATAACATCCTTTGATCGAGCGAATCGGAGTGATTTTCTAGAAATCTAATTTTGGGGATTTTGGGTATTTTGTTCGATTTCGTCCGTTTAATCCGATTTAACTTAGGATTTTGATGGATTGATGATTATTTAGATGTATTATATCATTTCCCTTGTTATTCCATGGTTGGATCGTATCGATTCGTTATTTGGGTCGAGTTCTTGCCCGACGCCTTGAAGGTGTCCAGAAATGTTATAGAGGGTTTTCGGGCGTTCTACGATTATTCTTCCTCGTATGATCGATGATTTATTGATTGTATGATGTTAGGGTCGTGTTTCTTGCGAAGAAACCGTGTTGAACCCTTTCGTTCGTCGCCGTCTTCCGCTTCGATAGCATTGGGCGTTTGAAGCTTTCCGTTGAGCCGTGTTCGTCGGAATACTTGCGTGCGATTTCGAGGCAAGTACCTTGTCCATATAATTCTTGTTTTATGGATATGATAATTGGTGATCGTATTTATATGTTTGTTTGATTGTTTGAAACGAGCTTTCAAAAGAATCGGTTTAGCCTTGTTAAAGGCTTGCTTTCAAAACGCGTGTGTTTTGTGAATGTTGTGTCTTGTATATGACTATGTGAATCCTATGGATATATTTTGTGTTGATGATGCACTTGGTATTTGCGTGTGGACGTATATTATTTCATTTCGGTGCGTTGTGGTTTGACGTGGTGTTTTGCTAAGTGTTTGATGCCTCCGAGTGAATTGTTTGGATATCTTTCTTTGCATTGTGTTATTTTTCTGAATGTGTAGATATGGTTGAATGTCTACGGTGAAACATGGCACGCGATCATGTGGTCGAGGATGCAACAAGTGATTGATCCAACCGTGAGAGCTCGAGATAATCTACGGTGGCACATGGCATGTGATCATGTGGCCAGGATGCAACAAGCGATTGATCCAACCGTGAGATGTGTGTGATTTGTTTCGCTAGCTCGGGAGGGTCCTTCGAGGCCTCGGGTGGGATGTCGGTGGTATCGTCCCGGTCCTAGGCGATGCGCGTGCGTGATTATGTTTCGTTGATTTTATGTCCGTTGAGGACACGTGATGTTGGGCTCTGACCCTGTAAATTGTTGGTGATTTCCTATTTGCGAAAACAAAACATTTGGGCTGTGACCCTATTGATTTTTTTGAAAGAGAAGGATTTCATAATCCTAAATTGTTTTCTATTAAAACTCTCGATGGCATTTTAAACCGTTTTGTAAATTGTTTCCCTTATTTGCGATCTTTCGGTTTTGGAAATGTTTTACCAAACTCATGCCTCGGGAAGTGCTTTTCATTACGTTTGTAACTTTGAGGATTTCTGATTATTATTGTTCTTGGAACTTGTATTGTATGGCTCGTATTTTTGCACTTGTACTTGCACTAGCAAAACAGTGGAGTTTTGCTAACCCCCGAGTATTCGGGGGGTGGATGTCTGTATTGCATTCAGGTTTTGGAGCATAGCACAGGGTCGGCACGAAGGATGATGAAAGATGAACGATACTAATCACATGAGGATCCGTATGATGTTATTGGTTTAGTTGCATTTTATTTCCGCTGCAGTATTCTTTCCCCGTTGTACGGGAGTGTGTTGTATTCGACCCCTGCGTGGGCATGTATTATAATTGAGTTGTATGCATTTATTGAAAGGCCAAATCGGTCTACTGAGTCTTTTTAGCCTTAAAGGCATTGTCGAATTGTTCGTTTGTTGTTACCAGCCTGGTAGATCCTTGAGGAAAGGTTCTACGGCGTGTAATATCCCTGAGCGGATTGGGGGTGTTACAGCGGTCGCCTCAAGCTGGACACCGAGGATCGTTCTCGACCAGTCACGGAAGGTCGGCAATGGTCGGTTGCCAAGGGTCGGTCGGCAAAGCGCCGAGAGCTGATCGTCCATAAGTCGATCGCCAGAAGTCGGTCGCCAGGCGCCGAGCGATGATCGTATCGGATGTCGATCGCTCGACACCGGGACTTGTCCTGGGACCTTCGGCTGGGCGATTCATGCTTGTCTTTCGGGCTAAAGCTAGGTCGCCTGGTCGGCGACTCTTCCTCGGGCCTTTCGGCGGCGACAGTCGCCCGACCTCCTAGGCGATCGCCAGTCGGAAGGTGTTAATTCTTGACACAACAATTATGTCAATAAAAATTGCATTTTACACAATTTTACTAATAAAATTAAATTAGTTCAAAACGGCCTTTACAACCCATCGAATAAAAATTCAAAACTAAGTACATGAACTACATCATGATCCAATAATAATGCAATAAATACATTAAAACATGGCATAAATCATTGATCTAAGTATTGATCCAATTAATATAAAATTAATCTATCTATCAGAGCTAGTCCAATTAATTCACATAACTGATAATTTTAATTTGTTCCGGAAGCAAATAAATATTTCATTAAATTAATTCCCTTAAAAGTGAAAATATCATATTTAGATTTTAGTCAAATTAAATCCAATTTTATTTACGGGAATTAACTTACCAAACATGAAACATAAAAATAGAGTCAGAAAAAATTGCTCGGGCCAAGCTCGTGGCCCGGCACAAATGCCGGGCCTAATCCGAGAAGGTCAATCTGCCGAGAGCAAGCAGCTCACTTTATTGTTTGCATGATGTCCGTGACTACGAGCAGCTGGGGCCACTTTTTCGACTCGTCTTTTCATCCCGAATTTGAAAATTACATTTGTTTAATTTTTATATTACAAATATAAATCAGTTTTTGAAACAAAAAAAATTTATATTGTCACATAAAATCATAAAAAGTAAATTTTTAAATGAATAATTAAACATTAACGATTACAACAGTTATGATTCCAAATCATAAAAACATTCCACCAAGCATTTCAAATGCTAATATCATATATATGATCGCATAGATCTCTCGCTGATACCACTGGTGGGATTCGATGATAAAACAAAGTGCACAATGGAAATAAAAAGGGATCAAAGTGAATAAATTCGAACCTCTAAAAGGATCTATCAAGCATCGTATATACGAATACAAATAGACGAAGATAAAATTATAGGAACCATACCCTCGTAGTCCATTGATAATTTTTCTTGTAGACTATAACGAGCACGAATCCAATCAGTTTGATCTCTATGAATAATCCAACACCAAAAATATCGAGTGTCTCTACGTCACCACACATCGGAAGATGATCGGAAAATATTTCCATCAAATTATTCTCGAAGAATACAACTAGAAATTGATAGATTAGCTTAGTTTATATTTTATAAATGCTCTAAGTATTTTCATAAAAATTATTTTTCTCTCAAATACACTTAAAACTCAAGTGTAAGAAACTAAGGAAGAAATCCCTCTCTCTCTCTCTCTCTCTCTCTCTCTCTCTCTCTCTCTCTCCTCAGTGCGCACAGCCGATTCCTTAATTTTGAAGTGGACGGTGATGTTTATTTAATACACAAATTATACACCTCACTTCACTATCAAAGCCTTAAAGTAATATATCTAATATATCGTCGAAACCACATATTGATATTAAATTTGGCATAAATATAAAGAAAATCAATCACCAACATGTGGTGTGGGGTGGGGGCGGCTATGAAGAAGGATAATGGAGTTAGTTCATTTTGATCCATGAAACCGACCCTCATATCTAGTTTGGTAGATAAACCTTGGTATGTTTCAATATTAATATAATTAATTAATTCAATTAATTAATTATTTAAAAAATAGTTCTCTAAGAAATATTATGAATAAAATTAATTACTTAGTAATTATTTAATTCGCGAGACCAATTTTATTTATCCAATAAGTTAAAGTAGACATCTAATATCCAATATTAACTAAGAGAGAATAAGCCAAGTATAATCCATCATCAATTTATATGTCGCGATTCTGTAGATTCGTCTCAGTTAGCATTGAGAGGAACCAATGAGTGTTAGCACCACCTAGCCAGTCCCATGGCCTACATCGTAACCTAACGGAGAAATAATGATAGGGATCAGTCCAAAATCTTTATGTTATGAATAACGTATATGTATAAACGCTTCAATCATATGTCCTGATCAAGTATTAGGGTCACAGTAATGTCAAATCCTATTGTAACTTGACTTTATAAATTTGTTAATGCAAACTGAGATCACCAAGCTCTAGTGTATCAAATACAACCAGCTATAAATGCTTTGGCCAAAGACTTATGATCTAATTTGCCACTAACCGCATATGACATTTACCTGCTCACTTACAGGAGAAAGAATCCTATCTTGGTATTCATTAGAGACTACTACTTGCCCACTAAGTTACACTTCGAGGTTGACCCCATCAACCGATGATTGGATCGAACTACTCTAATGACTACCTTAATATCACAAGCACATCTCCTGCTGAACCCTCAAGTCATAGGTTCACGTATATGTTGGGATAAACACAGCCTGTTTTGATAATCGCTATCGTACAGCAAGAAGTCTTCAGAGTCATAATTTCGCTAAGTATGGAAGTTGTTAGAAAACTCCATACAGCATGTTCATACAGTAAGAGATATACCTACAGAGTCCAATCCTACAGAGACTACATTTTCATACAAAAAAAGTTGAAGAGTGTTGGATACAGCAGTCTGGCTGTAAGAGTTTTACCTAAGAAAAGTAAAACACATCCAACAGGACTATAGAATAGATTTAAACCATTGTGAAATAAACTTTGTTTATTCATAAAGTATTCACGGTTAAAGCAGCATGCTGATAGGACAGCATTTAATGTGGCCGAAAGAGAACAGTCTGAACGCACTGAATAGCATTTAATGAAAAGTCAAAAAGAATGTCTGAAGCATTAAATGGTAATTGCCTTTAATTCAAAAGTTCTGCAGCCGCCAATCAGAGACGTCTAAATCTCACCAACCAGCCAATGGCTATATTTATAATGAATCTATTTCCAAGGTTATAAATAGCCCCAAGCAAGAGGATATTGCAAACTTCACTTACTGAATCTCGCGCAATACATATGATAAATAGCTCTGGCAATCAAGATAAGAAAGAGCAGTATATTTCTTGAGCATACAACAGTATTTAAGAAAATAAATATACAAGTCCTCAATGCAAACAGCAATCACTCGTCAAAGTATATAGTTGCTGTTTGAACTTATTCTACCATCTTTACCGTTGAGATCAACCTTAGCCCTATGTGGACTAAGTCCTTGATAGTTCCGACCTGTGTGGGAAGAATAGCATTGAAGATGAAGCTTCGATCTGTGTGAGAAGAAGCAAGTTGAAAGAGCTGAAGACAATCTGTGTGAATGGCCAAAGTTGTGGTCCATGTATCAATCTGTGTGAAAGACACAGAGACAGGTTTACTTAAAGTCACGTAGTTGTGTACGTAGTGATTTTAATAAATGTTTTACTCCTATGTGGAGGACCAAAGGATGTAGATGAGTTTACCTCGAACCACTTATAAACGTTCGACAAGACCCTTTGCCAGATGTTTGCCCATCTCTGATGATCCAAGGGATGTCACTCTCAAGTCCGTAAGTGAAGAGAAATCGAAGAAGAAGAGAAAAAGAAGTGCATCTCACAGCAAATCACCGCTTGCTGTAGAGAAGCCGAAGAAGAAGCTGAAGAAGGCTTCTAAAGCAAAGGCTACAGAGATTATAGCGATCTCTGTAGATGTTCCAACTACGGCACAACCCGTTGTACAACACCCCGAGGGCACAACCCCTCCGGAAGAAATAATTGCTGCTAAGTCTGCATATCCCGAGCCAGTGGCGGCTATGACGGATGGCCAATTATTTGCCAAATTGGAAGGAACTGGCAAATCGGCTGCCCATTAGGAGCCGAGAATTGCCTCTCCTGTAAGGGAACCCACACCCATACAGGATCCCTCTCCCGTCACGGTGCCATCCCCTGTTAGGGATCCATATCCAATAAGGGTACCAACCCCTGTTAGGATTCCCTCTCCAAAACAGGCTTCCACGCCTGTTGCGGAACCCATTCCTATAGTAGACCCAAATACTGTACGGAGTCCCTCCCACACTACTGTCATTAATGAAACTCTTCTCGAAGTACACATCGAACAAGCCTTTGAGCGCTTTGTTGCTTGGAAGAACTACAGGGTCGCTCCATACGACATCTTGTATAATTGGGAGGAGTGGAAGGAAGAAGAAACTTTTGCGTTGGAGGTCACGGATACTCAAGATATCCGAGTCTTGATTCAATGGGATAACCACTTTTGCCATGAGCTAATCACGAGTTATTATCTGGTAAAAGAAAAAGCTCGATTGAAAGGGAAATCCCAATCTGATAACACAGTTCCTAACAGCCCCAACTCTGATCCCGACTCAGACAATGATGACGACGCCCTTCAAGTTGGTCTGAGAATGAGTCGTGAAGAGGCTCGCAAAAGGGAAATATCCAGAATGCAAAGCTATCAGGGTCAGGGGACCTCGAACAGACATCAGTACCCTCCCCATCAACAAGAAGCTGCGAATTACAACTTATAGGAGGAATCAGTCCCTCCTGTACAGCAAGAAGTTCCTGATCTTGGAGACAAACCTGTCTCTACCCAAGAAGATGCTGCCCGCGCCATCCCGCAGGAGGAACCAGTCCCTCTGCCAGAGCAGGGGGAAGCTGAGAGTCAGCAGGAGGAATCAGTCCCTCCTGTACGCATGACTATAGAAACCCAACCGGAACAGGAGGAATAAGCCCCCCTGTCTCCAAGACTGACAATGCTGCACAACCATCTAGCGAGCTTGCGCAAGATGCCCCTGCATTTCCAATCTCTGTGAGCTCCAAGTCCGAGTCCGATAACAGGTTCCTACCTGGAGATAAACCACGATGCCCTCATCATCATGTGGTCATGCGTCAACTCAATGGATCAGAGAATGAGAAATTAGCACACCCCGTATCTCCGCGAACTGAGGCCCGTATAGAGCAACTCTAAGCAATCGACCGCCAAACAGTGTTCATGTAGGATGCCGTGAAGGCACTGTATGATGTTGGCAAAGAGCTCGATTGGATGCGAGAGACTGCGATTGATGAGATGACTGGCTAAAGAGAGAAATCACAAAAGTTGAAGAGGCATTTCGCATATTGCCTAGTGCATTATGGCAAGCACTTTCTCAACTTCAACAGCGCCAAGAACAAATTCTCTAATAAGAGCAGGAAAAGCTCCGTATATCCAAAGCCAAGACTGTCGCTGCCCTCCAAGAGACTAGATCCAGACTGTTAGGACATGATAAGAAAATCGATGACATGTCCCTGGTACTCAGTTCTCTCACTGACAAAATCACGCATATTGAGACCAAACAAGATAATGCTATGAAGATTCTCGAACGCATTGACGCTAAGGTCACATATCTTGATAATGCCAAAAAGGGGGAAGAAGCCATAGAGGCTGGTCGGCAATGGAGGATTGTTGTGAGGAAATCCCTCACACTATGCCGCAAGTGCACGGTGTCAACAAGTAATAAAGTGATGAATAAGATATCATTCCCTCGAGGACTGATTTCACTAAGTACCAAAATATAGTCGACTCATAATTTTATTTGAAGAACAATTATATAGAATTTATTTCTAAACTAATTGCAGAAAAGTAAATAATAATAATAGTAATAATAATAATAATAATAATAATAAGGGTGTAGGATTAAGATTTTCACCTCAAACAATCAGGAATGGTTTTTATTCAATTCAATTCACTTTTATTCAATTGATTGTAAGCCAGGAATTCCTAAATTATTCTAAAGCCTTTCCCAAGGTCGATAGAAAATACTACGAATTATTAACTCGATATATCCCTATTCGAATTAGATAATTAATAGCTAAAACAGTTCAAGAATTCCCACAATAAATAGGCTTCACAATTCCCATGAGTATATCCCTATATCACGAAAATCATGATTATTCTCACAAGAACTATGCCTAAATTTCATCTCCCGAATCCATAAAGACATTCAAAACAATCCAATTGTTGTCCAGACAATTAAAAAACATTAAGAACAATGAGAAAAATCCAACTCAATACGAATAACGAGTAAATTGAAATAAAAATAAATAAATCAAACCGTCATGTAATCGGCTACAATCACAATCCTACTCAAACAGATCTAGAAACTAAGATGCAGAAAAATTAAGAAAAAACGTAGGGATCCGTGGTTTTGTCGTCGCCCACAAATCTCCTCCTTGTGTTCCTCGATCCCGCGATGTCTTCCTGATCGATCTCCCCGGATTTGATCATCATGTCTTCAGCCCTTAAACCCCTATTTATAACTATCATCAGCCTCCAAAATGCGTCCGGGAATTAGGTTGGGAACAGGCTCCAAAAACAGCCCAGAAACGCGGAATATTCAGCAAAACCGCCCGGTGGGCCGCGGCTCACTTAATCTGTGCCACGGCTCACCCTGTCTTCAGCACATACCTGGGCGCCTTTTTTCCTTCCTGGGCCGCGGCTCAGCATCCTTGTGTCGCGACTCAGGGTATAGTCAGTTCTGCACTTTCAGGTCACCTTCGTGTGCCGCGGCTCACTTGGTTCGTGCCGCGGCCCCAGGCCAAAAATCATCGTTTTCGCCCGTTTTTCATCGTTTCGGCTTCCGAACTCCGATTTCCTGCAAAACATATAAGAATAGTGCATTAAAAGCTCATTTATGCTGATTTAGGCTCAAGATGGATATAAAATAATGATAAATAAGCGCATAAAAATACGTCTAACAAATACCCCCAAACTTGAGCCTTTGCTTGTCCTCAAGCAAAAATCAATTTTAAAATAAAAAGTATCATGAATGATCGAGAATAATCGTGCAAATTCATAGTGCTCAACCTAATCAATACTATCCTGAAAATCTCAAAGAATAATACAAGTATCGTAATAGTGAGTCACATCCAGGACACTGATTTCACAAAGTAACCAATTTCAGTCCTAATCAATCGTGCATGAAGAAAATCAAGCTCAAAGATTAACAAGCATGAATTTAACCGACCGCCAATATGAAAGGTTAAAATAAACGAGCCAACTCACCCAGTCCCACAGTCTAGTGGCAAAAATTTAAGAGTTTCATTGTCAAAATTAATCCTCGGACAGCATTCCCTTATGTATGATCAATAATATGATTCGAGTTAACCACTAGGTTTCAGCTCTCAGGATATTTCATCGGGATGATCCTAGGGTGGATTTCCATTCTCATGTATCGGGGAACCGTTTGACGTAAAAGACACTCATGGGGCATATGGATGCTTCTAGTTACTAAGTCCCCCTCTACAGCGGAGAAAAAACTCGAATAGCAATTCCCACATGTCAAGGTTGTTGTTTTACGCGAGAGTGAACAACGGGTCACGTGAATACCCCCGGTTACTAGGCTTCCCATCATCGGTAATGCGATATTTCTAAATTATTAATCTATTCAGGGTCGTCGTTTTACGCGAGAGTAAACAACGGGTCACATGAATACCCCCGGTTACTAAACTTCCCATCATAGAATATGCATAATATCTCGACTTTTTCTTTGGGAAAAACTGTTCGACTCTAAACTCAATTTAAGTGCCCACAAGACTAATGTTACTGGACGACTAGCTAACCGAAAAGTATAACCAAACGTATAGAGGGTGATTTGAAAACACGTATGTCTCCTTTCTTATCTACTAAGATTTCTACAAAAACGATAAAATTTCGGACCTAACTGAATACTCAACAGAAACAGATATCGCTGACTGCAACTCGACTAAACTCAACCGTCTCTTCCAAGAGAAATCAGTATCGTAACATCAGTTTTACACACGGAAGAACGAAAAATTCACGAAAAATGAAGCAATGATGAAATCGCAATTTATAACCAATAAAAATTAAGAAAATAACGCATGCTTCAATTTATTCCACTACACATAAAATCATCAACAATAAAACTCATGTGAAAATAAAAGAGATAAGGAAAAGTGAAACTTATTCCAAATGTATTCTTGAACGCCAGCACATGTCTGAGTGGAATCGTCTGTCAATCTTCAAGTAATGCCCAACATCACCAGGGACCCCCAAACTTAGTCTCTAGTCATGAAATAACTTTAGACATTAAGTCAAGAAAGACTAGAATATGAAGGATGATAACTCATTGGGGTAAAACAAAATTTTAGAGAAATCAGGGCCACAAGAATACACAAATCCAAACAAAATAACAAAACAAGAAAACAAAATTATTAAGGAAAAAAAATCAAATAAAAACAACTAACTAGAAAGCAAGTAAAAATGATGGGTTGCCTCCCATCAAGCGCTCTATTTTACGTCTTGAGCACGACGTGACAAAAAAAATTAACATGGCTTCTTTCTAGGGAGATTGCCAAATACCCCCTTCTTGCAATCTATAAGCCTCTTATTCCACAAGGGAGGCTTTGGTTCTTGCCTGGTTGCCAAAAATAATGAGTAAGAATAATTATGCGGACAACCAAAAAATGATGGAAGAATATAATAATGATAAGGGATGAAAAAATAAGCAGAGTTCGAATGGGTAAATAATAAAGACTTATCATGAACAACCTCATTAGAACTCAAAGAATCAGCCTCAACAAAATCAAGAGTAATGGAATCAATCTCTCCCATTATGGATTTAGGAAAAATTATGCGCGGCACCGTTAATAAAATTTTTGGCACAAAAGTGTTCACCTTATTATTCGAAGTTTGATGACAATTTAATGAAATTTCATTGGAAACATCATCAATGATAACTTCTTCTACAAGCTCATCACACTTTATGTAATTATCAGGTGCTGGGGGATCGACCCTAAAACTCAGCATATCTTTCTTTTCAACCTCCCCCTCAACTTCACTATTAAATCTATGAGCAGGAAAATAACCATAGTGAATCTCAAGACCACGACTTGCACATTCTCGCTCAAGAGGGGTACTATCAGGATTATTGAGAGCGTCTACACATTGTTCAAGCATGGTCTTTTGTTTTGGGGGAGGGGGCTGACTGACCCTATTAGGCAAATTATTAAGAACATCGAAATTTATGAAATGCCAAGGGTCACGATAATCAAAGAAAAACATAATAAAAATATAGAGACTAAAGAAAAAAAATTCAAATTAAAATTAGAGTCGCTTGGTATTGATATTAGCGAAAAATCAGTCCCCAGCAATGGCGCCAAAAACTTGTTGTGAGGAAATCCCTCACACTATGCCGCAAGTGCACGGTGTCAACAAGTAATAAAGTGATGAATAAGATATCATTCCCTCGAGGACTGATTTCACTAAGTACCAAAATATAGTCGACTCGTAATTTTATTTGAAGAACAATTATATAGAATTTATTTCTAAACTAATTGCAGAAAAGTAAATAATAATAGTAATAATAATAATAAGGGTGTAGGATTATGATTTTCACCTCAAACAATCAGGAATGATTTTTATTCAATTCAATTCACTTTTATTCAATTGATTGTAAGCCGGGAATTCCTAAATTATTCTAAAGCCTTTCCCAAGGTCGATAGAAAATACTACGAATTATTAACTCGATATTTCTCTATTCGAATTAGATAATTAATAGCTAAAACAGTTCAAGAATTCCCACAATAAATAAGCTTCACAATTCCCATGAGTATATCCCTATCTCACGAAAATAATGATTATTCTCACAAGAACTATGCCTAAATTTCATCTCCCAAATCCATAAAGACATTCAAAATAATTCAACGGTTGGCCAGACAATTAAAAAGCATTAAGAACAATGAGAAAAATCCAACTCAATACGAATAACAAGTAAATTGAAATAAAAATAAATAAATCAAATTGTCATGTAATCGGCTACAATCACAATCCTACTCAAACATATCTAGAACTAAGATGCAGAAAAATTAAGAAAACCCGTAGGGATCCGTGGTTTTGTCGTCGTCCACAAATCTCCTCCTTGTGTTCCTCGATCCCGCGATGTCTTCCTGATCGATCTCCCCGGATTTGATCATCATGTCTTCAGCCCTTAAACCCCTATTTATAACTATCATCAGCCTCCAAAATGCGTCCGGGAATTAGGTTGGGAACAGGCTCCAAAAACGGCCCAGAAACACGGAATATTCAGCAAAATCGCCCGGTGGGCTGCGGCTCACTTAATCTGTGCCGCGGCTCACCGTGTCTTCAGCGCATACCTGGGCGCCTTTTTTCCTTCCTGGGTCGCGGCTCAGCATCCTTGTGCCGCGGCTCAGGGTACAGTCGGTTCGGCACTTTTAGGTCACCTTCGTGTGCCGCGGATCACTTGGTTCGTGCCGCGGCCCCAGGCCAAAAATCGCCATTTTCACCCGTTTTTCATCGTTTCGGCTTCCGGACTCAGATTTCCTGCAAAACATATAAGAATAGTGCATTAAAATCTCATTTATGCTGATTTAGGCTCAAGATGGATATAAAATAATGATAAATAAGCGCATAAAAATACGCCTAACAAGGATTGAGAAAGAGAGAGAGAGATCGATGCTGCTCTATAGTAAAGTATTGCTGCCGCAAGGCCGTTTGGCCTCGCCTGCTGCAAAAGGATATAGGCTAACTGGTTCTCATCCAGAGTTCCATGATTCCAACATACCCTGAAAGAACAATGTTCAAGGACCACCGGAGATTCGTCTACTTGCCATCCGACAGCCTACAGCAGATGAAGTGAAGAACTGGAGGAGAAATGAACTGATGACCTCATCAGGGAGTCCACTATGTTCAACAAATTCTTGACTCTGGCGGAGGTTGCAGATGAATTTGCAAAGTTGTTAGAAAAAGGATTGCTTCCCTTGCAAATATCAATGAAATCAAGGCATCGGAAAGGTGATCGGCTCACTCATCCCGATGACTGGATACTTGCCTTCGACCAATCGACTGAAGGAAGAGCGATCTATCAAGATCGAGGCAAGGACTCCTTGGAGAATTGGTGGAGAGGAACCGAAAATGATCCCGACATGAGGCCTTGGAGGCATGATCATTACAGGAATTAACCTGGATGCTCCTTTTTCACCAGATCGTAATCAACTCTAACTGTCTTTATTGTTTTGATTACGAAGTATTGATATATTCAACAAGTACAAGCTTGTTAATCCACAAGTTGTAAGAACTTGTCTGCGAATAATTCATAGATTAAGTTGTATTCAATCCAGATTACATTTTGTAAGATTGTGCCTACGCTCCACTCATAAGTTAAGTTGTAATACACTTAGTCCTGTATGATTTTTCATTTTAGAACTTGCCTGTGAGCAGTTCAAATTTCTAGACTAAGTCATGAAGATCATATATTTCGAACAGAAGACTTGAAAACAGCCTCTCGGTATCTAGGGGAAGTTTTGGAATTATCAAAAAAGAAAAAATTATTGGGATAAACACAGCCTGTTTTGATAATCGACCATCGTACAACAAGAAGTCTTCAGAGTTAAAATTTTGCTAAGTATGGAAGCTGTTATGTTGGCCACTAATTATACTGGATACAGCTTGGGAAGTAGTTTAAACAACAAGCTGTACTGATTTTAAATCTGAGTGTGTAGCGAAAGTCTTAAATACGGTAAGTTGCTGTGGATACAGCAACTCGATGTGCAGTGTATACTTAAATAATCACAGTAATTAAAACAGGTAATGCAGAAGGTAAATTACATAATATTTAAAGTGGTTCGAGGTAAACCCCTCTACGTCCACTGGTCCTCCACACAGGAGTAAAAAGTTTATTATAATTACTACATACACAACTAGTAATTATAACAACACACAATCAATATATCGTTCACACAGATTGATATAAAGATCTTAGCTTCAACCGTTCACACAGATTGGTTTGAGCTAATGCTTTGACTTGCTTCTTCACACACAGTTATGAAGCTTCATCTTCTTCGATGCAAATCCTTCACACACAGTTCTGGAGTAGCAACGATTACTCAGTCCACACAGGGCTGATCTGGGTTTGTTCAAAGTATAGAACAGGGTATGAACAACAACTTTGACTTTATGAGCTTCTAGCTGATGAAGTGTTGTTCAAGATGTTGAGCACTGTATATCTCTTAGATCTGAGTTGCAGTAAGCTTTGGAGATATGTTTTGCTCTGATGAATATATTAATAGCTTTGTTACTTGGTAACTGATCTTCAACGCTTTGATGAGATATATATAGTCTTCTGGAAAATATATCCGTTGGGATAAATCCATTGAGCAAGATTCCATTCCAACAGGATGAAAAGCACGATCTGAATTTAGCGGGATTTGAAGATCTTCTGACTGACAGTATTTAAATACTTTATCCTGTAGTATTTAAATACTTATTTATCAACGGGACTTGACTTATGAAGATTCCTTCTTTGTCCTGTTGAGAGCTGTATGGAAGATCACTGTATTTGATAAATCGAGATAGCTTTCATACTCAGTCTTTTATAAGACTTCTTTGCTGTACTGAAAGGTTCCACTGTATGCTGGATCTGTGATAGGCCTTCGATACAGGTTGACACTTCAATTTTTCGATACAGTTTCCTTACTGTATTGAGGATTGGCATATTTGTCAAAACCTCTTATCAACACCATTCGATACAGTGATTGAATATACTGGCTGTTTCGATACAGGGTATTTGTTATCCCAACAATTTCCCCCTTTTTGACAATTTGCCAAGACTTTAAAAACTTTCAAGTCTTCTTGATGATGCCAAAACCTTCTTCATGAAATAATCTTCTTTGATGACTTCTGGCAGATTTCTCGGTCTTCTGTCAAATGGTCTATCTTTCAGCAACTTAGTCTAATTTATGAACTGCTCGCATGCGAGTTCGATATAGCTAAGAATTTTTACAACTTAAGCTTATGATTGGTGCGCAGACACAATCTTACAATGTATTCTAAGCATACAACTGAAATTATGAACTGTTCATAGACAAGTTCGTACAGCTTAATTTTCAAACAAGTTTCTATACTTGTGATTGTTATCTCAACAATTTAAGTTATGTAATCATATATCAACACAGTAGATTATGAGTTGTAATCTTTCAAGACAAACAAACATTTTTATTGATATTCAAAAATAGTGTACAAGGTTTGCTGTTTCGAAAGAAAAATTACAAACAAAACTAATATACTAAGGATTTCAGCTCCTATAGTTCGCATGTCTCCATGGCTTTTTTCCTGGGTCATTCTCGGTTCTACGCCACCAGTTCTGTAGGGAATTGTTGCCTCGATCTAGGTATATTGCTCTACCTTCGTAGGATCTGTCAAAGGCAAGAATCCAGTCTTCTGGATGGGTAATCTGATCTCCTCTTTTATGCTTGGATTTCATATCTAGCTGGAGAGGAAGCTTTCCTTCTTCTAACATCTTCGTGAATTTGTCTGCAGCCTCTGCTAATGTCTTATAACTTTTGAAGATGACGGATTCCCTGATGAGTTTAACAAAGTATCTCATCAGTTCATTCTTCCTCCATTGCTTCACCTCTTCGGCAGTTGGATGGCCGTTGGTTGGCAGACGAATTTCAGAAGGTCTTTGGATTAAGCTTTGCCACGGGACATTTGGATCATGAAACTCAGGTCGGGAGCCTGAAATCTTGAAACTCTGAGAGGGAGGGTCTAGCTTGTTCAATTCAGCAGTAATGCTGTCTTGAGCAACATTAAATTCCCTTTCGTGCTGTAACCTTATTCTCCTAGTAGCTTCTCTTGCTTCTTCCCCCTTTTTGGCGTCATCAAGATGTCCTAGGATCTCCAGTGCGGCATCCTAATTCGTCTCAATGTTTTTCATTCTCTCGACAAGGGTGGAAAGCACCTGCGACATATCCTTGATACTTTTGTAGTAGGCTCTCAAGTAAGAAGTGGTTTCGATCATGGCTGTTGTGGTCTTGGCCTCAGAAATGCGCGGTTTGGATGCCTCTTCTCTCAGGAGTTGCTCTTGTTTCTCTTGCATGATCTTCAGGGCTTGCTTGAAGACTTCTGGCAATAAAGTGAAGGCTTCTACTACACGAGAGACTTCATGCTGTAATGTAGTCATGTCTTCGACAGCAGAGGTGTGAATCCAATTAAGAGCTTTTTCCACTGAGTACAGGGCATTAACTGCATCCTGGATGAAGACAGTTTGAAGACCAAGAGCACGCAGACGCTCTTTCCTAGCAGCAGTGCTTCGAGAATCCGGTTTGGCAAAATCTTCGGATCCATTCAACCTTCTCAGATTCACGGTAGGGCGTGAATTGAGTTAGACATCCTCAGGTACATTACCGTCCTCAGATTCCACGGTTGATGGGGCGGGAGAAGCATTTTCGGGTTCGGCGGCAGGGGGTGATTTGTCCTCCTGTTGCGAAGGTGCATCTATAGACATGGATACAGGAGGGACTGATTCCTCCTGTTGTCTCTCAGCAACAACTTCTTCATCGGCAGTAGGCTCGGGTGCCTGTTCCAAAACAATTTCTTCTTCCTCGACTTGAGGGACTGATTCCTTATCGTCAGGAATGTTCTCTTGTTGTGGCGAAGGGGGCTCACTTCGACTTGATGGCCCTTCGTCATCCTTAGCTTGAGAGGCATCTCTGTCTTGAGCCTCTTCATGACTCATTCTCAGACCTGCTTGTAAAGCATCGTCATTGTCTGAGTCATCGTCATCTTTTGGATCTTGGGGAGAGTCCTCGGACTTATCTTTTTCTTTTCTCCTGGCGTCATATTTTTGCAATAGATGGTTTTCAATCAATTCCTTGCAGTAGAGATTGTCCTATTGGATCAGGGCTGCAACCTCTATTGAGTCTGTCACTTCCAATACAAATCTCCCTTCATGGCTCCATTCGCTCTAGTTGTATAAGGTGTCATACGGAGCTAGCCTGTAGCTTTTCCATTTAAGGAATCTATCATAAGCATGATCAATCTGCACAGAGAGAAGAGTTTTGTTGATATTGGTGTCCGGGGAGGGACTGCGTACAACGTCTGAATCCGCTGTAGCGAGGGTTTCCTCTACAGGTGTGGGATCCTGTAGGGAAGTGGGATTCCTTACAGGGTATGGTGCCCCGAAGGAAGATTGATCCTGTACGGGTGTGGAATCCCGCATAGGAGAAGTAGCTTTTGGCTCCGTAGGGGCAGCCGACTCGCCAGAGTCTTCTAAGTTGGTGGCAGATGTCCGATCATCCGTCTTAGCCGCCAAGGGCTCAGGATCTACTGTCGATACAGTAGTGGGCACCTCTTCCACAAGGGTTGGGCCCTGGGGTAGTTCTTCAGTGGTTTGCGCCACGGTGGAAACATCCTCGGAGATTCTGGTGGTTTTAGCTTTAGAAAGCCTCCTTAGATTCCTTTTCGGCTTCTCACCAGCAATAGGTGTCTTGCTGTGAGATCTTTTCCTCTTCCTTGAAGACTCCACATCCTGGGACTTCAAAGAAACATCCCTTGGATCTTCAGAAACTGGCATACTTCGGACTTTAGGGTGGTTGTAGACCATAGTGCTTTGGTTATACGATGTAGGCTTGACGCCTCCTAAGTATATCCGGGAGCTGTTTTTCTTCGCATCTGCGGATTGTGAAAGTCTGCATTTCATCAAAATATGGTTTAAAATTAAACCAAATGACTTCTTTTGAGTGGCAGGCTTGGATACTTCCTCCTGCAAGCGCTTCAAGATAATCTGGCACCAGTTGACCTTTTTACAGGTCAAAATCGCAACCATCATCCTAAATCTCAGATTCGTGCACATTTCAAATGCACCAGTGCGATTCTCGATGATTCTGCAACAAAAATCATGCAGATACACGTATGGAAAACAAAAGTTCTTCTTGTGACAGGTGGTGTGAACCATGTCAACGACAGTTGAGCCGGTGAACAGCCCATAGTACTTTGTTATCAGCTCTTGAGACCCAAAAGTCTCAAGTTCTTCCATTGTAAGGCCATCAGCGGGTAGCCTATAAATGTTCTGAAGAATATCTCGATCGATGCAGATCTCCACACCTTGAATGGTAGCAGTGATATCAGCAATGTGACCTCCCTGGGCCAGCGACAAAAAGCGAACGGCGTCGTTGAGGTAAAAGTCCTCAACCAAGTGAAAACATCGTATTTCTCAGCAGTTTGACTCCCAAGGCGGTAGAGGCCTTGCTGACAGAGTCGGGTGATGATGAACTCCATGGGTTCCGCTCGATGATGACAGATCTTGAGAAGATCCGTCCATCGATGATGTTCGAGGTTTTCTTGAGTGCGGGAGAAGATGTCTGACCAGCCATTGATGTTTCTCAAGAAAAATATGAAAGAGAATAACCGAAATGCAGAAAAATGCAGAAAACTATGTAGGCTGTATTTGCTTGAGTACTCTTAAATTTGCAGAAAGCGTAAAGAGTCTCTAATGGCGATTACCCTTTTATAGTGGGCGGCGAAGTAGGGTTTTCCAGAGTACGAATGGTCAGATTTAAGGGATGGGAGCCGGTTTTTGAAATCAACGGTCAAGATGGACTGAGTGTAACTGGTACACTTATCCATTAAAATGTTCAAATATGAGCGGGTCCCACTTCTGACATTTGTTGTTACCCTAAATGCCTGAAACGGCGGTTTTAAAACATTAAACAATTTGAAAACATCGCGGCTTTTGAGATTCAGTTGTCCAGATGTCGTGTAAGGCATTTAATGTAAATGATGTTTGACATGAAAATAGGGCACGTGGACAAAAATTATTTTAAAATGAAATATTATAATATATACTGAATCGAAATCCTATAGTATGTCTTTGTATCATGACGATCTGACATTTCCCTTAAAAGGTACATATAGGTTTTAATTCCATACAGCAACTTTTGGATTAATGTTGTATTCATGGGTCATACTGTATTCCCCCTTAATTATTGCACATGTCAGCTATAGGATAATTCATATGTCTTTGTTCACTACAGTGCTGTATTGATGGTTCTGAGTGTACATATAATTAATGGTGGATACTGTATTCTTGGGTTTTACAGCATTTCCCCTCAATTGTTGAGTAAAAACAGTAAATTACTTACAGGGAGTCGGGCTGTAGCATTCCCAATTCTTATCTAAGCATGTGTCGAGAGGCTTGGTGAAGATGTCGGCCAACTGAATGTCTGTATGAACCTTTTCGAGCCGAACATCCTTGTTCTCGACATGATCGGCGTCTCTCTGGCTTCAATCCCATAATATGACAACTGCTGCTGCATCCAAAGGATCTGCATACAGCAACTACCAGCAGCATAGTATTCTGATTCAGCCGTGGAAAGTGAGTTATCCAATTGCTTCTTACTGAACCAAGAAACGAGTCTAGGTCCAAGAAAGTTATAAGTTCCACTTGTACTCTTCCTATATAGCTTGCAGCCTTCGAGATACGAGTCGCTGTATCCAACTAAATCGAATCTGCCTTCTTTAAGATACCATAGTCCTACATCGACTGTTCCTTTAATGTACTTCAGGATTCGTTTAGCTGTATTGAAGTGTGATTTCTTAGGTGCTACTTGATACCTCGCACACACTCCAACAGCAAACTGGATATCGGGTCTGCTAGCCGTTAGGTACAGGAGCGAACCAATAAGCTTCCTATAGAGTGATTGGTCAACCGGCTTTCCGGCTTCATCAGCACTAATTTTCACGGAAGTGCTCATGGGGGTTGATGATGATTTGGAAGTGTTCATTCCAAATTTGTTGAGAAGCTCCTTGCTGTATTTTTCCTGGTTGATGAAAATTCCTGTAGGCAACTGCTTTACCTGCAAACCTAGGAAATAACTAAGTTCCCCCATCATACTCATTTCAAATTTACTTTGCATGAGATGAGAGAACCTTTGACACAAAGCAAGGTTAGTTGAACCAAAAATTATATCATCTACATAAATTTGCACCATTAGAAGGTCATCACCTTCCTGTATTTTGAACAAGGTCTTGTCCACAGCACCTTTCTCAGACCCATTGTTGGTTAGATACTGGGACAGGGTCTCATACCATGCTCTAGGGGCTTGTTTAAGTCCATACAGTGCTTTCCTTATCCTGTATACTAGGTCGATGTCGTCTGTGTTGGCAAACCCTGGTGGTTGTTCAACATAAACTTCTTCGGCAAGGTCTCCATTTAGGAATGCACTTTTGACGTCCATTTGGTATACAATAAAGCTTTTATGGGCGGCAAAGGCTAAGAATATCCTAATGGCTTCTAGTCTGGCTACAGGGGCGAAGGTTTCATCATAGTCTATGCCTTCTTCCTGGCTATAGCCTTGTGCGACTAGCCTTGATTTGTTCCTTATAATAAGTCCATTTCGATCCTTCTTATTTCGAAACACCCATTTGGTTCCTATAACCGATTGATGTGTAGGTCTAGGTACAAAATACCATACATTGTTTCTTTCGAAACCGTTAAGCTCTTCTTCCATAGATGTTATCCAATGAGAATTATTAAGAGTGTCTATGGTCGAAACAGGTTCGGACTGGGCTAAGAATACAGCGATAGTGCACATGTTGAGTCTTCTAATCTCGGATTGAGATTTCCATTTAGGAAATGGTGATATCTCAGTATCTAGTTCTTCTTTTGCACAAAGTACATTTCCTTGTGTACTCTGTATTCTTCTACGGGTAGAAACACCAGCATCTATGTTTCCAATAATCAGCTCTTGCGGGTGATCTCTCAACCATCTTCGGTCGGGTTCTAATTCGGGGTCCCGTACTGTATCAAGAGTTTCTCAGAGATACAGCCTTCACTTATGGGCGTCGGCTTCATCTACGTCGATTCTTACAGCTGCGGGGTTGATTTCTAGGTCAACAACAGGTTTTATGGGAGTTGGGGGATCTAAGATAGAGAGTTGTTAGATGTTCTGAGTAATATCATCTACTCCAGTAGGGTCATGGTGAGGTTCGTCGAACACTACATGAACTGATTCCTCGATTGTCAGCTTCCTTTTATTAAAGATCCTGTAAGCTTTGCTGACAGAGCAGTATCCTACAAATATTCCTTCATCTGGTTTCTCATCAAAGGTTCTAAGTTGATCCTTCCCATTATTCAACACATAACACCTGCATCCAAAAATGTGAAAATATGAAACTAATGGAGTTTTGTTGTTCCATACCTCATATGCTGTTTTGTTGTGGTGCTTGTTGACGATACAGCGGTTTTGAGTGTAGCATGCTGTATTGGTTGCTTCACCCCAGAAACGCTGTGGCAACTTGCTTGCGGCGATCATTGTCCTTGTTGCTTCTTTCAACGTCCTATTCTTTCGCTCGGCAACACCATTTTGTTGAGGTGTACGGGCAGTTGAGTATTCATATTGTATCCCATTTTCCGAACAGTATTGCTCTATAAAGTGGTTAGTAAATTCTGTACCTCTGTCGGAACGAATGGACACGATACTCAATGCCTTTTCATTTTGAAGCTTTCTCAGGAGCTCGGGCAGCTTTGATGTTGTTTCCTTCTTCTTGCTTAGGAAAATTGTCCAAGCATACCTCGAGTAATCATCAACAATAACAAGACAGTATTTCTTACCTCCCAAACTTACTGGGTCTATAGGACCGTAGAGATCCATATGTAGCATTTCCAACACTCTTTGGGTTGAAAGGTAGGATTTGCTCTTCAGGGTTGACTTGATTTGCTTGCCTTTCTGACACAGTCCGCAGACGCTGTCCTTTTTAAGTGATACATTTGGCAATCCTCTTACCATTCCATGTCTTGAGAGCTTGTTGATCGTCTTGAAGTTGATGTGAGACATCCTCTTGTGCCATAACCAACTGAGATCTGCAGTTCCTTTGGCATCAAAGCATGTGTTGCTACCCAAAATATTATCCGGAGATAGATATTGCTGGAATGGATGGATAGCAAACAAATGCGAGAACACTTCCATGAGAAAGATAAATAACACAAGATTTTTTGGGATTGTTAGTCCCGGGCTTGAATGCTCTCGCGAGATATTATTAATACTAATATTCGGGGATACAAGTACTAATGTAAGAATACAATTACAATGAGTGTAAAGATTCTTGTTATCTTAGCTAGTGAGCGTGTAGATTGCCGGAAGAACCAGATGTGATGCTCTGTGAGTTCTTGTAACAAAGGAGGTGAATAGTCGCGGCGGTGAGAGATCGACAGTCTCTCACGGCGAGTAGTAGCTGGAAGCTTGAGCTCCTGGGCTTATGAATCTCTTGGAATCTGCCTTGTGGAGACTTCTTGCCTCTGCCGATCGTCTTCTGGATGAGAGATTCTGAGAGAGAAATCCTGAGGTAGATTCCGGCGAGAAAGCTAGGAGCTTGATGATATGTATCTTCTTCTGTATTTCTGTGAATTAATTCGGAATGTAGGTGAATGAATTCGGAATGTAGGTGAATGAATTGGGAACGTAGGTGAATGAATTGGGAACGTAGGTGAATGAATTGGGAACGTAGGTGAATGAATTGGGAACCTTTTTCCAGTAGGAGTAGGTTCTCTATTTATAGGACTTGGATGTGCCGGGCGATCGCCTTTGCTGTATTATAATAATCGGGCGATCGTCTTTTGGCACATGGGCTTGTTCCCTTAAAGTCCGCGGCTGCTGCTGGCAGCCAGCTGTATGGTCCAATGGAGAGCTTGCACGCGTCCTGAGTTGTTGTCACGGGTGGCCCCACTTTGTAACTTTCGGCGGACCTGTAGGTAGGTGAGGTAGGTGACAGACTGGGGTCAAAGGTCTCGTCTGTCAGCGCCTTTTGTGGATCTGCACGTGGGTGCTATTCTGAGATCCAGCCTTCGATGACTTTGACGGGCGATCATTTATGTTTGGAGTGTGGGTCGACCGTCCTTAGCCGTGCACTAGAGTCGATCGCCAGATGCCAAAGGGCGATCGCCTTGGGAGTCGATCGCTAGGTACCTGATGGTGGTCTGGCTTCTTCGATTTGGCGAGCTAGCCATAGTTTGACTGGTGTTGACTCGGTCGCTCGGCCTTATAGTCGATCGCCTATCGGGATGAATAAATCTTGACACAACAATTGCCCCCCAGCTCGCTCCTATGTTGGAAACGTGGGGTGAGGTGGTTCTCTTGGCGATCGCTGAACTTTTGACGAGCGCCTCTGCGTTTAACTGAACTGGCGATCGTCTTTAAACTGATAGATTCTGAGTTTGGACGACCTGGTTGGCCGCTAAACTGCGCGGGAAATGGCAATGGGCATGGAAAAGTCTCCGCGCACGTGTCGGGCTTCTGTTGGAGGATATCAACGGTCATTAATGACTCCTCGACTGACGCATCCTTGAAAAGACGCGTACGTGGGTCTCGAGGGAGTCAATGAATGCGATGGCTGCACTTCCGACCCCTGAGATTCTTCTTAATTGCACAGGAGTCCTTTTTGCCTCCTATAAAAGGACGTGAGGACGCAGTGTCAAAACTCTTACGCGCTTCATCTCTGGAGAAAGAAGGACTTTGCTGAAGAACGCTTCTGAGAGATTCGATTGCCGATCGTCGATTAATTTCATCTTTGGGTAAGAAAAAATCCTTTTCTCCTTTCTTTCTTTGAGAATGGCTAGAACGTCATCATCACATGGAGTGGGTACCAGTTCCGCCATCGGGACATCGACTGTACGGGGAGGACCTTCTTCTGACTTCCACCTGGAGACGGTCGCTGAGGCTATTCGGGCCGGAATTGACCCTGCTGAAATCGAGGCTTTATTTAATGAAGCCGATGTCGCTAAGGAAGCGGCCCAAGACAGATTTGGTCGCAGATAGAGAGAGATCTGGCGATTAGGGCCTACTGGGAGCAGCATAGCGCTTTCGGCCGGGCCTATCTGGCTTTTGCTGAGATTATGGAGAAGTTGGCCGGTCCGTCTCCGAGATTCGATTTCCGGGGATACTCGGTCGCCTACCCTTATCAGCTTCCCAAACGGTCGCAGTACCGGGCTGCGCAGCGATCTTTGTGGTCACTTGGCCAAATCCGGAGTTCGGCGACCAGGAAAGATCTGGCCGTCTGGAGGACGAGGTTCCATGTTCCTTCAGATGTGGATATATTCGCACCGGCGGAGAATGAGCAAGCCGATCAGCCTCCGATGGGTATGGACGCCGTGAATGAGGCGATTATGGAGGCCGGGCTGCGCTTCCCTCTATCTTTTGTTGTCTCCCACCTGCTGGCCGCTTGGAATTTGGCGCCACTTCAGCTGACGCCGAACGCTTGGCTCCAAATTATCTGCACTCTCACTCTTTTCGGCGGTCAGCGCTTGTACCGCCTCCCATCGCCGTCGGAGATGAACCATTTGTTCAAGTTGACGGCTCAGAAAGGGTCGGTCGGAGGTTACCATATTCAGGGCCGATCTGGTCGGGTGATCCTCGGAGTTCCGAATAAGGCGCGGGGCGATCCGACGAAGTGGTTCTGGGTCGCCGGCGCGTGGAGGGCTTCTGCGAGCGACAATCCTTCGGGCGAGCTGGATATCCCTACTGAGTTTCGGGAGAGGAATCCCGGTAAGGGTTTAGACTCTCCCTTCGTTCGGATGTATTTTTGAACTGATCTAATTTGATTTCGACTTTGCAGGTTTTCACATTCCGGCGGTCGAGGAGCTGCCCTTTGATTTCCTGGTTGTCTGGGAGCGGATACGGAGCTTGTCGGATGACGATCTTGACGCTGGCCGGATCAATAAGGAGAGCCGTTGGTTTTCGGCTCGGCTATTCCGCTTCCCGAGACATCTCTCGGTACCAGGTATGAGTTTCTGCGACCTTCACTTTCTAGGCGATCGCCTTACTTGAGTAAAATATCTAACTGTTTGATCGATCGTCTTAACTGTAGAGGTTCGTTTTCCTCGCTTTCTGGAGCCCCCTCCAGAGATTGCTATGTCGAATCCTGGAGTTCTGGGCCGTCTCCGCCACAAGAAGTCGTCTCGGGCCCCACCTGTTGCGCTGCCAATTGTTCCGGAGGCGGAGCCTCGCGTGGAGCCGATCGTGGCTGAGGAGGGAGTTCCAGAGGAGGGGCTTCGAACAAATCGCAAAAGGCCGAGGCCGGAAGAAACTCCGGTTTCTGCCCCTGGTAATGAGGTGCCGATCGCCGCGTCTCCGATCACCGTTCTCGCTCCGGAGAATGAGCCGCCCTCTGCGGCTTTTATGCGAGAGATGGCGATCGCTGACGCCGAGACTCCTCGAGGGAAACCGTATTTCGGTCACGACCCCGAGGGCTGAGAGGTAGATTGCATTTTTGGGTTGAAACTTGCATTTGCGTAGGAGTTGTGTTAACTTTGTTGTTTTGATGTAGGATCCGTCGCACAGATCCATCTTGCCCGCCGATGGTGTTGGATTTCTTATCCAGCCGATCTCCTCGCCAGTCCTGTGACATCCCGCAATACGTCAGCAAGGCCGCTTATGCTCTACCAAAGGCCTGGACGACCGATCTAGATGCGATTGCTCGTCAGCGATCGGGGAGTACGATGCAGGTTGTTCTCGCCCTTTCTCTCCAGGCGGCGACCATGGTTGTCCAGGCTGCACAGGAGTTTGAGGGGCGACCTTCCACTATTCGCCTGCAGGCGGATCTCGAGGCGGCCCGGAAAGAGAACGCCGAGTTCGCCGATAAGATCGTGGCAATGGAGAAGGACTCTTTGGAGGCAGCCAAGCGGGCGAGCCAAGAGCTTGAGCTGGCGAGGAAGGAAACTGAGTTGTCTCGTTTGGCGGTTGACCGATTTCGGGACAAGATGTTGAATGCCGTCCGGGCGCAGAAGGTTGCTGAGGAGGAGGCCGCTCGTCAGAAGGTGACGATCGCTCGGTTGACTAGCGAGCTGGCGGAGTCGAGGGAGAAGGTAGCTGCGGGGGAGGCCAAGCTCCAAGGGTCGCAACAGGCGATGGCGGAGCTGAAAAGAGAGGTAGAGGCGACCAAGGCTGATCCCTTTCAAAACTTGGAGTTTGTCAGCGAGTTCGCCTATTATATGGCGTTCGCCGACTCGATCCGAGCAGCTAAGAAGGGAGGTTTGGAGGTCGGGCCTCTTGCTGAGAACTTCAAGGCGTATGCGTTGGAGCATCCTCTCCATCCTGCTTTCTCCTTGCCGATTTTGGATCTCTCGGAGCTTGGCGTGGATCTGAGCTGGTATCCGACTCCGGCGAACATCGTTCATCCTGACGATCCGGAGGACGGGGAGGTCGCTCCGGAAACTGGGGAAGGACCACAGGTCGAGCCGACGGCTGAAGGCGAAGGCCAGGCGGGGGCCTGAGGCTCTTCACTCTTGCTTGTTTGTTTTAGCTTTTTGTCTCGTAGTTTTGTAGTTTTCTCTTTGTAGCACTTTGGCCTTCGGGCGACCATGTATTTTGATCCATCAAGTAATGAAATGAATGTTTGATTTTCTGACTTATCATTTGAATGATTGCTATTTTTGAGTCTTTGTTTGACTTATACAAACGTGTGAGGAGAGATCGTTGCGAGGGTAGTTCCAAATGAATTGATAAACTCATAAAGATAACTTTTACAACAAATTCGATCACTACAAAACATCTAAAAAATGACGATCTCCATATGTGGTTGAATAGGGACGATCGTCGTATAGGTAGTCCGCACTCTTCCCCTTGTTTTTATTCACTTAGTGGAAGTAAGGGGATGAAAATAATTCGTTGAGTGAGCGGTCTTCAACTTTGTCGAATCCTCGAGGACGGTCGTCCGACTTGAGGAACCGTGCACGATCGCGGAGTTCGATGGACCGACTCCATGACCATGTATTTTGCGCGAACGACATTGTCTGTCTCGTGACTCATTTTATTGTGAGGGTCCTCTGTTAGGATGCGCCTCGCCTCGTATTTAAACGAAGGGCGTGCGGTCTTGGTCTAGAGGAGTCCTTGCGCGGGGCAGCGTCGGATGATTCAACTCCACGCTCGCGGCTTGTTAGCTATGCTTCCACCTCGGGTCGCCATGACGATGGTGACCCTCGACGGTGTACGTTGAGACGGGGGTAGTGACGCGTCGCATTGTCCGGGTTCACCATGTTAAATGATGAACCTTTGAGGGCGGGCGATCGTGTCCACTGATTAATTTTGGAGGGCCCTCAGACTACGCCGGCCTCGTATTTAAATGAAGGGCGGGCGATCTTGGCCCAAAGGGACCTTGCATGGCCTAAGCAGTCGGTTCCATCGACCACCATGACCATGGCTGCACTCTTCTACCTTGGATCGTCATGTAGATGCCGACCTTCGACAGTGTACGTTGTGCGGGGGAGGCGATCTCGTGCCTTAGTCCATCACGTTAGATGGTGAACTGTAGATGGCGAGCGAGTCCTCCAGTTTCTTATATGAGGAGGGAGATCGGGGAGAGACTTCCGAGGTTCCCTTCCCTTTGATTGAAGCATGTAGGGACGATCGCCGAGGTTGATCTAGAGGTCGGCTCGTATGAGCCTTCCCAACCTATTTGTGTTCGACTCGGACGATCGTGTATAGAGATCGGTTAGGGCTTCGGCTAAGCCAATAGGCTGTCCAACTTGCCCTCCTCGAACAATCTCCAGAGCTGTTTGAGGAGATCGCGGCATTGGTTGGTGCTGTGGCCGGGACTCTTATGGTAGGCACAATATTGATTGTTGTCCAGGTGACCGTGGTCCCTTATTGCCTTTGGTTTGTTTAGCGGTTCGTGCCCCTTGATGGCATAGAAAATGTGGGCCGGAGTTCGGTTGAACGTATGGAGGAGATGGGCTTCCATGTCCTCGAAGGCCTTGAGATCTCCGGGTGGCTTGGCGATCGCCTTCTTTGATTTGGCGATCGCCTTCTTTCGGGCAGGAGGTGGCGCTTCTTCGCCTTGGTGGAAGGTGAGTAGCCTTTGCCTGGCCAGAAAGTCGGCAGCCTTAGCGCGGAAGATCGCGTAGGTTGGGGGAATATCCTTGGTGAGATGTCTAAACATTGGTGAATGACCGTAGAATCCCCCCAGGACCGAAAAGAGAGTGAGCTCGTCACTGACGAGTTCGTCGGTGAGGATGATTTCGTCTACTCGGTCGATGTAATCTGCGTCGGTTTCGTCTTTCCCCTACCTGATTTTCATCACGCGGTGGGGGCCTTCTGGTCTGGCGACCTTGGTGGTGAAGTATGACGTGAAGTCATTCGCCAGTTTCTCAAAGGAGATGATCGATCGTAGTGGTAGTGAGGCGTACCACCTATGGGCCAGCTCGCCCAATGTTAACGGGAAGATCCAGCATTTGGTTGCGTCAGATGCCCCACACCCAGTCATGCAGATTCGGAATTTACTTAGGTGGGTTTCGGGGTCCGATCTCCCTTCATACAGAGGTGTTTTGGGAGGAGCGATCGTTGGTTGCACGGGGGCAAGCTCGATGTGGACCGCGAGTGGCTCGGTCGGCCCGGCGATCTTTCTGCTGGCGCTTGCCCCAGTGTCCAAAAGCGTTTTCATCTCGTCGAGCTGGCGTTGTATAGCGGTCATCGCCGTGGCCTGGCTGCTTGCGGCTCGGCGCTCGGAGCGGGAGCCGAGGCGATCGAGTACTGATCCCCTGACGATCGGGACAGGAGTCAGACGGCTGACCTGCGTTCGGCTGTGAGTTGGGTAGGCCGAACTCCTGGTGACGGATTCGGATTCCGTCTTTTCGTGGTTGGAAACAGATTGCCCCGGTCGCTAGGATGGGTCGCGCCCCAAGCGATTGAATACGGATCCGTCCGGTCGTGCGAGAGCCCTTTCTCGCGAATTGGGGCTTTCTGACGATCGCTCGCCTAGTAGCCCGTTGAATTTCCATTTTCCCATGCGGCGGACGATCGAGGGAGTTATTGCGGGCGACGCGCATGCTCTCCGTCGCTCCTCTAGGATGACCATAGCCTCCTCGATCTGTTCCTCAGTTTGGAACTGGTCGAGTAAGAGGTTTGGGCCATCTCTCAGGTGCGGGATCGAGAGTCTCGCGTTGCCGCGGCTTCCCCCGGTCATCGGCTGGGGTTCAGATTGGGCCGGGAAATGGTGTCCGGCAGTTCGGAGAGCGGCTCTCTTCGATGTACCGACGGATGTCATGATTCTGAAGGTTTTCTTTGAAGCGCAGTGAGTGTCACTTCAAGTATATGCCCGAGAACAGTGAGTGTTCTTCGGGACGGTAGGAATGAAAAATGAAGGTATAGATGCCCTCCTTCTAGCGCCAATTGTTGCTACCCAAAATATTATCCGGAGATAGATATTGCTGGAATGGATGGATAGCAAACAAATGCGAGAACACTTCCGTGAGAAAGATAAATAACACAAGATTTGCCGGGGTTGTTAGTCCCGGGCTTGAATGCTCTCGCGAGATATTATTAATACTAATATTCGGGGATACAAGTACTAATGTAAGAATACAATTACAGTGAGTGTAAAGATTCTTGTTATCTTAGCTAGTGAGCGTGTAGATTGCCGGAAGAACCAGATGTGATGCTCTGTGAGTTCTTGTAACAAAGGAGGTGAACAGTCGCGGCGGTGAGAGATCGACAGTCTCTCACGGCGAGTAGTAGCTGGAAGCTTGAGCTCCTGGGCTTATGAATCTCTTGGAATCTGCCTTGTGGAGACTTCTTGCCTCTGTCGATCGTCTTCTGGATGAGAGATTCTGAGAGAGAAATCCTGAGGTAGATTCCGGCGAGAAAGCTAGGAGCTTGATGATATGTATCTTCTTCTGTATTTCTGTGAATTAATTCGGAATGTATGTGAATGAATTTGGAATGTAGGTGAATGAATTGGGAACGTAGGTGAATGAATTGGGAACGTAGGTGAATGAATTGGGAACGTAGGTGAATGAATTGGGAACCTTTTTCCAGTAGGAGGAGGTTCTCTATTTATAGGACTTGGATGTGCCGGGCGATCGCCTTTGCTGTATTATAATAATCGGGCGATCGTCTTTTGGCACATGGGCTTGTTCCCTTAAAGTCCGCGGCTGCTGCTGGCAGCCAGCTGTATGGTCCAATGGGGAGCTTGCACGCGTCCTGAGTTGCTGTCACGGGCGGTCCCACTTTGTAACTTTCGGCGGACCTGTCGGTAGGTGAGGTAGGTGACAGGCTGGGGTCAAAGGTCTCGTCTGTCAGCGCTTTTTGTGGATCTGCACGTGGGTGCTGTTCTGAGATCCAGCCTTCGATGACTTTGACGGGCGATCATTTCTGTTTGGGGCGTGGGTCGACCGTCCTTACCCGTGCACTAGAGTCGATCGCCAGATGCCAAAGGGCGATCGCCTTGGGAGTCGATCGCTAGGTACCTGATGGTGGTCTGGTTTCTTCGATTTGGCGAGCTAGCCATAGTTTGACTGGTATTGACTCGGTCGCTCGACCTTATAGTCGATCGCCTGTCGGGATGAATAAATCTTGACACAACAGCATGGAATTGAGGAGCCCATAGGCTTCCAGTCAGCAATATACATGTTACCTGATCTGCTTCCTGTAAGCACAACTTCTTTGGTCTGGATGTTCTTGACTCTACAGCGATCTATATAGAATTTCACCGAGAACTGTTTATCACAGAACTGGCTAATGCTAAGTAGATTTTACTGTAAGCCTTCAACATATGCAACATCGATGACTTTGAATTTTCCGACAAGTAGGTTTCCTTTCCCTCTTGTTCTTCCTTTAGATTTATCACCGAAACGAACTTTTGGACCGCGACCTTCTACAAAATCTGATGTGCCGAAAGAATCCACTATCGAAGTACCAGGTATCCTCCTCTAGGATGTCCTGTAGCAAAGAGATTAAGTGGATTTAGGTCCCCTTTGATTTTTGGGTCCATGATTGTTAGTTCCTCTAGGTACCCAAGTTTTCCTGACAACAATTGGTTTACTGTAGGTCACACTCGGTACAGTGTTGCGATATCTACATGGGGCATATCCGTAGTCGCTATAACCATGATAATTATTATGCATGAAAAATTCAGGGTTATTATTATTAATCCAGTACGAGTGCCGTCTTGGAGGTGGAACCATTTTTTTTGGCCTAACAGCTTGCCTTCTGGGTCTCCAGTTGGATTCCAAACGCTGTTGTTGATACTGAGCGGACACCTGCTGTCTCGAGGAATAACGGGGCTCCTGTATCCAATACCTCGGCGTGCTGTACTGATAGTACTGCCGTATGGGCCTTTGGTATTTGGATACAGCCTTCCTTCTGAACGGATGTTGGCGCTGTTGATATGCTCTGGGAGCATGATGTTGAGTGCGCCTTTCCGGTCTGAATGGCTGGTGATTCCGCTGTTTGGAATAGGATTGCGGGGGCGGAATAGCAGCCTTTGCTGTTCGCTGTGCAACAGGTTCCTTCACGGGACTCGAAGTTTCTTTTGAAACAGGAATGTGTTCCACACTCTTGACAAACATTGTACTAGTTTTCCCTTTGTTTGAACATGAGTTGTATCCTAAGCCACTTTTATCATGAGCATGTTGCCCAGCGCTCAGAATTTCTTCCATTCTTTTGGACGATTTCTCGAACGATTTCAGAGTGGTCTCAAGTTCAATTTCTCGTTTTTCGAGAGTTGTGACTTTGGCTTGAAGTAGAACCAAATCATTTGTCTTGCTCTCGTTGTGAGTTTTAACCTCACTTAGTTCATGAGCAAGTTGATGATTGCTCTCCATGAGTTTTTCAAAATCGACTTTGCTGGTTTCACAATCAATAGACATATTTTCATAATTTATTTTCAGCAAGTCATTTTCATCTTTCAGCTCTAGGTTAGACAGTTGGAGCTGTATATTCTCATTTTTCAATGTCTCATGGGCCTTTTGAATGTTTTTCAACTCATTCATCATGTTTTCAAAAGTATGAGATGCATTTGATGGAATAGCTGAGGTTGAGCTTACCTCATCATCGCTATCTTCACCTTCCGGAATGTCCTTGGCCATAAAGCACATATATGCTTTATCATCGAACTCATCGTCAGATGAATCACTTTCAGTGACCACCTGAAGACATTCTTCTGATTTGGATAGTGTGGGGGAGGCTTCTGATTCTCCAATCAGGGCCTTGAGCTTGTTTTTCCAAGCACATCTTCTTTCATCTCTCTCTTTTTGCTCGGCCTCCGGCAACCTTTGAACTTTAGGATGAGGACATTTATTTGCATAATTCCCTGGTTTCCTGCAATTATAGCACATGTTAGCATCATCGGATGAAGTTTCGGTACCTACCTTGTGGACAGGTTTGGGCCTGTAGGGAGTCTTTCCAGACTGCTTGATGAACTTTTTGAATTTGTGCATGAGAAGTGCCATTTCATCTTGAGACAGGATGTCATCGTCACTGTCAGCATTCTTGTGACTAGGCTTCGATGAGCTGGTCATGCTGTGTCGACGATTCGATACAGCGGCTAGTGCTGTGACCTTTGAAGGAGATTCTTCAGCTTTCTCTCTTCTGTCAATATCATACTCAAAAGCTTTAAGGTCAGAGAAGAGATCAAAAGTAGATATTTCATTAAGATTGCAAGATACACGCATAGCTGTGGTCTTAATGTCCCATCGGGTAGGGAGAGATCTGAAAATTTTTAAGTTCTTCTCCTTTTGGGTATAAATTTTGCCCAAAGCTTCAAGTTCACCAACAATACCAGTGAATCTGAGGTCAAGTTCCTCAAGTGTCTCAGTTGGTTTCATTTCGAAAGATTCAAATCTTGAGTCGGGCTTTGAAATTTTGTTTTCTTTTGAGAGCTCAGTTCCCTCAGAAATCATCTTGAGTTTATCCCAGATTTCCTTGGCTGATTTACAGCTCTTTACCTTTGAGAACGTGCCTTTGTCAAGAGTGACAAATAACGCGTTCTTAGCCACATTGTCGAGGTTGGCTCGCTTTCTTTCATCTATGGTCCATTGCTCGCGTTCCTTCTCGAGCATCTCAGCATGGGCTTGGCCTTCAATCCTTGAGGCCGTGTTTACCTTCATGATCTTGATAGGTCCATCCCGTATAACAAAAATCATCTCTTCGTGCATTGCTGCAAGATGAGCCTCCATCCTAATTCTCCAATCATCAAATTCGTTAATAGAGAACATAGGCACTTTGTTGATCATAGATGTATCCATGTGAGTTTAAAGAAATGAAAGAGACTGTTTAAAAAAGTAAGTGATTTTGGATCTGATTCGATTAAAAATACGACTGATTCTTTTTAGAATCAACCGCTCTGATACCACTTGTTGGCCACTAAATATACTGGATACAGCTTGGGAAGTAGTTTAAACAACAAGCTGTACTGATTTTAAATCTGAGTGCGTAGCGGAAGTCTTAAATATAGTAAGTTGCTGTGGATAGAGCAACTCGATGTGCAGTGTATACTTAAATAATCACAGTAATTAAAACAGGTAATGCAAAAGGTAAATAACACAATATTTAAAGTGGTTCGAGGTAAACCCATCTACGTCAACTGGTCCTCCACACAGGAGTAAAAAGTTTATTATAATTACTACGTACACAACTACGTAATTATAACAACAAACAATCAATATATCGTTCACACAGATTGATATAAAGATCTTAGCTTCAACCGTTCACATAGATTGGTTTGAGCTAATGCTTTGACTTGCTTCTTCACACGCAATTATGAAGCTTCGTCTTCTTCGATGCAAATCCTTCACACACAGTTCTGGAGTAGCAACGATTACTCAGTCCACACAGGGCTGATCTAGGTTTGTTCAAAGTATAGAACAGGGTATGAACAACAACTTTGACTTTATGAGCTTCTAGCTGATGAAGTGTTGTTCAAGATGTTGAGCACTGTATATCTCTTAGATCTAAGTTGCAGTAAGCTTTGGAGATATGTTTTGCTCTGATGAATATATTAATAGCTTTGTTACTTGGTAACTGATCTTCAACATTTTGATGAGATATATATAGTCTTCTGGAAAATATATCCGTTGGGATAAATCCGTTGAGCAAGATTTCGTTCCAACAGGATGAAAAGCACGATCCGAATTTAGCGGGATTTGAAGATCTTCTGACTGACAGTATTTAAATACTTTATCCTGTAGTATTCAAATACTTCTTTATCAACGGGACTTAACTTCTGAAGATTCCTTCTTTGTCCTGTTGAGAGATGTATGGAAGATCACTGTATTTGATAAATCGAGACAGCTTCCATACTCAGTCTTTTATAAGACTTCTTTCCTGTACTGAAAGGTTCCACTGTATGCTGGATCTGTGATAGGCCTTCGATACAGGTTGACACTTCAATTCTTCGATACAGTTTCCTTACTGTATTGAGGATTGGCATATTTGTCAAAACCTCTTATCAACACCATTCGATACAGGGATTGAATATCCTGGCTGTTTCGATACAGGGTATTTGTTATCCCAACATCTTAGGAAACTTCATACAGCATATCCATACAGCAAGAGATCTTCCTACAGAGTCCAATCCTACAGAGACTACATCTTTATACAGCAGAAGTTGAACAGTGTTAGATACAGCAGTCTGGCTGTAAGAGTTTTACTTAGGAAAAGTAAAACACATCCAACAGGACTGAAGAATAGCTTTAAACCATTGTGAAATAAACTTTGTTTATTCATAAAGTATTCATGGTTAAAGCAGCGTTTATTGCTAATAAGACAACATTTAATGCGGCCGAAAGAGAATAGTATGAACGCGTTGAACAGCATTTAATACAAAGTCAAAAAGAGTGTCTGAAGCATTAAATGCTAACTGCCTTTAATTCAAACATTCTGCAGCCGCCAATCAGATATGTCTAAATCTCATCAACCAGCCAACGGATACATTTATCATGGATTTATTTCTAAGGTTATAAATAACCCCAAGCAAGAGGATATTTCGAACTTCACTTACTGAATCCCGCACAATATATCAGATAAATAGCCCTGACAATCAAGCTAAGAAAGAGCAGTATATTTCCGGAGCATACAGTAGTAGCTAAGAAAAGAAATATACAAGTCCTCAAAGCAGACAGCACAGCATATAGCAATCGCTCGTTAAAGCATACATCTATTGTTTGAACTTGTTCTACCATCTTTACCGTTGAGATCAACCTTAGACCTGTGTGGACTAAGTCCTTGCTAGTTCTGACCTGTGTGCGAAGAAGAGCATTAAAGATGAAGCTTCGGTCTGTGTGAGAAGGAGCAAGTCGAAAGAGCTGAAGCCAATCTGTGTGAATGGCCAAAGTTGTGCTCTCTGTATCAATCTGTGTGAACGATACATAGATAGTTTTAGTTAAAGTCACGTAGTTTTGTACCTAGTGATTTTAATAAACGTTTTACTCCTGTGTAGAGGACCAATGGACATAGAGGGGTTTATCTCGAACCACTTATATCTGTTTGTTATTTACTTTCCGTCCTTACTGTTTTCATTTATAACTGTGATTTATAGTATACATTGTGAAAATCGTGTACGCATTAAGCAAACAGGAGAGTATCTAGTTTCTGTACTTGCAACAACTCACTATTATACTTCCGCTATGCAATTAACTCATAAAAACATACAGTTTATTGTATTCTCACTTTCTAAGTTGTTTACTACTCCCTCCATTTTTCTTTAGATGTCGTGTGACTTTTTGACATATATTTTTAGGTGCTTTGACCGTATAGTTAAAATTATTATCTTTAAATAATTTTTTTTGTGAATTAAAATTTAGATTGTATATTTTTATTCAAAAAATAAAATTTAAAAAGTGATAAATTTAACTACCCGGTCAAAGCACCTAAAAATGTGTGTCAAAAAGTCAAACGACATCTAAAGAAAAATGGAGGGAGTATATACTCTGTGGCCAATAGTATACCTATCACAACCTTTCGATTCAGTCACTGACTATCCCAGAGTGAAATCCATATGAACGAATCGAGATGAGTCGAGTTCGAGTATACTAATACCATTAGCATAACTATAACGTGTGTACCCACTAACCCTTAGTGAAGACAGGCACTCTCTATGTCAGAGTACATGTTATACAAGTCTTGTCTAAACTTAATGTCCAGTTAAGTTTTATCGACTTGTGAACTCGTTAAGCATTCTAGCCCTAAATACTTATAGTGTCTATCTCCTTATCTTCATAAGGATTGAAATGTTTGATCTCAAATGCAAGGACTATTATTGTATATACCAAATCATGATGCCAATAATGTACAATAATATAGCAATAATAAATGCCTTATTCAATTTATGTTCATAATAACAATACAAGGCTCTCACTCTCTCATCATCTGAGTGGCCCTCGAGGGCATATTCCTAATAAGTATATTTTTGGTGACACTATAAGATTTGAAAACCTAATAGTAGTGAGGTACAGTCCACTATATTGACTCATGAGTTTTTATAAAATGCGTTTACATCCACATTCATTAGGAGTGATAAAAGAAGCTATATTCTATTCTCACGGTGGATTTCAACATGGATACCATTGCTACGTATATTATTGAAGCTAATAAGCATTCAAGCGATATTCAGTACTTTGAAATAAGGCTAAGAAAATAACTTAAGCTATATTAATACCTTTTTTGAAAAAAAGAAAGTTGCATCATACCATTATTAAAAAGAAAACACCAACACAATTGTCTTGAGATAACTACGCCAAATGTAAATGAGAAACAAAACATAATTATGGGATTCAGTCATAACGGGGTGCCTTTATAAACTATGGCTCGTATGAATCAATATGACGATTGTTGACTATGAACTTGACGTTAGGGGACGTGCCTAGATCATTTTCCTCCATATAGTGAATTTATGTTCATTTGGACTCTCTATATTTCTTGTAGTGGGCTGCAACTTGCTTGCTTGCATGACAGTTCTTATATCAATATCCAGCATTCCCATAATGATAACACGATTCATCGCCAACTCGAGCTTTAGGATCGATATGATGGGTATGTGCTTTTTGGTACCAAGTGCTCGAAATTATATTGGAAGACCTCCACATCCTCGACCACGTTCTCGACACGTCCAGTCCCTATTTATTGGGATAGTTTACATCCTTCACCTTGCCATAATTGGCCTCGGAACTTTTTTTATCTCAACTAGCCTGGCATTATTGCTCACTAACACTTTGTTATGCCTTTCATCCACTTGCAATATTTTGATTAGCTTACTGAAGGTAGTGATGATTTTGTTATCATACTCCGGCCTATACTAGATCGCTAGTACAAGGGCGGAAGTAGGAAAGGTGGAAAAAATTTTCTGGATCATATCATCTTTTGTCACGTCATTTCCACAGAAATTCAGGCGCGCCTTGAGACGGAGCATATCTTTGTTGAAATTATTGATCAGTTTATAATCAAGCAAGTACATCTCATTCCACTGCACGGTCAACTTTGGGAGCAGTGTATTATGAATAATCCGAAAATGGATCTTAAGGGCATCCCACAGTTCTTTTGGGGATTCCAAGTGTAAATATTCCCATCTCGGACTGGGGTCAATGTGTAGCCTAAGTAACATTAGTGCACTAACTTTGATTTTGTCAGATGGTGGTTGGCCTGCAGTATCAAAGATTGGGGCATTATAGTCCTTAGTGACAAATACGTTCTCGAAGTCGGAGAGCCATCTATGGTACTCAAGCCCTTATGAGTCTAAGATATCAAAATTGGAACGAGTTGAATCGGCCATCTTGATATAAGGAAAAAAAGGAAAAATAAGTTTTCATATTATACCATGAGTACTTTCATAATGAAATTTCAAAAATAGAAGCGTATTTTTTTGAACCAATATATGGTGACAATTTTTTATGCTTTTCTAAAATTACCTATGAAATTATTTTATTGTGGTTTTATTTGTTATAATTAGTAGAATTAAGTCCTCTAAATTCTACAAAAAAAATGTGTATTATTCTCATTAATATATATATATATAGAGAGAGAGAGAGAGAGATTATAATATATCAGGCATAATCCTACCATAATTAAGAAAATCCATCATTTGTAAAATAAGACATACAAAAAATATTATTCTTTTAATAGAAATAATATATACACAATGTTTTTTTGGTTAGATATTTAAAATTTATAAATCTTAAAATAAATTGAAATTTAAAATTTAAAATCCAGATTCGATATTTAGATTCTAGGACAAACACGAACTTGAAGCGTGAGTTGTCTTCAAGAATACCCCTCAAGATTTGCTGTACGGGGTGGGTGGGCTTTTTGAGGGGGGAAATTTGGTCATTAATCAGTAATCACAATTAAAGAAAAAAGAAAAGACATGCACGGCAAAACAACAAAACAAACATTATCCACTGCTAAAAATTTTAAAGGTGAATATGACAAAGGCTAAGTAAATGGCCATAGATTTTTAACATATTTTCAGCTATGCCACTCTTTTTAAGTACTAGTGAATGGGATAAAATGATACTCCCTCCAATTTTTTTTAGATGTCGTTTGACTTTTTGACACACATTTTTAGGTGTTTTGACCGTATAGTTAAAGTTATTATCTTTAAATAATTTTTTTGTGAATTAAAATTTAGATTGTATATTTTTATTCAAAAAAATAAAATTTAAAAAATGATAAATTTAACTACCCGGTCAAAGCACTTAAAAATGTGTATCAAAAAGTCAAACGACTTCTAAAAAAAATTGGAGGGAGTAGTTCCCTATATCACAACACCATGTCTATTACTCCATTTCGTCCCATAAGATAGTGCACACTTTAATGTGGCACGAATTTTAATAGTGGGTGGATAAATAGTGGGCATATTCTTATTTTTATAAATAAGGGTGTAAAGTGAGGATAAAGTATAAAAGAAAAGTGTCCAAAAATAAAAAAATAGAGAAATGTATGAAGTATTGCCTTTTTCTCTCTCTCTAAAATATGTTGTAATCTCAGAATTCTTTCTTTCAAGGAAAACCCCCCTCTCGCTTTTATAGAAGGGAGAGGTGCATATTCTCTAAGATCTTCCCTGATTTTTAGAGAAGATCCCAGATATCCAGGGATTCAGGCTGCGATTTCCCATCCTTGGATTTTCGGGATTGCAGAGTATGGGCTTTTGGTCCCCGAATCTCAGGGATTCTGTCAGGTGAGTCAAGATCTTCTTTCCCGAGAGTTCGACCTTCGTGAGCCCGGAGGCCTTAGGTCGGCTCATATTATAAAAGATCACTTAGGTCGGGACATTCCTATTCAAATTCATAGGTCGGGACATTCCTATTCAAATTCGTAGGTCGGGAGACCTTTGAGGTCGGCAACCTTTTAACAGATGTCACAGGTCAGCGGGGCCTTCGAGGTCGGCGCTCTTTTATCTGAGGTTATAGATTGGAGGACTCTGAGGTCGGCATCCTCTTGTCTGAGAACCTAGGTCGGACTTTATTACTCTAAGAAAACCCTTCTTTACTAAGAGGTCGATACCCCGGCTTATATTGGTCCATATTTTGAACCGGGTTTTCAGGGAGCGTACATTCGCCATCCTATCAACTAGTCCCCCCTACTCTAGTCGAGCTGTAAGACCGAGTAGAGTAAGATTTGTTTACAATCTGACGACCTTGACACAATAGTCATTGGGATTCCCGTTCCCAGATAACGAGGTTCCTTGGACTTCGTGCGCTTTAATATCCACGTCTTTTCCTTTGCTCGCCTCCCAACCGTCGCGTCTATGGTCAAGTCCACGTGTCAACCTGCTATAGGTCAGATGAGGCGGTGCCAGATCCAAGCCGTTTTTTTACATGAGGCATCGGACGCTCCAGATCGCCCGTTATCTTCTTGATTTTCGCCCTCCTTCTCTATAAGTAGGAATCATCTACCCCCTTCAGCCACTTCCGCTCTTCTTCCTGCGAAATACTAGTGTGAGGGTATTCCGGCGACACTTGCGACCTTGGTTTCTTGCCTCCGGTGGTGCTTCCACTACCTTTCTCTGGAGATCTTCCACCCAATCTCATGGGTATGTTTATCTAAACACCTCTTTAGTTTTTCTTTTGGTTTGTTACCGATATTTTCCTCTTCTTCTTCCTCCCTTTTCTTCCTTTTATTATGTCGTCTGCTTCGGATTCTCATAATCTTTCCGGCGAATCGGCCGTGGACTCCTTTTTAGAAGGTCTTTCCTCTTCTGATGGGGACTCGGGGGGTAGGTCGGGGCGAGCTACTGGTTCCTCCCTCTGTCTTAGAGATGAGCCCCTAGGTGATGTAGATTGGTCCGAGCTAGGTGACATCCCTTCTAGCCTTCCCTCTGGCATTCCCCTAATCATTGTAGATCCCCCTTCCCCTCCTCCTATGAACGAAGTAACTGTGACCGGCCTCTTAGCTGATCCATATCAAACGGTTGCAGGAGCGACTCGAGTTCTCCTCCCTCATCCTCTATCTAGGACTAGCCCAGCCGCACTGGCTAGTTTTATAAAATTTCTTAGACTTCCTCCGGGGTGGGAATTTGTCACGCCTCAGGCTAGTGACACCTCTGATCATCCTCCCCCGGGGCATATTACCTGGTTCGTGGATTAGGTGAGCAGTGGTCTTCGCTTTCCACTCCATCCCTTCCTTGTCTCTCTCTCTGTTAAATACAATATTCCCCTCAACCAGTTTTCTCCCAACTCTTTTCGTTATATGGTTGGTTTTCTCGTGCTGTGTCATTAGAGACACGAGGAACCCGACCTGGGTTTTTTCTATTTTTGTTTTGGGCTAAAGAGTTTTAAAGGCTCCTTTTACTTGACTTCCCGAAACAACGCCTATTTCTTTACCCACCTCCCTTCCAATGTGAAGGATTGGAGCTCGCGTTTCTTTTTTCTTCGGCTCCCTACAGCTGACTCTTGGGGTTTCCCCACGGAATGGACGCAGGCCACTCCGAGCCAGGATCCTATTCCTAGGCGCAGTTCCATCCGAGCATCGAGAAAGTTTGGGAATGGAATGCCATTCCCTACAACGCTTTCCAGCTGACGCAATTTCATGATCTTCTATTCCATTGTGGGCTGAGCTCGAATCCTTATCTAGCTATCCCTGATATTTGTAGGCTTTATCGGTTCTTTCCATAGTATAATCTTTGTTATTGTGTTTTTTGGCTATCTTCCTGACCGTTTGTATTATTTTTCGTAGATCGGTTCATGCGGACCTGCCAGTCTGATGCCTCCAAGGCGGATGAACCGACGAAAGAGAAGGTCCCCAAATCGACGAATCCCCCTAAAGAGAGGGCGGAGGGCTCATCAAAGACTAAACGAAAGCTCCCCTCCCGCCCCAAATCTGGGGTGACTCTCCCCTCCGACCTAGCTCCTACCTTGACCACCGGGCAAAGCCCTGCAAGCTCGTCTCGACAGCTTCAGGTTACCCAGAGGGCCCCTTCTCCTAGATCCCCCACTTCCAAACGGCCGAAGACTACAGGTCCCCCTGGTCCGGCTATGGAGACCTTTCTCCGTTGCAAGGAGTTTGAGAAATTTCTTCCATATTTCAGCTCCATGATCCCGGATAGGGATAAGCAGGCATTACGAGATGCCGAGGAGGACCCTCGCTTCGATGCTATGATGATGTATTTTGGAAAGGTATTCCCCTTTTCGCCTTCCTCCCCTTTTTGACTATTTTTATGTTTATTATTACCCTTTGCCGACCTGATGTGACTTTCTTTTTTTGTGCAGTTCTTCGCCATTTTTGTGACCTTCGCAGAAGATCATAAGATCGGCGCCTCGTCTTCCTCCCAGCTCACCCAAATATCAGCCGATCTGGCAGTCGCCCTGCAGGCTAAGTCGGATCTCTCAGCTCAGCTTCAGGAGAGGGAATATCATTTAGAGGTTGCCCTTAAGAAAAGCTCTGAGCAGGAGGCGGTTTTGGAACGGTCTCAGATGGCCAATGTTCAGCTGAACCAAGAGCTGAAATTTTGGAAGGCCCTGTCTAAAGCTGAAACGGAGAAGGTGGGCCAGCTCGAGACTCAGTTCTCGGAAGCTAAGGCCGAATCTGAGAGGATTGCCCAGCTTGAGGCTCATGCTAAGTCGGAGTTGGAGAAGGTCGCCCAACTCAAAGCTCAGGCTAGAGCAGAATCAGAAAAGGTCGCCCAGTTGGAAGCTCAACTAGCCGAGGCTAGATCTGAGGGATCATCTTATGAGCGCGGGGTGATGGATGGCCGACGTTGATTTCTGACCAGTGACGTTGGTCACTCTTTCCTGGGGGCCTACCGTTCTGCCCTCCTAGCCCGGTATCACAATTCTACTGCTTACCTGGTCAAGCTGGCTCCTGCCGCGACGCAATATTTCGATTTTGCTCTAACTCGCGCTCATGAGAAACTAGCTTTTTTGGGTTTTGTGGGCGAGCTGGACCGGGATGCTGCATTGAACGGGCCTCCTGTCCCTTCGGGTTGGTCCGGGGATGTGGAAGAATCTCCGGAGGCAGCCTGGTGGGAGGATGCCCTTGGGGAGTCTATAAAGAAATCCGGCCTGGATTTGGAGCTGCCTTTTATCCCTCCTAACTCACCTGTTAAGGCCAGCACTCCTAATACCGAGGTGACCGGGACCGACCTTGATGCTTCTCCTTCGTCGCCCCCTCTATCTTCCAAGCCTGTAGCTTAGTCTTTTTAAGTTGTATGTGTAGACATATGTTATTTTTTTTTGTCTTTGTTCGTTGTATTGGCACAACTGTTTTTAATGAAAAGTCTCCCTTTTTCTTTTTCATGTGCTTTGTTTGATAGCTTATCTCTGCCAACTCAAGTTAATATAGCTCGGCGTCGATTGTAACCTCGATATATCTGAACTTGTTTGAATTAATACGACCACTCCCAAATATAACTAGGCCTTTTCCTAGTATAGCTCCGACTATTTTAAATTACGCGGCATCTTAAATATAACCTGACCACTTCGATCTTTACAAGTTGTAATAATGGTTCGGTGTTTTTTAGGTTGATTTAACCTAACCTTTTCACCGATCTTTATTATAGGTTGGGTATTTTTAGATAAGTTTTTGGATTTTAAGGCTGCTGGGATGTTTCTAACACTTTCGGGTGGGATAGCCTGGATAGGATCTCCCCTTTTTTATAGGTCGGCTGAGACTATCTATATATCGGGGCGGTTTATCTTTACCTGAAGTCGAGGATATTTCCCTTAGTCATAGCTTCATAGGGTGGTTCACCCTTACTCGGATCCGAAGGCATTTAACCTGATTGGATGTCACATGGCGGTTCACCCTTACTCAGATCTGAAGGCGTTTCACCTGATCAGATGTCACATGGCGGTTCACCCTTACTCGGATCTGAAGGCGTTTCACCTGATCAGATGTCACAGGGCGGTTCACCCTTAATCGGATCTGAAGGCGTTTCACCTGATCAGATGTCACAGGGCGGTTCACCCTTACTCGGATCTGAAGGCATTTCGCCTGATCAGATGTCACAGGGCGGTTCACCCTTACTCGGATCTGAAGGCGTTTCACCTGATCAGATGTCATAGGGCGGTTCACCCTTACTCGGATCTGAAGGCGTTTCGCCTGATCATATGTCACAGGGCGGTTCACCCTTACTCGGATCTGAAGGCGTTTCACCTGATCAGATGTCACAGGGCGGTTCACCCTTACTCGGATCTGAAGGCGTTTCACCTGATCAGATGTCACAGGGCGGTTCACTCTTACTCGGATCTGAAGGCGTTTCACCTGATCAGATGTCACAGGGCGATTCACCCTTACTCGGCTCTGAAGGCATTTCACCTGATCAGATGTCACAGGGCGGTTCACCCTTACTCGGATCTGAAGGCGTTTTACCTGATCAGATGTTATTTCTAGTTTTACACATTCAGAGAGATTTTATTTGTAATAGACTTTTATTAAAACAACACAAGCTTTTCTCCATACTTCTTCATACAAAATACTTTTTTAAGTGACATATGTTCCAAGGTCTTTTGATGGGGTGCCCTTCCATATCCTCGAGCTCATAAGCTCCTCCTGCATAAATTCGGATTACCTTGTAAGGGCCCTCCCAGTTCGGCTCCAACTTTCCTGTTTTTCTGAGGGCATCAGCCCGCCTAAGCACCAAATCACCGACTTGGAATTGTCTCTTCCTGACTCTTTTGTCGTGAGATGCTTTTGTCAGGCTTTTATATCTTTCAGTTCGTGCTGCGGCCGCTTCCCTTCTTTCTTCTATGGTATCTAACGCCTCCTTCATTATTTCCTCATTTTCCACCTCGTTGAACTATCGAACCCGATGAGACATTTCTCCAACTTCTGCCGGGATGACGGCTTCGGACCCGTATACCATACTGAAGGGTGTTTCCTCCGTTGTCGATCTAGGTGTGGTCCTGTATGACCATAGTACCGAGCTAAGCTCATCCACCCATCCTCCTCCAACTTTGTCTGAGTGGGTTTTGATCCCTTGCAAGATTGTTCTGTTAGTTACCTCCACTTGTCCATTAGCCTGCGGGTGAGCAACCGCAGCGAACCTTTGCTTGATATGCATACCCTCGCACCAGGACTGGGTTCTTTTCCCATTGAATTGAGTTCCATTATCTGAGATAAGTATCTTGGGCGCTCCGTACCTGCAGCAAATGTTGTTAAACAGAAAACTTATGATTCTTTGCTCGGTTATGGTGGCCACGGGCTCGGCCTCTGCCCACTTTCTGAAGTAGTCTATGGCTACTACTAAGAACTTCCTTCCTCCCGAGCCAGGTGTGTTGGGTACCAAATCGGATATTTGCGCCGTTTTATGCGGAAGCGTAAATAAATTGCGGAAAATAAATCACACAAGGATTTATAGAGGTTCGGCTATTAACGAAGCCTACGTCCTCTCTCAATGTATCTTTTTCTTAGGATTAAGATCAAAACCTCTACGCCTCTCTTCTATCGGTCTAGGGATTACCGTTACAAGCTCGTCTTCTATCGGTCCGAGTAAAACCGTTTTTCCTTTTCTATTGGATAAGGAATCAACCACTCTAGCTTTCTATGGGTACTAGATAAACCTCACTTAGATATCGATTGCGATTCTAACAGTGCCGGATACTTGATCCTAATAACACTGAATCCAATCGTATCTTTTCTTTTACCTCTCGTTTATAATGTTGAATGTATAAACACTCAAACTAACAAAATAAGCTCAATATTACAACAACAATGTAAGTATATGATTCTCAGATGTATATCTCGTTTGCTTGAAGTTGTTGTGCTCAAACAATACCATAGGAATGGTATTTATAGGCATTTCCCACAAACTAGCCGTTGCTGGCTGTTTTGACTTGCTAGCGTGCGCTAGCTTTCTTTTGTAGCGTGCGCTAGATATTTCGATTTGATCCGGTAGCTTCGTTTCTTCTTTAGCGTACGTTATGCCTTCTTCCTTACATACGTTATTTCACTTACTTAGCGTACGTTAACCATGATTGAGTAGCGTGCGTTAACGTAATATATCTGTTGCCTTTCCTTGTCAAACTATCCGTTTGATGCTTTGACTTTTGACTTGCTTTTCCCAACATTCGGATTGACTAGATTCAAACAACTTAGCGTGCGCTAATCATACTGTGTAGCGTGCGCTAATGATGACTTCATTGCATATGTTTTGCTGTGTTTGAATTCCTTCACAACAGTAACATGGCTCGATAGCGTGCGTTAATAATGATGTGTAGCGTGCGCTATCTCAACAGTTTACATCACTGCAGCTTACTTCGAAACTTGGCTGGAATGCAGCTTACTCCGCGTTAGCGTGCGCTAACGTATATGTATTAGCGTGCGCTAATGTAGTCCAGATTGCAACTTTTTGCGTCTTCGTCTGCTTCGTTGTTTTGCTTCGCCTCGATGTTGTTTTGCAGTTTAGCAACTTTAATCATCAAAACACAAATTAAATAATGTGTGGAATAAATATTCCAACAATCTCCCCCTTTTTGATGATTACAAAACAACTCTTGAATTGGATAGTCTGTAAAAAATAATATATGTATATTTCTACGAATCAAAGTTTTCCGCTTTGATCGTTTCGTTAGTTTCTCCAATCCTTTTCTTTTTCGACTTCTTCATTTTTCAATTTTTCAACTCCTTCCTTCGTTTTAACTCCCCCTTTTTGTATGCTTTCCTTTTCTTTTCGACTTCTTCGATTTTTCTCATTTTTATCTCAATTCATATCTTTTCTCCCCCTTTTTATCTTCATCAAAAAGTAAAAGAAATATAAAGAATACCAAAAGAAATATAAATATGCATGATATCAATTTATGCATTAATAAGGATATAAACTCCCCCTGAAAATATTATTTCCTTCTCCCCCTTTGTAAAATATCACTTGTCAAAATTTATTTCTGGGGATCCAACCGATAGTTGGTTTTTCTTTTGAAACGTAGACGATGTTTGAAACGTTTGTTCCTTTAGGAACCCAAATCCTTTTAGTTTTTATCGTCCATCTTGGGCTTTTGCAATTGGAAATATGATGCCCGATTTTTAAACACTTTTCGCAATGGGGTATATTGAAATTAACGGATTCGTGTTTCGAACGTGATTTGAATCCTAACCCCTCTTTATTTAGAGTATATTTTTGAACACATAACATTTGTTCAAATTTATCGTTGCCGCACGAAAATTTCTTTGTCAAAATTTTTAGTTCATCTTGAACTTTTAAAAGATCATTTTTCAAAATATTTTCATTTTCAAGGCATTTCGAATGATCAATTTCGACAAATTTTCCTTTTTCAAGTATTTTGGAATTTTCAATTTCCAAAGTTTTATATTTAGACTTGAGGGACTTAATTTCATTTAAAGCATTTTGATAGTCCGTATGTAGTAACTCGAATACTTCAATAAGTTCGTCGTAAGAATTACTTACTTGGCTTTCGACGTCGCTATCGTTGAATGAACTCCGGGCCATGAGCGCGAGATTATTTTGTTCAAGAAAATCTTCATCGGGATCTTCGTCGCTCCATGTTGCGATTAGAACCTCCTTTTGCTTTACTCGACAGTTCTTAGCAAAGTGGCCTGGTTTACCACATAATCGACAAGTGTTGTCGAATTTCTTAGGTTCGCCCGCTTGAATGTCCTTCTTTCTCCGGTTTAATAAGTGTTGGAACTTATTAATATTTTTGGCATAATATGCCATTTCTTCGTCGCTTTCATCCACCGGGGTTTCTTCTTTCTTTTTCGACATTTTAGCCTTGAAGGCTATCGACCTCTCCTTTGGTTTTGGTTTGGTATTCCGAGATTTTAGAACAATCTCGTAGTTGATAAGAGAACCAACGAGAGCACTAAAATAAAGAGTATTTAAATCTTTGGATTCCATTATTGCCGTAACCGTACCGTCCCATTCTCGAGGTAGTGATCGGAGAATTTTCTTTACTTTCTCACTACTCGAAAGTGGTTTTCCAAAACATGCTAATCCATTAGTGATGACCGAAAATCGGTCGAGCATAATCGAGATGGATTCGTCGTCCTTCATTTGGAATAATTCATAATCGTGAAGGAGCATGTTTATCTTCGTCTCCTTGACTTGAGACGTACCTTCGTGTGTTACCTCAAGCATTTTCCAGATTTCTTTGGCACTATCACACGATGATATCCGGTTGTGTTCTTCCGGATTTAAGGCACAATAAAGAAGTTGGGTTGCCTTACAATTAAAATGGTCGTTTTTCCAATCGGAGTCGTCATATTCTTCAAAAATTTTAAGCGTACCGTTGGAATTCATTGGGATTTTTGGACCAAGACAAATCACTTTCCAAAGTTCGATGTCGTAAGCTCGAATGAATATTGACATCTTCTTCTTCCAAGTCATGAAGTCCGCGCCATCAAAAAATGGTGGTCGTTTGAGAGCAAGGCCTTCGGCTGGAGAGATTTGAAACGCCATTTTGGATCTTCTCCTCGGATGTTAAGCCGCATATTGGAGAACCGCTCCGATACCAATTGTTGGGTACCAAATCGGATATTTGCGCCGTTTTATGCGGAAGCGTAAATAAATTGCGGAAAATAAATCACACAAGGATTTATAGAGGTTCGGCTATTAACGAAGCCTACGTCCTCTCTCAATGTATCTTTTTCTTAGGATTAAGATCAAAACCTCTACGCCTCTCTTCTATCGGTCGAGGGATTACCGTTACAAGCTCGTCTTCTATCGGTCCGAGTAAACCCGTTTTTCCTTTTCTATTGGATAAGGAATCAACCACTCTAGCTTTCTATGGGTACTAGATAAACCTCACTTAGATATCGATTGCGATTCTAACAGTGCCGGATACTTGATCCTAATAACACCGAATCCAATCGTATCTTTTCTTTTACCTCTCGTGTATAATGTTGAATGTATAAACACTCAAACTAACAAAATAAGCTCAATATTACAACAACAATGTAAGTATATGATTCTCAGATGTATATCTCGTTTGCTTGAAGTTGTTGTGCTCAAACAATACCATAGGAATGGTATTTATAGGCATTTCCCACAAACTAGCCGTTGCTGGCTGTTTTGACTTGCTAGCGTGCGCACGCTTTCTTTTGTAGCGTGCGCTAGATATTTCCAGTTTCAGTCCAGTAGCTTCGTTTCTTCTTTAGCGTACGTTATGCCTTCTTCCTTACGTACGTTATTTCACTTACTTAGCGTACGTTAACCATGATTGAGTAGCGTGCGTTAACGTAATATATCTGTTGCCTTTCCTTGTCAAACTATCCGTTTGATGCTTTGACTTTTGACTTGCTTTTCCCAACGTTCGGATTGACTAGATTCAAACAACTTAGCGTGCGCTAATCATACTGTGTAGCGTGCGCTAATGATGACTTCATTGCATACGTTTTGCTGTGTTTGAATTCCTTCACAACAGTAACATGGCTCGATAGCGTGCGTTAATAATGATGTGTAGCGTGCGCTATCTCAACAGTTTACATCACTGCAGCTTACTTCGAAACTTGGCTGGAATGCAGCTTACTCCGCGTTAGCGTGCGCTAACGTATATGTATTAGCGTGCGCTAATGTAGTCCAGATTGCAACTTTTTGCGTCTTCGTCTGCTTCGTTGTTTTGCTTCGCCTCGATGTTGTTTTGCAGTTTAGCAACTTTAATCATCAAAACATAAATTAAATAATGTGTGGAATAAATATTCCAACAAGGTGTAAACTGCCCCATGATATCAATTCCCCATTTAGCGAAGGGACAGGGTGCTCCCATGGTAATCATATCTTCAGCTGGGATGTGAATTAAGGGTGCGTGCATTTGACATTTTTAGCATCGCTTAACCATCTCCACTGCTTTCTTGCTCATGGTCGGCCAGAAAAAACCAGCCCTTAGTGTTTTGCTAATTAGCGCTCTTCCTTTGGTATGATCTCCACAGCACCCTTCATGGATTTCTTCCAGTATACCCCGCCCTTCTTCTTCCGAAACGCACCGTAGGTATGGACCGAGGTAGGATCTCTTGTATAGTTCATCATTAATACAACAGAACCTCGCTGCTCTTCGCACAATCTTCATTCTTTCTTGCCTTTCCTTGGGTAGTTCTGCCCTTCTTAGGTATGCCAACAAAGGAGTTCGCCAGTCTGCCATCTCGTTCACCTCCATCACCTGTTTCATGATGCTACTCCGGGCTGCTCCCAAAATTGTTACTGTTCGCGAGCGGCAATCCACTAAGGAGCTTCCCATTTTTGCTAGGTAATCAGCTTTTGCATTTTCCGCCCTATGGATATGGATCAACTTCCATTCCCCTAGTTTTTTGGCAGCCTCTCTCACTTCCTCAACATACTTCTTCATCCGAGCCTCATTTATCTCAAATTTTCCTTCTACCTGTTGTGTGACCAGGTGAGAATCAGAGTAAGCAATGAGTCGTCGTGCACCCAAGTCTATCCCCAGCTGCATTCCCTTAACCAGGGCTTCATATTCGGCCTCGTTGTTAGATGCTTTGAAATCGAATTTTATGGCATACTCTAATTGTTCACCCTCCGGGGTAGTAAGGACTATCCCTGCCCCAGAACCACTGGTTGTTGCCGATCCATCCACATGTAATAGCCACTGTCCCTCTGGTGGCGATGGCATGGCCCCCTCTTGGATGAAGTCCGCTAGGGCCTGAGCTTTAATTGCCGTTCTCGGCTCATACTCTATGTCGTATTCCCCTATTTCTACCGCCCACTTCACCAGGCGACCTGACGCATTAGGTCGCCCTAATATTTCTCTTAAGGGCAGGTTGGTTCATAGTTTTATCTGGTGGGCTAGGAAATAGGGCCTCAATCGCCGGGCTGTAACTACTAACGCCAGTGCCCCTTTTTCTAGCTCGGAGTAATTCTGTTCTGCTCCTTGCAAAATTCGGCTTGTATAATAAATGGGTTTTTGCTTACTCATTTCTTCTCTTAGCAAGACCGAGTACGAGATCCTCTCCTGGTATTGGTTTGGTGATCAGAGGCAGCTCGGCCAAATATTCTTTTAATTTTCCGAATGCTGTTTGCGCTTCTGGGGTCCATTCGAACTTGTTCCCTTTTCTTAAGAGTTTAAAAGATAGGAATCCCTTCTCGGCCGAGCGTGATATGAACCGGCTCAGCCCCGCTATTCTTCCTGTTAGTATCTGGATATCCTTGATATTTTTTGGAGGATTCATTTGCAGCACTGCCTTGACCTTTTTCGGGTTGACCTCGATTTCTTGTTCTGTGACTACATACCCCAGGAATTTTCCCGATTTTACTCCAAAAGAATATTTTGATGGGTTGAGCTTCATTCCGTACATGCGCAGGTTTTCGAACGTCTCTTCTAGGTCTCTGATATGCTCTCCTGCCCTTACGCTTTTTACTAGCATGTCATCCACGTACACTTCCATGTTTCTGCCGAATTGGGATCTAAAGATTCTTTCAACCATCCTTTGATATGTAGCTCCTGCATTTTTTAACCCAAAAGGCATGCGTACATAACAAAAAGTTCCTTTTGATACCACAAAACTAACCCTCTTTCTGTCCTCGGGTGCGAGAGGAATCTGATGATATCCCTGAGAAGCATCCATCATACTGAGCAACTCGCACCCCGAGGTTGAATCCACTAGCTTATTTATGCGGGGTAACGGGTAGTGATCCTTTGGACATGCTATATTTAGGTCCCGGAAGTCCATGCACATCCTCCACTTCCCCTGGCCTTTCCCCACCATGACAGCGTTGGATAGCCACTCCGGAAACTGGATCTCCATTATGTGTCCAGCTCGGAGGAGTTTGTCAACTTCTTCCCCAATGACCCCATCCATCTCCGGCCCAAAATGCCTCCTCTTCTGCTTTAATGGTCTTACGGTTGGGTCGATGTTTAACCTATGCTCGGCAACCGTTGGGCTGATTCCCACCAGATCCTCAGCTGCGAACGCGAAAATGTCCACAAATCTCCTTAGTAGGCTGATAAGGCTTTCCTTTATCCCATCGTCTAACCGACTTCCCACGCGAGTTTTTGTTTCTGGATTTCCTGGACCCAATTCTATTGCTAGCAACTCCTCATTGGGCTTGACGCCTTCTTCCTCAGCTTCCTCAGGCGCCTTTGATTGTTTATTCTTATTAAACTCTGGATCCGGGCCTCCTAGCTCGGACGTCCTCTTTCCGCACTGCACTCCCTGCTTTACCGTTGTCTGGTAACAAGATCGAGCTACAAACTGATCCCCGGCTACTTCCCCTACCTCACCTCCTACGGGGAATTTTACTTTCATGTGTGCGGTAGAGGCCACTGCTTCGAACTTGTTGAGTCCCGGTCGTCCTAGAATGGCGTTATAGGCCGATTTGGTGTCCACCACTAAAAACCTGAGTGTCTTGACCTTTCGATGAGGCATCCGACCTAGTGCTACTGGAAGCACCACTTCTCCAACCGGTTGCACCTCGATCATGCAGAACCCATAAAGCGCGGTGTCTACCTTCTTTAATTCCACCTCCAGGTTCATCTGTTTGAAACAGTCATAGAATAAGGTGTCTACCAAGCTTCCCGTATCGATAAATACCCTTTGCACATCGCAACTGGCGATCTCCGCGGTGATGACCAGCGCGTCATTATGGGGAGCATGTATCCCGTTATAATCCGTGGGGCCGAACTAAATGATAGGCCCGCTGCCTATAGAGGCGACCTCCTTGAACTGATGACACCTAGCCTTTCGCGCGTGGGCTTTCCTAGCCTGATTAGAACTTCCGTCGGTTGGTCCTCCTGATATCATGTGGATCACTCCTTTCTTAGCTGGGGGAGCAGTGGGTCCCCGAGGAGCTTCTCTTTTCACCCCCGCCCCCCTTGGGGCATGGGTGGTTGCCTCCGACCTCTATTCCTTTGCTGATATGTGAACTCCATTAGATGCCCCGCTCGGACCAGCCTTTCGATCTCGTCTTTAAGGTGCTTTCACTCATCTGTTTTATGCCCATAATCATTGTGGGATCGACAATAAAGCTCTGATTTCGGCTGGGTGGGCCTATTAGGACGAGATGCAGGCCACTCGATAACCATGTTCATCTTATCTTCAACTGCTTCCAAAACCTGAGCTCTCCTCATTATTAGTGGGCTGTATTGGTCAAATCTTGGTCGTCTTAGAATGGTATCGCTCTTCTTTCAGTCTAGTTTTCCCCGCAGCATTTCCTCCCGAGGTAAATTTCCTTGAAAGGTGTACTCCTCGCGCCGTATCAATCTCCTAGACCCCCTTTCCCCATCTTCGGGCTTTTCTTGCAATTACTCCATATCCTTCTCGGTTTCCTCAACATTAATGTATTTCGAACATCGGGCTAAGACCTCGTCATATGTTCTGGCTGGTTTTTTAGCTAATGAGGTGCGTAGCAATCCAGGCCTTAGTCCCTGCGTCAAGGCACTGGTTTTTACTTCTTCTGACGACGAGGGTACCTCCAGACATGCCTTTGTAAATCGGGTCACATAAGCTCTCAGCGCTTCTCCGGACTACTGCTTGATACTGAACAAGGACATGAAGGTCTTTTAGTGTGCCCTGGCGCTTGCAAAGTGAGTCAAGAATGCGGAGCTGAAAGTTTTGAAGCTGGTGATTGACCCAGGGGGTATCTGGTAGAACCAATCCTGAGCTGACTCTGTCAGCGTAGCGAGGAATGCTCTGCAACTCACGGCATCCGAATATCGATGTAGTACCGCCATATTTTCAAATCGGTATAAATATCGGGTAGGATCTGAGAGTCCATCGTAGGTGAAGGTGACAGCCCTAAACCCATATGAGAGCTCGGCCTGCAGTATGCCTTCTGAGAAGGGATGGCCTGGATGACTCTCCATGTCCTTCCCCGCAACCCTCTGTCGCAACTCCTCCAGCTCGTCTTGCATACTAGATATCAAGGATCCAGCGTTCTTTCCTGTCTAGATCGCTCCCATATTCTTGGATAACTCTCCCCATGCTCTTCCTGCTGATCAATTTCCTCCGGCCCATCCGAAAGGATGGGTATTACTTTTCGTGGTATTCTTTGTTTTTCGACCTCCCGACTCTTCTGGATCGCATTGGCGATTATGTCGGCTAAGGCTTCCTTCGTCAGTGTGATTGTGCTTGGTGCGGCTTCTTCTACGGGGGTGACGGGTGTTTTTTTCAGAGTCGATTCTCCACCCGCAACTGCTAGTTCCTCTTCTAAATTTCGGGGTATCAACTCCCTTATTTTCTTCTGGTTCATTTCTTCCGCCATTACTAACCTCACGTCTCAGCTCAAAGTGACTCGATGTCACACTTCCTACAGACGGCGCCACTTGATGTAACCGAGCTGATCGGTCACCAGGAACCGGGTTAATCTTAGGAGTTTAGCTAAGAAAACCCAAAATGTATGAAGTATTGCCTTTTTCTCTCTCTCTAAAATATGCTGTAATCTCAGAATTCTTTCTTTCAAGGAAAACCCCCCTCTCCCTTTTATAGAAAGGGAGAGGTGCCTATTCTCTAAGATCTTCCCTGATTTTTAGAGAAGATCCCGGATATCCAGGGATTCAGGCTGCGATTTCCCATACCTGGATTTCCGAGATTGCAGAGTATGGGCTCTCGGTCCCCGAATCTCAGGGATTCTGTCAGGTGAGTCAGGATCTCCTTTCCCGAGAGTTCGACCTTCATGAGCCCGGAGGCCTTACGTCGGCTCATATTATAAAAGATCACTTAGGTCGGGACATTCCTATTGAAATTCGTAGGTCGGGACATTCCTATTCAAATCCGTAGGTCGGGAGACCTTTGAGGTTGGCAACCTTTTAACAGATGTCACAGGTCAGCGGGGCCTCCGAGGTCGGCGCCCTTTTATCTGAGGTTATAGATCGGAGGATTCTGAGGTCGGCATCCTCTTGTCTGAGAACCTAGGTCGGACTTTATTACTCTAAGAAAACCCTTCTTTAGTAAGAGGTCGATACCCCAGCTTATATTGGTCCATATTTTAAATCGGGTTTTCAGGGAGCGCTATCAGTGCCAAAATGACAAATCGTGCACTATTTTGTGTGGCATAGGGAGTATTTATTTGGTCAAATATAATTAAGTTTGGTCATTAAATTCTATTGATATATAGATAAAAGTATTATCATACAGAATTTTGTTAACTTTATTTTTACAAAAAATTTAAAATATTAAATTATTATAATTTTTATATGTAATTAAATATATTAATGATCGGACATATTTTTTAAAAGTAATATATAATAAAATTATGAATGATGTTGTGGAAGAGAGAGTACTTTTATTTTGAAATGTTTCCTTTACACATAGAAAATGTAGTATCTTTTAACGTGTGTTTGAATATAAAATTAAAATTTATGAATATAGTAGATATAAATGATTGGTGTTTAGCCCTATACTCCTGTTTTAAAATAGATGTCATTCTAGTAACTCTTGTAATTAATGTATTTACTAATGAATGACCTTTATACCCCTGAAACCCTAGATGTGTACTTATAAATAAAGGCATTTGGCCCTCATAAGAATACATACATTATTCTTCTTCTCTTCTAATTTCTCTCTTTTTCTCTCATGTTTATAACACGTTATCAGCACGATACTCTGAGTAAAATTTTTTTTTCTCTCCGATTTTCGAAATAAAAAAAAAAAAAACGCGAGCAACTTTTCTGCACTGCGAGATCGCGCTAAAATCGCGATTCCTGTTTTGTTAACCGTCGGATCATCATCAAATATTTACAGTATCTTCCTGACAAGCAGATCTACAAATTCAACGGTGGAGATCGGATTCTAAAATGTATTGCATGCATAAAAAAAAAGTCCGAACAGAAATAGTCTTTTTTTTACATTGGTGAAAGATATTAATTCTATTTACTCCTTCAAAAACTTTCTTGCATATGATGATTTTGAGGAAAAATATATTATATTTAGTTATTAAATTTTATATTTTTGTGTGCATCATATATAAATAATATATATGATGACCTCAAAATTTATTATCAAATCATATTCCTCTTTGTTTCCGGAAGAAACACGATTCAACAATACTTAATAATCCAGAAGATTATTAAGATAAAAGATTTGTTGTAGTCCTTGAAGAAGGACAACGTTATCTCGTCATATTCTAGTTGAATATGATGTGTTCATGAAGAACACTATGAGATCTAATAATTTGTGCAATTCCTAATGAAAAATACAAAATAATATTCCTAAAGAATATTGTAAGTGCTCTTGAAGAAGCAACTATTTTAGTTTAGTTATTTCGAGCCTTGATTAATTCTCGTACTATTTTTTTCCCTTTGTATATTCAATTATGGATCTTAAAATTATTGCTCCCGAAGTAGCACAATTAATTGTAATATTCTTGAAGAATATTACTATTCTAAATGAATAATTCTTATTTATACATGAATTATGTGATGATACAATATTCCTGAAGAATATTGATTTGTTATTTATAAATATAATAGCATAATTAAATCATTATGCCCTTGATGTAGCATGATATTATCCCTGAAGGAAAATATAACTTATATCTCAAATAAAAAAATATTAATATGATTTGAGAATATCCTCTATCGAGATTGTACAAGATATGATATACTCCACAATCATAATCCGACTGTGCTCCAATGATAGCAAGATTAGTAAGTGGTCGAATATTCCTATCAAGTTGTTCCCGGAAGTGAACAATATTAAATTAAAAATTTTAATATTACATGGCTCAAATTTTATCTGCCGAATTAGATAAAATTTAGAGTTTATCCTTGTAGGAGATAATTATTTATAAATTTTATCTTGTGGAGTTGATATATCAACGGTTAATGATAAGGACACGAAAATGATAATCTTAAGATTATATGTCAATATATAATCTTATATATTGTGTAGTTTAATATTTTATTATCTCTTATGATATATTGTGAGTTTTTATCAATATAAGATATGATGTCATACCTGGAGTATGATTTGAATTGATCGTTGCTATATAATTAGTGATAAAAGGGTCAAATATCCTGAAGATATTTGTATCATTCAATTCTTGGCTTATCTTGTTTCTTCTTTTTGTGAATAGAATGCCAAGTTATTGGGATTAAATAGTGGTCATAATTTATTGTCTCATCAAAGTGCAAATATGCATGATATCTTTAGAATGATACTTTTCGTATGGAAAAAAAAGGTAGTGCCAAATTTATTGACAGTTCATGAAGAACCACTAAATTTCTTCCTACAGGGTCAAAGATTTTGCACTATTATCTTCTAAGTATCGATAAATCTATGAATTTCTAAACTATCGCTTGAAATATGTATGATTCCGCGATAACAAGTGAGACAAATGACATACAATTTCTGAAGAAAAGAAATTGGTATTAGAAAAAATATCAATGTAAATAATATTCACCACTTATTATACCAGAAGTCTATTAATCCCAATACTTTCAATATTTACATATTTAAATTTACGTGTTTGGTGTTAAAGTCTATTTATATTATTTTTATATATTATTTAACTATATGTTTATTTATGATATATATCCTGAAGATATATTAATACAAATTCACACATATTGTATGATAAATATCACAAATTACTAGTAAATATCATGAAGTACATTTATACACTTAAAATTGTATTATTTTGAGTTGACCAATTTTCATCAACATCTTATAGATATTGGATTAATTGCATAATAATTATTGCACTTTCTTCTGGAAGAAGAGTAATAACGATAGTTATTATATATTATTGATGATGATACTTGTATCATTGATATAAAATTATTTGTAATGATTCTTTTAATACATTATATTAATATATTTTCATGGTTTCCTGAAGAAACATGAATTTGTAATTTTAATAATCCATAAGATTATTAAAAAGAAATTGTTGATGTTCTTGATAAAACACAACGATATATAGTCATATTTTTATGATAGTATTTATGATAAACATGTCAATTAAATTTAATATTCCTGAAGAATATTAAACAAAAAAAAGCATTATTTTGAATATTTTCTATATGGCCATGTGTTATTGAATTGCTTTTATTATCACCACATTGATATAAATTGTTGCTCATGACGTAGCACAATTAATACTTTTAATTAATATTTATATACTCTTTAGAGTAATTTATATTTTGGGTGTTATATGCTTATAAATTGTTGCTCCCAAGGTAGCATAATTGATACTTTTGAAAAATATCACATACTCTTGATGAGTACTTCATATTTTCGGTAATATATGATTATCTTTGATTTAAATTGTTGCTCCTGAGTTAGCACAATTAATATTTTTGAAGAAAAACACATGCTCCTGGAGAGCAATTTACATTTGAAGTTGTATGTATTTATTTCAAATGAAAAATACATAACTTTATGTCATATTGATTCGTTCAATTTCTACTTGAGGAATGGAAAGACAATCCCCAAAGGATTGGCATAATTTCATATGGCAATATTCTTATTGTCGGCTCTAAAAGGAGCTTTATTCAATGAGTATTGAATTAATTATAAGCGATATAATATTTTATCCAATGATCATGTTGCGATGAATTTCAAATTCAAGTATCCATATCAAAGGCACAATATTTGAGTCACGCCCTCTGTTATTAGTGCACCTCCTGAAGAGGATTGATTTGATAATCCAATCCCAACTATCTCCGACATTAGAGGGAGATATGAAATATAAATAAGAGAAAGTCGAAAAATTCTCATTGGGTTGGATATTTAAATTTATGCACTATGAACTCGAAGTTCAACAAGTTATTGATTGCCAAATGAGTGATGAAATCTCATATACCAGTTGTATATGTACCATAAAGAATTAAAGTCGAATGTGAACGAAATATATTTCTTGATACTCCTCGACGCCAGAAGCGTGAGAGACGTATTCTTTATTGGTATTAAAGATAAAATTCGCGGAATACAAATAGATTAAACTACAACATCACTTCAAAAACCTCCTGAAGAGGATCGTCCCGAAGATGGGAATCTCAATACCTTAATTTGCACGTGCACTAAATAATTACAGTATTGGATTATGGGACGACCAAATCAAATGTTATGGGAAATGTTGAATATTTGATTTTGTTGAAGTTGTCATTGACTTTGTGAATATGGGAGAATTGTTTATAAGAATGATAGTTGTCGACAACACTTTGTGTCTCAACTATTGCTAGTGGAGTGCCTGAAGCACTAAATAAAATATAAGCAATTGAGACAAAACTTAACTCGCAAAATAAAATAAAGTGGTGAAAGATAAGCGAGATTAGTATATCAAGGGTTTAAGCGCATACCCAAAACATATTCTCCCGTTGGCACTAAATTTCGTCATTTAATATACATATGACAATTATTATGAATATAGATATTCAATTAGTGATGTCATCACCACATTTTCTATGGGTCATTGGACGCGAATATCTATATGAAAGTCCCTGACGGACTTGAGGTTCCTAAAGTAATAGGAACGTGAAATTCGCAACATGTACTATTTTGAGTTATAAATATTTATACATTTTGAAATAGTCTGGTGGATCAACCGACTAAGTGAATTCCTCCTGAAGAGGATATATGTGAATTATTTGAACTCGTGTCTAAATACAAGTTCAAAATGAAAAACTTAGATAAAACTAAGTATTAGTATTGTCTCGACTTGTAGATCGAGCATATATGATGGAAAGTTTTTATCCATTTAGCTACATAAAGGTTGTCTTACCACTTGAAGTGGATACCGACTCATATAGATCTCAAGAAAATAACAAAGATATAAGAGGACCAGAAGTTCCGTACTTGTATGCTATTGAAGCATTACATCATCAGGCCTGATATACAAATTGAAGTTAACATGCTAGCAAAATTTAATATTTCTCCAAGAAGGAGAATGTGGAATGGTGTTAACCATATTGGTTTATTACATGAAAGAGATCGAGATTCGATATTGGTGGCTATTAGGGATTATGATTTCATATTTGTTCTCATACTGCCTATTTATTATGATGATAAATATTTTCCATTTATGTGTTGCATATAATGTTTGGGCAAGTAAGATGAAATTATTTCCACATGAGCTTCAGAAGAGCAATAATGATAATCTAGCAGATTTATTCACTAAATCTCTCCATGTCTGAAAATTATATTCATGGTATTGGAGTGCAAGATTGTTATCTTGAGGGGGAGAAGTGATAACTTTTAAATTAGCTTGAAGATTATGTCGACCCTGAAGGTCAAAAGGTCCTGAAGACCAAATGGTTGTACTCTTTTTCCCTTTCTAAGTTTTTTCCCACCGGGTTTTCTTAGTTAAGGTTTTTAACGAGGCAACAAATGCAACACATGAGCAAATTTATATTGTGCACTCTTTTTCTCTATCGGTTTTTTCCCACAGGGTTTTTCCGAAGGAGTTTTGATGAGGCATGAACATCATAATATTCAAGAGGAAGTATTGTATGAAGACGATATCACTTGTATCTCAAAGGTAGATACATCAAATATTCACTTAAGTGATTAATTGGCGAACTTAGTCACAAAGACGTTGCCGACATCAATATTCAGAAGACTAGTACACAAGATCGGAATGCGTTAACTCAAAGATCTTATGTAATCGATTTCAGGGGGAGTAGCTGTACTCTTTTTCCTTCGATCGGGTTTTTTCCCACTGGGTTTCCCGACAAGGTTTTAATGAGGCGGCATGTATTAAAGGTCATTCAAGGGGGAGTGTTGTAATTAATGTATTTACTAATGAATGACCTTTATACCCCTGAAACCCTAGATGTGTACCTATAAATAAAGGCCTTTGGCCCTCATAAGAATACATACATTATTCTTCTTCTCTTCTAATTTCTCTCTTTTTCTCTCATGTTTATAACAGTAACAATTTTTTTCCTAAATAAAATCCTTGATTTTCTCAAAATTTTCCTTATTCATTCTCCCTAATCAATATAATTTGATTTTAAAAATATATATCTCACTAGAGAATAGTAATAAAAGAATTTTAGAAGAGAATGCTGATTTTCTAAAGTGTGATTAAATATAAGATAGAAATAATTATTAGAGACCCACTCACACATTATTTTTCACAAAAATAATAATTAAGATAGTGGCGTATAAAGTTAGTAAAATAATAATTGGTAGAGAAATGTGAATGGGTCTTAATGACTTTTGTGAAAAAATATGAAGTCATGATTTTATTTATGTTTTTCCTAAGAAAGTGCGTAGAAAAGTTTGGGAGAGGAAAAGGAGAGCAAGTGATTAGTGGATTTCTGAAAAAAAAAAAAAAATCATATCCGAGTCACATTTTTGGGTTACAAGATTCACTAATGAAATGGAATTGATTTTTTTTTTCATATTCCATAGCACCCTTGCTATTTAAAATTGAGTAATAATCCTAAAACAGTTCATACTTTTTATATCCATCTACCAATTATATATAGAATATTTTTTGGCATAAGGTACATAAAATATTACTTGCCTTAAAAGTATTATCTCACATTTAATATACTTTCTTGTCCCGATCAAAGATTAACAGATGATGCATATTTGGTGTATTTTAGATAATAATTGATATAAGTAATAATAGTAAATATGTAATGGATATTAAAAAGTAAAAATATTGATGATGAATGTATGATGGAGAATGTTGATTTCATTGTGAAAAATGATATATGTAATCTTACTAAAGAGAATTTTTTGATATAAATATAAATCTTTAGGAGGGGGGAGAAAATACTACTTTATTCAACAATATTACTTAGGGTTTATTTCATCCACTACCCCTGATGGAGACGTCTCGCATAAATAGACCACGAATAGATCATCAATTACACTTGGGTCCACAATCCTGTTTTAGAGTTGACCGGCTTATTTACCCAGTCAGCTTATTCTCAAACCAAACAAGCTTTATTGGTTAAAAAACCAAGTCAATTTTCATTTTCACTTCCACTATGCCAAAGCCCGCCAATACTCCAACACTCATCATCATCTTCTTCCTCTATCCACTTTGTTTTGAGTTCATCAATAACCATCATTACAAACTAAAATTCTTGTTAGAAATCGACGATTTCGGCATCAACACTCCATTCTGGCACTTATTTATGCGATTGTGTATTAATACAGCAGCAAAGAGGACTCCAAGTAAGATAATGTCGACTTAAAAACTCGACTATTTTGTTATTGTTTCGCTTTTGTTCTCCGAGTTCAATTATGTCTCAATTTGGTGTAAAAAAATTTGGTGTAAAAAATAAAACGGTTTTGAATAATTTTAAGCTCTAGGGTTTTTTCCCTATAAAAACTGTCTAAATATGTTGGGTTGTTTATCTTGTTTTGTTGTTTCAGTGATAAAGGGGTCGAAGTTTAACAATCGGATTCATCATGGGGGTGAGCAGTATATGCTGAGTAATATACTCAGTTCCAAGTATAACCACAAATAGTTTTTGAAGGATGTTTACAATGTAGTATTAGAGCACATGCCTAGTGATCATAGCCTTTTTTTCTTTACCATGTTAACTATATTGTGAACTCATTTGACCAAATAGAGATGAACTTTCATGCTAGTGTTAAAGAAATATTTGAGAGAAACATGATATACAAAGAAATTGAAGTGCACTTACTGACTGATGATGTAGCTCATTTGGCAGTAGATATAGGCTATAAATTCACTGTAATATTCATAATTTCGATTTTTCGGTAATTTTCTTTTTTTGGCGTAAGTCCATCTTAGAAACTCTATTGTGACCGTTTCGTCATTCCGAGAATGATTAATTCTACACTTTTTGTCATCCGAGTTCGTTTCAGTGTCGTTTTATTGAATTTCGTGTTCTTAAGCGACTTTTTCAAGTATGGGTTCAACTTTGTAAAATCAGCATAAATTCTTGGAAACATCAAAAATTCTGAATCTTTCCAGTATTATAGAGCATCAAGTTAGCTTTTCAATGGTTCAAATAGCGAGTCAATCGGAGTCCGGGCGAAGGAGTTATGTTCAAAATAGTTAAAACTGTACCGTGTGCCTTTTGATGCTGGAGCGAGCTGTACCGCAGGCCGCGGCCCCTGCTGGCCGGGCCGCGGCACTAAGCCAGTACTGGGCAGTTTTTTTAGCCATGGGCCGTGGCATACTCAGCTCGTGCCGCGACACACAGTGCAGATTAGCCTATTTCTACGGATTTTGTGAGGATCAAGCTCATTTCATCATTTTTCCTTCTTCTTCTCCTCCTTGGGCGATTTTTGGGCGGTTTATCTCAGGAGAATTCATCTTATTCAAGTTCTTGGTGTGGATTAAGAACATCAAATCCTTGTTCTTCGTCGGATCGAGGTAATTTCTTGAAACCTCCTAGGATTGACTTTCAGGATTTCTTTTCAATCTTCGTTGTTCATCCGATTTTGATGAATCGGTTGATATTATTGAACATTATTAATCATGTTCTATGGGTAGTATATCCGTATTTTGAGTTTGTTCAACTCGATTAGTGATTCGAGTGTTCTTGGGAATTATCAAACATTGAGTGTTCGATTAAATGTCCCAATGAGTTTCCCTTCGATAGTTTGTCGGGATTTCCATTGTTATTGGCCTTAATTCTCGTTGTGATCGTATCTTCGTTGTGTTTGCCGGAGGATTATAGGAATACAAGGATTTCGGTCGAGCTCCCCCATTGTTTCGTGCGCTTTGGACTTGAGGCGAGTATCTCGTCTATAATCTTTATACTTTGAGAATGTGGCGTGTCGTGAATTTAACGTGGGCTTGATAGTGATCGAACGTTTAACCATAACTTACTTTAAATGAACAATGTGATTCAATGAAAGTAATACGAATGTAAATTGAAATTCTTTTAGAATGATAACCACCATTTCATGTGTATTGTGTTCGAGATAGATATTTAGAAGTGAGTAGTTATCCGAGGAATTGTGAAATGTTTGTATTGTTCACTTTTAAGAATGTTTACTAAATGATGGTATGACGTGAATGTTATACCCTGTGAAAGTGTTGTTTGCATTAACTTATGATTTTACGTGTGTGTAATTGTGGCGAATGTTATACCCTTGTTATTGCGAAATCGGTGATTTGAGATATTGACTGGGTAGGGACCCGTGAGGTCTCCGGTGGGCGTCTTGCGAGTACGGCTAGTTGCTATGATTTGCCTATAAGGTTATCGAATCGGGTAGGTCTGGAGAGGGCTCCGAGAATCGTCACTTGCGAGTGCGATGTCGCGATAACTTTTAGGCGTGTTTCAATGATGTTTAACCGGGTAGGGACCCGTGAGGCCTCCGGCGGCGCGTACTTGCGAGTATGGCCAGTTTATATGATTTGACCATAAAGTTATCTAATCGGGTAGGTCCAGAGAGGGCTCCTAGAATCATTACTTGCGAGTAAGATGTCAAGATAACTTATGGGTGGATTGAGTTTATTTTTGATAACTAATCTGGGTTGGGTCTCATCGAGGCCCCGAAGGTGATTTGAGTATTTGATTGGATATCTCTAAACTATGAATGAATGAATCTTGGATTCCATTTATATTGGTGATTGTGGTTCCGCCTTTGAGGCTCATTTGTGAATTGAACCATCTATATGATTTTGATAGAAAACCCTTTTGAAAAGGAGAATTACAAATCTTTTCATGATTTTACAGTGAGACCACCGATGTCCTCATTTATTCTTTCAAATGTGTTTTGAATTTATATTTATGATCCTCCTTGATGGGAACTATTTTCGAAAAGACTTTAGACTTGGGGATCGTGTTACTACCTTGTTAAAAGATTATTTTCATAACGGTTGTATTCTTGATGTATAACTTTATAGCTTGGTTACTTGCTAGCGATTCCATCGCTAACTCCTCGTTGGGGATTTTATTATTTATTCCAGGTGTTCTGACTGGAGAGTGAGCAACCACAGGATCGGCTCGGAGGATGATGTAAAGCAGCGATACTAGTCACGGTTGTAGTCGGTTGTCCGTCAGTGATCTGTCGGTCTGGGTTTTCCTTGTCATCCTCGATGGGATGGACATTTTATGTATTATGAGATCGAGTTGTATTTTGATTTATCAGATGTACGGATATATTGTGTTTTGAGAGACCTAATCGGTCTACGGTATTATGTTTTGGTCGAATTGACCGCATGTGGTTTTGTTTTGTAGTTTCTTGCCTGGTAGATCCTTGCGGAAAGGAGTCTACGGTGTGTAATATCCCTGAGTGGATTGGGGGTGTTACATAAATGGTATCAGAGCTTTGGTTGTGGAAACCTAGGTTGTCGGGTCAAGTTGTGTTTGTTGAGTTTTGTCTTGTCGGATTTTGTCTGACTGAGTCCTGTCGCGACGCGTCGTCTGACTTTGTTGGTCGTGATTAGTATCGTGGGGCGATCATTATATTCATGCGACCTGTGGATGTAAGTCTCCCTTCTTTGTGTTTTGCCTCGTGTGACATGAGCTACTTGTATGATTAGTTGTTGAGTGATGGAATCTTTTTGTGGATTTTGATTTCGTGATATGTGGGTATTCGAATCTCATATTTTATTTATATGAGAAGCGGTGTCGCTGCTAATGTATTTTCGAACTGTATTTTATCCGCTGCGTGAGTTATTTCAAAATGACTTTCAGTATTTTGCAAACTGAGTTTTATTTCGTAAAATTGATTCTCTAAATCGACTTTTGGCGTTTTGGCCTTGAATGTTTTATGACGGTTTGATAAATGATTTTGTGAGTTTTGGGAAATACTACCGTCATCGGCCTTTTGGTGTATTTTGAAATGGTTTAGTAAATGGTTTTTAGCCTGGTGAGTTCTGGCGCGGAATCCACGGCATGTAATATTATTGACTGTTTGTTTTCCAGTAAAAGACATGTAATGTCTTGATTTTGAACGATTTGATGCGTGTACTGCGAGGTGGTTAAGAAAATGTTGATACGTGTGAGTTTTGGGCATTCTGGCCTATTAAATTTCTGAAAACCTTGAGTATCTTAGAAAATAAATTTTGAGACGTACTTTTCAAATGGATTATTTTCTCGCGGTATTTTCAAGATGCCTACTAGTGCCACTGTAGGTTTCAAATTTATTCCACTTGCAGGACCAAAATATTTTGAGATATTTTCAAGCATTTAGAAATGCATTTGCTTAGACCCGAGGGTCAAATATGTGATATCCCACACCCACTAGCAGAGAGCGGGCGAAGTGCCTTATATGTGCATGCCCGCCTCCAAATAGCATGAAGCCTTTTGGGAGCCCAGTGACTTAGGGGTGATGAGAACTCCGAAGTTAAGCGTGCTGGTGCGAGGAGCAGTCCCAGGATGGGTGACCTCCTGGGAAGCTGCTCGTTGGGCTCCCAGAAACAAAACCGTGAGGGCAAGCTCAGAGGAGAGCGCCCAAAGCGGACAATATCATTCTACGGTGGAGGGGTCCCGGGATGTGACAATTTGGTATCAGAGCCACTCTGCCGTGTCGTGTGAGTGTGCCGACGAGGACGTCGGGTCCTTTGAGGAGGGGCGGATTGTGATATCCCACACCGACTAGTAGCGAGCGGGCGAAGTGCCTTGTTTGAGCGTGACATGACACCAAATAGCATGATGCCTTTTGGGAGCCCAGTGGCTTCGGGGTGATGAGAACTCTGAAGTTAAGCGTGCTGGTGGAAGAGCAGTCCCAGGATGGGTGACCTCCTGGGATGCTGCTCGTTGGGCTCCCAAAAACAAAACCGTGAGGGCCAGCTCAGAGGAGAGTGCCCAGAGCGGACAATATCATGCTACGACGGAGGGGTCCTGGGATTTAATTTGGTATCGGAGCCACTCTGCTGTGTAGTGTGAGTGTGCCGACGAGGACATCGGGCCCCTTGAGGTGGATTGTGATATCCCACATCGATTAGCGGAGAGGGGGTGATGTTGTAATATCCGCAATTTTCGATTTTCGGTAAATTTCTTTTTTTTCGACCGGAGTCCGTTTTGACGGCTCGCTCATGACCGTTTCGTCATTCTGAGAATGATTAATTCTACACTTTTTGTCATCCGAGTTCGTTTCGGTGTTGTTTTGTTGAGTTCTGTGGTTTTTAGCGACTTTTCCGCACTTGAGTTCGATTCTTGCGAATCTCGTCCAAAGCTATTTGTTTGAGTTTCCCGCAAGTCCGTTTAACTTTGTTAGACGTGTTGTGAACTTCGGTTTGGTTATTCGATCACGTATCGTGATTTAGGGCGTTTTGGGCCATTTTGTAATTTCTTGAAAATTACGGGTATCCATATCTGTGTTGTCGTCTTGACCCTTTTAAGGTCGCGTATGATTAATTATTGCATTACGTTTTCATCTCGAGTCGTTGACGTCGTCCGCGAACTTTTCGTCGTGTCCGTTCCGTGCGTTTTCGGAAATCGGCGTCGGGTCGTGGCGGTGGCAGTGGCCGGACGGAGTGCGGGGCTGGCCGGACGAGTCTTGGACATTGGCCGCGAGCACGGCGAGACCGGCGTAGCGCACGCTTCTGGCCGGGGCCTTCTGCGCTAGCTTCAGCGATGTAGCGCCTGTTGTCGAGTCGGCCAGACGTGCTTCTCGGGCACAGAGGTATTACGAGGTTACGGACTCGGTCGGAGATCGGCGGGTAGCGCCGCTCATCGTCGGTCGTGGCGCGCTTCGGCGGGGGTAGCGCCTGTGCCGGCCGACTAGCGTGCGATGCAGGATGAGTTGTCGATCCGGTGGCTCTCTTTGGGCCAAGTCGGCTGCAGCGCGCGCTTCGGCCGTAGCGCACGCTAGCGGGAGTCGGGCGGTCGAGTCACGGTCGGCGGGGTGGTCGGTGGTGCCGGGTCGTGCGGGCCATGGCGAGTGTGCTCGGCCGATCTTGGCGATAGCGCCACGCTAGTAGGAAGGCTAGCGCACGCTAGTTCCGGCCCAGTATAAAAATGACAGACCAGCGACTTTCTCCGTCATTTTTTCATTTCATTTCTCTTCGGTCCGCGGCTGGGGTTTCGGAGGAGACGAGACCATGTTGTTGAACAACAAATCCATGAAGTTCTTGGGGTTATATCGTTGATCAATCATCCTATAACATCCTTCGATCCAGCGAATCAAGGTTAGATCTTTAGAACCCTACTTTTGGGTAGATTTGGGGATTTTCGCGTTTTTGTCCGATTCGTTCCGTTTTGTCGATTAATTCATGATGAATATGATTAATCTTGTTGGTATTCTTAGTTTCCCTACGGATTCATGGTATATTTCGTGATTTTTACGGAATCGAGAGGGTTTGGTTGTGGTCCGCCCTCGTTGTTGTTTATATACGAATATACATGAATCGTAGGCGGGTTTTCAGGTGTATTCCAATTCCGTATTCATTTAGAAATGGTTGTGATTGTATTCTTCGAATCGTTAGGTTCGGTTTCATTGGTTCCTAGCGTTCGTCGGTGACTTCCTTTCCGTTCGTTGCGTTGTCAATAATTCAAGGCAAGTATTCTTGGAAACCTTTATGCTTAACGTGAAATGGTAATGTATATTGTGTGTGCTTTACTCACCTCGGGAGGGTCCGACGGGGCCTCGAGGGAATTTATGGCTTCGTCCTGGATTCATGAGTTTGATTCGCTAGCCAGCTCGGGAGGGTCCTTAGAGGCCTCGAGTGGGATTCGTGGCTTCGTCCCGGTCCTAGGTGAAGTGTGGTGCTTGGTTTGTTTTATGAATGTGGCCAGCTCGGGAGGGTCCTTAGAGGCCTCGAGTGGGATTCGTGGCTTCGTCCCGGTCCTAGGCAAATTAATTGTGAATGTTTGTTTCCGGAAAAGACATGTCTGGTTTTGACTTTCGAATTGATATTGGTGCATGTACTATGAAATGTGTAAGCGATTGGTTTGCCTTGAATACTTGTACTAGCGTAATTGCTAACCCCTCTGGGGACCCGTTTTGGGGAAATTCTTGTTATGGATTTCAGGTTATGTTCAGCCAGACGAGCGGGCGCTGGGATGGTACGAGGATGTTGGCCAAGGTTGTTGACATGTGCAATTGAGTCTTGTTATTTCCTACTGTCTCTTTTGATGTGGATGTTTTCCAAATTGTAAACTTATAGATTGTACTCGCGAGTACTTAGGCTTTTCTTTTCGGATTGTGTTTGGACTTCGTTGGAGTTACTGTATTTGTCGGGTGATGTTTATTATGCCGGTTGTACCGGACGTGTTGTTTTATGTTCTTGTTGTTAATAGTTGTTTCCTTGCTAACCGAGATGGTTAGTCGAGTGGTGTTTTATTGTGTTAGCCTGGTGGGTCCCATGTAGGGGTCCACGGCGCTGTAATACACCTCGAATATCTTGGGGGTGTTACAGATGTGCCTTATATGTGCATGCCCGCCTCCAAATAGCATGAGGCCTTTTGGGAGCCCAGTGGCTTCGGGGTGATGAGAACTCCGAAGTTAAGCGTGCTGGTGCGAGGAGCAGTCTCAGGATAGGTGACCTCCTGGGAAGCTGCTCGTTGGGCTCCCAGAAACAAAACCGTGAGGGCCAGCTCAGAGGAGAGCGCCCAGAGCGGACAATATCATGATACGGCAGAGGGGTCCCGGGATGTGACAAAATATTTCTGAAAGTTTTTCACTAAAAGAAAAGTGTCCTCATTCTTATCAAACGCAAGATGTTTTTTTCAAGGTCTCGATAACGATGATTGTACTACTTTTTGAAAGGTGATACTCAAGATTAACTAGTATTTCCAAAATTATTCTCAAAAATGTGGTTTTCGTTTTTAAAACCTATCATTCCTGTTTGCGGTCCGGGAATGTATGTATGATGTTTGCATTATTGTTAGAATGTTATCTCCCGAGTAGGATCGAATTGGTGGCGTGAACGTTGAATCGTTTGCCACGCATTTGTTGTGTTAGCCCTCTGTGAGAGGTGAGATGTTGGTATTGAATGTTGTCGCTTTGTGGTGATTTGCGTGTTATCGCACCCGTGTGAGATGTTAGAACTTGAGTTTGTATGATTGTGTACATACGTAGTTGTTTCGTGATGTTTAGTAAATGTATGCTGGTTATTGTTCGGGCCGTTGTAATCATCGAACGATGTCGTTGTTGTTGTGATTTTTGTATGTGTTGATATGTTATGCTGAGTTGGCATCTCCAGTATGTTGTTTGCAATGTTATGTTCCATTGTATCTAGCATTTGTATATTCGGCATGCCGAGCCGAGGTATTTCAACCGTGATGTGCCGGGTCATGCACGTGCAAATTGTCCTTCCCCGCTAGTAGCAGATTACAAGTGTGGACTCGAAGGACACAGAATCCATTTTGCGAATTAGTTACCAAGTCTGCCGGGGTACGAGCTTCGGCAGAGATATCAGGATCGGCTCTGAGAGGCCCATGAAAGATGTTTCTGTCGGTTTCTTTTTATGTTGTTACCTTGCTTCCGTTGTTGTGAATCGCGGGGACGACATTTCTTTTATGAGAGGTCGAATGTAATACTAGTATTATTTTTTACTTCTGCATTTTTTCTTTCCCAATTCTATCGACTCGCTCGTGTTCGTTGATACTTTTTGAACTTGTTTGGTATCTCGGTTGCCATCGTTCGAACGGGTTGCGACCTTATTTCGGATCAATCTTTTTATCGTTGTGACTTTTCCGATTCGGTTCGATTCTTGTGAACCTTGTCCGAAATTAACGTCTTTCAGATCTACAAGTTCTTTTAATGTCTTGAGTTGAAGTATAAACTTCAGAGTCGTTGTTTGACCGTTGATGCTCGGTCGTTGTTGTTCGATCATTGTTGTTCGATCGTTATTGTTCGATCATTGTTGTTTGGTCGTTGTTGTCCGATCGTTGTTGTCCGATCGTTGTTGTTTGATCATTGTTGTTCGGTAGTTGTTGTTCGATTATTATTGTTCAATCGTGGTTGTCCGATTGTTGTTGTATGGTCTCGTACTGTGAAGAATTGTCGTTCACCGTTAGTCAGCTGCTTCGAGTGTGGCCAGGTGGATCACCGAGCTATGAATTGCGAGACGGTAGCTGAGAGGTTTGGAGATCAAGCTTGTGTCTCTGCTCCGAAAGGACACGGAGATGCCTAGTGTGGCTGTGAGGATTTCGGCGTAGTCCGAATTGTTTTTTTGTGATTGTCCATGTGGATTGTTTTGTGTATATTTTCTGTTTTCTTGACTGTGCATGTTTTCTTATATTGGTACCTCTTTCTTTGTGACTGTTCGGATAATTGACTCGATTGTACTATCTGTTTGATGACGCTTGTCACTTGTTGATTTTATTATGTCTCTACCTGTGGCGTTGTGATGGTCGTCGTGGAGCGTATTTTCACGTCGTATGTTTCTTTGTGTTGCTTGTAATGTTTTGCCGTTGGGCGTGAGTTTTTCGTTCTTATGTATCTCGTTGAGTTTTCCTGACGGGATATTGCTTCTCCCTACTTGTTTTAAGTTTCGGGACGAAACTTCTTTTAAGGAGGGTAGTATGTAATATCCGCAATTTCGATTTTTGGTAATTTTCTTTTTTTGGTGGAAGTCCATCTTAGAAACTCTATTGTGACCTTTTCGTCATTCCAAGAATGATTAATTCTATACTTTTTATCATCCGAGTTCGTTTCGGTGTCGTTTTATTGAGTTCCGTGTTCTTAAGCGACTTTTTCAAGTATGAGTTCAAATTTGTAAAATCACCATAAATTATTGGAAGTTCCAAAAATTCTGAATCTTTCCAGTACTATATAGCATCAAGTTAGCTTTCCAATGGTTAAAACGGTGAGTCAATCGGATTCCGGACGAAGGAGTTATGGTCGAAATAGTTAAAACTACACCGTGTGCCTTTTGATGTTGGAGCGGGCTGTACCGCGGGCCGCGGCCCCTGCTGCCCAGGCTGCGGTACTAAGCCAGTGCTGGGCAGTTTTTCTTGGCCGTGGGCCACGGCACACTCAGCCCGTGCCGCGGCACACGGTGCAGATTAGCCTATTTCTGCGGATTTTGTGAGGATCAAGCTCATTTCATCATTTTTTCCTTCTTCTTCTCCTACTTAGGCGATTTGTGGGCGATTTTTGGACGGTTTATCTCAGGGGAATTCATCTTATTCAAGTTCTTGGTGTGGATTAACAACATCAAATCCTTGTTCTTCGTCGGATCGAGGTAATTTCTTGAAACCTCCTAGGGTTGACTTTCGGGATTTCTTTTCAATCTTCGTTGTTCATCCGATTTTGATGAATCGGTTGATGTTATTAAACGTTATTAATCATGTTCTATGGGTAGTATATCCGTATTTTGAGTTTGTTCAACTTGATTGGTGATTGGAGTGTTCTTGGGAATTATCAAACATTGAGTGTTCGATTAAATGTCCCAATGAGTTTTCCTTCGATAGTTTGTCGGGATTTCGATTGTTATTGGCCTTAATTCTCGTTGTGATCGTATCTTCGTTGTGTTTACTGGAGGATTATAGGTATACAAGGATTCCGGTCGAGCTCCCCCATTGTTTCGTGCGCTTTGGACTTGAGGCGAATATCTCGTCTATAATCTTTATACTTTGAGAATGTGGCGTGTCATGAATTTAACGTGGACTTGATAGTGATCGAACATTTAACCGTAACTTACTTTAAATGAACAATGTGATTCAATGAAAGTAAATACGAATGTAAATTGAAATTCTTGTAGAATGATAACCACTATTTCATGTGTATTGTGTTCGAGATGGATATTTAGAAGTGAGTAGTTATCCGAGGAATTGTGAAATGTTTGTATTGTTCACTTTTAAGAATGTTTACTAAATGATGGTGTGACGTGAATGTTATACCCTGTGAAAGTGTTGGTTGCATTAACTTATGATTTTACGTGTGTGTAATTGTGGCGAATGTTATACCCTTGTTATTGCGAAATCGGTGAATTGAGATATTGACCGGGTAGGGACCCGTGAGGCCTCCGGCGGCGCGTACTTGCGAGTACGGCTAGTTGCTATGATTTGCCCATAAGGTTATCGAATCGGGTAGGTCTGGAGAGGGCTCCGAGAATCGTCACTTGCGAATGCGATGTCGCGATAACTTGTGGGCGTGTTTGAATGATGTTTAACCGGGTAGGGACCCGTGAGGCCTCCGGCGGCGCGTACTTGCGAGTACGGCCAGTTTATATGATTTGACCATAAGGTTATCTAATCGGGTAGGTCCAGAGAGGGCTCCGAGAATCGTTACTTGCGAGTAAGATGTCAAGATAACTTATGGGTGGATTGAGTTTGTTTTTGATAACTAATCTGGGTTGGGTCTCATCGAGGCCGCGGAGGTGATTTGAGTATTTGACTGGATATCTCTAAACTGTGAATGAATGAATCTTGGATTCCGGTTATATTGGTGATTGTGGTTCCGCCTTTGAGGCTCATTTGTGAATTGAACCATCTATATGATTTTGATAGAAAACCCTTTTGAAAAGGAGAATTACAAATCTTTTCATGATTTTACACTGAGACCACCGATGTCCTCATTTATTCTTTCAAATGTGTTTTGAAGTTATATTTATGGTCCTCCTTGATGGGAACTATTTTCGAAAAGACTTTAGACTCAGGGATCGTGTTACTACCTTGTTAAAAGGTTATTTTCATAACGGTTATATTCTTGATGTATAACTTTATAACTTGGTTACTTGCTAGCGATTCCATCGCTACCTCGTTGGGATTTTATTATTTATTCCAGGTGTTCTGACTGGAGAGTGAGCAACCACAGGATCGGATCGGAGGATGATATAAAACAGCGATACTACTCACAGTTGTAGTCGGTTGTCCATCAGTGATCTGTCGGTCTGAGTTTTCCTTGTCATCCTCGATGGGATGGACATTTTATGTATTATGAGATCGAGTTGTATTTTGATTTGTCAGATGTACGGATATGTTGTGTTTTGAGAGACCTAATCGGTATACGGTATTATATTTTGGTCGAATTGACCGCATGTGGGTTTTGTTTTGTAGTTTCTTGCGTGGCAGATCCTTGCGGAAAGGAGTCTACGGCGTGTAATATCCCTGAATGGATTGAGGGTGTTACATTCACGTTGTTTGGTCAATTCTAAAATTTAACATTCGAGATGTAATATCCGCATATTATTATTAATATTATTAGTATTAATATATTATTAGTATTAATATATTATTAACATTATTATTAATATTATTATAAATGTTATTACTAAATTATTTATACATTTAATTTTTTTTAAGGCAAAGCTCATAATGTTTGAAACTTTATAATCCAATCCCAGCCCAATTATCATTCATTTGGCCCAACTCAATACTATTTGTCCTTTCAGTTTTCACCTCTCTTCTCCCTTCTGATCAGAAACGGATCATTTCCCCTCCATCTTAATTTTCATTCTTAAAGGAAAATTAATTCACAGCATTCATCACCCAATTATTAACCAAATTAAGACATAATTAATTTGTGCCTTTTGTAATTCTTCTCCTGACAATATATAACACACAACTCTCCTCTCTTCAGCAAATCAATTCTTTCCCAGCGAGGAAGGTAACAGTTATCCTTTATTCAGCAATTATTCATTCAGTTTTCTATCAACATTCAAACATATTTTTATTAATAAATAAAAGAGAACAATAGTTCTTCGCCCCGAATCCTCTGCCAGAACATTATCCCATCATCATCTTCACCCAAATAAAAAAAATTGCCTGAAAACCCGTTCAAATTATCGGGCCGAAATTATCAAATCACTGCACTCCGGCGTTGCATCTACCGTTGCCGCCATCTGATCCAATCGTCGCTCGGCTGGCTGTTCTCAATCTTCTTCTTCCAGTTATGCGTGTGTGTGTGTATTGTGTGCGTGCGAGTGTCTGTGTGTGTGTGTGTGTGTGTGTGTGTTTTTAGCAGAGGTGTAGAGAGGGGTGGAGACAGAGAGATGAAAAAGAAAAGGGAGGAGAGAAGAGAGAGGAGCGGCGGATGGGAATGGGATGAATCAGACCTAATGTGGATTTTATATCCCAATACCTTTAATCCAAATTTCAATTCAACCCCTTAATTTTTTTATCTTTTGATTTTACCTCTGTTCAATTTTTAATATCTCAAATTACATCTTTTTAAACCAAATTCAAATATTTTAATTTAGTTTGTGTTATTATATATTTTCATACATTAATAATAATATTAAATTATTTTATTGTAGATAACGACGAGAACTTTCGGGCCTAAGATTTCATGAGTCGAGCATCCATATTTAGTCAAGCACTGCATCTGAGGTGGGGTTTTCATTTTCACCTATTTTCTACAAAAATTACATGTCTCGTATGTATACTATATGTTATTTGGCATATATTATAAATTATAATGTGATTTATCATGTCATACAGACAGAATAGAAAAATTGTACTTCCAGTACACAGAACAGTTAGCCTTCGGGCTCAGATCGCCTCCGGGCTTCGAGTACTCCGTGTAGAAATACACGTAAAAATAGAACAGAAATATTTATGTATTCAATTATTCGTGATATATTCATATGTGACATGTATAGCCTCACTAAGCTCAAGCTTACGCCGAATTTTTACAAAATATTTTCAGGTTAATGGAGCGGGCGTGGTACTGGTGGGAGATGGTATTTATATAAGCATCAACTCTTAATATTATTAATTATAATTCAATTTACGAAGAATCTCTCAATTTGTAATTTGAATGCTTTGTGAATGTTAACAATTGCATTATTTTCTATAAATGATGAATGTTTGGTATAATTTTACGTAATTAGACGTAGTATAAATTTTGTACTTAATATTTTGGTTGCATTTTAAATTGGAGTTTTCGTTAATTCCTTACAATTATTTAATCACTAAAGTTTACTTTGAAATTTTGTAAAAAAAAAAAATAGTTCTTCTTCTAAATGATATTTATGTGATATTATATTATTATATAGCTTCTGCACGTTATAATTTTATTTAAAGGAAATTTTTAAAGATAATAAAAGTTATTATAAATATTTAAAATACATAGATGTTTTTCAAGATTTAATTATAAATAAAATTAGGATGTTACATTGCAGTATCAGAGAAGTTTATGATTCTGCATACCCTTCTATATGAAATTATTATTCAGTAATAACATTCCACAGTACTTCAGCTTCAACAGGTACATATTTTAATTCAGAAATTCAGATATGCATATATCTTGAATTATTCTCATTTTTTGTAAATTGTGGATATGCTTTATTACTCAGTTAATATTATTCTTCGATATTATTTGTATATTGGTCAATGCATTTACACATTATAGAATAATCTATGTGAGTAGATGGCTCGCACGAGATTAACCGCTAGGAAATCAACTTTATGTTCATTGGTATTGAGAAGCACGAGGGTTCGGACTTTTTGAGAATACCAAAGGCCAGACCATCTTGACGTAGGCGATCACATTAACACTATGCCGAGAAAATTTGTACGTGTTAGGCAGGATGGAGTTTCCAACTACCTTGCTGTTGTGAAGCTTATGGAGACTCTTCCCCCTGCTTGGAGTCTCCGAGCGAGGATGCTACTCTTAAATTTGGTGGACTTTACCTCTACCTCAGATACTCCAGTAATCGACTTTGTGGAGTTCTCGGCCGAGCTACATCGAATGTGGCTCCGTGAACGCTGTGGCCTGGATGATGTTTCCGACAGTGATGAAGATGAAGAAGAAGCTCCAAACGAAGATGCCAGTGTGACTTAGGCATCTACGACATGAATTCGAACTAAGTTATAATCTATATTGGAGAATCAAATACGACTATTTAGTATTTAATTGTTGTGGACTTGGCATCCGAGTGTTTAACAATCTTATTTATGAGTACAATAATGTACTTTTATTTTCCATTTAAAATAATCATACAAATAATAGTGGGACTATATTTTACATATATTTATTTTCCTTCCAGTCATGAGTATGGTCTATATTCATAAAATTTTGCAATAATATCTAGACGTAGAATCTTACCCGTAATCGAAATTTTGAACATTAGGAAAATGTTTCCAAGGCGGGTATGCACTGGGAGAGGAGGAAACGAAGGCGCTATGAATGGAAGGCGTAAAGAACAAGAAAACAATGCTGAGGTACCTGCTGTAAACCAGAACCAAGTGGTGGAAAAATTTCATCGCTTCGGACCCCCAACATTCATTGGAAATGAAGAACCTACTTTTGTGGAAGAATGGATTCGATCGTTAGAACGAACTTTTAGGCTGATCGAATGCACAGATGCACAACGAGTAATCTGTGCTGAATATCAGATTACAGAAGGATCCGACCATTGGTACGAGAGCTACTGGAGGACTCGACCAGAAGAAGAGCGTGTAGCCCTAACTTAGAACGAGTTCAAGGTTATAATAAGAGAATAGTATTACCCAAGGCATTATCGTGAACAAAAACAACGGGAATTTTGGGATCTCAACCAAGAAGGAATGTCTGTGACTGAACACGAATGGAAATTTACCGACATGAGCCAATTTGCGACACGTTTTGTGTCCACTGACATGGAAAAATCTCGCAAGTTCCTGGATGGTCTCCGACCAGGAATAAGGCATATTCTCAAAAGCCACAGTGATCTATCTTATGCAGAAACTGTCAAGAGGGCTCAAGAGATTTCCTCAAGTCAGGATATGGACCGTAAACAGGTTGAGATATCGGGAAAGAGGAAGTGGCCGAGCCCTATCCAAGGTAAGACTAGAAATCAGAATGCCAGTCAAGGTCAGAATAAGCAAGGCAGAATTGAAGGAAAGGCGAAGCCCAACGTCAAGGCCGAGAAACCTTCATGTACAAATTGTGGAAAGAACCATGGAGGAGTATGCCTGGCGGGTCAGGGAAAATGCTATCGATGCAAGCAATCAGGGCATACATCTTATGATTGCCCAGTCGGAAAAGAAGGTCAGACTTCCGGGCGTAGGGCACGAGTGTTTGCCATGAGCCTGAAAGATGCTGAAAGGAACCCAGATACAATAACAGGTATGTTGAATGTAACGCCCCGATTTCACAAATACATTTATTGTGAATTATAGAAAACATGTTCAATTTTATTAAATTAATGCCCGAATAAATTATCATTTAATTCATTTCATTCTCATAATCATACAAATTCATTTGTTATTATTCATGTTCAGACATGTGATTCATGTCGTGTCATTTCTCATTTTATTTCATCGTGTGTCATGTCGTCATTTCTAGGCCCAAGTCAAATTTTAAGCGATATAAATCGTTACGCATAAGATTTTACAAGTCCATTTTAATTAATTTTAATCCATTTATCTTGGGCCCAATTCAATATCAAGCCCAAATCCTAATTAAATTAAGAGCCCAATCATCATTATCATTTTCCAGCCCAAATCATTCCTCTCCCACTCACACACGATCAAAACATGGGGGAGTTTTCTGCACCTTCATTAACTTCCTTAATGGAGGTAGTGGGCATAATGGGGGGAGTTTTGTCATCATGGAATGAGCAGTTAAATCCTAGACTAAAAATATAAGTAACAATCCATGACAATTCATATCCATTCCTTTTCCTCAACTCATCATAAATTCCATGACAGCAGAAGCAGAACACATTTCACAAATATCAGACTTCAGATTTCTACACAGGAGCACAACAGGTAAATTTTCCCCCCTGCTATACCCTTTGATTACACAAAAGACACCCAACACAGTCAAGACGAGTACCCGTTAATATTCGTCGGCTCCGGCCGTCCTCCTTAGTCCTTACTAATTCTGCCGACTCTTGAGCCCGAAATTACCCCAGCCCGACAGAACAGCAAATAACTCTCAAACCTAAATCCCTCTTCTGAAATGAAGATTTTCTTTTACCTGAAGCCGAGCCGTGTTCTTGAAACGGAAACAAATTTTCGACCCGAAACATGTCTCATCTCCGTCCCCGTCAGTCATGGGCAGCCTCCTTCGTTCTGGCCTAAACTGCCCGCGAACCAGAACCATTAACACCGCCCCCATAGCTTTTATTCCGCCGTACGTTTTCCTGTTCGATCCGCGCGAGTTGGCGGATTCAAGAACCCATCTCGCCGCCGCTTTCATTACATCATCGGTGAGCCGCCTCGTCATCGCGAGTACGGCCACCACTCCGATTGGGGCATAGTCGTCATCGGAATTTCGCCGCCTGGGAGCGTCGCGGGTGGGAGTTTCCGAACTCAGGCAAAGGGATGGGGGTGGTCGGGCGGGAGGTGAAGTGAGAGAGAGAGAGAGAGTTAATCGAGAGAGAGGATAAGTGAGGATGAGGGAAAAGTCGGCCGACCCGTGAGGAAGAGAAGGGTTTTATACCCAGTCATTTTTTAGGGTATTTCAATTGAGCCCCTAGAATTCAAGACTTCTTGAATTGACCCCAATTCAACTTTCCAGTGTATTTAATTTCAATCCCTGAATTTTCCAATCCTTTTTAATTCCCTATCCAGATTCAATATTTTAAATTTCAGTCCCTTTCGGCCAAGCTTTTAACATGTTGACATTTTTAATTACTATTATTATTCACTCACAATTTAATTCTCAGTCATATAATAATAATAATTTTCTATTATTATTAATTGTAGATAATAACAAGAATTTACGGGCCTAGAATTGTCGAGTCAAGCATCTTCATCACATTCAAGTTCAAGAACTGTATTTTATCCAGGTGTGGGGATTTATTACGCTTTTGTTTATTTTAATTGCTTTATATATTGCCTCGTATGTGCACGTGAAATCAGTCAGAAGCACTTAAATGTGCAATCGATCGAAGCACTTAAATGTGCAATCGATCGAAGCACTTAAATGTGCAATCAGTCAGAAGTACTTAAATGTGCAAATCAGTCAGAAGCACTTAATTGTGCATAAAGCCTTCGGGCTAGCCGAAGGGCATCAGAATTTATCAGTCATGTTGTTTATACTTGCTAATATATTTAGTAATTAACGTAGACATATTGCGTACTCTCCACACTGAGCGAGTTGGAAGCTCACCCCACTATTTAACCCCTTTCAGGTTGAGGAGCTCGATGTGGCATGCGATTGAGAGTGGGATGATTAAGCCTATGATTAGATGTTTATTTATTTAATGTTATTTCTCTCAAACTATGTTTATGAACAAGTGTTCAATTTGTTTTATTTTTATGTCAAGGTATGTGTTGTTTTAACAATGACTCGAGAAGAATACTTGCAATTATTAAGTTTGTCTTTTTGAAATGTATCTCCGCTGCAAAATTTTTATTTATTCTTCTTAAAATTTGAAGAATCATATTTAGAAAAGTGGTCGCTACATAAGTGGTATCGGAGTGGGTTTACGGTTCTGTAGACTCGTTAAAATGGTTTCTTTTTTTTTTTTTAAACTAAAATTTCATTTTCGCAAGTAATCAAATATTTTTAGCAATTATGATCATCCACCTCTGCCGCTCCACGTCGACTCCAAGGTACATTAAGTTATGATCATTCATTATGTGATAAATGCAGTTTCCCAGATCAGCCATGATTCATGCATTAAAGATGCATCTTCAGTCTATTTTGTATATAAGAATTTTATGATAAAATATTTGGGCATGAAATTGTTTTCTTATAAATTCATAAGTATATGTGTGACATGCGAAAGTCATCATTGCTAGAAATCTCTGGTGCTCAACCTGTAGATGCAGTGTAACGCCTCCATTTTATTTCTCCCTCTCGTTGGGTAAGTACTGAAGGATCGTTGCGTGTGGTATGCCTTAAGATAATGGCAACTCGTGGACGTGGACGCCCAGCTAACCGAGGTGCAGATAATCTCGGTGGTCAGAATGCTAACCTTGGTGGTGGTGACGGAGGTCAGGATAACCACAACAATAACGTGCCAGCTCCTACTGAGGCACAAGTTGTGCAACAATTCCGGAGTTTCACCACACCAACATTCAACGGTCGAGAAGGACCAGCTTTTGTTGACGAATGGTTCATGTCGATCGAGCGCACCTTTGAGCTCATTGGGTGCACTAATGCGCAAAGAATTCTTTGTGGCCAATATCAAATGGTGGAGGATGCTGGACGCTGGTAGATAAGCTACTGGCGCTTGAGGCCGGAAGCCGAGTGTGCAGCATTGACTTGGTATCGGTTCAAGGAAATAGTGATGGAGCAGTACTACCCACATCATTACCGAGAGAAAATGGAGAGAGAGTTTTGGAATCTCGAATGAGAAAGAGAATTTGACGTTAACCTGTATTTAATTAACTCGATGGATTTTGATGTGATCCTTGGTATGGACTGGCTCGATAGACATGATGCCGATATAAGTTGCCGTGAGAAGAAGGTAACATTGAGGTGTTCTGAAGGCGAGTCGATCACCTTTTACGGTACTAAGAGTAGGACAGTACCAAGGGTAATCACAGCCATGAAAGCACTGAGAGGTCTAAGGAAGGATAAATGTCAGGGTTACTTGGTGAGTTTGGTCGACACTCGTACTAATGAGGTGTCCCCTACAGACGTACCTATAGTACGAGAGTTTCTGGATGTGTTTCCAGAAGATTTGTCGGGAGTCCCACCCGACCGACAAGTGGAGTGTAGCATTGATTTGGTCCCTGGGGCGGCCCCTACATCCAAAGCGCCATATAGAATGGCTCCGAAGGAAATTCAAGAATTAAAGGTCCAGATTCAAGAGCTACTGGAGCTCGGATTTGTTCGTCCTAGCGTGTCACCCTGGGGCGCACCAGTACTGTTTGTAAGAAAGAAGGATGGGTCACTTCGGATGTGTATAGATTACAGAGAGCTGAACCGACTCACGGTGAAGAACAAGTACCCACTACCGAGAATCGAGGATCATTCGATCGATTGAGGGGAGCCGAACCTTTTCGAAGATTGATTTACGGTCGGCGTATCACCAATCAAGATTAGGAGTGTGACATTCCCAAGACGGCCTTCGAACGCGTTATTGACATTTTGAATTTGTAGTGATGCCTTTTGGCTTGAGTAATGCACCGGCAGTCTTTATGGATTTGATGAACAGGGTGTTCCAACCTTACTTGGATAAGTTCCTGATCGTCTTTATAGATGACATCTTGGTGTATTCTAAGGACAAGGAACAACACCAAGAACATTTGAGGATAACATTGGAGACACTTCGCAAGGATAAGTTGTATGCTAAATTCAAGAAATGTGAGTTTTGGTTAAACAGAGTTGGATTCCTTGGACATGTGGTGACTTCAAAAGGAATTGAGGTTGATCCCGATAAAGTTATAGCAGTGAGTAGTTGGGGAATACCCAAGAATGCGAGCGAAGTCCGCACCTTTCTGGGCCTAGCTGGCTATTATAGGAGATTTATCGACGGATTTTCGAAAATCGCCACTCCTATGACCCAATTAACAAGGAAAGGCGTGAGGTTCGAATGGAACGACAAGTGCGAGGAAAGTTTTCAAGAGTTGAAAAGGAGACTAACCTCGGCACCAGTATTAACGATTCCTGATCCGACGGAAGACTTTGTTATTTATAGTGATGCCTCAAAGCAGGGGTTGGGTTGTGTTCTGATGCAACATGGTAAAGTAGTAGCCTATGCATCGAGACAGCTTAAACCACATGAGTTGAACTATCCAACGCATGATCTGGAGTTGGCTGCTGTAGTACATGCGCTGAAGATTTGGCGTCACTATCTCTACGGAGGAAAGTGTGAGATATACACTGACCATAAAAGTTTGAAGTATCTTTTCACACAGAAGGACCTTAACATGAGACAAAGGCGATGGTTAGAATTGGTGAAGGACTATGATTGTACTATTCATTACCATCCGGGTAAGGCTAATGTGGTAGCTGATGCCTTGAGTCGGAAGACTAGAGGCGAGTTAGCTTGCCTGACCGATCAGGAGAGTTTGATAAAGGAGTTCTCCCAGTTGAGGATTGAGGTAGTTGGGTCTTCAAAACATTCGAAAGCAATCCTATCATCTTTGGTCTTGCAACCAAACTTGAGGGATAAGATTAAGGAGGCTCAACCACGTGATAAGTTCTTGTGCAAGATGAAGGATCGAGCACAATCTGGGAGTATTGAGAAGTTTGTCGTTTCCGCAGACGACGTTTTGACTTATGATGAGAGGTTATGTGTTCCTAAGGATCCATCCCTTAGGAAGCAAATCCTTGAAGAAGCTCACAATGCACCATACTCCACTCACCCGGGAGGTACAAAGATGTACCACGACCTGAAGAAGTTATTTTAGTGGAGAGGAATGAAACGGGACATTGGTGTATTTGTGGAAAGGTGTATGATATGTCAGCAGGTGAAGGCAGAACACCAACGGCCAGGAGGTTTACTTCAACCGTTAGAAATCCCAAAATGGAAATGGGAGCATATCACAATGGATTTCGTGGTTAGTCTGCCACGAACAGTGAGGAAGAACGATGCTACCTGGGTGATAGTAGATCGTTTGACGAAGTCATCTCATTTTCTACCTGTGAGGATGACTTACAGTATGGAACAATATGCACAGATTTATATCCGGGAGATTTTGAGGCTACATGGTGTTCCAGTGTCGATCGTATCAGATAGAGATCCGCGATTTACGTCGAAATTTTGGAAGAGTCTTCAGAGTGCTTTGGGCACTAAGTTGAATTTCGATCGCATATCATCCGCAAACCGATGGTCAATCTGAGCGGACTATCAAGACACTTGAAGACTTGTTGAGGGCGTGTGTTCTTGACACTGGTGAGAATTGGGATAATATTTTGCCGTTAGTGGAGTTTGCTTATAACAATAGTTACCAAGCAACTATACAAATGGCCCCGTATGAGGCTCTGTACGGAAGGAAATGTCGATCGCCCCTTTATTGGAGTGAGGTTGGAGAAGGAAAAATTTTGGGTCGTAATTGATCGAGCGGTGTAGAGAAGATAGCGAAATCGAAGTAGAATTAAGGCGCCAGGATCGGCAGAAGTCTTATGCGGATAAACGGAGGAAAGATATCCAATTTGAGATTGGAGAGAAGGTGTTCCTGAAAGTAGCGTCGATGAAAGGAGTAATACGATTCGGTAAAAAGGGAAAGCTACAGCCTCGTTATATCGGACCTTTTGAGATTTTGGGTCGTGTTGGTGATCTTGCTTATAGTTTGGCATTGCCGATGGAATTATCAGGAGTGCACAATGTCTTTCACGTCTCCATGCTGAGAAAATACGTACATGATCCTGATCATGTATGCAATTTCAAAGAGTTGCATGTAGCAAAGAATCTGACTTATGAGGAGGTACCTATAGCTATTCTGGAGCGTAGGGTACACCAGTTACGAAACAAAGAGGTTAAATTGGTGAAAGTTCAATGGAGTCGTCATGGACCAAATGAGGCAACTTGGGAACGTGAAGAGGAGATCCGTTCTAAGTATCCAACATTTATTTTTCAAGGTACGCAACTTAATTTTCGAGGACGAAAATTTGTAAAAGGGGGGTAGGTTGTAACGCCCCGATTTCACAAATACATTTATTGTAAATTATAGAAAACATGTTCAATTTTATTAAATTAATGCCCGAATAAATTATCATTTAATTCATTTCATTCTCATAATCATACAAATTCATTTGTTATTATTCATGTTCAGACATGTGATTCATGTCGTGTCATTTCTCATTTTATTTCATCGTGTGTCATGTCGTCATTTCTAGGCCCAAGTCAAATTTTAAGCGATATAAATCGTTACGCATAAGATTTTACAAGTCCATTTTAATTAATTTTAATCCATTTATCTTGGGCCCAATTCAATATCAAGCCCAAATCCTAATTAAATTAAGAGCCCAATCATCATTATCATTTTCCAGCCCAAATCATTCCTCTCCCACTCACACACGATCAAAACATGGGGAGTTTTACGCACCTTCATTAACTTCCTTAATGGAGGTAGTGGGCATAATGGGGAGTTTTGTCATCATGGAATGAGCGATTAAATCCTAGACTAAAAATATAAGTAACAATCCATGGCAATTCATATCCATTCCTTTTCCTCAACTCATCATAAATTCATGACAGAACCGAAAGCGAACACATTTCACAAATATCGGACTTGATTTCTACGGGAGCACAAAAGGTAAATTTTCCCCCTGCTATACCCTTTGATTACACAAAAGACACCCAACACAGTCAAGACGAGTACCGTTAATATTCGCTCAGCCGTCCTCCTTAGTCCTTACTAGTCTGCCGACTCTTGAGCCCGAAATTACTGACCCAGCGCTGACAAATAACTCTCAAACCTAAATCCCTCTTACGAAATGAAGATTTTCTTTTACACAAGCCGAGCCGTGTTCTTGAAACGAAACAAATTTTCGACCCGAAACATGTCTCATCTCCGTCCCCCGTCGATCATGGCGGCCTCCTTCGTTACGGCCTAAGCGCGCGAACTGTAACCATTAACACCGCCCCCATAGCTTTTATTCCGCCGTACGTTTTCCTGTTCGATCCGCCGCGGAGTTGGCCGGATTCAAGAACCCATCTCGCCGCCGCTTTCATTACATCATCAGCTGAGCCGCCTCGTCATCGCGGAGTACGGCCACCACTCCGATTGGGGGCATGGTCGTCATCGGAATTTCCGCCAGCGGCTCGGGAGCGTCGCGGGTGGGAGTTTCCGAACTCAGGCAAAGGGATGGGGGTGGTCGGGCGGGAGGTGAAGTGAGAGAGAGAGAGAGAGAGAGTTAATCGAGAGAGAGGATAAGTGAGGATGAGGGAAAAGTCGGCCGACCCGTGAGGAAGAGAAGGGTTTTATACCCAGTCATTTTTTAGGGTATTTCAATTGAGCCCCTAGAATTCAAGACTTCTTGAATTGACCCCAATTCAACTTTCCAGTGTATTTAATTTCAATCCCTGAATTTTCCAATCCTTTTTAATTCCCCAGCCAGATTCAATATTTTAAATTTCAGTCCCTTTCGGCCAAGCTTTTAACATGTTGACATTTTTAATTACTATTATTATTCACTCACAATTTAATTCTCAGTCATATAATAATAATAATTTTCTATTATTATTAATTGTAGATAATAACAAGAATTTACGGGCCTAGAATTGTCGAGTCAAGCATCTTCATCACATTCAAGTTCAAGAACTGCATTTTATCCAGTTGTGGGGATTTATTACGCTTTTGTTTATTTTAATTGCTTTATATATTGCCTCGTATGTGCACGTGAAATCAGTCAGAAGCACTTAAATGTGCAATCAGTCAGAAGCACTTAAATGTGCAATCAGTCAGAAGCACTTAAATGTGCAATCAGTCAGAAGCACTTAAATGTGCAAATCAGTCAGAAGCACTTAATTGTGCATAAAGCCTTGAGCTGGCGGCCGGGCATCGAATTTATCACCATGTTGTTTATACTTGCTAATATATTTAGTAATTAACGTAGACATATTGCGTACTCTCCACACTGAGCGAGTTGGAAGCTCACCCCACTATTTAACCCCTTTCAGGTTGAGGAGCTCGATGTGGCATGCGATTGAGAGTGGGATGATTAAGCCTATGATTAGATGTTTATTTATTTAATGTTATTTCTCTCAAACTATGTTTATGAACAAGTGTTCAATTTGTTTTATTTTTATGTCAAGGTATGTGTTGTTTTAACAATGACTCGAGAAGAATACTTGCAATTATTAAGTTTGTCTTTTTGAAATGTATCTCCGCTGCAAAATTTTTATTTATTCTTCTTAAAATTTGAAGAATCATATTTAGAAAAGTGGTCGCTACATTGAATGTATTTAATATACATGCATTAGTACTTTTTGATACTGGCGCTACCCATTCATTCATGTCTAAGAAGTTCCATGCTCTAACTGGAAGCAAGGACATTAGAGTAAAAGAACCATTAGAAGTTAGTGTACCATCTGGTAAATTAATATGTGCTAATTCTATAGTTAGAAATACACCTATAGACATGAATGATAATAACTTGGATGCGGATTTATACGTGATTAATATGAAAGACTTCGATATAATTCTAGGTATTGATTGGTTGAAAAAGTACCGAGCTATCATTAAATTTTATGAGAGAGAAATAACTCTAGTCTTGCCTGGGGATAAGGAGACTACATTTTTCAGAGCAAAGACTTGTACCTCACATAGGTTTATATCTGCCATGAAAGCAATTAAATTGCTTAAAAAAGGCAAATGTCAAGGATACCTAGTAAACATAGTTGGTATGGAAAGACAAGAATTGTCAGTCTCATATGTATCAATTGTAAAGGAATTTCTTGATGTGTTTCCTGAAGATTTGCCAGGAATTCCACCTGATAGACAAGTAGAGTTCACAATTGACTTGATACCTAGAGCAGCACCTGTATCAAAGGCTCCATATCGGATGGCACCAAAAGAATTGCGGGAATTGAAGGTTCAACTGCAAGAGTTTCTGGACTTGAATTTTATTCGTCCAAGTGTTTCCCCATGGCGAGCACCAATTCTTTTTGTCAAGAATAAAGACGGTACATTAAGGATGTGTATCGACTATCGTGAGTTAAATCGACTCACAATTAAAAATAAGTATCCATTGCCAACGATCGAAGATCTATTTGACCAACTTAGAGGAGCAGGAATTTTCTCTAATATTGACCTGAGATCGGGATATCATCAATTGAAAATAAAGGAGGATGATATTTCTAAGAAGGCCTTTCGGACAAGATATGGTCACCACGAATTTGTAGTAATGCCCTTTGGAATAAGTAATGCCCCATCCATATTTATGGATTTGATTAATCGAGTATTTCATCAATACTTGGATAAATTTGTTATTGTATTCATTGATGATATCTGGATGTATTCTAAAAATGAGAAACAACATGAGGAACATTTAAGAATAGTATTGGAGACTCTTCGCAATGAGAGATTATACGTGAAGTTTAAGAAATGTGAGTTTTGGATTGATCGAGTAGTATTTCTGGGTCATGTGCTGACCGCTCAGGGGATTCAAGTCGACCTAGTCAAGGTCGAAGCAATAAACAATTGGGAAGCACCTACGAATGCGAATGAAGTTCGAAGTTTCCTAGGTTTAGCCGGTTACTACAGGAGATTTATCGAGGGCTTCTCAAAAATAGCAGCACCTATGATGAAGTTGACTCGAAAAGGGGAGAAATTCTTATGGAATGATAAATGTGAAGTGAGTTTTCAATAATTAAAGGAAAGGTTGACGACAGCACCTGTGTTAACGACTCCAGACCCTACCAAGGATTTTGTAATATAAAGTGATGCGTCGAAGCAAGGTCTTGGCTGTGTTCTGATGCAGCATGGAAAGGTGGTTGCATACGCCTCCAGACAGCTTAAACAACATGAGTTAAGCTACCCTACTCCTGATCTAGAATTAGCCGTTGTAGTTCATGCGCTAAATATTTGGAGGCATTACTTATACGGAGGAAGGTGTGAAATTTTTACCGATCATAAAAGTTTGAAGTATTTGTTTACTCAGAAGGAGCTAAACATGAGGCAAAGAAGGTGGCTTGAGTTGGTGAAAGATTATGATTGTACGATTCAATATCATCCAGGCAAGGCCAACGTAGTTTCAGATGCCTTAAGTCGCAAGACGAGAGGAGAATTGTGCAATATGCTCACTACTCAAGAGCAACTCATTCAAGATTTTTCGAAATTGAATATTGAAGTTGATAGACCAAAGGGAACAACATCAATTTTATCAGCTCTAGTGGTTCAACCAACATTACGGGAAAGAATTAAAAGAGCTCAATTCTAGGATGAGATATTAAGTAGAATGAAAGAGTTGGCCATATCTGCAGACGATAAGGGTTTTGGAATAGCAAGTGATGGAACCTTGATGTACGAAGGGAGAATTTGTGTGCCTAGAGATGAGGGTATGATAAAGGAAATTTTAATCGAAGCTCACAGTACGCCATATACTGCCCACCCAAGCAGTACGAAAATGTACCAAGATCTTAAGAAAATGTTTTGGTGCAAAGGAATGAAGAATGATATAGGAAAATTTGTGGAGAGTTGTTTGACTTGTCAACAAGTCAAGGCTGAACATCAACGACCATCAAGATTACTCAAACTACTTGAAATTCCAGAATGGAAGTGGGAACATATAGCCATGGATTTCGTAGTTGGTCTACCCACAACTGTTAAAAGAAATACTGCAGCTTGGGTGATTATCAACAGAATGACAAAATCTGCTCATATTCTGCCAGTCAAGATGACATTTAAGATGAACCAGTATGCACAAATGTATATCAAGGAGATAGTGAGATTACATGGAGTTCCGGTATCAATAGTGTCAGATAGAGACCCTCGTTTCACTTCAAGGTTTTGGAAAAGTTTGCATGAAGCTATGGGAACAAAGTTAAATTTCAGCACTGCTTACTATCCTCAAACAGATGGTTAAACGGAGCGAACGAATCAAATCCTTGAAGATATGCTGAGAGCATGCATACTGGATGCAAATGGTGATTGGGAATCACTGCTACCTTTGGTTGAATTTGCCTACAATAATAGTTATCAAGCCACAATTGGGATGACACCATATGAAGCTCTATATGGAAGAAAATGTAGATCTCCATTGTATTGGGATGAAGTTGGAGAAAGAAAAGTATTGGGACCTGAGTTAGTTGAGGAAACAGTCAGAAAAATTAAGATGATCCGAGAGAGAATTAAAATTGCTCATGACCAACAGAAGTCATATGCTGATAAGCATAGAAAAGAGTTACATTTTGATGTTGGAGATAAAGTATTTTTAAATATGGCTCCAATAAAAGGAATTTTCGGTTTGGTAAAAGGGGAAAACTTCGACCGAGATTTGTCGGACCATTCGAAATTCTAGAGCGAATTGGAGATCTAGCATATCGTCTCGCTTTACCACCCGAATTTGCTTCAGTACAAAATGTATTCCATGTCTCTATGCTCAGAAAATATGCGCATGATCCGAGTCATGTAATCAGCTATGCGAATTTAGACGTTAACAGATATTTAACGTATGAGGAGCTACCATGTGCAATACTCGAGAAGAAAGTTCACAAATTGAGAAACAAAGATATCACATTGATTAAAGTGCAGTGGAATCATCATGGAAAAGACAAAGCTACTTGGGAACGCGAGGAAGAGTTTCGAGCTCGTTATCCCAATTTCTATAATCAATGTATGATACTAATTTTCGAAGACGAAAATTTTTCAACGAGGGTAATGTAATATCCCCATAATATTATTAGTATTAATATTATTATTAGTATTAATATTATTATTAGTATTAATATATTATTAACATTATTATTAATATTATTATAAATGTTATTACTAAATTATTTATACATTTAATTTTTATTAAGGCAAAGCTCATAATGTTTGAAACTTTATAATCAAATCTGAGCCCAATTATCATTCATTTGGCCCAATCTAACACTATTTGTCCTTTCAGTTTTCACCTCTCTTCTCCCTTCTGATCGGAAATGGATCATTTCCCCTCCATCTTAATTTTCATTCTTAAAGGAAAATTAATTCACAGCATTCATCACCCAATTATTAACCAAATTAAGACATAATTAATTTGTGCCTTTTGTAATTCTTCTCCTGGCAATATATAACACACAACTCTCCTCTCTTCTGCAAATCAATTCTTTCCTAGCGAAGAAGGTAACAGTTATCCTTTATTCAGCAATTATTCGTTCAATTTTCTATCAACATTCAAACATATTTTTATTACTAAAATAAAAGAGAACAATAGTTCTTCGCCCCGAATCCTCTGCCAGAACATTATCCCATCATTATCTTCACCCAAATAAAAAAAAATCGCCTGAAAACCCGTTCAAATTGTCGAGCCGAAATTATCAAATCACTGCACTCCGGCGCTGCATCTGCCGTTGCCGCCGTCTGATCCAATCGTCGCTCGACTGGCTGTTCTCAATCTTCTTCTTCCAGTTATGCGTGTGTGTGTATTGTGTGCGTGCGAGTGTCTGTGTCTGTGTGTGTGTTTTTAGCAGAGGTGTAGAGAGGGGTGGAGACAGAGAGATGGAAAAAAAAAAAAAAAAAAAAATTGGTGGTAAAACAGGGAGGAGAGAAGAGAGAGGAGCGGCGGATGAGAATGGGATGAATCTGACCTAGTGTGGATTTTATATCCCAATACCTTTAATCTAAATTTCAATTCAACCCCTTAATTTTTTTATCTTTTGATTTTACTCCTGTTCAATTTTTAATATCTCAAATTACATCTTTTTAAATCAAATTTAAATATTTTAATTTAGTTTGTGTTATTATATATTTTCATACATTAATAATAATATTAAATTATTTTACTGTAGATAACGACGAGAACTTTCGGGCCTAAGATTTCACGAGTCGAGCATCCATATTTAGTCAAGCGCTGCATCTGAGGTGGGGTTTTCATTTTCACCTATTTTCTACAAAATTACATGTCTTGTATGTATATTACATGTTATTTGGCATATATTATAAATGATGATGTGATTTATCATGTCATACAGACAGAACAGAAAAATTGTACTTCCAGTACACGGAACATTTAGTCTTCGGGCTCAGTTATCCTTGGGCTCAGTTAGCCTTCAGGCAGATCACCTCCGGGCTTCGAGTATTCCGTGTAGAAATACACGTAAAAACATAATAGAAATATTTATGTGTTCAATTATTCGTGATATATTCATATGTAACATGCATAGCCTCACTAAGCTCAAGCTCACCCCTAATTTTTATAAAATGTTTTTAGGTTAACGGAGCGGGCGTGGTACTGGTGGGAGATGGTATCAATATAAGCATCAACTATTAATATTATTAATTCTATTTCAATTTACGAAGAATCTTTCAATTTGTAATTTGAATGCAAAATTTTGTACTTAATATTTTAGTTGCATTTTAAATTGGAGTTTTCGTTAATTCCTTACATATATTTAATCACTAAAGTTTACTTTGAAATTTTGTAAAAAAAAAATAGTTCTTCTTCTAAATGATATTTATGTGATATTATATTATTATATAGCTTCCGCACGTTATAATTTTATTTAAAGAAAATTTTTAAAGATAATAAAAGTTATTATAAATATTAAAATACATAGATGTTTTTCAAGATTTAATTATATATAAAACTAGGATGTTACACGAGCAATGCTAAAAAAGGCTCTTCTAAGTTTTAATCCACCAAAAAGTCAAGTTGGTGGACTTAGGTGTAATTAGAATTCATCTAAGTGATATTAAATATAATTATTCAACTAGTGATTACTTAGATGTAATTAAAAAAATCTAAATGAGGTAATGGATTGAAATTTGTTCTACTACTTATTATGACACTAGTTTGTTCACTCTAGGTCTCTATTTTCTCTACATCTATTTCATATTGTTGAATATAACAAAATTAACGAATAAGATTAATTAGTCACATACTATATTATGGTAATTGAAGTTTCCGTAATTTTCGACATTCGATTTACATTGTTGAATTTAGATGAATTAATGAATGAGATTAAATAGTGTCCAAATACAGTACTCAAACAATTAAACTATTACTTTCAGGTACTCAAATTAGAATATTTCCAAAAATTAGTCGTACTAAGCCAACCAAAACTGCGACGAGCCACCATCTTCCTGTGTCAGTCAACCACGACGTGCCGCGATCGAGAAATTATAAGACCTGAACCCCTCCGTCACGAAGCTTAGAGCTCTGTTCTTGTGAAACCTGTGATGGGGATGGGAAGGCCATTGCAAATAGAAAGAAGAAGAAAGATGGGCTTCTTCTGACATGTAATTGGCCGTGTTTTAGGGGGGAAAAATGAGAGAGAGAGAGAGAGAGAGAGAGAGAGAGAGAGAGAGAGAGAGAGAGAGAGAGAGAGAGAGATGGAGATATGAAAACGACTATTAAATGAAAAATGACTAATTTCATGATTACATATTTCTAACAAAAATTAATAATATTTTTTATTTAAATGGCATTCAATTAATTAGCCTTTCTTATTTAAATAAATTCATTCAATATATACTTCATTTATTTATTTGTAAGTTCCACAAGTGCTTGAACCAATTGAAACATACTTCATTTATTTATTTATTTATATTATATATATATAATAGAGTTTGATTTGGAATTTGTTTTTTGCAGCCTTGAAACGAACCAAAATTATCTAACAGTTGAAACGAACCAAATCATCCTTTTGGTTTGGTCGTCTTTTCAGTTTGAACTGTATTCTGCTCCGTGCTCACCCCTAAATTGCTTATCTTTCTTTGTCCAACTTCTTCGCCTTCACTTGTGGAGTTGTTGTGGACCATTGTTGTCTTGTCTAGTAACAAGTTCATAAGACAATGAGGGCATTCATAGAACCATCAAGAACGCTACGAACCAAACGAACAACATATCGGAATGCGCTTCACTTGATGTCTGCATATTCTTACTCACATGGATGTGTGTAAATATGTGGTTTAAAAAGCAACATACTGCCCATGATGTCTGCATATTCTTAGAGTTTTAGCTTAATCCTGTCCGACCATTTAAAAATATCGGAATGCACTTGATCTCCTCCTATGTCTTCTCCATTAGCACCCGCAGCAACTCTAATTACATCTTCGATGAGGGCAGAATTTCCCAAGATATCAACATGAGCGCCGCTTTGGGTTCCCCTGCCCTCTAAAAGTGTCGTGGGCGGGGCATGACTGTACTCCCTTATGAAGTTACGGATGCCCGAGGGATTGAATCGAGTCTTTCCTCGCCAAAGTTTCGCGCTAGTAAATCCAGCACTTAGAACTGGCACGGTCTCGTCTCCATCGACGGAATATACTCCTCCTTTCAGGCAATGGCCCTCGGCTCTGCCTTCGGCTGATGAGTCGATTTGAAAAGGAATAAAGCAGTCTGCTGCCGGACTAAACTTATATACATATGCTCTTTCGGTAGGGATCCCTACTCCATACATTGAAAATATTTCCATGTCGGGGGCGTTTGGTAATCTGTAAAAAAACATAGGAATAAGAAATTTGTTATTAACTATGAAGCACCGATACTCCTAAAAGGTCGAAGTCTGCGTGTCGACACTCAAGGATATTGGGATACATGGGGATACATACAGGGTACGCGGGGATACGACGGTGATACTCCGGGCAACGGATTTATGGAATTTTTTTATAATTTATTTTTTTAAAAAAATGGGTTTTATTTTTATATAGTATAAAAATTGGGGTTCTCTTTATTAATATTAAAAAAATGGGAATAAAATTGTATCAATCATCAATATATTTTTAGTTTGAACATATTTTCTGGTTTTTATTACGATATATGTATATATTCTTATACTTCTTCTTTTTGCCATATCCCCCCATACCCGTCTCTCATTTTTTTCAAAGAATGACGTTTCCCATACCGGTACCCATGTGCGTACCAGTATCGGTGCTTCATAGGTTATTATTAAACACCAAAGCTATCTCTGTTCAATATTAGCTGTTGCAAAAAAGTTGACATAAAAACCAACTTTGAAAATTACAGAACCCGCCACTGAGGTTATATTCATCTCAGATTTTGAAAAAAAAAAAAATACTACATATAGCGAACTGCAAAGTTGGGGTAATTAGTAATATTATGAAAAGTTTGGGGGTGCAATTGTAGATTATTTGATAACCTTAACAAATTCTGCCAAGTTAACTAATGATTGGGGATGTCAGACTAAATCAAACTTCAAGGGTGGTTTTTGTAGTTTTCACAGTTAGCCATGTTTTTCTATAAATACAGCAAACATCAGAGGTAGCTTTGCCATTCTCCATAAAAATCATATCAGTGATAATGTAAGTAGCAGATAGAACTTCAACAGAAAAATAGTGAAGGAACGGAACAAGAAATTTACTTCAAGTATAAAGTGAGAGAGTTACTTTGTTTCAAGGGGATTTGACCAGTATTTGTAATGATTGTATTTTGGATCGCTCAGATCTTCAGCGATCCCGTACGAAAAATGAGTCCCACCACGCCTCATCATCTTTGGTGCAACGAAATGAAGCAGATCCAACACCGAACTAGCCGTGTATATTTTATAATCGGCTACTGCTTTGATCCCTTCAATGCCCATATCATGGTATTCTGACCATACAGCACGGCATGTTGTGTTTGCCAGATTACTCCCCCTGATAGCACCCTATAAGACAGCATTATAAGAGACACATGCAGAATTACATGCTCATGGAGAATTGGATTATAGCTTTATACAAATGGCTTACTGAAGAAAAAAAAAAACAGTGATGTCAGCCGAAAAGTTACCCTAAAATCGATACGCTTAATCTCCAATGAGTGTGAACCCACAACATCCTTTCCGAATGATAATAATCTTCCGTACTTCACACGACTAAAATTAGCCAAATCCATGGTCCCGTCGCGACCTGCTGTCTGACCATTGCCGTTCTTTTTCTTTGAACTACACGTGTGACCTTCTTCAGGGGACCAATCGAGTCCACCCCAGATTGTCTCCCCGCCCTTTAGTAATAACGACATTGTTGAGTCCCAAGTACGAGTCATTCTCAGCACATGCTGCAAAGTTTGAAAGCCAAACACATCCTTATCCAAAATACCTGGTGCGAGAGCCCTGCATAAGACATAACATACTGAAGTGTTAAATCAATATAGTGGGGTTGATGGTATGTAAACTGCACCATAATCGCAACTATGTTGGGGTTGATGGTATGAAAACTCTAGTGTTAAACTGTTAATTAATTGTTTAAAATAACTTAACACTATAAATCCATGCAAAAAAAAAAATAAAAAAAAGTGGCAAAATTTTACGCTGGATGCCCTTACAGTCGCAACCTTCATATGAAGGAGATTAACATACTCTTACTCCAATTAAAAAAAAAAAGGAATACATTATACATATAACAAAAAAACAATATAGTAAAAAAGAATTACATTGATAAGAAGATATTTTGAAAAAAATATTATGATCCAACAAAGTTCAATGTAAGACCTTGCAATTGCTATATCCTTGGCTTCGGCAGAGAACAGTGAGGTAACAGCTTTAGGAAGACCCAGGAAAGGTCCGCCAATGTTCATTACAGTCTTTATATGCTCGGCACACCAATTTGGTCCGCCACCGCCACCTCCCACTGATGCAGGTGCCTCGACCCATTTCATGAAATGCAAGAAATACAGAGCACCCATTGAATGTGGTACAACCACCACCTTTTTACCTCCGCTAGTAGCAACCATGAGTTCTATGTTACTTTTTATCCTGCTGAGAGTTTGGTCTCGAACCTGAAGTTTATGTAAAGCCAAAGAGCAAAAAGAGCTGATTCGAGAGAGTATCACGGACAAATGAAAGTTTATCATCAATATAACCAATAACGACATCATGAAAATATCCAGCTTTTGATAGCCGAAACTTTTGATAGCCGAAACTACATAGTTCATTCCCTTTAATGACTCTAAAGTGGCAGGATTCATGTACAAGGTGATCTATAAGATTTCTCAAAGGATTATAAACCTCCTAAGTAAGAATGGGGCAGACCTCAGTATTTTGGAACGAAAGCCTCCAATCATAGGCAGCCATAAACATATTTTTGTCCTCATATCCAATACGAGCTAAGTTGGCAATTAAAACTGCCCAAACAAAGTAACCCGGTGCAAAGTAATCAGCCGCTACAAGGCCAGAAACAGGTCTGATCTTTATGCCAGGAGGATCCAATCCAGTTTCATTATTCAATGACATGTGCTCAATCCAGCACAAGGGCCTATAAAATAGTGGAACTGTGAAATATTCAACCAACATAAGCCAGCTTAGAGAATCTTTGAAAGCATAAAAATGTGTTTATATCATACAGATGGTTGATTAACCGCTTAAACTAACACTGCGACGAGAAATAATAAACTCACAAATTAACAAAAGCAAAAGTAAATTCTTCCATTGCCAATTAATACATAACATCTTTAAACACTCCATTGGCCATACACTTTGAAGGGCAGATATGAGAAAGATTTGATTGAGAGCATATCATGAGTATTATCTTCATCATCATCATCATCATCATCACCACCACCTTGATCCCAAGTATGTAGGGTCGGTGGCATGAAAATTACAGTGCCAACTAGTGGTCAAAATCAGTTCACATTATAAAATCATGCAAAAATAGAAGTAGTCATACGAAGGAGAAATGAGATGAAATAACAAAACCGTCATCATCACAAGTTTTTCCACTTGCATGAAATGTCAAGAGACGGGAATGGATCGAGATAATTGTTATAGTCATTTCTAATTATATGATTGAGATTGTAAAGCCAACATGTACATCGCGGAACATGATTTGAATATTATCTTCTTATTTAATAATAATTCGAGCGAATAAACCAATAAAGATTATGTTACTACTAATGGCTCTATCAAGCATTTCAACATATACCATCACATCTACAGGGGCGGAACTGTATGGGGCACAAGGGTGCCTGTGCCCCTACTCATTTTTTGTCTAGAAGTAGCCCAAGTCTAAAAAAAAAGCCCAATGCAAACTTAACCTATTATTTGTTTAGTAGCCCAAAATGAAAAAAGGAAAGAAAAAGCGTGCCTTCAAGCAAAAATCGCACAGAAGCCGACTGCTAATATATTATTTGTTGCAGGCTTGCAGCGTTGCACAGAAGCCGACCTTTCTCGTTTGATGGTGGAAACGGGGAAACATCGTTCTTATCCTATGGTTTATAGGTTATTAAAGTTGGCTTTGATTTTACCCGTCGCGACCGCAACAATGGAAAGATGTTTTTCTGCGATGAAGCTCTTGAAGACCGACTTGCGTAACAAAATGGGTGATGACTATATGAACGATGCATTGATTTGTAATATTGAAAAAGAAGCACTTATGGAAGTGAAGATTGAAGATGTAATGGATTGCTATCAAAAAATGTGTAGAGGGGGATGTCAAATCTAAAATGTAAGTTCTACACTACTTTGTTATATTTATCAATCGTAATTTAATTTTTTTTTATGTTATTATATTTGATCAAAAAAAATTGGTGCTACTACTGCTGTCTCGTTCTGGTTCCGCCCCTGCACATCTAAATACACCATCCAGGGCAATATACAGTTATCATGCATCCATAGTACAGAGTATAAGATATGACACTAATATATACGGAGTAAAAGCGTATCCCAAAACTGCATCATATACAAAGGTATAACAGTGAATTGATACCTTTTGTAGACTTCACCAAAGGTACCACCCCAGAGCCTCTTTCTAAACAACCCCTCAGCACAGGAGTGGCCTTCCCACAACTCAAGCCCCCCTGTCACTATCCCAGGAACAAAAACTACTGGATGCTTTGCTTTCAAACCCTCCTTGGCCAACTTCACCCCGGGCGGATCCGGTACTGGCCCCGTGATCGCCTCCGTCACGTATTGCGGTAGGGACGCCGGCATTGCGTTGTAAAGGAAAAGTAAAAACCACCACATCGAGCATATTGATCCGATGAACCAGCAGCAGCTCTCCACACAACTCCATTTCTTCCTCGATTTCTCCGCCCCCGAGTTCAATTGGAAATTTAATTGCTCGGAATTGAAATCCGATTCTTCGCCCGATTGCGTCTGTGGGTTCTCGGGTTTTCTCCCGCCGGAGCCTCTTCTACGCCTCAGAATCCCCATTTATATGCAAGTGTCTGTGTGTGTGTGTAATGTTTATATCACTGAGAAGAACATGCATGATTTTACATATGGCATAAAAAGATTCGAATTATTCTATTCTATCATCTCATTTGTTTTCGTATTTTCAGGAGCATCTTTTCTTTTTTTTCTTCTTTTTTGTTTTGTTTTATGTACATATGGCATGCAATCGGCGTTTCGGCGGACGCAAAATTCGAAAACATCCACTTATTTAGGTTATGTACGTTTGATCGATTAATAGTTATAAATATCTATATTTTTTTAACAGTTATAGATATCTACTTTAAACCGTTAAATATATTGGGACAATAGTAATTTCATAAAAAAACTAAAGACGGAGTTACTATTTTGTCCCAATGTGTTTAACGATTTAAAATAGATGTCTATAACAATTAAAAAAAATATAAATATCCACAATTATTAATTGGACCAAAATACATGATCTAAATCAGTCATTTTCCCAAAAAATTTCTGCGTTGAAACCCAAGATTTTTCTATATTGAAGGCAAGACTTTCCAAATATGGAATTGATGATTCAACAAGCCCATTTTCAACACGTGTAGTCGGGCTCAAGACATGTAGTGTGGACTCTTTAACTCGAGGCGGCAAAGAGCTCAATTATCGTGGTTGTTGGACTCGTTCGTGTAGAGAGTGTACCCACTCTCTTATTTTTTATTTTCGTTGTATGTTACATTTCATGACATTTTGTATTGTTTATTATATGTGGTTTTTACGTTGTGTGTATAGTCTAGTTGCGTGACGAGAATTATGTTTGATTTATTTTAATTTTTCCAACTCGTGAGAATCAGATCGAGCTTTTCTCCGTAGTCGGCGAGTTTTTTAATGGAAAGGAGGACTACTTAGGCTCTGCTTTTAGCGCTAATTTCAGATATTTGATTCAATTGATTCGATTCGATTTATGACTTGATTCGATTCGACTTTAGAATCAATATGATTAAATTATTAGGCTAAAATGCTCCTGGGTCCATTGGCTTAATTTCAGATAACGATTTAGTCCTTTATCTTTTTTTTTGTCCCAACTAAATCCTTTGTCTTTCAAATTTTAAGCAAAATTAGCCTTTCCCGTTAGTCTCTGTTACAATAATTAATCAGATGCTGATTTTATATCTACGTGGCTATAAACATTCCTACGTGTCAAACCCCTAACCTACGTGTCTATTTTCTAACCTATCTGTCTATACCACGACCGCCGCCAATCCCTCCTGCCCTTTTTCGTCCTTGCGAAACATTCTAAGAATAAATTTTCTATATCTTATCGGCACAAACCCAAAAAAAAAAAAAAAAAAAAAAACAGAGCCACAATCCCGAAAAATAGAACCTATCTCGGCCCGTCGCTGCTAGCATCAAACACCGGAAAATAGTAATACGAGAAAGAAGTCACAAACCCGAACCTCATTTTTAGGCCAAAGCCTTCAGTTCTGATTTAAAACACCAACCTAAACCGGCCCGAGCATTTGACCGAAAACACAACCCACAACCTGACAGCCGCCGTTCAACCTAGTCGCCAGAATCGCGGGCTGAAAACAGAAAGCCCGATCGAACCGGCGAACTGTAACCTAGAACCACTAACTCGCGAATCGGATGCCGATGCCACCTAGATGCTTGTTTTTTTATTCAGCGGAGGTGGACCGTGAGCCGAATCGCAGCCTAAGAACCAAAGGCCAACCCACCATCGGAAGCCGCCACCGCGAGCTGCTGCGCTGAAATCTGAATCGATGACTCGCTCGCTCGACAACATCACCGGAGTAGCCACCTTCCGAACCACAGAACCTTTGATGTTCGCCCTCTGTTCCGATTCTCCCACGGCCGTTGCCGCCTGTTTGGACCCCTGCTTTCATTCACCGTCCTCAGCTCGAATCCATCCGCCTCTGGATGCACCAACCATCGCCGTTGACCGTGAAACCTGGAATCTAATGGTGTTCCCTCTCGTGGGAATCTAATTTTAGACTAAATTTAATGGGTCCCTAATCCACATAGGTTAGAAAATAGACACGTAGGTTAGGGATTTGATACGTAAGGATGTTTATAGTCATGTAGGTATAAAATCAGCGTCTGATTAATTATTGTAACGGAGATTAATGGAAACAGCCCCGGTTCTGGACCCATGCGGTCAGTTCAGCCGCATAGGGCCTCAAATTTTTTAGGGCCCCAGGCCCAGAACCAAAGCCCAGGTAGTATAATTAAAAAAAAAATTAAATCACATATAAAGAGACTAGCGATCTCTTTCTTGCTTGCCAGTTCTCTTTAGGGCAAATCACGCCGCAACCAGCCAAATCACTCCATTGGGGATTCAGTGTTCCATGCATCGATACCGGTTCAGAATAACTGGACGAGCGTAAGACTCTCCGCGAGAAAGGTAAAGTGGAGAAAGCCAACTTCCTCTTCTCAACCCCTGCTAGGCGATCTGGCTGAATCTGACCTACTTTTCTCCGCATTCTTGACGTCTCTTTAGGGTTTTGTTTTGGGTCAACAATTTCTGTCCAAGTCTAAAGGTACTTTTTATTTATGTTTGAATTTTGATTTTGTAATGCAGCAAAAACTATTTATGAGTTCTGATTTTTTTACTCCTGTTTCAATTTTTTTTGTAGGCTTGTGTGTCTGTTGCGGTTTTGGTGAAGTCTTCAACGGGGGAAATATTCAAGCTAATCACTTGGTGCATTCTTAACAACTCATCTTTTATTGTTGTTGTATTTTTCTTTCTGAGTTCATTGTTTTTTTTCCTTTGTTATTTGATCTGTTTTTTTTTAAATAATTGCTATCTTTGAATTAGAAAATATGATTCAGGTTGTGAAAAGCGTAAGAAAAAAAAAGAATTGAAAAGTTAGTTGATTCGCAAAGAGGATCTCTTGATAAATTTATTACTAGTACTAGAAATTCTGGTGTTGATAACGAAAATATTCTTGTTGAGAATGATGTGAACTTGAATGAAAATGAAGATGATATTGATGTTAATGTGCCATTGGATAATGAAAATGCTGAAAATTTAAGTAATGATCCCCCTCTTGAGAATGATATAGATGTGCCTCTTGAAAATGATGATACCGATAAGAATGATGATATGCGTTTTAATTGTGATATATATGATCCAAGAAATTGGGATGGTCTCCAAGAACAAATGATTTGTGTTTTAGCTCGTAATGGTCCAAAAAGAGATTTGACTATTAAGAAAGGTCCGAATGATAGTTCAAATACACTTTTCAGCTGCGTATTATGATAGAGTTTTGCCCAATGGGGAAAAATGTGATAGAGAATGGCTTGTGTACTCAAAAGAGCTTGATAAAGTTTTCTGTTTTTTGTTGCAAAATATTTACTAAAGGGCATGGGGTTGGTGAATTAGCAAAGGAGGGCTTTGATTATTGGGCTAATTTGAGCACTAGACTCAAGCAGCATGAAGTAGGTTTAGAGCATGTTAAGAATATGTCCACTTGGCATCAATTGCGTCTACGATTGTGCAAGAATAAAACTATTGATAAAGAAGCTCAGAAACAATTTGAGAAAGAAAAAGAGCATTGGAGAAATGTTTTATATAGAATTATATCAATTGTGAAATTTCTTGGTAAACATAATCTACCATTTCGTGGTACTAATGAGAAATTGTATGAGAGTAGTAATGGTAATTTCTTGGGTTTAGTTGAAATGCTAGCAGAATTTGACCCAGTTATTCAAGAGCATGTTAACCGTATAAAAAACAGTGATATTCATCATCATTATTTTGGTCATACCATTCAAAATGAGTTGATATTTTTGCTTGCTTCATCGATTAAGTCCGAAATCTTGAAAAAAATAAAGCAAATCAAGTATTTCTCAATAATGCTTGATTGTACTCCTGATACCAGTCACCAAGAGCAAATGTCCATGATTTTGAGGTATGTGTCTTTCTCTTCAAGTGGTGTCCATGTTGAGGAATCATTTTTAGGATTCGTAATTGTGAATGATACAAGTGGTAGAGGACTTTTTGATGTTTTACAATCTGAATTGAAGTCATTTGATCTAGATATTGACAATGTGAGAGGACAAGGTTATGATAATGGTTCTAATATGAAAGGAAAACATCAAGGAGTACAAAGGAGATTTTTAGATTTGAATCCCAGAGCCTTTTACACTCCATGTGGTTGTCATAGTCTAAATTTAATTTTATGTGACATGGCCAGTACTTGTGCTAAGGCTAAAACTTTTTTTGGAGTCATACAACGCCTATATACTATATTTTCTAAATCGATAAAAAGGTGGCAAATTTTGAAGGATAGTGTGAAAGGTTTGACTCTCAAACCATTGGCAACTACACGATGGGAAAGTCGTATTGATAGTGTGAAAGCCATAAGGTTTCAATTAAAAGACATTAGAGAAGCTTTAAAAGAAGTCGCGGAAGTTGATCTTGATCCTATTATAAGGAGTGAAGCTGATTCTTTGGCAGAATTTGACCTTGGTAAATTTGAGTTTTTATTGGCAATTGTAATCTGGTTTGATGTATTATCTCATGTTAATGTGGTGAGCAAACGTTTACAAACTCCTGATATGCTTATAGATGTTGCTATTAGTGAAGTAGAAAATTTGGTTTCATTTTTTGTGGAGTATAGGGAACATGGTTTTTCGAAAGTCTTGGAAATTGCCAAGGAAATAGCTATAGACTTGGATGTTGACCCTAATTTTCCTAAAAAACGTGAAATTAAAAAAAAGAAGCACTTTGATGAGAATCAAAATGGTATTTCTGAACTATCTCAAGAGGAATCGTTTAGGGTGAATTATTTTTTATATATTATTGATCAAGCTATTTCTTCGCTCAAGGTAAGGTTTGAACAATATGAAGAATATAAAAGTATATTTGGGTTTCTATTTACATCTGCCCAGTTGCACTCATTAGATGATATTACTTTGAAATCATGTTGTATTCGTCTTGAAAATGCACTTAAGAATAATGACCAATCTGATATTGATGGAGATTCTTTATATCTTGAGTTAAAACTTGTTAAACAATTCATGCCCAATGGAAATATGTGGACTGTTGAAATTTTGAGTTACTTAAAAGATGTTGGTTGTTATCCTAATGCAGTGATTGCTTATAGGATCTTGTTAACTATTCCTGTCACTGTTGCATCGGCCGAAAGGAGTTTTTCCAAGTTGAAGTTGGTGAAGTCCTACATGCGCTCTACAATGTCACAAGATCGGCTTAATGGATTAGCAATGATAGCGATAGAGAATAATCTATTGGAGGAAGTTAATTATGAAGAGTTGATCAATGAATTTGCTTTGAAGAACGCTAAAAGAGTTGCACTTTTTAAATGATTTTTTTAAAAATTGCTTGTAATCTTCTATTTGGAAATACAATCGATATTCAGTATAAAACTTACTTTTCTTGCCATGTACTTTATCAATTCTTTTTTAATAGTGTTACTTGGGGGCTGTTTTCAGAATTTGGCATAGGGCCTCAAATTATTAGAGCCGGGGCTGAATGGAAAAGGCTAACTTTGTTTAAAATTTGAAAGATAAAGGATTTAGTTGGGACATAAAAAAAATAAAGGACAAAATCGTTATTTGAAATTAAGTTATGGGATCACAAGAGCATTTTAGCCAAATTATTATTATTGTATTATTAAAAATATTTTTATATAAAAATTAATATAACTATTTATTTTAGTATTATTATTATTTATTGTTATAATATGAATAATAATTATTATTGTTGTATATGTTATTTGCAGTATGATTAATTACTAGGACTATTATTGATGTTAATTATTATTATCAATAATATTAATCTTAGTATTATTGTTATTGTAATATAAATAATAATAATTATTGTTGTATATATTCTTATCTAATTTTGTTACTAATTATTGTTATTAGTAATATCAATAGTATTATCATAAGTTTTGGTATTATTAATAATTTTATTATTATTATTAGTGATATCAATATTATCAACAATATTACATATAATTTATAGCATTAAGAATAAATTTTTTATCATCATCATCATCATCATCATCATTGTGGTTGTTGTTGTAATATAAATAACTCTTTTTGTTGTTATATTTTTGTATGTGATATTATTATTATTCTTTATATTAATATTATCAAATAATATATATAATAATAATTACTATTTTTATTTATTATTATATTGTTGTAATAAATATCATTATTGTTTTGTTACATATATTTGTTATCTAGTATTAATGATAATGATGATGATATTATTATTATTATTATTCAGTAACTTCAGTTCAATTCAGTTTATTTCTATTCCATTCAGTTTATTCCGCACAGTTTAATTCAGTTAAATTTAATTTAGTAAAATTCAATTCTATTTAATTTAATTTTTTACCGTCGATCGGTTTTCCAACGCCCTTCTGGCGTCGGTAATGGCGTCGGTATTCATTTTACCGACGCCCCTGCTTATTTTGCCGACGGAATTTGGCGTCGGTAAACACTGTTTTTTTTGTAGTGTCAGTTTAATTCAGTTCAACTCAGTAAAATTCAGCTCAAAATAATAGAGCTAATTTCAACATAATTATAAGTGTTTTGGGCGAGTTTAAGGGATAAATGCCCCGTTTGCAAAAAGATTGGGTCAAGGGGCTTAACTACTCTCTCTAATTTTTGTTGAGGGAGTGAGCTCTCCCCCCACAGGACCGTTGACCTCTCGATCCTACAGGAGATAAACGAGGATGTGCCTTAGTGGCCAGAATCTGAACGAGAGGACTTGTTGTCCCACGTCTAAGATGAGGAAACTACATCACACGAGGATAGGGCAGATCTAATTTTTGTAGCAAAAGGCGAAATTTCTCACCTCTAGAGCCCCCAGCCCGACAACCGACAGGGATTGGTGGAGGAATTAAATCATGGTGACTCAACGGCCCACTAGGTGGGAGGAACAGTGCCTGGTGCCCACAATGAGATATCCCCCACATTGGAGGGATAAAACTCTCACACTGCGGCTGTCAGGACTCAAACCTGCGTCCTTGTAGCAATCTGCCACCCAGGAACCAGTTGAGATTAGGGGTGTAAATGATGCGAGTCGAGCTCGAGTATTGGTATACTCGACTCGAACTCGATAGCCATTTCTCAAGCTCGAACTCGACTCGAAAACACTCGAGTAGTTAAAATTCAAGCTCGACTCGACTCGTTAGTATGTCGAGTCGAGCTCGAGTTTGAGTCGAGTCTACTCGAGTCGAGTGTTGACCGAGTTTTGACCGAGTCGATTTCGAGTAGCTCGCGAGTTGTCTCGTCTCATTTACACCACTACATAATATCCTTGGACGAGGGCCCATAGCCAGGTATATTAAAGAAGAGCCTTCCAACCTCCTTTAATAGTCTCATTTGAGTCACAATCATAATTACATGGGCGATGTCGGATAAGGGATTTGGCTTAAATTTACTACCCACTTGTGAGCCAAAATAAACAGCACCCAACCGATGTGGGAGAAGCTATTTTGCTTTTAACTTATGTGAACACTTCAAACACCCTTAATCGATATAGAATAATATCTAATTTATTATTATCTAGCTAGTAATTTTAATTTTTGACCAATTAAATTGTTATTTATTTTATTTAAAATAGAAATCTAGTATGTATTAATATTTTTTTTTACTTTTTGTCCAATTAATAATTTTTTTATGTTATATTTTACAAATTATACTATAAAACCACTTATATATGTAAAAAAATTCGAGTATGTCATGACCTTATCGAGTCGAGTATTGGGTAGCTCGACTCAACTCGTTAGTATGGCGATTCGAGCCCGAGTTCGAGTCGGCTCTGAGTCGAGTGTTGTAGAGTTTGACCGAGTCGATCTCGAATAGCTCGCGAGTTGTCTCGTCTCATTTACACACCCCTAGTTGAGATGCCCGGCCGAACAAAAAGAAACGGCAGATCTAATTTTTGATCCTCCATTTTGAGGTTAGGGCAGATCTTTCCTTTCACTCCTGTGCTCGTCTCCCTCTCTTCACACACGCCCGCTGTGTTCTCTCCGCCGTGTGTTCCTTCTCTCTTCTTCGGCCTCGCGAGGAGGCAACAACGATGGAGGCCCTTGGGTTCTGATCGATTGGATTAGGATACAAGATGTTCATAGAGATGATGGTGAGATGAATTCCAGTTGTTCGTTGGTAGCAGCACAGGCGTTTCCCGACAACCGGTTTGGCGGGTGATTGTGGGATGAATTTCTACATAAATTCGTGATATTGCGGGGCATTTTTGAGGGAGCAAACGATATCGGATTTGTCTGAATTTATTAGGACATGTTCGTGATGATGAGACGAACACGACGCCACCGGACGGAGCCAAAATGAAGATGGGCCCCATACTCGCTGGCAGACAATAGCAGTGCTGTTTCCCACCTATTCACGTAGCTGCTTTGGTAAAACTGTCTTAGGAGACTCGTTAACCGTTGAATCGATCTAAATTTTGGATATATTATTCATGATATCTTGAGGTACAATGTGAATGGTGGAGATTAGGTTTGAACCTCGAGTTTGTGTGTACCGATCGAAGAACCGAGAAGTTCTTGATTTCTGGATCTGTGTTGGAAAGTCTCGGTATTTGTTAGGTCTACGAAGATCTAACCATCGGAATTTGCTAATTTTGGATATTCAGGACATCATGTTGTATATTTTGACCAGAGCAATTCGTATTCCATATCCATAGTGAAAGATATGACCCCAGGATATATTTGCATTTTTCCAGCGGAAGGAGGTTTTGTGGTCAACCGATTAATGAGACTTTACTTTTTCCAGCAGCTGATCGAGGGGAGACGATGGTGAGGGCAGCATGATGCTCGTGTACGTGGGATGCCTGGGGTCGAGGTGCATTTTCCCAGCAATTCTGACGAACGAACGAGACTAGCAGTTTTTATTTTCGTTTTCAGTGAAGCAGCTCGATCGAATGGTTCGATGAAAAGGTAAACATGGTCCGATTTATTTGAATTTTAGACAGCATATTGGCGACACACGGTCCTCAATCTGATTGGTTGGATCTTAATTTGGAGCTCAAGATTGGAAATTATTAACGCTGCAGCTGATGAGACGGGGAGGACGTCCGCCTCTGACCTAGATTCATGAGATGTTACTTTTTCCTGAAGTTGATCGAGGGGAGACGATGGTGAGGGCAGCATGATGCTCGTGTACATGGGATGCATGGGGTCTAGGTGTGTTTTTCCAGCAATTCTGATGAACGAACGAGAGTAGCAGTTTTTATTTTTGTTTTCGGTGGAGTCTGCGGTCGAATAGTCCGATGAAAGGGTAAACATGATCTCATTTGTCTGAATTCTAGATAGCATATTTGGGATACACGGTCCTTCAATTTGATCAATTAGATCTTGATATGGAGCTAAAGATAGGGAATTATTAACATTGTTGCTAGGCGAATCTTATCTCGTAGGAAGTTAAACTTTAGGATCGCGAGGATTGGTCGAGAGAAGCCCTCTCTTCGACTTCGGCATACCCCCGGTAAACGGCAAGTATCTTACTTATCATTTTATTGAATATAAATATGCTTGTTTCCATTGTTTCCAATGGAGCCAAAGACTCCTTATTCTTTGGTTCTCGATTATAATGGAATAAAATAAAATGACTCACTAAACTGGCTGCACTTCTTTTTCTCATGAAGTACTAGTCATTCCATGCCATTCTCGATGCAATTTTCATTTTGAATCATCCGAAAACAGTGTTAAGACAGGGGTAAGGCTGCGTACATCCGATCTCCTCTTACCCCGCTTTTTGCGGGAGCCGTTGAGGCATTGGGGTAATGTTGTTGTTATTGTTGTATAAATATGCTTGTTACTATTTGTGTTACCATGATTACAAGATTGTGTTAATCGATGACTATGTGGTCCTGTTGTGTAGAATTTCTGTTGTTTTGAAATAGATTATATAAATATGTTATTACATCATTATGTGTTGATATTAAACCGTAATTGTGAACTTTGAAGCGATTATTTGTGTGAATGCTAATTGTGAAATTGAGTGAGTGGATTTTGTGGTGACTTGGTTAAAGTGGTATTTGGAGTATTGTTGGTTCAACAAGTAATGGTTTAATTGTTCAAAATCGTGTTATTTCTTAATCAAAAATATTACCTAAAATTGTGGATTATATGATTTATCTTTGATTATGTGGCGATTGTAGATGTCATTTCAAGCAAATACTTTGATATTATGTTTTGTGGGTCCTTGCATTTAAAGTCTTGTATTTTTGGTGTGTGCGAGCATGTATGCTCACTATGGGATCCGTAACCTCTGGCCGGATTTGCAAATATTTGGGTTAACCGCTCCCGGAGGGTCTGAGCCGGGTCCACGGTTAATCACAAGAGATTTTGTAACTTGTGGCATGATCAAATATTTGTGATATTTCTGAAATATCACGAGGTATTAACTTTCTATAATGTTTGGAATGTAATACTACAGACTTATTAAAGGTTGAAAATCTGGTAAGATGATGTGGTGGTATTATTTCTAACACCTAAAAATTATAAATATGGGACTGTCTGAAACGAATCAGACGTTTTAAAAAAAAAAAAAAAAAATCCCCAAGTCCTTTTATTGTTATCTCGTGACATATTGAAGAGCATCCAAATCCACCTCTCAGTTCTTCACCATTAGTATTTCAAACAAGAATTCTGGCAACATCTGCATGCGGAAACGATGTGGAAGCTGGAAAATGCAAGACCTCCCAACACCCCACAAAGAAGCATCCAACTATTACAGTTACTCCCCCTCCAAACCAACACGTAGAGGCCATGCACACCCCAAAAGATCCACCATAAATACCCCCTTCAACCCCTAGTCTATTCTCACACTACAGCCACCAACAGTCATCTAATTAAATCTCTCATCTCAGTTCTCTATCTCTCTCTCTCTCTAGAAACCATTTCAAATGGCGTCGACAAGAAAGATATCCCTAACAGCAGTTCTCATGATGGCCCTGGTATGCCTAGCCACCGCCATCACCTACACGACCACCGTCACCACAACAACTTTCGAGGACGAGGGCAATCCAGGTCAGCAACAGCACTGCCAGCGTCAGCTCCAGGGCCGTCAATTCCGATCCTGCCAGAGGTACCTGATGCAGAGGAGCGGGTCCTACACCGAAGAAGATGAAGATGTTCTTGAGATGATGAGCACTGGAAATCCAGGTCAGCAACAGCAGTCTCTACAAGAATGCTGCCAGCAGCTTAAGAACGTGAACGAGCAATGCCGCTGTGAAGCCATCAAGCGGGCCGTGCAGCAGACACAGCAGAAGGAGGGTCAGCCGTCGACCGGGCAATCGCAGGTTTATCAAAAGGCTATGGAGCTTCCGCGCATGTGCAACATGAGGCCACAGCAATGCCAGATTAGGGTTGTCTTTGTGTAAATCTAGTGAGATGACATCAACACACACCATGTTGGTGACAGTGTGGTTTGAGGAAGAAATAAAAGATCAAGGGTTGATAAGTGACGTGGCTTTTTTATTTGGTAATAAGTATCGGTACCTGTATACATCGTTTTGGGTGTATACCATCGAAATAAAAATAACGTTTGCCGTGTTTTATATCTTGCTCGGTTTTGGGCTTTCATGGTTAATTTGGCAACTTAATTTAATTGAAAAATCTGTTGCTAACTTTATCAGTGAAAAAAAATGAAGACGGAGTATTGTTTTGTCCCAAGTTTAACGGTTTAAAGTAGATTTTTATAATTGTTAAAAAAAATAGATGTCCATACATTTAATTGGACCAAAGTAATGGCCTAAATCGGTCATTTTTCCAAAAAAAATTAATAGGAACCGCGAACCGAACCACTATAAAATTGAGGAATCGAATTGCCTAAACAATATAAATTTTGTTTATAGGAACCCAATCGAACTGTCGGTTCCTGAGTGGTTCGGATCGGCTCTGTGATTCTCGGTTTGAATACATGGCAAGTTTAAACTTAGTTTATTTGAACTGCATGTCTAGAGCAAGATTTTTTTGAACTGCATGTCTAGAACAAGATTTTTTAAATTTATATTTTATTATTTAATTCCTACACCGTTGAAGGGTTAATTTAATTCTTATGAATTTAATCTAATTATGTTTGTTATATTTTGATAATATTGCATAGTAGCGAGATGGCCCATTAAAATAAGATTAAACAAATTCATTATATAAAGGACAATTAAATAATCTTATGAAACGTGATTAAGAATTCTTAATCATTAAACAAGAATTATTGGGATAAAACTCCGAGTCTCCATTCTTACTTAAAATTCTTCCACTATCTTACTGGACAAAGAATTCGGTTCGTTGCGGGATTCTAAGCGTAATATACACTGCAAAATATAAATCGTCAAAATACTTATACAACGTATACACAAACTGCGATTCCAGGAGAAGAAGAGAAGATAGAGAATTCTACTATTATTCCTAACAAACAGAGTGCAGCAAAAATGAAAATATGACTGATTTATGCAACGTACTTTGGTCCAATTAACAATTATGGACATATACTTTTTTAACAGTTATAGACATCTAGTTTAAACCGCGAAACACATTGGGATGAAACAGTAACTCCGTGAAAAGAGTTAAAGACGGAGTTACTGTTTTATCCCAACGTGTTTAGCGGTTTAAAGTAGATGTCTATAACTGTTAAAAAAAGTAGATGTTCATAACTGTTGATTGGACCAAAGTACATCTAAATCAGTCATTTTTCCCACAAAATTGTACCTTCTGTTTCTATATTGGTTCTGCTGTAGATGTAAATTATTGCTTTATTTGGCAACGTAATATGCTAGTTTATGAGCTATTGGTAAATATTTGGTAATGATAATTTACAGTATTTTTCGGTAGCTTATATTTTTTTGAAATGCTACTTGAAATCACGTTTGAGCGTATAGTTTATATGGTTTTATTTTTTTCTCAATTTTATCCTTATTACTCTAATAAATTTCTTCATTTGTCCTTCATTAAATCAATTTCTCTCTCATTTTTAGTATTAGTTACAGTATCTATTTACATAATTTTATTTTATAAATTATCTAAATCGCTAATTTTATCAAACACTTTAAATTTAATCAGCTAACTTATCTGCTACTTCATCCGCCGTAAGTTATTAAATTCAATCAGTTATCTTATTAGGTAGGTGTGGAAAAATTATGGGAAAATTACATATCCTAGTACATTTAAATAAAATATTACTAATATATCATCAACTCAAAATATTTACAAGACTACCATTTAGATGTGTTTATTTTTGTTAATTAATTTATTAGACATATTTCTTTTCCTTTTCACACGGTTACTCCCCCCTTCCCAATCTCTCTCTCTCTTTCTCTCCCCATGATTCTAGTTTTCTTTCCTCCCTCAAGAATAACACTTTATTTATATAGATGAAACTGAAAAAAAAAATCTAAATGATTGTGGATTTGAGAAGACATTTAGAATGTTGTGATGGTCGGAGGTTTTGAGGCTGGTTGTGAATCGAAGGTGACGAGCGACATAGATTAGAGGTCGTGGTCACAACCTGCGTGCTTGGTGGTGGTTGGCCGCGGTTGATCGAAAAACGGCAAACGAATCTGTTCCGGACGATTTTGTTTGGAGGTATCATCCATCTTGTATGATGTGTGAGGTGGTGAACGGCCATGTTGTTTAGGTTTCTGCTGTTCTTATTTACAATAGAGAGTGAAGTTCCATATTTATTAAGATTTTCATCGTTTAATCGTATATTGAAAAAAATTGCAGATCTGACAACCCGATGGACTGCACCCAGCTTTGTTGCTGCTTTCCCGTCGTCCTAGCGTCCTCCACAAGAATATTGTTGCCCATATCTGTAAACATAATTGGTTACTGACCCCAATCCATCGCTCATATTTTTCTCTCTCTCTTTATCTCTATCTTCATTCGTTTTGCTTTTTTTTTTTTCAGGTCTGCAATATTTATAACATTTTTATTATAAGTCATGTTTCGGAGTTCCTCAATCACGGTGGTTTGGGTGCGGTTCCGATTCGACACTTTCAAGATTCGTTGGAACCTACTGAATTTGAGGTTGTGCTGGATTTTGACATATATGTCATTATGCAAGTCAGATTCTAAAGGATATCAATATGGTTACTCGATTACATGATTTTGGATATTTCTTCCCAATATTTTGTTCAAACGGTTGAAATAGATTTTGTTAGGAGTATGCCCTCGAATGCCACTCAGAGGATGTTGAGTGAGGGCATTGTACTTGTTATTATGTAAATCATCAATATAAGGCAATGGATGTTTCTTTATTTACTGGTAGTTACTGGCATTCCTAACTCGTAAATATATATCTAGAAACTAGTCCGTGTATTTGAGAGCAAACCTTCCACTCCTTATTGGATAAGGGGGTCGGCACTGGAAAGGTTTATAACTCAAATACTTAATCGTTCGCAAGTCGATGAAACTTGACTGGGCGTTAAGTTTATGTAAAGACTTGTATGACGTGTTCTTTGACAAGGAGAGTGCCTGTCGAACACTAATGGTTAGTGAGAGCACACGTTATAGGTATGCTAATTGGATTAGTATACTCGAACCGACTCACCCTCGATTCGTCACACGGATTTCACTCCGGGACAGTCAATGATGGAATCGAAAGGTTGTGATAGGTATTCATGAACCTTCGACTTGAGGATTTAGTAGGGATGTGCTTGTGACGTCAAGATTTTCATTAGAGTAGTTCGACCCTATAAATCGGAAGGCGGGGGTCAACCTCGACGTGCATCTTGATGGGCAAGTAGCAGGTCCTACTGAATACCAAGATAGAATTCTTTCTCCTGTTAGTGAACGGGTTATATGTCCTATGCGGTTATTGGCAGATGCGATCATAAGTCTTTGGCCAAAGCATTGGAGCTAGCTGTATTAGATACACGAGAGCTCGATGATTTCAATTTGCATTAACGCATGCATAGCGTCAAATACAGATGGGGTTTGACTGACCGTGACCCTATAACTTGATCGGGACATTTGAAAGAAGGGTTTATACGTATACTAGTATTCACGACAGAATGGTTCTTGAATGATCCCAATCATTCGTTCTCAGTTGGGGTACAGTGTAGGCCGCCAGGCTGGCTAGGTGGTGCTACTACTCTTTGGTTCCTCCCATTGCTGACTGAGACGGACCTACCGAGTCGCGCAATAGGATTGACGACGGAATGAATAAAGCTAATTCTCTCATTATGAATATTAGATATTGGATATCTAATTTTGGAACATTGGATGTTTAAATCGATTTATTCGATAAATTGATTTACGGCCTAATGAATTAAATAAATTACTGGGTGATTAATTTAATTCATGTATATAATTATTTCTTGGAGAAATAAATTATATTATTTTGTATTTGATATGTTTAATTAATTGGATTAATTAATCGATATAAATACATCGATACGGAATCGGAGATTATCTGTTTAGACCCTCGGGAGTCCGAAACGAACCGAACTCGTCCGATTTCTAGCATGGGCCGCCCCCCCACATTCCACCCACCTTCCTTGTGGACTTTTGTTCCATTCTTTAATGGATTATGATTGATATGGTGGGGTTAGATTCCCACATGCATGAGTTGTTGGTACTGGTGGGAGTTGAATAAATGAAGATGATAACAATCACTCACACCTACATGATTCCTACGTGAGTTGTGAGAGAAAAGAGAGAGAAAAAGTTTTTCTCCAAGTCATCTTCTTCTTCAACCTTGTTCTTGTTTTCTTAGAGAAAAATATCAAGACATATAGAGAGAGTAAGATTAAAACACTTAGAGTGTAGTAATCTTTACATATATAGCTTCATCACTTAGCTCTAGTCATATCCTCGGAGGATAGCAAGGTGATCGTCGTTCCGGTCGTTTCTCCGGCGCGTGGCAAGTAGAGACGCGGTGCTTCCGGCGTTGGATCGTTCAAGGGCTTGAAGCGGAATAGATTCGTAGAGATCAAGCAAAGCTTGGGGAATAGCTCAAGAGAAGGTTATCCATCTAATCAACGGACTACAAGGGTGAGTTTATATATCTCTTGTGAATTCGTTTTTTGATATTCGTATATACGTAGCTCGATCGATCCTCGTAGGGATTCGGATCGAATTAGTTTTCGTTTTACCGCTTCCGCTGGGCCTTCGTTTTAGGCACCGAATCCCAACAGTAGTATCGGAGCGTAGGTCTTGCGATCGTATATACGATATTGGCATTTGGAATGCTTGATTAGATGGTGAATGATTTGGAATCATTTTAGTCATAATCGTGGTATATGTTTTTACGTTCGTTGTAGTTATATTTTTCGTAAGTTTATGTCTAAATATAAATCTTAATTTCTTGGAAATATGATTTATATTGAAGATATGAATGTTGGAGAATATAGATATTGGATATCCTATGAAAAACTAGCCCGAAATGCCGTTGACGGTCGGGAGGGGTCCGGAGGCGGGGCCGCGGCCCCGGGGCTCGGGCGCGGCCTGTGGTTGTTGCGGCCCGGCTGGGTAGACATCAGATCTTGGGGCCGCGGCCCCGGGGCACTGGGCAGCCACACTGGCCGGCACTGCCAGCGTGACTTCGGCCATGCCAGCCTCGTCTGCGGCATCTGCCGAGGCCGACTTCGGCCATGGCGTACCATTTTCGCTGACCGATTTTTCGTGTATTCTTGAAAATTAATCTCCCGCATATTAAATTGGATTTAATATGATTAAAATGATTTATGGTATTTCATTTTATAAGGGAAAATTGATTTATTGGAATACTTGTGATCGACCGAATTATTTTGAACGTTTTCATATTACCGATTGTGTGAATCGATTTGATCGGTTCGTATTGTTGATTGGATCCATGTATCTCTACGCTTTCCATTTATTTAGTATTTATTGGATGAATGCTTTTGAATGATGATGTGGTTCGTGGACTTAGTTTTTGAATCGTTCGTTTTATTCGATTGGGTTATAAAGGCCGTTTTGAGCCTATTTATTTTACTAAAAAAATTTGTATCTAGGATGCAATTTTCAATGTAAAATTTATATGTAATGACGAAGACCGGAGGAAGATCCATGCCGAGAAGACGAAGAATCAAGACGAAGACTTGTAATTAGATTACGGAGTTTTTTGTTTTCTAGGAACGGTCCATGAACCACATGTTGGTAGCAACTAGGTTGTGAATGGTTGTTTCATATTGTATGAATGCCACAAACGCGCTTAAATGATTAATGTGCAAAGTGTAACGTTAATCGCGATAATTCTCCCACAACAAATAATTAAGTTTATAAGGTTTCAAGGTTTTCCTTCCCTCCATCGAGTTTTCGGGAAATTGAAATCCAAACCGGATGTGCTATGCTTCCGAGTTATCGGGGTAGTCGTTCGGGGAGGACGGATAAATTACCGGGAGCGCATTAAATGCCTTCGGTTGGAGCAAATTTTATCCCTAGAAACCTGATAGGTTGCCGGATAAGATTCAATTGTGAAACTGATTTGCGTCGATGGTATAAACTTAACTTGTTCACGAACCATAGAAACCGTATAGGTTGGGGGGGAGTAAACAAGGGGAAAAAGAAGATCGAATCATCCATTAGATGGGTTGGTGTTGGACACCACTTTATGAAAATTAATAGACTAGAAACCTGTTCGGTTGCCCTCTATTAAGATTTATAAAGAACTCGATCACCACTATGAAGTAGAGCGACGATACTTCCGGATTTCACATGGGAGTGTGTTATTCCGATAAAAATAGTGGGAGCTGGGTAACAAGAATAGAAAAGACCTTAATTCTATACTCAGAACATAATTGAATGAGTCACTAATTAATCTATCGTACTTAATGCAGACTCAACAATATGACAATGAATCCACTCGTAATTCTGCTCGAAAAGAACACCTTAATGGGACCTAACTTTGTGGATTGGCTCCGAAATCTGATGATTGTCCTCAGTATAGAGGCACTGGGATACGTCTTGGAGACGGACATTCCGGCGCCTCCTGTGCGGACCCGAGCCAATCAGGAAGAGATTGAAAACCATGAAAAGTGGGTTAAGGATGACGTGAAAGTCCGTGCTTATATGATGGCTTTCAGTCTAATGAGCTTCAGAGAGCTCATGATAAAATGACTTCTGCTAGGCAGATTCTATCTCACTTAACCGAGCTTTATGGTGAGCATAGCAGAACTGCTAGATATGAGATATCCAAGCAACTGTTCGGTGCAAGGATGAAGGAAGGTGAGAAGGTTGGGGAACACGTCCGCAAAATGATATCCATGATCGAGAGATTGGAGGCTCTTGATTTTAAAATGGATACTTCTCTCCAAACCGATGCCGTCAGCATGGAGGAAAAGTATTCTCGTCCCTTTGTATAAGAACAAAGGTGATGTTCAAGATTGTTCTAATTATCGCGGAATTAAACTAATGAGTCATACCATGAAGTTGTGGGAACGAGTGATTGAACAAAGGATCAGGAAATGTGTGAAGATAACAGAAAATCAGTTTGGATTTATGCCTGGAAGATCGACCATGGAAGCAATTTATCTTATCCTAGCTTGATGGAACATTATCGAGATAAAAAGAAAGATCTCGCATATGGTTTTTATTGATTTAGAGAAGGCATATGATAAAGTACCAAGAGAAGTACTTTGGTGGGCCTTAGCAAAGAAGGGTGTATCGGAAATATATTGACATTATAAAGGACATGTATGAGGGAGCTAGTACAAGTGTACGTACTAATGTTGGGAGGACAAGAATTCCCTATTACGATTGGGGTGCATCAAGGATCTGCTCTTAGTCCTTTTCTCTTTGCCATAGTCATGGACGAATTGACAAGAGAAATTCAAAATGACGTTCCGTGGTGTATGATGTTCGCAGATGATATTGTGTTGATTGATGAAACGAAGGTTGGAGTGCAACAGAACTGGAACTTTGGAGGGATACTTTGGAAGCTCTAGGCTTTAGGCCGAAAGTATAAGACCGAATATATGGAGTGTAGGTTTAGCGAAAAAAGTGATAGAGAGGCGGGGATGATCACATTTGATGGGAAAGTTGTTCATGGATTCACTTTCTTTCGGTATCTTGGATCTATTATCCAAAAGGATGGAGAGCTAGATGGCGATGTGGCTCACGAATAAAGGCGGGGTGGTTGAAGTGGAAGAGTGCCACAGGGGTTTTATGTGATCCGGCATGCCTCATAGATTAAAGGGTAAATTTTACCGCACGACAATTAGGCCTGCGCTGTTATATGGCACCGAGTGTTGGTCAGAAACAGTGTCACGTTCAAAAGATGAATGTGGCAGAGATGCGTATGCTACGATGGATGTGTGGTCATACAAAAAAGGATCGGCTCAGAAATGAGGTGATCAGAGAGAAGGTAAGAGTTGCGTCTATAGAAGACAAGATGATGGAGAATCGATTACGATGATTTGGTCATGTGAGAAGAAGACCTATTGATGCCCCAATGAGGAGGCTAGAAAGTTGGGGAGCAAGTAATGTTGTGAAAGGTAGAGGAAGACCCAAGAAAACTTGGATAAAGATGATTGAAAATGATATGCGGTTTCTTGGAATTGGAGAAAGTATGGCGATGGAGAGGCAAATGTGGCGGGAAAGAATACGGATGGTGGATGGAGTCTGATTCTTTTTTTTTTTTTTTTTTTAATTCTTATTTTCTTTTATTTCATGTTATCTTATTTTTTTTTCACTCTCTTTTTTTATTTGATTTTTTCTCTACTTTTTCCCTCTTTTTTCCTTTTATGTTATTTATGTAACGATTATTGACGGTTTCAAAGTTTGATTCATGTTAGCCGACCCCAAATCATTTTGGGACTAAGGCTTAGATGTTGTTGTTGTTGTACTTCTCTCCAAACCGACCTTATCCTACAGTCTCTCCCTGATTCCTTCTCACAGTTTGTTATGAACTTCAACTGCAATGAGATTGCATGTAATTTAGCTGGGCTAATGAACAAACTTGTGACCGCTCGCCTCGAGATGAAGACTCATGATGAAGGAGTCTGCTCTTGTGATTTCTTCTGGACCTCGGAGGTCTAAGAATAAGAAGAAAAAGACCAAGAAGCGGACTGGACCACAAGCTAAGGACCTTAAGGAAGTTCCGAAGAACAAGAAGAAGAAGGATGCTTGTCTCAAGTGCGGTGAGCTGGGCCACTGGGCTAGAGACTGTCCGATTCTTCATGGCACTTCAGGTACAGAACTGTTAGTTTTGGAAACAAATTGTTCTGCTACTGTATTTTCTACTTCCTGGATACTGGATTCTGGTGCTAGTTCTCATATTTGTACCATGAATCAGGATCTGGAACAAAGTAGGAAGCTTGGAGCTGGAGAAATTATGATCACAGTCGGAAGTGGGCATAGTGTCGAGGCGACCCACATAGGATCACTTCTTTTGGGTTTAGAATCCGGCTTTGTTTTGACTTTAGAAGATGTACTTGTTTTGCCCAAGGGGCACAAAAACATTGTATCCATTCCGGTCATGGACCGAAAGGGCTTTTCATTTTTCATTGGTGATGGTTCCTGCAAAATTTATTTTAGAAATAAACTAGTGGGTACTGCTACATTGTTGAATGGATTGTATCATATAAATCTCAACAACAAAGTAGTTGTGAATACTATGACTAGAAAATGTGGTAGGGATGAAACCAATCAAGTTTTGAAATGGCATATAAGACTTGGTCATGTTGGTCAGACCAGGGTTTACAAGATGGAAAAAGATGGACTTATGGGTCCATTGGGATCGGATCCCTTTCCTACTTGTGAATCTTGCCTTAAAGGCAAAATGACTAAGTCCCCCTTCATAGGGACTTTTGAAAGAGCCGCTGATAAATTGGGATTAATCCATACCGACGTATGTGGTGCTTTAGAAGCAGCACTTGACGGATATCAATATTTCATTACGTTTACAGATGATCATACTAGGTATGGTTATGTATACTTAATGAAACATAAATCCGAGGCCTTTGAGAAATTCCAGGAATTCAAGGCCCTAGTCGAGAAACAAACTGGTAATCATATCAAAGCACTTCGGTCGGACAGAGGTGGCGAGTATATGAGTACGGAGTTTGACGAGTTCCTTAAGGAACATGGAATAGTTTCACAACTAACACCTCCAGGTACTCCTCAGTTAAATGGTGTGTCAGAAAGAAGGAACCGGACCCTGTTGAACATGGTCCGTTCCATGCTCTGACTTACCAATTTACCTGTGGGGGTATGCACTCCTGACTGCTGCTTATATCTTAAACAGATGTCCTTCCAAATCCATTCCTAAAACTCCACATGAGATGTGGGAGGGAAGGAAACCAAGTCTTAATCATATTAGGATTTGGGGATGTCCCGCCTATGTCAAGAAGACTAAGGTGGAAAAGTTGGAATCTAGGTCTGCGAAGGGACGTTTCATTGGATTCCCGTCTGGGACGATGGGATATCTATTCTACATGCCCGAAGATCGAAAGATCGTTGTTTCTTTACAAGCACACTTCCTGGAAGATGAGTTCATTCAGGAAGGCGGATCAGGTAGAAGTATTTCTTTAGAAGAATACAATGAAACTCCTCGGGAGACACCTGTGCAAGAAACTGGAACCGAACTTTCTAAAACACAAGTACAACCACCTCGTAGGTCCAGTAGGGTGTCTCATTTACCTGAGAGGTATGGGCTTGTGCACTTGGAGGAGCTGGGTCTCCATGAGGTTCCAAGTGATAGCCAAGAGACCGACCCGACGACCTATGACCAAGCGATGGTGGATGTAGACTCCGCGAAATGGCGTGAAGCTATGGAAGCTGAGATAGACTCGATGCATGTCAATCAGGTCTGGACTCTAGCAGACCGCCCCAAGGGCATAGTGCCTATTGGGAACAAGTGGATCTACAAGAGAAAGAGTGATGGTGATGGCAAGGTTGACGCCTATAAGGCCAGGCTTGTGGCAAAGGGTTATACCCAGAAGGAAGGGATCGATTACCACGATACCTTCTCGCCCGTAGCCATGATCAAGTTTATTCGCATAATGCTTGCTATAGCTGCCTACCACGATTATGAGATATGGCAAATGGACGTAAAGACGGCTTTCCTTAATGGATTCCTCGAGGAGGAAATCTATATGGAGCAGCCTAAAGGTTTTGTGTCCGAAGTCGATATTCAGAAAGTGTGCAAGCTTCAGCGTTCCATTTATGGACTGAAGCAAGCGTCGCGTAGTTGGAACCTTCGTTTTGACGAGGCAGTCAAAGAGTTTGACTTAGTGTAAAATGAGGAGGAACCTTGTGTATACAAGAGGGTTAGTGGGAGCAAGATCGCATTCTTAGTACTATATGTAGATGACATTCTACTAATAGGAAATGATGTGGGAATGCTCAGTTCTGTGAAAGCTTGGCTTTTGAGTAATTTCTCCATGAAAGACTTGGGAGAAGCTACCTATATTCTTGGTATTCGACTCTACCGGGATAGAGCGAAGAGAACAATAGGTCTTTCCCAAGCCCTCTATATAGATAAAATCTTAAAGCGATTTAAGATGGATGATTCTAAAAGAGGGTTCCTACCGATGCGACATGGAATAAAACTCACCTTGAAGATGTGTCCTCAAAATGAGGAACAACGAAAGGAAATGAGTAATATACCATATGCTTCGGCCGTGGGTAGCCTTATGTATGCTATGTTGTCTACAAGACCTGACATCGCGCATGCTGTAAGCGTGGTGAGTAGGTTTCAGGCAAACCCAGGTAGGGAACATTGGATTGCTGTAAAGAACGTTCTCAAGTACTTAAGAAGGACTAGAGATATGGTTCTTATATATGGCGGTGGAGAATTGGATGTGGTGGGATTCACTGATTCGGACTTCCAAGGACTGAAGGACGATTCGATGTCTACTTCTGGCTACATATTTACTCTTAATGGAGGAGCAGTATCTTGGCGTAGCTCCAAGCAAAGCGCGACTGCTGATTCCACCTGTCAGGGTGAGTATCAAGCAGCCTCGGAGGCTTCCAAGGAAGGGTTCTGGATTAAGAAGTTTCTGGGAGAACTTCAAGTGATACCATGTCTTTGTTACTGTTCATTGTCTTTGCAGCAGCCGGAGTCAGTAGTGCAGGCTAAGGAGCCGAGGTTTCACAACAGCACCAAACATATTGAGAGGAAGTATCATCTCATAAGAGAATTTGTTCGCAAGGGATACATTGTGCTGCACAGAGTAGACTCGGCCGACAACGTCGCCGATCCATTGACCAAGCCACTTTCTCAAACTAGCTTGGAGCGTCATCTGGAGAACATGGGTATTAGATACCATAGTGTGTGGCATTGAGTGCAAGTGGGAGATTGTTAGGAGTATGCCCTCGAATGCCACTCAGAGGATGTTGAGTGAGGGCATTGTACTTGTTATTATGTAAATCATCAATATAAGGCAATTGATGTTTCTTTATTTACTGATAGTTACTGGCATTCCTAACTCGTAAATATATATGTAGAAACTAGTCCGTGTATTTGAGAGCAAAACGTTCCACTCCTTATTGGATAAGGGGGTCGGCACTGGAAAGGTTTATAGCTCAAAAACTTAATCGTTCGCAAGTCGATGAAACTTGACTGGGCGTTAAGTTTATGTAAAGACTTGTATGACGTGTTCTTTGACAAGGAGAGTGCCTGTCGAACACTAATGGTTAGTGGGAGCACACGTTATAGGTATGCTAATTGGATTAGTATACTCGAACCGACTCACCCTCGATTCGTCACACGGATTTCACTCCGGGACAGTCAATGATGGAATCGAAAGGTTGTGATAGGTATTCGTGAACCTTCGACTTGAGGATTTAGTAGGGATGTGCTTGCGACGTCAAGATTTTCATTAGAGTAGTTCGACCCTATAAACCGGAAGGCGGGGGTCAACCTCGACGTGCATCTTGATGGGCAAGTAGCAGGTCCTACTGAATACCAAGATAGAATTCTTTCTCCTGTTAGTGAACGGGTTATATGTCCTATGTGGTTATTGGCAGATGAGATCATAAGTCTTTGGCCAAAGCATTGGAGCTAGCTGTATTAGATACACGAGAGCTCGATGATCTCAATTTGCATTAACGCATGCATAGCGTCAAGTACAGATGGGGTTTGACTGACCATGACCCTATAACTTGATCGGGACATTTGAAAGAAGGGTTTATACGTATATTGGTATTCACGACAGAATGGTTCTTGAATGATCCCAATCATTCGTTCTCAGTTGGGGTACAGTGTAGGCCGCCAGGCTGGCTAGGTGGTGCTACTACTCTTTGGTTCCTCCGTTCTTTCGAGACGGACCTACCGAGTCGCGCAATAGGATTGACGACGGAATGAATAAAGCTAATTCTCTCATTATGAATATTAGATATTGGATATCTAATTTTGGAACATTGGATGTTTAAATCGATTTATTGGATAAATTGATTTACGGCTTAATGAATTAAATAAATTACTGGGTGATTAATTTAATTCATGTATATAATTATTTCTTGGAGAAATTAATTATATTATTTTGTATTTGATATGTTTAATTAATTGGATTAATTGATCGATATAAATACATCGATACGGAATCGGGGTTTATCTGTTTAGACCCTCGGGAGTCCGAAACGAACCGAACTCGTCCGATTTCTAGCATGGGCCGCCGCCCCACATTTCACCCACCTTCCTTGTGGACTCTTGTTCCATTCTTTAATGGATTATGATTGATATGGTGGGGTTAGATTCCCACATGCATGAGTTGTTGGTAGTGGTGGGGAGTTGAATAAATAAAGATGATAACAATCACTCACACCTACATGATTCCTACGTGAGTTGTGAGAGAAAAGAGAGAGAAAAAGTTTTTCTCCAAGTCATCTTCTTCTTCAACCTTGTTCTTGTTTTCCTTAGAGAAAAATATCAAGACATATAGAGAGAGTAAGATTAAAACACTTAGAGTGTAGTAATCTTTACATATATAGCTTCATCACTTAGCTCTAGCCGTATCCTCGGAGGATAGCAAGGTGATCGTCGTTCCGGTCGTTTCTCCGGCGCGTGGCAAGTAGAGACGCGGTGCTTTCGGCGTTGGATCATTCAAGGGCTTGAAGCGGAATAAATTCGTAGAGATCAAGCAAAGCTTGGGGAATAGCTCAAGAGAAGGTTATCCATCTAATCAACGGACTACAAGGGTGAGTTTCTATATCTCTTGTGAATTCGTTTTTTGATATTCGTATATACGTAGCTCGATCGATCCTCGTAGGGATTCGGATCGAATTAGTTTTCATTTTACCGCTTCCGTTGGGCCTTCGTTTTAGGCACTGAATCCCAACAGATTTTTTTATTTTATAATGCTTGTATAAATACTAGACCTCATGGTTGTGTAAGTTTGTTGCGATGGTTATATTATTTGTAAAATTTCAGTACATGTTTGTGTACTTCATAGCAATATCACTCTTTTTCTGGTTATGCTCCATTATTTGTTTGGTTACTGTCGGACAATTGTTTGGGTTCTTCGGCTACTTGAAATGCAGATTAGGAAAATTATCTCAGATTAATATGCTAAACTAGTAACCCTCATACTAAGCTAATGAATCAAGGGTAACTATACAAAATAAATAAGGTAATCAAACTATATAAAAAGTATCCACCACATCATAATGATAAAATAAATGGTATCTATTAACGAGCAATGGAGTAACCAAATAATAAATGGTAACCAAAACGAATATAGATAACCAAACAATACTTGATATGATCCATATTTTTGTACCTCCACTTTACATTGTTAAATATATAAAAAATTAATGAACAATCCGTATCTAAATGCAATGTTGAGTAACTAAACTATACTTTGTAGTACCTATAGTTTTTTACAGCATTTTGCATTGCCGACTATAAAAAAAAATCATTGAGCAAGATTAACTCGTATCCAGATATAATTTTCAAGTAACCAAACTATACTTGTCGACTATAAAAGTGATGTGGGAGTATCCAACATCTTCTATTCGATTAACCAACTATATATCTTTAAGTATCCAACTACAATACGTCATATATTTCATACACCATACCATCTAAATTGAAGTAAAAATACATATATAAACTCATGATTAAACACCAAAAGTATCAATGGCCTACCAACACCACCAAGATTCCAAATATACAATCATTACTCATCAAGTTGAGCAGAAACTTGAAAAATTAACAACAAGATAAAATTGAAGAAAATCAAACTCAAACGTCTGGAACTACCGCTCCCTTAAAAATATATTTGAGTACAGTAAAATTAGACTCACATCTCTGGATACCATTGTTGGGATTCGATGCCTAAAACGAAGGTGCAGCGAAAGCAATATACGAATCTAATTTGATCTGAATCCCTTAAGAGGATCGATCAAGCTACATATATACGAATATAAAACGAAACAAAGTAAGATACGAAATCATACCCTCGTAGTACGTTGATTTAAATGGTGTGAAGATGATGTCCCTTGCGAATCTGATCCGCAACAAGCTCTTGGATGATCCAACGTCGAAAACACCGCGTCTCTACTTGCCACGCGCCGGAGAAATGATCGGAACGAGAACCACCCAATTAACCGCCAAGGTTACGGCTAGAATAGGGTGATAGAAGCTTTCAAATGTGATTATAACACTCTATGTGTATAACTCACTATCTCTCAATTATCTCTCGATTTTTCTCCAAGAAAAAGTCAAGAAAAATAAAGATGAAGATGAAGACTTGGAGAAGGTTTCTCTCTCTCTCTCTTTCTTGCAAATGAACCGTGTGATTCAAAGTGTAGTTGGAGAAGTGAAGTCTTCACTTCATTATATTCTTCAACATCAAAACCAAATCACCTACTTTATCTCACATGAGATATTATCCCCTATATGTCTAATGTCTTACACCAATTAAGGTGGAGACAAAGACCAAGGGAGGTGAGTAGGTGGAGGGGCGGCCATCTAGAAGAACTGGACGGGTTTGGTTCGTTTCAAACTCCAGTGAGTCCAATCAGATAAACTCCAATTCAGTTCCAATGTATTTATATCAATTAAGTAATCCAATTAATTAATCATATCAAATGCAAAAATAACATAATTAATTTCTCCCAAAAATAATTATATTCATGAATTATATTAATCACCCAGTATTATATTTAATTCATTAGGTTGTAAATTAATTTATCCAATAAATTAATTTAGACATCCAATGTCCCAAAATTAATTAGACATCCAATGTCCAATAAATTTGATATTCAATATCTAATATTTATAAAGAGAGAATAAGCTCGATTCATTCCGTCGTCAATCTTATTGCGCGACTCGATAGGTCCGTCTCAGTTAGCAATGTGAGGAACCAAAGAGTAGTAGCACCACCTAGCCAGCCTGGCGGCCTACACTGTACCCCAACTGAGAACGAATGATTGGTATCATTCAAGAACCATTCTGTCGTGAATACCAGTATACGTATAAACCCTTCTTTCAAATGTCCCGATCAAGTTATAGGGTCACGGTCAGTCAAACCCTATATGTACTTGATGATATGCATGCGTTAATGCAAATCGAGATCATAGAGCTCTCGTGTATCTAATACAGCTAGCTCCAATGCTTTGGCCAAAGACTTATGATCACATCTGCCAATAACCGCATAGGACATATAACCCGCTCACTAACGGGAGAAAGAATTCTATCTTGGTATTCAGTAGGACCTGCTACTTGCCCGTCAAGATGCACGTCGAGGTTGAACCCCGCCTCCCGGTTTACAGGGTCGAACTACTCTAATGAAAATCTTGACGTCACAAGCACATCCCTACTAAATCCTCAAGTCGGAGGTTCACGATTACCTATCACAACCTTTCGATTCCGTCATTGACTGTCCCCGAGTGAAATCCGTGTGACGAATCGAGGGTGAGTCGGTTCGAGTATACTAATCCAATTAGCATACCTATAACGTGTGCTCCCACTAACCATTAGTGTTCGAAAAGCACTCTCCAAGTCAAAGAACACGTCATACAAGTCTTCACATAAACTTAACACCCAGTCAAGTTTCATCGACTTGCGAACGATTAAGTATTTGAGCCATAAACCTTTCCAGTGTTGATCCCCTTATCCAATAAGGAGTGTAATGTTTTGCTCTCAAATACACGGATGAGTTTCTATATATATATATTTACGAGTCAGGAATGCCAGTGACTACTAGTAAATAAAGAAACATACAATTGCCTTTAGATAATGAATTACATAATAAGTACAATGCCCTCACTCTAACATACCATGAGTGGCATTCGAGGCCATACTCCTAACAATCTCCCACTTGCACTCAATGCCACACACTATGGTATCTAATACCCATGTTCTCCAGATGACGCTCCAAGCTAATCTGAGAAAGTGGCTTGGTCAGTGGATCAGCGACATTGTCGGCTGAGTCTACTCTATACAGCACAATGTATCCCTTGAGAACAAATTCTCTCACGAGATGATACTTCCTCTCAATGTGTTTGGTACTGTTGTGAAACCTCGGCTTCTTGGCCTGCGCTACAGCTTCGTCGTTGTCGTAGTACAACGGAACAGGTAGCTCAGCACATGGTATCACTTGAAGTTCTCCTAGAAACTTCTTAATCCAGAACCCTTCCTTGGAAGCCTCTGAGGCTGCTTGATACTCAGCCTGAATGGTGGAATCAGCAGTCGCACTTTGCTTGGCGCTACGCCAAGATACTGCTCCTCTATTAAGAGTAAATATGTAGCCAAAAGTAGACATCGAATCGTCTTTCTGTCTTTGGAAGTCTGAATCAGTGAAGCCCACCACATTAAGTTTTCCACCGCCATACATAAGAACCAGATCTCTAGTCCTTCTCAAGTACTTGAGAACGTTCTTTACAGCAGTCCAATGTTCCCTACCTGGGTTTGCCTGAAACCTACTTACCATGCTCACAACGTGTGCAATGTCAGGTCTCGTATACAACATTGCATACATAAGGCTACCCACGACCGAAGCATATGGTATATTACTCATTTTCTTTCGTTGTTCCTCACTTTGAGTACACATCTTCAAGAAGAGTTTTTGTAATGCCTCGACTTTCTAGGGGTAATTATAGGGGAAAATGAATAAAAGGTAAATTTTGACAAAAATAATTTCTTTTGATAATATTAAAATTCTCGTCTACAAAGTCGAGTCGCTACACTGACATAAATTAGATACCTTTAAATAAGGCAACAATACGTCATAGATACGAAATAAAAATTTGCGGCGGAAGAATAAATTATAAATTATTAATTTCTAACAAAAGTTTCCCCAAAAGAATTTCGAAACATTAGACATAACAAAAAAACATCATTTAATAAATTTCATTCATATGCCCTCTCGGCTCGCTCCTTCATCCATCCGGCTCGGTTTAACCTGCGGGATCAATGAAGGTGGGGGTGAGCTTCCTTCAGCTCGTGGAAATCACACTTATCACAGTAATATACAATCTCATGGAAAGTATTTAAATAATTATTCTACAAATAACATTTTCCTCAACATGAATACATACACACAATACCACATATAACATGAATCGAGCACGCATGTGAATATTGAGGTTGTGCAGGTGTCCCACACATCATATATCCTAAGATAGCCTCTTACACGTACACAGGTGAGCCTGATTTACAACGTGTATCATAATTTTCAAACATGAATAGAATATCATATATACAATCCAATTAAAGCAATTAAAGTGATAGTGAAAATTTCTACCTGAATAAATGATGCTGCTTGACTTGAATATGAAGATACTCGACTCACAGTCCTAAACCCGTAAACCCTCGATAAAGTCTACATATAATAATAATTTAATCATTATAAAATATTATGATATAATGACTGAAATAAAAATATATATGCATAAAGTCAGACTAATTATTAATATTAATTGAAAGTCAATATTTTAATGTCTTGGTCAAAATTAAGACTGAATTGAAGGTTTTAAAGTTCACTGGAGTTAAAATCGAAGTAATTAAAACTGTTTGGGGTTAAATTGAAAGTCTCTGGAAAATGTGAGGACTAAACTGAAAAACCCTAATTTTTCGCGGTATAAATACCCTTATTCCCTAACCTCAGCCGACAAACTCATTTCTTCCCTCTTTCCTCCCGTGCACCCTCTCTCTCTCTGCCCTCTTCTCTCTCTCTCTAACTTTCTTCAGAAACCCTTCTCTCTCCTAAGTTTCTTCAAATCGGCCAGAGGCAGAAACATACACATGCACACTTACTGGAAAAATCAAAGAAGACGCACGCCTAACCCACACACTATAGATTCGCACTCGCACCACTTCGCTGGATCGCCCGAGCTTGGACTGACCAGTCGCGACGGGCTCCAAGCTATGGCGGCGGTTCTAACTCTGTTATTCCCGGAGGTTCAGACATGGGGCCGGGTTTTCATTTTCTGGGTTCGGTGGGTTTTGTGAAATTGGTTTCTGATTGGTTTCGCGTGGCATATGTTGCAGGCCGGAGGCATATATCATGGCGGCGTTGGAACCGGCGGCGGTCGCGACCAAGCTCCGATTCTGGTAAGGTATAGGTTCGGGCCACGTTTTTTTTATTTGGGAATTTCGGGCTCGATGAACTTGAAGGACTGAAGGTATTCGGGCTCGATTTCAGTGGGTTCAGGACGGGCAGATGAAAATCGAGATGAGTTAGGGTTTCTGGTAAGATTCTTGTTTTTTCTCTTCGTTTCTGATTCGGGTTTGAGGGCCGATTGGGCTGATAGTGTTCTGGTAAGATTTGAACATGCTGAATTTTAAGTTTGATCCAGTTTGATTATGAGTTCGGGCCATGGCCTGTGGTTGATGTTAAACGAGATGAGTTTTGTTTTCTGTTTCGGGCCGATTGGAACTGGTTGGATTTATTATTTTTTTTTGTGATTATTGATGGTTTAATTTCTGGGATTGTGGTTTCTGTGTTTTATTGAAATTCATATTTTCGGATTATGATTTTCTGTTTTGGATTCATAATCACGAAGAAGAAATATCCGATATTGAGTATTGACATCATAGAAGGAAATAAGAAAACAAGAATATGATTTTGGAAAAATTCGGCAGAATACCTTACAATTGAGATTCGGACGACCTGCTGAATTTGGATGAGTTGTGGTTGCTGGGATTTCTGGAAAATTGGCCGAGAAGAAAGTTGTGCTTTGGGCCGACAAAACTTGATGTATTGTTGTGTACTGTGTATTTTTTTCTCCTGAAAAGTGTTTAAGCAACAAGCTGTACGATTTATAAAATAAAGTGCGTAGCGGAAGTCTTGTTAAAGTAAGTTGCTGTAAATACAACAACTAGATTTTCTCCTGTTAGCTTGGTGCGTACAGGGTATGCAATGTTTACTTATAAAATAATCACAGTAATGAAAACAATAAGTGCAGAAGGTAAATTACACGATATTTAAAGTGGTTCGAGGTAAACCCCTCTACGTCCACTGGTCCTCCACACAGGAGTAAAAATATTTATTATAAACACTACGTACACAACTACGTGTCTATAATCAAACCTATCCTTGTATCATTCACACATATTGATACAAACACTGCCGCTTTCAACCGTTCACACAGATTGGTCAAAGCTTTCACTTGACTTGCTTCTTCACACACAGTTCTAAAGCTTCGTATTCAATCCAGATTCGTCACACACAGTTCAGGAAAAGCAAGGCTTTCTTCAGTACACACAGGGCTGATGGTTTTCTTCAAATGTAAGAACAAGGTTTGAAAAACAACTTGACTTCTTTAGCTTTGAGCTGATGATGTGTTGTTCAAGGTTGAGCACTTGTATATTTGTTCTCTCAGGATTGGCAGTATGCTTGAAGAAATATGATTGCTCTTGATATACTGTTCTTGAGATGATCACGAGTGTATCTCAGTATATCTCATTTTGCTCAGTTTTCAGATCTTGATATTATGAATATTCGTGTATATCGTTGTTTTTATGATCTTCAAACTTCGGGGTATATATATCCTTTGGAATAGATCCGTTGGGGATAGATGCGTTGAGCAGAGATTCCATTCCAACGTGTTGATTGACTTGCAAAATACAAGATCCGTATTTTACTCCTTGTCTGAAGATCTTTGTCTGCTGGTATTTAAATACTTTATCCAATTAGTATTTAAATACTTTTTTTCAAATGGGGCTTGACTTTAGCGAGTAAAGTAGATTCCGTTCCAACGATATTCAGTCCTGTTGGATAAGTGTTCACGATCTCAACACTTTACTGTATCCAACATATTGCGTTTATACTGCTGTAGTTGTAGGTTCCATGATGTAGGCTATCTTAGGCCTGCTGTATGGAAAGATGCTGTATGAATGTTTGAGGACAGCTTCCATACTTGATGTCATCGGTTGATGAGCTTCTTGCTGTATGATGGCACTTTATTCTTTTGATGTATGTTGAGGCACTTGACATCTACTTGCTGTATGTTGGCACTTTATCAAAACTCAGTACAGGATTGTTTATCCCAACAGCCGCTTCATGAAGTATACTTATGAATTTAAAGGGGTTTCCAAGGCCCGCAAAGGACATAAAACGTGAGAACGGATGAGGTTGAGGTGTTCAGGTGTTAGCACCATTGTCTCGGTACACGCCGTGGGGGAATAGTTCAAAGCATCATACCACTAATCTGCCTGTGTACCCGATGATGTTAACTATGGAAGGTTCAAAGCGACGAACTACCTGTCCTTATACTTTAACTCCTCATGAGGACTGATCTTGTGTCTGTACATTGCATTTGGGCTATTTTCACTCATGTGGGAGATTGTTGGAATCGTTAATGATTTTAATTTTATTTTGTGAAATTAAATATCATAGGATCGATCTACGTTCCGAGTAGATGATCGTGGTATATTCACTTTCTTTAAACTGATTCCCGGTGAATGAGAAATAGTAAATTAATGTTTGTCACTTTATTGTGAATAAATGAGGGATGGCTATCCCACATTGAATAATGAGCTATCATTGTTCAAGTATATAAGGGGTTACCATTATTTATATAATAATTAATGTCACATGTGTATGGACTGTGGATAATGAGCTCATTATTCAAGATACGGATCCGAGAGCCGCGAGCCGCATGCCGTGGACTGTGGACCGTAGACCTTGGATCTTGGACTTGGATCTTGGATCTTGGATTTTGGATCTTGGCAATTGGTCTTTGGGCTGGTCTTTGGGCCAGGTCGTGGGCTAGGTCTTAGCTTGCCTAAAGAATTTTTGGACTAGCTCGACAATGTAGTTGGGCTCGTATGTGCACATAAGGATGTCCAGATACATCCCTCGAGCGGTTAAGGAACTGAATACAATCCAGGTGCGTCCTGACTGTTCAAAATCATTCCAAACCCGGAAGTAACCTCCCAGGGGTAATGAGGAGAAGTAATTGGCAGGTCTGAATTCTGTAACTCCTGCCAATTTTTGAAATTCGAAACTCCTGTGTTCAATCAGGCATGAATGCCTGCATTATGACAGCCTTAAGGGCTATGTTTAAACCTCCCGTGCAGGTGTGAATGGCCTATAAATAGGCATGCATTCCTTTGCATTTGAACATGCAATTTTCGAAAACTCCAGAATACATCATACACAAAGTTTTCTGCATACATATCATAAAGTCGGAGCTCTGTCCTCACCTCGTTCTAGTTCGCCGGAACTCGAAGGTCTGTGGTGCTACTACCTTTGAGACGGAGCCGTTTTATCTTTGGGGACGACACGCCTAAACCGAGAGCACTACCGGGGCGATTCTCGTCTTGCGGAAAGAGAGCCTTCCTCGACTCGGCTACTTAGCATACGGTTTTTCTGTCCTTTTAATTTATTGTTTATTTGTTCTCTCAATTCAGTTTCGTATATTTCTGTTTTGTCTCGAGTTGTAATCCAGTTTTGAGTTTTGTATTTTTTTTTCATGTTCGTACGAGTTTGTAATTTCTGTTTTCGAGTTGTAATTTTCGTTTCCAGTTGTAATTTGGTTTCTGACCGGAAAGTTTTCCCGAACACGAAAATTTCCAACATATATTCCTACCGACGGCGCTTCAATGCCTTTTCTTTCTAGTTTCTCCTTGATGAAGAATCTATCCACCTCTACATGTTTTGTTCAATCATGTTGAGGTGGATGATAAGCATTATTTCTTGCAGCTTTGTTGTCACAATATGGTTGTATTGGTTGTTATGTAGGGTAACCCAAGTCTTTTAGGACAAAACTCAGTCATAAACCTACGTATATCCCAAGAGCCATTCGACGGTATTCTGCCTCTGCACTCGAATGTGCAACAACATGTTGTTTTTTTGCTTCCCCAGGTAATAAGATTTCCTCCAACAAAGTGAAATAGCTTAAAGTAGAACATCTATCACCAAATACTCTTTCGCGATTAGCATCACTATCCTCTATTTTAAGAAGATTTGTGCCTTTTATAAACATGATTTTTTTTCTTTACATTTCGTATATAATTTATTTATTTTGTTATATTTATTTATTGAAGTTTGATCGATGAATACAGTATATTTCGTGAATGGAAGTGATTATGACTCTTGTTACCCAAAATATTATCCGGAGATGATATTGCTGGAATGGTCGAGTAACAAACAAATGCGAGAATACTTCCGTGGGAAAGTAAATAACACAAGATTTGTCGGGGTTGTTAGTCCCGGGCTTGAATGCTCTCGCGAGATGTTATTAATATAAATACTTTGGAGTACAAATATTAATGTTAGAATACTATTACAATGACTGTAAAGATTCTAGTTATCTTAGCTATAGAGCGTAAAGATTGCCGGAAGAACCAAATGTTAAGCTCTGTGAGTTCTTGCTTTTTGGTGTTCTGTATATGTGAATGAGTTTGTTCAGTGAGTCCACCGTTCTTTCTATATGTTTTTCACTGCCCTTTGGCCACTGTTGGATGCCTCCTATTTATAGGAGAAAAGGTTGTTGGGTCCTCTCCGGCGATCGCGGGCGACCGCCGTTTTCTATAATAGAATAAGGTGGGCGATCGTCCCGTCACGTGGGGCTGTTCCCTTAAAGTCCGAGGCTGCTGCTGGCAGCCAGCTGTGCGAGCCAATGGGAAACCTGCATGTGTCCTGAGTTGCTGTCTGGGGAGGACCCACCTTGTACCTTTCGGCGGGGCTGTCGGTAGGTGTAAGGTTGGTGACAGGCTGGGGTCAAAGGCCTTATCTTGCGGCGCCTTTTGCGGATCTGCATGTGGGTCTACGTCCGAGATTCGGTCTTCGAAGACTTTGACGGGTGTCGGATTCACATGCAGTATGGGACGATCGTCTGCAGTCAGATGTCATTGGCGATCGCCAGATGCCTATAGACGATCGCCTTGGATGCCGATCGCTAGGTGCTTGCCCAGCGTCTGTTTTCATTGATTGGCTCCTAACCATTGTGCCGATCGCCATCGAGCGTATAAATCGTCGCACAACAATTTCCCCCCAGCTCGCTCCGATGTTGAAAACATGGGGTGAGGTGGCACTGTTGGCGATCGCCTGTTCTAGACGATTGGCTCGTCTGCTTTATGACAAGGACGATCGTCGCCTGGACGATTTGATTTTGAATCTGGACGATCTCCTTATGCGCTGGAAATAGCGGGAAATGGAGGCGGGCTCTTGAAACGTTGCAGGGACACGCGTCGCGCTATCGTTGGGGGAGTCCGACGGTTTTGTCAGATTTGTCGTCTGGTGTGCCCTCGAAAAGACGCGTACGTGGGTTTCGAGGGCTGCATTTAATGTGTCCCCTCCCCCCCCCCCCCCGACGGTTGCACTCCAGCCCCTGGGATTCTGCCTATTTGCACAGAGGCCCCTGCACCAGCCTATAAAAAGGGGTAAGGCCATTTCAGTTCAACTCTTTATGCGCCCTTGCTCTTTAGACGAAGACTCTGCCGAATTTCTTTGAAGCTCCTTGGGCCGACCGACTTTCCTTCTAGGTAAGAACAAGAATTTTCATTCCCCCTTTACTCTTCGAAATATGTCTGAAGGAGGATCCAAAGTTTATGAGGTCGGCAGCTCTTCTGCCGCCGCGACATCGCCGGCCCGGGAAGAAACCTCCGCGGTTCTCAACATGGAGACGGCCGTTGAGGCCATCCGTGCGGGAATAACACCTGCGGAGGTTGAGAGCTCTTCAATGAGGCCAACGTGGCGAGATCAGCGGCGGTGGCGGGGCAGAGGGGCTCGCCGGTGGATGAGGATGAAGCGGTAAGGATGTACTGGGAGCAGAACAGCGTGTTCGGCCCCGCCTATTTAGATTTTGCTAAGCTTATGGAGAGGATTGCCGGACCATGTCCCGAGTTTGACTTCGAAGCATATTCCGCTGCCCACCCCTATGAGCCCGTGAAACGGACGGCGTTTCGGGCCGCGGACCGCTCCCTGTGGACCCTAGGTCAAATTCAGAGTTCGGCGACCAAGAAAGATTTGAGTCGCTGGAGGGCGAAATATCATATTCCTTCTGATGTTTTGCTGTACGTTCCCTCGGAGAACGAGCATGCCGACCAACCTCCCGAGGGTCTGGTCGCCGTCAACGAAATGATTCTGGAGGCCGGCTTGCGGTTCCCCTTGCCGTTCGCCGTGTCATATTTGCTGACTGCCTGGAATGTGGCGCCGCTCCAGTTGACGTCGAACGCCTGACTGCAGATTATCAACACCTTGACATTGTTTGGCGGTCATCGGTTGTTCCGTCTGCCTTCTGCGCTGGAAATGAAATATCTTTTCAAGCTGACCGCGCAGAAGGGATCGGTCGGTGGCTACCATATCCAGGATCGCATGGGTAGGGTGGTCCTTGGGGTGCCGAACAAGGTTCGGGGCGACCTGGCAAAGTGGTGCTGGGTCGGCGGAGCATGGAGGTCGGCATCGAGCGATAAGCCGGAGGAAGAGTTGGATATCCCCAGCAGTTTTTGGGATAGGAATCCGAGTAAGGGTTTTAACTCTCCCTTTGTTCGGATACATCTTGGACTGATCTAATTTGGTTTCCTTTTTGCAGGTTCCCTCGTTCCAGCGATTGGTGACCTTCCTTTCGACTTCTTGATCGTCTGGGAGCGAATTCGCGGTCTGCCGGACTCCTACATCGACGTTCGCTCACTCGGCCACGAACTTCATCGGTTGGGGGCTCGATTGTTTCGCTACCCTCGCCATCTGAAGGTTCCAGGTATGAATTTTTACTTCTTCTTTCCTGTATGACGATCGTCTGTTTGAAAGAGGTATTTAACTTGTCTGAGTTCTTCTTTGACAGAGATCCATTTTCCCCGCTACGCCGAGCCACCGAGAGAGATCTCAATGTAGAATCCCGGTCTCTTGGGTCGCCTTCACCAGGGCAAGAAGATGAGTCGTGCCCCAGCAACGACGTCCCGTTCTGTCCCTGCGGTGAGACCTACTGCGGTGCCGATCGTCGAGCCGGAGGTTTGGGAGGAAGAACAGCTCCAGCGCAACCGCAAGAGGCGGAGGCCTGAGGAGTCCCTGCCGACTGCTGACGCGGAGGTATCCATTCTAGAACCGCCGGTTGCCGCGCCACCTATCTCTGCTGTTCCGATGGCGGAGGGGTCCAGGCCATCAGCTGCCTTCTTGAAGACCTCGTCGATCGTCGAAGCCGAAACTCCTCGGGGTAAGCCCTTCTTCGGCCGCGACCCTGAGTTGGTCAACAGGTAAGACCGATCTGATCTTTCTGAGTTAGGCTATTTGTGTAGGATGTATGTTAACTCCTTTGTTTCTTTTTTGTTTGTGCTGCAGGATCCGACTTGCTGATCCGGACACCTCGCCGATGGTGTTGGATTTTTTGGCGAGCAAGTCTCCACGCCAGTCTCTCGACGTCCCTTCGTACGTCTCCTGGGCCATCTCCTCTCTTCCTAAGGCTTGGACGACCAACCTCGATGCGATTGCTCGTCGGCGGTCCGGAGATGCCATGCAGGCGACGCTCTCCCTGACTCTCCAGGCGGCTACGATGGCCGCCCAAGCCATTAAGGATTACGAGGGGCGACCCTCTAATGCTCGCCTCCATCAAGATCTCGAGGTCGCTCGGAACCAGAATGCCGAGTTCGCTGGCCGGATCATAACCATGGAGAAGGAATATATTGAGACGGCCAAATGGGCCAAATAAGACCTCGACCGGATGAAGCAAGAGCTTAGCCGGTCCAAGGAGGTGGCTGATCGGTTCCGCGACCAGATGACGGATGCTCGTCGGTTGCACGCGGCCTCGCAGGGGGAGGTGACGGGGCTGAAGGCTACAGTGGATCGTCTCAATGGCGAGCTGGAGAAGGCGAAGGGCGAATTGGCCGCCAAGGTTGCCGAGCTTGCAGATGCTGACAAGACGACTGCGGGGTTGAAGGAGCAGTTAAAGGAGATCGAGACCGATCCCTACCAAAATGTGGGATACGTCGGTGAGTTCGGCTATTATATGGCCTACGCCGACGCTATCCGTTCCGCCAAGAAGGTAGGGATCGAGGTCGGCCCTATGATGGAAACCTTCAAGGCCTACGTACTCGAGCACCCTCTGCATCCGGACTTCTCCCTGCCGGTCCTCGATCTCGCCGACTTAGGGATTGATTTGAGCTGGTATCCGTTTCTGGATAAACTTATTTATCCTGAGGCCGGTGAGGAAGCGCGCGCCGATCCACCTGCTGGGGGCGAGGATCAGTCGGGGGCGGCCTGAGTGATGGTGGAGTTGTTTTGTTTTCATTCTCTTGTAATTTTCTGCTTTCTCTTTTATCGCCTTCGGGCTTGTACGTACGATCGTTTTGAATGGAATAAAATGTTTCTTCTTCGCATCTGATTCTTTATTTGTACGATCGTCTCTTTCGAATGTTTGCATATGAATTTGTATAAGTGTTTACACAATTGCACCTGATGCCTTGTTTGCACGATCGACTGTTTGAATGCTGAATGGATCCGATTGTATTGATACACTTGAAAATTCTTACTTGTAAATATCTTGAACAAAACCGATCGCCATGTGTGTGTATGAACGAAGCCGATCGTGTATGGTCCCTTCCTTCCGATCGCATTTCAGGAATAGCTTCACTTTGCCCCTTATTTTTGTTTACTTAGTGTAAGTAAGGGAACGAAAATAGTATGTTGGACGAGCTATCTTGAGTTTTGCCAATTCTTTGAGGGAGGACGACTGTGTGCATGGTTGCTGAGTTCGATGGACCGACTTCCGTAACCGTTTCTTTATGTGCGAGGGACATTCCATCCGTAGGTATGTCCCGCGACTCACTTTATTGTTAGGGTCCTCTGTTGGGCTGCATCTGCCTTGTATTTAAACGAAAGGCGAGCGATCTCGGTCTGGAGGAGTCCTTACACGGGGCGTCGTCGGTTTATTCGACTCCACGTACGCGGCTTGTTAGCACTTTTCTACCTCGGGTCGCCATGTTAGATGTCGACCCTCGACGGTATACGTTGTGTCGGGGTAGGGACGCGTCGTCTTGTCCGGGTATATCATGTTGGATGATGTACTTTGAGGGCGCGCGAGCGTGTCCACAGATTTATTTGGAGGGTCCTTCGGCTACGCCGGCCTCGTATTTAAACGAAAGGCGAGCGATCGCAGCCCAAAGGAACCTTGCATGGACGAAGCTGTCGGTTCCATCGACCTCCAGGACCATGGCTGCACTTTTTCTACCTCAGATCGCCATGTTAGATGACGACCTTCGACGGTATACATTGTGCTTGGAGGGGCGATCGCTTGCATAGGTCTATCAGGTTTAGATGACGACCTCTTGTAGGGCGAGCGAGCCTTCCTCTTTTTAGTTGTTCGTTTTCGTCGAGGCGAATTATATAGATGGGATAGGAAAATCTCATTATACTCTTTGTACATTGGGTAACTGAAACTGAATACAAAGTTTTCACTGGTAGTATTTCTTCAAATGTACGGCGTTCCAGGGATATTGGTCCGGAGTGCCGTCAGGGTGTTCAAGTCCGCAGGCTCCCCTAGTTAGCCACTTAGATATCCTGAAGGGACCTTCCCAATTCGGGCCAAAGACTCCTGTGTGAGTCTGGACTTTTTTGAGGACTAGGTCGCCCACTTGGAACCGTCTTTCCTTGACCTTCGAATTGAAGAACTTCTCGGATCTCCTTTTGTGGATTGTGTTCTTCATTTCCGAGGTCAGTCGCCGTTCTTCGAGCATGTCCAAGTCGATCCGCCGGGCCATATCATTGTCCGTCGTCATCTCTTGTTCAGTTCGGTGGCTGAGGACGGTGATCTCCGAAGGGATCACTGCTTCTGTTCCGAAGGCGAGGGAAAACTGGGTTTCGCCAGTCGAGTTTCGGGTCGTTGTACGGTAGGACCACAAAACGTCTGGGAGCTCGCTCGCCCATCGTCCTTGTTTGGATTCAAGCCTTGCTTTGATCGTGTGTTTGAGGATCTTGTTTACAGCCTCTACCTGCCCGTTCGTCTGAGGGTGGTAAGGGGCCGAGAACAACTTTTTGATTCCCCACTTCTCGCAGAATTGCATGACTTCCAAGCCGTCGAACTGCTTTCTGTTGTCGGAGATTATAGCCTGGGGTAAACCGAACCGGCATATTATGTTCTTCCAAATGAACTTGATTACTTGTTCTTGGCCGATCTTGTTGAGCGGCTCGACCTCAACCCATTTCGTGAAATAATCTACCCATACGATGGCAAACTTACAGCCCCTGGCGCCGTCGGCAAGGGACCTATAAGGTCGATGCCCCATTGGGCGAATGGCCATGGGCTATACATCAAAGTGAGCTGCTCGGGGGAAAGCTTGATGTTTGGGCACATCACTTGGATGAGAGCTCATCCGCCAGCATGGTTTCCACAGATCTCATCATGGATCTCGGCTAAAACGAGCCGGCCTTCCTCCGGCATAATGCACTTGAGGAGGGGAAGGCTGAAAGCTCGCTTGTAAAGCCGGTCGTCCAGTAGGGTGTATCTGGTTGGACGAAGTTGGAGCTGGCGAGCTTTGATACGGTCGTAGGGGACCGTTCCGTCCTTCAAGTATTTAATGAAAGGAGTCATCCAGTTCTCCTCGGCGACGGTGACCGTGGTAATCAGGTTTCTGTCGATCGCCGGTTTTGCCAATTTTGTGATTTGGATGTTAGAGAAATCGGCCGCCCCATCCGACGACGCTAGTTTGGATAGGGCATCGGCCTGGGAGTTGTACTCTCTCGGGACTTGTTCGATTAGCACCTCTTCAAAGTTTGTGCACATTTCGGCGACTAATTCTTGGTATTTGATCATTTGTTCGCCGCGCGCCTCATATTCTCCCTTGACTTGGTTCACGACCAAGAGGGAGTCCATGAAGATGTGGAGACGGCGAACATCTAGGGCGAGGGCTAAATCGAGCCCGCCTACCAAGGCTTCGTACTCGGCTTCATTGTTGGTCACATGGAAACCGAAACGCACGGCATTTGTGAAAATTTGTCCGTCGGGGCTGATGAGGACAATCCCTGCCCCTGCTCGCGAGTTGGTTGCCGAGCCATCCACATACAGCTTCCAAGCTGGGCGGCCGACCTGGGTCGAACTGTGAGGGAATGTTAATTCCACCACGAAGTCCGCCAGAGCCTGGCCTTTGATTGCCGTGCGAAGAGCGTACGTGATACCGTATTGGGCGATCTCCAGTGACCATTTGAGGAGTCGCCCGTTGGTGTCTGGCCGGTGTAGAACTTGCCTTAAGGGGAGAGTTGTCAGGACCTCTACTTGATGTTCGAAGAAGTATGCCCTTAGTTTGCGAACACTCATGACTAGAGCGTAGGCGATCTTCTCCAGAGGCGTGTATCGCGTTTCTGCGTCATGGAGCGCTTGACTAACGAAGTAGATCGGCAAGTGGGCTTGCTCCTCTGCTCGTACTAAAACAGCACTCAGCGCGACCTCCGAGGCTTCCAGGTAAAGGAATAGCTTTTCGCTGGGGATCGGCTTTGCCAAGATTTGGGGGTTAGATAGATACTCCTTAATTTTAGCGAACGCTATTTGACTCTCATTTGTCCATGCGAACTTCTTGTTCTTTATGGTCGCGAAGAATTGCTTGCTTTTATCCCCGAGCCGAGATATGAAACGGTTGAGGGCAGCTAGACAACCAGTGAGGCGTTGCACCTGTTTGACATTCCGTGGCTCCTGCATGTCGAGGATCGCCTGGATCTTGGTGGGGTTCGCCTCGATCCCTCTTTGGCTCACGATGTGCCCTAGGAATTTTCCGGAGCTCACCCCGAAGTTGCATTTCTTGGGGTTAAGCTGCATATTGAACTTTTCGAGAATGGCGAACGTCTCGGCAAGGTCATTGAGGTGATCTTCCTTTTTGAGGCTTTTGACCACGATGTCGTCAATGTAGACCTCCATGGTCTTGCCGATCTGGTTGGCGAACATTCCGTTGACTAGCCGTTGATAGGTCGCCCCTGCATTCTTCAGACCGAACGGCATCCGGACCCAAAAGTATATATCTTTTTCCGTGTGGAATGATGTGTGTTTTATGTCTTTCTCTGCCATGGGGATCTGATGGTACCCGGCGAAGGCATCCATGAACGACATCATTTCGCAGCCTGCAGTGCTATCGACCAAGTGGTCGATATGAGGCATCGGAAAGTGATCTTTTGGACAAGCTGCGTTGAGGTCGGTGAAGTCGATGCATAACCTCCAGGAGTTGCTCGGCTTTTTGACGAGCACCGCGTTGGCTACCCATTGTGGCTCGTCGGTGGCTACTCCGATTAGTTTATTGTCTAGTAGCTTCTTGACTTCTATGTCGAGCGCCGCGTACTTCTTAGGACCGAATTTCCTACGTTTCTGGTGAACAGGTTTCCGTGCCGGGTCGATCTTTAGATAGTGGCAAGCATGTTCAGGACTTATGCCGACCATATCTTGATGCGACCAGGCAAAGACTCCGATGTTCTTACATAGTAAGCTGATCAGATCATCCTTTAATTCGAGGTCGACGCTCGTACCGATCTGTACTTCCCGCTCCGGGCGAGCCGGATCTATTGTTATACTTTCCAACTCTTCAATGGGGACGGTCGCTTCTCGTTTGGAACGATCTCCGGACTCGATCCTTGGATCGATGTCGAGGCTTGGCTCGAAACCGATCCTTGGCTCGATGTCGTCCGTTAATCGATGTGAGATGGCGTCCTCTGAGTCGGGTTGGTTCGAGGTGCTCGGCTCGTCGATCTCCATCGGTTGATTGCCGATCGTCTCAATGTTATAAATAATACGGGAAGTGTTGGAAGAAATCACGACACAGGAGTTATTCAAACATTTCTTAGCCATTAGCTGATCTCCTTTTACAGTACTGACCGTCCCATCGGCAATGGGGAATTTGATACAGTAAAAGAAAGAAGAGGCGACCGCCTCAAAGGTTTCTAGAAATGGACGACATAGTAACCCATTATAGATGCTGGGCCTATCTATGATTACAAAACTTAGGTTCCTAGTAATCCTAACCTTGGGATCGTAAAAGCATATTAGCTGGACGGAGAGCTTGATCCTTCCATAGGCTTGGATTGTGCTGTCGCCGAACCCTTGAAGCACGGTGTCAAACGTCTTGATGAACTTGGTCAGGTTGCCGAGCTGGTCAAGAGCGGATTTGAATATAATATTGCAGAAGCTCCCATTGTCAACCAGCACGCGATCGACCATTTTCCCAAGGATACATGCAGAGATTACCAATGCATCCTCTTTGGGGCACTGAACTTCCTCCCTATCCTTGTTGGAGAAAGTGATGAACAAGTCTTTGGAGATGGTCGGCTCTGGGGGTACACGACATGGACCCCGGCGAACGCCCTCAGTTCGGCCTTCCGCTTTCTGTTCGACATGGTGGAAACCGAGGAAAGTCCTCCGAGGTTTCCACCTCCCGCCTGAAGCATGTTGATTCGTACGCCAGGGTTGATTGGAGGGATTGATTCGTCAGAATACTCCGGCTCGTTCTGCTCGATCCTGGCGACCGGATTGGGAGGGATCCCGTCGTTCTGTCGGCGCTCGCGCACCCCGGTCCTCTCTGCTCGGGGCTCTGGCTTGGTAACCAAGTTATCCAATTTGCCTTCCTCAAACAGTCTCCAGAGTTGTCTAAGGAGGTCGCGACACTAACTGGTGTTGTGGCCGGGACTCTTGTGGTAGGCACAAAATTTACTGCGGTCCAGATGACCGTGGTCCCTCACTGGCTTTGGTTGCTGAGCCATTCGCGCCCCTTGATGGCGTTAAAGATGTGGGCCGGAGATAGATTGAGGTTGCGGAGAGATGAACCTCCACATCCTCGAAGGCTTTAAATTCGCCGGGCGGCTTCGCGATCGCCTTCCTGGGCTTCGCGACCGCCTTTCTCGGGATGGAAGATGGCGCCTTTCCTTCCCCGGTAGATCCCTCACCTAAACGGAGTGTGAGCATCCTATGCCTAGTGAGGAAATCAGCGGCCCTGGCGCGGAAGATCGCGTAGGTCGGGGGGTCCTTTGTAAGGTGCCTGCACATGGGCGAGTAGCCATAGAATCCCCCTAGGACCGAGTAGAGAGCGAGCTCGTCGCTAATAGGCTCGCCGGTGAGGACTATTTCATCCACCCGGTCGATGTAGTCTTCATCGGGCTCGTTCTTCCCCTGCCTGATTTTCATCATGCGATGGGGGCCTTCTGGCCGAGCAACTTTGGCGGCGAAATACGACGTGAAGTCGTTCGCCAGCTTCTCAAAGCAATTGATCGAGCGAGGTGGTAGTGAGATGTACCACCTATGGCCTAGATCGCCCAATGTCAATGGGAACATTCTGCACTTCGTCGCGTCCGATGCTCCACATCCAGTCATGTAAATCCGGAATTTGCTCAAATGGGTCTCAGGATCCGACCAAATACTCTTTCGCGATTAGCATCACTATCCTCTATTTTAAGAAGATTTGTGCCTTTTATAAACATGATTTTTTTTCTTTACATTTCGTATATAATTTATTTATTTTGTTATATTTATTTATTGAAGTTTGATCGATGAATACAGTATATTTCGTGAATGGAAGTGATTATGACTCTTGTTACCCAAAATATTATCCGGAGATGATATTGCTGGAATGGTCGAGTAACAAACAAATGCGAGAATACTTCCGTGGGAAAGTAAATAACACAAGATTTGCCGGGGTTGTTAGTCCCGGGCTTGAATGCTCTCGCGAGATGTTATTAATATAAATACTTTGGAGTACAAATATTAATGTTAGAATACTATTACAATGACTGTAAAGATTCTAGTTATCTTAGCTATAGAGCGTGAAGATTGCCGGAAGAACCAGATGTGAAGCTCTGTGAGTTCTTGCTTTTTGGTGTTCTGTATATGTGAGTGAGTTTGTTCAGTGAGTCCACCGTTCTTTCTGTATGTTTTTCACTGCCCTTTGGCCACTGTTGGATGCCTCCTATTTATAGGAGAAAAGGTTGTTGGGTCCTCTCCGGCGATCGCGGGCGACCGCCGTTTTCTATAATAGAATAAGGTGGGCGATCGTCCCGTCACGTGGGGCTGTTCCCTTAAAGTCCGAGGCTGCTGCTGGCAGCCAGCTGTGTGAGCTAATGGGAAACCTGCATGTGTCCTGAGTCGCTGTCTGGGGAGGACCCACCTTGTACCTTTCGGCGGGGCTGTCGGTAGGTGTAAGGTTGGTGACAGGCTGGGGTCAAAGGCCTTATCTTGCGGCGCCTTTTGCGGATCTGCATGTGGTTCTACGTCCGAGATTCGGTCTTCGAAGACTTTGACGGGTGTCGGATTCACATGCAGTATGGGACGATCGTCTGCAGTCAGATGCCTATAGACGATCGCCTTGGATGCCGATCGCTAGGTGCTTGCCCAACGTCTGTTTTCTTTGACTGGCTCCTGACCATTGTGCCGATCGCCATCGAGCGTATAAATCGTCGCACAACAATGACCTACTCCTATTGTATACGAAGGCTGGAAGCTAGTTATTTGAATTTGTATGATGTAGCCATGAATCAGAATAACTATCTTAAACCTGACTTATGACATTACTTGTAGGATAAGACACTTGATGGGCTAAGATGCCTAGTGGGCTTTTAGGGTTATATCCTTATTTATTAGTATAAATATATCTCTTCTGATTGTATTCTTGTACTCAGAAACACACAAATTATAGTGAATACTCCCCTGGCTTGGTATCCGCCAGATGTAGTCATTATTGACGAACTGGGTCAACAAATCTGTTCCTTTTATTGTTATATTTTATAACACGTTATCAGCACGATGCTCTAACAGTAGTTTTTTTTTCCTTCTGATTTCCGAAATTCGCAAAAAACAAACAAAAAAAAATTCCGCGAGCAGATTTCTGCACTGTGAGGCCGCGGAAAAATTGCGTTTCCCGCATCGTTAACCGTCGGATCAGCTTGAAATTTTGACAGCAACTTCCTAACATATATATATATATTCAACGGTGGAGATCGGATTTTGTAAAATATTTCATACTGAATATGTCGCCGAACAGAAGCAGATTTTTACGAGGAAATTTGAAGATCCGGACTCATCCAACACCGAGTTGTTGTACTGCCGCGCCCGAGTCTTTTTTCGGCTAATTATTGAGCCCAGTGGCCCCTTTTCCGGGCGTTTCTCAACTCTCCATCTTTTTCTAATTAATGATTCATTTGTCCATTGATTTGTACACTTATGAATCTAACCATATTTATGTTTTACGTGCATATAGGAAAATATGTTGCCCATGATAATATGCATGCTATGGAGAGAAGCCATATTTTGGTATCACGTTCAAGGATCAGAGATCTGAAATTATTTATGGAGTAAGTAAGCGTACCAAAGCATTTAATCTTATATATGTTGAAATTGATTCATAGCACATTTTAATTTGTAAATATGCTTTGATTTTGTGAATTATGAAAAATATATTTTATTGCAAGATGTATTTCATATTGATGTAATAATCGTATTTGTTACGATTTATATATAATATTTATGATTATATATCGTTGATCCCGAAGTAGCACGATTGCTATATGGTTACGGTTTATGATATTCATAAATATTACATATCATTGCTCCCGAAGTAGCAAGATTGATATTCCTTAGGAATATAACATGCTCTTAAGAGCAAATTAAGTATATGGAAAATATAATGATATTTATCCATGATCTTTTGTGCAAAATGGCACAAATGATAGATAAAAGTGAAATTTAGTTCACTATGTGATAGTTCTCACGAGAACTATATTATTATCTAAATTTTATGATTTATGAGAGATAATTGTAATCAATATTATGAAACCAGTAGTTTCATACATAAACTATTATTATATCTAAACGTTATACCATGCCTTAGAACCAAAAGTTCTTATTAATTGCATATTGAATTTGTTACGTATCAAAGTATATATTGCAGTATTTTTCTGAAGAAAATAATTGAAATCGAGAAAATAAATTATGTTTCCAGAAGAAACTATTTTCGATGTTTCCAGAAGAAACTATTTTCGAAGTTTCCAGAAGAAACTACTCGAAATGGGGCAAACTACATATAAATATGCAACTCCAAATAAAATAAGGCGAATATGTTTATCTTCGTGTAATGTATTAATGCCCGGAAGGCAGAGACAATGACACCTACATTATTCATGAAATTATTTGAATAAAAAAAATCTGAAACACAATTTGGGTAGCTCTTACAAAAATAGAAACAATAATCCGTGAAAAGCACTAGTTACTAGCACTCGTCAATTTACTAGTGGTTTGCTAGGATCTCAAATCAAATTAATTTTTTATTATTTGAAAATTTGGGAAAATCACTCAATTAGATATATCTTGACATCTATACGGTTGGATCGTCGATAAATATTTTAATAAAATAGAAACAATAATCCGTGAAAATCACTAGTTACTAGTCAATTTAGTAGTGGTTTGCTAAGATCTCAAGCCAAATTAATTTTTTATTTTTTGAAAATTTGGGAACATCACTCAATTAGATATATATTGACATCTGTACGGTTGGATCGTCGAGAAGTATTTTTAAAAAAATAGAAACAATAATTCGGGACAAAACACTAGTTACGAGTACTTGTCAACTTAGTAGTTTTGCTAAGATCTCAAACCAAATTAATTTTTTATTTTTCTAAAATTTGGAAATTTCACTCAATTAGATATATCTTGACATCCGAACGGTTGGATCGTCGATAAATATTTTTTAAAAAAATAGAGACAATAATCCATGAAAAGCACTAGTTACTAGTATTAGTCAATTTAGTAGTGGTTTGCTAAGATCTCAAATCAAATTCATTTTTTATTTTTTGAAAATTAGGGAACGTCACTCAATTAGAAATATCTTGACATCCGTATGGTTGGATCGTCGAGAAGTATTTTTAAAAAAATAGAAAGAACAATTCAGGACAAAACACTAGTTACGAGTACTTGTCAATTTAGTAGTTTTGCTAAGATCTCAAACCAAATTAATTTTTTTTTAAATTTGGAAATTTCACTCAATTAGATATATCTTGACATCTGAACGGTTGGATCGTCGATAAATATTTTTTAAAAAATAGAGACAATAATCCGTGAAAACCACTAGTTACTAGTACTAGTCAATTTAGTAGTGGTTTGCTAAAATCTCAAACCAAATTCATTTTTTATTTTTTGAAAGTTAGGAAACATCACTCAATTAGATATATCTTGACATCCGTACGGTTGGATCATCGAGAAGTGTTTTTAGAAAAATAGAAACAATAATCCGGGACAAAGCACTAGTTACGAGTACTAGTCAATTTAGTAGTTTTGCTAAGATCTCAGACCAAATTAATTTTTTATTTTTTGAAAATTTGGGAATATCACACAATTAGATATATCTTGACATATGTACGGTTGGATCGTCAATAAATATTTTTAGAAAAATAGAAATAATAATCCGTGAAAAACACTAGTTACTAGTACTAGTCAATTTAGTAGTGGTTTGCTAAGATCTCAAACCAAATTAATTTTTTATTATTTGAAAATTTGGGAAAATCACGCAATTATATATATCTTGACATTCGTACGGTTGGATCGTCGAGAAGTATTTTTAAAAAATAGAAATAATAATCCGGGACAAAGCACTAGTTACGAGTACTAGTCAATTTAATAGTTTTGCTAAGACCTCAAACCAAATTAATTTTTTATTATTTGAAAATTTGGGAATATTACTCAATTAGATATATCTTGACATCCATACGATTGGATTGCCGATAAATATTTTTAAAAAATATAAATAATTATCGGTGAAAAACACTAATTACTATTAAATCTATTGATGACAGTTATTAACCATCATTGGATAGTGTTTCAACGATATTTTCTAGACTGTTATTAATTTCAGATGAGTCATCAATTTAGAACGTCACGAGACATGCAGAACCCGTGCTACGCACGGGCTAAGAATCTAATTGTTAATCGTGTATTCTTTCTGTATATTGGCGAGTGTATACTTAATTATTGTTTAGTATGTTGTATGAAATGTTTTAACTTTCTTGTATAAAAATTTAAAAGTGTTTGATGTTGTTTTGGTTTTGTGGTGTTGTATTTTATATATGGGCTTTTGGTTATTAAGTTCCGATGGATTTGTTTCTTTTGGTCTATTACTTATTTGCATGATAAAAAAATAGCTTTATTTCTTTTGATCTATTACTTAGCCCTACAATACTTGTCCATTAGATGCTTTTTGCATGGTAATATGAAGCACACGGGGTCTATCTAATTGGTTATAATTTAATGTGTGTTAAATATTTTCTTTATTAAGTTTGTAAGTTAAAGTTTGTGTAATAATGTATATATAATAATGCCACATAAACTATATAAAAATCGTTACAAACCTTTTTAGCTTCATCTCATTTTATTGTACAACTAATTTCATTGAAAATTAACAGTGAAGTCTAACTAATATTAATAAATTTATCAATAAACTCAATTCAAAATAGCCAACTAAATAAATATTAATTAACACACTAATAATAATTCCTAAAACCTTTGGACTCCACTATTATGTCTTACACTTAATTTTTTTAATTTACAAATGGGTTTGAGCAAAAATTATGTACTTTTTCTTTTATATTCATTATTCAAGTTGCATGCTTACATAAACTAATCATGCTAAAAAGTATAATTTAACCATTTAAATGTTGCTTTACATACATGCTCGTTCACATTTTCTTTAATCAATTCGTATATGTGAGTTACATCAATAGAAAACACACATAAATTACTTGTATATGAAAATGCATTAACATAATACATATATCTATATATATTGCATTAGGTTAAATCATCAATTATTCTTGCAACCTTTTCAACTTCATCTCATTCCATAATCGACTTTTAATTCTATACTAATTACTAAATATCATGTGATAAATTCCGTCAAGCCTTGCACTTCCATCTCGATGTTGTATATACTTCACATTAAATGCACAGATTTTGTTTTTCGATAAAAGTTTGAACTTTTGCTTATGTTTAAAACTCAACTTTATTTAATTAAATACAAAAATGATAAATTAGAAGTATAGGTGAAACTATTTTATTTATAATGATAAATGTAATCCTATGATACCTTTGCATCGGACACAATAAAATCGGTACTAAAATATCGGCCAGTAGTAGAATTCACATCCCAAACTCTACAAAGCATTACAACAATGGTGCCAGTAACACCTACATCAAGTTTGTCCAGGTAGAAGAAACTGCTTGGCTGGGGAACCTCCATTGCAAGGCTATCAAATTTCTTATTTGACATGGTATATGTTTTGTTTAACTAAGTAATGCCGGAAGATCAATCACTATGGTTTGGGTAATACAAAATAAATGAGGCCATAGTTCTTTTATAGGGATCGATATGATCCGATTGTAAATACACATTAATTGTATCCTGAATCACTTGGCATTCTTGCAATAACTCAGATGCAACTCTTTGCATCTCGCATTTAGATTCATTATAACGCATAAACACTTAAAGTCACAATAACTCAGTGCAACCCTGCATCTCGCAATTACTCGGTCCATTCTTTGCGTCGCCAATTACTCGGATCGAGCGTGAAGACTCAAACACGATATTGATTCTGATTGGTGTCATAAATACTACACACTAAATGCAAGGACTGAATCTTATAGTATAATAGATAATATTTTGGTTCAAATTTTGAACCGCATTAGGAGAGTTCACATTTTCACGTATTGGCGCCTTAGCCCAATTTTCTGCCGCCCAATTTTTTCTCGAGGAAGTTTCTGTTTTAGGCTACTGGAATAACTTTGAGAAACATCAGAGACAAATTGCAAACACACAGCGGACGATTTCTGAGGAGCAAATAAGAAAACCCTCAAATAAAACCCTAATTACTCGGTAGAAAAAAGGCAACGCGAGAACAAAATCCAAACCCGCCGATATGGATTTAGACGCTGTGGTGAAGGCATTTTTGGAGCACTACTACACGATGTTCGATGCTAATCGGTCCAACCTTGCGAATCTGTATCAGGACGGGTCGATGCTGAGCTTCGAGGGCGAGAAATTTATGGGATCCCAAAACATCGTCGTTAAGCTCTCGGGTTTGCCGTTTCAGCACTGCAAGCATAAATTCACCACCGTGGACTGCCAGCCTTCGGGACCTGCCTGCGAGGTGCTTGTTTTTGTGTCCGGCAACCTCCAGATCACTGTCGAGCAGCACCCACTCAAGTTCAGTCAGATGTTCCACTCGGGTAAAGAATTGATTTTAGCAATGTTCTAAAAGGCCCTAGTCGGTAGGCGGGCCGACGGGGACCTTCTAGCGCCTAGGCCTTGGAGGCGGCGCCTAGGCGGCTAGGCGCTAGGCGGTTTTTTTATATATTTTATATTTTATTTAGTTTTATATATGCATACAAAATATATAATAATATTATTTTCAAAAATAGTCTTGGAAAAAAACAACATTCCAATAGTCTTGAAAAAAAACATTCAAAAAGCAAAAGTCACAAATTAAAGTCAAATTTTCATGTCTTTCTCATCTCCATATCCTTCCTCCAATATATGTTCTCCATCGGACTCATAGTCATACTCTTCATAATTTTCCTCCTCTTCCGAGTCATCATTTGACACAAAGTCTTCTTCATGGAGCTCTCTTGTTACGATGTTTCTAGCACTTCTTCTAGGCTCTAGCATTTCATCCGCTCCGGTTGCTTCCCCAACCATCTCCCAAGTAAGATCCGAACCGGGCTCAACTTCATCATCATCACATTCAACAATCCATGATTGTGCTTTACTTGTATTTTTTGATAGTAGCACATCTAGTCCTTTCTCTTTCGCTCTTTTTTTCTTGTTGGTTATCCTCGCATTAAATTGAACATAGACTAGCTTCTCCATCTGGTTTGTATCTAGCCTATTCCTTTTCTTTGTGTGTATCTACAAAAAAATTATAAAAGTATTCGTATATTATAAAGTGCATTCATTCAATAAAATTAAATTTATTAATTATTAATTATAAATAATCAAAAATAACATGTAGATTATTTACCCCTTCAAATGTACTCCAATTCCTCTCACATCCGGATGAACTAGTGGTCAATGAGACGATCCGAATAGCCATCCTTTGCAAGTTAGGTGTACCATTTCCATAGTTAGACCACCACCCAACTAATAAAAAAAATCACAATAAGTCAACGATCATCCAATTATATTTAAAATACTATTACAAAAGCATTTTAAACATGATCATAGTTGTCATCATTTTTTTCGCATCCGGCCATGGCCAATTTATTCCCAAATGCACCCTCTTTTCTCTTATACTTCAATAACTCCACATTTGTAACACGGTTTTGTATACCAAAGTCATCGGGGAAAAGCTTCTCAACACAATCAAGGACCCCATCCATGACAAGTGAATCATGTTGAATGGATTGATCCTTAAAAAAGTAATAAGTATTCAATAAATATGCCGTCACATGCAATGAACCATCGAGCCTACCACGATCTTTTGCATCAATAATATCCAAGATTGGACGATGATTGCTCTCAATATTTTTCAACGCAACTTTAATGTCTTCTTTGGCTTTTTTCAAATCTCCATACAAGAAACCCATCGATGGCTTTCGATCCCCATCAACAAGACGAAGAACCTTGACTAAAGGAGCAAACACCTTCAAGCATGTACTTACCCCATTCCAAAAACTCAAGCTCATAACCGATGCACTTTATGCGTTCTTTCCTTCCAAAGTGCATCATTGATGTTTTGTTGCCTCATTCTCTTCCTTGAATCCATTGAAGCATCGGGATCAATTATGGATGCAAATTTATCCATAGGCCCAAGAAAACGTGGTCTCTTTGAAACTAACTCTTCATCTTCTTCTTCTAGTTGTTCAGGCAAATGAACTTCTTCTCTCACTTCCTTAAGTGCTTTGCTCTTGTTCTTCTTTGCGTTCTTTGTACCTTGTATCACCGCTTTGACTTTTGTTTTATCTTCTTCACTAGCCTTATGGCAAGGGGCAACATTTCCTCTAATGTTCGCAATGTGGAGCTTCAATCGATAAACTCCACCGCTTATAGTCTTACCACACAACTTGCATTTAACCTTATCCTTGTTGTTAGCATCCACCAAAATCCCATAATCCCATCCAATATCATCGGATTGCCTCTTTGTCAAATTCGATGATTCGGGGGTCACGTTAGAAGCTTTCAGACGAAATATTAATTCCGGCCATTCGCACTAGTTGTAATAAGAAAAACTGAAAAAGACAAAGAAACTGGTGTCAAGCACTAAAAAAGAAAAAAAAATTCTTAACATCAGTTTAATTAAAAGTTAAAACAGTACATTGCAATCTTTCACAAAAAAAAAAAGATCAAAGAATCTTTCACAAAAAAAAAAAAAAAGCGATGACAACAAAAGCAAGCGTAGGAAGAACACCGACCGAAACCACTAAACGAAAGCGGCTCTATCGGTTTAATTAAAAGCGAAAGCGATCTGACTTTTTTTTAAAAAAGAAAAAAGAAAAATAAAACCCGAAGATGAGCTGGAAGAACACTGACCAGAACTCTGAAGGTGATGAAACGGCCGAAACTCTGAAGATGATGAAACGGCCGGAATGGAAAAACTGGACTAGAAGAAGGTGAGCGGCCGATTATTTGGTGCGCGACTGCGCGGGCAGATGGAGAAGGTGAAAAGGAAGAAACGAATGGACCGGGAGATACAGGAGAAGGAAAACGGTACTTAGGGTTGGAGGGTCCAGCGAAGAAAACACGTTTTTGGACAAAACGTTAAAAAATAAAATAGAAAAGGAAAAAAAATCTGGACAGATGGAAAAAAAATCTGGACAGAAAAGGAAACCTAGGACCCGCCTAGCCCGCCTATGACCCGCCTAGCCCGCCTAGGACCCGTCGAGCCGCCTGGCAGAACCGATTAGGGGGTAGTCGGGGCGGAGGGCCACCTTCTAGCGCCTAGGCCGCTTTTTAGAACACTGGATTTTAGATTTATCTGCTTGGGGCTGTCTGTTTGTGTTTTCTTTTTTTGATACTAGTAAGTAGATTTTGTGATCTTCTCTAATGTATGTTTCCTGTATCAATCTACTTATTGAATGTTGTGCTGGCAGCGGAGTCATTACCTTTTCTCCAGCAAGTGTCTGATGTCAGGATAACATAATCTCAACATATGCTTTTAGTTGCTTGTGGTGTTGCATTGTTTTTAACAAGTTAAATGCCCACGTGACTAGTTTCCATACCATATTCTTTAAGTTAAAAGCCCCCAGGACTAGCGACTGCCATGTTTTCTTCATAATAATTCTGTGCTAGTGGAGGCCTTAAGCTTCCTCCTATTGCAGTGTTTCAAGTAGACAATGACCTAATTGAAACATCAACCAAACTAGTAATACCCGCCGTGCGTTGCACGGGCTTTAGTTTAAATTCTGTAAATAGTTGAGATATTTGCACATTGAGAGAGTTTAAATAATTAAGAGAAAAAATATTAAGATCAATATAACATAGTGCGATATATTTAATATTGTCCGAGATAAATGAAAATAACGATTTTTACAAATTGCGGAAGACCTCCATATAGACGACATTTTGTTGTGGTAGATTTGTTGTTCTCTTTGTCGCCTATCAAGATTTTGAGACCCTTTGGATGAGTAACCCTTGACAAAGCCACATATTGTTGACCGCGACAAAAAAACTGATTTCCTTAGAAATAGTTCAACGTGAGTCAAAGATTGACCTTGGCTCTTATTTATGGTCATTGCAAATGATACGATCAAGGGATATTGCTTTCTTGTGAATTTGACTGGTAGCCTGGGATCAGAAGGTGTCAACGACATTCTAGGAATTAGTGCTTGATGTCCTGCGTTACTTCCTGTTAAAATCTCAGCTTCAATGACAGTTCCCAAAGCTTTGTCATGACCATTCTTGTACCATTGCATAGTCCAATTGAATGGTCGACAGTTCGTAGCAACATCACCAGAGTACCTACTTTCAAATTAAGTTCATGATTTGGAACCCCTAAAGATCTAATTTCATTCAAAAATTCAGTTGTGTGAAGTGCATTTATGACATCAGTTGTCTTATTTGAATGACATGGTTCATCCGAACTTAAATATAAGCGTCCATCTCCAGCTAATTGTGCGTTCATGTACTGATTCACTTCATCAACGACGTCTAGTGTAGGTGCCAAAATTGCCCTTTCTTTAAAGTAAGACGAATTTTCAGTGTAAATACCAGAGGATGAATATGTGCTCGCAACAATTGATGAGATAGGATCCTCGAAGTCTTGTATCAAAAAATCATGAGGAATGTAGAAAAAATAGTTACCTGAAATTTAGAAATTGTAGTAACTTACCGTAAAGTTTTCCTGTGATAATGTTGATGTTTGTCTAAAAAATCTGCAAAGCTTTTAAGCACCTCAAATTTGAAAATTCTTCTTTCGGATCTTCATATATGAGAGTTCATCCACAAATGTTGATCATGAAGGGTGCATCAGTTGCTGGATATGACATATCATTTAAGGCAACCAAAAATTTAGACATTCTATATAGTTTTTCTTCCTGTGACATGGGCACATTGCTTGAAACCCATGATTTTTTTATTTGAGCATGGATCCTGTCTCCCTATAAATAAAAAGAATTACACAGTTTTGCATCAAGTAAATGAGAGACATCTTTATATATGGAAAACGTAATCACAATGTAATAGAATCTTATTGTTTACATCGTGAAATATGCATTTGTTTTTTATGTCTCTCCCAGCAAAATCAAGCACATCATATGATCTGACCAGGCGCAATCTCATGCTCGATCCGAAATTTCTGGGTTCCAGATCTCTTATACTGCTCCAAATCGGCATGTTGTCTATCTTTTGTAAATATATTTCATGGTGATCGTTTCTGCAACTATAGGAAGAATGGAATGGAGCTGATGTCCTTGGTTAGGGGCTCCTTTTATACTGTTTTTCATTTTAATATGCCGGTTATAAGGTAGTTTTATGTTAGTGACTAAAGTAGTGGACAATATAGTTGTTGTGGATACGAAGATATAAACAGTTTTTTGTTAAACCGCCACTCCTAATAAAACCGCCAATTCTAAAAAAACCACCAATTCTAATGGGGCAGTTTTTTGATAAATCGTCATTGCAACTACTATACAATAACCTGCTAGTGAAGAATGTGGTTGTGATGATTTATTGTAATCAAGTTCTATATTTTTATCTTCAAATTTATTACGTTTATTATTTTTTTATATAATTTCTTTTGCGACGGTTTTATTCATAAAACCGCCATTAGACCTACTATACACTAACTATAATTTGGGCGGAAAATCCCGTATTTTTATCTTCAAATTTATTGCTTTTATTAATTTTTTTTCTTTATTTTTTTGCAACGGTTTTATTAAAAAAACGCCATTACACCTATTTTTTTTTTAATTTTTTTGCAACGGTTTTATTTAAAAAACCGCCATTATACCTACTAAATTTGGGCGGAAAATCTCCTTCCCAAATGACTATATTCTTTTAATATATATAAAGATGTGGTTGTGATGATTTATTGTAATCAAGTTCTATATTTTTATCTTCAAATTTATTGCTTTTATTATTTTTTATTTAATTTCTTTTGCGACGGTTTTATTCATAAAACCGCCATTAGACCTACTATACACTAACTATAATTTGGGTAGGAAATCCCGTATTTTTATCTTCAAATTTATTGCTTTTATTAATTTTTTTCCTTTAATTTTTTTGCAACGGTTTTATTAAAAAAAACGCCATTACACCTATTTTTTCTTTAATTTTTTTGCAACGGTTTTATTAAAAAACCGCCATTATACCTACTAAATTTGGGCGGGAAATATCCTTCCCAAATGACTATATTCTTTTAATATATACTAAGATATTCTAATCCAGTCGTGCATTATGTGCTTGGAGTATTTCATTACATTCTAAGAGCTTGCAGTTCCTTTATTTGCTCAGATACTTGTTTCGATCTAATTAATTGAAATTGTTGCAGCATCCATGGACAATGTGCCATTATCATGTTTGATGTTACTGCGAGATTGACTTACATGAATGTCCTGAAATGGCACCGAGATTTGTGCAGGTATGTTCTTTTCATTACAATCAACATGTCGAGGGATTTATGTTGATCATGATAGATCCCTGATTTGCTTGCTCAAAATTTCAGGGTCTGAGTGAATATTCTGATTGTACTTTGTGGAAACAAAGTTGATGTAAAAAACAAGCAAGTGAAGGCGAAACAAGTTACCTTCCACAGGAAGAAGAATTTGCACAGTACTATGAAATGTCTCGAAAGAGTAACTACAACTTTGAGAAGCATTTCCTGTACCTGGCTAGAAAACTTGCTGGGTATGTAACTAACTGTCAAACTAATGTTCATTATTATGTGGATAAGTGTAATTGAAGAAATTCTTATGACTTTATTTTGCTTGTAAAGAATCAACTCACTGTTTATCTATTGAATATTCTGTTTGTGAAATTTGATTTACTACTAAATGACAATTTGTTTCCGATTTACAGGGATCCCAACCTGCACTTCGTTGAGTCGCCTACTCTTGCTCCACCTGATGTGGCCATTGGTTTGGCTGCTCAGCAACAGTAAGTCTATTATAATTTAGAAAAGCCCCTTTCACATATAATGTACTTTGACAAGGCCTGGAGTTGAAGGTTCTCTATGACCCCAACACCCCACCCACCCACTGGAGTTGAAGGGGAACAAAATGCACCTTGTCCGTGTGAAATATAATAAAGGTGCATATCATATTTAATGGCTTTTGTTTATTTTTGCAGGCATGAAACGGAGCTTGCTGCAGCTGTCAGTCAGCTCCTTCCGGATGACGATGATGATGCATTTGTTGACTAAGCATGCTGAGTTTGGATGAAGCAGTATGTTGTGAGGCGGTTCTCTAAATTTGCTTGCTTTATTTGCCATGAGAGCGGTTATGTTGGGAGCTCCCAAGTGCGCAAGAATGAGTGTCTGGTGTCATATGTAGTGTTTTAATTTGCTAATGAATGTTTTATTGTATTTAAGTTAAAATGTACGATATTGTGGTGAATCAGGTGGATTTTATGGTGATCGGGATATTATATCTTTTATTTATATATAATCTTGTTTATTTAAAATATATATTATTTTATATATTATTGTGCATATATGAATAAACAAAACAATGTTTTTTAACAACTAAGCAATTGTGCAAAGATTTTCTTACAACTGATTGATAAAATAAAACCATTGTCCAATGATAATAAACACATTAGATTGATAAAATGAAACCGTTGTACCCTCATCTAAAGAACAATGGTCCAGGTGAAAATAACCGTTGTATAGAGAACCTATGAACAAATGTTTGTGAAGGAGGAACCATTGTGTTACTACTTCTCCAACAACGGATTGAAAATAAGAAACACTTGATTTAGATAATGGTTGACAACGATTTTACCATGTCGTGTTGTTGTTTCTAGTTGTTATACAACGTTTTATGAAACAGGGCCTGTTGTCTTCAACAACATTACACAACAGTTTGTGTACCATTGTCTGAGGTGTGTAAGAGATGGCGCCTCAACAGACAACAGGAAAATATGGTATCAGACAACGGACAAAAACAGTTATCTGATTTAGTTTTCCTTGTAGTGACGAATGATCTCTTTTCTTTTGGATTCCGAATATTATATAAATATTTGGTCTTATGACTATGGACATTGGACAAGCATCTGAAGACTTTCTTTTTCTTTCCTTCCTTTGCTGTAATTGGAGGATTTATATGAAAATTAGGAAAGTTAGCATAACCATGTCTCCATTTTCATGAAGATGTTGCATGAAGATCCAGTTGCAGACATTGACGTCGAAAAGCAAACATTGAGGACAAACTCCAGAAAAGTGCTCAAGTATGGATCACTCATAATTGCTACTGGATGTACCGCCTCAAGGTATTTCAACTATTTTTCTAGTGCCCATCACCCAATATTTCTATCTTCAAAAGTCTTGTCTTCACTAGAAACCCCAAATATTGCCTATTTTGCAGTATTATACTGAAATCGATGTACCTCTCAGCTGCATATTACAGGAAAGAAAAAAATAGTGCATGTACTTCGACGTGGCTATGAAGTCTATGCTATCTCAAAGTAACAAATGAAACCTTATTCTATTTAATCAGTGTAACACTATTATTGGACAGCTAACTTCACTGAGGTTTGTTGGACAAAATTATAGCTACTGATATGCATTAAAGATATAGAATTACTAAGTGATGCTCCATATATTGGTACCTGTATCGATCTCGCCTGAGGTATGTTGAAAGGGTAGGAGTTCTTTTATATGGTCATATATTTACTACTTGTGCTCATTTAATTCATGCTTGGAGCAGAATTGGCTTCTTTCTATGCTAGTTTCTTTGTAGTCTATATTGGTTTTGCAAATCTTGGGTTCTTTAGCCCCTTACTGAGTGAATATCATGACAAAGTTACTAGGTGAAAATAGGTTCTTTCATCCATGATAAGTAGAAATTTAAAATAACCAAATGCAATCTTTATTGGTTCTTGGCTTCAGATTTCCAGATAAAATTGGAGGAAATTTGCCAGGGTTTCACTATATTCGGGACATTGCAGATGCCAATTCACTGATATTGTCACTGGTAATTTACAACTAGCATGCTATCTATTCTGTGAAGCTTACAACTTTGTTTTTCTTCGGTTGTAAGAAACCAAGTTCGATAGAACGTGTAGTTGACTGAATTTGCTACTTTTATGGCTCTTCACAATCTGAAAATTCCCTATCTTTCTTGGGAAATAGCAAAAAAAGTTGTGGTTGCTGGTTGTGGCTATATTGGCATGGGAGTTGCAGCAGTAGTTGCTGCTTGGAAAGTTGACACAACCGTACGTGTTTATCTCCTTAGCGTTTATACGTACTGCTATCATTTAAAATCCTTCAGAAAAGGCAGAATTAATTAGCATTTGAAGAAATCTACTTTTCATTTGAATGGCTCTCTAGGTAGGAACAATCAAATTAAATTAGGGCAATCCAAAACGACGACCTGGGACACTTGAGTGCGGGTTTTGTGCCTGTTGATACACGAAGGAGATTATTGAGAGTGCTGACCCAGATTTGGAGAAGATGGTGAGTTTCTTATCTCATGGATGCTCTTATTGTCATTCACCTTGCACTCATTTAGTCCTACTTGATTGCCTTATATTTATTGTGCTTGGTCTCTTATTGCAGTATGGTAGTATGGTGGTGGACCCATGAGGGATAAATATTGCACTCAAACACAATATGATGAAGTTCTAGATGAGTGGAGTCAGTGCGTCTACTCTCACTTAATTTGAAGTGGTACTGCCAGATTCACAAATATTTTCATTTTAGTTTACGTACTGTTGTGGTTTAAACAAACAGGTTATTATTTTGTGGTGACTGATGTGCATGGTAGATTTGGGTGGAAGTCTAACCTAACAAACGTTTTAGAGGGTCGGTATATATGGGGTGAATATGTTTATGAAAGTACGGTTATTATTATTGTACGGTTATTACATGTTTGACAGGAATTTGGCTTCAAAATCGATATATTAAACGAAGTAATAGTTTGCTTTTTACTTTGGTATACGTAACAAAAATGAAGAAAATTTTACTTTGACATTGATTCAAGAAACGAAGTAATAGAAGCATTTTTTACTTCAGTATATATTGCACTAACAAAGAATAAAGTACCTTTTTTAACTTCGAATATGATAAAAGAGAACGAAGTCAAAGAACTCCTTTTACTTCACTAAATTTTACACAAACAAAGAATAAAATATCGGTTTTACTTCGGAAAAAAATAAATAACCGAAGTAGTAAAGACGTTCTTCAGTGATTTAAAAAGCCCAACCCGGTTTGTCAAATAAAGTTGTGATAGACTTCGGTACATATAAGCAATACACTTTGGTTTTTCAGCGAAATAAAAAAGTACACCTATTACTTCACGCGCCTAGACTTCGGTAAATAGAAAAATAGACTTCAGTGAATATCTGAAGTCTATCAACTTTATTGTACTAGTGTAATAGACTAGGCATGAGGGGCTGAGATAGGCATGGCATTTTGACCCGACCCGGTGGGGAACCCGGTCGACCCGCCCCGACCAGGGTCGGGGATTCCCCGCCAAACTGGGTACCGAGGCCGGGGATACCCGCTCTCATGAAACTGGGGCCGGGGCCGGAGCCGGGATGCCTATCCCTCGACCCACCCCGGACCCGGTATATATATAATTAAAAATTTAATTTTTTATATATTTATTAAATATTTAATTTTAAAAAAAATTGAATTATAAATTATTATATCGTATTTCGTACACTTATATGAATCACGGTTGAAGACGATGAAGATGTCGAATGATGTGTACTTTTATTATGATTATGAACTTAAGTTATGTAATATTTTATTGTGGACTTTTATGAACTTATGTATTTTTTTACAGTTACATAATTACTATTTTATGTGTTTTGACTGAAAAGACATCAGAAAAATAGCTGAAAATAGCTATAAAAACAGCAGCAAACCGAGGGACCGGGTAAGGACTGGGGACCGGGGTTTGACCAGGGTTTGACCGGGGGTTGACCAGGAATTTAACCGGGGATGGGATATTAATCCCCGTACCCGGCTGGGACTGGGGCCGGGGCCGGGGGAAGGAATCCAAAATCGTGGCCGGGGCCGGGAGTTGTGAACCCCGCCCCATCCCCGTCCCATTGCCATCTCTAGACTGAGACCAGTCCCATGAGAGGCCGACCCACTCCATTATGGTCGATCCATCTTGTCTTTTTGAGGGTAAAACTAGTTGCACGAGAAGTATATAATGACGATCCATCTTGTGTTTTTGAGGGCAAAACTAGCTGCACGAGAAGTATATAATGACCTCTCTTCATTAGCTAGGTTCCTTTAGGTCATCATTTTGAAAGCCTAAGTGTGAGGCACTACATTTAAGAAAGAGAGATAACAAAGAAGCTCCCTTCCCTTACTCTACTCTAGTCGTCGACCAAGAAAGGAGGAGGACTTATCCGGTTGTTTCATATGCAGGTGATAAGCAAAGACAGTGGACTCTCGTCGTTGGGTCACCAAGCTTCAATTCATCATCATCAACATCACGCACGATCGAAGTATATCGGTTACTCTTGTTTTCCTTTTGTGATTACACGTATAATGTGATCGATCCTCGGTCGAGATTCAGGTAAGTATATTTTAGTTTGTTGTATATTTTTTAGCCGAATCCTAACACATAATATCTATAACCTTACGACTGTATTTTGATAGAAAATTTATGTGTAATAATCAAGAAAAACGAACTTAAAAACGACACATTCAAATTTGGGAAATGGATATTTTTATGCTCTATATGTATTTTTCTTATTTCGTATTTTCAAATGTACAAGATTATTAGCAAAAAATCCGATCACCTCCAACCTTTGGCAGTATGAGCTGTTTGCCGCCTAGCCCTTGAAAGAATACAAAATCCCCCAATCTTTGAGAAGTTGTACGGAACGCCCCAAACCTTCACTTTTCGGCTATATTTTCTAGTCAAATTTATAAAAATTACACAAAAGTCTAGATTCATCGATGATGGTTCACAAATAAAGATGGTTGTAATACCCGAGATTTTTATTTTCGGTTATCTTGGATTGGTTGTCATTTTATGCCGTATATTTCCTGTTACCGAGCGGTTGGTATTATTTGCTCGTTGATTAATACGTGTTGGTATCGTACTATCGTGTTTATGATGTAAAGCGGATATGTGGTGCCTGTGTTTATGTGATCGTATGTCGTGCTTTATTATTTGTTTATTTTCAATTCGGATCATTGTTGTCCGTTAGCATTTCGTCGCATGTTGCCTGATTGTAGTTTCGTCGAGGAGTTCGTTGTTGTGTCGAGCTCTTGGAGCCGTTATGCAGCCTGTGCAGCAGGAATAGCGCACGTTATGTAATATTATAGCGCACACTATTATGGAACAATTAGCGCAAGCTATCATGTGAGTTAGCGCACGTTAACCGGTGGTCAGTAACTGTCCAGAAGCTATTGGACTGGATTTGAGAGTTCATTAGAGCACACCAATGATTTAGCTAGCGCGCGCTTAATTCACTACTGGACTGAATGTATTGGAATGTTGACCCGTTAGCGCACACAAATGTTATATGTAGCCACGCTAACTGCTCCAGTATATATATATATATATATATATATATATATATATATATATATACACACACTGGAGCAGCAACCCTTCTCATCATTTCTTTCATTTCTTCTCTCCTCCCGTGAAGTCTGAGGCGATCCGACTAGGTTTCGGACTTCTGGTCGATTTTTGCTCCATCCAAGGTGTTTTGGAGAGTCCTAGGTGATTATAACATTATCTAATCCGTTGTTATCCATCGAATCGAGGTATCTTCTTGATTTTCATTGAGTCGACTTTTTTTGAGGAGTTTGTTCTTAATTCCTAATTCAAGCTGGTTTTGATCGGTTGGTGTTAAATGTTGTCTTTGATCATGTTCTATAGATTGTATATCCATAATTCTGATTCGTTCAACCGGTTGATGATTCTAGGGCTCTTGAAGAACTGTGAACATTTAAGGTTCGATTAAACATTTAAATGAGTTTCCCTTCAGTTCTTGGTTGTGAATTCTGTTGTTATTGGTCTTTATCCTCATAGTGATCGTGTTATCATTGTTTCTTGCGAAGGTTGTAGGTTTTCGTGTTTCACCGGTCAAGTCGTGTTCACCGGAGTATTTGCGTGCCGATTCGGAGGCAAGTATCTTGGTTATACGACTTGTATCTTGTGATTAGAGATCACGTGTTGGGTTTGTGATGATTGGTTTACCTTCGAAAACATGGTTCATGTGAATTGGTCATGTATTACTTGTCATAAATATTTGACGGTATTAGTGTTATTCTTGAATGTTCAAGGTGGTGTAATTGTGTTAGTTGTGACAATCATATTGGTTTGGATGTGTACCGTGTTGTGTGTTGATCATGATGTATTGTTCGTTGAGTATTGTTGACGATAATGGTTGGAATGCCGAGATTTCAATATATGTGTGGATGTGTACAGTTGTGGGAATCAATGTGATTGATTGACTGTGTACAGATTTGGTGAAATGTGAATGTGAAAGTTATGAGTTGTGATGCTAAGTTCGCTCGTGTGGGTTCGACGGGACCTACGAGGATTCAGGGCAATCGATCCTGGGATTAGAACTCAGTATGTGGTGCTGAGGTCCAATCGTGCGAGTCTGACGAGGCGATGACACATGGCAATCGATCATGGGACAGTACGTCCAACTGTGTGGGTCCAACGGGGCCTATGGTGACTCGTGGCAATGGATTACCGAGTCGGGACTAGTTGTTATGATTGTTGTGTTTGGTTAAGTCCTTGCTGGTTAATGAACCTATGAAATACGTGACAAGAGATCAAGGGTGTTATGATTGATGATTGATGAATGATATTGGTTTGGTATAGTCCGTACGGGTTGATGAACCTACGGAGATGCGTGACAAGAGTATTATGGACCTGTTTTAACGATCAAAGTTTTGAAAGGAAAGTTTATGAAAATGAAATAGCTGAGTCGATACCCAAGCAATTTGTGTAAATGTTTTCATGTAGTAAAATTATTGAGTTTTGAAGTGGGATTTGGGTTGAGATCCTAACGTTTTGATAAAGTTTTTTAAAAACTTAGGACCGATGTCCTAAAGGCTTTCTGTTTTCTAAAATTCTCGAGATGATGTTTCTATTTTCTAATGTTTCTAGTGCTTTGTTTTATAAACACCAAAACCTCTCGCGAATAATTATTGGATGGTTGTCTTTTTCTGATTGGTGATTAATGTTGCTTGCTACATTTCTTATGGTTATGATACTCGTACTGGCAAATTCGAATTGCTAACTCCTTAAATGAGGGGAATGCGTTTCATGCATTTCAGTTTTGCTCGGTTCGGGGGAGCAATCGCAGGATCGGCATGGAAGATGATGGACTGTGATACTAATCAAGAGTTGAGGAGTTTAGTTTGATGTCGTTGTATCATTGAATTATTTTTCATACTTCCGCTGTATTGTGTTTAGAGCCCTTCGTGGGTATGTGTTAGAAGAAATTTATTTTAGTTTGAATTAGTTGTGTGACCTTATCGGTCCGAGTCGTTATATAGTTGACCCCGGCCGGTCAATCAATTGGTCGTTTTGTAGTATTTGGCCTGGTAGATCCTTGTGAGAAGGGTATACGGCGTGTGATATTCCTGGATGATTTCTGGGGGTGTTACATTTATGGTATCAGAGATTAGGTTGTGGAAACCTAGGCTGTCGGGTCGAGTTGAGTCGTGTTTTTATCACGTCATTCGAGTTGTCGATTGACAAGTCTAGTTGTGTGTTGTCACATCGTGCCATTCATGTGGTCAGATGAGATTAGTATTGCAGGTGACCATCATCTTCGTGCGACCTGTGGATGTAAGTCTCCTCTTTTATGTGTGATATCTGTGATTCATGACTTTGTTATATGTGTGCTGTGAAATAGAATCCGTAATTGATGCTTGTGGTATATTACGTGTATAATAAGCTGGATATATTGAGGGATTGACACCGAGTGGTGTACTGTGATATGAAACCTTCAACATTGAGGTGTCCCAGAAAGTGTATTGACAGTAGAGGTTGTTGAGAAACTCAGGTATATGGTTTCGACGTGTGTTTGAATTTGATATGTATGGGCTATGTTTGTTGAATTGGTAATTTTGTATTCCAGATGGGCATGTGTTTGGAAATCGATTGGTTTCGGATCATTGTTATAATTATATCCACTGCATCTGTGTTTATGAACGGGTGTTTTGGATACTTGGTAAAATGTTACCGTTGATGATCTTTTATCGTGTTTAAAGAATTTTGAGAAAATGATTCTTTTGCGTATTCGTGTTATTTTCGAATATTTTGAGTAAACGATTTTAAAACCTTCACAACATAGATTTTTTTTTTATATTTTTAAATCAAAACCTGATTTTATTTGCGGAAGGGGTGGGGATGAAATTTCCTGAACTGTATAGCGCACGCTAATATGCTAATTAGCGCACGCTAACTAGTTTGGGTAGATAGAATGTTAAAGTTAACACACGCTAACCGTAGGCTTAGCGCGCATTAAGATGCATTGTATTGTATGGTTTGGTCCTGCTTTATAACTTGTACGATGTTATTCGGATGCGATTGTTGATATGTGGGAATGTTTAGTGCGAGTATGAATGGTTTGTCCACCCGGTGATGGTTCAGTGAAACCTCTGGGGGTCGATGCCAAAAAAGCATGGTCGTGGATTACCTTGTGTGTTGTTAATTATGATAATGTTGCATGGTAACATGTTGTAACCTTTATGTTGCTATTTGTGGTGTTGTAGCGTTATATCGTGGTTATCTTGATGATGTTGTTTCCGAAGATATCGATATTTTGGAATGTTGTTTTGCAAATATTTCCAAAGTGAGATGGGTAAGAGTTATGATTCATGGTTTTGATAAAACAGCGTGAGGTATCAAAAATATTTTCAAATTTTCTTTCGGAAAAATATACAAATTCAAAGATTTTCAAATGATTATATAAACTAATACCTCGTGGAGTTTAAAAGGAATGTTATGAATAGTTGACTACAACGATGTGTAGTTGTTAGGGTTGTGTTTATATCGGTATTTGTCAAAACTCTTTTGTTGATTTGGTCATGTATTTCGTTGCTTATGACAGTAGGTTCCAGATATTGCAACTGTAGTTCTTGTATTCGTGCAATTCTCCGAAATGGATATTTTTGTCATGTTACTAATTGTTGCCCTATGTTGATGTTGTGTGATGAATTAGCATTTTGGTATATTATTTTACGATATTATATTTCATTGTATTGAACGATTGCCTGTTCAGTATGCCACGAGGTCGAGGCCATGGTCGCGACCATGGACGTAATCAGGAGCATGATAGGGTGACTCGTTCATTGCCGAGCACCAATCGGTCCGGTACAGATGGTCTGGAGGACCAGTCTGATCAGGGACAACCAGCTGGGGGTAATATCGTTGTTGGCGCTGCCACCATCCTTCAGCAGGTGGCAACCCAATTGGCACATATGAATCAAGTCATGCACCGGAATGACATCCCAGGTGGGGATAATGGAGCTAGTAGATGGTTGCGAGATGTGATGAGAATGCACCCACCTCATTTTGCAGGCTCCTCCGATTCGTTAGGTTGAGAGAACTGACTCTTCCAATTGGCAAGAATATTTGATGTTGTAGCTTGTCCGGATGAAAGGAGGGTCCCCATTGCTCAGTACCTCCCCGACAAGGAAGCTGCAGACTGGTGGGAGGCCTAGCACCTAGAGATCGTACGGCTACTTGGGCCGAGTTCAAGACTGCGATGGAGGCAGAGTATTGTCCGTTTCGTGTTCGAGAGCGCATGATTGTTGTGTTTTTCTCGGCTACGCCCCAGGATGTGTCAATATCCCAGGCAATAGTCGATTATAATCAGCAGCTGTGTCATGTTCGTGAGCAAGTGAGAAGTGAGGCGGACAAGATTCGTTACTTTGATATGCGGATGAAACCCCGTATATGACAGAGTATGGCTACCCTCAAGTGTACTACTTAAGAGAGTGTCAGGATCGAGCTTTAGCCATTGAGATGGCCATTTCGGTGACGGAGGTGGGTCCAAAAAGTAAGAAATAGAAGATTTTAGGTAGCTTCTCAAGGGGTCAAAGAAGTGAGTTCCATGAGTATGTTGTTCGTATCGTTCTTCTGAAAGGACTCCCCATTCGGTTGGTCAATCCAACGATCCTACCCATGTGGGTAGTGTAATATCTGCATTTTTTATCTTTAGTAATTTCATTTTGGACGACTCGCTTGTAAGTGTTTTGGTATTCTGAGACTATTTTGTCTGCATTCATGGCCATTCGAGTTTTGGAGTTGTCTTATGAGATTTTACATATTGTGTAACTTTTCCATGCTTAGGCTCGATTCTCGTAAATCTCGTTCTAAACTGACATTTCGTTACTTTGGCGCGTTCCTTTAATATTTTTGGATACTTTATGACTTCCTGAGTTTGTTAATTGGCCTTGGATCATGATTCTCGGGAGTCTGGGCCGTTTTCTATTTTTTCATAGTTTTGGGGTACTACTATTGGAATTGTTGTTCGTTCCATCAGATGTTGGTATTATGTGTTTGATTGGAGCGTGAGCTTGCATATTGTGCGTCTCATTAGAGCTTCGTTGATTTTTGGCGTCTATCGAGTTTTGTATTTTCGGAGACGTGTATATCCTGACCGGAATTCACCACTGTACTACTGTTTCAGAACAGTTAACGCACGCTACGGGGCATTTAGCGCGCGCTAAGGTGGCATTTCTAGCACACGCTAAGCTCAGGTGTGACTTGTGCTAATCAGGCTGGACAGTAAGTTCTGACTTCTGGAATGAGTTGATTAGCCTACGTTATAAATCTCATTGCGTACGCTAATGAGTCGATTAACATACGTTACCATTTTATTGCGTATGCTAATGCGTATGGGCAGAATATTATGGAATTGGACAGGAGGTTCAGTGATTCTGGACTGAACCAAGCAGCATATGCTAACACAGAAGTTAACGTACGCTAACACGAACGTTAGCGCACACTAAGTTGACATTAACATATGCTAACGGAGAGGACAGAAGCCTATGGACGACGCCTTACCCAGAATAGCGTACGCTAAGCATATCCATAGCGTACGCTAAACCGTTGCCAGTATATATAAGACACCAGCAGTTAATTTCGTCATTTCCTATCCTCTTCTTCTTCCTTCGCGATTCTCGGTGATTGGAAACTGAGTTGTGTGGACCGACCAGACACCATCACCTATCCATTATTTGGAGTCTCTAGTATGGATTAAACATCATCCAATCACCTTCCATCATCCGGATCAAGGTATTCTTCATAGAACCCTCGTTTTTGGGATTTGGGGGGTTTTAGAATGATTTCGTAGTTTTGAATCGAATTAGCCTATATTTTAGTTAGATTATGATTGTATGCTCGTAACCCTTGGTTTTTCCTGTCGTGTTGTGAAATGAAATTAAGTGATTTCCACCGTTGGTCGATATGATCAATTTTGTATTCGTAGTGTCCAACGAATTGTTCCTAAGGGTAGAATCTAGGGTGATTCTTTATATTCCAGTAGTGTTGTAGTTGATTAAGTATCATTATGTGCTAGGAGCACAACTTTGGAGTGAGTTTGGATCGAAGCCCTCTCCGTTCACCATTTCTTCACATCATATTAACCAAGATAAGTACATATGTTACATTATGTTATGTAGAATGTAGATTCGACATAGATGATAATTCGTGATAAATGTGTGGGCGTGTTGTTGTTGTTCACCAACCTGGGGACGGTTCGACGGAACCTCTGGGGGCCGCTACTAAGGGGTAAGACCGCGGAAGTGGTTTCCCACCCGGGGACGGTCAGACAGGGCCTCTGGGGGTCGATACTAAGGGGTATGGCCACGGGTTACCAAGAGTGGATTTTGTGATAATGAAATTTGATGCTATGGTTTTCTTGATGATCATGTCTTGATAAAAATATGGTATTCCGGAATATTAGTTTCTTAAATATTTTCAAATGTGATAACATGTTGAACTGTATTCGTATATAATATTGTGTAATGTTTATTTGCACTAGCTATTCGAATACTAACCGCTTAAATGGTGGAAATACATTTCATGCATTTCAGGTATCGGGAGAACTGAGGAGCCAGCACGGGAAACACATGCAAAGGATGGTCAAGCATGATAATGAGGCTCAGGTCTGCGTCGTTTAGTTATTATGTCTATGTTGTTTGTCGGAGTCAGTCGTGTAAACATATTTTTTTATTTTAAAGATAAGATTGAAGGCCCCTGCATGGGCAATGGATTCGTTTTACATTCTGCTTTCCTACGTTTACACTAAAATGTTTTGGCCGAGGACATGACCTTACTTACCTTATCAAATATTGCCATTATGGTATTACTGTAAATTATGTGAATGTTCTAGCCTGGTAGACCTTGTTTAAGGTTCTACGGTGTGTAATAACCCTTATGAGAATTGGGGTGTTACATTTATGGTATCAGAGCCTTAGGTTGTGAATACCTAGGCTGTCGGTTAATTTAGGTTGTGGTCATGGTGTTGATGATGAGGGAATTCCGCTTTCCCAGTCATCCACGGATTCGGCTTCACATTCAGTGCCGAATACTCTGCCCTTGAGTTCTGATGGACAGCAGGACTTATCAGTTAGCCAGGACCAATCGTCGGGTAATAATGCAGATGCAGGAGCTACTCCTATACTTCAGCAGTTGGTAGCTCAATTAACTCAGATAGCTCAAGGTGAGCACCAGAATCCACCCCCGACTGCAGAAGACGAAGCCAGCAAATGGCTTCATAAAGTGATAAAGATGCACCCCCTCATTTTGCTGGTTCTACTGATTCCTTGGGTTGGGGGAATTGGCTCTTTCAGTTGGGAAGGACTTTCGATGCCGTAGCTTGTCCTGATGACAGGAGGGTACCTATTGTTCAATACGTCCTGGATAAGGAAGCTGCGGAGTGGTGGGAGGCAGTGGCGCCCAAAGATCGTGTAGCCACTTGGGATGAGTTTAAGACCGCTATGGAGGCAGAGTACTGTCCACCACCGGTCCGGTAGCGTAGGATCACTGAGTTCTTTACATCTATGTCGCAAGATGTACCGATATCCCAGGATATTATCACTTATAACCAGCAGTTGGAATACGTGAAAGATCAGGTGAGAACCGAGGCCAATAAGATTCGCTACTTCAATATGCGCATGAAGATGCATATCAGATATAGCATGGCACCACTCATGTGTGCCACATTGAAAGAATACTAAGACCGCGCTTTAGCGATTGAGATGGCAGTTCCAGAGTCAGAGTCTGGATCCGAGGCTAAGAAACAGAAGACTGCTGGTATCTTCTCAGCCGGAAAGGGTAATCGGTTTCCTATGTCGTTGTCTGCTCCTGCATTAGGAAAGAGATCTTTTCATCAGGCTGGAGGCTCCCAGAGTAGTCGAGTGTGTTTTAACTACAGTTAGAGTGAGCACTTGGTGAGGGCTTGTCCATTTCCACTAGTTACATGTTTCTCGTGCGGACGGAGTGTTCATTATGCCCATTGCGAGTCAGTTGCCAGAACAGTCAGAGCTCCGTAACTGCAGCGCAGGGAGAACCTAGTGTTGGTCAGAAGGCTCCAGTTTCACAAAATCCTCAGAGTTCGGGTCGAGGTAGAGGTCGGCGTCAGTTGGACTGCCGTGCAGTGTCGAGTTCGGGATCTCTACACCCCTGTCTATAACAGATGAGACGCACGGAGGATATAGATACTCCAGTGGTATCGGCTACCACTCGGATCCTTTCTCATCCAGTTTCGGTGCTATTTGATTCGGGTGCTACTCATTCTTTTATTGCATGGGATTGTGTATTTCGTATTGGTATTGACTGTTTATTTGAGTGTCAGACGTTTGTAGTGGGTATGTCTAGTAGGGATCGAATGGTTGGGAATCGGGAAGTTAGAGACTGCCAAGTGAGGATCGGGAAATGAGATTGGCCCTCGAACCTCATTGTTGTAGACTTAGAGGGTGAGGATTTGAACATCGGGGATGATTGGCTAAATCATCACGGTGCTATCATGGACTATGAGACTCGTACTATCTCGATAGTGGCTGAGGACGGCACATAACATACTCTTATGGGTTGTAAACCGGGTAGACCAGGGAGTGTGATCAACGCCTTGAAGGCGATGAAACTCCTGAACCAGGGTTGCTTAGGCTATTGGTGCTACGATTTGAAGACAGAAGATGGCGGGGTTGAGATGTCATCGATTTTAGTCGTTAATGAATATCCCGATGTATTTCCGGATGACTAACCAGGATTACCACCGCAGTGGGGAGTCAAGTTCCCTATTGATTTAGAGTCGAATGCAGCTCATGTTTCTCGGGCACCGTATCGCATGACACCGTTAGACATGTTAGAGTTAAAGAAGCAGTTGAGGGAATTGCTAGATATAGGGATATATTCGACCGAGCGCATCTCCATGGGGTGCACCAGTGCTTTTTGTTAAAAATAAGGATGGTTCGCTTCGTTTATGCATCAACTATCGAGAATTAAACAAGCTGACCATCAAAACTAAATACCCTTTTCCCCATATTGATGACTTGTTTGATCAACTTCAGGGAGCGTCAGTCTTCTCGAAGATTGATTTACGTTCGGGTTAATATCAGTTGAGGATTCAGGATAGCGACATACTGAAAGCTGCCTTTCGAACGAGATATGGCCATTACGAGTTTGTGGTTATGCCTTTCGGGCCAACCAATGCCCCAGCAGTGTTCATGCAGTTGATGAACAAGGTCTTTATCGAATATCTGGACAAATTCGTAGTCGTTTTTATTGATGACATTCTTATCTATTCCCGGAGTTAGGAGGAGCACGCTGTACATCTTCGTATTGTGCTAAACATATTGAGAGTTGAGCAGTTGTATATGAAGTCTTCCAAATATGAGTTTTGGCTCAAGGAACTAACATTCCACGGACATGTGATTTCAGCAGAAGGAGTTCGGGTTGACCTACAGAAGATAGAGGCGGTACTGGCGTGGGAACCACCTAAAAAATGTGAAAGAGGTGAGAAGTTTCCTAAGACTTACGGTATACTACCGTAGGTTCGTCGACGGGATTTCCATGATCGCTCGACCACTTACTCAATTACTTCAGAAAACTCATAAATTCGAGTGGAACATGGATAGGCAGAATAGTTTTGAGGAGTTGAAGAGGCGGTTGACTACCGCACCAGTTCTGGCCTTGCCACAGGGGAATGTTCATTTTGTGGTTTATAGTGATGCTTCAGGTCTCGGACTTGGATGTGTTTTGATGCAGAGAGATATGGTTATTGCTTATGCATCTCGATAGTTGAAACCATATGAAGTAAATTATCCTACTCACGATTTAGAATTAGATGCGGTCGTTTTCGCTTTGAAGATTTGGAGGCATTATCTCTATGGGTCATCGTGTAAGATTTACATGGACCATAAGAGTCTGAAGTATATCTTTAGCCAGAAGGAATTGAACATGAGGCAATGTAGGTGGCTAGAATTCATCAAGAATTACGATCTTGAGATTCTTTATCATCCGGGCAAGGCCAATGTAGTAGCAAATGCGTTGAGCCGTAAGCCAATGGCTATTCGGATGTTAGAAGTACTTACGCCTCAAAGCAAGACCCATCGAGATTTAATTTGTTAGAATATCGAGGTTTGTCTTCAGAGAGTTCAGGGTCAGTTGTGTGCGTTAGAAATCACTTCGTCTTTGACTGATGATAACAAAGCGAGGCAGTATGATGACCCGTTTTTAGTTCAGTTGAGGGATGATGTGAAGAAAGGGAAATCCCCTCGGTTTGTAATACAGGAGGACATAATTTTGATATTTCGAGGCAGATTGTGTGTACCATGCGATGTTGAGTTAAGACAGAAGATTCTGAGAGAAGCTCATACTACACCTTATTCCATATATCATGGTACGAGTAAGATGTACAAGGATGTAAGGAGTAATTTATGGTGGAGCAACTTGAAGACGGATGTTGCGAGTTCGTATCGAAGTGTTTGGCCTATCAGTAGGTTAAGATCGAGCATCAGCGACCCGTGGGGTTATTGCGACCACTTCCTGTTTCGGAGTGGAAGTGTGAGGATATTTCTATGGATTTCATTACCAGCATGCCTAGGACTCGGACCGAAATGAACATGATTTGGGTCATTGTTGATCGACTAACTAAATCTGCTCATTTTCTGGGTATTAAGGATACATGGGGACCAGAGAGACTAGCCCGGGTGTTTATTACAAAAATCGTGAGGTTGCATGGGACTCATAAGAGTATTATTTCTGATCGAGATGGTCGATTTGTATCACATTTTTGGCAGGCTGTTCATCGAGCTTTGGGGACTGAGTTGAGACTTAGTACATCATACCATCCCAGACAGACAGACAGTCAGAGCGGATGATACAGACGTTAGAGGATATGTTGAGAGTCTGTGCTTTAGACTAGAAAGATGATTGGGAGTCGCACCTGGCGTTGATCGAGTTTACGTACAACAATAGTTGGCACGCCTTGATCAAAACGGCAACATTTGAAGCTTTGTATGGAAGGAGGTGCAGGTCGCCACTGTGTTGGGATGATGCATCTGAATTGATTGGTACCAAACCGGATTTACTAGTTGAGACGAGAGAGAAGATTGCTTTAATTCGTGATAGGCTGTTGACGACTCAGAGTCGACAGAAGTCCCATGCTGACACGCGTCGCTGCCCGTTAGAGTTTGAGGTTAGGGATCATGTATTACTTAATGTATTATCGACTCGGGGAGTTTACCGCTTCGGTCGGAAGGGCAATCTTAATCCGAGATACATTGGACCTTTTGAGGTTTTAGAGCGAGTTGGAGATCTTGCATATCGGTTGGGTCTGCTGCCGTCCTTAAGTCACGTGCATAACGTATTTCACGTCTCCCAGCTAAGAAAGTACATACTGGACCCTAGTCACGTTATTGATATTGTAGAGATTGAACTGGGACCTGGCATCACATTTGGGGAGATACCGACTCAAATTTTGGAGCATCGGGTAAAACAACTTACGCACAAAACCATTCCTTTAGTTAAAGTGCAATGGTCAAGACACAGATCAGAGGAGGCGACATGGGAAACAGAGGATAATATGAAGGCGAGATATCCCGAGTTATTAACTTTGTAAGTAACATGAAGGCAAGATATCCCGAGTTATTCACTTTGTAAGTTTCGGGACGAAACTTCTTTTTAGAGGGAGAGAATGTAATATCCGCACTTTCTATTTTTAGTAATTTCTATTTTTAGTGTATTTTCATTTCGGACGACTCGCTTGTAATTTTTTGGTATTCTGAGACTATTTTGTTCTGCATTCATGGCCATCCAAACGAGTTTTGGAGTTGTCTTATGAGATTTTACATATTGTGTAACTTTTCCGCACTTAGGCTCGATTCTCGTAAATCTCGTTCTAAACTGATATTTCATTACTTCTGCGAGTTCCTTTAATATTTTTGGATACGTGGAGACTTCCTGAATTTGTTAATTTGCCTCGGAACATGATTCTCGGGAGTTTGGGCCGTTTTGTAATTTTTCATAGTTTTGGGGTACTACTATTGGAATTGTTGTCTGTTCCATCGGATGTTGGTATTATGTGTTTGATTGGAGCGTGAACTTGCATATTGTGCGTCTCATTAGAGATCCGTTGATTTTTGGCGTCTATCGAGTTTTGTATCTTCGGAGACGTGTATATCCTAACCAGAATTCACCACTGTACTACTGTTTCAGATCAGTTAACGCATGCTAACATGGCATTTAGCGCGCGCTAAGGTGACATTTCTAGCGCACGCTAAGCTCAAGTGTGACGTGCACTAATCAGGCTGGATAGTAAGTTCTGACTTATGGAATGAGTTGATTAGCCTACGTTATAGATCCCATTGCGTACGTTAATGAGTCGATTAACGTACGTTACCTTTTCGTTGCATACGCTATTGCGTATGGGTAGAATATTCTGTAATTGGACAGAAAGTTCAGTGATTCTGTACTGAACCAGGTAGAGTACGCTAACACAGAAGTTAACATACGCGAACATTAACGTTAGCGCATGCTAAGTTGACATCAACGTACGCTAACGGGGAGGACAGAAGCCTCTAGACTGCACCTTACTCAGAATAGCGTACGCTAAGCATATCTATAGCGTACGCTAAACCATTGCCAGCATATATTGTTGGAATATTTTATTCCACATATTTATAATTGAGGTTTTTATGATAAGTTGCTAAACAAAGAAAAACAAAAATGAATCAAAGAAAACAACAATGAGTCAAGAAGTAGTCGGAGATAAAAAAACTGGGCAAAAGAATAGTGAACGCACGCTAAATCAAAGATTAGCGCACGCTACATGAAGTGACTAACGCACGCTACGGTGCATGAATAGCGCACGCAAGGAAGAAGCAATTATGTATGCTACACTGGTCAGTTAACATACGCTATGGTACATGAAGTTCGAATTCAAATGAAATCAATCCGTTGGATTGATTCTAGAAAGTCAAAAAGCATGCAACGGATATGAAGACATTACGTACTCTATGTGGTGGTGTTTACATATGTTGAAGGATGTGACCTCATGGATTATGACATCATCTCAACGGCTATCTGAGTACGCAATCAAATATTGCTAACGTACACAACAAGGAGAACATTACATACACTACGATGTATGTTAACGTACGCTACGTAAGAGACAGAAGCTACTGGACTGGAATGACAAGCAGTTAACGTACGCTACACCTATGTCTTATGTACGCTAACAAGCTTAACGTACACTATGCATGAAGCATAACGCACGCTATGAACATGTAGTGACCAACAGCTACTTTAGGCCTTGAAGCCTATAATTACCACTTCATATGGTATTCAACATACAATAACTTCAAGCAAAGCTTATATACTTCAGATACCATTATCTTCCTTATTGTTGTTGTAATCGAGCTTATTTGTTAGAGTTCGAGTGTTTCATTCACTCAAACATACACGAGAGAAAAGAAAGGATTATAGATTTGATTCGGTGTTATTAGAATCGTGGATCCGGCATTGTTAGAATCACAATCTAAATCCGAGTGAGGTTTGTCTAGTACCAGTCGAAAGCTAGATAGGTTGATTCCTTGTCCGATATAAAAGGAAAACGGTTTAGCTTGGAGACTAGAGCATCACGGTTTATCTTGGACCGATTGGAGACAAGACTGTAATGGTTTAGCTTGGACTAATAGAAGACAAGAGCATAAAGGTTTATCTTAAGCCTATAAAAAAAGATACGAAGAGAGGACGTAAGCACATTTGGCCGAACCTCTATAAATCTTGTGTCATTTATCTTCCGCAATTTAAATACGCTTCCACAAACACAAAAGAGTTTGAAAACTCTACATCACACTATTCAAGTGGCGATACTAAACTCAACATATATAGGACAGCAACAGTTAATTTCATCATTTTCCTATCCTCTTCTTCTTCCTTGGCGATTCTCGGCGATTGGAGACTGAGTTGTGTGGATTCCGACCAGACATCATCACCTATCCATAATTTGGAGTCTCTAGTATGGATTTAACATCATCCAATCATCTTCCATTGTCCGGAGCAAGGTATTCTTTGTAAAACCCTAGTTTTTGGCATTTTGGGGGTTTTAGGATGATTTCGTAATTCTGAATCAAATTAGCCTAGATTGTTGTTATATTATGATTGTATGCTCGTAATTTTTGGTTTTCCCTGTCATGTTGTGGACTGAAATTTCATGATTTCCACCGTTGGTCGATTATGATCGATTTCGCCCTCGTAGTGTCCCACGAATTGTTCCTAAGGGTAGAATCTAGGGTGATTCTTTATATTCCAGTAGTGTTGTAGTTGATTAAGTATCATTGTGTGCGAGGAACAAAACTTTGGAGTGAGTTTGGATCGAAGCCCTCTCCGTTCACTATTTCTTCACGTCATATTAATCAAGGCAAGTACATATGTTACATTATATTATGTAGAATGTAAATTCGACATAGATGATACTTCGTGATAAATGTGTGGGTGTGTTATTGTTGTTCTTCCACCTGGGGATAGTTTGACGGAACCTCTGGGGGCCGCTACTAAGGGGTACGGCTAAGGAAGTGGTTTCCCACCTAGGGACGGTCCGACGGGGCCTCTGGGAGTCGATACTAAGGGGTACGGGCACGGGTTACCAAGAGTGGATTTTGTGATAATGAAATATGATGCTATGATTTTCTTGATGATCATGTATTGATGAAAATGTGGTATTCCGGAATATTAATTTCTTAAATGTTTTCAAATGTGACAATCATGTTGAATTGTATTTGTATATAATATTGTTAATTGTGTACTTGCACTAGCTATTCGAATGCTAACCCCTTAAATGGGGGGAATGCGTTTCATGCATTCAGGTATCGGGAGAACTGAGGAGCCATCACGGGAAACGCATGCAAAGGATGGTCAAGCATGATGATGAGGCTCGAGTCTGCGTCGTTTAGTTTATTATGTCTATGTTGTTTGTCGAAGTCAGTCATGTAAATATATTTTTGTTTTAAAGATAAGATTGAAGGCCCCTACATGGGCAATGGATTCGTTTTACATTCTGTTTTCCTACGTTTACACTAGAATGTTTTGTCCGAGGCCACGACCTTACTTACATTATTAAATATTGTCACTATGGGATTACTATAAATTATGTGAATGTCCTAGCCCGGTAGACCTTGATTAAGGTTCTACGGCGTGTAATAACCCTTATGACAATTGGGGTGTTACAGTTAGTAAGGTGAGCAGTGTGAAAATGTATTTCAACTGTAGTCGTGTGGGCCATACAAGTAAGAACTGCCACTCGCCTAAAGTGAATTGTTTCAAGTGTGGTCAAGCGGGACACCAAGCGGTGCATTGTGAGACCGTTGCAAAGATGTTTGGGAACCGAAGTTCCGCTCCTACTCCTGGAGGGCCTAGTGGTGCCCAGTGATAGTATTTTGTGTTTTGTATTGTGGATTGTATCTCGTGCGGAGATTTGATATGTGATGTTTAATGCTTGGTGCTTGATGACTGCTGTTTTGGTTTGAACAATTCCGTGTGGGTTGTTGAACCTACGGAGACACGTGACAAAAGATCACGGGGTCACGAGTATGTTGATATCTGATGTTTGAACATTTATGTTTTGTTATGTGGCACCTTGATATTCTTGTTTTAAGTTTCAGGACGAAATTTATTTTTAGTGGGGTAGAATGTAATAACCGAGATTTTCATTTTCGATTATCTTGAATTGGTTGTCATTTCATGCCGTATATTTTTTGTTACCGAGAGGTTGGTATTATTTGCTCATTGATTGATACATGTTGGTATCGTACTATCGTGTTTACGATGCAAAACGGATATGTGGTGCCTGTGTTTATGTGATAGTATGTCGTGCTTTATTATTTGTTTGTTTTCAATTCGGATCGTTTTTGTTTGTTAACGTTTCGTCGCATGTTGCGTGATTATAGTTTCGTCGAGGAGTTCATTGTTGTGTCGAGCTCTTGGAGCCGTTCTGCAGCCTGTGCAGCAGGAATAGCGCACACTATGTAATATTATAGCGCGCGCTATTATGCAACAGTTAACGCACGCAATCATGTGAGTTAGAGCACGCAATCGTGTGAGTTAGCGCACGCTAACTGGTGGTCAGTAACTGTCCAGAAGCTACTGGACTGTATCTGAGGGTTCATTAGCGCACGCTAATGGCTTAGCTAGCGTGTGCTAAATTCACTACCGGACTGAACGTATTGGAAGTTTGAACTGTTAGCGCATGCTAATTTTATATGTAGCGCATGCTAAGTGCTCCAGTATATATACTGGAGAAGCAACCCTTCTCGTCATTTCTTTCATTTCTTCTCTCCTCCCGCGACGTCTGAGGAGATCCGACTAGGGTTCCGACTTCTGGTCGATTTTTGTTCCATCCAAGGTATTTTGGAGAGTCCTAGGTAATTATAACATCATCTAATCCGTTTTTCTCCGTCAGATCGAGGTATCTACTTGATTTTTCTTGAGTTAACTTTTTTTGAGGATTTTGTTCTTGGTTCCTAATTCAACCCTGTTTTGATAAATCGATTGGTGTTAAATGTTGTCATTGATCATGACCTATAGATTATATATCCATAATTCCGATTCGTTCAACCCGGTTGATGATTCTAGGGATCTTCAAGAACCGTGAACATTTAATGTTCGATTAAATGTTTCAATGAGTTTCCCTTCAGTTGTTGGTTGTGAATTCCATTTTTATTAATCATTATCCTCATAGTGATCGTGTTATCGTCATTTCTTGAGGAGTTGCAGGTTTTTGGGGTTCACCGGTCAAGCCGTGTTCACCGGAGTATTTGCATGCAGATTCCGAGGCAAGTATCTTGCTTATACGACTTGTATCTTGTGATTAGAAATCGCGTGTTGGGTTTGTGTGATTGGCTTACCTTCGAAAACATGGTTCGTGTGAATTGGTCATGTATTACTTGTCATAAATGTTGATGGTATTGGTGTTATTCTTGAATGTTCAATGTGGTGTAACTGTGTTAGTTGTGACAATCATATTGGTTTGGATGTGTACAGTATTGTGCATTGATCATGATGTACTGTTGGTTGAGTATTGTTGATGATAATGGTTGGATTGCTGAGATTGTGATATGTGTGTGGATGTGTACACTTGTGGTAATCAATGTCATTGATTGGCTGTGTACAAATTTAGTGAAATGTGGATGTGAAAGTTATGAGTTGTGATGCTAAGTTCACTCGTGTGGGTTTGACGGACCTACGAGGATTCAGGGCAATCGATCCAGGGATCAGAACCTATTATGTGGTGCTGAGGTCCAATCGTGCGGGTCTGACGAGGCCTACGATGACATATGGAAATAGATCATCGGGTTAGGACAAAGTACGTCCAACCGTGTCGGTCCGAAGGGGCCTACGGTGACTCGTGGCAATGGATCATCGAGTCGGGACTGGTTGTTATGATTTTTGTGTTTGGTTAAGTCCGTGCGGGTTGATGAACCTACGGAAATATGTGACAAGAGATCACGGGTGTTATGATTGATGATTAATGAATGGTATTGGTTTTGTATAGTCCATGTAGGTTGATGAACCTACAGAGATACGTGACAAGAGATCATGGGTATTATGGATCTATTTTAATGATCAACGTTTTGAAAGGAAAGTTTATGAAAATGGAATGGCTGCGCCGAGACCCAAACAATTTGTGCATGTAGTAAAATTATTGAGTTTTGAAATGGGATTTGGGTTGAGACCCTAACGTTTTGATAAAGGTTTTTACAAACTTAGGACCGATGTCCTTAAGGCTTTTTGTTTTCTAAAATTCCCGAGATGATATTTCTATTTGCAAATGATTCTAGTGCTTTGTTTTCTAAACACCAAAACCTCTCGGGAATAATTATTGGATGTTTTTTTTCTCTGATTCGTGATTAATGTTGCTTGCTACATTTCGTATGGTTATGATACATGTACTGGCAAATTCAAATTGCTAACCCCTTAAATAGAGGAAATGCATTTCATGCATTTTATATTTCTCGGTTCGGGGGAGCAGTCGCAGGATCGGCATGGAAGATGATGGACTGCAATACTAATCAAGAGTTGAGGAGTTTAGTTTCATGTCGTTGTATCATTGATTCAGACTTCTGCTGTATTGTGTTTAGACCCCTGCGTAGGTATGTGTTAGAAGAAATTTATTTTGGTTTGAATTAGTTGTACGACCTTATCGGTCCGAGTCGTTATATAGTTGACCCTGTCCGGTCAATCAATTAGTTGTTTTGTAGTATTTTGCCTGGTAGATCCTTGTGAGAAGGGTCTACGGCGTGTGATATTCCCGGATGATTTCTGAGGGTGTTACAATGGTCACCGGTTGCGCGTTTGTCTTCATTAAGGATGATGTTAACCCAAGTATATCCAGCCTAAGAAATTCCAAATCTTCTCACCGTTTATGAAGTATAATGATGGAGAGAACAAGGAGTTATATCTGCCATTAGTGACGGATCTAAGCTCCAAGACCTCTTTCCGGACCAAGTCGAAAATGATATAGTATAGTGGACAACGTGGCTAATGCTCAGGAACAATAAAGTCGGTGGCATGATGCTAGTGACCAAAGAGGACGGACTACCTTGCATCGCTCCATTCATGGCGTGATCCGACCTACACGCGCCTACATATGGTGGTACAGAACTACCATTGAGTTCACCATGGCATGGGCTGAGAGTTAGGGGTGCAGATGATGACTGATTTGACCTTAATTGAAAACCCCAAATTTGATTTTGGGTGAAATTTATGAATTTAATATTGTTCTTATGTCGAATTTTGCAGTTAGAAACTTGTGGAGAAATTTTCGTCTAGTTTTTATATAATTTTGGTTTTGTACTAGTTTGATTTTTTTTTTTAAAAATTTGACATAAAAATATATCCAAAAAGTGAAGGTTTGGAGCATTTCGCACAACTGGTCAAAGGTTGGGGGGAGTTTGCACTTTTTTAAGTGAATGTACAAGTATAATGTTATTATGTTAATTAGAATGTAATGTTAGTACATATAAAATTTGGTAGATATTGACTGACAATGACAATTTCTTATTTGTTTTTATAATGAAAGCATGTGGTTAATGAGTCTTCTTGTAGGAAAATAATTGTAGGAAAATACTTTAGGGGGTGTTCGGTTCACGAATTCCATGTGTTATATATGGGTTTAGAATGGTTAAAATCTCCGCCGATGGTGCAACAATTGAGGATATATCTGAGATATCCCTCCGTTTAGCTTCTGAAGTATCAAAACCAGCCACTGAAAGAGCATTCCGCTTACTCGGCGTCGACACCAACGACCCCTTGCCATTAGCATCCTCAACAGATTTCTTGCGGGCCTCTGCTCTCCACTTTCTATGAGTTTTATTGCCGCTTCCAACTGAAGTACCCGCAGTAAACAAGATTTTAGATGGGCTCATAGAAAAGGGCTGAGATGAAACTCTATGGTGTTTTGGCGGTGAGGGGGCCTGGATCTGGACCTTCTCAGTCAAGGGAATCTTTGAACAATGACTTGATTCAATTGGAATCATCTTCCCTGGTGCATCTGATAAAAGCAATTTCAATGTGGACTTCCGATTCGATACCCTTTCTTCCTCTGTCCTGCCTTCCTCACCACGTGCAGACACAATATCCATGCAAGGGCTCGAAGATCCCATCAACATGGGCTCTGGAGTTTGGGAGTGGAAACTTGCCTCCCTTTCCCCCATATCATCCTCGTGGTTAGATCGCCTCCCAGCTTGAGAATCAACATTATCCTGGGGATTGGGTGAATTTTCGTTGCGGCTCCTCGCCTCTCTCCGGCGACCGGGTGGGTCGGCCTGCAACCATCTACCATATGGAAAATTGCCGGAAGCTACCATATCACGCATCTTGGGCGTGTTGGAATATTTATTCCACACATTATTTAATTTGTGTTTTGATGATTAAAGTTGCTAAACAACAAAACAACATCGAGGCAAAGCAAAACGACGAAGCAGACGAAGACGCAAAAAGTTGCAATCTGGACTGCATTAGCGCACGCTAAAGCATATATGTTAGCGCACGCTAACGGGGAGTAATCTGCATATCAGCCAAGTTTCGAAGTAAGCTGAAGTGAAGTCAGCTGATGAGATAGCGCACGCTACACGTTAGCATTAACGCACGCTATCGAGCCTTGTTACCGTTGGGAAGATATTCAAACACAGAATAACGTATGCAATGAAGTCAGCATTAGCGCACGCTACAAAGTATGATTAGCGCACGCTAAGATGTTTGAATCAAGTCAATCCGAACGTTGGGAAAAGTAAGTCAAAGTCAGCATATCAAACGGATACTTTGACAATCCATGCAATGGATATATTGGATTAGCGCACGCTACAATGTGTTATTAACGCACGCTAATACAAGTTGGTTATGTACGTAAGGCAGAAGGCATAACGTACGCTAAAGAAGAAACGAAGCTACTGGACTGAAACTGGGAACAGTCTAGCGCACGCTACAGGCACGCTAATGAGTTAGCGCACGCTAATAAAGAAGGCTAGCGCACGCTAGCAAGTCAAAACAGCCAGCAACGGCTAGTTTGTGGGAAATGCCTATAAATACCATTCCTATGGTATTGTTTGAGTACAACAACTTCAAGAAAACGAGTCATACATCTGAGAATCATATACTTACATTGTTGTTGTAATATTGAGCTTATTTTGTTAGTTTGAGTGTTTATACATTCAACATTATACACGAGCGAGAAAAAGAAAAGATACGATTGGATTCGGTGTTATTAGGATCAAGGATCCGGCATTGTTAGAATCGCAATCGATATCTAAGTGAGGTTTATCTAGTACCCATAGAAAGCTAGAGTGGTTGATTCCTTATCCAATAGAAAAGGAAAAACGGTTTTACTCGAACCGATAGAAGACGAGCTTGTAACGGTAATCCCTCGACCGATAGAAGAGAGGCGTAGAGGTTTTGATCTTAATCCTAAGAAAAAGATCTTGAGAGAGAGGACGTATGCACGTTTGGCCGAACCTCTATAAATCGCTATGTCGTTTATTTTCCGCAATTTTTATTTACGCTTCCGCACTAACGGCGCAAATATCCGATAATATTCCAACAATTGGTATCGGAGTGGTACTCCAATACGCGGCTTAACATCCGAGTAGAGGAGATCCAAAATGGCGTTCCAATTTGCTCCAAATGAAGATCTTGTGTCGAACCAATCTCCATTTTTCGACGGATCAAATTATATGAAATGGAAAAAGAAGATGTCAATCTTCATTCGAGCTTATGATATTGAGCTGTGGAAAATCATATATCTAGGTCCAAAAATCCCCACGAATTTCAACGGGACTATAAAAACTTTCGAAGAATATGATGATATGGATTGGGAGAACGACCACCAAAATTGTAAGGCAACACAAATGCTTTATTGTGCCTTAAATCCGGAAGATCTCGATCGTATTTCCTCGTGTAATAGTGCCAAAGAAATTTGGAAGAAGTTAGAGGCAACTCACGAAGGAACAAATCAATCAACATGGAGTGATGAAGATGAAGATGATGATCTCAATCAAAATCTCGCTCTCATGGCCCGAAGTACATTCGACGACAGCGACGTCGAAAGCCAGGTTAGTACATCCTCCCGTGATGAACTTTTTGAAGCATTCGAGTTATTACATACGGATTATCAAAATGCTTTAAATGAAATAAAATCCCTCAAGTCTAAATTTAAAACTTTGGAAATTGAAAATTCCAAAGTACTTGAAAAAGGGAAATTTGTCGAAATTGATCATTCGAAATGCCTTGAAAATGAAAATATTTTAAAAAATGATCTTTTAAAAGTTCAAGATGAACTAAAAATTTTGACAAAGAAATTCTCGTGCGGCAACGATAAATTTGAACAAATGTTATGTGTTCAAAAATATACTCTAAATAAAGAGGGGTTAGGATTCAAATCACGTTCGAAAAATGAATCCGTCAATTTCAAAATACCCCGATGTTAAAAATGTTTGAAAATTGGGCATCACATTTCAAATTGCAAAAGCCCAAGACGGACGATAAAAATTAAAAAGATTTGGGTTCCTAAAGGAACAAACATTTCAAATATCGTCTACGTTTCAAAAGAAAAACCAACTATAGGTTGGATCCCCAAAAATAAATTTTGACAAATGATTTTTTACAAAGGGGGAGAAGGAATATTTTTGAGGGAAAGTAATATTTTCAGGGGGAGTTTATACCCTTATTAATGCATAAATTGGTATCATGCATATTTATATTTCATTTGGTATCCTTTATATTTTATTTACTTTTTGATGAAGACAAAAAGGGGGAGAAAGATATGAATTGAGATAAAAAAAGGAGAAGGAGATGAATTGAGATAAAAATGAGAAAAATCGAAGAAGTCGAAAAGAAAAAGAAAGCATACAAAAAGGGGGAGTTAAAACGAAGGAGTTGAAAAATTGAAAAATGAAGAAGTCGAAAAAGAAGAAAAAGAAAAGGATTGGAGAAACTAACGAAACGATGAAAACCGAAAACTTTGATTCGTAGAAATATACATATATTATTTTTACAGATTATCCAATTCAAGAGTTGTTTTGTAATCATCAAAAAGGGGGAGATTGTTGGAATATTTATTCCACACATTATTTAATTTGTGTTTTGATGATTAAAGTTGCTAAACAACAAAACAACATCGAGGCGAAGCAAAACGACGAAGCAGACGAAGACGCAAAAAGTTGCAATCTGGACTGCATTAGCGCACGCTAAAGCATATATGTTAGCGCACGCTAACGGGGAGTAATCTGCATATCAGCCAAGTTTCGAAGTAAGCTGAATTGAAGTCAGCTGATGAGATAACACACGCTACACGTTAGCATTAACGCACGCTATCGAGCCTTGTTACCGTTGGGAAGATATACAAACACAGAATAACGTATGCAATGAAGTCAGCATTAGCGCACGCTACAAAGTATGATTAGCGCACGCTAAGATGTTTGAATCAAGTCAATCCGAACGTTGGGAAAAGTAAGTCAAAGTCAGCATATCAAACGGATACTTTGACAATCCATGCAACAGATATATTGGATTAGCGCACGCTACAATGTGTTATTAACTGATTAGTGCATAATTGATCTAAAATTCATATACAAAATATTCATTTTTCCGGGCATAATTGTACTGATTTGTGATTAAAAATATATATTTTACAGATATGTCCAAACATGAGCTAAAAATGGTTATTTTACAGATTGCTGACATGAAGCATCAAAAAGAACGGAAAACAAGATCAAATCCAACGACGGGAATTTTTCCAGGACAAACGACCATACAAAACGGCGCAAAATGGAGCGTGTTCTGTCGGCCGTTTCACATACGGCGCAACAAGGGCCGTGTCTTGGGCCGTTTCACACACGGCCGGCATTTAGCGCCGTGTCCTCGCGCGTATTCCGGAAGAGACCGAGTCACCACAAAACGGCGCACAAACACGGGGCAAACTGGGCCGTTTTTCATCGCCGTGTTTCAGCAGATGCCATGCAAAATTAGTCCACTTTTGACCAACTTGTGAAATCAACCACAAGATATTTTTTTGGTCAAAAATCTGAAAATTCAAAGACATGGGTGAAGTGTGAACAAAGAATTAAAAAATGATATTACAATAGATATTTTGAATTAAATAATCAATTGTATTCTTGAAAATCACCTATAAAAGGACATGTTCATCCATTGCAAAAATCCCAACCCACATTCTTACCAAGAAATCCTCAACTTCTTGCTAAGAAATACTCCTTTCCTTTAGCAATATATTTTCCTTAGAACTTTCAATTTTAGTTTGTATTTTATTTTTGGTTTGAAGTTTTTCTTTCATTTAGTTTGTAATTGAAAAGTGCTTGATCAATAAGCACTTAGTATTTTACTTAGTGTTTTACTTTCAAATTTTGTAAGCTTGTAACCTTTAAACAAGTTTGAAGTTATATTTTGAAGTTTGTTTCTTGCACTTTGATTCATCATATTCAAGTAAGTTTTATCTATTGTCATTAAGTTCTAGTAATTAAAAGTTTCTATATATATATATATATATTATATATATCAATTATTTCTATTATAATTTTAGTATGTATAAACCGATGAGTAGCTAATCTTTCTTCCTAGGGGAAGGGGGATTTCTATTAGGTTATATATTGAGTATTTGATTGATTTAAACTATTTTTAGGACTAATTGGTTTAAATAGAGATTGATCATATCCTATTTTTACTAATGAAACCTTCTTGATTGATTGTTGAGTGAATTGGAAACATATCTTTTCAATCTATCAAATGTTAATCTTGTTATCAACATCTTAAGATTGCGAAAGTGGTTAAGACATCTTTGATTACGAAAGTACGAAGGTGAAAAGTTGATTACTCGATGAACGATCGTTTATCCTAAAAATAGTCAAGTTAGAGAAATGAAAGGACTAATTGGTTTAAATAGAGATTGATCATATCCTATTTCTACTAGTGAAACCTCCTTGATTGATTGTTAAGTGTATTGGAAACACATCTTTTCAATCTATCAAGTGTTAATCTTGTTATCAACATCTTAAAAAAGTGACAGCGATTAAGACATCTTTGATTACGAAAGTACGGAGGTGAAAAGTTGATTACTCGATAAACATTCGTTTTTTTCTTTTATATCCGTATAAATCAATTCCTATACTCAATTAAAAACCTAATTTAATGAACCCGTATTCCCCTAGATTTTATAAATTCCCAACTCATTTTAATTCTATTCATTTTCACTAGTTAAAAATAGTTTAGTATAAATAGTCTAGTATAAATAGTCTAGTATAAATAGTCTTAATATAAATAGTCTAGTATAAATAGTCTTGTTAAAAATAGTCTTATTAAAATAGTCTTATTAAAAATAGTTTAAATTAAATATAGTGCAATTTAATTTAGTTAATATTTAAAAACCCAAAATATCTTTTTAATATTTTAGTATTTATTTCTCGCAATTTGTAACAAAAATTATACGAAGCCCTGTTGGACAATCCTCGAGAGAAAAGACCTTGGTAGAACTCACCACAAACTACTTCTACCTCGTATATATTTGCGAGCGACTCAAGAACTCCTATTTTTAGGATAAGTTTTTGGCGATCAAATTTTGGCGCCGTTGTGGACTGTTTTAGGCCAAATATAATTTTTCTGTCCGGTCAAGTGGCGGATAACGGTACTCCGTGACTATTAAAGTCGGATTTTTCAGTTTCCCACAACAACTGATATTTGTAGATATTTTATCGTTTTTCATTTTAATTTTTTTTGGTAATGGATGAAACATTGTTTAAAATTGAAAAAAGATTTCCCTTTCTAAGCAAAAATGCAATTTTAAATATTTACAAGACAAGGCTTGAAAGGATGAGGTTGCTTACGAATAAAAGCATACCTTTTGACATAAGATTCATTATCGAAGCCAAAGTAAGAATAGAAGGTGAATTTACAGAAACACCAACTAGATTCTTACCAGGGCTTGGAAAAAGTTCATATGCCAAGAAACGACGAGCAAAGATTCTAGCCGTTTGCTATAAATGTGCTAGATGGAACTGTAATGCAAAATGTCGATCTTTAGGAATTCCATCTACAAACAGAGAAGATAAAATTCAGTTCATTAATGATGGTCTGAATAAGGAGAATTTAGATAATATCGAAATTTCTCTTGACACGCATCCTAGTGGACTTGTGTATTACGGAATTCAATGTTTGTGGAATAAATTCAAACCAGAATATGAACAACGTCTTGGGAATCTGACGTTAAAAGACCCTGTTTGCCAATTTGTAAGAAAATTGGATGGGAAGCTTCTCCCCGACTCATAGAAGGCGTTTAAGCCGTTTCTGAACGTAAAATCAGAGGAAGATGTGAGCCACAATCACAACTACTGTACATACACGTAAGTATCTTTTATTTTTGTCGTATGGTGAGATTTTCTGAATAAAAAATGTGATACGCGATAAAAGCTTTCATTATTCTATTGAGTAGTTGAAGCACAATCAAACGCAATCACAAACTTGTTAAACAATTTTTCCTCATTTTTTCTTCTATAAATAACCTTTGTGCTTGTTTCTTTTATTCATCCCTCAAACTTGTACTTTTCTCTTTTTCTCTCTAAATAAATTTCTTTTCAAAAATGGAGTCATCATCTTCCACAAAAAAATTTAGCACACCGCATTTTTGGTGGAGCTAGTTATGGAAAAGAGGCATGCTTCATCAAGCGACCCACGACTTGGGTCGTACCTTAGGAGAAAAATGCATGCATGTAGTTTACGGAGGAGGAAGTCTAGGATTAATGGGACGAGTTGCTGCTTCTGCCTATATGGAAGGAGTAAGAGTATTGGGAGTAATCCCAAAACCTCTGGCCGAAAGTAAAATCACCGGTCAACTATTGGAGATGAGTTTAGATCTGTGAATATGCAAGATCGCATAACTCACATGATAAATAATTCTGGCGCCTTTATCGCCCTTCCGGTGGTTTTGGCACCCTTGAGGAACTTTTTCATGTGGTTACCAGAGCCCGGCTAAATGTTCATCAAAACCAATAGGAGTGCTTAATGTCAATGGTTTCTTTGATGGTTTACTGTCTTTCATCGACTACTCTGCCGAAAAGGGCTTTATTTCCGAGCGTGCAAAACGAATCATAGTCGTTGCAACAACACCGTAAGAACTAATCAAAAACTCAATGAATTTGTTCCTCAACCAGATCCACTCTAGCTAAAATTGTCCAGGTAGAAGATTTTACGTGAGAAAACGAAAAGTGGATTCATTCCTCTCCCTTTGATAACCCATGACGGACCTCTTGTATTTTTACTTTACTGTGTGTAATAATCGTGCTAAATGATGGCGGCTTAAGGAGTTTCTTCTTGATCTCTTGACGCGCATCTATTCGCGATTTATGTATTCTTTGTAATTTTTATTTCGTGTTTTGCTTTTTTTTTTTTAAAAACTTTGATGGCGGCGTAAGGCGACTCTTCTGACTTTCTTGATGCGCATCTAAAAATTATGTTATACTTACGAGTATATTTTAATTTCTTTTGTGTGTGCCTCGTATATTTATTCTCTTGCATTCTAAAAGGCGTTAGGCTCGGACATCAACTTTCTTAACAGGAGTATTCTCGCTTTTCTCGCATTGATTTTTATTTTTATTTTATAAAGCGAGACGCTTTATTTTCAAGTTTGGGGTGGTTTGTTTTAGTATTTTGGTGTGTTGTAATTTTGGTGTGGTTTGTTTAATAATTTTGGTGTGTTTTGATTGATTTGGTTATTTGCCTTAATTTTTTTTAGATATATATATTATTTTGATTTGTGAGATTTCTAGATCTGGCCATAACACCAATAAATTAGCTATATACAAGCTTCTAAAATTGTTTTAACCGGTAAAAAAATTGTATATTCCAAAATTTTGAGCCTTAATCTCTCTTTCCAAACCTTATAGTTATCATATAAAATCGAGTCATTCGTTACCTTGAGAAAAGAAGAATCAGTCGGTTGATGAAAAATAGAACTGAAATTTACTTAATTTGTGGAGTTTTTGATTTTTCATGCTTAACTAATAAATGATTTTCTGCAAAAATTCTATTCCCTAAAAAAAAAGGAGTCATTGGTGAAAAGAGCTACACGTTAGCAAATAACGGTGTGAAAGCTATCACCTAAAAAAATAAATGACGAAAAGGAGAAGTGTTGAGCAGCAACAGCTGCCTAATTTTGGAAGTCTTAAATTTTGCGAAAAATAAAGGACTAACCATTGTTGGTGCGTAGCTGCCGTCTCAGAAAAATTGGTGAAAAGAGCTACACGTTAGCAAATAACGGTGTGAAAGCTATCACCTTTTTACGAAAGAAAATAATGAGATAGAAATTGTGTTAGTGAAAAGAGCTACACGTTAGCAAATAACGGTGTGAAAGCTATCACTAAAAGGGATGTAGTTTATGAGCAGATTTGAATTAATTAGCAACTGAATTTCAATACACTCAATTTTGTGAAAATCACAATATTTGATGACGCCGATGAAATTCTTCTTCATATTGAGTCGAAAAATAAACGAGTGATCGAGAGCAACCATTAAAGGGAGTCGTGTGAAGTCACGAGTGGGAAAGAAATAATCAACCTTTTAGGTGGAAAACCTTGTATTTTGGAATTACAAAAATAAAAACCGTGTTTTAACTTCAAAATCGTTAGTAGATTTATTTTGAATCTTGATTCATTTCTATCTACTGAATAAAGTTGGTTATTGTGTATTAATGGCATTTTGATCTCTTTTTATCTTTATATATAATTATTTTTCTTAAATTTGTGTGTATTATTTTTTATTTTTTATTTTATGTCTTATTTTAATTTTTAATTTTTATTTTGTGTGTGATTAATAAAGAGTCTTGCTCGGGACTAGCAAGAATTTAAGTGTGGGGTATTTGATTAGTGCATAATTGATCTAAAATTCATATACAAAATATTCATTTTTTCGGGCATAATTGTACTGATTTGTGATTAAAAATATATATTTTACAGATATGTCCAAACATGAGCTAAAAATGGTTATTTTACAGATTGCTGACATGAAGCATCAAAAAGAACGGAAAACAAGATCAAATCCAACGACGGGAATTTTTCCAGACAAACGACCATACAAAACGGCGCAAAATGGATCGTGTTCGGGCCGTTTCACATACGGCGCAACAAGGGCCGTGTCTTGGGCCGTTTCACACACGGCCGGCATTTAGCGCCGTGTCCTCGCGCGTATTCCGGAAGAGACCGAGTCACCACAAACGGCGCACAAACACGGGGCAACCGGGCCGTTTTCATCGCCGTGTTTCACAGATGCCATGCAAAATTAGTCCGCTTTTGACCAACTTGTGAAATCAACCACAAGATATTTTTTGGTCAAAAATCTGAAAATTCAAATTCATGGGTTAAGTGTGAACAAAGAATTAAAAATTGATATTACAATAGATATTTTGAATTAAATAATCAATTGTATTCTTGAAAATCACCTATAAAAGGACATGTTCATCCATTGCAAAAATCCCAACCCACATTCTTACCAAGAAATCCTCAACTTCTTGCTAAGAAATACTCCTTTCCTTTAGCAATATATTTTCCTTAGAACTTTCAATTTTAGTTTGTATTTTATTTTTGGTTTGAAGTTTTTCTTTCATTTAGTTTGTAATTGAAAAGTGCTTGATCAATAAGCACTTAGTATTTTACTTAGTGTTTTACTTTCAAATTTTGTAAGCTTGTAACCTTTAAACAAGTTTGAAGTTATATTTTGAAGTTTGTTTCTTGCACTTTGATTCATCATATTCAAGTAAGTTTTATCTATTGTCATTAAGTTCTAGTAATTAAAAGTTTCTATATATATATTATATATATCAATTATTTCTATTATAATTTTAGTATGTATAAACCGATGAGTAGCTAATCTTTCTTCCTAGGGGAAGGGGATTTCTATTAGGTTATATATTGAGTATTTGATTGATTTAAACTATTTTTAGGACTAATTGGTTTAAATAGAGATTGATCATATCCTATTTTTACTAATGAAACCTTCTTGATTGATTGTTGAGTGAATTGGAAACATATCTTTTCAATCTATCAAATGTTAATCTTGTTATCAACATCTTAAGATTGCGAAAGTGGTTAAGACATCTTTGATTACGAAAGTACGGAGGTGAAAAGTTGATTACTCGATGAACGATCGTTTATCCTAAAAATAGTCAAGTTAGAGAAATGAAAGGACTAATTGGTTTAAATAGAGATTGATCATATCCTATTTCTACTAGTGAAACCTCCTTGATTGATTGTTAAGTGTATTGGAAACACATCTTTTCAATCTATCAAGTGTTAATCTTGTTATCAACATCTTAAAAAAGTGACAGCGATTAAGACATCTTTGATTACGAAAGTACGGAGGTGAAAAGTTGATTACTCGATAAACATTCGTTTTTTTCTTTTATATCCGTATAAATCAATTCCTATACTCAATTAAAAACCTAATTTAATGAACCCGTATTCCCCTAGATTTTATAAATTCCCAACTCATTTTAATTCTATTCATTTTCACTAGTTAAAAATAGTTTAGTATAAATAGTCTAGTATAAATAGTCTAGTATAAATAGTCTTAATATAAATAGTCTAGTATAAATAGTCTTGTTAAAAATAGTCTTATTAAAAATAGTTTAAATTAAATATAGTGCAATTTAATTTAGTTAATATTTAAAAACCCAAAAATATCTTTTTTAATATTTTAGTATTTATTTCTCGCAATTTGTAACAAAAAATTATACGAAGCCCTGTTGGACAATCCTCGAGAGAAAAGACCTTGGTAGAACTCACCACAAACTACTTCTACCTCGTATATATTTGCGAGCGACTCAAGAACTCCTATTTTTAGGATAAGTTTTTTGGCGGTTTGTTTTAGTATTTTGGTGTGTTGTAATTTTGGTGTGGTTTGTTTAATAATTTTGGTGTGTTTTGATTGATTTGGTTATTTGCCTTAATTTTTTTTATATATATATATATTATTTTGATTTGTGAGATTTCTAGATCCGGCCATAACACCAATAAATTAGCTATATACAAGCTTCTAAAATTGTTTTAACCGGTAAAAAAATTGTATATTCCAAAATTTTGAGCCTTAATCTCTCTTTCCAAACCTTATAGTTATCATATAAAATCGAGTCATTCGTTACCTTGAGAAAAGAAGAATCAGTCGGTTGATGAAAAATAGAACTGAAATTTACTTAATTTGTGGAGTTTTTGATTTTTCATGCTTAACTAATAAATGATCTTCTCGCAAAAATTCTATTCCCTAAAAAAGGAGTCATTGGTGAAAAGAGCTACACGTTAGCAAATAACGGTGAAAGCTATCACCTAAAAAAATAAATGACGAAAAGGAGAAGTGTTGAGCAAAGAATAAATGCCTAATTTTGGAAGTCTTAAATTTTATAAAAATAAAGGACTAACCATTGTTGGTGCGTAGGCTGTAGTCTCGAAAAATTGGTGAAAAGAGCTACACGTTAGCAAATAACGGTGTGAAAGCTATCACCTTTTTACGAAAGAAAATAATGAGATAGAAATTGTGTTAGTGAAAAGAGCTACACGTTAGCAAATAACGGTGTGAAAGCTATCACTAAAAGGGATGTAGTTTCTGAGCGATTTGAATTAATTAGCAATTGAATTTCAATACACTCAATTTTGTGAAAATCACAATATTTGATGACGCCGATGAAATTCTTCTTCATATTGAGTCGAAAAATAAACGAGTGATCGAGAGCAACCATTAAAGGGAGTCGTGTGAAGTCACGAGTGGGAAAGAAATAATCAACCTTTTAGGTGGAAAACCTTGTATTTTGGAATTACAAAAATAAAAACCGTGTTTTAACTTCAAAATCGTTAGTAGATTTATTTTGAATCTTGATTCATTTCTATCTACTGTATAAAGTTGGTTATTGTGTATTAATGGCATTTTGATCTCTTTTTATCTTTATATATAATTATTTTTCTTAAATTTGTGTGTATTAGTTTTTATTTTTTATTTTATGTCTTATTTTAATTTTTAATTTTTATTTTGTGTGTGATTAATAAAGAGTCTTGCTCGGGACTAGCAAGAATTTAAGTGTGGGGTATTTGATTAGTGCATAATTGATCTAAAATTCATATACAAAATATTCATTTTTTCGGGCATAATTGTACTGATTTGTGATTAAAAATATATATTTTACAGATATGTCCAAACATGAGCTAAAAATGGTTATTTTACTGATTATTGACATGAAGCATCAAAAGAACGGAAAACAAGATCAAATCCAACGACGGAATTTTTCCAGGACAAACGACCATACAAAACGGCGCAAAATGGACTGTGTTCTGTCGGCCGTTTCACATACGGCGCAACAAGGGCCGTGTCTTGGGCCGTTTCACACACGGCCGGCATTTAGCGCCGTGTCCTCGCGCGTATTCCGGAAGAGACCGAGTCACCACAAAACGGCGCACAAACACGGGGCAAACTGGGCCGTTTTTCATCGCCGTGTTTCAACAGATGCCATGCAAAATTAGTCCACTTTTGACCAACTTGTGAAATCAACCACAAGATATTTTTTTGGTCAAAAATCTGAAAATTCAAAGACATGGGTGAAGTGTGAACAAAGAATTAAAAAAAATGATATTACAATAGATATTTTGAATTAAATAATCAATTGTATTCTTGAAAATCACCTATAAAAGGACATGTTCATCCATTGCAAAAATCCCAACCCACATTCTTACCAAGAAATCCTCAACTTCTTGCTAAGAAATACTCCTTTCCTTTAGCAATATATTTTCCTTAGAACTTTCAATTTTAGTTTGTATTTTATTTTTGGTTTGAAGTTTTTCTTTCATTTAGTTTGTAATTGAAAAGTGCTTGATCAATAAGCACTTAGTATTTTACTTAGTGTTTTACTTTCAAATTTTGTAAGCTTGTAACCTTTAAACAAGTTTGAAGTTATATTTTGAAGTTTGTTTCTTGCACTTTGATTCATCATATTCAAGTAAGTTTTATCTATTGTCATTAAGTTCTAGTAATTAAAAGTTTCTATATATATATTATATATATCAATTATTTCTATTATAATTTTAGTATGTATAAACCGATGAGTAGCTAATCTTTCTTCCTAGGGAAGGGGATTTCTATTAGGTTATATATTGAGTATTTGATTGATTTAAACTATTTTTAGGACTAATTGGTTTAAATAGAGATTGATCATATCCTATTTTTACTAATGAAACCTTCTTGATTGATTGTTGAGTGAATTGGAAACATATCTTTTCAATCTATCAAATGTTAATCTTGTTATCAACATCTTAAGATTGCGAAAGTGGTTAAGACATCTTTGATTACGAAAGTACGGAGGTGAAAAGTTGATTACTCGATGAACGATCGTTTATCCTAAAAATAGTCAAGTTAGAGAAATGAAAGGACTAATTGGTTTAAATAGAGATTGATCATATCCTATTTCTACTAGTGAAACCTCCTTGATTGATTGTTAAGTGTATTGGAAACACATCTTTTCAATCTATCAAGTGTTAATCTTGTTATCAACATCTTAAAAAAGTGACAGCGAATAAGACATCTTTGATTACGAAAGTACGGAGGTGAAAAGTTGATTACTCGATAAACATTCGTTTTTTTTCTTTTATATCCGTATAAATCAATTCCTATACTCAATTAAAAACCTAATTTAATGAACCCGTATTCCCCTAGATTTTATAAATTCCCAACTCATTTTAATTCTATTCATTTTCACTAGTTAAAAATAGTTTAGTATAAATAGTCTAGTATAAATAGTCTAGTATAAATAGTCTTAATATAAATAGTCTAGTATAAATAGTCTTGTTAAAAATAGTCTTATTAAAATAGTCTTATTAAAAATAGTTTAAATTAAATATAGTGCAATTTAATTTAGTTAATATTTAAAAACCCAAAAATATCTTTTTTAATATTTTAGTATTTATTTCTCGCAATTTGTAACAAAAAATTATACGAAGCCCTGTTGGACAATCCTCGAGAGAAAAGACCTTGGTAGAACTCACCACAAACTACTTCTACCTCGTATATATTTGCGAGCGACTCAAGAACTCCTATTTTTAGGATAAGTTTTTTGGCCGATCATTAACGCACGCTAATACAAGTTGGTTACGTACGTAAGGCAGAAGGCATAACGTACGCTAAAGAAGAAACGAAGCTACTGGACTGAAACTGGGAACAGTCTAGCGCACGCTACAGGCACGCTAATGAGTTAGCGCACGCTAATAAAGAAGGCTAGCGCACGCTAGCAAGTCAAAACAACCAGCAACGACTAGTTTGTGGGAAATGCCTATAAATACCATTCCTATGGTATTGTTTGAGTACAACAACTTCAAGAAAACGAGTCATACATCTGAGAATCATATACTTACATTGTTGTTGTAATATTGAGCTTATTTTGTTAGTTTGAGTGTTTATACATTCAACATTATACACGAGCGAGAAAAAGAAAAGATACGATTGGATTCGGTGTTATTAGGATCAAGGATCCGGCATTGTTAGAATCGCAATCGATATCTAAGTGAGGTTTATCTAGTACCCATAGAAAGCTAGAGTGGTTGATTCCTTATCCAATAGAAAAGGAAAAACAGTTTTACTCGGACCGATAGAAGACGAGCTTGTAACGGTAATCCCTCGACCGATAGAAGAGAGGCGTAGAGGTTTTGATCTTAATCCTAAGAAAAAGATCTTGAGAGAGAGGACGTAGGAACGTTTGGCCGAACCTCTATAAATCGCTGTGTCGTTTATTTTCCGCAATTTTTATTTACGCTTCCGCACAAACGGCGCAAATATCCGATAATATTCCAACAATTGGTATCGGAGCGGTACTCCAATACGCGGCTTAACATCCGAGGAGAGAAGATCCAAAATGGCGTTCCAATTTGCTCCAAATGAATATCTTATGTCGAACCAATCTCCATTTTTCGACGGATCAAATTATATGAAATGGAAAAAGAAGATGTCAATCTTCATTCGAGCTTATGATATTAAGCTGTGGAAAATCATATATCTAGGTCCAAAAATTCCCACGAATTTCAAAGGGACTATAAAAAGTTTCGAAGAATATGATGATATGGATTGGGAGAACGACCACCAAAATTGTAAGGCAACACAAATGCTTTATTGTGCCTTAAATCCGGAAGATCTCGATCGTATTTCCTCGTGTAATAGTGCCAAAGAAATTTGGAAGAAGTTAGAGGCAACTCACGAAGGAACAAATCAATCAACATGGAGTGATGAAGATGAAGATGATGATCTCAATCAAAATCTCGCTCTCATGGCCCGAAGTGCATTCGACGACAGCGACGTCGAAAGCCAGGTTAGTACATCCTCCCGTGATGAACTTTTTGAAGCATTCGAGTTATTACATACGGATAATCAAAATGCTTTAAATGAAATAAAATCCCTCAAGTCTAAATTTAAAACTTTGGAAATTGAAAATTCCAAAATACTTGAAAAAGGGAAATTTGTCGAAATTGATCATTCGAAATGCCTTGAAAATGAAAATATTTTAAAAAAATGATCTTTTAAAAGTTCAAGATGAACTAAAAATTTTGACAAAGAAATTCTCGTGCGGCAACGATAAATTTGAACAAATGTTATGTGTTCAAAAATATACTCTAAATAAAGAGGGGTTAGGATTCAAATCACGTTCGAAAAACGAATCCGTCAATTTCAAAATACCCCGATGTGAAAAATGTTTGAAAATTGGGCATCACATTTCAAATTGCAAAAGCCCAAGACGGACGATAAAAATTAAAAAGATTTGGGTTCCTAAAGGAACAAACATTTCAAATATCGTCTACGTTTCAAAAGAAAAACCAACTATAGGTTGGATCCCCAAAAATAAATTTTGACAAATGATTTTTTACAAAGGGGGAGAAGGAATATTTTTGAGGGAAAGTAATATTTTCAGGGGGAGTTTATACTCTTATTAATGCATAAATTGGTATCATGCATATTTATATTTCATTTGGTATCCTTTATATTTTATTTACTTTTTGATGAAGACAAAAAGGGGGAGAAAGATATGAATTGAGATAAAAAAAGGAGAAGGAGATGAATTGAGATAAAAATGAGAATAATCGAAGAAGTCGAAAAGAAAAAGAAAGCATACAAAAAGGGGGAGTTAAAACGAAGGAGTTGAAAAATTGAAAAATGAAGAAGTCGAAAAAGAAGAAAAAGAAAAGGATTGGAGAAACTAACGAAACGATGAAAACCGAAAACTTTGATTCGTAGAAATATACATATATTATTTTTACAGATTATCCAATTCAAGAGTTGTTTTGTAATCATCAAAAAGGGGGAGATTGTTGGAATATTTATTCCACACATTATTTAATTTGTGTTTTGATGATTAAAGTTGCTAAACAACAAAACAACATCGAGGCGAAGCAAAACGACGAAGCAGACGAAGAAGCAAAAAGTTGCAATCTGGACTGCATTAGCGCACGCTAAAGCATATATGTTAGCGCACGCTAACGGGGAGTAATCTGCATATCAGCCAAGTTTCGAAGTAAGCTGAAGTGAAGTCAGCTGATGAGATAGCGCACGCTACACGTTAGCATTAACGCACACTATCGAGCCTTGTTACCGTTGCGAAGATATTCAAACACAGAATAACGTATGCAATGAAGTCAGCATTAGCGCACGCTACAAAGTATGATTAGCGCACGCTAACATGTTTGAATCAAGTCAATCCGAACGTTGGGAAAAGTAAGTCAAAATCAGCATATCAAACGGATACTTTGACAATCCATGCAACGGATATATTAGATTAGCGCACGCTACATTGTGTTATTAACGCACGCTAATACAAGTTGGTTACGTACGTAAGGTAGAAGGCATAACGTACGCTAAAGAAGAAACGAAGCTACTGGACTGAAACTGGGAACAGTCTAGCGCACGCTACAGGCACGCTAATGAGTTAGCGCACGCTAATAAAGAAGGCTAGCACACGCTAGCAAGTCAAAACAGCCAGCAACGGCTAGTTTGTGGGAAATGCCTATAAATACCATTCCTATGGTATTGTTTGAGTACAACAACTTCAAGAAAACGAGTCATACATCTGAGAATCATATACTTACATTGTTGTTGTAATATTGAGCTTATTTTGTTAGTTTGAGTGTTTATACATTCAACATTATACACGAGCGAGAAAAAGAAAAGATACGATTGGATTCGGTGTTATTAGGATCAAGGATCCGGCATTGTTAGAATCGCAATCGATATCTAAGTGAGGTTTATCTAGTACCCATAGAAAGCTAGAGTGGTTGATTCCTTATCCAATAAAAAAGGAAAAACGGTTTTACTCGGACCGATAGAAGACGAACTTGTAACGGTAATCCCTCGACCGATAGAAGAGAGGCGTAGAGGTTTTGATCTTAATCCTAAGAAAAAGATCTTGAGAGAGAGGACGTAGGCACGTTTGGCCGAACCTCTATAAATCGCTGTGTCGTTTATTTTCCGCAATTTTTATTTATGCTTCCGCACAAACGGCGCAAATATCCGATAATATTCCAACAGGGCGAACGACAATCTGGGACCCCATGCCCAATAATGCCACAAACAAAACAATAGCCAGGCACTCTCTCGTACCGGAAATCAACCCAAACTCTTTCGCCTTTCGAGCCTAATTGGATCGGGGCTCCCCGACGCAAAGGTTTAGAAATATCCACTAGAGTTCGCACCCTCATGAAAGGGCCCATGCAACGCCCTTGAGAATCAGAATCGACCTCTAATGAAATACCAATACCATCTCCAATGACATGGCCAATATTCTCAGTCATGCCAAAGTCAGGGATATTGAGAACCTGGACCCAGAAGCGAGTGTGCGTGAAATATGAAACCTCAGCAGCGTTAAATCCCTAGTACTCCTTCAGAACAATGAGTGACCTATTAAAGGTCCAGGGCTCAAGTGCCAAAATCCTTTCTATTTCACACTCAACTTCAAACACGAAGAAGAAGACATCTTGGGCAATATCCACAATCTCAAAACCGCCAGCCACCTTCCATAGACGAGTGATGGCTTGTTTGAAAGTCTGTTTGCTGTAAGGGCGTCGGGTAAGAAGTTTCCCCAACAAACCCTTCCTTACCAATGCTTTACCCTCTCGTGCGCTAGGCGGGCTGCGGAAGTTAATTCGCAGTGAATCCCCGGACATCATCTTCATTTCGGAGATGAAGTTATTTGGTATTGGAGCTAGCAAACTTAGAGGAAAGGTTGGGTTCAGTTGTGGGGTTACGGTAGATAGTATTGGCAAGAGCGGTGGATTGGCGCTTTTGTGGAAGGAGGGTGTCGATGTGTCTATCAAGCTGATGTCTCGTTACTTTATTGATGCTTTTATTTCTTTAAATGGTATATGCTGGAGGTTTACCAGTTTTTACGGGAATCCTAGGCGAAGTCAGAGGGCGGACTCCTGGACTTTACTTAGACGCCTTAGTCACCAGGCTGATTTGCCTTGGGTTGTTGGAGGCGACTTTAATGAGATGGCCTTTGTTGATGAGAAGGAGGGCGGGGTCTGGAATGTGCCGCAAGGAATGGAATGCCTTCCGTGATGCTTTATATGCCTTCGTGGTCCAAGGTACACATGGCGGAAGAATCTCTCCGAGGTGAATAACCTTCATGAACGCCTCGATCGTTTTGTGGGTAATCGGAAATGGATGGATGAGTTCCCTGGTTTTGAGGTTATTCACTTGGGGTTTTTTGGTTCCGACCATCGAGCAATATATCTCCTTACTGATGGTTCCAAAAGACGCCCAACTAGATAGGGTCGAGCAAGTGGATTTCGCTTCGATCCCGTGTGGATGTCGGCTGATTCCTTTGGGGATGTGCTCAATACTTGTTGGACTGATAGTAGGAGACATAGAGGGTTCTATCTCTCTGATTCGTTACGAGAGTGCGGATTGTCACTCAAAGCTTGGAGCAGAACTGAATTTGGCAACATTGCCAAGCGAGCAAACGAGCTACAAAAAGAGCTTGATAATGCTAATAATGTCCCACCCCAATATATGGATTTTGCAAAAATCACTGGACTTCAGAAAGAACTGGATCGTGCTTTGGAAGTTGAGGAGTATTATTGGCGACAAAGATCGAGGGTTGAGTGGCTTAAAGGTGGCGACCGTAACACTAAATTTTTCCATCAAAAAGCATCAGCGAGGAAGCGTAAGAATTTGATTAATGGATTGGAATCTGAGTTGGGAGATAAGGTTGTGGAGACTGGCGAGATCACTAAGGTACTTGAGCTCTATTTCTCGGACATCTTCTCCTCCTCATATCCGTCAGCGGAGGATCTAACTTGAGTGACAGAGACTATAACAGCTTCTCTTTCGGCTGAGATGAGGGAAACTCTTGATGCTCCGTTTACCGCGGATGAAGTTAAGAGAGCCCTTTTTGGCATGGGGCCTACTAAAGCTCCAGGCCCGGATGGATTCCAGCCAATATTCTTCCAAAAGAACTGGGTTATCCTTGGCAGTGATGTTGTTGATTCAGTGTTGGGGGTCCTAAATGAGGGGATATCAGTGGATGAATTTAATGAGACGTTTATTGTGTTGATCCCCAAAATTGCCAACCCGCAACGTGTTTCAGATTATAGGCCGATCAGCTTGTGCAATGTGGTCTATAAAATTGTCTCTCAAATCCATAGCAAACATATTGAAAGTTGTCCTTCCATCCTTGATATCGGAGGAACAGAGTGCTTTTGTGCCGGGGCAGTTAATTTCGGATAATGTTTTAGCAGCTTATGAAACACTACATACCTTGAGAAGCAAATCTAATGGTCGAGTAGGTGTGATGGGGCTAAAACTAGATTTAAGCAAAGTTTATGACAGGGTCGAGTGGGATTTCTTGAGGGCAGTTTTGACTCGTATGGGTTTTAGTCACCGATGGTTAAGTTTGGTGTTGGACTGTGTTTCTTCAGCAAGATTCGCCTTCAAATTTAATGGAGTTGTAAATGGGTCCGTTACACCTCATCGGGGACTGAGGCAGGGGTGCCCACTCTCTCCATACCTTTTCTTACTTTGTGTGGAAGGCTTGTCCTCATTGTTACGCCATTCTGTGTGTCAGGGACTTATTCAGGGGATTGCAGCTGCGAGAGGGGCCCCGAGAGTCAGTCATCTTCTTTTTGCAGATGACTCGATCATCTTCAGTCGGGCACGACTTGGCGATGGGCTTGCTATCCGCCAAATCTTGGATATCTATGCGAGTGCATTTGGACAACAAATCAATCTTCAGAAATCGGTCTTTTCTTTCAGTCGTAATGTTAGTAATGAAGTTCGGGAGAGTATTTTTAATGTGTTTGGCTTGGTTTATGGGGCTGCAGTTCATGACAAATATTTGGGACTCCCCGCCTTTGTGGGGAGGAATAAGCGTAGAACTTTTCAGATTGTCAAAGATAAGGTGCTGAAGAAGATTGGGATGTGGAGGGTCGAAGCTTTTTCTTCGGGGGGGAAAAGAAATTTTAATCAAGGCTGTTGCTCAGTCAACAGCTACCTACTTCATGAGTATGTTTAAAATCCCACTGTCGATTTGCCAAGAACTTCAAGCAGCAGTGTCGCGTTTTTGGTGGGGCGGTTCCGAGGAGAAACGAAAAATTCATTGGCTTCGTTGGGAAAAATTGTGTCGACCAAAGCATTGTGGCGGCATGGGATTCCGGGACCTCGAAGCTTTCAATCAGGCCTTGTTAGCAAAACAAGCGTGGCGCCTGCTGGACAATAGGTCGTCCCTTGTGAGCAGAATTTTTGAAGCAAAATATCATGTTCGAGATTCGCTCTTGGAAGCTAAACTGGGAAATAACCCGTCCTATATTTGGCGGAGCATTCTATGGGGGAGGGATTTGCTCAAGTTAGGGTTAAGGTGGCGAGTGGGAAATGGGCACCGCATTGCAGTTTTCTCGGACCCTTGGCTACCCCGGGCTTCCACTTTTCGTCTTATTTCAAAGGGGGTTGACAATTCAGCCTTGCGAGTTTGTGATTTGATCTCACACCGTCAGTGGAATCGTGATCTTGTTTTTAATTTGCTGGGGCCTCTTGACAGAGAAGCAGTCCTTAAAATTCCATTAACTCGTGTTGATGTGGCGGATAAACTTATTTGGCACTACGAATCACGTGGACACTATTCAGTACGCTCGGGATATAAACTTGCTATGGGAACGAAAGACGGGGCTAGTTCTTCTTCAACCAGTATTGATACACAGTGGTGGCGCAAACTTTGGCGTCTTCGGTTGCCCAGCAAAATCAAGATTTTCGCGTGGAGAGTTTTCCATAATGTGTTGCCATGTTCTGTTTTGCTTGGCAAGCGTAAAATTGCCTACCAACTGGAATGCGCCAGTTGTGGTGGTGGTCCAGAAATGGTGGAACATGCTTTACGCGATTGTTCGTTGGCGAAGAAGGTGTGGGAGGGAAGTAGCTTGGCTACGTTTGTTTATAAGTCAAGGAGGTCCCTATTGGTGGAGTTGTGTATTGTCGCGGCCTCTACGCTCTCTCTTGATGATTTGGAAATCTTTGTGGTATTGTTGTGGGCTATTTGGTCTGCACGTAACAAGAGGATTTTTAATAATGTTTCTCTTCGACCCAATGAAATAATTGCTTTGGGTGGAGCTAAATGATTATCAGTCGTGCGCAGGGGCCATGACGATCACTTTCCCAGCTGCACCAATCATTCGAGAGGGGAGATGGTGCTGTCCATCTCCAGGTGAGCTGAAACTTAACACGGATGCATCAGTTAAGGTAGGAGTTTCGTTCATGGGCTGTGGGGCAGTGATTCGTGATGAATCTGGGAGTGTTGTAGCATGTTGCGCCTCGCCTTTGGATGGATGTTTTCCACCTTTTATTGCTGAATTATTGGAGCTTCGAGCAGGGTTGGAATTTGCGCAGAGCCTTGATCTACATGTCAATGAAGTGGAATGTGATGCACAAAAGGCTGTGGCGGAAGTGAATAGCAGTCATGGAACTGGTGAGGACGAAATCGGGCTGATCTTGGAAGATATCCGGTCACAGCTAGGAGGACACTTTCCTTCCAGTAAGCTTTCATTTGTACCACGCGAATGCAATACAGTTGCACACACTTTCGCAAGTTCTGTTTTTTCTTCTGGCTCTTTTGTTTATGGTTGTGTTGCTGTACCAAGATGGTTAAGTTCGGTTGTTTTGGCCGATCTTTGTTAATGAAAAGTTTCATGTTTCCTTTCAAAAAAAAAAAAAGAATGGTTAAAATCTGTACCATATGTTTAAATGAAAATTTTATAATTTTTAAACCTACACCTTAAATATTTTAGGTATAGGGTTTAGAAACCTTAGAGTAAGTGTATTTGGCTCATACCAAAACCTTCCGTATTAAAAAAAAAAAAAAAAAAAGCAGTTGTAAAGTGAAACAGAAAAGCAGCGCCAAGATCGTTCATCGTCTTCCTTCACATCGAAGTTGCAGGTACTTTTCCTTATCCCTAATTTTTTTACCTTAAATTTAAGATAAGATGTCAGAAAACAAGGCTGATCCAGCGACTCGGGTAGGGTTAATAGCAGATTGAGAATCCTTTGCGTGCCGGGTTCTACTTCATCAAGCAAATCTTCCGTACTGTTACAAGAAAAGGCATCAATGGTTTTTGAGGGGTTTGGCGCAGGCAGTGCAATGTTTGTTCGATCCGACAATTTTAGTTCTAAACTTCCAAAAAAATGGCATGCACATGACGTTTTGGCTGATGTGGCATTCAAGTCAACTACCGCCTCATTAAATTTTATAAAAAAATGACAAAAAAAATTAAAAAAATATGTCCACATTAACAAAAAAATAAAAAATAAATTAAAAAAGTCTAGAAAATTAAAAAAAAAAATGCATCACTCTCGTTCCCATTTTTTTAATTTTTTTAGACTTTTTTAATTTTTTTCATCCTCATTAAATTTAATAAAAAAAGAAAATTAAAATTAAAAAAATCATGTCCACATCAGCAAAAAAATAAAAAAATAAAATTAAAAAAATCTAAAAAAATTAACAAAAAAACATAAATGACTCTCATTCCCCTTTTTTTCAAAGAAATTATTTTTCGTTCTTTTTATAAAATTTAATGAGGATGAAAAATAAATTAAAAAGGTCCAAAAAGTCAAAAAATGGGAACGGATTGATTTATGCTTTTTTTAGACTTTTTAAATTTATTTTTTATTTTTTGCTGATATGGACATGACTTTTTTTTTTAAATTTTATCTTTCTTTTCTTTTATAAAATTTTATGAGGATGGAAAATAAAATAAAAAAGTCTAAAAATATAAAAAAACGGAATGGGAGTGAGTTATGATTTTTTTATTTATTTTTTATTTTTAATTTATTTTTCATTTATTTTGCTCATGTGGACATGATTTTTTTTATTTTTTCTCTTTTTTTATAAAATTTAATGAGGTGACAGTTGACTTGAGCCAAAAGTCCTCTTCACGCTCTTTTTTTGGAATCTTAAGATTAAAGTTGCCGTGTCGAACAAACGTTGCACTGCGTGCAGCAAACCCCCAAACTTTAGGACCTTCCCTTTTTCGCGTTACAAGAAATTTAAAGTTTTTTACATTAATTGATGACAACAGAAGCGTTACACAATTTTTATAAAAATTAATGAAACATGCAGAGATAAAGAAGCTATCCCCATGATATATAACCTAAGCTAAGCTGTCACAGATTTTGATTTTTTTCTTTAATTTGGCCAAACACCAGGAATAGCATTTTCAACTAGTTTCTAATCTGGTGTATGTCAGCGTGAAATTAAAAAATAATAACATAATTCAAGGAAATTGGTTTAAAAAAAATAAGTTTTGACTTAATTTCACCAATTAATGATAATAAAATATATAATTAGTGGGAATTAAATATTAAATTGTGAATCCACATTTTAAGGAGATAAACGTAAGATTTTATTTTTCTCAAATCGTTTTCCGGTGAGTGAGAAATAAGCAATTAACGTTGACCATTTATATGTATGGTTGAAGAGTTTAACAGGGAAATGAAAGTTCATCATACATTGAAAGTTAAAACCTTCTTGACTAACTTATTAGTATGAAAGTGAATGGATAGTTCAACAAGCAAGTAGTATACATTAGTGCGCCAGCGCTGCGAAGCCCCATACATGTGCGCGCCGCCACCGCCGCCCGCCCGCCAGCTCGGCTCGGCACGAGCTCGGGCTGTGGGCTGTGGACTTTGATTCTTGGTTCTTGTCAATTGGACTTTGGACTGAACTTATGCAGCTTGGACCTTGTGTGTTATGATTAAATTAATCCCAGCTGCCTGAACTACTGGGCTGACTAACCCAGCTGTGTGAACTACCAAGCTGACCTAGACATGAAGTTGCATGTAAACTGAGCTGACCTAGATTAACCCAACTTTTGGAGCATGAATCTTAACACTCCATAGTATAACGTTCGAATTAAAGGTGACTATTTAAGGAGGTAACATTTCACCTGAAGGGTTACAGAAATTAAAGACACTTTAATCTGCAGTAACCCCCACCTGATGGGGTGGTTTTGGACCCTATAAAGGGGGTTTTATATATTTCATTTCATAAATCGAATACGAACAGAAACAACACATATCAACATATTACAACACATATTCCTCTTGCTTTTCGTGCCTAGTTTCCAGCACTTAATCGTTCGTCGGAGTTCTGAGTTTTGGAGAGCACCTGGTTCAGAAATGTAGCAGTAGTATCTTGGTAACATATCGCCTTAGTCATTTACTCTTATTCAGGGGTAAAATTATCTTATGAAAAGAGTTCTAGTCGCCTCTGCTTGTTTATATTTCAGTCTAGTTTTTTCATTTGCAAGTCAATCAACATGTTGGAACGAAATCTCTGCTTAACGGATCTATTTCCAACAGATCTATTCCAAAGGCTATATATAACCCGAAGTTTGAAGACCAGAAAAACAACGAGATATACGAATGATATACGAAACGACTGAATATTCACTATCGTCAGATCAAGCTTACAAGAGCAAGTATATTATCAATTCATATCTGAAGAGAAGAAATATACTCAGTCAACAAGAACAGCACATCATCAGCTCAAGATCTTCGTGTTCAAGCTGCTGTTCTAACCAGGTTACTTTACCATTTTACCTTGAGTAAAAACTTAGTTCTGTATGAACTAACGAAACTATTCCGACCTGTGTGGGACGAATAGAATGAAGCTTTGGAACTGTGTGTGAAGAAGCAAGTCAAGTGAAAGCTTTGACCAATCTGTGTGAACGGTACAAGGATAGGTTTGATTATAGACACGTAGTTGTGTACGTAGTGTTTATCATAAATATTTTCACTCCTGTGTGGAGGACCAGTGGACGTAGAGGTGTTTACCTCGAACCACTTTAAATATCGTGTCATTTACCTTCTGCACTTATTTTTTTCATTACTGTGATTATTTTATAAGTATATATTGCACACCCTGTATGCACCAAGCTAACAGGAGAAAACATAGTTGCTGTATTTACAACAACTTACTTTAACAAGACTTCTACTACGCACTCTAATTTTTAAATCGTACAACTTGTTGCTTAAACACTTTCCAAGCTGTATTCTGTATACTTACTGGACAACAACATCCATTGATACCATTCACTTAAGTAGGAATAGAAGTGATCCAGTGACTCACGTTGAATATTCAAGAGTAATCGGAAGCCTAATATACATTGCGAATTGTACAAGGCCAGAGTTGGCATTTGCTGTAAACAAGTTGAGCAAGTTCACGAGTAACCCGAGTAAAGTGCATTGGAATGCGTTAGCCAGGGTTTTAAGATACTTAAAGTACACCCTACGTAATATCTATTTTATAGTAGTTATTCTGCAGTGTTGGAAGGATATACTGATGCTAATTGTATTTCAGGCATGGAAGACACTTATTCTATAAGTGGGTATGTATTTACTATTGGGGGTGGAGCTGCGTCTTGGATATTAAGTAAGAAAACTTGTATAGCCCGATCCACCATGGAATCAGAGTTTACAGCTCTATATAAAGCTGGAGAAGAAGTTGAATGGCTTCACAACTTTTTTGAGGATATTCCATACTAGAAAAGCCTATGCCCGGTGTTATGATACATTGCAATTGAAAGAGCACAAAGCCTTATGTATAATGGTAAATCTCGGTACATTCATTTGACATAATATCGTGCGACAATTGATCAAAAATAGAGTTAAATCTATTGACTGTGTGAGGTCATATATTAATTTGGCGGATCCACTCACAAAAAGACTAAATAGAGATCAATTTCACAAACTGCTAGAGGGAATGGGATTAAAATCCACATCTTGAAAAAACGATCATAGTGGTAACCCAATCTTGAAGACTGGAGATCCTAGAAACCTAGTTCAATGGGAAAACAAAATTATAAAAGTTATATTGAAAGCACATATTATAAATTCATCCCTATAAAGTAATATAAGTGTTGAGTCCTGTGATTGTCGTGAGGTTAAGTCTCTGGACTTTTAATGGTTCCTTGTCCTATAAAATAAAAAGTATTGCAGTGTACTTTATAAATAGGAGACCACCTATCTAAGTGTGATAACGGGCCGCCTCGAATAATACTTAGGATAAAATATTGTCCATGGCCAGAACGGATAGAACTATAAGAACGGAAAGTGTTGAGACATTGTTATGCAAGTGTCGTTGACTCGGTGTACACCAAGTGTTGGTATAAAATCGGATATTGCGCCGTTTTGTGCGAAAGCGTAAATAAATTGCGGAAAATAAATCACACAAGGATTTATAGAGGTTCGGCCAAACGTGCCTTCGTCCTCTCTCTCAAGATCTTTTTCTATAGGTTTAAGATCAAAACCTCTACGCCTCTCTTCAATCGGTCGAGGGATTACCGTTACAAGCTCGTCTTCTATCGGTCCGAGTAAAACCGTTTTTCCTTTTCTATTGGATAAGGAATCAACTACTCTAGCTTTCTATGGGTACTAGATAAACCTCACTAAGATAGCGATTGCGATTCTAACAATGCCGGATACTTGATCCTAATAACACCGAATCCAATCGTATCTTTTCTTTTACCTCTCGTGTATAATGTTGAATGTATAAACACTCAAACTAACAATATAAGCTCAATATTACAACAACAATGTAAGTATATGAATATAAGATCAATGTCTTGAATGCTTGGAGTTGTTGTTCTCAAACAATCCCATAGGAATGGTATTTATAGGCATTTCCCACAAACTAGCCGTTGCTGCCAGTTTTGACTTGCTAGCGTGCGCTAGCCTTCCTCTGGTAGCGTGCGCTAATATCTTAGCATGCCTGTAGCGTGCGCTAGACATTCGATTTGATCCGGTAACCGTTTCTTCTTTAACGTACGTTATGTCTTCTGTCTTACGTACGTAACCTTCTTATATTAGCGTGCGTTAATAACACATTGTAGCGTGCGCTAGTACAATATATCCGTTGCATGACTTGTCAAAGTATCCGTTTGATATGCTGACTTTGACCTGCTTTTCCCAACGTTCTGATTGACTTGATTCAAACTGCTTAGCGTGCGTTATTCCTTTTTTGTAGCGTGCGCTAATGCTAATTTCATTGCATACGTCATTCTGCGTTTGAATACCTTCACAACGGTAACAAGACTTCGATAGCGTGCGTTAATGATAACGTGTAGCGTGCGCTATCTCATCAGCTGACTTCACTTCAGCTTACTTCGAACTTGGCTGATATGCAGATTACTCCCCGTTAGCGTGCGCTAGCATATATGCCTTAGCGTGCGCTAGACATGCATTTTGCTCAGTTTTTTGCGTCTTCGTCTGCTTCGCTGTTTTGCTTCGCCTTGATGTTGTTTTGTTTGTTTAGCAACTTTAATCATCAAAACACAAAATAATGTGTGGAATAAATATTCCAACAATCTCCCCCTTTTTGATGATTACAAAACAACTCTTGAATTAGATAAAATCTGTAAAAATAAAATATATGTATATCTATACGAATCAAAGTTTTCAGCTTTGATCATTTCGTTAGTTTCTCCAATCTTTTTCTTTTTCTTCATTTTTCAATTTTTCAACTCCTTCGTTTTAACTCCCCCTTTTTGTATGCTATCTTTTTCTTTTCGACTTTTTCTCATTTTTATCAATTCATCTCCTTCTCCCCCTTTTTGTCTTCATCAAAAAGTATAAAATTATAGAGTATATCAAATGAAATATGCATGATGCCAATTTATGCATTAATAAACAAAAATACTCCCCCTAAAAAAAATACTCCTTCTCCCCCTTTGTAAAATATCACTTGTTAAAATTTATTTTTGGGGATCCAACCTATAGTTGGTTTTTCTTTTGAAACGTAGACGATGTTTGGAATAATTGTTCCTTTAGGAACCCAAATCTTTTTCATTTTTATCGTCCGGCATGGGCTTTTGAAATTTGAAATGTGATGCCCGATTTTCAAACATTTTTCGCATCGGGGTATTTTGAAATTGACGGATTCATTTTTCGAACGTGGTTTGAATCCTAACCCCTCTTTATTTAGAGTATATTTTTGAACACATAACATTTGTTCAAATTTATCGTTTGAATTTCTTTGTCAAAATTTTTAGTTCATCTTGAACTTTTAAAAGATCATTTTTTTAAAATATTCTCATTTTCAATGCATTTCGAATGATCGATTTCAATAAATTTCCCCTTTTCAAGTATTTTGGAATTTTCAATTTCCAAAGTTTTATATTTAGACTTGAGGGATTTAATTTCATTTAAAGCATTTTGATAGTCCGTATGTAATAACTCGAATGCTTCAAAGAGTTCGTCGTAGGAGTTACTTACTTGGCTTTCGACGTCGCTATCGTCGAATGAACTCCGGGCCATGAGCGCGAGATTATTTTGATTCATGAAATCTTCATCGGGATCTTCGTCGCTCCATGTTGCAACTAAAACTTCCTTTTGCTTTACTCGACAGTTCTTAGCAAAGTGGCCTGGTTTACCACATAATCGACAAGTGTTGTCGAATTTCTTAGGTTCGCCCGCTTGAATGTCCTTCTTCCTCCGGTTTAACAAGTGTTGGAACTTATTAATATTTTTGGCATAATATGTCGATTCTTCGTAGCTTTCGTCCACCGGGGTTTCTTCTTTCTTTTTCGACATTTTAGCCTTCAAGGCTATCGATCGATCCTTTGGCTTCGGCTTGACACTTCGTGATTTTAACACGATCTCATAATTAATTAGCGAGCCAACGAGGGCGCTAAAATCGACCGTATTGAGATCTTTGGATTCCATAATCGCGGTCACGGTGCCGTCCCATTCGCTAGGTAGTGATCGTAAAATTTTCTTAACTTTTTCACTACTAGATAATGGTTTTCCGAGTGACGCAAGTCCATTTGTGATGACCGAGAATCGGTCGAGCATATTGGTGATGGACTCGTCACCTTTCATCATGAATAACTCGTAGTCATGGGGAAGCATATTAATTTTCGTCTCATTGACTTGAGTCGTCCCTTCGTGTGTGATTTCTAGAATTTTCCATATTTCTTTCGCACTCTCACACGATGAGATTCGATTGACCTCTTCCGGATTTAAGGCACAAAATAAGAGTTGAGTAGCCTTACAATTTAGATGGTCATTTTTCCAATCGGCATCGTCGTATTCTTCGAAAGATTTGAGCGTACCGTCGGATTTAAGAGGAATTTTCGGGCCAAGGCAAATAATCTTCCAAATCTCTATATCGTAGGCACGAATAAAGATCGACATATTTTTCTTCCATGTCAAATAATTTGAGCCATCGAAGAATGGTGGTCGGTTGAGAGCAAGGTCTTCGACTGGAGAGAATTAAAACGCCTTTTTTGGATCTTTTCTCCTCGGATGTCAAGCCGCGTGTTGGAGTACTGCTCCGATACCAATTGTTGGTATAAAATCGGATATTGCGCCGTTTTGTGCGGAAGCGTAAATAAATTGCGAAAAATAAATCACACAAGGATTTATAGAGGTTCGGCCAAACATGCCTACGTCCTCTCTCTCAAGATCTTTTTCTATAGGTTTAAGATCAAAACCTCTACGCCTCTCTTCAATCGGTCGAGAGATTACCGTTACAAGCTCGTCTTCTATCGGTCCGAGTAAAACCGTTTTTCCTTTTCTATTGGATAAGGAATCAACCACTCTAGCTTTCTATGGGTACTAGATAAACCTCACTAAGATAGCGATTGCGATTCTAACAATGCCGGATACTTGATTCTAATAACACCAAATCCAATCGTTGTAATACCTGGTTGTAATTCAGTCATTATCATTCAGTAATTTCATTCGGTGATTGTCACTCAGTGGATTTTCACTCATTTATAATCATTCATCAATCATATTCATTCACCGTGTTCACCGTTCGGAAAAACTTCGAGTTGTGTATCATTATTGTTCATTGTTTTAACTTTCCTCATACGAGTTCGACTTTGTTAGATCACCATTAATTTTTGGTAACTCCAAAAATTCTAAATCTTTGCAATATTATAGAGCATCGAGTTATCTTTCCAATGGTTCAAACGGTGAGTCAATCGAGTCGGACGAGAGAGTTATGGTCGTTTTAGCTCACCGCTCATTTTTCGATTTTGGCGATCACGGCCGACCGGACTTCGGTCGTGTCGTCCGACACGGCCCGTGCCGTACTCGTCCGGATAATGCCTAAGTGTTCGCCTTAGGACCCGGCCGTGTCGTGCAGCGCGGCAGTCGCACCGCCGGATAGGCGGAACTGTCGCGGAGGCCCGACCGTGTGCGGGACACGGTCGAGTCAATCTTGGCGCCGCGGACGGGTCCTTGTCGGTAGGCCCCTTCGCGCCGCGACCGTGTCAAGCGGGACACGGTCGAGTCCTGCCGGCCGGATGCGCGCCGCGACCGTGTCGGCGGGCACGGTCGAGTCCGCCGCGAGTCAACCCCTATAAATTCATTTTTGAGCATTTTGAGCTCATTTCTTCCATTTTCCATCTTCTTCACACCTTTCTAGAGAGAATAACTTGAGGGAGAGATTTCTTCATCAATTATCATTTGAGTGTGTATTTTCATCACCTTCAATCATTTGGGAAGCTTGGATAGTCGTTTTTACACGTTTTCATCGGATCGAATTGGTTGGATCTTCAAGAGGTAAATTCTTCAACACTTTGGACTTCGATTTTGTAATATCCGCATTTTTCTTTCCTTTGTAATTGTACTTCCGGTGTAATTCTCGATTTTAGAGACCCTCGTGTATCCTTCAGTGTAACTTTTCCGTTATCTTTTGATCTGATTCTCGTAATTGTTGTGCGGAACCGCCGTTTCGGGGTTGCCGTGGATTCATTCTATGCTATGATGCGTTTTGAGGTGTTCCGTTTGACGTTTCGTTCATATTCCGGTATTTTGGGTTGTTTATATCCTGTATCTAGCGCACGCTAAATTTCCTGTGTAGCGCACGCTAGAAATCCATTGGTAGCGCACGCTACGCTTAATTCGTAGCGCACGCTAACGATTTAGCCCTGGGAGTGGCAGTTCAGCTCCCAGCCCTCTGGACTATCGGAGTAGCGCACGCTAATGTCGGTAGACTAGCGCACGTTAAATTGTTCAGTAGCGCGCGCTAGTGTGACTGTCCAGTACTGGGCAGTTTACTACTGAACTCAATCAGATGCTAGTTAGCGCACGCTACGCTGGTATAGGTAGCGCACGCTAACGGGTCAGGTGAGGTTTGGGCGGGTTAGCTCTTTGGACTCGGTGATGTTCGGGTAGCGCACGCTATTGGTCGATAGCGCGCTACCAAGAGGTTATTAGCGCACGCTACGCATGTATGGTAGCGCACGCTAAGGGCAAAACCACAGCCACGGACTCGGACGCTAACAGAGGGTTGGTAACCTATCCGTTAGCGCACGCTAACCTTGAGGTCTTAGCGTGCGCTAACACTCCCTGGTTATATAAACCAGGAGTTGACCGAGATAATCACAAAATCTCATTTCTTCCTCTTTCCGCGGCGAGCGACTCCGAAGCGATTAGAGGCGATTTTCTTCCTCCAATCACTTCAGAGATTCTTGTGCTTGAGTTCTTGGTGTAAGACTAACATCATCCACTTGTGTTTCTCATCCTAAATCCAAGGTAATCTCTTAGAACCCTACTTTTGGATAATTTGGGGGTTTTGGGATTTTCTTCCGATCCGTTCCGTTTCGTTGATGGATACATGATGAATATGATTATTCTTGTTGGTATTCTTAGTTTCCCTACGGATTCATGGTATATTTCGTGATTTTTACGGAATCGAGAGGGTTTGGTTGTGGTCCGCCCTCGTTGTTATTTTTGTATGAATATACATGAATCGTAGGCGGGTTTCCGGGTGTATTCCATTTCCATAATCGTTTAGAAGTGGTTGTGATTGTGCTATTCAAATCGTTAGGTTCATTTCCGCCGGTTCCTTGCGGTCGTGTTCAACTCTTCCGTTCCGTTCGTGTCATCGTCTAATTAATCGAGGCAAGTATCCTTATGAACTTACAATCTTGACATAGTAGTTTTGTATGAGAAATTGTGTGTGTGTGTATGCTCACTACGGGTTAGACTCGACGGGGTCTCGGTAGGGTTCCACGAAGCTGTGGACCGCGAGCTTGCTTTTAACCACTGTGGGTTAGATCCGACGGGGTCTCGGCAGGGATCCACGAAGCTGTGGGTCCGCGGTTAATTGTGGTGCATTTTACAAATGTGGTTTTGATCATTGGCATTTCCGGAAATGAGCGTTTTGGAAACTATGATTTCTTGATGGCATGCATTACTATATGTGTAAGATGTAAAATGTTCATTTGGTTACTTGTACTAGCGTAATTGCTAACCCCTCTGGGGACCCGTTTTGGGAAATTCGTTTTATGAATTTCAGGTTCATCGAGACGAGCGGGCGCTGGACCAGTACATGGATGATGGCCGTGCGTGATGATGGTGCACGAGTGATGTTTTAGTGTCTTTTACCTTTTTGTCTTTTGTGGTTTTGAACTAATAGTTGTACTCGAGTACTTAAGGGGTTCTTGTTCGTTTGAATTGTATTGTTGCTTATTATGTTGTGTTGGATGATGATGTTATATTGACCGGTTGAACCGGGTGGATTGTTCTGTTTTGCGTCTTTATGACGTGGTGTTATTTTATCGTTTCTGTGAGTCGTTGTGTATGATGCTGTTCAGCCTGGTGGGTCCCATATAGGGATTCACGGCGCTGTAATATACCTCGGATATCCTGGGGGTGTTACAGATTTTGTGTTGAGATATGATGTTTTGGACGTTATAATCATGTTATATGAAGGGATATGTATATGATTATGAGTTTGTATAAGGATTCATTGGATTATTGAGGAATTATTCAAGAACACATTGAAAATCGAGTTGGAATTGGGGATTTTCGACTAATTGTTGTTATAATCACATTTTTGGATATTCATAACGGATTATTGATCGTATTGGAGATGTTTTGTTGGTTTGAAACACTTCTTGGGGATTTTGATATTGGTATATTGAGGTTTGATTGTAAACAATCGGAGTTTGGACACAACGTGTTTGATTTAATGTCTCTATAGACTTGGTTTAGTCGTATCGACGTTTGGAATTCGTTATATTCGTGTTTAATTCGTGTATTGATCGGATTGTTGGTAATTGTATTGAATTAAGGTTGTTCGTGCGACCGACACTTCATTTAGGACGTTGTTCGTGGAAGGATAATTTTCACCGGTATTGTGTAAGTTAATTCTTACTCGGTTAAAAGGATATTCATACCTTTTGTTGTTGATCATTCATAATCATAACTCATTCATCATTGTATTAATCATATTAAAACTTGTTATCGTCAATAAATCACTTCAGTCATAAGGAACGACGGTTCCAATCATTTCATTGAGCTGTCATTTACTTCATTATTACCCTCATCTCGGTGAGTCATTCTTGACCTTGTCAGATTATTATTTATTCATTGATATTCATTATGGTCATTCTCGTTCATGTGACCTTCCGGGTTCATATTGCGTGGCCGGTTGTGGCTGTGTGGAATTTTTAGTCGGGCACACGATGGTCATGTATTGGGTTCACCGATACATCGGACCGTGCACACGGTAACGCTTACCTCCGTGAGACTAATTAGGTACAAGGACGGGTGTGTCCGGTCATTCGTCTTGTACACTTGCACAGAACATTACGGGCGTACTATGATACTCCTCTTCAAATAAATTCATAATTAAGAATATTTCATAATTTCGATTAATCATAATTGTGTATTTTCAACCCTTGAGGATTGTTGTTCTTTGTAATCGACCCCGTTTGGGGATTTTGTTTTTCGTGTCATGGCAAGGCAAACGCATGGGAATAGCATGTTGATGTCGAGGAGTCCTAGTGATACTAGTAGGGGCCCCGATCTTTCGATTATTCATGTTATTGTCCTTTATTTTCCATGTAGACTTTCATTTGAATACTCCGTTTCATTCAGTGTTGTGTATTTTATCTTCATATAAAATACACTAGTATTCGGTATTATCCTGGTGTGTTGTAACTAAACTCCTCATCGGAGTAATATTGTTGTAATGTAGTTCGGTACTACATTTATCTTGTGTAATTCATTCATTTTCATTTGCACAGTGGGTCCCAGGTTGGGGATCTACGGCCGTAATATCCGCCTAGTTTGGGGTGTTACGAGTTGGTATCGGAGCGTGGTTTTGAATACTACCTTCCGAGTCATGTCTTATTTGAAATCATCGTCATCGGACTAGTATCATTGGACTTTCGCGTCACGTGTGACTGTGCGAGATCTTGAGCCAATCGAGGAAAAAGCGTAAGATTTCTAACGCCATGGTATAATTTACGGCAATAGTCATTCATTCATCATTCATCAATTAACAATCCTCAAACATCATCATTCATTGTGATTAGGACGATCATGTTAACTCATTAATCACTTAATTCATTTCATTACTCAGTTAATAATCAGGACGATCATGTTAACTCATTAATTACTCAATTCATTTCATTATCCAGTTGTCAATCTGGATGATCATATTATCAATCTTGTTAAGTTATTCAAGATAATCATTTCAAGAATTTCATCAGATAATCATGTAACTTCAGTAAATCATTCATATAATCACTAAGTTAGAGCATGTATACTCATTTTCATCATCTCATGACATAATCATAACGTGCTAATCATGCGGGAAATATAATCATTATGCGACCTTCCTACTTCCGTATGGAGAGAGTCGAGGATGCGAGAAGAGACGCGGTGCGGACCGAACCAGAAATAATCACTCATTTGGGAAATCGTGCCCAGGACTCGGCTCGATCAGAAGATGTTCGGGTTGATCCACTCATTTTTATGCAGGCCATGATGACCCATGTGCAGTTGCTCAATCATCATTGCGCCACTCTGACCGGATTAATCGAGAGAACTCTCCCGTATGAGCCAGCTGCTAAAGAAAGTGCTGAACAACAACCTTCATTTGTCGGCAAGAAATCAACAGCGTAATCAATCCGAAGGCGGTCGATCAACCTTCAAGAAGCCTCGTGTGAGTCCTATCGTTTACGGCGACCTCCTACGGCGCATAATCGTGCGGGATCTCATTCCCGGCGGCGATTCGGCCATCACTGTTTCAATTGTGGAACGCGGGTCATTTCGACCGAGTGTCTCAAACCGTCTATCACGTGCTATAATTGTGGGAATTTTGGGCATAAGGCCCGTTTTGCCAAAAGGACTCCAAGTCGGCTCGCGGTATCTCGAGCCCCGAAGCAACCAGCGTTTCAGAATCAGACTGCTTTGTCATCGTCGTTTAAGACAATGGAAGCAAATAGAGTTGGAGCTCGTATTTATCAGATGGGAGCGTCCGGTTCGGGGGCCGGCAAGTCCCAAATTTATATGATGAGGAGGATCGACGATCCGGTGGCCCGAATGATTTCAGGTATACTCGTAATTTTATTTCAACTTGTGTGTACCTTTTGATTCTGGTACACCGCTTTCATTCATTTTCGAATCATGCTTGAATAGACTTATTTCGGGATAGTCCTATTGCTTGTGGACATCATACCATCGGTCTACCTGACGATGGAAGAATTTTCGGAATCATACCTAAGTAAGCTTAGTAACCACGATTGGTTGGTGGACCTAATCGTGGTGAATTTATCTTAGGACGATGTAATTTTGGTATTAGTTGGTTTAACCGTCTTGATACTATCCTCAGTGTTTGTTAGCGTTTGGTCGCTATCTTTCCGTCGTTAGTTTTCGAATGTGTGCTTCAGGGAAGTAATCCCCGTTGTTCCAGTAGAATTTCTATTATGGTGGAAGCAGAGAAATTCCGCAAACGAGTCATTCAATCATTCATTGTATCATTTCCATCGATTGGATTTTCTAAGACAATCGAGTCATTCAATCATTCATTGTATCATTTTCATCGATTGGCCTTTCTAAGGCAATCGAGTTATTCAATCATTCATTGTATTATTTTCATCGATTGTCCTTTCAAAGGCAATCGAGTTATTCAAACATTCCTTGTATCATCTTCATCGATTGGCCTTTCTAAGGCAATCGAGTTGTTCAATCATTATTGGTATCTCTTTTTATCGATTGACCATTCTAGGGCAATCAAAATGTTCAATCATTCGTGGTATCATTGTCATCGATTGACGATGTATTTCCAGACGAGTTATCTGGTTGCCTTCACATAGAGTAAGGGAATTCAGGAGTGAGTTGGAGCCGGTACGTCCTCTTTATCGAAGGCACCGTATCGGATGGCCCCGACCAGAATGCAGGAGTTGAAGATTCAACTTGAGGAATAGTTCGAGGAAGGTTATATCCAACCGAGTACGTCCCCGTGGGGAGCACCAGTGCTGTTTGTCAAGAAGAATGATAGTTCTTTTCGCTTGTGTATCGATTACCAGGAGTTGAACAGGGTGATGATCAAGAGTAGTATCCTTTACCTCGTATTGATGATCTTCTAGATCAACTTCAGGAAGCTTCAGTATTTTCCAAGATCGACTTAAGATCTGGATATCACCAGTTGCGGATTCGAGAGTCGGATATCGAGGACAGCGTTTCGTACACGCTATGGTCATTATGAGTTCATAGTTATGCCGTTCGAGCTAACCATTGCACCTGCAGTATTGTCTTCATCGATGACATTTTGATTTATTCTCGTAGCCAAGAGGAACACGAGGTACGTCTTCATCAGGTTCTCGACGTGTTGAGACGAGAACAATTTTATGGAAAGTTTTCCAAATGTGAGTTCTGGAGGTCTGAGGTGACTTTCTCGGACATGTAATTTCATCTGACAGAGTTCGTGTCGATCCTCAGAAGACGGAGACTATCCGAGATTGGCAACCTCCGAAAGATATTAAGTAAATCCGATGTTTCCTCGGAATAGTTGGTCAATTATCCAACCCACGACCTGGAGCTAGCATCCGTGGTTTTCGCGTTGGGGATTTGGCGTCGTTACCTTTATGGCGTCACCTTTCAGTTATTCACCAATCACAAGAGTTGAAGGATATATTTACTCACAAGGAGTTAAATATGCGACAGAGGCGGTGGTTGGAACTAATCAAAGATTTGATATCGAGATCCTTTACCACCTGGGCAAGGCGAACGTTGTCGCCGACGCCTTGAGTCGTAAGTCCATTCAGGAGCAGATGCTTGCTCGTTTAACAGTTCAGAAGGAGCTTCAGCAGGAATTCCTTAGACCCGAGATCGAGTGCAGCCTTGAGTTCAGGAACATCTTTGTATGTTAGAGATTTCATCGTCACTTGAGGAGGTAATCAGAGAGAATCAGAGTTCAGACCCTTCATTGTTGCGCATCCGTGAAGATGTGGCTCAGGGGAAAGCCCCTGGATTCGTGGTCCACGAGGATGGACTTTTGAGGTTTAAGAACCGGTTGTGTACCGGCGAATGACGAGTTGAAAAACTCTATTTTGAGAGAAGCTCATGCTACCCCTTATTCTGTTCATCCGGGGTCCAGCAAGATGTACAAGGACTTGAAACAAAATTACTGGTGGAGTAATATGAAGCGAGAAGTCGCGGAATTTGTTTCGAGATGCTTAACCTGTCAACAAGTTAAGATTGAACATCAGCGACCGGCGAGTATGCTGATACCACTCCCTATCCCAGAATGGAAGTGGGAAGACATTTCTATGGAATTCATCACGAATTGCCGACGAGTCGTCGTGGCATAAATACGATCTGAGTGATCGCGGACTGCTTTACTAATTTAGCTCATTTCCTTGAAATCAAGGATTTGTGGAGTCCCAAGAGACTGGCCCAGTTCTTCATCAAGGAGATAGTGAGACTGCAGTACTCTAAGAGTATCGTTTCCGATCGTGACGGACGATTAGTATCCCATTTTTGGAAATCAGTTTATCGTACTATGGGAACTCAGCTTAATCTCAGTATTGCCTTTCATCCTCAGTCCGACGGACAATCAGAGAGAACTATTCAGACATTAGAGGACATGTTGAGGGCATGTGTCCTCGATTGGAAGGACGATTGGGAAGCCCAATTACTGTTGTTTAAGTCCACGTACAGTATAGTTGGCATGCCTCCATTAAGATGGCACCTTACGAGGCCTTGTGCGGTCGTCGTTGTCGATCTCCTTTGTGTTGGGATGACTTGTCAGAATCAATCGGCACCGAGCCCGATATGCTTATAGCCGCCCGGGAGAAGGTAGCTTTGATCAAGAGTCGTATGTTGACAACTCAGAGTCGACAGAAATCATATGCAGATAATCGTCGTCGACCACTAGAGTTCGAGACGGGTGACCATATTTTGGTCAAGGTAACCCCGAGTCGAGGTATTTTTCCGTTTCGGAAAACGGGGGAAGTTGAGCCCAAGATTCATTGGACCGTTTGAAATTTTGGATCGAGTAGGCAAGTTAGCTTATCGATTACCTCCGGCTTTGAGCAGGATTCATAATGTGTTTCACGTCTCTCAGTTGCGGAAGTATGTTGCCGACCCGAGTCACATACTTCAGTTCGACGAAATCGAGATCGCGGATGATCATTCGTACGAGGAGCGTCCTGTACGAGTGTTAGAGCGGCGAATCAAACAGTTGAGGAACAAGACGATCCCTTTGGTCAAGATTCAGTGGTCTAGACACGGAGTCGAACAGGCCACTTGGGAAACCGAGGAGAATATGCGGGAGTGTTATCCCGAGTTGTTTGACCCTTAGTTTCGGGGACGAAACTCTTTTAAGGGGTGTATGTAATACCGGTTGTAATTCATCATTATCATTCGGTAATTTCATTCGGTGATTGTCACTCGGTGGATTTTCACTCATTTATAATCATTCATCAATCATATTCATTCACCGTGTTCACCGCTCGGAAAAACTTCGAGTTGTGTATCATTATTGTTCATTGTTTTAACTTTCCTCATACGAGTTCGACTTTGTTAGATCACCATTAATTTTTGTAACTCCAAAAATTCTAAATCTTTGCAATATTATAGAGCATCGAGTTAGCTTTCCAATGGTTCAAATGGTGAGTCAATCGGAGTCGGACGAGAGAGTTATGGTCGTTTTAGCTCACCCGCTCATTTTTCGATTTTGGCGATCACGGCCGACCGGTTCGGTCGTGTCGTCGACACGGCCGTGCGTGCTCGTCCGGATAATGCGAAGTGTACGCCTCGGGACCCGGCCGTGTCGTCAGCACGGCCGAGTCGCACCCTTCGGATAGGCGAGCGTAACTGTCGCGGAGGCCGGCCGTGTGCCGGGACACGGTCGAGTCAATGCCGAGCGCCGCGGACGGGTCCTTGTCGGTAGGCCCCTTCGGCGCGCGACCGTGTCAAGCGGGACACGGTCGAGTCCTGCCGGCAGATGCGCGCCGCGACCGTGTCGGCGGGCACGGTCGAGTCTGGCTGCCGAGTCAACCCCTATAAATTCATTTTTTGAGCATTTTGAGCTCATTTCTTCCATTTTTTCCATCTTCTTCACCTGCTACCGAGAGAGAATAACTTGAGGGAGAGATTTCTTCATCAATTATCATTTGAGTGTGTATTTTCATCACCTTCAATCATTTGGGAAGCTTGGATAGTCGTTTTTACACGTTTTCATCGGATCGAATTGGTTGGATCTTCAAGAGGTAAATTCTTCAACACTTTGGACTTCGATTTTGTGTTGAGATATGATGTTTTGGACGTTATAATCATGTTATATGAAGGGATATGTATATGATTATGAGTTTGTATAAGGATTCATTGGATTATTGAGGAATTATTCAAGAACACGTTGAAAATCGAGTTGGAATTGGGGATTTTTCGACTAATTGTTGTTATAATCACATTTTTGGATATTCATAACGGATTATTGATCGTATTGGAGATGTTTTGTTGGTTTGAAACACTTCTTGGGGATTTTGATATTGGTATATTGAGGTTTGATTGTAAACAATCGGAGTTTGGACACAACGTGTTTGATTTAATGTCTCTATAGACTTGGTTTAGTCGTATCGACGTTTGGAATTCGTTATATTCGTGTTTAATTCGTGTATTGATCGGATTGTTGGTAATTGTATTGAATTAAGGTTGTTCGTATCATGTAGACACTTCATTTAGGACGTTGTTCGTGGAAGGATAATTTTCACCGGTATTGTGTAAGTTAATTCTTACTCGGTTAAAAGGATATTCATACCTTTTGTTGTTGATCATTCATAATCATAACTCATTCATCATTGTATTAATCATATTAAAACTTGTTATCGTCAATAAATCACTTCAGTCATAAGGAACGACGGTTCCAATCATTTCATTGAGCTGTCATTTACTTCATTATTACCCTCATCTCGGTGAGTCATTCTTGACCTTGTCAGATTATTATTTATTCATTGATATTCATTATGGTCATTCTCGTTCATGTGACCTTCCGGGTTCATATTGCGTGGCCGGGTGTGGCTGTGTGGAATTTTTAGTCGGGCACACGATGGTCATGTATTGGGTTCACCGATACATCGGACCGTGCACACGGTAACGCTTACCTCCGTGAGACTAATTAGGTACAAGGACGGGTGTGTCCGGTCATTCGTCTTGTACACTTGCACAGAACATTACGGGCGTACTATGATACTCCTCTTCAGCGAAATTCATAATTAAGAATATTTCATAATTTCAGTTAATCATAATTGTGTATTTTCAACCCTTGAGGATTGTTGTTCTTTGTAACTGACCCCGTTTGGGGATTTTGTTTTTCAGGTCATGGCAAGGCAAACGCATGGGAATAGCATGTTGATGTCGAGGAGTCCTAGTGATACTAGTAGGGGGCCCCGATCTTTCAGTTATTCATGTTATTGTCCTTTATTTTCCGCTGTAGACTTTCATTTGAATACTCCGTTTCATTCAGTGTTGTGTATTTTATCTTCATATAAAATACACTAGTATTCGGTATTATCCTGGTGTGTTGTAACTAAACTCCTCATCGGAGTAATTATTGTTGTAATGTAGTTCGGTACTACATTTATCTTGTGTAATTCATTCATTTTCATTTGCCTGGTGGGTCCCAGTTGGGGATCTACGGCACTGTAATATCCGCCTAGTTTGGGGTGTTACAATCGTATCTTTTCTTTTACCTCTCGTGTATAATGATGAATGTATAAACACTCAAACTAACAATATAAGCTCAATATTACAACAACAATGTAAGTATATGAATATAAGATCAATGTCTTGAATGCTTGGAGTTGTTGTTCTCAAACAATACCATATGAATGGTATTTATAGGCATTTCCTACAAACTAGCAGTTGCTGCCAGTTTTGACTTGCTAGCGTGCGCTAGCCTTCCTCTGGTAGCGTGCGCTAATATCTTAGCGTGCCTGTAGCGTGCGCTAGACTGTTCACAGTTTCAGTCCAATAGCTTCGTTTCTTCTTTAACGTACTTTATGCCTTCTGTCTTACGTACGTAACCTTCTTATATTAGCGTGCGTTAATAACACATTGTAGCGTGCGCTAGTACAATATATCCGTTGCATGACTTGTCAAAGTATCCGTTTGATATGCTGACTTTGACCTGCTTTTCCCAACGTTCTGATTGACTTGATTCAAACTTCTTAGCGTGCGTTATTCCTTCTTTGTAGCGTGCTCTAATGCTGATTTCATTGCATACGTCATTCTGCGTTTGAATACCTTCACAACGGTAACAAGACTTCGATAGCGTGCGTTAATGATAACGTGTAGCGTGCGCTATCTCATCAGCTGACTTCACTTCAGCTTACTTCGAACTTGGCTGATATGCAGATTACTCCCCGTTAGCGTGCGCTAGCATATATGCCTTAGCGTGCGCTAGACATGCATTTTGCTCAGCTTTTTGCGTCTTCGTCTGCTTCGCTGTTTTGCTTCGCCTTGATGTTGTTTTGTTTGTTTAGCAACTTTAATCATCAAAACACAAAATAATGTGTGGAATAAATATTCCAACAATCAAGAAGGACTAATTCAAGGCATTGCATCCACTAAGCCGTCGATATATCCGATGATATTTCATTAAGAAAGGTTCAAAGCCACAAACTATCTTTTCCCATGCAGTAGAGTTTTACGGAAGCTGGTTATGTGAGTCTGCATTCATGCATGCATTTATTTCCACTCATGTAGGAGATTGTAGGAAATTGGTTTAAAAAAATAAAGTTTTACTCAAATTGAACTAATTTAATGATAATAAAATATTTAGTTCTTGGAAATTAATTATTAAATTGTGAATCTACGTTCAAGGAGATAAATATATGATTTTATTTTTCTCAAACTAATTTCCGATGAGTGGAAATAAATGATTAAAGTAGGCTGATATACGCGCGCACCGCTGCCCACCTGTCGGTCGGCTCGGCTCGGCACAAGCTCGGGCTCGGGCTGTGGGCTATGTGTCTTGGACCTTGGATCTTGATTCTTGGCAATTGAATTTTGGGTTGGACTTGGGCCACTTGGGCCATGGCGTTTGGACTTTGGGATGACATTGGGCGACTTGGACCTTTGGGGTGTGACTATAGTAATTTTTGCAGCCAAGTCTAAGAAATCAGCCAAGTTTTTTAACCCAGCAGCCTCGACTACTAAGCTGATTAACCCAATTGGCTATACTACTGAGCTGAGTAACCCAGCTGCCTGAACTACTGGGATGACTAACCCAGCTGCGTGAACTACCGAGCTGACTTAGACATGCTCTATCCCAGCTGCATGTAAACTAAGCTGACCCAGACATGATCTAACTCAGTTTCTGTAACATGACTCTTCACACTCCATAGTGTAACGTTTGAACTAAAGGAGAATATTTATGGAGGTAACCTTTCAGCTGAAGGGTTACAGAGAATTAAACACACTTTAATTTGCAGTACCCCCACCTGATGAGGTGGCTTGGATCCTATAATAGTGGGTCTTATGCATTTCATTTCATACAGCGAATACAAACAGAAACAACATACATCAACATATTGCAACGCATATTTATTCTTGCTTTTCATTTCCAGTTTCCAGCACTAATGTTCGTCGGATTTTTGAGTTTTGGAGAGCAGTTAACTCAGAAACATAACAGTTGTATCTTGGTGACATCTTGCCTGAGCCGTCTGCTCTTATACGGGACCAAATTTGTCTTATATAAAGAGTTCACTCGCCTCTGCTTATTTATATTTCACTCCAGTTTTTGCATTTACTAGAGTTGTAGTAGGTTGTCTTTATTTATAATTTTTTTGTAATTATATTGTTGGAAATCCACAGAACCAACAATAATTTACAGCACCAATTTAGGTTTAGGATTGTACTTTTTTGTTTTATACCCTCATTTGTGTTCTATGATTTTATGACTTATAAAATTTGATGCATTGATTTTGTAATATGCAAGCCATTTTTCTTTTGATTTGTATTAGTATTGAAATTCTATGTAATTTTGTGCAAAAATTCGTTTGGCATTATATTTCATATAATGTGCACAATTTCGCATGACAATTTTATAACTCATGCCATAATGGCACGGCGGCAGTGCTATAATTGAATTAAAATAACTAATTACTAAATCTCATTACTAGAATAAAATATATTGACTCCCAGAAGTATGCCGACGTCATATTAAAAAATAACTGTCCGGCGGTCCCACAGCAAAAAATAGCGGCAGGCCCGTTGTAGAAACAAAATAAATATTTCCCACCCGTCGACGATCCCGTCGGAAAGCAGGGCGGTGACACGTTTTTGGTGTAACTATCGCAAGTGCACGATATCATATCAAGTAGTAAAGTGGACTTTTTGAGTCCGGTTTATCGATCCCACAAGGAAGTTTGGTTATAATTTGAATTATACACTATTAGTCTATTTTTATAGATACTAAGATGAGTGAAACACACAATTAAAAAGTTTGGTTTAATAATTGCAAAGAAAATGTAATAATAGTTCTTATATTTTAAGGAAATAAAAATATTGCAATAATAATAGATTGATTAAACGATAAAATGAAATAGTTGGGATTACAAACTTAGTTCGTCATTAGTTATAGAAGATGTATAGGAGATCATAAGATGAATTTACTTATTATGTTGTGTAGATTCGATTTTCCTTAAAAAGACGGTTTTTCTTTCGAACTATAAAACGCCCCTTACATATTGAATCAATCCACTATATTTCTATGTTGATTGGCTTCAATACATAGCATTAGGATTTATGAAAATAACTCAAAGAATCATCTAAGGACTAGAGGTATATTTCTATCCCCTAGAACAACTTAGAGTGAAGGTCATTTGATCTATTCAAACATATTTTCTTTCGAAACATATGAAGACCATAAATATCTTCATTTATTGGCCAAATAAACAAAGATTGTTAAAACAATGAAAATCACACACAATAATAAGTAATTCACAATAGATCTTTTATACAAACATAAATAACATGACTAACCTTGTTTATAATCCCAACTAAAGGTTACTTAGCCCATGAAGGGTTTATTATACATGTTACAAGCTTTGGTGGTCATGTTTAGTTGAATCAAGAGAAAGAATTGATCCTAACTCCCTTAGTAGATAAAGGAGATAGAAGCAATAAACTCTCTGAACAACATATGCTATACCACACTTACAAATATCACTCAAGAACACAAGTGTGTTCTTCACACAAAAAGAAAAGTTTACAAAAAATGGAAAATTATAAGATGAATGGTCAATGATGAAGGATCTAAGGGGTCTATTTATACACCTAAAGTCATCTAATATCTCCAAAACTCCAGCATTATTACAAATAGATCGGATCAATGCCATCCATCCCCTCAATAATACACAAAAAGTATAAAAAATTAGACAAATCATAACAATATGTCAAGAGTTACGGCCGTAACATTCAGGAGTTACGGCCGTAACTAGGGTGACTTACGGCCATAACATTCTGTAGTTACGGCCATAACTTGGCTTCGTCAATTTGTTCACTGGTTGCTTTGAAAGTTACGTTTTCAGCCCATAATTTTCCAGACTTTGCGTTTTTGCCCCAGATCTTCTTCGGATTATAACTTTTGATCTATAACTCTGATTTTGAATCCGGAAAGACTGCCGAATTCGTCTCAGAAATCCCTACAACATGAATATATCAAAATTCAACAAAGAGAATATTTATTAAACATGTTATTTCTTGAGTAAATCAGTTATTTAATCCGATCATCATCCGATAAAAATAAAATTATTAAAACTAATTAATTAAAAGCAAAAAACGAGTAGACTAGCTCAATTATGGGTGAATTTTATCGATACAAACCATGGAGAAGTGTACAAAACTGACACTTATCTCACCCCCAAACTTGAATTCTTGCTAGTCCCGAGCAAGACTCTTTATTATTCATGCTCCAAAAATAAAATAAGAAAAATTAATACACACATAAATTAAAATATAAAAAGAGAAAAGGAGATCAAAATGCCATTAATATACAACAACCAGCTTTATATAGTAGATAGAAATGAATCAAGATTCAAAATAAATCTACTAATGTTTTTGAAGTTCAAACACGGTTTTTATTTTGTAATTCCAAAATCAAGGTTTTCCCCACAAAAGGTTGATTATTTCTTTCCCACTCGTGATACACACGACTCCCTTTAATGGCTGCTCTCGATCACTCGTTTATTTTTCGACTCAATATGAAGAAGAATTTCATTGGCGTCATCAAATATTGTGATATTTCACGAAATTGAGTGTATTGAAATTCAGCCGCTAATTAATTCAAATCTGCTCATAAACTACATCCCTTAGTGATAGCTTTCACACCGTTATTTGCTAACGTGTAGCTCTTTTCACTAACACAATTTCTATCTCATTTTTTTTTCGTAAAAAGGTGATAGCTTTCACACCGTTATTTGCTAACGTGTAGCTCTTTTCACCAATTTTTCTGAGACGGCAGCTACGCACCAACAATGGTTAGTCCTTTATTTTTTGCAAAACTTAAGACCTCCAAAATTAGGCAGCTGTTGTTGCTCAACACTTCTCCTTTTCGTCATTTTTTTTAGGTAATAGCTTTCACACCGTTATTTGCTAACGTGTAGCTCTTTTCACCAATGACTCCTTTTTTTTTAGGGAATAGAATTTTTGCAGAAAATTATTTCTTAGTTTAAGCATGAAAAATCAAAAACTCCACAAATTAAGTAAATTTCAGTTTTATTTTTTATCAACCGATTGATTCTTCTTTTCTCAAGGTAATGAATGACTCGATTTTATATGATAACTACAAGGCTTGGAAAGAGAGATTAAGGCTCAAAAATTTTGGAATATACAATTTTTTTTACCGGTTAAAATGATTTTAGAAATCTCAAAAATAGCTAATTTATTGGTGTTATGGCCAGATCTAGAAATCTCAAAAATCAAAATAATATATATATATATATATATATATTCACTAAACTTAATCAATGCCAAATAATAAAAACACACCACACACTACACTAATCAAAACATACCATAATCAAAATAAACATCATAGTTCAAAAACCACAAAATAAACACACAAGTACGAAAACACCCCCAAACTTATAAGTAAAACTGTCCCGAGTTTTTTTAAAAAAATAAAAGCAAATGAGAAAACAGAAAACTCCCTGAAATTTTAGCTTTGTGATCCTCCAGGTGTGTCGCCAGGGATGTTTAGAAAACGGAAAAGCTTTTCAAAGCACTTCTCCGTTTCTAATTGTCGTTCGATTATTTCATTCTGATTTCTCAAAATTTCAGCCTGGAATGTTTCTAATCCCCGAACTCTTTCAAGCAAATTTTCCTCAAAAGCCGTCAACTCATGACCGGCATCCTCCTCGGCCTCATATTCCTCCTCCTCGCTACTATCCTCTTCCGGTTCCAAACGTGCCCGTTTGCTCCTCAACTGAGTACTTCGAAAAATACTACTCCGGCCGTTCAGTCGATCCCCATGTGTTAAAATATCACCCCCCGCCGAAATTTTTACTCTCTGGCTCCTGCAAATACCGGTGATAAGGCAGGGGTATGGCATCTTCTGCCTAGTCGGGACCATGCCGGCATAGTGACAAATAGTAGTGTAAATGTGAGTACCCAAATCTATTTTTACCCCTCGGCGGATAGCAAATAAACCTCGAAGGTGGCCAATGGAAACCGTCGTCAGAGTCGAGGTCGGGTAAATACTCCCGGCTGCCCACATCCATAAGTACCAAGCATCATCAATTAGGTCCGCCTGGTTGTATCGGGGTTTGATCATCCCAATACTGTCATGCAGCTCGCTCACTAACGCCCAGCGTAAAACTCTATCATCCGGCACCTCTTCATTAGGTAAGATAGAAATGTCAACCGCGTTAGTACAATTAACCCCCAAATACTTGTTAATGACATCCGGTGAAAATTAATCGATTTCCCATTCACAGTAGTCTGATGATAAGTAGGTGACCCTACCTGCCCAATGGACTTGTTGAAAGAATTGTAAAAGTTTAGGGTCAAGGTCGGGTTACCATTTGGGAGATCGGAAACGAACTTTTCCCAGCCGTTGTCTATGAATTTTTGGATGAAAGGGCTAGTGATTGTGTCTCTATCCGCATCGCCAATGAAATCATCAAGATTGAACAATCTTTCCTTAATGCACTTTGTGTTTTGATTTCTTTGCGGTGGTGCCGGACCTTGAGATGACGAACCGACCTTTTCTTTTCCTTTTGACGATTTCTTCGGCGCCATCCCTGAAATTTAACAAAAACAACTTCCTTTTCATCACACGACTATAATCATCAAGCAAAACCAATAAAAACATAAAAAAAATTCAAAGATTTTCGTTGTGGCATTTCGTCGGACACCTTGAGTTCATAGTTTTTTTTTTTAACAAGTTTTTTTCATTCAACTCAAATCCATATAGCCACTACAAATCAATGAATCAAATAACCACACAAATATCAACAATACTAACAAATAAACATGATTTAATCAACGAAGCTTACGGAAATGAGAATCGAAAAACAAATATGAAGTGAAAAACTAAAAACTAAAACTCAAAAATATATAAATTGAAACAAGGATTGAAACAAAACCTGATGATTATGTGTTAATGTTGATAAGATAATGAATTGTATTGAGGAATTTGAGTTTTTAAAAAATAGGGATTGAGAGGGGTGAAAAAAAAAACCGCAGTGCCGGCCGCTTGTGTCTCGTCTGGTTTGTGAATGTGTTGCAAAGTCTGTTTTTTTTTAATACAGACAAGTAGTTACGGCCGTAACATATCCAAGTTACGGCCGTATGATGCTTTCGTTTTTCTAACAGGTTCTTAAGTTACGGCCGTATCTTTCCAGACTTACGGCCGTATGATGCATTCGTTTTTCGGAACTTGTTTTAAGATACGGCCGTAACATGCAATAGTTACGGCCGTAAGGTGCTTTCGGGAAAAATATAATGGAACATTATACGGCCGTAAGACTTATAACTTACGGCTGTATTTTTTTTTTTTTAAGATTTTAATTTGGTTTTTTAGAAAATTATAATTATTATATGTGTGAGAATAATGAAAGAAAGACTCCCTGGATTTTATGAACGATCTGATCCTTGCTCTTGTTGTTGAATCCTTCCGTGTTACCCCCAAACTTATTTTGCGAAATAATAGAGATTGAGTTGTCTCCCAATAAACGCTTTGTTTAACGTCCTTAGCTTGACTTCTCGTCTGATCAATTTGGTATTTCCAGCATTATGATTGACTTTGCTGTCGAGAATTCTCCTCCCAAATATGGCTTTAACCGTTGGCCGTTTACTTTGAAACTCCCGTCGATTGTATTATAAATCTCCACAGCTCCATGAGAAAACACCTCTTTGATAGTGTAAGGGCCCGTCCATCGTGATCGCATCTTACCCGGAAACAGACGCAGTCGTGCATTAAAAAGCAGAACTTGGTCTCCTGTTTTAAAATCTCTTCTTAGAATTCTGCTGTCATGCCATCTTTTTGTTTTTTCTTTGTAGATTTTGGCATTTTGATATGAGTCGAGTCGGATTTCGTCCAACTCATTTAACTGCAGCAACCTTTTCTTTCCAGCCAACTGTTCGTCAAAGTTTAATTTTTTTATAGCCCAAAAGGCTCGATGTTCAAGTTCTACTGGCAGGAGACAGGCTTTTCCAAAACTGCATTTAAATGGAGACATGCCTATCGGTGTCTTATAAGTCAGTTTCGTAAGCCCAGAGCGCATCATCCAGCTTTTTTGACCAATCTTTCCGAGATGAGTCGACTGTCATCTCAAGTATACGTTTCAGTTCACGATTGGAAACCTCGACTTGTCCACTGGTTTGTGGGTGATAAGAGGTAGCGACACGGTGTTTTACTCCGAATTTGGTCAATAGAGCCTTAACCTGGTGATTGCAGAAATGAGATCCGCCATCACTGATAATAACTCTCGGAGTTCCGAAGCGAGTGAATATATTTTTCTTTAGAAAATTTACCACGACCTTAGCTTCGTTTGTTGGTAATGCAATAGCCTCCACCCATTTAGATACGTAGTCCACAGCTACAAGGATGTATTCATTAGAGAACGATGATGGAAAGGGTCCCATGAAATCAATTCCCCAAACGTCGAAGATTTCAACTTCAAGGATGAAATTCATTGGCATTTCATTTCTTTTTGACATGTTTCCATGTCTTTGGCACCGGTCACACTTCGAGACAAGTGTATGTGCATCTTTGAACAGAGTGGACCAATAGAATCCTGCTTCAAGAATTTTTGCTGCTGTTTTTGAAACCCCAAAATGTCCTCCATAGTGAGAGGAATGACATCTTTCTAATACCTTCTCCATTTCTTCTTCCGGTATGCATCTCCGGATGATTTGATCAGGTCCTCGTCTGAACAATAGAGGATCTTCCCAGTAATAGTATTTCAACTCGGAGAAGAATTTTTTCTTTTGATGATGGGAAAAATTTGGGTGAATTATTCCACTAACAAGGAAATTAACGATGTCAGCATACCATGGTGCATTTTGTTTTTCCTGGATATTAGAGATTTGGAACAGTTGTTCATCCGGAAATACTTCATTTATTTCCTTCTCTTGAGCATTGTTTTGGTCGAGTCTAGAGAGATGATCCGCCACTTGGTTTTCTGTTCCCTTTCGGTCTCTGATTTCTATGTCAAATTCTTGCATAAGTAGAACCCATCGGATTAGCCTTGACTTTGCATCTTGCTTTGTCATTAAATATTTCAAAGCTGAATGATCAGTGTAGACTATGACCTTTGATCCCAATAAGTAGGATCGAAATTTGTCAAAGGCATAAACCACTGCAAGCATCTCTTTTTCAGTTGTTGTGTAGTTCAGCTGAGCATCATTCATAGTCCTGCTAGCATAATGGATCACTTGCATCATTTTGTCCTTCTTCTGGCCCAGTACGGCCCCCACGGCATAATCACTTGCATCGCACATCAAAATGAATGGAATAGTCTAATTTGGAGAAATGATGATTGGAGCTAATGTAAGTTTATCCTTCAAAGTTGCAAAGGCCACGTGGCATTCATTTGTGAAAAGGAATGGTGTATCTTTCTCAAGCAAAGAACAGAGAGGTTTTGCTATTTTTGAGAAATCTTTTATGAACCTACGATAGAATCCTGCATGTCCGAGAAAACTCCTTACTCCTTTCACCGAAATTGGTGGAGGAAGTTTTGCAATCACTTGGATCGTTGCCTTATCGACTTCAATTCCATGTTGTGAGATTCTATGGCCAAGTACGATTCCTTCCTGGACCATGAAGTGACATTTCTCCCAATTGAGAACTAGATTTGTGTCTTCACATCTTTCCAAGACCATGCCTAAGTGATTTAGGCATTTATCAAATGAATCTCCGAAAACCGAGAAATCGTCCATGAAAACTTCAATGATTTTTTCAACCATGTCTGAGAATATTGACATCATGCATCTTTGAAATGTGGCTGGAGCATTGCACAATCCGAATGGGATTCTTCTATAGGCAAATGTTCCATAAGGGCATGTGAATGTTGTTTTCTCTTGGTCTTCTGGGGCTATTACGATTTGGTTGTACCCTGAATATCCGTCGAGAAAACAGTAGTAAGAATGTCCCGCCAATCTATCGACCATTTGATCAATAAATGGGAGTGGAAAATGATCTTTTCTGGTCGTTTTGTTGAGCTTCCTGTAATCAATGCACATTCTCCATCCTGTGATGGGTCGTGTTGGTATAAGTTCATTGTGCTCGTTCTCTATGATTGTGATTCCACTCTTTTTGGACACCATATGTACAGGGCTCACCCATGGACTATCTGAGATTGGATAAATGATTCCTGCGTCAAGTAATTTAAGAATCTCTGCCTTCACAATTTCCTTCATATTTGGATTCAAACGTCGTTGATGCTCAATTAAAGGTTTGCAGTCATCTTCCATCAAAATTTTGTGAGTGCATATAGAGGGGCTTATTCCTCTAATGTCCTCAATAGTCCATCCAATTGCCCTTTTGTGATTCCTCAATACCCTTAGTAATTTCCCTTCTTCTAGTTCGGTTCAATATGTTAGATATGATGACCGGAAGTGTAGAGAAAACACCCAAGTAAGCGTATCTCAAATATGTGGGTAGAGGTTTGAGATCAAGTATTGGAGCTTCTTGTAAAGAAGGGAGGGGTTTAGCGGAGCTTGTCCCCAATCCTTCAAAATGTGAATGACTTCTTAAGGGTGGTAGTGCTTCTAGATAGTTGACTGTTTCGGCCAAGTGATATTCTTCTTTCATGCTGGTTAGAGAATTTGCTATACATGTCTCAAGAGGATCTTTAGATAGAATTTTCTCCAAAGACTTGTTCACCATGGCTTCAATTGCGTCTATTCTTAGACAATACTCATCTGTGGAAGGTTGATTCAAAGTTTTTAGGACATCGAAGATGACATGTTCGTTTTCCACTCTGAGAATTAGCTTTCCTTCATAGACGTCAATAAGAGCACGTCCGGTTGCGAGAAATGGTCGTCCCAAAATAATGGGAATATCCTGATCTTCTTCCATGTCGAGGATGATAAAATCTGCTGGAAATATGAATTTATCAAACTTGACGAGCACATCTTCTATTATCCCACATGGATATTTGATTGACCGATCGGCTAATTGTAGTGAAACTGTTGTTGCTTTTGCTTCTCCCAAGTTCAATTTGTTGAAAATTGACAGGGGCATCAAGTTGATACTTGCCCCTAAATCACAAAGAGCTTTGCCAAAATTCACTTCACCAATTGTACACGGGATTGTGAAAGTTCCCGGATCTTTTAGCTTGGGTGGCAACTTCTTTTGTAGTATTGCGCTACATTCCTCTGTTAGCATGACAGTTTCGTATTCTTCAAGCCTTCGTTTGTTGGAAAGAATATCTTTCATAAATTTGGCATAGCTTGGCATTTGTGCTAGAGCATCGGCAAAAGGAATGTTGATGTGTAGCTTTTTGAAAATTTCCAAGAATTTCCCGAATTGAGCATCGAGCTTGTGATTCTTCAACCGTTGAGGAAATGGGATAGGTGGAACATAAGATTTTGTAGCAACTGGACCTTTTTGAGATGAAGGTCCTGTATCAGATTCTTTTTCTGATTCTTGATTTTGTTTATTTTTTTGTTTTTTCCAGATGATTTTCCATAGAAATTTCGGGCAACTGCACTCCACTTCTTGTTGTGATAGCTTGGACATTTTCCCTTGGATTTACCTCGGTATTGCTAGGTAACATGCCATGAGATCTTTCTGAAAGTATTTTGGCCATTTGGCCAACTTGTGTCTCCAGATTTTTAATTGAAGCATCATTGCGTTGTTGATACTTCAGTTGTTGTTCAGCTAGCTTCGTGATTGCTTCTTCCCATCCGGCTTCTTTTCTTGATGCGTTGGATTCAACACATTGTTGTTGTTTGCATAAGAAAAATTTGGATGATTTTTGTACCTGGATTGTATGTTGGCCCGTAAGGATCAGATGTGCTTGCCTTTGGAAATTCCGAGCATACGCCACTTGTTCCGTGGTGGTGGTGATCGCTCTGTTGCACTAAGGGACAGATAGTGTTGTGAGTTGCTCCACAAATTTCACATGAAAAAGTGAAACTTGTGGAGTTTGCACCGTCTTCACAGATTGAGGAGTTGAAAAGACATTTCCTCGACTTTCTTTGATAGAGCTTCAATTTTTGCCAACATAAGTGAATAAGAATCCACTTCAAAAACACCATTTGGTTTCTTTTGGATATTTCGTCCGCCATCTTGCACTTTGTTCACTTATAACCTCAAAAATATTATAAGCCTCTTTCATAGTTTTGTTGCCCAGTGAGCCATTTGATGATGAATCGACATTGGCTCGGCATGAAGGTAAAATTCCAGAATAGAAGTAATTGACTTGTGCTCCCAAATTGAAACCATGGTTAGGACATTTTCGTAGCATATCTTTGTATCTCTCCCATGCTTCGTGGAATGATTCTGAATCTTGTTGATGAAATGTAGAGATTTCGTATTTGAGTTTCGCCACTTTTATTGGTGGAAAGTATTTAGTGGTGAATTTTTGGACAAATTCGGGCCAATTTGTTATGCTTCATGGTGGAAAAGTATCTAGCCACTCTCTTGCTCTGTCCTTCAAAGTGTGCACGAAAAGTCTCATTTTGATCGCCTCGTCATTTACATTTGGATATTTAAAATTTCCACATATCTCCACAAAACGGTTAATATGGAGATATGGAATTTCGTCGGTTCTTCCATAGAATGAGTTGTTGTTGGAGAAGAGATTGATGACATCAGGGCGAATTTGAAAATTGTCCACTCCAAATGGTGGATAGATTACACTTGATTGAACGCTCAAAGATGGGGGGTTCATGAATTCCCCAAAGAGCATGTTGTCTTCATCTATTTCCGGCACAATAGGATATAGTTGATGTTGAATGTTTTGAACATTAGGTATTCCCCCCACCGGAGGAATTCTTTCGTTATCATTTCCCTGGGGGAGACGTGGATTTAGTTTGTCCGCCATTGATGGTGAAGAAATAATGTTTTTCTTTTGTTCTCTTCGCCTTCTTCTGAATGTGGCTTCGATCTCGGGATCTAGTGAAACTAAATCGCGATTGTACGTCCTTCGCATAGACAAGAGAATCTACAATAAAGAAAAAGTTGTATCTATAACAATAGTTAATAATGTAATTTTTCAAATATAACTTATACTTCCCCGGCAACGGCGCCAAAAACTTGACATGTTTTTGGTGTAACTATCGCAAGTGCACGATATCGTATCAAGTAGTAAAGTGGACTTTTTGAGTCCGGTTTATCGATCCCACAAGGAAGTTTGGTTATAATTTGAATTATACACTATTAGTCTATTTTTATAGATACTAAGATGAGTGAAACACACAATTAAAAAGTTTGGTTTAATAATTGCAAAGAAAATGTAATAATAGTTCTTATATTTTAAGGAAATAAAAATATTGCAATAATAATAGATTGATTAAACGATAAAATGAAATAGTTGGGATTACAAACTTAGTTCGTCATTAGTTATAGAAGATGTATAGGAGATCATAAGATGAATTTACTTATTATGTTGTGTAGATTCGATTTTCCTTAAAAAGACGGTTTTTCTTTCGAACTATAAAACGCCCCTTACATATTGAATCAATCCACTATATTTCTATGTTGATTGGCTTCAGTACATAGCATTAGGATTTATGAAAATAACTCAAAGAATCATCTAAGGACTAGAGGTATATTTCTATCCCCTAGAACAACTTAGAGTGAAGGTCATTTGATCTATTCAAACATATTTTCTTTCGAAACATATGAAGACCATAAATATCTTCATTTATTGGCCAAATAAACAAAGATTGTTAAAACAATGAAAATCACACACAATAATAAGTAATTCACAATAGATCTTTTATACAAACATAAATAACATGACTAACCTTGTTTATAATCCCAACTAAAGGTTACTTAGCCCATGAAGGGTTTATTATACATGTTACAAGCTTTGGTGGTCATGTTTAGTTGAATCAAGAGAAAGAATTGATCCTAACTCCCTTAGTAGATAAAGGAGATAGAAGCAATAAACTCTCTGAACAACATATGCTATACCACACTTACAAATATCACTCAAGAACACAAGTGTGTTCTTCACACAAAAAGAAAAGTTTACAAAAAATGGAAAATTATAAGATGAATGGTCAATGATGAAGGATCTAAGTGGTCTATTTATACATCTAAAGTCATCTAATAGCGCATTATTACAATAGATCGGATCAATGCCAGCCATCCCCTCAATAATACACAAAAAGTATAAAAAATTAGACAAATCATAACAATCTGTCAAGAGTTACGGCCGTAACATTCAGGAGTTACGGCCGTAACTTGGCTTCGTTAATTTGTTCACTCGTTGCTTTGAAAGTTACGTTTTCAGCCCAGAATTTTTCAGACTTTGCGTTTTTGCCCGAGATCTTCTTCGGATGATAACTTTTGATATATAACTCTGATTTTGAATCCGGAAAGACTGCCAAATTCGTCTCGGAAAGCCCTACAACATGAATATATCAAAATTCAACAAAGAGAATATTTATTAAACATGTTATTTCTTGAGTAAATCAGTTATTTAATCCGATCATCATCCGATAAAAATAAAATTATTAAAACTAATTAATTAAAAGCAAAAAATGAGTAGACTAGCTCAATTATGGGTGAATTTTATCGATACAAACCATGGATAAGTGTACAAAACTGACACTTATCAGTCGGCAGGTCTTCCCGAAAAAAAAAAGAAAAAAAAATTTCCAGTTGCTGGAGGTCTGTTGGTGGTCTGCGACGACCCCACCAAAAAACAGACTGAAAGGCCCATTGTGTTAATAAAAAAGTGGTCGGCTAGTGAGGTATGTCGGTGGAGACCCTGCTGGAAATCAGGCCTGCATAAAAAGAAAATAACTGACCATCGCCAGAAGTCCCCAAAAAAAGAAAAAAATCACTTGGTACTAATTTTGTTTAATCTAATATTCTTATGATCTTTAGAATTTAATTAGTTTAGAGGGGTAAATTGGTAATTTTAGGTGGACACTACCACAAGCTACCATTGTCCTTTATATTATAGCTAGAGATATCCGTGCCATAATTTGATTAAAATTATATATAAAAAAACATGATTTGTCGCCTTAGCTCAGGCGGCTGGCGGCCGGCAACCGACGCCCCACCAAAAACGAGTCTGGCAGTCGGCTGTAAAAGAAAAAAAAGACCTGAGATGTAGCAGGAGCTCCAAAGATCGGCGACCTCCGACAGGTCACCGGAGAATAAAAAAGATTAGAGGCTTGTTGTACCTTTAATTTATTTTAATCTAATATTTTAGTGATACCTTTGAAAACTTATTATTGTTGAACGTTTGATATTATTATTAATAAATTCAACATATAGGGAAAGTGCGGGGTAAAATGGTCTTTTAAGTGCAGAATGATGACGACCAAACACCAATGTTCTTTATATTGTAGACTGGAGATAACTTGTGATATAATGGCACGATGGGGTGCCATAATTGGATTAAAATAATTAAACTACCAGATTATCTTGCTAGAAAAAAGATATTGGTTCTTGAAAATCTATCTGCGGTCGCTGATGGCCCGTCGAAAAATAGACCGACTGACCTGTCATTCAAAGAAGGGAAAAAAATATTTGGCGGATCGTCAGAGGTCTGCTAGCGTGGCCCCGCGGAAAGCATGATGCAGCCCCAAAAGAAAGGGTCATTCGTCGTAAAGCAGGCCGCCGGGCCAGCCGTAAAAAAATAAAAACAAAAAAAATGGCCTTGCGGCGGCCTGCTGCAGCGCCACCAGAAAACAGGCTGACAGGCCTTAAAAAAACAGGCAGGCCGCTGGAGGTCGTCTGGCGACCGACGGGTCTAGCGTTAAAAAAGAAAAGAAACTCGTCGGGTGAGGTCTACAGGTGGCCGCCGACGACCCTGCCGAAATACTAGCCGGAAGAAGACCCACCGGAGATCCGTCGGAGAACTCCGTTAGGAAATATTTTTTTTTTGAAGATTAGTTGTCCCTTTAATTTAATATTCTAAGGGTACTTTGAGAAATTTATTGTTGCTGAACATTTGATATTATTACTAAATTCAACTTAGGGGAAAGGATAGGGGAGGTATAAAGTGGTCTATGCAGCAGCACACTACGACGACCAAAAAAATACAAATGTCATTTATATTACATATTGGTTGATAGCTATTTTTTACAATGACCTGCATTTTTAAATTTTTGATGACAATTTGGATTTCGAACTTCAGTGAATAATTTTATTTGAAATTACGTATTGTAATTGTCTAGATTTAAAAAAAAAAATTGATACAATGTGAAAAAAACGTTACATGAGTATTAAAAGCTACAAAAAATTATTACAAGTATAAGTGATTTCATAAACTTTAAGTTTGATTCTTCATTTCGATGTTAATAGATGATTACTAAACACAGTATTGGGAATCAAGTTCCGATCCCATACCACCATAATTTCATACTTGATTCTAAACATATACCAGCTTGTGAACGAAATGCCCCCTCATATAGTTTTAACAATAAGAAGATGCATGAGTAGTTATTGTTTTAATTTTTTTTATATATATTGTTATTGCAATCTAATATTTAATCGTTAATTTTCTTTTATTTTGTGTTTGTGCTTTTCATTATGTTTTAAACTATAGTACTCTATTCGTTTCGCTGAAAGTTTAATATTTTAGCTCAGAAATTATCCTTTTAAAAGCTTAACATCTCTAACATTCACATAATCAAATCAAACAATTATAATCATATCGCTTAATATCCACCCAGACTCACCATTAATATATTTTACCTCTTAGTCTTCACCATACATTTATCATCAATATTTACACAACTCACATATCTATCATATCCAATAATTCTCCTAAAATGTAATATTGTACCCGAAATGATAAGCTTTAGCAAGGAGTAATGTTTATTCATTTGGTAAATTATTGAATTATTTCTAGTAGTTTTCTTAATTAACCTTTACGATGAGATTATTTAAAGGAAGTATACAATAACAATAACAATAAAATTACCTCAATGTCTCAACGGTTCCCGCAAAAAGCGGAGTAAGGAGGGATCGGATGTACGCAGTCTTACCCCTGTTTTAACAGAGAGAGGCTGTTTCCGGATGATCCAAAATGCAAATCGCATCGAGAATTGCATGGAACGACTAGTACTTCATGAGAAAAAGAAGTGCAGATAGTTTAGTGAGTCATTTTGTTTTTTTCCATTATAAGCCAGAACCAAAGACTAAGGAGTACTTGGCTCAATTGGAAACAATGAAAAATTATTTAAAGGAAATATGATAAATAGAATAAAATATTAATTTTGACAATATTTATTCTACAAGAATACTCTCAGTCTCACTGTATACTACTCGCATTATAACACAATAAAATTAACACTGGTGGTCAAGCTTTTTCCTCATCATTGTGGTGTATATTAGGGGTGTTCAAAAATATCCGATATTCGGTATCTGATTCGAAAATTCGAAAATTCAAAAATCGAATATCAGCTTTTTCGGATATCCAAAATTTGGATATCCGAAAATCGGATATCCGCTTTTCCGCGCATCCTCATTGGTTCGCGCATCTGGCTGCCAGCAGCAGCTGCGGACTTTAAGGAAACAGTCCCACGTGCTGGGACGATCGCCCGCCTTATTTAATGCAGGAACGGCGATCACCCGTGTGGGACAGGGACATCCCAACAACCTCCTTTCCTATAAATAGGAGACCTCCAGCATTGGCAAAAGGGACGTTACAACGTAAACACGATTACACACAGTAAACAATACAGAGAACACCTCATCTTTGTAACAAGAACTCACAGAGCTTTAACTCTGGTTCTTCCGGCAATCAACAACACTCAAGATCTAGATAACTAGGGGCATTACACTCATTGTAATTGTACTCTAACATTAATACTCGTACTTCAAAGCAGCACCCGTATTAATAATATCTCGCGAGAGCATTCAAGCCCGGGACTAACAACCCCGACCAATCTTGTGTCATTTATTTGCTAGGAGTATGCACTCGAATGCCACTCAGAGGATGTTGAGTGAGGGCATTATACTTGTAATTATGTAAATCATTAATATAAGGCAATGGATGTTTCTTTATTTACTGACAGTTACTGGCATTCCTAACTCGTAAATATACATATAGAAACTAGTCCGTGTATTTGAGAGTAAAACATTCCACTCCTTATTTGATAAGGAGGTCGGCACTAGAAAGGTTTATAGCTCAAATACTTAATCGTTAGCAAGTCGATGAAACTTGACTGGGCGTTAAGTTTATGTGAAGACTTGTATGACGTGTTCTTTGACATGGAGAGTGCCTGTCGAACACTAATGGTTAGTGGGAGCACACGTTATAGGTATGCTAATTGGATTAGTATACTCGAACCGACTCACCCTCGATTCGTCACACGGATTTCACTCTGGGCCAGTCAATGATGGAATCGAAAGGTTGTGATAGGTATTCGTGAACCTTCGACTTGAGGATTTAGTAGGGATGTGCTTGTGACGTTAAGATTTTCATTAGAGTAGTTCGACCCTATAAACCGGGAGGTGTGGGTCAACCTCGACGTGCATCTTAACGGGCAAGTAGCAGGTCCTACTGAATACCAAGATAGAATTCTTTCTCCCGTTAGTGAGCGGGTTATACGTCCTATGCGGTTATTGGCAGATGAGATCATAAGTCTTTGGCCAAAGCATTGGAGCTAGTTGTATTAGATACACGAGAGCTCAATGATCTCGATTTGCATTAACGCATGCATAGCGTCAAGTACAGATAGAGTTTGACTGACCGTGACCCTATAACTTGATCGGGACATCTGAAAGAAGGGTTTATACGTTTACTGGTATTCACGATAGAATGGTTCTTGAATGATCCCATCATTCGTTCTCAGTTGGGGTACAGTGTAGGCCGCCAGGCTGGCTAGGTGGTGCTACTACTCTTTGGTTCCTCCCATTGCTGACTGAGACGGACCTACCGAGTCATGCAATAGGATTGACGACGGAATGAATCGAGCTTAATCTCTCATTATGAATATTAGATATTGGATATCTAATTTGGGACATTGAATGTCTAAATTGATTTATTGGATAAATTAATTTACGGCCTAATTAATTAAATAAATTACCGGGTGATTAATTTAATTCATGAATATAATTACTTCTTGGAGAAATTAATTATGTTATTATGTATTTAATATGATTAATTAATTGGATTAATTAATCGATATAAATACATCGGAACGGAATCGGAGTTTATCTGTTTGGACTCTCGGGAGTCCAAAACGAACCGAACTCGTCGGATTCCTTCTAGAGGCCGGTCCCACTTTTTGATCTCTTACCTTTAGTCTTAGTCTTGCTTTGGTGGGTGAAGACTAATCACCTTAGAGATTTCATATCTCTTATAATAAGGATAAGAGGGATTGTGTGGGATTTGGAAGTAGAATAAAGGAAGACAACTCTCACTTATCCTAATCCAATTCCATCGTGAGTTTTGAAAAGAGAGAGAGAGAAAATAGTTTTCTCAATTGTCTTCATCTTTTTCTTCATCTTGTTCTTGAGTTTTCTTGGAAAAATTCAAGATACATTGAGAGATATATATTATACACTTAGAGTGCAATAATAAAAGGCTTCATCACTTGATTCTAGCCATAACCTTAGAGGTTAATCAGGTATTGTCATTCCGTTCGTTTCTCCAGCTCGTGGCAAGTAGAGACGCGGTGCTTTCGGCGTTGGATCGTTCAAGTGCTTGGAGTGCTTCGGATCGTAGAGAATTCAACTAAAGCTTGGTGAATAGCTCAAGAAAAGGATACCATTTAATCAACGGACTTCAAGGGTGAGTTTCTTGTAACTCTTGTTTTTCGTTTATATATTCGTATATATGTAGCTCGATCGATCCTCGTAGGGATTCAGATCGAATTAATTTTCGTTTTACCATTTCCGCTGGGCCTTCGATTTAGGCACCGAATCCCAACATTATTTTCCTTCGTACGTGCTCTCGCATTTTATTTGTTACTCACCCGTTGCCATATCCAGCTAATGATTACGTATAATATTTTGGGTAACAACAATTGGCACTAGAAGAAGGGGGAACCTCCGACCGTTTCGAAGAACACTGACTGTTCTTCGAAACATATACTTGAAGAAACACTCACTGTTCTTCAAAGAAAAACCTTCAAGATAATGACGTCTGCCACGACCTCGAAAAGAGCCACCCTACGATCCGCCGGACGCCTCATTCCGGCCCAGGCCGAGTCCCAACCTGCGGCGGAAGGCGACCGCGGCTACGCTAGACTCTCACTCCCGCCCCCGAGGGACGGCCCCAGCCTTTCACTCGATCAATTCCAAACCGCGGAACAGATCGAGGAGGCCATGGCCATCCTAGGGGAGCGACGGAGAGCATGCGACACGCCCACCATTACTCCATCAGCCATCCGTCGTGCGGGCAAGCGAAAGCTCAAGGGGTTATATGTCGAGAAATCGTCAGAAAGCCCCGAGTCGCAGGAAAAGGCGCTCATAAGGCGGGACGATTCCGTCTTCAGCTACCTAGGGAGTGATCCCTCATGGCGACCTGGGCATTCAGGCCCCAACCGTGAGACGTCGGAGTCCGAATCCGTCACCAGAAGTTCGGCGTACCCAACTCCCAGAAGACAGGCCGGCCATCTGGTTCCCACTCACCCAAGAATTGAGCTCGGCGGCAGAGACCTCGTCACCTACCACGGGGACAGGAGATCGGTACATGATCACCTCGGCTCCCGCTCCGAGAGCCATACCACGAGCAGTCAGGCTACAGCGATGGCCGCAATGCAGCGCCAGCTCGACGAAATGAAGGCGCTCATAGAAACTGGGGCAGGCGCCAAGAGATCGATCGCCGGACCAAGTGAGCCGCTCGCGGTCCAGATCGAGCTTGCCCCCGTGCAACCGAAGATCGCTCCTCCTCAAACACCTCTATATGAGGGGAGATCGGACCCTGAGACCCACTTGAGCAAGTTCCGGATCTACATGACCGGATGCGGGGCATCGGACGCGACGAAGTGCCAAATGTTCCCATTAACATTGGGCGATCTTGCCCATAGGTGGTACATCTCATTGCCACCGCGCTCAATCAACTGTTTTGAGAAGCTGGCGAACGACTTCACGTCGTATTTCGCCGCCAAGGTCGCTCGTCCAGAAGGTCCCCACCGCATGATGAAGATCAGACAGGGGAAGGACGAGCCCGACGAAGATTACATCGACCGGGTGGATGAAATAGTCCTCACCGGCGAGCCCATTAGCGATGAGCTCGCCCTTTACTCGGTCTTGGGGGGATTCTATGGCCATTCACCCATGTTCAGGCACCTCACAAAGGACATCCCCCCGACCTACGCGATCTTCCGCATCAAGGCCGCCGACTTTTTGGCCAGGCAGAGGATGCTCACCCTTCGCTTAGGCGAGGGATCCACCAGAGAAGGGAAGGCGCCATCTCCCATCCCGAAGAAGGCGGTCGCCAAGCCCAGAAAGGCGGTCGCAAAGCCGCCCGGTGAGTTCAAGGCCTTCGAGGACGTGGAAGTTCACCTCCTCCGCAACCTCAATCTGTCTCCGGCCCATATCTTCAATGCCATCAAGGGGCGCGAATGTCATAGCAAGCCGAAGACGATGAGGGACAACGGTCATCTGGACTACAGTAAATTTTGTGCCTACCACAAAAGTCCCGGCCACAACACCAGCCAATGCCGCGACCTCCTCAGACAACTCTGGAGGTTGTTCGAGGAAGGCAAGATGGACAATTTGGTGACCAAGCCAGAACCCCGGGCAGAAAGGACCGGGGGACGCGATCGTCGACAGAATGACGACTGTCTCCCTCCCAATCCGGTCGCCAGGATCGAGCAAAACGAGCCGGATTACTCAGACGAGTCGATCCCTCCGATCAACCCCGGCGGCCGGATCAATATGCTTAAGTCGGGAGGTGGAAACCTCGGAGGTCATTCCCCGGTTTCCACCATATCAAATAGAAAGCGGAAGGCCGAGCTGAGAGCGTTCGCCAGAGTCCATGTCGTGGTGCCCCCAGAGCCAACCATCTCCAGAGACGCGCTCATCTCCTTCTCCAACAAGGATAGGGAGGGAGTACAGTGCCCCAAAGAGGATGCATTGGTGATCTCTGCATGTATCCTTGGGAAAATGGTCGACCGCGTGCTATTTGACAATGGGAGCTTTTGCAACATCATATTCAAATCTGCTCTGGACCAGCTCGGCAACCTGACCAAGTTCATCAAGCCATTCGATACCGTGTTTCAAGGGTTCGGCGACAACACGGTCCAAGCCTATGGAAGGATCAAGCTCTCTGTCGAGCTAATATGCTGTTACGATCCCAAGGTTAAGATCACTAGGAACCTTAATTTTGTAATCATAGATAGGCCCACATCTATAATGGGTTCCTAGGTAGCCCCTTTCTAGAAACCTTTGAGGCTGTCGCCTCTTCTTTCTTTTACTGTATCAAGTTCCCCACTACCGATGGGACAGTCGGTACTGTAAATGGAGACCAGCTAATGGCAAAGAAATGTTTGAATTACTCCTGTGTCGTAACTTCCCCTTTAAACGTTTCCTGTACTATTTGTAACATTGAGACGATCGACATTCAACCAATGGAGATCGACAAGCCAAGCACCTCATACCAGCCCGACTCAAAGGACGACATCTCGCATCAATTGTCGGACGACATCGAGCCAAGGATCGGTTTCGAGCCAAGCCTCGACGTTGATCTAAGGATCGAGTCCGGCGATCGTTCCAAACGAGAAGCGACCGTCCCCATTGAAGAGTTGGAAAGTATAACAATCGATCCGGCTCGCCCGGAGTGGGAAGTGCAGATCGGCTCAAGCGTCGGTCCCGAGTTAAAAGACGATCTGATCAGTTTACTATGAAAGAACATCGGAGTCTTTGCCTGGTCGCATCAAGATATGGTCGGCATCAGTCCAGAACACACTTGCTACTATCTAAAGATCGACCCGGCAAAGAAGCCTGTTCACGAGAAACGTAGGAAATTCGGTCCTGAGAAGTATGATGTGCTCGACGCAGAAGTCAAAAAGCTACTCGACAACAAACTGATTGGAGTAGCTACCGACGAGCCACAATGGGTAGCCAACGTGGTGCTCGTCAAAAAGGCGAGCAACTCATGGAGGTTATGCATCGATTTTACCGACCTCAATGCGGCGTGTCCGAAAGACCACTTTCCAATGCCTCATATTGACCACTTGGTCGATAGCACGGCACGTTGCGAAATGATGTCGTTTATGGACGCCTTCGCCGGGTACCATCAGATCCCAATGGCGGAGAACGACGTAAAACACATATCTTTCCACACGGAAAAAGACGTGTACTTTTGGGTCCGAATGCCATTCGATCTGAAAAATGCGGGGGCGACCTACCAACGACTAGTCAACGGGATGTTTGCCGATCAGATCGGCAAGACCATGGAGATTTACATTGCCGACATCGTGGTCAAGAGCCTCAAAAAGGAAGATCACCTCAAAGACCTTGCCGAGACATTCGCCATCCTCGAGAAATTCAACATGAAACTGAACCCCAAGAAATGCAACTTCGGGGTAAGCTCCGGAAAGTTGCTGGGGCACATCGTGAGCCAAAGGGGGATCGAACCGAACCCCACCAAGATCAAGGCGATCCTCGACATGCAGGAGCCACGGAATGTCAAGCAGGTGCAACGCCTCACGGGTTGTCTAGCAGCCCTTAACCGTTTCATTTCTCGGCTCGGACAAAAAAGCAAGCCATTCTTCGCCACCATAAGAATAATAAATTTGCATGGACGAAGGAAAGTTAAATGGCGTTCGCCAAAATCAAGGAGTATCTGTCCAATCCCCAAATTTTGGCGAAACCAATCCCCGGCGAAAAGCTATTCCTCTACCTGGCAGCCTCGGAGGTCGCGCTGAGCGCTGTATTAGTGCGAGCAGAGGGGCAAGCCCACTTTTCGATCTACTTCGTCAGTCAAGCACTTCATGATGCGGAAACGCGTTACACACCTCTGGAAAAGCTCGCCTACGCACTAGTCATGAGTGTTCGCAAGCTGAGGGCCTACTTATTCGAACACCAAGTGGAGGTTCTGACGACTCTCTCTCTAAGGCAAGTTCTGCACCGGCCAAACACCAACGGGTGACTCCTCAAGTGGTCACTGGAGACCGCCCAATACGGTGTCACGTACGCTCCTCGCACGGCGATCAAAGGCCAAGCTCAGGCGGATTTCGTGGTGGAATCAACGTTCCCGCCCAGCCCGACCCAGGTCGGCCGTCCTGTCTGGAAATTGTACGTAGATGGATCGGCGACCAGCTCGCGAGCAGGGGCAGGGATTGTCCTCATCAGCCCCGATAGCTAATGTTTTACAAATGCTGTGCGTTTCGGGTTCCGTGCGACCAACAATGAAGCCGAGTACGAAGCCTTGGTAGGCGGGCTCGATCTAGCACTCGCCATGGACATTCGTCGCCTCCACATCTTCATGGACTCCCTCTTGGTCGTGAACCAAGTCAAGGGGGAATATGAGACGCGCGGCGAACAGATGATCAAATATCAAGAATTGGTCGCCGAAATGAGCACAATGTTTGAAGAAGTGCTGATCGAACAAGTCCCGAGAGAGCACAACTACCAGGCCGATGCCCTATCCAAACTCGCATCGTCAGATAGGGCGGCAGACTTCTCTAACATCCAAATCACGGAGTCAGCAAAATCGGCGATCGACAGAAGCCTGGTCACCACAATTGCCATCGCCGAAGAGAACTGGATGACTCCGTTCGTTAAGTACTTGAAGGACGAAACGGTACCCACAGATCGGATCAAAGCTCGCCATCTTCAGCTCCGAGCAACCAGATACACCCTATTGGACGACCGGATTTACAAGCGAGCTTTCAGCCTTCCTCTCCACAAATGCATTACGCCGGAGGAAGGCCGACTTGTTTTAGCCGAAATCCATGACGGGATCTGTGGAAATCACGCTGGAGGGCGATCTCTCATCCACAAGATGACCATGCAAGGCTTTTTCTGGCCTACCCTACAAAAGACGCGATCGCCTACGCCCGGTCTTGTCTCAGGTGTCAATTAATGGGCCCGAACATCAAGCTCTCCCCCGAGCAGCTCACTTCTATGTACAGTCCGTGGCCGTTCGCCCAATGGGGCATAGACCTCATCGGTCCTTTGCCGACAGCACCCAGGGGATGTAAATTCGCCATCGTGGGGGTCGATTATTTCACGAAATGGGCAGAGGCCAAGCCACTCAACAAGACCGGCCAAGAACAAGTGATCAAGTTCATTTGGAAGAACATCATATGCTGATTCGGTCTACCTCAGGCTATCATCTCCGACAACGGAAAGCAGTTCGACGGTTTGAAAGTTATGCAATTCTGCGAGAAATGGGGAATTAAAAAGCTGTTCTCGGCCCCTTACCACCTTCAAACAAACGGGCAGGTAGAGACTGTAAACAAGATTCTCAAACACACGATCAAAGCAAGACTCGAATCCAAACAAGGACGATGGGCGAGCGAGCTCCCGGATGTTTTGTGGTCCTACCGAACGACGACCCAAAATTCAACCGGCGAAACCCCATTTGCCCTCGCCTTCGGAACATAAGCAGTGATCCCTTCGGAGATCGCCGTCCTCAGCCACCGAACTGCACAACAAATGACGACGGACAATGATGTAGCTCGGCGGATCGACTTGGATATGCTCGAGGAACGACGACTGACCTCGGAAATGAAGAACATAATCCACAAAAGGAAATCCGAGAAATTCTTCAATTCGAAGGTCAAGGAAAGGCGATTCCAAGTGGGCGACCTAGTCCTCAAAAAGGTCGAGGCTCACACGGGAGTATTTGCCCCGAATTGGGAGGGCCCCTTCAGGATATCCAAATGGCTGACCAAAGTGTAACACCCCAAACTAGGCGGATATTACAGTGCCGTGAATCCCCAACTGGGACCCACCCGGCGAATGAAAATGATGAATTAAATAATATAATTGTAGTACCGAACCACATTATATTACCCAAATACTCCGATGAGGAGTTTAAGTACAACACACCAGGACAATACCGAATACTAGTATATTTTATATGAAGATAAAATACACAACACTGAATTGAAACGGAGTATCCAAATGAAAGTCTGCAGCGGAAATTAAAGGACAACAACATGAATAACTGAAAGATCGGGGCCCCCTACTAGTATCACTGGGACTCCTCGACGTCAGCATGCTATTCCTGTGCTTTTGCCTCACCATAACCTGAAAAACAAAATCCCCAGCTGGGGTCAGTTACACAGAACAACAATCCTCAAGAGTTGAATAAACATAATCATATATACGTAGTATAAACCACAAGTTCGATCAAAATGAATCGGTTAGATTATAACCCAGTCTTGTTGAAAACATACGCAATCAAACATGCTGTATGAATCAACTAACAGTACGGCTCAAAGGGTGTCGCCACACTACGCCCGGGATGGAAATGTGTCCGTGCACAAGCCACCAACGAGTATCGATCGAATACACGTGTGGTCTTGTACCTAATCAGTCTCACGAAGCAATCGACTCGTGTGCATGATCAATGTGAGGCCAACAACCAACACACGACTTAAATGTGCCCGACATGAAAATCCTACACATACCAACCGGCACGCCAGTATGACCCGGAATGCCACGATATAACAAAAGTGACATCGAAAATGAATAATGACTCACCGAGATGGAATGATAGTGAAACGAATGACAGCTCAATGAAATGATTGGGCTGTTCCTTGTGGTCAAGTGATTAATTGACAATGACAAGTTTTGATACGGTTAATACAATGATGAATGAGTTATGATTATGAATGAACAACAACAAAAGGAATGAATATCCTTTTAACCGAGTAAGAATTAACTTACTCAATACCGATGAAGAATGTCCTTCCACGAACAAACGTCCTAAATGAACTGTCGGTCGCTCGAACAACCTTGAATAACACAATTACCAACAATCCGCTCAATAAACGAATCAAACACGATTATAACGAACTCAAGGCGTCAAAACGACTAAACCAAGTTCATTGGGGCATTATATCGAACACTTTGTGGCCAACTTCGATTGATCATAACCAAACTTCAAAAATACCAACATCAAATCCCCAAGAAGTGTTTCAAACCAACAAAACATCTTCAATACGATCAATAATCCGTTATGAATATCCAAAATCGTGATTACAACGACAATTAATCGAAACCCCCCAAATCCAACTTAATATTCAAAGTGTTCTTGAATAATCCTTCAATAATCCAATGAATAATCATACATATTCATAATCATGCGTACATCACTTCATACAACATGATTTTAATGGCTAAAACAACATATCTCAATACAAAATCGAAATCCAAGATGTTGAAGAATATTACCTTTGAAGATCCAAACACTTCGATCCGATGAAAACGTGTTAAATCGACTATCCAAGCTTCCCAACGAATCAAGATGATGAAATCCGAACACACAAGTGATTGATGATGACAAAATATCTCCCTCAAGCTCTCTCTCTCGGACAAGATGAAGGAAATGAGAAAAATGAGGAAAAGTCCCGTCCAAGACATATATAAACTTCCCGAAGTTACGGCCGTAACTCGGCCTTCTTACGGTCGTAACATTCCAGGTCAACGGCCTTACGGCCGTAACCGGCCAACTCGTACGGCCGTAACTTCGTCAGAAAACTGCACAAACGACCTTACGGCCGTATCCGCCCTGACTTACGGGCGTAACTCGTCCTCGTCTAAAACATCTGCCGACATCCTTACGGCCGTACCCGCACACCTTACGGGCGTAACTCGAATAATACGGCCGTATGCGGCCAAACTTACGGGCGTAAGCCCCCTTCGTCGAAAATGGCCTGGCACCCTGCCTGTAACGTACGGCCGTATCCGGCCAAGCCTTACGACCGTACCTTCCTCGTCTTACGGTCGTATGCCGCAACCCTTACGGCCGTAAGTCCCTCTCGTCCGACACATCCTGAAAAACACGAGCACTCCTTACGGCCGTATCCTGCCCCTCTTACGGCCGTAACTCGCCCTTCGGCCAAAAACACCCGGACACCCTGCTCGACTCGTACGGCCGTAACCGGCCAAGCCTTACGGCCGTACCTACTCAACTTACGGCCGTATGCCTCGACCTTACGGCCGTAAGTCCCGTTCGTCCATAATGGTCTGAAACCAATGAACACCTGTTACGGCCGTAACTTACCAATCTTATGGCCGTAACTCGATGCTGGACAAGATGAAAATCCGACAACTCCGATTCCTCGCTACGATTGATGAATGATCCGACATACCATACGTATGTGAAAGTGAACAAGTCCAAAGATGAAACTTCCAGTACAAGACTACCAATCACAATGATAATGATAATGCTCCCGTCTCGATCCATAAACGGAGGTGAAATGACGATCGGTAACTGATACATGGTTACAACACGCCCACAATGAACGCAAATGAATGAATCATGAATGATGAATGATTATTAATGAGTGAAAAAATTACTGAGTGACAATTACTGACTGATAATTACTGAATGATAATGAATGCATTACGACCGGGTATTACATACTCCCCCCCTTAAAAAGAGTTTCGTCCCCGAAACTAAGGGCCAAACAACTCGGGATGACTCTCCCGCATACTCTCTTCGGTTCCCCAAGTAGCCTCTTCGACTCCGTGTCTAGACCACTGAATCTTGACCAAAGGAATCATTTTGTTCCTCAACTGTTTGATTCGCCGTTCTAAAACTCGTACAGGACGCTCCTCGTACGAATGATCATCCGCGATCTCGATTTCGTCGAACTGAAGTATGTGAGTTGGTTCGAAAACATACTTGCGCAACTGCGAGACATGCAATACATTATGAATTTGGATCAACGCCGGAGGTAAAGCCAATTGATAAGCTAACTCGCCTACTTGGTCCAAAATCTCAAATGGTCCAATGAATCTCGGACTCAACTTCCCCCATTTTTCGAAACGGAAGATACCTCGACTCGGGGATACCTTGACCAAAACGTGGTCACCCATCTCGAACTCTAGTGGTCGATGATTATCTGCATATAATTTCTGTCGACTCTGAGCGGTCAACAGACGACTCCTGATCAAAGCTACCTTCTCCCGGGCGGCTATAAGCATATCGGGCTCGGTGCCGATTGACTCTGATGGGTCGTCCCAACACAAGGGAGATCGACAACGACGACCGTACAAGGCCTCGTAAGGTGCTATATTCATCGCAGTATGCCAACTATAATTGTACGTGAACTCAATCAACGGTAATTGGGCTTCCCAATTGTCTTCTAATCGAGGACGCATGCCCTCAACATGTCCTCCAATGTCTGAATAGTCCTCTCTGATTGTCCGTCAGACTGAGGATGAAAAACGGTAATGAGATTAAGCTGAGTTCCCATAGCACGATGAACTGATTTCCAAAATGAGACACAAATCGCCCGTCACGATCAGAAACGATACTCTTAGGAGTACCGTGCAATCTCACTATCTCTTTAATGAATAGCTGGGCAAGTCTCTCGGGACCCCACGTATCCTTAATCTCAAGGAAATGAGCTGACTTAGTTAAGCGGTCCACGATCACCCAGATCGTATTCATGCCCCGACGACTCATCGGCACTCTCGTGATGAAATCCATAGAAATGTCTTCCCACTTCCATTCTGGAATAGGGAGCGGTTTCAGCATACTCGCCAGTCGCTGATGCCAGACCTCGATCTCGGGTCTAAGGAATTCCTGCTGAAGCTCCTTCTGAACTGATAAACGAGCAAGCATCTGCTCCTGAACGGACTTACGACTCAAGGTGTCGGCGACAATGTTCGCCTTGCCCGGGTGGTAAAGGATCTCGATATCATAATCTTTGATTAGTTCCAACCACCGCCTTTGTCGCATATTTAACTCCTTCTGAGTAAATATATATACTTCAACTCTTGTGATCAGTGAAGATCTGACAGGTGATGCCATAAAGGTAACGACGCCAAATTTCCAACGCGAAAACCACGGCTGCTAGCTCCAGGTCATGGGTCGGATAATTAACCAGCTAATCCGAGGAAACCTCAGATTTCCTTAACATCTTTCGAAGGTTGCCAATCTAGGATAGCCTCCGTCTTCTGAGGGTCGACACGAACTCTGTCTGATGAAATTACATGCCCGAGAAAAGTCACTTCGGACATCCAGAACTTACAATTGGAAAACTTTCCATAAAGTTGCTCGCGTCTCAACACGTCGAGAACCTGATGAAGATGTACCTCGTGTTCCTCTCGATCACGAGAATAAATCAAAATGTCATCGATGAAGACAACAACAAACTGATCCAAAAAGTCGATGAAAACCCGATTCATTAACTCCATGAATACCGCAGGTGCATTAGTTAGCCCGTATGGCATAACTACGAACTCATAATGACCATAGCGTGTACGAAACGCCGTCCTTGCGATACCCGACTCTTGAATTCACAGCTGATGATATCCAGATCTTCAGTCGACCTAGGAAAATATTGAACCTCCCTGAAGTTGATCTAAGAGATCATCAATACGGGGTAGAGGGTACTAATCTTGATCATCACCCTGTTCAACTCCTGATAATTAATACACACACGAGACGAGCCATCCTTCTCCTTGACAATTCACACTGGTGCTCCTCACGGGGACGCACTCGGTCGGAGATAACCTTTCTCGAACTATTCCTCAAGTTGAATCTTCAACTCCTGCATTCTGGTCGGGGCCATCCGATACGGTGCCTTCGATAACGGGGACGTACCGGCTCCAACTCACTCCTTAATTCCACTACTCTATGTGAAGGCAACCAGATAACTCGTCTAGAAATACATTGTCAATCGATGACAATGATACCACGAATGATTGAACATTTCGATTGCCCTAGAATGGTCAATCGATAAAAAGTGATACAATGAATGATTAAATAACTCGATTGCCTTAGAAAGTCTAATCGATGAAAATGATACAATGAATGTTTGAATAACTCGATTGCCTTAGAAAGGCCAATCGATGAAAATGATACAATGAATGATTGAATGACTCGATTGTCTTAGAAAGGCCAATCGATGGAAATGATACAATGAATGATTGAATAGCTCGATTGCCTTAGAAAGGCCAATCGGTGAAAATGATGCAATGGATGATTGAATAACTCGATTGCCTTAGAAAGGCCAATCGATGAAAATGATGCAATGAATAATTGAATAACTCGATTACCTTAGAAAGGCCAATCGATGAAAATGTTACAATGAATGATTGAATAGCTCGATTGCCTTAGAAAGGTCAATCGGTGAAAATGATGCAATGGATGATTGAATAACTCGATTGCCTTAGAAAGGCCAATCGATGAAAATGATACAATGAATGATTGAATAACTCGATTGCCTTAGAAAGGCCAATCGATGAAAATGATACAATGAATGATTGAACAATTCGATTGCGGAATTTCTCTGCTTCGTCATAATAATAATTCTTCTGGAACAACGGGGATTACTTCCCTGAAGCACACATTCGACAACCAACGACGGAAAGATAGCGACCAAACGCTTACAAACACTGAGGATAGTATCAAGACGATCAATCCAACTAATACCCAATATTACATCGTCCTAAGATAAATTCACCACGATTTGGTCCACCAACCAATCGCGGTCACTAAGCTTACTTTGGTATGATTTCCGAAAATTCTTCCATCGTCAGGTAGACCGATGGTATGAGGTCCACAAGCAATAAGACTATCCCAAAATAAGTCCATTCAAACATGATTCGAAAATGAATGAATGCGGTGCACCAGTATCAAAAGGTACACACAGGTTGAAATAAAATTACGAGTATACCTGAGATCATTCGGGCCACCGGATCGTCGATCCTCTTCATCACATGAATCCGGGACTTGCCGGCCCCCGAACCGGATGCTCCTGACTGATAAATACGAGCTCCAACTTTATTTTCTTCCATTGTCTTAAACGACGTTGACAGAGCAGTCTGATTCTGAATCGCTAATTGCTTCGGGGCCTGAGATGCCGCCGGAGCCGACTTGGAGTCCTTTCGGCAAAAACGGGCCTTATGCCCAAAATTCCGACAATTATAGCACGTGATAGACGGTTTCAGACACTTAGTGCTGTAATGACTCGGCGTTCCACAATTGAAACAGGTGATGGCCGAACTGGCCGCTCGGGACTGAGATCCCGCACGATTATGCGCCGTATGAGGTCGCTTAGAAACGATAGGACTCACACGAGGCTTCTTGAAGGTTGACTGACCGCCTTCAGATTGATTACGCTTCGTTGATTTCTTGCTGATAGATGAAGGTTGTTGTTCAGCAATTTCCTTAGCAGCCGGCTCATACGGGAGAGTTCTCTCGATTAATCCGGCCAGAGTGGCGCAATGATGATTGAGCATTTGCACATGGGTTATCATGGCCTGCATAAAAGTGAGTGGATCAACCCGAACATCTTCTGATCGAGCCGAGTCCTGGGCACGATTTCCCGACAGCGAGTGATTATTTCCCGGGTTTCGGCCCGCCGCTCTCTCCCGTGCATCCTCGACTCTCTCCATACTGAAGTAGGAAGGTCGCATAATGATTATATTTCCCGCATGAATATCACGTTATGATTATGTCATGAGATGATGAAAATGAGCATACATGCTCTAACTTAGTGATCACATGAATGATTTACTGAAGTGACATGATTATCTGATGAAATTCTTGAAATAATTATCTTGGACAATTTAACATGATTAATAATATGATCGTCCAGCTCGACATCTGAATAATGAAATGAATTGAGTAATTAATGAGTTAACATTATCGTCCTAATCATAATGAATGATGATGTTTGAGGATTGTTAATTGATGAATGATGAATGAATGATTATTGCCAGAAATTATACCATGGCGTTAGAAATCTTACAGTTCTTTCGGTCTGATTGGCTCGGCATTTGCACAGGTCACACATGACGCGAAAGTCCAATGATACTAGTCTGATGACGATGATTTCAAATGAGACATGACTCGGAAGGTAGTATTCAAAACCACGCTCCGATACCAACTCTGTAACACCCAAACTAGGCGGATATTATAGTGCCGTGAATCCCCGACTGGGACCCACCCGGCGAATGAAAATGATGAATTAAATAATATAATTGTAGTACCGAACCACATTATATTACCCAAATACTCCGATGAGGAGTTTAAGTACAACACACCAGGACAATACCGAATACTAGTATATTTTATATGAAGATAAAATACACAACACTGAATTGAAACGGAGTATCCAAATGAAAGTCTGCAGCGGAAATTAAAGGACAACAACATGAATAACTGAAAGATCGGCCTCCCTACTAGTATCACTGGGACTCCTCGACATCATCATGCTATTCCTGTGCTTTTGCCTTACCATAACCTGAAAAACAAAATCCCCAGCCAGGGTCAGTTACACAGAACAACAATCCTCAAGAGTTGAATAAACACAATCATATATACGTAGTATAAACCACAAGTTCGATCAAAATGAATCGGTTAGATTATAACCCAGTCTTGTTGAAAACATACGCAATCAAACATGCTGTATGAATCAACTAACAGTACGGCTCAAAGGGTGGCGCCACACTACGCCCGGGATGGAAATGTGTCCGTGCACAAGCCACCAACGAGTATCGATCGAATACACGTGTGGTCTTGTACCTGTCGATCTCACGAAGCAATCGACTCGTGTGCACAGTCCAATGTGAGGCCAACAACCAACACACGACTTAAATGTGCCCGACATGAAAATCCTACACATACCAACCGACACGCCAGTATGACCCGGAATGCCACGATATAACAAAAGTGACATCGAAAATGAATAATGACTCACCGAGATGGAATAATAGTGAAACGAATGACAGCTCAATGAAATGATTGGAACCGTCGTTCCTTGTGACTGAAGTAATTAATTGACAATGACAAGTTTTGATACGGTTAATACAATGATGAATGAGTTATGATTATGAATGAACAACAACAAAAGGAATGAATATCCTTTTAACCGAGTAAGAATTAACTTACTCAATACCGATGAAGAATGTCCTTCCACGAACAAACGTCCTAAATGAAGTGTCGGTCGCTCGAACAACCTTGAATAACACAATTACCAACAATCCGCTCAATAAACGAATCAAACACGATTATAACGAACTCAAGGCATCAAAACGACTAAACCAAGTTCATTGGGGCATTATATCGAACACTTTGTGGCCAACTTCGATTGATCATAACCAAACTTCAAAAATACCAACATCAAATCCCCAAGAAGTGTTTCAAACCAACAAAATAGCTTCAATACGATCAATAATCCGTTATGAATATCCAAAATCGTGATTACAACGACAATTAATCGAAAACCCCCAAATCCAACTTAATATTCAAAGTGTTCTTGAATAATACTTCAATAATCCAATGAATAATCATACATATTCATAATCATGCGTACATCACTTCATACAACATGATTTTAACGGCTAAAACAACATATCTCAATACAAAATCGAAATTCAAGATGTTGAAGAATATTACCTTTGAAGATCCAAGCACTTCGATCCGATGAAAACGTGTTAAATCGACTATCCAAGCTTCCCAACGAATCAAGATGATGAAATCCGAACACACAAGTGATTGATGATGACAAAATATCTCCCTCAAGCTCTCTCTCTCGGACAAGATGAAGGAAATGAGAAAAATGAGGAAAAGTCCCGTCCAAGACATATATAAACTTCCGGAAGTTACGGCCGTAACTCGGCCTTCTTACGGCCGTAACATTCCAGGTCAACGGCCTTACGGCCGTAACCGGCCAACTCAGATGCGGCCGTAACTAAACCGTCCGAAAACCTGCCGACAGCCTTACGGCCGTATCCGCCCTGACTTACGGGCGTAACTCGTCCTCGTCTAAAACATCTGCCGACATCCTTACAGCCGTACCCGCACACCTTATGGGCGTAACTCGAATAATACGGCCGTATCCGGCCAAACTTACGGGCGTAAGCCCCCTTCGTCGAAAATGGCCAGGCACCCTGCCTGTAACGTACGGCCGTATCCGTCCAAGCCTTACGGCCGTACCTTCCTCGTCTTACGGCCATATGCCGCAACCCTTACGGCCGTAAGTCCCTCTCGTCCGATACATCATGAAAAACACGAACACTCCTTACGGCCGTATCCTGCCCCTCTTACGGCCGTAACTCGCCCTTGGGCCAAAAACACCCGGACACCCTGCTCGACTCGTACGGCCGTAACCGGCCAAGCCTTACGGCCGTACCTGCTCAACTTACGGCCGTATGCCTCGACCTTACGGTCGTAAGTCCCGTTCGTCCATAATGGTCTGAAACCAATTAACACCTGTTACGGCCGTAACTTACCAATCTTATGGCCGTAACTCGATGCTGGACAAGATGAAAATCCGACAACTCCGATTCCTCGCTACGATTGATGAATGATCCGACATACCATATGTATGTGAAAGTGAACAAGTCCAAAGATGAAACTTCCAGCACAAGACTACCAATCACAATGATAATGATAATGCTCCCGTCTCGATCCATAAACGGAGGTGAAATGACGATCGGTAACTGATACATGGTTACAACACGCCCACAATGAACGCAAATGAATGAATCATGAATGATGAATGATTATTAATGAGTGAAAAAATTACTGAGTGACAATTACTGACTGATAATTACTGAATGATAATGAATGCCTTACGACCGGGTATTACACAAAGGAGCCTACGAGCTCCAACACCCAGACGGCACTCCGGACCAATATCCCTGGAACGCCGTTCATTTGAAGAAATACTATCAATAAAAACTCTGTATTCAGTTATCCAATGTACAAAGAGCTTAATGATATTTTTGGATCCCTTCTAAATGATTCGCCTCGACAAAACAAACAAACAATAAAGAGGACGACTCGCTCGCCCTCCAAGACTTCGTCATCTAACATGATGGACCTAGGCAAGCGATCGCCCCCCTAGCACAACGTATACCGTCGAGGATCGTCATCTAACATGGCGATCCGAGGTAGAAAAGTGCAGCCATGGTTCTGTAGGTCGATGGAACCGATAGCCCGTCCATGCAAGGTTCTTTTGGGCAGAGATCGCCCGCCCTTTCGTTTAAATACGAGGCGGGCGTAGCCGAAGGACCCTCCAAAACAGATCAGTGGACACGCTCGCCCGTCCTCAGATCCATCATCTAACATGGTGGACCTGGACAATGCGACGCGTCCTTCCCCCCGTCACAACGTATGCCCTCTTAGGTCCGTCCTCTAACATGTCGGTCCCAGGCAGAAAAGTGGTAACAACCCATGGTAGCGAAGTCAATTTATCCGACGGCGCCCCGTGCAAGGACTCCTCCAGGCAGAGACCATCCGCCCCATCGCTACATTGCGAGGCAAAACGTAGCCTACGGAGGACCCTCATAATTAAGTGAGTCGCGAGAAGTTAACCATCAGACGGAATGTCGCTCGCGCACAAGACATAGTCATGGAGGTCGGTTCCATCGAACCCCACGACTGTGCGAAGTCTTTCCAGGCCGGGACGTTCGACCTCCCTCGAGGAATCAACAAAATCGAAGATCGCAACAACCAAACTAAAGATAGATTGCTAAACGAATTATTTTCGTTCCCTTACTTTCACCAAGTAAACAAAAACAAGGGGCAGAGCAGATCCATACATACGATCAGGAGGACGGAACCACATACGATTGGCTTTGTTCAAATACACATATGACGATCGATTTTGTTCAGAAATTTACAAGTGAGAATTTAAGTATACCAATACATTCGGAGATATACATACAACGACCGCTCCTCAAACACTTGTGTGAAGTCAAATGCGAAAGATTCAGACAGACGATCGTACAAGCAAGGAATCAAATGCAATTATTTATTTCATTTCATTCGGAATACTTGTACAAGCGCCCGAAGGTAAAACACAATGAAACTGAAAAATTACAAGTGAAAGCAAAATGAAAGCGGACTAACTCAGGCTGCCCCCACCTGGCCTTCGCCACCGGCCGCTGGATCGGTCCGGCCTTCGCCACCGGCTGCTGGATCGACGTGCGCTTCCTTGCCGGCATCTGGGTGAATGAGGTTGTCCGGCGACGGATACCAGCTCAGGTCGATTCCGAGGTCGGAGAGGTCAAGGATCAGCACAAGAAAGCCAGCTGCAGAGGATGCTCAAGCACATAGGCTTTGAAGTTATCAATCAAAGGGCCGACCTCGAGCCCTCCTTTCTTGGCAGCGTGGATGGCATTAGCATAAGCCATGTAATAGGCAAATTCACTGACATACTCCACGTTGAGGAAGGGATCGACCTCGGTCGCCTTCAACTTCTCCTTTAGCCCCGCGATTGTTTGATCCGCACCCTGGAGCTCGGCAACCTTAGCGGCCAGCTCTCCCTTCGACGACTCCAGCTCGCCATTTAACCGGTCCACCACCGCCTTCATCTCAGTCGCCTCCTTCTGCGAGGCCGCATGCAACCGACGGGCTTCCGTCATTTGATCACGCATCCGGTCGGTCGCCGCTCAGGCCCGTCGAGATCCTGCTTCGCGCGCTTGGCCGTCTCCACGTATTCCTTATCCATTGCCGCGATCCTGTCGGCAAACTCGGCGTTCCGATTCCGAGCAGCCTCGAGGTCCAAACGGAGACGGGCAGTAGAGGGCCGCCCCTCATAATCCTTCACGGCCTGAGCGGCCATCGTCGCCGCTTGAAGGGTCAGAGCAAGAGTCGCCTGCATTTCGCCGGTGCGCGATCGCATCCAAATCAGTCGTCCAAGCCTTCGGCAGGGCGACGATAGCCCGAGAGACGTAGTGAGGGACGTCGCTAGGCTCGTGGGGAGATCTGCTCGCGAGGAAGTCCAACACCATCGGCGAGCAGTTCGGGTCGGCAAGACAGACCCTGCACCAAGAACAAAGGAGTTAGTATGTGCCCTACACAAGTGACGTAACTCAGCAGAGCAACCAAACTTACCTTTCGACCTTCTCGGGGTCGCGGCCGAAGAAAGGCTTGCCCCGCGGGGTCTGGGCATCAGCGGTCGCCATGGCCTGTAGGAAGGCCGATGAGGGCGTAGGCCCCTCCGCCATTGGAACTGCATAAAGTGGAGGCGTGACGACCGGCGGCACCACTGCGGGCGCCTCAGCAGCAACAGATGGCAAGGGCTCCTCCGGCCTCCGCCTCTTGCGGTTGTGCTGGAGCTTATCCTCCTCCCGAGTTTCCGGCTCGATGATGATCGGCCCCATGAGAGGTCTCGCCTCTGGGATAGGACGGGTTGTCGCCGCAGGGGCACGGCTCGTTTTCTTCTCTTGGCAGAGACGACTCATGATACCAGGGTTCGACATGGCGATTTCTCTCGGTGGCTCAGAGTAGTGGGGGAAGTAGATCTCTGTCAAAGAAGACAATCAACCAAGTTAGTCGTCTTCTTCAATCAATGGCGATCGTCAAGCAAAAAGGAGATCATAAACATTTGTACCTGGGACCCTTAAGTGGCGGGGAAAGCGAAACAACCGAGCGCCCAACCAATGAGCTTCGTTGTTGATCACGCGAGCGTCGATATAACTGTCGGGAAGACTACGGATTCGCTCCCAGACGATCGAAAAATCAAATGGTAGGTCGTCGGCTGCTGGAACAAGGGAGCCTGCAAAAAGAAAACCAAATTAGATCAGTTCAAGATGTATCCGAACGAAGTGAGAGGCAAAACCCTTACTCGGATTCCTCTCCCGTAAGCCGGTGGGGATATCCAACTCATCCTCGGGTTTGTCGCTCGTGGCCGATTTCCACACTCCGCCGGCCCAACACCACTTTGTCAGGTCGCCCCGGACCTTGTTCGTCACCCCAAGAACCACCTGGCCCAAGCGACCCTGGATGTGGTAGCCGCCAACAGAACCCTTCTGCGCTGTCAGCTTAAAGAGATAGTTCATCTCCAGCGCAGAAGGAAGCCGGAACAGCCGGTGACCGCCAAATAAAGTGAAAGTGCTGATGATCTGCAATCAGGCGTTCGGCGTCAGTTGGAGCGGCGTCACATTCCAAGCGGTCAACAGATACGACACGGCGAACGGCAGTGGGAACCGCAATCCGGCCCCCATGATCAACTCGTTAATGGCGACCATACCCTCGGGAGGTTGGTCGGCATGCTCATTCTCGGCAGGCACATACAGTGAAACGTTGGAGGGGACATGGAACTCCGCCCTTCAACGAGTCAACTCCTTCTTAGTTGCCGAACTCTTAATCTGGCCAAGGGTCCACGGGTAGCGGCCCGCGGCCCGAAACGACGTCCGCTTTACGGGTTCATGGGGGTGGGCGACCGAATATGCGTGAAAATCAAACTTAGGGCGTGGTCCGGCAAGTCTCTCCATAAGCTCGGCAAATTCCAGAAAGGCTGGGCCGAACACACTGTTCTGCTCCTAGTACAGTCTTATTGCCTCCTCCTCGTCGGCCAGCGAGCGCTTCTGCTCTGCCGCCGCCGACTTCGCCGCGTCAACCTCATTGAAGAGTTCTTCAACCTCCGCGGGTTGAATCCCAGCGCGGATGGCCTCGACGGCCGTCTCCATGTGAAAATCCGCCGAGGTTTCATCCCGAGCAGTCGAAGTGGCGGCGGCGGAAGTGCTACCCGCCTCGTACACGGTTGATACTCCTCCGGACATATCCAAAGAGAAAGGAGGGAGAAAATTTTTTGTTCTTACCTAGAGTCTGAGTCGAATGTCGATCGGCACACAAAGCTTCCAGAAAATTCGGCTATGTCTTCTTCTCAGGCGAAAACGCATAAAGATATAACCCCAGAAGCCCTAGCCCCTTTTATAGGCGAGAGCAGGGACTTCTGGGCAAATAAACGGAATCTCGAGGGCTGAAGTGCAACCGTCGGATAAGTCGCATTTAATTCCGCCCTCGAAATCCGTGTGTGCGTCGTTTCAAGGGCACGCCAAATGACAAGTCTGACAAAACCGTCGGTCTCCCCCAACGGGAGCGCGACACGTGCCCCATTGACGTTTCAAAGCCCGCTTTCACTTCCCGCTCTTTTCAGCGTACGGGGAGGTCATCCAAATTCGAAATCAGTTCGTTCAGGAGACGATCGTCTGCTTCATAAGTGGATGAGTCGCTCGTCTAATGCAAGCGATCGCCAGCAGAGCCACCTCACCCCACGTCTTCAACATCGGAGCGAGCTGGGGCAATTGTTGTGCGGCGATTTATACGCCTCGAAGGCGATCGGCATAATGGTCGGATGCCAACCGAAGAAGACAGATGCTGGTCAAGTGCCTAGCGGTCGTTGTCCAAGGCGATCGTCTATTGGCACCTGGCGATCGCCTCTAGTATCCGACCGGGGACGACCGTCCCATGCCACGCGTAAATCCAACATCCGTCAAAGTGTGTGAAGACCGAATCTCGGGATGAAGGCCCATGTGCAGATCCGCAAAAGGCGCCGCAAGAACAGGCTTTACTCCAGCCCATCAGCAGCTGTCAGTAACAAGGGTGGCCTCACCTACCGACAGACCCGCCGAAAGGTCCTAGGTGGGACCTCCCAAGACTGCGACGTGAGGCACATGTCGCCTCCTCATTGGTTCGCGCATCTGGCTGCCAGCAGCAGCTGCGGACTTTAAGGAAATAGTCTCACGTGCTGGGACGATCACCCGCCTTATTTAATGCAGGAACGGCGATCGCCCGTGTGGGACAAGGACATCCCAACAACCTCCTCCTATAAATAGGAGACCTACAGCATTGGCAAAAGGGACGTTACAACGTAAACACGATTACACACATTAAATAATACAGAGAACACCTCATCTTTGTAACAAGAACTCACAGAGCTTTAACTCGGGTTCTTCCGGCAATCAACAACACTCAAGATCTAGATAACTAGGGGCATTACACTCATTGTAATTGTACTCTAACATTAATACTCGTACTTCAAAGCAGCACCCGTATTAATAATATCTCGCGAGAGCATTCAAGCCCGGGACTAACAACCTCGGCAAATCTTGTGTCATTTATTTTCCTTCGTACGTGCTCTCGCATTTTGTTTGTTACTCACCCATAGCCATATCCAGCAAACGATTACGTATAATATTTTGGGTAACAACAGGTATAATCTAATTTTTTTCCTGAAGAAACTACACCTCTACACGGACTCGAGGTTCTCGGCATCCATCTCGAAGGCGTCAACCGTTCGCATCGTCTCCTGATTTTGCTACGATGTCTCCATTGTGTAGGTTTTTTTTCTTAACATTCAGATTTTGTTTGTGTTTTCCTCTGACTTTGAGATCAAGGTTTTATTTTTCCCTATTTTTTTGCATTCATGTGTTGGCCCAACCTTAGCTGGGGGTTTGCCTCTAGCCTATATGACATAGCTTTTTGGCCTGATCTCATATATGTTGGTGGGGTTTGTGATTTCTTTTTGGGAAGACAATTTCTGATTTCATTTCATTTCTTGTATTTTCGATTCATTTTGGGAAGATATTTTCTGTTGGGATTCTCGTTTTTTTTTTTTGGAAAACAAAAAATTAGGGATTCTCAGTTTTTTATTTTCTATATTTGTGATGTTTGGGTTAGACTAATTGAATGAGGGATGTGTTCTTAGGGCCTTCTTTCTTGGAAAATCAATCTGATGAAATGGTTGCTGGTCTTTGATTGCATGTTTGGCAGCATTACGTCTTTGATTGCATGTTTGCAGCATGTTTGATCGCCGCCTCTGCCGCGTCCTCGATAAATCACTTCAACCCTTTTCAGTAAGCATTTCAATCACCTTTTCCCCCATTTTTTCATTTTTCTTTTGTTGTTTATTTTTGTCTTGAAACATTTCCACCACGCATTTTTCAGGGTATTATTGCCTTAGATTCTTTAACCGAAGAGAAGGAAACAGACCTTCTAATCGCTCTCTCTCAGGTTTCTCGTTAATATTCTATTGAATCATCGTTGCTTTATATTTCCCTTTTTCATATTAATTTTCCATCTTGTTTAGGTTCTCAGACAAGTTAGGCAGTGGCTATCTGATTTTGATTCTCACGAGGTCTGCACTATCTGTCTATCACTTTATACTCTCTCTAGTGGATTTTTTTTTCTTTTTTGGGGAAATATTATCAATTTTATGACTTATGAAATTTGATGCATGGATTTTGTAATATGCAAGCCATTTTTCTTTTGATTTGTATTAGTATTGAAATTCTATGTAATTTTGTGCAAAAATTCGTTTGGCATTATATTTCATATAATGTGCACAATTTTGCATGACAATTTTATAACCCATGCCATAATGGCACGGCGGCAGTAATTGAATTAAAATAATTAATTACTAAATCTCATTACTAGAATAAAATATATTGACTCCAGGAAGTATGCCGATGTCATATTAAAAAATAATTGTCCGGCAGTCCCACAGGAAAAAAGAGCGGTAGGCCCGTTGTAGAAACAAAAGAAATATTGCCCACCCGCCGACGGTCCCGTCGGAAAGCAGGTCGTAAGGTCTGCCGGAAGAAAAAAAAGAAAAAAAAATTGCCAGTTGCCGGAGGTATGTTGGTGGTCTGCGACGACCCCACCAAAAAACAGACTGAAAGGCCCATTGTGTTAATAAAAAAGTGGTCGGCTACTGAGGTCTGTCGGTGGTGACCCTGCTAGAAATCAGGCCTGCATAAAAAGAAATTAACTGACCGTTGCCAGAAGTCCCCAAAAAAAAGAAAAAAAATCACTTAGTACTAATTTTGTTAAATCTAATATTCTTATGATCTTTAGAATTTAATTAGTTTAGAGGGGTAAATTGGTAATTTTAGATGCACACTACCACAAGCTACCATTGTCCTTTGTATTATAGCTAGAGATAATCTGTGCCATAATTTGATTAAAATTATATATAAAAAAACATGATTTGTCGCCGTAGCTCAGGCGGCTGGCGGCCGGTAACCGACGCCCCACCAAAAGTTAGTCTGGCAGTCGACTGTAAAAGAAAAAAAGACCTGCTATGCAGCAGGAGCTCCAAAGATCGGCGACCTCCGACAGGTCACCGGAGAACAAAAAAGATTAGAGGCTTGTTGTACCTTTAATTTATTTTAATTTAATATTTTAATGATACCTTTGAAAACTTATTATTGTTGAACGTTTGATATTATTATTAATAAATTCAATATATAGGGAAAGTGAGGGGTAAAATGGTCTTTTAGTGCAGAATGATGACGACCAAACACTACGCCATAAGTGCTCATATGCAATGCTTTTTGTAAAGCGTTGCAACCATAGCGTTGCAATAGCTCTCACACTTGTGATCTTCTGCAACACTAGTAAAAAAGTATTGCATTAGACATGAATGTAGTGTTGCTTGAGAATAATGCTGTTGCAATGTGCAATACCAATTGAAAGTGTTGCATTTAACTTAATAATAATAAAATTATTAAAATTAAATATATTATTAAAAGCTACACAAGAACTTTAAGATTTTGATCTATTTCATACTTCAAAATGAGATAAATAATTTATTATAAATTTTAACATTAATTGTGAATATATTATGTAAATAAATACATATTTTTTAATTTAAATTAAAATTTAAAATTTTATAATTAAAATTATATTAATTAATTAAACAAATAATTATATAGATATAAATATATATTTTTATATAATAATACATGTAACTTATAGTTTTCCCCCCTTAACAGATCTAGAACTTCCCTCCTCGAAGCAAAAAAAGAAATAAAAAACAAAATTTCCCTCCTTAACAAAATTTTTCACGGTACACTTTCCCCCTTCACTGTCCTGTTTTCCCCCTTTCCCCCTTTACTCACTCACCCCCCCAACCCACCCCACTGTCCCGTTTTCCCCCTTTCCCCCTTTACTCACTCAGACACTTAACACTTCCAGACACTAAACTTCAATTAGGGCGTCGATTTGCCCCTTCCAGCTCTGATTTGCCCCTTCCAGCTCTGACTTGCACCTTCGATTAGGGTTTGTATTGGTAATTGATAAACACCCACTTCGATTAGGCTTCGATTTGTAGCTTCAGTTCGCATTTGTTAAACACCCACTTCGACTAGGGCTTTGATTTGTAGCTTCGAGCCTCGAATTAGTAATTGGTGAACACCCACTTCGATTAAGGTACTTTTTTTGTATTTGCTTTTGTTTCTTGTTTTGAGATATATTTCATGGTATTTTTACATTGCATGGTATTTGATTGAAATATATTACATGGTAGCTGTTTTGATTTACATTGCATGGTAGTAAATTTTCTGATCAGATTGAGCCATTGAGGGAAGGTGTATGATACTTGTTGGTGTCGCCTGTTGTAGTAAGTAATTCCATATACTTTTGAGTGATTTACCAGTGATAACTATTATAATATTCTTGATGAGTATGACTGTGTTAGAATCTGTATCTAATATTTGCTTTCTTTTGTGTTATGTGAAAGTACTCGTGTGGTTCTTATGTGAAATCATAAATAAATTCATGCTGCTGCTGTTGTGGGTCATGCAAACTACAAGATATTTTTTGTATTTGTTATATACGCTGTGATCGCATGTATATACTCCCTGGTATGTTCAAGATAATGATGATCTTTCTATGTTCAAGATAGGTCAATATAGTGTAAGTTATATTTTGTGAGTTTAGAGTGTTCTTTTCTACTGAAGAGTGAACATCCTTCTTGACCAAGTGGCATGACTGCTATTTCTCTTCATTCTTAGTTCTATTTCATTTCTGCTTTGTGTTGGCTCTGCAAATGGTGCAACCAGTGCATACATTAAGCTAGTATATGATGATATTTTTTATTTCAGGTCATCAGGGAGCTATTGTGTGTCCGTTCTTTAACCAGTTAAGTAGTCAATGGTTTGAGCATTATACTATATATAGATAGATAATTTATAATTTGTATTATTAAGTTTCTTATGTCTTATATATGCCTCCTTTTTTTCTTCTTAATTTTGCTGATGAAGGTCGGGACAAGGAAGATTGAAAGCTTTGTAATATTTATTTAGCAAACACGTTTTTGGTTAAATAGAGAAGGTACTGTGCTTACAGAGATACATGTCTTCACACAAACTGCTTGCGTGCACACACATTGAGTGACTAACAGTGAAGGCATTGTCGAATTCAGTATTTATTTTCTTGTTTAATTTCTTATTTTGCAGGTCAGTCGTGAGTCATTTTAAATCTTTGATTCACAATCTTCTACTCTATTCTACTACTCTGTTTTATCATCATCTACTCTGTTTGATCAGGTAAACAACAAAACTCAAAATAAATTACGTGTCTCAAATATTTGTGATGTAAATTAATTCTCTTTCCTTTGATTATTACAGGCTGCCCCTTATCGATTCATTGGTATTTGTAGTGGTACCTAGGTTTAGTGTTACTAGGCAGCGGGTATATTATCGTAATAGATAATGAGCATACCATTTGGATAGGACTTCCACGATATAGTGTAGAATATGTAACTGGGATAAAATCTTTTTTGAAAAATGCTTTTCCCATTTTTGGCAAAGGAGATGAGATGAAGTGCCCCTGCAAGAATTGTATTGAGCGTAAATGGCATCGTCAAGATGTAATTTATGATCATCTCATATGCAGTGGGCCTTCTCCAGTACATGCCAAATGGATTTGTGAGGTTTCGCATATGAAATTAAGAGCTAGTGATGATTTTATGGATTGTGAAATGGGGATGAATTTTGGAGATAAATTAGATGCAATGTTTAATTGTACCGGTAAGAAATTTGAAAACCTAGGAGATTGTGAAGATGGACCAAACCTAGAGGCTAAAAAGTTTTATCAGCATGTTAAAGAGGGAAAACAACCATTATATCCTGGTTGCACTAAGTTTTCTCGCTTAAGTTTTATGATCAGGCTTTATTATTTAAAGTGTGCTCATGGAATTAGCGAGTCAGCTTTTGGGGAATTATTAAAGCTGATGAAAGAAGCTTTTCCTAATGCCCACCTTTATTTGTCGTTCAATGCTGCCAAAAATATAATTAGGGATTTAGGTCTAGATTACCAAAAAATACATGCCTGCCCAAACAGTTGCATGTTGTATTGGGCAGAAGATAAAGATAAAGATGTTTGTCAAATTTGTGGTGTCTCGAGGTGGGTTCTAGAAGAAAAGAAAGGTAGTGCTGCTAATAATGACCCAGAGAAAATAATTTCTAAAGTACCGGCAAATGTTATGAGGTACTTTCCACTGAAACCGAGGTTGCAAAGGCTTTTCATGTGTAAAGATTTTTCCAAATTGATGACATGGCATGTAGTTGGGCGAAAAGATGATGGGAAACTAAGGCATCCAGCTGATGGTGAGGCATGGAAGACGATGGATGCTTATTATCCTATTTTTTCTTCAGAAATTCGAAACATTAGGTTAGGTGTAGCATCTGACGGATTTAACCCTTTTCGGACAATGAATTTAAGTCACAGTACTTGGCCAATTGCATTACTGAATTACAACCTTCCACCTTGGTTATGCATGAAACAAGAAAACATGATTCTTTCGACATTAATTTCTGGTCCAGATTCTCCTGGGAATAATATTGACGTGTATATGCAGCCTTTAATTACAGAATTGAAAGAATTATGGGATGTAGGTGTCGAAACGTATGATGCCTTGACTAATCAGAACTTTAATTTACGTGCAAGTGTGTTGTGGACCATTAGCGATTTTCCTGGATATGCCATGTTGTCAGGCTGGAGCACGAAGGGGTATCTAGGGTGTCCAATATGCCATTATGAAACTTCTTCACATTATTTGAAACATAGCAAAAAAATGTGCTATATGAACCATAAGAAGTTTCTTGATCCTACATACAAGTAGAGAAGATTTAATTGTGAAATTGAATTGGGGCAGAGTCCTACAGTTTTATCCGGAATGGATATTGAAGTGTTGTTGGAGGGTTATGAAATCAAATTTGGAGAGGCAAACAAAAAGGGTAAAAAAAGTGGTTGCCCTTTTAAAAAGAAATCAATATTTTTTGATTTGCCATATTGGCGATATAATCCACTTCGGCATAACCTTGATGCAATGCACATAGAGAAAAACGTGTGTGACAAGATATTAGGTACTTTACTTAATATCGGTGGCAAGTCGAAGGATCATGTAAATGCCCATTTAGATTTACAGGAATTAGGTATAAGAAAGCCCCTGCATCCTGTTAAATCTGATGATGGGAAGCATCTTGAAATAAGGGCAGCGGTGTTTGATATGACCAACAAGGAGAAAGAAATTTTTTGCTCTGTACTGAAGAATGCGAAACTGCGTTATGGTTGCGCTTCAAATATCAGTAGGTATGTGCACTCAAATGAGAGAAAGATCATGGGGTATAAGGGTCATGATGCACATTTTATACTTCATTATTTGTTACAGTTTGCCGTGAAGAAAACATTAAAACCTGAGGTTGCCTTGCCATTAGTTAGATTAAGTTCATTCCTTAGAGGTTTATGGAACAAGGTTATTGACTTGGATGATATAAGGAGGATGCAAAAAGAAATTTTCGAGATACTTTGTCAATTTGAGATGATTTTTCCACAAGCTTTCTTCGATATAATGGTCCACTTGCTTGTCCATTTGTGCAGAGAAGTCAAATACGGTGGACCAGAACATCTTCGATGTATGTTCTCAATTGAGCGGTATATTTGGAAGTTGAAATCATATGTTCGAAATAGATGTAAACCGGAAGGTTCCATTGCAGACGGTTACTTGGCTGAAGAATGTGTGACATTCTGTTCAAGAATTTTGAGTGGTGAAGGAGCAGAAAATACCATGGTCTCGAATAACTTTGAAAGATGTTCCACTGAAGTACAGTATCCTATCGGTACAAGGAAAAATAAATATGGGAAGATTTATAAATTCAAAGAAAGTGATTGGAAGGCATGTCATCGCTACATTTTATTCAATTCTGGTAATGAGGATGTAGAGAATTTGATCGAGTAAGTTCGTAAGTCCGTTATTCTTTTTATTCAATACTATACTATTAATATTTATAATTCTAAGACTGTTTTAACTTTAATCTATTTTTAGGGAGCATCAAGCTTTAGTGAATGGTCGTGCTGGTTCGAAAAGATACAAAAGGGAACGGACATATAGTGAAGAGTTCTGGATATGTTTGAAAGAAGAGGTTTTGAAATGGGACAGTGACAACTTTTCAAGAGATTTAGAGGTGATGGCATTGGGTCCTAATCGAAGAGCTATGAGGTTTACTGGCTATGTAATAAATGGTTATAGATTCCATACAAAATCCAGGGATTCTCGATGTACAACACAAAATAGCGGCGTTTTTTGACTGCCGAAACCACTAGTTTCGCAAGTTCAAAAGACGAGAACCCAGTAGTTGGGAACGTTAACTACTATGGATCAATTGAAGAGATTTTTGAACTTGATTATTGGGGAGCGTTTACAGCGTTCCTTTTCAAGTGTTCTTGGTACCAAGAAGAAAAAGATTCCTATGGTCTTACTAAAGTAAATTTTAGTAAGTTATGCCAAAAGTTTGATCCTTATGTGTTGGCTTCACAAGTTCAACAAGTATTTTATGTGGAAGATCCAATTGAAAAGTTGGTGAATTATGTCATTAAGAAATTGCCGAGGGACTGGTGTGAATCTGAAATGTACAATGCAACCGATTAAGATATCAAAAAATCTAATACAAAAGATGATGATTTTGGTTGCCGAACAGAATCTGAATTTGCTGATGGAAGTTGTTTTAGAGATGATGTCCCCTTAACCAATATTCCTGTTCCGTCTTAGTATGGTTATATATGTTATCTTAGTTTTTTTTAATATAATTGTCACTCTCAATTGTAATCAATTGTAATGTTATATTCTCTGTCTTTAAGTGTTTCTGAGGTACTCATTTGTAACTGATTTAATGTAATCAATTGTCTTCGATTGTGTAACACCCCCAATCCGCTCAGGGATATTACACGCCGTAGAACCTTTCTTCAAGGATCTACCAGGCTGGTAACAACATAGAACAACTCAACAATGCCTTTAAGGCTAAAATGACTCAGTAGACCGATTTGGTCTTTCAATAAATACATACAACTCAAACTCATTACATACCCACGCAGGGGTTAAATACAACACACTCCCGTACAACGGGAAAGAATACTGCAGCGGAAAATAAACTATAACTAAACCAATGACATCATATGGATCCTCGTGTGATTAGTATCGTTCATCTTTCATCATCCTTCGTGCCGACCCTGTGTTATGCTCCCAAACCGGAATGCAAACACAGACATCCACCCCCCGAATACTCGGGGGTTAGCAAAACTCCACTGTTTTGCTAGTGCAAGAACAAAGTGCAAATACGATCCATACGATTCACATTCCACGAATAACAATAACCAGGAATCCTAAACGATCCAAACATATCGAAAAGTACTTCCCGAGGCAAGAGTTTGGGTAAAACATTCCAAAACCGAAAGATCACAAATCAAGAAAAACAATTTATAAAACAGTTTTAAAGATGCCATCGAGAGTTTTAATAGAAAACAATTTAGGATTATCAAATCCTTCTCTTTCCAAAATCAACAGGGTCCTCGACCAGTAGGCGCAAAGCAATTTGCAAGAAAACCATTCAATCAACACAAACGAATCTTCACAATTAATTCCACGGGGTTCTCGACCCAATCCAGATAATATCAACACGAGATCAAATCATCTCAACATCACACGGGGTCCTCGACACAAAACACAGAATGTCAACACAGCCCATCAAAGACACAACCTCTCGTCCGGCCAATACTGCTCAAGACCCCTGATTAATTAACCCTCGGAGATCTCATCAAATGTCCTTTGTTAATTAACCCTGATACCAACGTTTGAAACAAGTTGAAACACACTTTCAAAAACACGAATCACGGTCTATATCGAGACCAGCATTTTGAAAAGAGTTGAAAGAATTTTGAAATACGATAATCGTTCGGTAACGGGGTGTTAGCTATCACGCAAATATCCGTTACCAATAAACCTGCCAGGCACCTCCCTTGCACACCTGTGCACCGGCGTTCACTCCACTATGTTGGCCGCCCCTTGAACATGTCACCGCGCCGGCGATCACTCCCACAAGAGCCGCCCCTTGCACGCGCATTAGGTAACACCGGTGTTCACCAACCATATGGAGCCGCACATTGCAGCGTACACCAGGCCGGAGTACATGCCCCGTTCTCAGAGGCTCCCGGATATGACGTCTCTCACAACAAGTATTCACATTGCCACAAACATCAAGCACACAGTCAATCGTTGTAACAATTATCAAATCAATACACCAATTCACATAATTTATCCGTCAGTCCACGACCACACGAATAAATAACAACACGCACGTGAACCATAACGCGACGGAAAGAAGCATTATACGTACACACGCATTATCAAGCGCAACATCAACACCAAACATATCCAAAGGATTCACGTAGTTACTTACAACCCACATAATTTACAAAACACACGCGTTTTGAAAACAAGCCTTTAACAAGGCTAACCCGAGTCTTTGAAAGTTCAATTCAAACGACCAAACAACCACATTTAGACAATCACTAATTATCGTATCCATAAACAATAATTATATGGACAAGGTACTTGCCTCGAAATCGGCACGCAAGTATTCCGACGAACACGGCTCAACCGGAAAGCTTCGAAACGCCCGATGCTATCGAAAAGGAAGACGACAACAAACGGAAGGGTTCAACATGGTTTCTTCGCAAGAAACTCGACCCTAACATCATATAATTAATAAATCAACGATCATACGAGGAAGAATAATCGTAGAACGTCCGAAAACCCCTCTATGACATTCTACCGGACACCTTCAAGGCGTCGATTAAGAACTCAACCAAAACGACGAATCTATACGATCCGACCATGGAATAACAAGGAAATAGGTAGAATACACCTTAATAATTAATATTCCATCAGTAATCTAAGTTATTACGGATCAAACGAACGAAATCCAACAAAACCCCCAATTTCCCCAAAACTAGATTTTCAAGAAATCTAACCTTGATTCGGTAGATCGGAGGAGGTTATGGGATGATTGATTGATGTTAGAAACTCAAGGACTTCGTGGATTGATAGATAAACAACATCTAATCACGAACTCCAAGCCCTAGCCGCGGAAGGAAATGAGAGGGATGAGAAAAATGGGTGAAAACCCGACTGCAGGGCCTTAAATAGGCTGACTGCCGGCAGGGTTACGTACGTAACCGGCCAAGGGCTTATGTACGTAACCGAGTCACTGCCCCAATTCTGCCGTCCCGTTACGTACGTTACCTGCCAGGGCCTTACGTACATAACCGGCCTTACGTTCGTAACTGCCGAGCACTAACGGCCGTAACTCGGCGATCTTGGCCAGCATCGCCGGCCATGACTCGGCCGGGGCCAACTCCGATGGCCCGAACGACCCCGAAACCCGAACCTGAATACGAATCGAAGATACGGTTACGAAGTACTCGCAAAGACGAACTCGATCACTAAGAGAACACACGATTCCGACCGCCCGAAGGCTCGAAATCCTGAAACAGAAAGTAATTACCCCAAACTTTCGGAAATTACAAAAATAGCCCAAAACGTCCAAAAATCACGATACGTGATCGAATAACCAAACCGAAGTTCACAACACGTCTAACAAAGTTAAACGGACTTACGGGAAACTCGAAACAGCAGTTTCGAACGAGATTCGCAAGAATCGAACTCAAGTGCGGAAAAACCGCTTAAGAACACGAAACTCAACAAAACGATACCGAAACGAACTCGGATGAGAAAAAGTGCAGAATTAATCATTCTCGAAATGACGAAACGGTCATGAGCGAGTCGTCAAAACGGACTCTCGTCGAAAAAAATAAAATCACCTAAATCTGAAATTGCGGGTATTACATTCTACCCTCCTTAAAAGAAGTTTCGTCCTGAAACTTAAAACAAGTAAGGAGAAGAAATATACCACCAGAAATATTTCAATGAGATACACAAGAATGCGTAACTAACGCCCAATGGCGAAACGTTACAAACAACGCAAAGGAATATACGATGTGAAAACACGCTCCACGACGACCAACACAACGCCACCGGTAGAGACATAATAAAACCAACAAGTGACAAGTGTCATCAAACATATAATACAATCAAGTCGATTATCCAAATAATCACAAAACACAACGAACGAAAATCAATACGATTGACAAACCCAACGGTACATCAATCAAAAAGTGAGCCAATCGCTGAACAAATACGGAATTCCACCGCCCAAGGGTTGGAAGATCGAAAACGAGACTAATTTCCCGAACTTAAGGGAATTACGAAGGAGTATGAACGTTCAACAATCACGAAACGAGATCAACAAAAACTAAACAATCAAACGATCGAACCACAACGATCGAGATAACAAAAATCGAACAATCATGTTCGAATCACGAAGAACAATAAAATTCAAACAACAACTCCAAGGTTCACAAGAATCGAACCGAACTCGAAAAAGTCACAGCGATAACCAGATCGACTCAAAACAAGGTCACAACTCGTTCGAACGATGAAATCGAAAGACAGAACAAGTTCAGAAAGTATCAACGAACACGAGCGAGTCGATAGAATTGAGAATGAGAAAATGCAGAAGCCAAAAATAATACGGGTATTATATTCGACCTCTTCTAAAAGAAGTGTCGTCCCCGAAACTCACAACAACAAAATCAAGGTGACAACACAACAAGCAACCGACAGAAACATCCTTCAAAGGCCTCTCAAAGCCGATTCTGATAAATGTGCTGAAGCGCGAACTCCTAAAGTCTCGGTAGCCAATTCGCAAAACTAAATTCGGTGTCTCGGGTCCACACTTGAGATGCGTTACCGACGAGAAGATAATTGGTACGTGCATGCCCCCGGCACACCGCGGTTGGAAATGCCTCGGCTCGACATACCGAATATACAAATGCTAGATACCATGGACGTAACATTGCAAAACAACATACCGGAGACGCCAACTCAGCATAACATATCAACACATACAAAAATCACGACAACAACGGCAACGTTCAAAGATTACAACGGCCCGGACGATACCCAGCATATAATTACTAAACATCAAGAAACAAGCACGTATGTACACAATCATACACACCTTCTCTGACCACAAGCAGGAAAAGATGGGTTTTAAAAACGAAAACCACCTTTTGAAAATAATTTAGAAAAACACCGGTTGATCTTGAGTATCACCTTTCAAAAAAGTACAAACGTGAAACATCGTTATCGAGACTTTGGAGAACCATTTCGCATTTGATAAAAATGAGGACACTTTCTCTTAGTGAAAAACTTTCAGAATGTTCGACCCTCGGGTCTAAGTAAAAGTGTTTCTAAATAATTGAAAATATCTCAAAGTATTTTTGGTCCTCAATTGGAAAATTTTTGAAATATATTGCGGCGCTAGAAAGCACCTTGAAAACACCGCAAGAAAATAATTCGTTTTAAAAGTACGTCTCGAAATCTAATTTTCTAAGATACTCAAGGTTTTCAAAAATCCAATAGGCCAGAATGCCCAAAACTCACGCATACCGACGTACACTAAAACACCTCCTAGTACACGCATCAAAACGTTTAAAGTCAAGGCAATACATGTCTTTTAACGGAAAATAAACGGTAAAATACCACAGTCGAAGACCGCCTAGGATTCAGGACAAAACCACTGACCCCATTCAAGGCCTCTAAGGACCCTCCCGCACTGGCTAGTGAACAAGTCGAACGCGTATAAGCACAAAGCTTCCACAAGAGAACTTGTAAAACGAGCAAATCGATTCGAAAATCATAAGCAACGGACAAAAACAATAGTAAAAAGACATTAGCAGCGACGACACTCCTCGTATAAACCAAATACGAGAGTCAACTAAATACATATCGTGAAATCAAAATCCACAGAAGGATTCCATCACTTAACAAATAATCATAAAAATAGCTCGTGTCACACGAGGAACAACACAAAGAAGGGAGACTTACATCCACAGGTCGCACGAAGATGATGATCGCCCCACAATACTAATCACGACCAAAAAACTCAGAAGACGCGTCGCGACACGACTCAGTCAGATAAAATCCGAGGAGACAAAACTCAACAGACCCTACTTGACCCGACAGCCTAGGTTTCCACAACCTAAGCTCCGATACCATTTATGTAACACCCCCAATCCGCTCAGGGATATTACACGTCGTAGAACCTTTCCTCAAGGATCTACCAGGCTGGTAACAATATAGAACAACTCAACAATGCCTTTAAGGCTAAAATGACTCAGTAGACCGATTTGGTCTTTCAATAAATACATAAATCTCAAACTCATTACATGCCCACGCAGGGGTCAAATACAACACACTCCCGTACAACGGGAAAGAATGCTGCAGCGGAAAATAAACTATAACTAAACCAATGACATCATACGGATCCTCGTGTGATTAGTATCGTTCATCTTTCATCATCCTTCGTGCCGACCCTGTGTTATGCTTCCAAACCTAAATGCAAAAACAGACATCCACCCCCCGAATACTCGGGGGTTAGCAAAACTCCACTGTTTTGCTAGTGCAAGAACAAAGTGCAAATACGAGCCATACAATTCACATTCCACGAATAACAATAACCAGGAATCCTCAACGATCCAAATGTATCGAAAAGTACTTCCCGAGGCAAGAGTTTGGGTAAAACATTCCAAAACCGAAAGATCACAAATCAAGAAAAACAATTTATAAAACAGTTTTAAAGATGCCATCGAGAGTTTTAATAGAAAACGATTTAGGATTATCAAATCCTTCTCTTTCCAAAATCAACAGGGTCCTCGACCAGTAGGCGGAAAGCAATTTGCAAGAAAACCATTCAATCAACACAAACGAGTCTTCACAATTAATTCCACGGGGTTCTCGACCCAATCCAAATAATATCAACACGAGATCAAATCATCTCAACATCACACGGGGTCCTCGACACAAAACACAGAATGTCAACACAGCCCATCAAAGACACGACCTCTCGTCCGACCAATACTGCTCAAGACCCATGATTAATTAACCCTCGGAGATCTCATCAAATGTCCTTGGTTAATTAACCCTGATACCAACGTTTGAAACAAGTTGAAACACACTTTCAGAAACACGAATCACGGTATATATCGAGACCAGCATTTTGAAAAGAGTTGAAAGAATTTTGAAATACGATAATCGTTCGGTAACGGGGTCTTAGATATCACTCAAATATCCGTTATCAATAAGCCTGCCAGGCGCCTCCCTTAAATGTAATACCCGCAATTTCGGATTTAGGTGATTTTCTTATTTTCGGCGAGAGTCCGTTTTGACGACTCGCTCATGACCGTTTCGTCATTTCGAGAATGATTAATTCTGCACTTTTTCTCATCCGAGTTCATTTTGGTATCGTTTTGTTGAGTTTCGTGTTCTTAAGCGGTTTTTCCGCACTTGAGTTCGATTCTTGTGAATCTCGTTCGAAACTGTTGTTTCGAGTTTCCCGTAAGTCTGTTTAACTTTGTTAGACGTGTTGTGAACTTCGGTTTGGTTATTCGATCACGTATCGTGATTTTCGGACGTTTTGGGCCATTTTCGTAATTTCCGAAAGTTTGGGGTAATTACTTTCCGTTTCCGAATTTCGAGCCTTCGGGCGGTCGGAATCGTGTGTTCTCTTAGTGCTCGAGTTCGTCTTTGCGAGTACTTCGTAACCGTATCTTCGATTCGTATTCAGGTTCGGGTTTCGGGGTCGTTCGGGCCGTCGGAGTTGGCCCTAAGTCATGGCCGGCAATCAGGGCCGGGCAAAGGCCGAGTTACGACCGTTAGTGCTCGGCAGTTACGTACGTAAGGCCGGTTATGTAAGTAAGGCCCTGGCAGTCAACGTACGTAACGGGCCGGCAATTAGACTGGCTTCGATTACGTCGTAAGCCCTCGCCGATTACGCACGTAACCCTGCCAGCAAACTATTTAAGGCCCTGTAGTCGGGTTTTCACCCATTTTTCTCATACCTCTCATTTCCTTCCGCGGCTGGGGCTTGGAGTTCGTGATTAGATGTTGTTTATCTATCAATCTACGAAGTCCTTGAGTTTCTAACATCAATCAATCATCCCATAACCTCCTCCGATCTACCGAATCAAGGTTAGATTTCTTGAAAATCTAGTTTTGGGGAAATTGGGGTTTTTGTTGGATTTCGTTCGTTTGATCCGTAATAACTTAGAATATTGATGGATTATTGATTATTAAGGTGTATTCTACCTATTTCCTTGTTATTCCATGGTCGGATCGTATAGATTCGTCGTTTTGGTTGAGTTCTTAATCGACGCCTTGAAGGTGTACGGTAGAATGTCATAGAGGGTTTTTCGGACGTTCTACGATTATTCTTCCTCGTATGATCGTTGATTTATTAATTATATGATGTTCGGGTCGAGTTTCTTGCGAAGAAACCGTGTTGAACCCTTCCGTTTGTTGTCGTCTTCCTTTTCGATAGCATCGGGCGTTTCGAAGCTTTCCGGTTGAGCCGTGTTCGTCGGAATACTTGCGTGCCGATTTCGAGGCAAGTACCTTGTCCATATAATTCTTGTTTTATACGATAATTAGTGATCGTCTAAATGTGGTTGTTTGGTCGTTTGAATTGAACTTTCAAAGACTCGGTTTTGTAACACCCCCAATCCGCTCAGGGATATTACACGCCGTAGACCCCTTTCCACAAGGAGCTACCAGGCGGGAGACTACAAATCAAAACCCACATGCGGTCAACTTGACCAAAACATAATACCGTAGACCGATTAGGTCTCTCAAAACACAGCATAACCATACATCTGATGAAACTAAAATACAACTCGATCATATAGTACATAAAATGTCCATCCCCTCAAGGATGACAAGAACTCAAACTGACATATCACTGACAGACGACAGACTACAATTGTGACTAGTATCGCTGCATTGCATCATCCTCCGAGCCAATCCTGTGGTTGCTCACTCTCCAGTCAGGACACCTGGAATAAATAACAAAATCCCCAACGAGGGGTTAGCGATGGAATCGCTAGCAAGTAACCAAGCTATACAATTATACATCAAGAATACAACCGTTATGAAAATAACATTTCGACAAGGTAGTAACACGATCCCCGAGTCTAAAGTCTTTTGAAAATTTATTCCTTTAAAACAAACCATGGGGATTACTCCAGAAATCATTGTAAGAGATTATTTAGAGACTTCGGGGGTCTCAGTGTAAAATCCTGAAATATGAATGTTTTTCCTTTTCAAAAGGTTTTCTTTCAAAATCATACAAATGATTTTATTCTCAACTCAAACCTCAAGACCAAAACCATATTCACCAATATAATCGGGATTCAAGATTCAAAACATAAACAATTCAGAGATATCAAATCAACAAATAAACGTCTCCGTGGCCCCGAAGGGTCCCACCCGGATTAGTCATCAAGAATAAACTCGAACACACCCATAAGTTATCTTGACATCGCACTCGCAAGTGACGATTCTCGGAGCCCTCTCCAGACCTACCCGATTAGATAACCTTATGGTCAAATCGTAACATCTGGCCGTACTCGCAAGCACGCGCCTCCGGAGGCCTCGACGGACCCTACCCGGATAACACCATTCAAGCATGCCCATAAGTTATCATGACATCGCACTCGCAAGTGTCGATTCTCGGAGCCCTCCCCAGACCTACCCGAATTGATAACCTTATGGTCACAACGTACGTCTGGCCGTACTCGCAAGCACGCGCCTCCGGAGGCCTCGACGGGACCCTACCCGGACAACATCTCAATTCGCTAAGATACACAACAACAACAAAGGCACAATATTCACTACAACCGGAAACACGTAACATATAAGTTAATGTAACATAACTTCCACAAAGGCACAACATCCACAGCAAACCATCATTCAGGAAAAAGGCCAACGAGCAAATAATACAAGTATTACGTGATTCCACAATTCTTCAGTTAACTACTCATTTCTAGTATTTATTTTAACAAAATAACATGAAGAGGTAGTTATCATTATTCTTGAAATTAAAGTTTACGTTGGTAATTACCTTCATAAAATCACATCTTCATTTAAAGTAAGTTACGGTTAAATATACCGTCACTAACGAGTCCACGTTAAATTCACGACACATCACATTCTCAAAGTATAAAGAATATAGACGAGATACTCGCCTCAAGTCCAACGCACGCGGAGCAACGGAAAGCTCGACTTAATGACCGCTACCGAACACTCAAGAACACGATTCAACCGGAAGCTCGGACTCAAGAAGACAACGAACGGGAGGGTTCCGACTCGAGTTCTTCACAAGAATTCGACCCTAACAATATATAATCCATAAATCAACAATCATACGAGGAAGGATATTCGTAGAACGCCCGAAAACCCCTCTATGACATTCTACCGGACACCTTCAAGGCGTCGACCAAGAACTCGACCAAAATAACGAATCGATACGATCCAACCATGGAATAACAAGAGAAATGATATAATACATCTAAATAATCATCAATCCATCATAATCCTAAGTTAAATCGGATTAATCGGACGAAAACAACCAAAATACCCAAATTCCCCAAAACTAGATTTCTAGGAAATCTGACCTGATTCGGTAGATCGGAGGATGTTATAGGACGGATGATTGATGATATGAACCTCAAAACTTCATGTATTCATCGTCCAACAACATCTCTAGATGATTCACACACCCACAGCCGCGTACGGGAAGAAAAAGGATGAGAAATGGTCAAGAAAAACGCCGCTGTGCCTTTTATAAAGCCGATCACGGCCGTTACGTGCGTAATCGCCAAGGGTTACGACGTAACCGAAGTCATCGCCAAAGCTGCCGCCCGCTACGTACATTACCGCCGGGGCCTTACGTCGTAATCGCCCTTACGTGCATTTAACGGCCGAGCACTAACGCACGCGTTACTCGGCCGTGGCCCGCCCGAGCACGCCCGCCATGACTCGGCCGACCAATTCACGGCCCGAACGACCCCGAAACCCGAACCCGAGTACGAATCAAGATACGATTACGAAGTACTCGCAAAGACGAATCCGAGCACTAAGAGAACACACGATTCCGACCACCCGAAGGCTCGAAATTCGACAACGGAAAGTAATTACCCCAAACTTTGGGAAATTACGAAAATGGCCCAAAACGCCGAAAATCACGATACGTGATCGAAACACCAAGCCAAAGCTCGCACCATGAATAATAACATTAAATGAACTTACGAGAAAGTCGAAACAATGCTTTGGACGAGATTCGCAAGAATCGAACTCAAGTGCGGAAAAACCGCTAAAAAGCACGGAACTCCACAAAACGACACCGAAACGAACTCGGATGACAAAAAGCGCAGAATTAATCATTCTCAGAATGACGAAACGGTCATGAGCGAGTCGTCAAAACGGACTTACGCCGAAAAAAAAGAAATTACCGGAAATCAAAATCACGGGTATTACATTCTACCCCTCTAAAAAAAAGTTTCGTCCCGAAACTTAAACTAAAAAAAATGAAGTCACAAACAACAAAGCACGGCCGAAAAAATCTCAACAGTCCCGACGAACCGATCCCGATACCGATGCCGAAACACGATTCTGGGAAACTTCATGGAATAATTCACAATACTGAACTCTGTGGCCCTCGAGTCCACAATTATAACAAGTAATCCGTTGCGAAGGACAATTAGATTGCACATGACCGAAAACATTGCAGTTAAAGCACCTCCCAGTCTGACTAGGAGTCAAAGAAGACAACTTGGAACTCTTGGTTCCACCGAACGAAGAAATTGAAGGTTTCGCCGTACGACTACGCGAAACTCGATGAGAAGAATTTCCGTCTCTTGCACCGTCCGAAAAATCTCCAGACGTCCTCTGTCTCTTCGACTCATGCGAAGGCCCAGTAGATAACGATGCCATCTCGTACGCCATGGCTCGATTCTGATACTCTCTCAAAGTAGCACAAGTGAAACCCGACATGTACTGTCGAATCTCTGGTCTCATCCGCATATCAAAATGACGGATCTTGTCCTCCTCGGTCCTCACCTGATTCTTCACAAAGGCGAGCTGTCGACTATAATCGACAATAGCCTGCGACACGGGTACATCCTGTGGCTCGGCTAGGTAAAAATCTCGGATCCTCTGCTCTCGAATCGGCCTCGGGCAAAATTCCGCTTCCATCAACTTCTTGAACTCTTCCCAAGTAACAGCATGATCTTGAGGCTCAACGGCCTCCCACCAGTTAGCGGCGTCATCAACGAGAAGGAACTGGGCGATAGGAATCCTCCGCTCCTCGGGACAACCAATCGCCTTGAAAATCTTCTCCAATTGGATAAGCCAACCGTCCCAGCCCAAAGTATCACCCGCTCCTGCAAAGCGAGGGGGACGCATACGAACCACTTCTCTAAGCCACCGAGTCAATCCAACATCCTCATTCGCAGTATGGTTACGCTGAACCACCTGAGCTAAATGTGTCATCTAGTCTGCCACCTGTTGGAGCACAGTGGCAACACCAGTACTAATTCCATCACCGGTAGTACGATCCTAGTCGCGCGGAGGGTTACCACGACCTCGACCTCTCGGCATACTGAATGGGCAACCGATCAGAACAACAAAACAACCACCACATAATCAATATAGAGCAACCAACAATAACACAATGAAATACTCATTCCGAGTTGTAACACGAATACATGAACTATCACTGCAACGACAGAATTCAAATTCATAAATCATTCACTTAACCATGTTAACATAACGTACGACCTTTACCAAGTTTATCACGATCAAAACCACAAACATATCATCAGGGTCGAATATGGGTAATATTTTAAAAACAATTTTTTTTTTTTTTTTGGTGCTCGTCCAAATGATAGTATTTTAAAATTCCTGAATTTGAAAAATTTGCTGAAGCGAATTTTAGAAAAGAAAAGTTTGATCAAAACTACGAATCTATTATCATCTCTGTCTCGTTTTGAAAACAATGTACAAGACATTCTAAATTACCACATCCGGATAACGTCAAAGAAACAACACAATTAAACCGAACTAGGAAATCATCGTATATGGGCGTACACCCATAACTTGCTAACAAGAATTTTGACAATATATAATACATCAATAATATCCACACAGGTGAAGCAACTAAGTGCAATACTGATATCGCAGTTAGGGTTCACGATCGTCACAGACGGACCATATGATTAGGTCGATAGAGATTGAGCAACAGAAAATGATCACCTATAGAATTGTAACAGCAAAGGTACTGTAAAAATTTTCCGACGGGCAAAACAACATAACAAACATATAACATAAATTTTTCAAAATTCTTTTGGTCTCAACCGAAGGTGACGGTAATATTTTGCAGTGCCCGAAATATATTAATATACATTTTTCCTCATACCGCCTGATGGTGTCATTTGAAAATACAGATTAACTCTGTCAAAACTCGACCGATTTCAAAATTCATACGGCCTGGTTTAATCGAACCATAAAAATATTTTCAAAATCAACTTTCACAAAAATGTTCCGACCCTTATGGCCCCTCAAAAATATATTCTCAAATCTACCCGCAGCGGAATAATTACGATAGTCCAAACAAACTGATCGAACTAAAAAACCACCTGCTCAAACGACAAACAAAATCACAAATTCAACCAAACACATTTCGGGCGCATCAAGTTAAAACATATATCCAGACTATCATTTGAGCTTTTCACCGAATTAACTGTCGGCACACTTTCGAAACCCATCAAGGTTCACAAATTTCACAACATACCACCCCACACGGCGGTTCAAAGTCAAAACATCAATACGTCCAGTCATATTTATATACCGTGCATCACAAGCATCGAATACAACTCCCTAACACAACACCGTGTAAATAAGGACACACATCACATTTAATTCGCACACGTAAAAACATGAAATACAGGTACCTCACATAAAGGAGGAGACTTACGTCCACAGGCCGCACGGAGATAATGGCTGCAACACGATACTAATCACAACGAACCACAATTGATCACAACGGATCGCAATGATCTCGCTTGTTCACAACTGCTCACCCGGGCGACACGACAAGACACGACTCCAACAAGACACGACTCGACAAGACCCAACTAGACCCAACTGCCTAGGTTTTCGCAAACCTAAGCTCTGATACCATTTATGTAACACCCCCAATCCGCTCAGGGATATTACACGCCGTAGACCCCTTTCCACAAGGAGCTACCAGGCGGGAGACTACAAATCAAAACCCACATGCGGTCAACTTGACCAAAATAACGAATCGATACGATCCAACCATGGAATAACAAGGGAAATGATATAATACATCTAAATAATCATCAATCCATCATAATCCTAAGTTAAATCGGATTAATCAGACGAAAACAACCAAAATACCCAAATTCCCCAAAACTAGATTTCTAGGAAATCTGACCTGATTCGGTAGATCGGAGGATGTTATAGGACGGATGATTGATGATATGAACCTCAAAACTTCATGTATTCATCGTCCAACAACATCTCTAGATGATTCACACACCCACAGCCGCGTACGGGAAGAAAAAGGATGAGAAATGGCTGAAGAAAAACGCTGCCAGGCCTTTTATAAAGCCGATCACGGCCGTGTTACGTCGTAACCGCCAAGGGTTACGCCCGAGTCATCGCCCCAAAATGTCGGCCCGCTACGTGCGTTACCGGCCAGGGCCTTACGTACGTAATCGGCCCTTACGTGCGTAACGGCCGAGCACTAACGCACGTTACTCGGCCGGGCTGGCCCGAGCACGCCGGCCATGACTCGGCCGACCAATTCGACGGCCCGAACGACCCCGAAACCCGAACCTGAGTATGAATCGAAGATACGATTACGAAGTACTCGCAAAGACGAATCCGAGCACTAAGAGAACACACGATTCCGACCACCCGAAGGCTCGAAATTCGACAACGGAAAGTAATTACCCCAAACTTTGGGAAATTACGAAAATGGCCCAAAACGCCCGAAAATCACGATACGTGATCGAAACACCAAGCCAAAGCTCGCACCATGAATAATAACATTAAATGAACTTACGAGAAATTGAAACAAGCTTTGACGAGATTCGCAAGAATCGAACTCAAGTGCGGAAAAACCGCTAAAAAGCACGGAACTCCACAAAACGACACCGAAACGAACTCGGATGACAAAAAGCGCAGAATTAATCATTCTCATAATGACGAAACGGTCATGAGAGAGTCGTCAAAACGGACTTACGCCGAAAAAAAAGAAATTACCGGAAATCAAAATCACGGGTATTACAGGTTTAGCCTTGTTAAAGGCTTGTTTTCAAAACGCATGTGTTTTGTAAATTATGTGGGTTGTAAGTGACTACGTGAATCCTTTGGATATGTTTGGTGTTGATGTTGCGCTTGATAATGCGTGTGTACGTATATTGCTTCTTTCTATCGCGTTATGGTTGACGTGCGTGTTGTTATTTATTCGTGTGGTCGTGGACTGATGGATATATTATGTGAATTGGTGTATTGATTTGATAATTGTTACAACGATTGACTGTGTGCTTGATGTTTGTGGCAATGTGAATACTTGTTGTGAGAGACGTCATATCCGGGAGCCTCTGAGGGCGGGGCGTGTACTCCGGCCTGGTGTACGCTGCAATGTGCGGCTCCATATGGTTGGTGAACACCGGTGTTACCTAATGCGCGTGCAAGGGGCGGCTCTTGTGGGAGTGATCACCGGCGCGGTGACATGTTCAAGGGGCGGCCAACATAGTGGAGTGAACGCCGGTGCACAGGTGTGCAAGGGAGGCGCCTGGCAGGCTTATTGGTAACGGATATTTGAGTGATAGCTAAGACCCCGTTACCGAATGATTATCGCATTTCAAAATTCTTTCAACTCTTTTCAAAATGCTGGTCTCGATATAGACCGTGATTCGTGTTTCTGAAAGTGTGTTTCAACTTGTTTCAAACGTTGGTATCAGGGTTAATTAACCAAGGACATTTGACGATATCTCCGAGGGTTAATTAATCAACGGTCTTGAGCAGTATTGGTCGGACAAGAGACTGTGTCTTTGATGGGCTGTGTTGACATTCTGTGTTTTGTGTCTAGGACCCCGTGTGATGTTGAGATGATTTGATCTCGTGTTGATATTATTTGGATTGGGTCGAGAACCCCGTGGAATTAATTGTGAAGACTTGTTTGTGTTGATTGAATGGTTTTCTTGCAAATTGCTTTCCGCCTACTGGTCGAGGACCCTGCTGATTTTGGAAAGAGAAGGATTTGATAATCCTAAATCGTTTTCTATTAAAACTCTCGATGGCATCTTTAAAACTGTTTTATAAATTGTTTTTCTTGATTTTTGATCTTTCGGTTTTGGAATGTTTTACCCAAACTCTTGCCTCGGGAAGTACTTTTCGATACGTTTGGATCGTTGAGGATTCCTGGTTATTGTTATTCGTGGAATGTGAATCGTATGGCTCGTATTTGCACTTTGTTCTTGCACTAGCAAAACAGTGGAGTTTTGCTAACCCCCGAGTATTCGGGGGGTGGATGTCTGTTTTTGCATTCAGGTTTGGGAGCATAACATAGGGTCGGCACGAAGGATGATGAAAAATGAACGATACTAATCACATGAGGATCCGTATGATGTCAATGGTTTAGTTATAGTTTATTTTCCGCTGCAGTATTCTTTCCCGTTGTACGGGAGTGTGTTGTATTTGACCCCTGCGTGGGCATATAATGAGTTTGAGTTGTATGTATTTATTGAAAGACCAAATCGGTCTACTAAGTCATTTTAGCCTTAAAGGAATTTTTGAGTTGTTCTATGTTGTTACCAGCCTGGTAGATCCTTGAGGAAAGGTTCTACGGAGTGTAATATCCCTGAGCGGATTGGGGGTGTTGCAGATTGCATTTTGTCTTTAATGTAATCAATTGTCTTCGCTTGCATTTTTTTTAATGTAATCAATTGTAATGTTGACAGCGTTTCTGATGTATTCATTTAGTACAGGATGAACAATGAAATTCATGTCAGGGTGCACTACAAGGGAGAGTTTAAGAGCACTAGTTTTGTGGGTGGACAATCGTTGGTTATAGCCCACGTTGACCTTGAGAAATTCTCATATACTGTCCTTGCCGAGTTTGTGAAAGATTACCTCCATTTTGAAGAAATTGGAGGAATCTACACTTGCAAAAAGAAAGGTGGTTGGCAGCTAGTTAGCAATGACAAGGACTTGTTTGAAAATATACAAGGCTGTCATAATGAAGAAGAACTACACTTTTATATTGACAACACTGTTGACAAGGAAATTGAGCATGTGCTTCAAACGCAACCACATGTCATCATACGGCCAAGAAAAAACCTAAGTCAAGGTAAATATATATTTGTGATTTACTGCCATTTTCACACACACACACACATATATATATATATTATCTATATATATATATAATATATATATATATAGATATATGTATAATGAATTCTGAATTCTACCATTATAATCTTGGTTTTAAGGTTCTGCTAGAAAACCATTGAAGCATAAGTTTGTTACCATACATCAGCTCCAACAGCAACAACAAAAGAAAATTAGTAAGTCACCTCAGATGGGTAAGGGGAAGATTTCTTCACCAGTGCCAGTTTTGTTAAGTAATCAACAAGATGTAGCTGTGAAGGAAAAAGGAACAGCAAGAAGGAAATTGGAGTTACAAACTGATACAAGTGAAGGCGAAAATATGGGAGAGAATGACCTTATTTTTTTTGGTGTTCAGGTATTTTATATCTTATTTGTCTAAATTGATGCACTGATTTTATTGATTGAAAACGTAATATTTACTGAAAAGAATTCAGTTAGATTCTTAGGCTTACAAGTTAGTTTATTTTAAATTTTCTAAACCAATTTGTAATACTTGTAATTGAATTGTGCAGAATCCACCCCTAACACAAAAGTACGAAAAGGATAGAATAGGACGTATAAAAGAAAATGATCAAGTTCTAAAATCGTTTGGGATTGAACCACTAGTTGCTAGTATGAAACAACATGCTTCACAGCACAGCAAGAGAAAAGGCAAAGATCATGATGGTCCAGAGGAGGAAGAGTACAATCCGTAAAAAGAGGGTGATGTTGAGAGCGAAGCTATGTCAGAGGTACATAAAAATTAAATGTCTATTTCCTTACTATTTTGGCTTTAGGCACATAACTCCTGTGAAACTAATTGCTCCTCATCTTATAATACATTGTAGAGAATAGAAGCAGTTAAGGCAAAGAAGTTTGTGCAAGGACCGAGAACCTGTTCGCGAGCAAATGCAGCTGCTAAAATTGAGCTAAAATCAACACATGCTGCCACTGCAACTGGGAATAAGGAACCAAGAAAAGCTGCAATTGCAACTGAGAAGGAAGCGACAAGTTCATATCGTGCACCAGTTTTAAAACCAACATGTAGTAAATTGTTTAAACAATCAACCAATGGAGATGATCCTAGTTCAGTTAATGCTTATTTAGCAATGCGGGAACGTCAGAAATAGAATATTGCGTCTCCAACAGTGCAAGATGCTCCTGAATTGAACTTGGAAGAGACTACAGATGAAGTTATTGAAGCAGGTAATTTGGTTTTCAATTTTTATTTAGTAGGGATTGACATTAATCTTCGCTTTATTTATTGGTAACTGGTTTAATGGTTTTTAATGTACTAGCTCCTAGAAAACCCAGAGGACGGACAAAAATGGCTAAGGTTCATGCAAGAAGTGGTGATGAAAAAGTAGTCATTATGTTGAATGCACTAGGTCAACTCGTTTCTGATAATCCAAAAATCTTAACTGAGCTAAGTAATTTTGTGGGGACACTAATGTGTCGCTTACTTATGTAAATTGGCATGTAGTTCCTGACCAATTGAAGAAGGAAATGTGGGAGTATACTCGGGTATATTTCATTACCTTAACTATAGTTTAGATAAATTGAATTAATAAGTTCAGTTTCAATACTAACTTTGATAAATTGTAGGGAAGGTATGTTATTCCGGATGAAGGTGAAAAATGGGTGTACAGGACACTTAATGATGCTTGGAGGGTCCACAAGAGTCGTATGAAGGGTAAGCATTACAAAGGCCATAAAACTGATGAGGAAAGGATTGAAAACAGGCCTGATGAGATTCCACTAGAGGATTTTAAAATGCTCTCGAAGTATTGGGGAGATGAGGAAGTCCAGGTACTGCATTTCTATTCAATTAAATTAATTCTGCAATTTCCTTCAAGTTTTGTGATATATTTAGTTGGGTTAGCTTTTATCTATAATAGAAGTAGGATTGTTAGATATTAAATTGGAGCTGCAACTCTGAGTACAATTTGAGATATCAATGCGACATATCTTTATATTTCAAGTATGTTTTTTTCCACAGAAATTGGCAAAGGATAATTCTGATCGTCGTAATTCATTTACTGATACACACACCATGGGTCCGAAAACTCTAGCCCAAGTTCGGTACGAGATGGTATGTATGTGATTCCTTAGTATTACACATATTGGTTATTGTTCTCATCTTTTCCTGCTCTTCGCATGATTCCCAATACTTATATATTTCGTACTTGTAGAAGTAAGAAATTTAATCTAAATGTACATTTAAGATTAAACTGTTGTGTTGTGGCTTCCCTCCGCACGCGTTCTTTCGCCCCTTCCTTATCCGCGTCTCGATGTGAATTCAATTTAGAATTGCGAGCACCAATACAATATATAAATATAGGGGCAGTGTTTTCTATAGAATTCATCCACTACGGGATCTGTCGACTTTCATTAATTGAGGGGTCATTTCGTTTGGCTTATGTCAGTTTAAAAATTTTAAGTAACTTAACTTTCTTGAACTCTAAAATTTAATTAACTTGACTGTCTTGAACTCTAAATTCTTGGAATGCTATGATTCTATAAATACCTAAATATCTATACATTTAATTCTTGAAAGTTTTGGGAATTTAATATATATGTACATTTAAAAAATATCTAACAGTCATTTAACTGTTGTTATGGTTCTTATGAGATTTTTGCTCGGTAAAATTTCTACAATTTTAATTGCTAATTTTATATTAGTAATTCGAGATTGCCAATTTTCTTGTGTTTAAGTATGTGGCACGAACAAACTGTTGTGCTAATTTTGGTATGTGTTATCTATACATGACAGAAAAAGAGTGACCCAACACTTGACTCGCCATTAAATGCTAAAGTCTATCTAGAAACGAGTAAGCGAGAACCAGGGCGGAAATACAAGACAAATACTGATTCACTGGAAAACAAAATTGTAAGTATTATTTCGCATTAAATAAACTTCATGATTTATTTCAAATAATGATGTAGCTATTTGTTGTAGACCAAAATTAGGAAGATGCTTGGTTCTGGACAAGATGCGGAAGCTCCTGTTGTGCTCACTAAAGATAAGGATCCTGGGAAAAGCTTTCTTGTGGGAAGGAGAGGTAAGGGCACTGCTTCGACATCAGCTCCAGCTCGTGCTCCTACGGATGACTATATACAAGAGTTGACAACAAAGATAAAGCGTGATTTGGAAAGTGAATTGGAAGCAAAGGTGAACAGAAAAGTGCAGACGAACATGACATGGGTGCTGAAAAAATTAGGAGATGCTAATCCCAATCTTAAACTGGATATTGGAGATTTTTGTGCTACCTTTTCAAGTGAACAAGACGACAATGGTAGTCCTATGACCCAAGGTGGTACTCCTCCGACTCAAGGCAGAGATATTCCATAAAAATCTACTTATGTGATTGTCTATAATTATCTAGTTATTTGAAGTTAGACTTTGTTGGTGTAGATTGATTCTTATTTCTTGTTGGTGTAGACTTGTTGGATGAAGGTTGGTATTTTGTAATTTATTTTCTGCCTTGGTTTGTTAATGGAATGACTGAACCCTGGAGACTTTTGCTTGGTGTTGCATTATATAACCTAGTATTCAAGTATACAATCTAGTGTTGCATTATGATCAGAAATGGTGGTGCATTATATCATGTGGGCCCCGCTGCTGACGTGGCTGTGGGCCCCACTGTTGGCGTGGGTGGCTGTGGGCCCCACTGCTGGCGTGGCTGTGGGTCCCACTGATGATGTGGATCTAATGCAATACTATATGTTGTTGCATTTATCTTGTATTGGTGTTGCATTATCTCTATAATGCAATGTTTTTCTCTCTGTTGCATAAAACCACAAAAACGTTGCATTAGAGGTCAAATGCAATGGCCGCGGATGCAACCCCCCCAAAGTGTTGCATATTTCAATTTCTGGCCAAATGCAACATAATTTGGGGTATAATGCAACATCACGAAGCATTGCATATGAGCACATATGGCGTAAACAACACCAATGTTCTTTATATTGTAGACTGGAGATAACTCGTGATATAATGGCATGATGGGGTGCCATAATTGGATTAAAATAATTAAACTACCAGATTATCTTGCTAGAAAAAAGATATTGGTTCCTGGAAATCTATCAGTACGCGTTGATGGCCCGTCGAAAAACAGACCGACTGACCTGTCATTCAAAGAAGGGAAAAAAAGATTTGGCGGATCGTTAGAGGTCTGCTAGCGTGGCCCCGCGGAAAGCATGATGCAGCCCCAAAAGAAAGGGTCATTCGTCGTAAAGCAGGCCGCCGGGCCAGTCGTAAAAAAATAAAAACAAAAAAATGGCCTTGCGGCGGCCTGCTGCAGCGCCACCAGAAAGCAGGCTCACAGGCCTTAAAAAAATAGGCAGGACGCTGGAGGTCGTCCGGCGACCGACGGGGCTAGCGTTAAAAAAAGAAAAGAAACTCGTCGGGTGAGGTCTATAGGTGGCCGGCGACGACCCTGCCGAAATACTAGCCGGAAGAAGACCCACCGGAGATCCGTCGGAGAACTCCGTTAGGAAATATTTTTTTGAAGATTAGTTGTCCCGTTAATTTAATATTCTAAGGGTACTTTGGGAAATTTATTGTTGCTGAACATTTGATATTATTATTAAATTCAACTTAGGGGAAAGGATAGGGGAGGTGTAAAGTGGTCTATGCAGACGACCAAAAAATACAAATGTCATTTATATTACATATTGGTTGATAGCTATTTTTTACAATGACCTGCATTTTTAAATTTTTGATGACAATTTGGATTTGGAACTTCAGTGAATAATTTTATTTGAAATTATGTATTGTAATTGTCTAGATTTTAAAAAAAAATTGATACAATGTGAAAAATGTTACATGAGAATTAAAATATTTATCTAAATATAGAGAAAAAGCTACAAAAAATTATTACAAGTATAAGTGATTTCATCCGGAAAAACTTAAGTTTGATTCTTCATTTCGATGTTAATAGATGATTACTAAACACAGTATTGGGAATCAAGTTCCAATCCCATACCACCATAATTTCATACTTGATTCTAAACATATACCAGCTTGTGAACCAAATGCCCCCTCATATAGTTTAAACAATAAGAAGATGCATGAGTAGTTAATTGTTTTAAAAATTTTTATATATATTGTTATTGCAGTCTAATATTTAATCGTTAATTTTATTTTATTTGTGTTTGTGCTTTTCATTATGTTTTAAACTATAGTACTCTATTCGTTTCACCGAAAGTTTAATATTTTAGCTCAGAAATTATCCTTTTAGAAGCTTAACATCTCTAACATTCACATAATCAAATCAAACAATTATAATCATATCGCTTAATATCCACCCAAACTCACCATTAATATATTTTGCCTCTTAGTCTTCACCATACATTTATCATCAATATTTACACAACTCACATATCTATCATATCCAATAATTCTCCTAAAATGTAATATTGTACCCGAAATGATAAGCTTTAGCAAGGAGTAATGTTTATTCATTTGGTAAATTATTGAATTATTTCTAGTAGTTTTTTTAATTAACCTTTACGATGAGATTATTTAAAGGAAGTATACAATAACAATAACATTACCTCAATACCTCAACAACTCCCGTAAAAAGCGGAGTAAGGAGGGATCGGATGTACGCAGTCTTACCCCTGTCTTAACATAGAGAGACTGTTTCCGGATGATCCAAAATGCAATTCGCATCGAGAATTGCATGGAACGACTAGTACTTCATGAGAAAAAGAAGTGCAGCCAGTTTAGTGAGTCATTTTGTTTTGTTCCATTATAAGCCAGAACCAAAGAATAAGGAGTCCTTGACTCCATTGGAAACAATGGAAAATTATTTAAAGGAAGTATGATAAATAGAATAAAATATTAATTTTGACAATATTTAACCTACAAGAACTCTCAGTCTCACTGTATACTACTCGCATTATAACACAATAAAATTAACACTGCTGGCCAAGCTTTTTCCTCGTCATTGTGGTGTATATTAGGGGTGTTAAAAAAAAACGATATTCGGTATCTGATTCGAAAATTCGAAAATTCAAAAATCGAATATCAGCTTTTTCGAATATCCAAAATTCGGATATCCGAAAATCAGATATCCGCTTTTTCGGATTCGGATATCGGATATGCCTTTTGAAAATTTTCGGATATTCGGTTATCCGAAATATCCGAAAAATCTATGATTTATATTTCAAATAATATGAATATATTTAATTTTATTGGTTTGAGTTGGTATTGTAGTATTATTTATTTAAGATAATTTAATTGGTTGTAAAAAAATTTATAGTAAAAAAAATATTTCGAATATTTATTTCGGATATTCGATACCCGTATCCGAAATATCGAATATTCGATTTCGGATATCCGATATTTCGGATACGGATATCGAATATCAATATTTACTATCCGCATTTTTGGATATCTGAAATTTCGGATATCCGATAATTTAGATATCGGGTTTGAACACCCGTAGTGTATATATAGTAGCACTCTGTCATTTTTCGTTGCTATTTGTAACGTATAATATAAGAGTCTTCTTTCGTCAACCGCTACCTCCCTCTTTCACCTGCGTGCTTTCTTCGTCGACCGCTACCTCCCTCTTTGACCTGCGTGCTTTCTCCGCCCTACCTCTCTTTTGGCCGCCCCTTCACCTGCCTGCCTCTTCCTTTTTTTGCTTCGCGGCTGTCACAACCTGCTTGGTTTCTTTCAATTCTCTTCACATGCTTCGTTCTTTTGCCCTAACTTTCTCTGCTTGCTTTTTGAGAAAGCAATTGCTACTGTATGTATTTCTCCTTTCACTTTTTTCTTCTTTCGCGTTATTTTTCTTGCTTCGGGTGTTAATTGGCAGGTAACTTTTTTCTTCCCTTTATTATGTTTCGTAATTTCGATGAATGGTATAATCTAATTTTTTTCTGAAGAAATTACACCGCTACACAGACTCGAGTTTCTCGGCATCCATCTCGAAGGCGTCAACCGTTCGCATCGTCTCCTGATTTTGCTACGATGTCTCCATTGGGCAGTTTTTTTTCTTAACATTCAGATTTTGTTTGTGTTTTCCTCTGACTTTGAGATCAAGGTTTTATTTTTTTCCCTATTTTTTTGCATTCCTGTGTTGGCCTAGCCTCAGCTGGGGGTTTGCCTCTAGCCTATATATCATAGCTTTTTGGCCTGATCTCATATATGTTGGTGGGGTTTGTGATTTGTTTTTGGGAAGATAATTTCTGATTTCATTTCGTTTCTTATATTTTCGATTCATTTTGGGAAGACATTTTCTGTTGGGATTCTCGTTTTTTTTTTTTGGAAAACAAAAAATTAGGGATTCTCAGATTTTTATTTTCTATATTTGTGATGTTTGGGTTAGACTAATTGTATGAGGGATGTGTTCTTAGGGCCTTCTTTCTTGGAAAATCAATCTGATGAAATGGTTGCTGGTCTTTGATTGCATGTTTGGCAGCATTACGTCTTTGATTGCATGTTTGGCAGCATGTTTGATCGCCTCCTCTGCCGCGTCCTCGATAAATCACTTCAACCCTTTTCAGTAAGCATTTCAATCACCTCTTCCCCTATTTTTTCATTTTTCTTTTGTTGTTTATTTTTGCATCTTGAAACATTTCCACCACGCATTTTTCAGGGTATTATTGCCGTGGATTCTTTAACTGAAGAGAAGGAAAAAGACCTTCTAATCGCTCTCTCTCAGGTTTCTCGTTAATATTCTGTTGAATCATCGTTGCTCTATATTTCCCTTTTTCTTATTAATTTTCCATTTTTTTAGGTTCTCAGACAAGTTAGGCAGTGGCTATCTGATTTTGATTCTCACGAGGTTTGCACTATATGTCTATCACTTTATACTCTCTCCAGTGGATTTTTTTTTCTTTTTTGGGAAATATTATCAATTTTTTTTGTATGAGGAGAAAAATACTGTTATCAGGAGGAGTTGGTGGAGCCTGTTGATGATAGGGAATGTTTCTCTTCCTCAACTTTACATTTAAATGATTATCATTGTGCGGCTAAGATCCTCGGAGACATGGTAAAGCTTTTACTCCGACTTAGCTTTCATTTTCATTGTATCATAAATCACTTTCTACATCACATATTCTTTTTTAAGAACTTCAGTAAAATCTGGTGTAAGGTATCGTCTTAGCATAAATTTTTGAGTGGGTATACTAGATTCGATTTTTTGAGCTAAACAATATTCCTCAATTTGATCTTCTTTTTAGTGTTTTTGAATATTGGCTTGACTACTCCCTATTTGTGTCCTTATTTGCTGTTGTCGTGTTTGTGCTTTTTTGAATTAGCTGCGGTTTCATTCTGAACTGCCTTCGGTGTCACGTACTCTTGAGGCAGGTACTTTTTTCCTACATATGTTGTTTCTAGGGTTTGCTTTTTTTGGTTTAGTTTGGTTTTAATATTTTTCCTCCGTGTGTAGGTGTTTTTTGCCTTCGCTAAATTGGACATTTTGTTGTTTATTCCAGTATCTAGGAATCTGCTGCGATTTGCTTTCCAAATAGGTACTCTTTATCTATATATTGTAGCATATAATAGAAGGGGCGATCTTTCTGTTGGGATTCGGTGCCTAAAACGAAGGCTCAGCGGAAGCGGTAAAACGAAAATTAATTCGATCCGAATCCTTACGAGGATCGATCGAGCTACGTATATATGAATATATAAACGAAACACAAGAGTTACGAGAAAACATACCCTTGTAGTTCATTTATTAAATGGTATCCTTCTCTTGAGCTATTCCCCAAGCTTTAGGCGATCTCCCTGCAATTCAATCCGCTCCAAGCTCTTGAATGATCCAACGCCGAAAGCACCGCGTCTCTACTTGCCACGCACCGGAGAAACGACCGGAACGACGATCACCTTGGTATCCTCCGAGGATACGGCTAGAGCTAAGTGATGAAGCTTCCAATATGAAATTATAACACTCTAAGTGTATAATTCACTTTCTCTCTTTGATTTCTTGATTTTTCTCCAAGAACAACAAGAACAAGATGAAGAAGGAGATGAAGACTTTCTAATGAACTCCAAGTTATTTCTCACTCTTTCTCTCTCTACCAATTACGTATGGAATCAAGAGTGTGTTCAAAAAGAGTTACAAGTCTTCTCCCTTTATTCATTCTTTGTACACCAACAACCCACTCAACATCTCATCTCACATGAGAGATGCCTTTCAAGTCATTGTCTTCCATTTAAAAATGGAAACAAAAGACAAGATGAAAGGTGGAGGAAATGGGGGGGCGGCCATCTAGAAGGGTAGGAAAAAGTTCGGTCCGTTTCGAACTCCCCTGAGTCTAAACAGATAAACTCCGATTCCGTTCCGATGTATTTATATCGATCAATTAATCCAATTAATTAATCATATCAAATACATAATAACATTATTAATTTCTCCAAGAAATAATTATATCCATGAATTAAATTAATCACCCAGTAATTTATTTAATTCATTAGGCCGTAAATTAATTTATCCAATAAATCAATTTAGACATCCAATATCCCAAAATCAATTAGACATCGAATGTCCAATAAATTAGAGATCATCGAGCTGTCGTGTATCTAATACAACTAGCTCCAATGCTTTGGCCAAAGACTTATGATCTCATCTGCCAATAACCGCATAGGACATATAACCCGCTCACTAACGGGAGAAAGAATTCTATCTTGGTATTCAGTAGGACTTGCTACTTGCCCGTCAAGATGCACGTCGAGGTTGACCCCCGACTTCCGGTTTACAGGGTCAAACTACTCTAATGAAAATGTTGACGTCAAAAGAACATCCCTACTAAATCCTCAAGTCGAAGGTTCACGAATACCTATCACAACCTTTCGATTCCGTCATTGACTGTCCCGGAGTGAAATCCGGGTGACGAATCGAGGGTGAGTCGGTTCGAGTATACTAATCCAATTAGCATACCTATAACATGTGCTCCCACTAACCATTAGCGTTCGACAGGCACTCTCCATGTCAAAGAACACGTCATACAAGTCTTCACATAAATTTAACGCCCAGTCAAGTTTCATCGACTTGCGAACGATTAAGTATTTGAGTTATAAACCTTTCCAGTGCCGACCCCCTTATCCAATAAGGACTGGAACGTTTTGCTCTCAAATACACGGACTAGTTTCTATATGTATATTTACGAGTTGGGAATGCTAGTAACTACCAGTAAATAAAGAAACATCCATTGCCTTATATTAGTGAATTTACATAATTACAAGTACAATGCCCTCACTCAATCATCCTCTGAGTGGCATTCGAGGGCATACTCCCAACAATCTCCCACTTGCACTCAATGCCACACACTATGGTATCTAATACCCATGTTCTCCAGATGACGCTCTAAGCTAATCTGAGAAAGTGGCTTGGTCAGTGGATCAGCGACGTAGTCGACTGACTCTACTCTATGCAGCACAATGTATCTCTTTGTGAACAAATACTCTTACGAGATGATACTCTCTCTCAATATGTTTGGTACTGTTGTGAAACCTCGGCTCCTAGGCCTGTGCTACCGCTCTGGCAGCGCATCACAAGGTGTCACGTGAAGTTTACCCAGTAACTTCTAAATTCTTCCTTTGGAGGCCTCCGAGGCCGCTTTATACTAAGCCTAATAGGTGGAATTATCATTCGCGCTATACTCGGCACTATGCCATGATACTGCTCCTCCATTAAGAGTAAATGTAGCCAGAAGTAGACATAGAATCATCTTTCTGTCCTTGGAAGTCCAATACAGTGAATCCCATCACATTCAGTTCTCCACCACCATATATAAGAACCATATCTCTAGTCCTTCTAAAGTACTTGAGAACGTTCTTTATGGCGGTCTAATGTTCCCGAACTGGGTTAGCCCGAAACCTACTTACCACGCTCCCAGCATGCGCAATATCAGGTCTCGTACACAATAAACCATATGTAAGGCTACCCACTGCCGAATCATATGGTATATAACTCATTTCTTTTCATTGTTTCTCACTATGAGGACACATCTTCAAGGTGAGTTTTATTCCATGTCGCATCGGAAGGAACCCTCTTTAAGATCTAGCCTATATAGAGGGCTTGGGAAGAACTTATCATTCTCTTCGATCTATCCCAGTAGAGTCGAATCCCAAGAATATAGGTTTGTTCTCCCAAGTCTTTCATGGAGAAATTACTCAAAAGTCAAGCTTTCACAGAACTGAGCATTCCCACATCATTTCCTATTAGTAGAATGTCATCTACATATAGTACTAAGAATGTGATTTTGCTCCAACTAACCCTCTTGTATACACAAGGTTCCTCTTCATTTTGCACAAAGTCAAACTCTTTGACTGTCTCGTCAAAATGAAGGTCCCAACTACATGAAGACTGCTACAGTCCATTTCATGGAGTCTACATCCACCATTGGTAGGTCATTGGTCGCGGGTCGGTCTCTTGTTTATCACTTGGAACCTCGAGGAAACCCAGTTCCTCCAAGTGCATAAAACTATACCACTCAGGTAATTGAGACACCCTACTTGACCTACGAGGTGGTTGTACTTATGTTATAGAAGCTTCGGTTCCATTTTTCTTGCACAGGTGTCTCCTGAGGAGTTTTATTGTATTCTTCCAAAGAAATATTTCTACTTGCTCCGCCTTCCTGAATGAACTCTTCTTCCAGGAAGTGTGCATGCAAAGCAACAACGATCTTTCGATCTTTGGGCATGTAGAATAGATAACCCATCGTCTCAGATGGGAATCCAATGAAAAGTCTCCGCACGGACCTAGCTTTCTGCTTGTCCACCTTAGTCTTATAGACATAGGCGGGACATCCCCAAATCCTAATGTCATTAAGACTTGGTTTCCTGCCCTCCCACATATCATGTGGAGAAAAGGATTTGGAAGGACATCTGTTCAAGATGTAAGCGGCAGTCAGGAGTGCATGCCCCTACAGGTAAATTGGTAAGTCAGTATAGCCCAGCATGGAATGGACCATGTTCAACAAGGTCCGGTTTCTTCTTTCTGACACACCATTTAACTGAGGAGTAGCTGGAGGTGTTAGTTTTGAAACTATTCCATGTTTCTTAAGGAACTCGTCAAACTCCGTACTCATATACTTGCCACCTCGGTCCGACCGAAGTGCTTTGATATGATTACCAGTTTGTTTCTCAACTAGGGCCTTGAATTCCTGGAATTTCTAAAAGGCCTCGGATTTATGTTTCATTAAGTATACATAACCATACCTAGTATGATCATCTGTAAACGTAATGAAATATTGATATCCGTCACGTGCTGCTTCCAAAGCACCACATATGTCGATATGGATTAATCCCAGTTTATCAGCGGCTCTTTCAAAAGTCCCTGTGAAAGGTGACTTAGTCATTTTGCCTTTAAAGCAAGATTCACAAGTAGGAAAGGGATCCGATCCCAATGGACCCATAAGTCCATCTTTTTCCATCTTGTAAACCTTGGTCTGACCAACATGACCAAGTCTAAGATGCCATTTCAAAACTTAATTGGTTTCATCCCTACCACGTTTTCTAGTCATAGTATTCACAACTACTTTGTTGCTGAGATTTAGATGATACAATCCATTCAACAATGTAGCAGTACCCACTAGTTTATTTCTAAAATAAATTTTGCAGGAACCATCACCAATGAAAAATGAAAAGCCTTTTCGGTCCATGATCGGAATGGATACAATGTTTTTGTGCCCCTTGGGCAAAACAAGTACATCTTCTAAAGTCAAAACAAAGCCGGATTCTAAACCCAAAAGAAGTGATCCTATGTCGGTCGCCTCGACACTATTCCCGCTTTCGACTGTGATAATAACTTCTCCAGCTCCAAGCTTCCTACTTTGTTCCAGATCCTGATTCACGGTACAAATATGAGAACTAGCACCAGAATCCAGTATCCAGGAAGTAGAAAATACAGTAGCAGAACAATTTGTTTCCAAAACTAAAAGTTCTGTACCTGAAGTGCCATGAAGAATCGGACACTCTCTATCCCAGTGGACCAGCTCACCGCACTTGAGACAAGTGTCTTTCTTCTTGCTCTTTGGAACTATTGGGGCCTTGCCCTTGCCCTTGAAGTCCTTGACATGTGGTCCAGTCTGCTTCTTGGTCTTTTTCTTCTTGTTCTTAGACCTCCGAGGTACAGAAGAAATCACAAGAGCAGACTCCTTCATCCACGGAGTCTACATCTGAGACTGAGCGGTCACAAGTTTGTTCATTAGCCCAGCTAAATTACATGCAATCTCATTGCAGTTGAAGTTCACAACAAACTGTGAGAAGGAATCAGGGAGAGACTGTAGGATAAGGTCGATTTGGAGAGAAGTTTCCATTTTAAAATAAAGAGCCTCCAATATATCGATCATGGATATCATTTTGAGGACGTGTTCCCCAACCTTCTCACCTTCCTTCATCCTTGCACCGAACAGTTGCTTGGATATCTCATATCTAGCAGTTTTGCTGTGCTCACCATAAAGTTCGGTCAAGTGAGATAGAATCTGCCTAGCAGAAGTCATTTTCTCATGAGCTCTCTGAAGCTCATTAGACATAGAAGCCATCATGTAAGCACGGACTTTTACGTCATCCTTAATCCACTTTTCGTGGTTTTCAATCTCTTCCTGATTGGCTCGGGTCCGCACAGGAGGCGCCGGAATCTTCGTCTCCAAGACGTATCCCAGTGCCTCTATACTGAGGGCAATCACGAGATTGCGGAGCCAATCCACAAAGTTAGGTCCAATCAGGGTGTTCTTCTCGAGTAGAATTGCGAGTGGATTCATTGTCATATTGAGAGTTATGTCTGCATTAACTATGACAGATTAATTAGTGACTCGTTCAATTATGTTCTGAGTATAGAATTAAGGTCTTTTCTATTCTTGTTACCCAGCTCCCACTATTTTTATCGGAATAACACACTCCCATGTGAAATCTGGAAGTATCGTCGCTCTACTTCATAGTGGTGATCGAGTTCTTTATAAATCTTAATAGATGGCAACCGAACAGGTTTCTAGTCTATTAATTTTCATAAAGTGGTGTCCAACACCAACCCATATAATGGATGATTCGATCTTCTTTTTCCCCTTGTTCTCTCCCCTCAACCTATACGGTTTCTATGGTTCGTGAACAAGTTAAGTTTATACCATCGACGCAAATCAGTTTCACAATTGAATCTTATCCGGCAACCTATCAGGTTTCTAGGGATAAAATTTGCTCCAACCGAAGCCATCCAATGCACTCCCGGTAATTTATCCGTCCTCCTGGAATGACTACTCCGATAACTTGGAAGCATAGCACATCCGGTTTGGATTTCAATTTCCCGAAAACTCGATGGAGGGAAGGAAAACCTTGAAACCTTATAAACTTAATAATTTGTCGTGGGAGAATTTTCGCGATTAATGTTACACTTTGCACATTAATTCATTTAAGCGCGTTTGTGGCATTCATACAATATGAAACAACAATTCACAACCTAGTTGCTACCAACATGTGGTTCATGGACCGTTCCTAGAAAACAAAAACTCCGTAATCTAATTACAAGTCTTCGTCTTGAATCTTTGTCTTCTCGAAACGGATCTTCCTCCGGTCTTCATCATTACATATAAATTTTACATTGAAAATTGTATCCTAGATACAAATATTTCTAGTAAAATAAATAGGCTCAAAACGGCCTTTACAACCCAATTGAATAAAACGAACGATTCAAAACTAAGTCCACGAACCACATCCCCATTCAAAAACATTCATCTAATAAATACTATATAAATGGAAAGCGTAGAGATACATTGATCCAATCAACAATACGAACCGATCCAATCGATTCACACAATCGGTAATATAAAAAACGTTCAAATAATTTGGTCGATCACAAGTATTCCAATAAATCAATTTTCCCTTATAAAATGAAATACCATAAATCATTTTAATAATAATAAATCCAAATTAAAATGTGGGGAATCATTTTTAGGAATACACGAAAAAAACAAGCCCGGAACGGGTCCGAAATGGGCTTAACCTCGCCCGAAAACAACATTGGGCAGCAGTAGGGCTGCCCAGCAGCCCTGGGCCGCGCCCCCCTGAGCCCTGGGCCGCGGCCCACAGTACAGAAACTTAGGGTGGGCTGCCCAGCAGCCCTGGGCCGCGGCGCCCTTCTTCCGGACCTCTCCCGGATCGTCCAACGACATTTCGGGGCTAGTTTTTCGACCGGATATCCAATATCTATATTTTCCAACATTCATATCATCAATATAAATCATATTTCCAAGAAATAGAAGATTTATATTTAGACATAAACTTACGAAAAAATACAACTATAACGAACGAAAAACATATACCACGATGACTAAAATGATTCCAAATCATTCACCATCTAATCGAGCATTCCAAATGCCAATATCCTATATACGATTGCAATACCTACGCTCCGATACCACTGTTGGGATTTGGTGCCTAAAACGAAGGCCCAGCAGAAGCGGTAAAACGAAAATTAATTCGATCCGAATCCCTATGAGGATCGATCGAGCTACGTATATACGAATATATAAACGAAACACAAGAGTTACGAGAAAACATAACCTTGTAGTCCGTTGATTAAATTGTATCCTTCTCTTGAGCCATTCCCCAAGCTTTAGGCGATCTCCCTGCAATTCAATCCGCTCCAAGCTCTTGAATTGTAACACCCCCAGAATATGACCGGGAATGTCACACGCCGTAGACCCTTATCACAAGGATCTACCAGGATAAACTCCAAAAGACTACTCAATGATTGACCGACCGGGGTCAAAATTAAATACAAAGAAAACCGACAAGGTCATAAACCAATTCAGAAACTAACGACATTCATATTACAATGACAACTCAATTTAATAAATGATAACTACACCCATGCAAAGGTGAATACTCGAACGACAGAGAAATACCGACCAAAATGATACAAAAGAAAAGACTCTGACTCTGGTGTGATTAGCATCGTCGTCTTCCATCTCCTTCCAAGCCAATCCCGTGACTGCTCCCGAGCTGCCAAACCTGAGCGCATAACAGGCACCCACCCCCCGAAAACTCGGGGGTTAGCAAACTGGAATGTTGCTAGTGCAAGTACATAATATACAAGATATACGAACAGTAACAACACAAAATTCAACCGCCGTGAAGCCTTAACACACACCATACATTCCCATAGTCCACACAGAATAACACTCGCATACACAAGGTGAAAGATAATCACATAGTCATATTCTCTTTACGGAACATAACACCAATCTTTAAACGAGCCCAAGGAGTCAGAAAAATCCCTTTGTAAAAAGGGAAAGTATTTTGATAGGATAGTTTGCAAACATTATTATTGACTCGGGCCGTCTAGGGGTTTTGAAAAATCGAATGGGAACACTTTGGAAAGTAATTTAGAAAGCTCTCGGGTCCTTGACCCAACATGTGGAACACTGTCACAGACGAAATCATTACAACATCTCACAGGGTTCTCAACCCAATCCAAATAACATCATCACGAAATCAATCATCTCAACATTTCACAGGGTCCTCGACCCGATACACAGAATGTCACCATAATACAATCAAAGGCACAATCTCTCATTCGACATATCCTGCTCAAGACCCTCGATTAATTAACCCTCGGAGATTTCGTCAAACCTCCTTGGTTAATTAACCCTGATACCAACGCTTTAAAAACAATTTGAAACAAGCTTTCAAAAACACGAATCGCGGTCTATATCAAGACAAACATTTAAAAGTGAGTTGAAAGAATTTGAGATACGAACATCGTTCGGTAACGGGATCTTAGCTATCACTCAAATACCCGTAACCAATAAGCCTGCCAGGCGCCTCCACTGCACACCTGTGCACCGGCGTTCACTCCACTATGTTGGTCGCTCCTTGAACATGTCACTGCGCCGGCGATCACTCCCGCAAGAGCCGCCCCTTGACACACGCATTTTGTAACACCGGCGTTCACCACCCATATGGAGCCGCACATTGCAGCGTACACCAGGCCGGAGTGCACGCCCCGCCCTCAGAGGTTTCCGGATATGACGTTTCTCACAACAAGTATCCACATTGTTTCAAACATCAAGCACACGGTCAAACGTCACAACAATTTTCAACTCGGTACATCAAGTCACACAATTACTCCGCCAGTCCATAACCACACAAATAAACAATAACACGCACGTTATCAATCAAACTCAATCAACACCGCACATATATCTCTATATTGCGACTCAACCGAATATATATATATATATATATATATAGATATATAGATATGTATATAACCTTACTATATTATATGAATAACTATAGTTCGACCATCAATCCAAGTTGAGTACGTCAACTAGTGTTAGCATTCAACACTCGTCGATCACCGACATAAGCATATATATCAATATACGTATATACATACATATATTTAACATATAACTACATATAAACACACACATATATATATATACACATACATATATATATATACACATATATACATCCGTATAAACTCATACACTTCGACAACAATGATTTCACGCAGTTACAATTCGTATATCGAGGTACTTGCCTTGGTAATACGACGCGAAGGAGACAACGAAGGAATAGGTTTCGGTCCGAACAATCCTCTCAAATCCGACCCTAACACAATAATGATATACAATCAATCTCAAGATCATGAATACGAAGAAATTCCTCCTAGTTCTACCCGTTGGGACAATTCATCGGACACCATGAGCGCATAAGGAAATGAAATCGGTCAACGGTGTAATAACGGGATTTCATCCCAACCAATAACAAGAAAACCAAGGGTCACGAGTATACTATCGAAATCTAACAACAACATCGGTTAAATCGGGTTAAAATACAAGATCATCACAAAAACCCTCCCCAAAATCATACTAGGGTTAAAGGAGTTCTTACCTCTTGAAGATTCAAGCCCTATAATCCGAAGAACACGTGCTAGATCCACAATCCGAGCTACACGATCGAAAGAAGATGAAGAAAAACACACAATCAAATGGTAGATGGAGAAAAATCCCCCTCTCAACCCTCTCTCTCTCTCGCGTACGGTGGAAGGATGGAAGAAATGAACTGCATCCGCTGAAAAGAAACACTGATATAGCGCTGACCGCATTGTGTGCTGCGGCTCAGCTAAACTGTGCCGCGGCACAGGGCCAAAAATTGCGCCCAGTGATCGGCTGACCGCTCGTTGTGCCGCGGCTCAATCGAAGTGTGCCGCGGCCCAGACTCGGCATGTGCCGCGGCCCTGCCGGACTGTGCCGCGGCACGCGGTACAGTAGGTTTTGGCCGGCAAGTGCCACACGGGTGTGCCGCGGCCCGGACAAGTGTGCCGGCAGCGACTTCACTGTGTGCCGTGGCGCACAATCCTTGTGCCGCGGCACACGGTACAGTCTGCTCGGCCAGCAACTGGGTAATGTGTGTGCCGCGGCGCACGATCCTTGTGCCGCGGCGCACGATCCTTGTGCCGCGGCCCACACCCCCCCTCGGGCCCCAAAATGACGAAAAATGATCCGGAAAGAGAATAAAAGCAATAGGAATCGATATTTGGGCAACAATAACACGAAATGGAAGTACGGAACCCCAAGACGATCTGAGGTACACAACCAAAGTCGAACAAGGAACAAATTCCCTAAACTTCTAGAAAATTACAAAAACGGCCCAAACATCCGAAAATCACGATACAACGTCGGATTAACAATCCGAAACTCACAACATGCTCTACTCAATCATACGAACTCATGGAAGTAAGAAAATGACGAAATCGAACGAGTTTAACGAGAATCAATTACACATGAGACAAAATATAACACAAGATGAAATTACGTAAAAACATCATCGAGACCCGTCTAAGCGGAGAAACTCCAAGAACAAAATAGGTTCGGAATTCCAAAACAGTGTCAAGCGAGTTGTCGAAACGGACCCCCGCCGGAAAAATGAAAATTACCGGAAATCGAAATTGCGGATATTACATTCTACCCTCCTTAAAAGAAGTTTCGTCCCGAAACTTAAAATAGAGAGCGGTGGAACAATCAAGAAAATAACTACTTGCTCAGCCCCACATCATCACGAGCAATGCGCGAATGCGAGGTTCTAAAATGTAAGTGAACACGATAAGTCGAGGTGGAGGAGTATGAATTTCGAGACAATAACTCCAAGAGTTAAGAAAATTACAAGACGGCTCAGACGTCCTGAAACCATGTTTCGAGCTCGACCAACCGCATCCAAGTTCATAACACATTCAGAAGTGTTAATTGCACGCGTGGGAATAATAGTTTCGAACAAAATTTGCAAGGATTGAGTTCAGATATGGAAAGATCACAATAATCCACGGGATTTAACAAAACAGCTCCGAAATTCGTTCGGAGAACGGCAGGCTAAGTAGAACAAGACAGTTTAAAATCGTCGAGAGAATCATAATTGAATTACCAACAATGGAAAGTCACACAATACCGGAAATACTAAGAAAAGTACGGGTAATGCACTCCCCCATACTAAAAGATATTTCGATCCCAAACTTAGAACAACAAGAGTTGGAAACATAGAGCAATGAAATGGAGAACGATCAGAGTCACGATTGTTCAAACCAACAACGATTAGGACATGATACAAAATATTCATCCTCCCATGTTAGACTCTTCAGAAGGAAACATAGGGTTTCGGGACATTCTCCAGTCACTTGCTCTGTTCGCCAATAGGGTAGCATTCTTTGCCAGTTCGGAAATTATCTCACAATGCTTCTCCCGATGACCTTCACACCCGCACCGGTAACAAGTCAAGAGTGGAAAGGGACAATTTGCACGAACATGTCCCTGACGATTGCAGTTGAAGCACCCTCCCTTCTTACCGAGAGTCACCGATGCTGGCTTGGGATTCCCAGCGCTCACTCCCGATCGCGAAGACGACGCGTTCGAACGACGTGGGGGTTTGGGAGCCTTAGACTCTTCACCGACCAAAAACTTCCCAGATGTCCTCGGTCTCTTGGTTTCGCTCGTGGGCTCGACTACTGAGGAGATTTCATAGGATATCGTTTGATCTAGATACTCCTTCACCGTAGCGTGAATCGTGGTCGTACGAACCACCTTGCCGCTTCCATTTCCATCATCACGTCTACGTCCGCCGAGGCTTGACATACTAATACGGATAACACCGATCAACAGTATTAGTTTATCAGTCGTACAATATACCACAATTATCAACCCGAGTTTTAGTTAGCGTCCTTAGAATAACGGTACTATCGTAAAGCACAAAGTTTTATGAAGTCAATTTCGAGTTCCTCGACGAGGACGATCATTATATGTATGCACTTATTGAAAACAAATTTTTGAAAAAGAGGGCTAGTCACGTTGCGCCCAAGACTTGTAAACACTGTCTTTTATTTCGGAAGAGGAAGTTTATATAACGACTCTAAAAATTATTTTCGAGTGATGTATAAAAAAAAAAAAAGAAATCGAAAATTAATTCGTAACTAATTTGAAATATTTCAAAAATGTTGAGTCCCAAATACCACAATTTTGAAAATCTTTCCTCTTCTTCCAAAATGTTTAATCGAAAGAATTTTCCACCGAGATACGTGACCATTTAACATGACGATATTAAATCATGGCTTTACACAATGTTAGAAAATTTCAAAGCATCACTTTAAAATATTCGTGATACTACATCGCCGTGGGGCCCGTGCCGGAACCTACCAGGCTAAAAATCATTAAAAAAAAATGTTCAAAATGCCAAAAAGGCCGATGTCGGCAATATTCTCAAATACTCGCAAAAGTCATTTATAAAATATCAAATACCGTCATAAGAATACTATCAAAACATGCAAGACCAAAATATCGAAACTCGGTTTGCAAGATATCAAAAGCCATCTTAAAATACTCATGCGGTGGATAAAATTATCATTCATAAATTTATTCTAATAAAGTGCCGAAACAGATAAACATGATCGACTTCCGAAGCATACCACCTAATCATTTTTACTCGGACCGCATACGCATGTTATATCCTAAAACGATAATATCACCGACAAGTTCCAATTCCTAGTTCACATTAAACATATTAGCACAATATAATCAAATACGTTTATAAGGGGACTTACGATCGGGAGGCTTACCATCACGGATTGCCGGAAGATGATGTCGGAACCACGATACTAATCACAACTCTGATGTGCGCGACTTACACAAGACATGGACTTAACCCAACGGCCTAGGTTTTTCGCAAACCTAAGCTCCGATACCATAAATGTAACACCCCCAGAATATGATCGGGAATGTCACACGCCGTAGACCCTTATCACAAGGATCTACCAGGCTAAACTCCAAAAGACTACTCAATGATTGACCGACCGGGGTCAAAATTAAACACAAAGCAAACCGACAAGGTCATAAACCAATTCAGAAACTAACGACATTCATATTACAATGACAACTCAATTTAATAAATGATAACTACACCCATGCAAAGGTGAATACTCGAACGACAGAGAAATACCGACCAAAATGATACAAAAGAAAAGACTCTGACTCTGGTGTGATTAGCATCGTCGTCTTCCATCTCCTTCCAAGACAATCCCGTGACTGCTCCCGAGCTGCCAAACCTGAGGGCATAACAGGCACCCACCCCCCGAAAACTCGGGGGTTAGCAAACTGGAATGTTGCTAGTGCAAGTACATAATATACAAGATATACGAACAGTAACAACACAAAATTCAACCGCCGTGAAGCCTTAACACACACCATACATTCCCATAGTCCACACAGAATAACACTCGCATACACAAGATGAAAGATAATCACATAGTCATATTCTCTTTACGGAACATAACACCAATCTTTAAACGAGCCCAAGGAGTCAGAAAAATCCCTTTGTAAAAAGGGAAAGTATTTTGATAGGATAGTTTGCAAACATTATTATTGACTCGGGCCGTCTAGGGGTTTTGAAAAATCGTATGGGAACACTTTGGAAAGTAATTTAGAAAGCTCTCGGGTCCTTGACCCAACATGTGGAACACTGTCACAGACGAAATCATTACAACATCTCACAGGGTTCTCAACCCAATCCAAATAACATCATCACGAAATCAATCATCTCAACATTTCACAGGGTCCTCGACCCGATACGAGAATGTCACCATAATACAATCAAAGGCACAATCTCTCATTCGACATATCCTGCTCAAGACCCTCGACATTAACCCTGAGATTTCGTCAAACCTCCTTGGTTAATTAACCCTGATACCAACGCTTTAAAAACAATTTGAAACAAGCTTTCAAAAACACGAATCGCGGTCTATATCAAGACAAACATTTAAAAGTGAGTTGAAAGAATTTGAGATACGAACATCGTTCGGTAACGGGGTCTTAGCTATCACTCAAATACCCGTAACCAATAAGCCTGCCAGGCGCCTCCACTGCACACCTGTGCACCGGCGTTCACTCCACTATGTTGGTCGCTCCTTGAACATGTCACTGCGCCGGCGATCACTCCCGCAAGAGCCGCCCCTTGACACACGCATTTTGTAACACCGGCGTTCACCACCCATATGGAGCCGCACATTGCAGCGTACACCAGGCCGGAGTGCACGCTCCGCCCTCAGAGGTTCCCGAATATGACGTTTCTCACAACAAGTATCCACATTGTTTCAAACATCAAGCACACGGTCAAACGTCACAACAATTTTCAACTCGGTACATCAAGTCACACAATTACTCCGCCAGTCCATAACCACACAAATAAACAATAACACGCACGTTATCAATCAAACTCAATCAACACCGCACATATATCTCTATATTGCGACTCAACCGAATATATATATTTATATATATATAGATATATAGATATGTATATAACCTTACTATATTATATGAATAACTATAGTTCGACCATCAATCCAAGTTGAGTACGTCAACTAGTGTTAGCATTCAACACTCGTCGATCACCGACATAAGCATATATATCAATATACGTATATACATACATATATTTAACATATAACTACATATAAACACACATATATATATATACACATACATATATATATATACACATATATACATCCGTATAAACTCATACACTTCGACAACAATGATTTCACGCAGTTACAATTCGTATATCGAGGTACTTGCCTTGGTAATACGACGCGAAGGAGACAACGAAGGAATAGGTTTCGGTCCGAACAATCCTCTCAAATCCGACCCTAACACAATAATGATATACAATCAATCTCAAGATCATGAATACGAAGAAATTCCTCCTAGTTCTACCCGTTGGGACAATTCATCGGACACCATGAGCGCATAAGGAAATGAAATCGGTCAACGGTGTAATAACGGGATTTCATCCCAACCAATAACAAGAAAACCAAGGGTCACGAGTATACTATCGAAATCTAACAACAACATCGGTTAAATCGGGTTAAAATACAAGATCATCACCAAACCCTCCCCAAAATCATACTAGGGTTAAAGGAGTTCTTACCTCTTGAAGATTCAAGCCCTATAATCCGAAGAACACGTGCTAGATCCACAATCCGAGCTACACGATCGAAAGAAGATGAAGAAAAACACACAATCAAATGGTAGATGGAGAAAAATCCCCCTCTCAACCCTCTCTCTCTCGCGTACGGTGGAAGGATGGAAGAAATGAACTGCATCCGCTGAAAAGAAACGCTGATATAGCGCTGACCGCATTGTGTGCCGCGGCTCAGCTAAACTGTGCCGCGGCACAGGGCCAAAAATTGCGCCCAGTGATCGGCTGACCGCTCGTTGTGCCGCGGCTCAATCGAAGTGTGCCGCGGCCCAGACTCGGCATGTGCCGCGGCCCTGCCGGACTGTGCCGCGGCACGCGGTACAGTAGGTCTTGGCCGGCAAGTGCCACACGGGTGTGCCGCGGCCCGGACAAGTGTGCCGCGGCACTGACTCGGCTGTGTGCCGCGGCGCACAATCCTTGTGCCGCGGCACACGGTACAGTCTGCTCGGCCAGCAACTGGGTAATGTGTGTGCCGCGGCGCACGATCCTTGTGTCGCGGCCCACACCCCCCCTCGGGCCCCAAAATGACGAAAAATGATCCGAAAAGAGAATAAAAGCAATAGGAATCAATATTTGGGCAACAATAACACGAAATGGAAGTACGGAACCCCAAGACGATCTGAGGTACACAACCAAAGTCGAACAAGGAACAAATTCCCTAAACTTCTAGGAAATTACAAAAACGGCCCAAACATCCGAAAATCACGATACAACGTCAGATTAACAATCCGAAACTCACAACATGCTCTACTCAATCATACGAACTCATGGAAGTAAGAAAATGACGAAATCGAACGAGTTTAACGAGAATCAATTACACATGAGACAAAATATAACACAAGATGAAATTACGTAAAAACATCATCGAGACCCGTCTAAGCGGAGAAACTCCAAGAACAAAATAGGTTCGGAATTCCAAAACAGTGTCAAGCGAGTTGTCGAAACGGACCCCCGCCGGAAAAAATGAAAATTACCAGAAATCGAAATTGCGGATATTACATGAATGATCCAACGCCGAAAGCACCGCGTCTCTACTTGCCACGCGCCGGAGAAACGACCGGAACGACGATCACCTTGCTATCCTCCGAGGATACGACTAGAGCTAAGTGATGAAGCTTCCAATATGAAATTATAACATTCTAAGTGTATAATTCACTTTCTCTCTTTGATTTCTTGATTTTTCTCCAAGAACAACAAGAACAAGATGAAGAAGGAGATGAAGACTTTGTAATGAACTCTAAGTTCTTTCTCACTCTTTCTCTCTCTACCACTTACGTATGGAATCAAGAGTGTGTTCAAAAAGAGTTACAAGTCTTCTCCATTTATTCATTCTTTATACACCAACAACTCACTCAACATCTCATCTCACATGAGAGATGCCTTTCAAGTCATTGTCTTCCATTTAAAAATGGAAACAAAAGACAAGATGAAATGTGGAGGAAATGGGGGGCGTCCATATAGAAGGGTAGGAAAAAGTTCGGTCCGTTTTGGACTCCCGTTAGTCTAAACAGATAAACTCCGATTCCGTTCTGATGTATTTATATCGATCAATTAATCCAATTAATTAATCATATCAAATACATAATAACATAATTAATTTCTCCAAGAAATAATTATATCCATGAATTAAATTAATCACCTAGTAATTTATTTAATTCATTAGGTCGTAAATCATTTTATCCAATAAATAAATTTAGACATCCAATGTCCCAAAATTAATTAGACATCCAATGTCTAATAAATAAGCTATCTAATATTTAATATTAATAATGAGAGAATAAGCTCGATTCATTCCGTCGTCAATCCTATTGCGCGACTCGGTAGGTTCGTCTCAGTCAGCAATGGGAGGAACCAAAGAGTAGTAGCACCACCTAGCCAGCCTGGCGGCCTACACTGTACCCCAACTAAGAACGAATGATGGGATCATTCAAGAACCATTATGTTGTGAATACCAGTAAACGTATAAACCCTTCTTTCAAATGTCCCGATCAAGTTATAGGGTCACGGTCAGTCAAACCCTCTGACGATATGCATGCGTTAATGCAAATCGAGATCATCGAGCTGTCGTGTATCTAATACAACTAGCTCCAATGCTTTGGCCAAAGACTTATGATCTCATCTGCCAATAACCGCATAGGACATATAACCCGCTCACTAACGGGAGAAAGAATTCTATCTTGGTATTCAGTAGGACCTGCTACTTGCCCGTCAGGATGCACGTCGTTGAACCCCGCGTTACGGTTTACAGGGTCGAACTACTCTAATGAAAATCTTGACGTCACAAGCACATCCCTACTAAATCCTCAAGTCGAAGGTTCACGAATACCTATCACAATCTTTCGATTCCATCATTGACTGTCCCGGAGTGAAAGACGAATCGAGGGTGAGTCGGTTCGAGTATACTAATCCAATTAGCATACCTATAACATGTGCTCCCACTAACCATTAGCGTTCGATAGGCACTCTCCATGTCAAAGAACACGTCATACAAGTCTTCACATAAACTTAACGCGCAGTCAAGTTTCATCGACTTGCGAACGATTAAGTATTTGAGCTATAAACTTTTCCAGTGCCGACCCCCTTATCCAATATGGAGTGGAATGTTATGCTCTCAAATACGCGGACTAGTTTCTATATATATATTTACGAGTTGGGAATGCCAGTAACTACCAGTAAATAAAGAAACATCCATTGCCTTATATTAGTGAATTTACATTACAAGTACATTTCCCTCACTCAATCATCATCTGAGTGGCATTCTAGGGCATACTCCCAACACTTTCGTCGCCCGCTTCCTCTCTGTTTCACCTGCTTCCCGTGTCTCCTTCACCTTCTTCACTCCTGCTTACGTCGCCCATGTCTGCTTCCTTCGTTTTTTCCAGCCGCTTACTCTTTGATTGACACCTCCTCTTCCATTTCATTCCAACTCACTCTTAAGTTTCCGCCCCCCTCTTCACTCTCGTGTTTTCCGCCTCCCTCTTGACCGATGTTGCAGCTTAGATTCTGGCCTCTTGCAAAAAATTAATTTATAGAAGGTAATTTGTTTTCGATTTTAATTTGTTCTTTATATTTCCTCGATGTTCTTCGAGACTCGTCTTCTTCGTTTTTCTTTTTATTTTTGAATTTTTTGTTTTGGTTTGCCGAGGACAATCTCGTGTTCTTGCAACGCTGGTTGCTCAAATTTCCCCAGTACAGGAATAGTAGTTTGTTTATAACAGGGAAAGTTATGCAGGCACATTTTCTATTGTTATGTTTTACATTATTATGTTCTTGTATTCTTTTTTTTTCTGCCTTTCATTTGTATTTCTAGATTTGGTAGATGTATTCGGCCATTATGTACCTCAACCTGCCAGGCGTATTATTCAACACAATAAAAGAAAAAGACGATCAATCTCAAGGGAATTGCAGTAAGTATTTATTTCTCTCATTGGAATCCGAATATACAAAATGTCTCCCAGTCCCAATTTTGTCAATAGAAAGTGTATCTTCAGTCCCTATTGATGGAGTGATTATCGGCTTCTGGCCAGAGAAAATCGGGTATTTCACATATTCCTCGAGTTCAGCACAGATTACAATTCGAGGGCAGAATATATGTGGTCTCATGGGCTAATATCAGACATGACATACGATCGATTCAGTTCAGGTTGCAACTATTCAAGATATGTGAGGGAATATTACAACGATTCTCTTTCAGTTGCTTGTTCAAGGATCATGAGCCAAGTTAGCATAGAAAGTAGTAGGTTTGTCAGCAAATATGATGTTACGTTAGATGTATGTATACCATCTGTGCTCGCGCATTCTAAACTCATTGCTCCTCAGGTAATTTACCTAATTATTATTATAATAATTATTATTATATTGGATTTTTGATTGTTTTCCTTCAATTTGCAGCAAAATGCTGAGAGAATAGATGTATGCATTGAAGATGAGACTATAAATTACTTGAACCAACGGGATGTGGAAAGGGCTATGCGTGCTAAGCTCGTTGGAGTAAGCAGATGGGATGTCTGCAGCAGGTAATTCTAATCCCTTTATTTAATATTTTCTTAAAATAATTTATATACATATGGGGTTAACTGGAAAAGAAAAAAGAAACAAAACTACCCACTTGATTTAGCTAATTGTAATAGAACTTAGATTTCTTTCAACTTTACAAATGCCCGTGACATTTGATTATGTTTTTACAAACTGGTCTCATAGGAAAGAGGGGGGCGTATCTTTTTTGTGAATACAATCTTCGAGGGGTGAAATGTGAAATGTCCTTTACTCTACACATTTTGTTCTGACCATTCGATTATTTGTACACCTTCTATTTAGGTTAAATCTGATAGGGGTGGTGTGCAGGTTATCACGACACCAATTTCAGATTCAACACAGGTAAATTTAATACATAATATATATAACTAAATACACAACAACTTCATAGTGTTTATAAAAAACTAATAGAATATAAAGTTCAGATTCAACACATATCCATGATAGATCACAATCACTGCATAATAACATCCAAATATAATTAAAGTAGACGAGCAAATAAAACATGTAAACGAGATAGAAAAACGCGTACATGTTCAGTCACTTTAACCATTTTTAATTTCCAGTATAATTTTACGGGTCTGTTTCTGAGTAAAAAGCTGGGTTTTCTGGTCAGATTTCCAGTTAAAAGGATTTACCGTCTACACTCAGTAAATCATCCAGTGATTTTTTTTCAAAACCCAACAGGCCGACTTGTCAACGACTTGATAACCATGGTAGTGTCCATTTACAAGGGTAACGACACGTGATTTTCATTAATTCTTGCTGTAAATCTTGTTGTTTTCAAACGTTACAGTTCTTTTTTCTTGTTTCCTTCTTCTCAAGTTTCTTAAAAAGTCTATAACTGTTGAAGTGTTAAAATTGTAAATAGATAACAAAAATTCAAATATGAGGAGAGTGCTTCCCCTCTGCTGCAGCATACTGGATTATGACATGCTTGGCTTAGATAAACCTACAATACCAATCATAGGATCACTTGTCAGATAAGGAATTTCAGTACTGATCTACAGGTATAATTATATATGAAAAATAAATAGAAATTTAGTTGCCTAATTCTACCTTTTTTCTTAGCTTTATGCTTTATGTCATTAATAATTTCTTTATGTTATCTCAACAGCGGTGATCAGGATTCTGTGATTCCATTGACTGGAACAAGGTCCTTGGTTTGTAGACTAGCGAACGTACTTGGATTGGCAACAACAGTACCATACCGAGTTTGGTTCGAGGGACAGCAGGTTCGAACAACATCTTTAGCAAAATTTAATTGTGCTGCTAATTGAATTAATTAACGTTAGGCTGAGATATCTTTCTTAGCTTGTGAATGTTACATGCTCACACTGGCCCATTTTTGGGGTATTCATGGTTGCTGTCTTCGTATTTTGATTGTAGGTGATTGTATGTGCCATTGTTTATGTAATTATCAACATTAGCTCCATGAATAACATCCTTTCTTTTGACAAGGTAATAATTCACCTTACAAAGTTATGGTTAACAGAATCATCTGACATTATATATATTGAAACCTTTCTTGGTTTTGAGCCTAATAGCATTGTATGATCTATAATTCTCTTCGCTTCCTATAAATTTGTTATTTTGAATATTGCATTTGTAGCACTTTCATCTTTCAACAATTTTGTGTTGGGAATTCAGAATCTGTACCATTACTCTTTCAAATATAACCTAAAAAAACTCTCAGTTTCCTAGATTGTCGTTGTTATTGTCATTAACTGGCACATGATTTGCTGATTTTGTTTCTATTTGTTAATAGGCTAGCGGTATACTGGTATGTGAAGCAGGCTGCATTCTGGAAACCTCGATTTCTTTTCTTGATAATGAAGGGTAGTTCATTTCTTAGGTATTCATTATAACATCATGATAATTCTGGGGTTCTGGTTCATTGATGTAAATACAACTTCATGCATTCTCTGTTCACAGCGCACATAATAAGATTTGTATATGTTGGAATTTTGATAGTTCTCTGTTATATAATTAATTTCTTTTAAGGTTCTCATCTTTTAGAGAAAGTTGTTCATTGGTGATTACTGGTATTGGATTAGTGTTTCTCCCTCATTGTGCATAGTACTATGGTATTAAAGGAGATATATGTCTGCTTGCTTCAATCATATATTTGCTCATTTGTTTGAGGAACAAATGATTACTGGTATATAGTCTCTTGTTAATGACTTTATTTAGAGTTATACTTATTGCAATATTCATACTGCTCTAAGAGGGTGAACTGCCCTTTCGTCAAAATGGCGTTTCTTCATCTAGAGGTTTCTAATTTCTTCTTTATTTTTCCTTTTGTTTGTGGTCGCTTCTGCCTCATCATTTATCGGGTTTTCTTTTCTACGAATGATTCCTTTTATGTCATATTATTCCTTTTCCCCACCGTTGTAATTTGAAGCGTTTATCAAGGTTTTTCTTCTTCCAAATCCCCGTGAGTTTGTAATTTTTTGTCTCATTTTGTGCGATTATTTTATATTTTTTATGATCTTCTTTTCTTCTTGTTGTAATTCACCTGGGTATCCGAAGTGATTTCGTCTTCAATGTTTTATCTCACATATTAATGTTACTTTTCTTCATTGTTGCAATTTCAGGCGTTTACCATGGTTATTATTTCGTCGGCGGCTCTTGGTTCATCACTTGTCAGCTGCTTCGACGCCCGCTAGCAGCTTCATTATTTGTTGCTTTCAGTCTGCTCCACCTGTCCGAGGGTATTTCTGGTCTTATCCTCCATCCTCCAGGTTTTATTGAGGCCCTTCTTTTCTTTTAGATTTCTAATTTCAGAATATCTTGAGGTGATGATTATGTTTCCTTAAAATATATTGTCGGCTGATTGATCGTTGTGGTGAATTTTGACAAGTTAGAAAGCATATACATAAATATCTTGATGCGTATATGCTTGGGTGGTTTAGTTCGTATGGCAATCGGTGTGAAAAAGGTGGTTTGAAACTATTACGAGGATTGAGGGAGTATTTCTTTGCTCTATTACGCTTTCCGTTATGCTTGGGTTGATTTTTTTTAATTAAACTCCCATTCCGAACTTCTAAGATTTCCTGTTTTTTTATTGGAATTTGAAATTTGAATTGCTCAATGTCATTTGGATATTTTCGTGTTGAGTTACTTGCAGAACATAAATTCTTGACCAGACATGGTAGGTGCGGTATTTTTTTCGCCTCAATTATTACCAATTAAGTCGTAGAGTATATGGTGTTTGGTTATCTGTTTTGATAAGGGAAAAGTTGAATACATGTTATTCATTTTTCTACTGATGTCTGGTGGCGCAATGAGTGTGGTATAGGATTTTCTTGAGTTCGTGGATTCATTTCTTTCAGGACAACTTATATTGATAACCATCAGGTAGTTATGTCTTTTTCTTATCGCCAACACTCCTGCCTTTTTTACCTCTTCTATAAAGGCTATCACACCATACGATCTATCTTTTACATTTATAGAAATTTTGTACTGCAAATACAGAAGTGCAGATCTTTGTTCTTAATGAGGTGACTGATTGCTGTACAATAGCTAAAGTATCGACAAGTGGTCCAAAGATATCCATGTTTCCAAAAATATCAGAACTTGTCATACCAAAAAATAAGCTATCAGGTTCCTTAGTTCCTATATGTCGAGGCACAAAAAAGGGAGATGATGATTTGATGAACGAGAAAGCTAATAATCAGGTGTCGAGGAAAAACAAATGGGGACCTGATTTAACCCTACATACCACTATTCGGAGAGGGAGGGCCTTGGCATATCAGGTATATGGGATTCAACTTTCGTTTTTTACATTTTCCATTGGTATTCTGAACTTGTATGTACATATATGCTCTCTTCACTATTTTACCTGAGTTGTTTTCTGTTTGGAGATTCTATTGTCAGGGCACTAAAAAGGGAGATGCTGATATGATGAACGAGGAATCTAATAATCAGGTGTCAAGGAAAACCAAATGGGGACCTGATTTACATACCACTGTTCGAAGAGGGGGGCCTTGGCATATCAGGTATATGGGATTCACCTTTTGTTTTTAACATTTTTCATTGGTATTCTGAACTTGTATGTATATATATATGCTCTCTTCACTATTTTACCAGACTTGTTTGCTTTTTGGAGATTCTATTGGGTAGGTAGTAAGTAGGAGATGAATTACAGTGAGAGATATTCATCGAGGACATATATATATATATATATATATATATATATATATAATAGTTAAAAATATGGTCTGATCTGGATAGTAGCTGTGATTTTGTGTGGAATCATGTATTTCCTGGAATTAGGGATTTTATCCACTTATTTTGTTATGAAATCTATGATTTCTGTTTGATGATGTAGTTCCGTTGCTTTGTTTAATAGATATTATGCTAGAGCTGGTGAGGGTTTCAAAGGTTTCATGGTGGCGTGTAGCTTTCACAGGTCAATGTTGCTAATATAATGTGATTTCTTGTAATGTGTATCTCTATCGACTGGAAAAAAATGCGAGGAGTGCTCGATCATAAAATCTTCGCCACTGAAACAAAAAATTATATTATCTTGTATTATTTTGTCTTATTTTACTTGGATGTCTATTTTTTGGGTTCTGCGCATCTTGGTTCGACTGTGGGTATGCCCAACCTAGCTTGTATTATTATATTCCTCAGCCTGGTGCTCTTCTCTGCTTTCGATGATATTATCTCCTCTGAATTTAGTTTGCTGCCTATTTTTGAGTGTTGTGCAGTTTGGTTTGGCTGTTCATATGCTAAACTTTATTTATATTATTACATTCTTCATAAATGTGCTCCTATTTGATAGGGTGTTAAACGCGAGTTCTCTTATTGGGCTTGAAAGTTTCGTGTCCTTTGTTTATAGCGCCCGCTGTTTTTCTATTCTCTTATCCAGGTATATTTCGGAATACGATTATATATATCATTCAGGGTGTGTCCTATTTTCGTCAATTCTGTCCTGACTGTATGAGGATTGGGTTTTCTTGTAGATTCAGGACACCTTTGTGTTTAGTATTTAACTGGTTCTTTCAAAATTGGTGCATGTTTATGTAATATGTTCTTCTCATGTATGCATTACCTATCTGGATATGCCTTATAGGCATAGATGACTTCTGCGTTCTGTTTATGAGTCTATCTACATTTCTTTAATGCTCTTTGGATTCGCTTAGGTTTGCTCTGGATTTTGGTTACATGAATAAGGTTCCTATATTTAAAAATAGCCATTATTATGATCTTATGTGTTCGAGTTTATCATCTGGGAATCTGACATGTTTCCACATATTCTCTGAATTGATGTTCCACTGAGGATTTTTTCAATGGTCAATGTTTTCTGCCTTCTGAGGCTCCTTTTGGTTTTGATTAGGCGATAAATAGAATGCATTGATCATATTTCTTTTCTTTGCATCCTAGGAGTATGTTTTCTTTTCACTTAACGCCATTCTCCGCCTCATAAATTTGCTGTAATATATTACACCTGGTTGTGGGGCTACGAAAGCTCAATATTTCAAATAATCATCTCAATGTTCACTGAAACTCGTTGTGAAATATAGAGTGGTCTTATTCCTATCCATATATTGTGTGTTGGTTCATCTTTTTTTTTCGTCTTCTCCTCTAATCCAGAATGTTTGTATGAATTGCGGTGTCAATATGGGAGAATATTTTTCTAACGTGTGCATATTTTACGATGATGATGAAATTATCATTCTTCTACCTGTTCTAGCTGAAAAATTGTTTATGAAAAAAAGGGGTTGCAATCTCTAAAATGAGGCTCTTTTGCAGATTGAGAAAGGTCAGCTTCATTGTGATTACTGTGGGATCTATAGGTTGGTCGCAAATTCAAACTCTCACACACGCACGCACGCACGCACACACACACACTTCATTGTTTCCTTTCCCCTCTTGCATTCTCAAATTTGGTCCTATGTTTTTTTTTCCTATAGGATTGGAGGTCGTCAGAACTACTTCCACTGCAACAAGTGTGGTATGGAAAGCTATAAAGCTTTTTTTTTTGGTACAACCGTCACATAATACCACGATTGCGATTATTTTTCAGCTGAGGATGGCATTTGCAAATGCTACTCGGAAGTATTTATTACTTCCTTTTGCTGGAAGCTGCGCAATTTGCTTTTTGGTTAAAGCGGGGAGTGTTTGGTGTTCAAATAAAAAAACAGCTTAAAAACATAATTTACTGTTTGGTTAATTTTAAATAGGCATTTTCCACAATCAAGACTGTAGGCTTAAACATAAGGCAGCCAAGATCATCTATTGACTCGCTTCTCTGCTTCTAGCGGTCACTTGCTTTTTTGTTAGAGAATCTGCAGCAGAAATTGGAGCAATTGATACCGGCAAACACTCGAATATCCATATTCTCAATAAAAAAGGAAAGAAGTGCTTGGGAAACATCTCTAAACACTCCCTAATAAAGGGTGAATGTCACCATGAGTTGGTAAAGCGTGAGAATTAATAAACTATATATAAATATCATTTCTTACTTTTTTTTCGATCTTTTGCTTTTCAAGATCTCGTTTTACAAAAAAAAAATCAAACCAAATCAAATTAAATCATTTATTTTCACCAATGTTTCGTTGGACGGAACATAGAGGTACTGCTGCCTAATATGCTCCAGATCGGCCATGGACATGTCTAAGACCTGGAAGAGAATAGACGGGGAGGTACGTTTGTTGAGTTGTGATGTGAAATAATTTCGATCTCATTCCAAGTGGACAAAAAATTCAAACAATGTCTTTCTGAGACATCATTCAGTATTTGAATTGTATAATCTATAAATTGTATCGTTCTTTGTTTTATTAGAGGTGGGATCGGTTCGGTTCTTATTAAAATTTTGAATACCCTAAACCGATTTCAACATGTGTAAAACGGTTCGGTTATTGTTTATTTCTTTTGGGAGCCGGTTTAAGACCCGAACCGGGTTTTTTGTCGCGGGTACTTTGAGTTTTTTGGTATTACAGGGAGTAAAACTTATTACAGGGTGTAAAACTTATTAACAGAACGCGAGATTTGGACGAGCAGCAGGGTTATGAGGGTGTATCATTTGTTGTATCTTTTTTTTTTTTGAATCTAAAGTGTTATTAATATCATATTTCTCATTGTTAGCCAAATATGGACCGAACCTTGGATGGCGCCCTTCTTCCATAAATCATGCAACTATTAGTTGTTTGTAATTGGCGAACAACACTTTTAGCAGTATATCCACTACTAAAAGAGTTGCTACATAGACTAAAACAATTTCAAAAATAAATCATTGACTACAAATATATAATATATTGTCTAATATTTCCCTCACGTTTTCTTTCAATTTATTGCTATTTCCGTTCGCGTGTTTTTAAAGTAATTTTAAGAAGTACAATATAAGTATCCAAAGAGATATAAAACTAGATTGGAAATAACTAACATAAAACAACGTCTATAGACAATTCCATGCACGGGTATAAAACTAGTATGTACATATGTCTGCTGATTTGACAATGCTGCCTCTAGCTTTTATATTACGTCAATTTTTTAGTAGACATAGACACATGTTCCCACTTCAGTTTGCTATTAAAGACTTCTGCACTCCTGTCCAAAGATGTCACTTTTTTAATTTTCAAAGTACAATAAGAAATTATCGCACTTATGGTAATTTTTTGTTCCATTTAAAACTTGATGTGGAGTATAGACTATATCTTATCTTTTATATATATATATATATATATATATATATATAAAGATTAAGTCCAGTATTATAAATGTTATGTTTTAATGACTTTAATTTTTATCTAATGACAATATATTAATTGAGTTTTTAATTAGGTGAATAAATGATTCTAAATTTGGTTAGAAATCATCGATTTATAAGTAATAATAATAATATTCACGTAGATTATTACTATGGAATTACAAAGGTCATGTTATTATTACTATGAAATCACACGTTTCAGAATTTTGGTTATTACTATGAAATTACAAAGGTCATGTTATTATTACTATTAAATCACACGTTTCAAAATATTCATGTAGGTTATTACTTGTGGAATTACAGCACGTTATTATTATTCTTGAAATCACACGTTTCAAAATATTCATGTAGGTTATTACTATATATTTTGCGCATCTTATGATTGCTTCTGCTAAGTAGTTGCTTTCGAATGCTCTTTGAGAAATATTAGATTGAATTTATCATGTGCAATGAATTATTATTGAAAAGAAAGAAGGTCTGCGCGTCGCAAAGTGTTTTTTTTTTCATATGTAGAATCATTAGTGAGAAACCAATATTTACACATTTTTGCGGTGAGTGTTAGTACATCCGATTTGAACAGATAAATTAAATGAGTTTGCTATAATAACAAAATACAACCTATTAAAAATATCACCTTGAGTAATGAATAGAAAGGAAAAAATACAATATCAAATGAATCAATATCAAATGAAATGTTGAGTTTTAAACATAAGCAAAAGTTCAATTTTTTATCGAAAAACAAAATCAGTGCATCGCACGGGTCAGAATACCTCGTTTTAGATAATAATTGATGTAAGCAATAATAATAAATGCATAGTATAAATTAAAAATAAAAGGTATTGATAATAAATGTGTGGTAGAGATTAATAAGTAAAAAGTTGTGGTTTGATTTGATTTTGTAAATATGATAAATATAAAACTTCTAAGGACAACAAAGAGAGTAGATATAAATTTTTGAAAAGGACGGAGAGACCTCATTCCTCTGGTGGAAAACTTTATATTTGATACCTTCACAAGTTCTTTAAATAAATGATTGAATATGATATATTAATAAGTTGTATAAGTACGGGTAAGAGTGCAGTGAAATTTAAAAAGTAAAGGCTAAATGACCGAAATAGGATATCAAGTCACCAATTTTATCATTTGAGGGCCAAAATTTTCGAAGGTATCAAAGTGTGACTTAATCCTTGATCTGTTAGACCACGTTAGTACCTCCGTTAACTTTTGTCCGTTAAGTAATGACGGAGTGCTTAAAACAAAAGTTAACGGAGGTCCTAATATAGTCTAATTGATCAAAGATTAGGTCTCAGTTTGATACTTTTGAAAATTTAGGTTCTTAAATACTAAAATTGATAACTTGAGATTCTATTTTAATTACTCAGCCTAAAGTAAAAAATATTGATCGTAAATATATTATAAAAATGAAGTAATGTGACTATTTGATATGGCCGTGTAAAAATTACAAATATTTTAAAAAGACAAACAATAAAAAAAAAAGTAAAAGTACAATTTTTGAACATGACACATGCACCAATATATAAATCGCTATATTGACACATGCGTAAGGTGATCATAAAAAAAAAAAAAAAAAAAACATGGACACATAGGCTTGAGATACTATCATTACACTGTGATATTCATTTCCTTTTCCTTTTTTTTTTTTTTTTCTCGCTTTCACATTTTTCTAATTTTCTTTTTCTATTTGCTTATAACTTGAGATACTCTAAGCGACACATAGGCTTGACCCCAAGGTTCCAAAATTACTTGTCTTTGGTTCCTCATTAATTTCTTAACTTGGAACCCGGTTCTTCAAAGAGATGGCAATTTTCACACGACATGCACAGCTCCGCCCTGATTTGTTGGCGTATTGATTGCGCCCCGCAATTCGCAGCGGAGCGGGGCGGGTCTGGGTATCACTCTTACTCCGTACGTACTCCCGCCCTGCACATTTTTTTTTTATTTTTCAATAAATTTAACATATATTTTCTATTTTTTTCGAACAGCCGTATGGTTACAGCTAGAACAACAATGTACTTTTTTTCTATTTTTGGGAGAAAAAAAGTTATTCCAATTAAAACTTGACATCTATCCTAATATAAGATTGAGTACTCTTATTAATGTTTAGGCCAAGATCGCATGTAAGATGCTACCTAACGACTAATTCATTGCAAGGTGAGAGTATTAAAGCAAGAGAGATTAACGATCACGGTGAATATGAAGTGTTCATGCGAATACAAACCATCACGGAGTTAAAGTTACGTCTCTTTAGCTTCCATAAGTTACAACTTATAAACAAATAATAGAATGTCAATATAAAAAGAGCTTCAATATAAACAAGCGTACGTAGCTTTTAGGTTTTATCATCTTCCTTCTTTTTCTTTAAGCTTTCATCGTTTGCATATATTATAGTACTTGGTATGCAAGATACTCTCTCCGTAATGATTTACTATTTTGGTTGATGTGTGCAGGGAATGACTTCAAGTTCCAAATACAAAAATATGAAAGGTCAGTTAGTTTACATGCAGATTAATCCGATAAAGGTTGTTTCCGCACTTATTAGTTAACAATAATTAACGAGGTGTTAAATTTGCAGGTGTGGAAAAATTTAAAAATATCAATTTGAAAACAAAACACAAATCTACAAAAGGTTTTTATTTTTTGGTTAATTCTTACATATTACTATATGTGTTTCTTGCAGGTAAAGAAAAGCAAGAAGACGACAGTGCGGAGGAGTGGAGCCCTTTTCCTTCGAACGGCAAAAATATAATACGTGTAAAAAGAGGTTGTGGATTCTCTTTTTGGTGTAGGCAAAAATATAATATAGATATTATACGAGTATGCATCTGTTTAAAGACCACATAACATTGATAGTTGCATAAAAAGTAATAGTATTTGTTCTATTATTGATATTATTATTCAATTTGTAATGGCTATGTTAATATTTGGGTGGCAATTTTTTTTGGACTTGCAAGTTATATCCGAAAATGTTATGGATTGGGGTAGCAATAATTGGACTATCAAATGTTGTTATCCGATATTTATTTATTGGATACATAATTTGATAATATTTGATATAATGAGTGGTATTTTGTTTATTCAAATTTTCACGATGTGAAAGTTATAATACTTTCGATCAAAATGTTTTATCACTAACCTATAACAATCGTAATAAAAATAAATATCAATAAAGAAGTGTTTAATAAATATTGCTCCATATTGTGAAAATCATGATAGTTATAGTAAAATAACTTACTTTTCTACATGGTAAAGACAAAAGTATTATACTATGTGTTTACTTGATGAGGTAATTCCACCATTTGCTTATTTAGAATTGAAGTGACATTTCACGGGTAAAATAGTACGGAGTATTAACTTGGATACTTATTGTGCAAAAAAGATATGTAGTTTTGTGTATGTTTGAATATGTTAAATTAGCATCTATATGTTTCACAATGTTATGACCGTGACGTCAGCGCTACATAATCTTTTTGATATTGTGTATTTATACGGCTATACGTCATTTAAACACGTACACAACATATAGACGTGAAAAAACAGGCGGGCCGGGCAGGCACAGGCCACGGGCGGGCCGAACAGGCAGGGCTTAAATGGGCACGGGCTAAACGGGCTCGAACCCATTTGTAAATTATAATAACAAAAATTAAATGTAAGACATAAGCAAGAGTTCAATAAAGTCTAAACCCATTATACTATAAGCTCATTGTCTAAAACTTAGACCATAAACATATAAAAAAATAAAGAAACATAACAAGAAGAACTAAGCTATAAACTCAACAAAATAGTTGCATCGGGTCCTGAGTCAGCCCAAGTTATATATGACGAAAATTAGTGCCAAACATTACGCTATGAATACTTAGATACAGCCCGTGTGCATCGCACAGGTCTGAATATCATTTTGAGTTTTTTGACTCGACCTCAATTAAAAGTGACGAAGTAAAGGCACCAACAATTTTCATATCCATGATCAAAATGACAAAAATTAGTGCTGAACAATACGCTATGAATATTTAGATCGAGCCCATGTGCATCACACAAATTACGTTATGAACACTTAGATAACTGAATAAATGATCAATGTAATGATGTACAATATCCAACTTATAAAATCATTTTGAGTATTTGTGATAAGAAAATCACAATTGATGAACCTATTGACCAACAAAATAGCGAAAATTAGTGCTGAGCAATACGCTACGAACAATTAGAACGAGCCCGTGTGCATCGCACGGGTCGGACTGACTCGTAAGATGTAATGTTTGTGTTTTTAGGTAAATAATTGGATATAACAGATTAGTAAGTTGTGTATGTTTGGAAATATTTACTTGATTAAATAAATTTAACAAATGAATTAAAATATAATCCTGCAAAAGAAATGTTAATTTGGGACAGAATCGAACTAAAAGAAGGATATGAAGTATGTCGATGTTGAATCCAGAAGATCCGTCTCCTTAAAGCAAATTTGCCCTCACCACTGTGTAGCGTTTGTCTCCCAGGATAAAACAACACCTCGATGCAGTGATTGAAGAACCATTGCACCCTCAGCGAACTAGAAGAAACGTACACTATCACCGCACAAGAACGAGAGGAACGGGAATAATTTTTCTGGAACTGGAAAATTTTGAAGCTTAAGAGTAGTAAATAAAATCGGACCCCTCATGTCTGTTTTTTATAAGGAGGACGCGAGAGAGAAGTGTGTTGGAGGAACTCTCCAATAACTAGGATTAGTATCATAATACTTATCCTAATATTATCCGATTATTAATAATTAATTTCGATATTTATCCGAATATTAATTCCGATAATAATCACTTAATTTGGTACTTATCATAATCCGAAAATTTCAGATTAATTTAATGAGGCGGTTTGATAAATAGAATTACAGTAAAAAGATAACTTCGAGAGGTCGATATATTTCGCCCAAATCGCCCTTTGACCCTACCCGAGTCGAGATGAGATGGGCCGAGCCGAGCTGAGCCGAGCCGACCGGACGGACGATGGCGGCGGCACACGCGCGCGCGTGTGTGATTGTGCGCGCGAGGACCGCCCAGTGACACATCCACTCATGTCTCCACTAGTTGTTGTAACTAGCATTTGTGCATTTAGCCTTATATGCACAATATTTTTTCTACTACTTTCCAATGTGGGACAAAGTCCCACACTCATTTCTAAGGAGTTAATTTTGGAGCATTAATGTTCATTCATCCCTCCACCATTTTGAGTATTTTTATATGTTTTGGAAAGCTCTTGCGGAGCACTACATTTTCCAAACAAATCTCGACGTCGTTTCATTGTCGAGTCCACTCAAAATGACGCCACAAATCGGACTTTTAAAAGCCCTTATAAGTCAATTTTTCCAACAATCCCCCACATGAATGAGATTGATGATCCAACAGCACACCCCTGACACTGAGTTTGATTTAGTGATAGTTATTGCGGTTAGACATTGCATAGGATAGGTAGAATATGCTCTTTGAACCTTCCCTCAAAAAGATATATGTACCTTACTGGCTAGACAATGTGACTAGGTGCCCTTGAACTGTCCGGACATTTGTGTAAGCGATGATATATCCCTCACAAAGCCTTTCCTCATTTATTCTTTTCCCATTATTGTGTCTGTTTTGGCCATGGACATCGTCCTGGTTCTGCGGGAATTTCTAAAGAATTATGCCTTGCAGTTCTCCTTTGAAGCGGCCCCTCTTATCTCCAACATAGGTGATTCTTTCTGGTGTCGAGTAAACTCGTATTTTACTCCACCCCACCTCACATTGTCGTCACAAGAATCATTAAAAGCAAAGCATATCCTCTTTCTACGGGTATCGCTGTTCATCCTAGGAATAGGCAAGTTTTGGGTGAGTCCGTCACAGTCAGTGATCATGCCCAGTTTTGTAAATTGGTTGTCCATTTGAACCTAGATCTTGGGATCTCCGGTCAACCTAGGTTGGGTGTCCTCCATAAAACCATTAGCTTATGGCATTAGACCCATTCCTCTTGATAATTTTTTAACAAGGTCTCTTGATAACCCTTTGATTAGCAGATCCGCAATATTATCCTTTGACGATATATAGTCAATTGTAATAACTCCTGTTGTTATCAGCTGTCTAATGGTATTATGTCTTCATCGTATATGATGAGATTTGCCATTATATTTTTGCTATGTGCTCTACCAATGGCATATTGACTATCGCAATGAATGCAGACTGCAGTCACAAGCTTTGGCCATTTAGGAATATCTATAAGAAATTGCCTCAACCATTCTTCTTCTTCTTCAGTACATTTATCTAATTCTATAAATTCGGATTCCACCGCTGATCGAGCTATAACCATCTGTTTTGAAGATTTCTATGACACTACTGCACCAGCTAGTCTGAATACATATCCACTTGTATACTTAGAATCTTTTATGTTAGATATCCAATTCGCATCAGTATATTCTTCAAGTACTGCTGAATATCGGGTATAGTGCAGCCCATACTCATGAGAACCCCTTAAGTACCTAAGTACCCTTGTGATCATTTTCCAGTGATCTTTCCCCGGATTACTCGTGTACCTACTTAGTCTACTAACTGAGTAAGCTATGTGTGGTCTCGTATAGCTCATTAAGTACACCAGACTTCTAATTATCTTGAAGTACTCCAGTTGACACTACTACAAAAACACCTTTTACTGACACTTTTGTTCTGACACTTTACCAAAAGTGTCAGTAACTTCCGACATTTGATCTATTTTCTGACTTTAATATAAATGTGTCAAAATTCAATGACACTAAAGTATCAGTAATTTAAATATCAGAAATTGCTGATATTTTAATATCAAAATTAAAAAAATGTTAATCATGATTTGAACCTAAAAAAGACAGTCTCATTTCGTTTCTCACACATCCAAACCCTAGTAGTCGACTCTCCACCTCGTCCTTTAGGTAGTCTCATTTCCTTTTTAGCAATCATTTCGGCTCGCCGACTACAACATCCAGAAGGAGTCGACTCTCCACCTCGTCCTTCACCTTTGCGGTGGCATTAAGAAGCGTAAGAAGAAGACCTACACCAAGCTGAAGAAGACATTCACCTCGTAGTTTCTAGTTTTTTTTGCTCGCGGTATTTTCGAATGGAAGTCAGGTTGCCGGCCCTCCGGTGCCTGTCTGAGTGAGCGGCGCCTCTCTGGAGACTCCTGGGAGTCCCGCGTCACTTTTCTCTCATTTTATTTTCGATTTACTGTTGTTAAATTTTTGTGTTTTTTTATTTCCCCTGAAACTAGGGTTCGTCGCCAGTTTCAGATCTGATTTGTAGTCTTTGTGGTTGTGCGTTTTCAGGTGAAAATTGGGTCGGGCCAAATGGCCTGTTTTGTTGCCACAAAGATAGAGCATAATGCCCGCACAAACACAGACTGGCTAACTGTAATACCCATATTTTTTATCGATTGCTTGACCTTGCCGTTCTTCCTACACTACAAAAAAAAACAGTTTTTACCGACGCCAAACGCCGTTGGTAAAACAGAAAATGGCGTCGGTAAAAAAATTTACCGACGCCATTACCGACGGCAATCCGCCGTTGGAAAAACACTCGACGGTAATTTTTACCGACGCCGCTATTTACCGACGCCATTTTTGGCGTTGTTAAATTAAAAATAAAAAAATCTAAAAAGTCGGAGTCGGGACTCAGCGGGTCACGTCCGGGCTCGTGGGGCTCAGCGGGTTAGATCCGGCTCAAAGGGTCGAGTTCGGTCAGGTCCAGGCCCGGGCGGGTCGGGTCTGGGTCAGGGCGGGTCAGGTTCGGGCTCAATTTAATTTCAAATGGTTGAGAAAGATTTTGGTTTATAAACCACATAAAACACTACTATTTTTTAGATGTGGAATAGTGTAAAAAATTTACCGATGCCATTTCGGCGTCTGTAATGGCGTCGGTAGATACTGGCGTCGTTAATTTAAAAAAATAAAAAAAATAAAAAAATTACCAACGCCAAAATGGCGTCGGTAAATGGCATCGGTAAACGGCGTCGTTAATTGTGAAAAAAGAAAAAAATAATAATAAAAATTTACCAACGCGGAAGTGGCATCGGTAAAGGCGTCGGTAAATGGCGTCGTTAATTGTGAAAAAAAAGAAAAAAATAAGTCTGCGAACCGGTCGTCGGCAATGGCGTCGGTAAATCAATTAAATAACGGGCGTCAGTAATGACGTCGGTAAATTATAAGTTTAACAACGGCGGGTACGGGCGTCGGTAAATGGCGTCGGTAAAAACTATTTTTTTGTAGTGCTATTTTGTCGCTTTGTAAACTCTTTGTGATGTTGTCGATGTTGATCTAGAGTTTCGTACCTTGTTTGGATCATGATCGTGTGGTTTAGATATTTCGGAAATATCCTGGGTCACGGATATAGCGCACGCTGGGACTAGGCAAACTCACAATAATTTTACTTTAGTAGCGCACGCTAAGCTTTGGTCCTTAGTGCACGCTAGTGTTCGGAGAATGGCAGACAGTAGCTATTTCTACTCTCTGAACTAGCAATTAGCGCACGCTAGGAGTTCGCTAGCACACGCTATTCGTGTTCAGTAGCGTGTGCTAACACCGTCCGTAGCGCACGCTAACGAGCGGGGTCGGCAGGGGCAGTGAGGTTTTCAGACTCTCGGGACTATCAGGTAACGTACGCTAAGCAGCGGCTAACGCACGCTATTAGTGTTGCGTAGCGCACGCTAGACAATATCAGCAGCGCACGCTAAGGCTCGAGCAGAGCAGAGGGCAGTAGGTTCTGGACTTCCATTTCTGGGCAATAACTACCAGGTAGCGCATGCTAACTCTTGGATAGCGCACGCTATCGGAAGGCGTTAGCGCACGCTACCGTATATGTAGCGCACGCTAACGAGGCTGGCAGTAGCCACTGGACTACCGGGTGACCCGCTAGCGCGTGCTAATATTAAGGCGTAGCGTGCGCTAGACTGGGCACAGTATATATTGGACAGTTGACCTTGCACTTGTCATTTCTTCCACCTTTTACACTTGTCCGATCGGGAGAGCTCAAGGAGGGCGATTCGGGGCGATTTGAAGCGGTCTTTCTTCATCAATCATCATCTTTAGTTGGATAACAAAGATCTCACAACACTTAATCCTTTTTCATCTTCCAAATCAAGGTAAGAATGCTTAGAACCCTAAATTTGGGAATTTTTGGGATTTTCTTAGATTCGTCTGATTTATCCGTTGTGAAGCTTGAGAACCTTGAGATTATGATTTATCTACCCCGTATCTATGTTTCCCTTATGATTTTATGGATTAAGTTGTGCCGTGTTCGGACTTATGAGGGTTTGGATGATTTTCCAACCTCTAGTTTTTTACCCTTGTAGTTTCGTGAATCGTAGATGGGTTTCGGGAGTTTCTTCGTGAGTTATGAGTATGGATTATTGATTATCATATTACTTTCGAATCGTTAAGGTCCCGGAAGCGCGTTCTTGGACCTACCGAACTCATACTCTTTTCCGTTCGATTTCTCGATGTCTCAAAGGCAAGTATATATTTATGATTGTACATTCTCGACTTTGAAAGTAAGATATATGAATAGCATGATTGTTTATATCCACTCTGGGATGGGCCGACGGATCCTCTGAGGGTTTCGTAGCCTCTGGTGCGATTCCACGGATAATATGAGTTAACCACTCTGGGATGGACCGACGGGTCCTCTGAGGGTTCCGTAGCCTCTGGTGCGGTTCCACGGTTGATCATGTATGTATTGATGTTATGCTATGTGATTTAGTTATTCCGGAATACTAGTCTTGAAATGATGAATTGACGGTTACATTTACTTTATTATCGAGGAGTATTGTATTTCATATTCGATATACTTGCACTAGCTATTCGACGGCTAACCCCTTTATGGGGGAAATACTTTTTATGTATTTCAAGTTCCAGGAGAACGGACAGGCAGGTATCGGGTCGACATGAAGATGATGGGCAAGCGTGATACTGTGTCTTATCTCCGGTTATATTTTGTGCTCCTCCATTCAGTATTGTTGTACTGGAATGGTTATTGAATACTCGAGTATTCTTTTTCAGTTTCCTTGATGTTACAGCCTGTCTTGCCGAGGTATTGACTTTGTCTTGTGATGTATTTGGATATATTGGATATGGTTTGAATACCCTTTGTACTGTCCTTCATTTCATCGTATTTGGACCTTCTCGGTCAAGATTTATAGTTCCGCGTATGATAAGCCTTGTGGGTCCCACGGCGGGGCTCACGGTGCTGTAATATACCCTGAATAACTTGGGGGTGTTACAGAATATGGTATCAGAGCTTAGGTCTATGGATACCTAGGCTGTCGGTCTTTTGGGTCGATTGAGTCATCGTTTGTCTACAGTATCACTACTTTGCCATCATCACAGTGCGATCGGTACTTGTAAGTCCTCTTACTCTTGTATTTTCTTAATCGCTTCGCTTTTAGTTTGGTATTCTTGGGAATCAGTCACTTTGAGAATGTGTAATTTGGATAATATTTATGTACGTGCGTGTCCTTCAGAATGTTTGCTGACAGGAGACAGAGTCGTGGCCGTGGTCACGGACGTGAACTCTTCCTTGAGATTTTGTCAAATTGCTAATTGTGATATTGATGTGTATCGGTATTATATTGAGACTTTGTATGGGAGTCGCATATCACTGGAGGTCATCAGCTTCACGCACCTGTAAGTATATTGTCTTGGTTTTTCGTTTGTGGCGACCAACGATTACTTTTGTGGTGAGTTTGGAAATCTCGGATTGATCTGTGGTTTGTGGCAGGATTGCAAGTTTCGAGGACGAAACTTATTTTACAGTGGATAGTATGTAGAATCCGGATTTTCAGTATAAATTTTTCGCGTTATTTTATCTGAGATATACTGGGTATCTTGGTGTCTATACAGTATGGATAAGATAATTCGATGACTGAAACAGTTGTATTTGTACTATTGATGTGATTGGTTGATAGTTATAATTGAGGATATCATGTATCAGGTTGTTTTAATTTTGATATCGGGTATATCATATGAGAATGTTATTGGATCAAGTATATGTATTCGGCATGTCATATATTCGTGTCCAGTATGTCGAGACAACGGACATGAACAGTTGGAATTGGCTAAGTAGATCCTTATCAGCGCACGCTATTGTGCAAGCTTAGCGCACGCTAAAGGCTTGGACTAGCGCGCGCAAGGCCATGTCAGAACTAATCCTAATGATTGGCAAGGTTGTCGACAACTTCCGATTTTCATGCGTTAATGACGTTTAGCGCACGCTACGGTTGGATAATAGCGCGCTTTAATGAGACTCTTACTGTAGCAAGTCAACACTATGTCACGTATGCTATGGCGGGAATTTTACGTACGTAACACATGGCGCGAAATGAGACAGTAGCCTCTGGACCTCGATAGCGCACGCTAACAAAGTTAGTTAGCGAACGCTATGGTAAGTAACGCACGTTATTCTATGAGAGTAACGCACGCTAGTAATGTGCAGTATATACATGTGTACAATTGTGTAATGTTTTTCATTTCGGCCATTTATTCTTTTCCATCGATAGAGAGAGTTCTTGGAGGATATTTTGAGGTTCCAAACACGGATGTAATCATGGAGTTGATCGTTTTAACAATACTATGCTGGAATCGATTGGAAATGGATTCAACCTTGAGAATCAACCCATTTCTTCGAAGAGGTAATTAATATTCACTTTGGATTTCGTTTTGGATTGAATATTATCGTTCTTAAGTTGATGATTATCATATAAACGAGTGGATCAGTATGATTATGAGATGGATTACCAAATTACGATGAAGTTGTTGTTGATATATGTATATTGATATGATTCTTGTGGGTTGAGTTGCGTTGTTTATCTTCAAGAGATATTTTGGTTTCGGATTAGAGATATTTTGGTAGCGGATTAAACATTGTTGATGATAATTTTTTTTCGTACGATGACAGATGTTTGAAGTATTGGTAGGGTTCTTGGTGTTTTGTGAAGTATGTGTGGAAGGGGACGATAAGAATACTTCACTAATTAGTTTATATGTTAGAGTTAATGATTATATGATTAGATAACATTTGGACTATGTTGCCTTGATGGTTATGAGCATGTTGATAGTACTTGAACATGGTTGGATGGACTCATGTTCTTGAGAATTCCTTGAAGTAGCCCTTGGATATGAACATGGAATGTTGATATCAAGAACATGCGATGATAATTATTGATGTCCAGAGACAGGTTATGTGAATGGTGAGAGGATTTTCGTATGGTCTTGATGATATACGAATTTTGACTATAAATTTTGACAAGAGTATTACCCTTGTTTGAGTATTGCATCCATACGAATTGAATAGTCGAATGATTGGATTGTTGATGACCTTATAATGTGATTATCTATAATGTTGAACTAATTGGATGGTTCGAATTGATGACGATCATCGGTAAATTTTAACGATGAATTTACGAGAATGAACCTTGTCAATTCATATTTAAGAATGGAGTTTTGAATTGATAACATTTAGACCCTCATTATTGGTTCGAATTGGTTGCTGATGTGATCATCGATTTTCGGCTCGGATTATGGACATGGATTTGCAAGTGTCTGAGTTGGATGGTTCGGACTGTGTTTAATCGAGATATTGTGAAACCGTTGAGTTTGTGGTTTGGTTGTATTGATATTGATCGTTATCAAACTTGTTGATTATTAATCCTTCTTTTTGCAATAAGTTGTGATGTTTGATCGTGGATTATGACTGTTGTGTTGCGGTTGAGGTTGAAGAGTTCGTAGATTACTTTGGTCGGGGCTGAGGAACTCGTAGACGAAAGCAACTGAATTGGTAACAGTTTCGTTGTATTAGTATCAAGGCAAGTTTATACTTGTTCAGTTTACGATTTTAATGAATGGTTTCGCTTACATCTCATTTATAAATGTAATTTGTCGGGATGATGGTTTGTATATTGTGCTCTAGTTTGGATTAAATCATAATGTTTATGATTTAATTGTGTTTGATTGAAGGCAGAGACGTGAGTTATCTTTGGCCTATGATATGGAATGTCAGTATCGAGGATAGTTTATCGTATCGACATTGATTTCGGGATGGAGGTTTATTGGACTGAATTGACTGTATTTCATCTGAGGTTCTTTGAACCATCTGAATATTCGTTAAGGGATGTCTGTTTGTGGAAAGGATATTATCTTCGTCTTTGAGGTAATTTCAGTATTGTTCAGTATTGGGGGTATTTGTTCTGGTGAATTGTTGTATATGTTGTATGTTGATGCTTCGTATGACGGGATTCATATTAATTGTTTTGTTGGGGATGATGATCCCAGGATTGTTGTTTTGGATATTGATTGGTCTTGTCGACTTGTCATTGTCAGTTTGTCATTATTCACTTTGGTGATTCTTTGATCCTTATTGGACATGTGATTCTTTGAGTCTCATTGTCATGTTGCATCGTGACATATCTGGAGTCATATCTACGTGCCGATTGGTTATTGTGTAGGATTGTTAGTCAGGCACACGATTTTCATGCGTGGATCTTTCTGCATTGGACCATCCGCACGAGATGTTACTTCGTGAGGCTAATTAGGTACATGTCCCATGTATATCCTGGGTTCCGTATACGGGTTAGACATGTGCACGGACACATTTCTGGATCGGGCATACTGTGACATCCATCTTTGATCCATATGGACTTGGTCGTTCATCCTCCATTTATGGTTAGGCATGTTCGACGGTTTGTGAGTGGTTGTTCATACGCCCGAGGGGTATGTTCAACAATATTTCTTTGAGAGCCTTTGTTGGTCGTATTGGAGTTTATCATTTCGATGATGTTCTCGATTGATGTTTTGATTGAACATCGTTATTGATCGTATGAGCATTCGGACCATACGTCGATGTTTCGAGACCTGTTGTCCTTGTTTTGTGGTAGTTGATCTACAGTTATATTGTGTGTTATTGGTTTTTATCCGGATTGAGATTTGACGGTGCAATCCGACGGACAGGATTTGGCACAGATGATTATTCAACACTTATGAGTTATGATGATGTTTAAGGATTTTTGGTATTGTTTGAGTGCAGTACAGGTGGTTGTAGTTGAGTTCATATCGTCAATTGAGAATGTTCTTCAACATATCAACTCTTATGCTGATACTCATCGTCGACCTTTGGAGTTCGAAGTGGGGGATCATATTCTACTCAAAGTTTCGCCGACCATAGGGGTTTTCCGCTTCGGGAAAAAGAGGAAACTTAGTCCGAGGTATATCGGACCTTTCGAGATTTTGGACAGGGTTGGAGATTTAGCTTGTCGCTTGGCGTTGCCTACAGCTTTGAGTCAAGTCCATAGTGTTTTTCATGTGTCTCAGTTGAGAAAGTACGTGCCAGATCCGAGTCATATTATCTACTATGGTAAGATTGTTATAACTGAGGATGTTACCTTTTCAAAGGGACCGATGAAGATCCTCGAGTGTCGTGAGAAACAGTTTCGATACAAAAACCATTCTGTTGGTTAGAGTGTAATGGTCAAGACATGGAGTCGAGGAAGCGACTCGGTAGACGGAAGATAAGATGAGATTGGAATACCCCGAACTTTTCATTTCTTAAGTTTCGGGACGAAACTTCTTTTTAGAGGAGGAGAATGTAATACCCGTACTTTTTATCGATTGCTTGACCTTTCCGTTCTTCCTATTTTGTCGCTTTGTAAACTCTTTGTGATGTTGTCGATGTTGATCTAGAGTTTCGTACCTTGTTTGGATCATGATCGTGTGGTTTAGACCTTTCGGAAATATCCTGGGTCACGGATATAGCACACGCTAGGACTAGGCTAGCTCACGATAATTTTACTTCAGTAGCGCACGCTAAGCTTTGGTCCTTAGCGCACACTAGTGTTCGGAGAATGGCATACAGTAGCTATTTCTACTCTCTGGACTAGCAACTAGCACATGCTAGGAGTTCGCTAGCGCATGCTATTCGTGTTCAGTAGCGTGCGCTAACACCGTCCGTAGCGCACGCTAACGAGCGGGGTCGGTAGGGGCAGTGAGGTTTTCAGACTCTCGGGACAATCAGGAAATGTACGCTAAGCAGCAGCTAGCGCACGCTGTTAGTGTTGCGTAGCGCACGCTAGACAATATCAGCAACGCATGCTAAGGCTCGAGCAGGGCAGAGGGCAGTAGGTTCTGGACTTCCATTTCTGGGCAATAACTACCAGGTAGCGCACGCTAACTCTTGGATAGCGCAGGCTACTGGATGGCATTAGCGCACGCTACCGTATACGTAGCGCACGCTAACAAGGATGGCAGTAGCCACTGGACTACCGGGTGACCCACTAGCGCATGCTAATATTGAGGCATGGCGTGCGCTAGACTGGGCACAGTATATATTGGACAGTTGACCTTGTACTTGTCATTTCTTCCACCTTTTACACGTGTCCGATCGGGAGAGCTCAAGGAGCGTGATTTGGGGCAATTTGAAGCGGTCTTTCTTCATCAATCATCATCTTGAGTTGGATAACAAAGATCTCACAACACTTGATCCTTTTTCATCTTCCAAATCAAGGTAAAAATGCTTAGAACCCTAAATTTGGGAATTTTGGGGATTTACTTAGATTCGTCCGATTTATCCGTTGTGACGCTTGAGAACCTTGAGATTATGATTTATCTACCCCATATCTATGTTTCCCTTACAATATGGATTGGGTTGTGCCGTGTTCGGACTTATGAGGGTTTGGGTGATTTTCCAACCTCTAGTTGTTTACCCTTGTAGTTTCGTGAATCGTAGACGGGTTTTGGGAGTTTCTTCGTGAGTTATGAGTATGGATGACTGATTATCATATTCCTTGCGAATCGTTTAGGTGCCGGAAGCGCGTTCTTGGTGTAACACCCCGAGATATTCGGAATAATTACAGCGCCGTAAACCCTTTAAGTAAGGATTTACAAGGCTAATTTAAAAGAAATGTAAATATATGACATCACTATCACGGAAATTCAAGTTTACAAAACCGAACAACTGGTTCAACGAGTAATTAATACAACCATATTGAAATGATATTAATAAGACACGCGTACTCGAGTACTAAAATCAAACCAAGAAAGACAAATCACCAACAACAACAAACATCACTGAACCCCTTCATCGTCACATCGCAGATCGCGGTCGCTTTCCCTGCTCCTCGGCTACCTGAACATCAAAACAAATGTCCACCCCCGAAGGGGTTAGCAAAACGATGCTAGTATAAGTATCATTTAAACGAATCAAATATGCATCAACAATACATAACCAGATACACCACACGGACTTCTGCTACCGGAATCCGATAATGCGAATCCACAAGATTCCATTAACACATCATGGGTATTCCAATGATCCAGCGCCCTCAGCATAGATCCCAAGATGATCCCGTCGGACCAACATGAGGTGGAAATAACCCGTCCAATGATCCAGCGCCCTCAGCCTAGATCCCAAGATGATCCCGTCGGACCAACACGAGGTGGACATCCGATCCAGCGCCCTCAGCATAGATCGTACAACATACACAAACACAACTCATGCATACACGTATGCCAAATCATTATGTCCATCAACATGAACATAGAAACACTAGATAACGAATATCATGACGATTCAACAAAATAATTTCCATGTTCAACAACATGAATAAACCACAAACATGCTCAAAATACCAATTTTAACACATTACGGTACTTGCCTCGAAGATGGCAAGAACGAAACACTTCAATGACCTCAACACACTCGAAGGCCGCCTCCTTCGATCAACGTAGCAAGCTCGAACCTTAACAAAAGAAATGATATAGAATTCATTTCAAGTCGAACGAATACCTATCAATCCGGTGTACGGCCAAAACTCTAAATATGCAATCTGCTTGAACCACTTAGCGTAAGCTACGTACTCTACGTAGCGTGCGCTAAGCCTGCCTGTTAGCGTATGCTATCGTCTAAGTCTAGCGTACGCTAGCCATGGACTGACAGTTCTCTCTGATCAGCCGACTGACTCGACTGATAACATAGCGTACGTTACGTACCAAACGTAGCGTGCGTTAACTTATTCCCGATAGCGCACGTTAACTTACGTATGTTAGCGTGCGCTAACCGTGCATGGCAGACTACTACTGGCAAAAACTTGATCTAATGGTGATGAACTCATGAATTCTATGGTGATAATACATGTCATCCCCGTGCACATCATGCTCATAAGGAGTGTGAACGATCTCTACGGATTAAACGACTACACGATACAAGGGTACGTATTATCATCAAAATTCATCTTGATCTCGAGAAAGTATCTTAAGTTCCCTTCGTCCTACGTTCTAAAACGCATGATTCCAAAGTGTAAAATATAACAACTTGGTAATTTCCATCTACTGGTCACAAATTGGTTTGAAGCTTCAGAATATGCTAGGAGTTCAAACACAAAAAGGTTCCATGGTATTATACGATGAATAAGTACCGAAACATCGAAATTATCTTCCTAACACATGATGCTCGACTACTACGAATTTACTGACTGGATAAGCATGATCAAACATCCTTCAGAATACTACTAATATTGGCGAAGGAACACCTACCTCAAAGTAGCGAAGGTTACGAAGGAACTTGAAGAAAATCCAACGCCGAAGGCTTGAACACCAAACCCCCAATGGTCTACGATCTTCAACACGAGCTATGATGCTGATATGAAGTGTTTAGGATGAAGAGAGTAATACTCTAAGTATAAGGATTCGGATGTGGGAAGAGAAAAGACTGAAAATACAAAAAAGGATGCTGTCCTATTTATAGGAAATGATTATTAGCGCGCGCTAGTCCATACTCGTAGCGTGCGCTAGCGGCTTACTGACTTCACTGTACTCAGCACTTAGCGTGCGCTATATCGTATCAGTAGCGTGCGCTAAGGCGTTGACTTGGCTTTTTCCCGAAAGCCGTCCATGTTCATCCCGACACAATCCGACCGAAATCCTCAGCCGATCTCACCTACCACCCTGTCTTAATCATGCTGACTACGTATAGCGCGCGCTAAGGTCGTGCACAGCGTGCGCTATGGATCCAACTTAGCGTACGCTACACATAGTCGATAGCGTGCGCTACATGCGCAGAATCACAATTTACATCACATTTATGAAATCATACGCTCAACAACATCGGATTATGAAATACGGAGAATAGTACTCAGATCAAAGTGCAACAATTACAATGTCACAAGTTTCCAAATACATATCAGAAATCTCGGGTATTACATCCTTCCTCCCTAAAAAGAAGTTTCGTCCTGAAACTTAAGATAAAAACAACTATGGATATCTAGTTTACATACTGTCCTCTGTTTCCCAAGTGGCCTCTTCAGCTCCATGTCGTGACCATTGTACTTTAACCAAGTGTATTGGTTTATTCCTCAACTGTTTGATCCGACTCTCAAGTATCTTGATTGGTCTCTCCTCGAAGGTGCCGTCATTAGCTATCTCGATCTCGTCGAAATCAATGACGTGACTGGGGTCCGGTACATACTTCCGCAATTGTGATACGTGAAACACATTGTGAACGTGACTCAGCGATGGCGGTAAGGCCAACCTGTATGCTAAATCTCCAACTCTCTCGAGGATCTCGAATGGTCCGATATATCTCGGACTTAGCTTACCCTTTTTCCCAAAACGGAAAATCCCTCGTGTAGGAGACACCTTCAATAGTACATGATCCCCAACGTCGAACTCTAGAGGGCGATGACGTACATCTGCATAAGACTTTTGTCGACTCTGGGCAGTCAACAGTCTTTCCCGACTCGAAGCTATCTTCTCTTGAGTCTGAATTATCAATTCCGGTTCCGTCCCGATCAAATCCGAAGAATCATCCCAACACAGGGGTGATCGGCATCTTCTCCCGTACAAAGCTTCAAATGGTGCCATCTTAATAGAAGCATGCCAACTATTGTTATAGGTGAATTCGATCAAGGGCATGTGAACTTCCCAATCAGTTGACCAATCCAACGCACAAGCTCTAAGCATGTCTTCTACGGTTTGAATAGTCCTTTCGGACTGACCGTCCGTTTGGGGATGATAAGCTGTACTAAAGTTTAGCTCGGTCCCCAAATCCCTGTGCACTGCCCTCCAGAAGTGCGACACGAAGCGACCATCTCGATCTGAAATAATGGTCTTCGGCGTCCCGTGCAATCTAACTATCTCTGCAACAAATACTCGCGCCAATCTCTCTGGTCCCCATGTATCTTTAATTCCTAGGAAATGAGCCGACTTGGTTAGCCGATCAACTATAACCCAAATCATGTTCATTCCCGTTCTAGTCCTTGGCATACTGGTGATGAAATCCATCGAGATATCCTCCCACTTCCACTCGTGGATCTAAGCGGCTTTAACATTCCGGCAGTCGCCGATGTTCAATCTTAACTCGCCGACAGTCAAACACTTCAAACGTAATCGCTACGCCCTTCTTCATATTCCCCACCGTAAATTTTGTTTTAAATCCTTATACATCTTATCACGCTCGGTGAATAGAATAGGGCGCGTTGTGAGCTTCCTTCAGAATAGTCCGTCTCAATTCATCATCATCGGGAACGCAAAGTCGACTCTGAAATCTCAGAACTCCATCATCTTGTATCATGAATCCTGGGGCTTTTCCTTTCTTTACTTCGTCACATAACCGAAGGATCAGAGAATCGTTCGACTGCTTAGATTTGATTTCCTCGACTAGTGACGAAGTCAGTTCCATCACATATAGTTGCCCTTGAATTCCTGGTGACCATACTTCAACCCCTTCATGGATCAGTTCCCGTTGAATGCTGGTTTGGGACGTAAGTGCTTCCAACACTCGAAGAGAAACAGGTTTACGGCTCAAAGCATCGGCTACTACGTTTGCTTTCCCCGGATGATAGAGAATCTCCAAGTCGTAATCCTTGATCAATTCCAGCCACCTTCTCTGCCTCATGTTTAATTCTTTCTGACTGAAAATGTACTTGAGGCTCTTATGATCTGTAAAGATCTGACAATGAGTGCCGTACAAATAATGTCGCCAAATTTTCAAGGCAAAGACTACAGCTGCTAACTCCAGATCATGAGTCGGGTAATTTACTTCGTACGGTTTCAACTGCCGAGAAGCATAGGCAATTACCTTATCCTTTTCCATCAACACACATCCGAGACCCTGATTTGAAGCGTCGCTGTAAACCATGAATCCATCTGTCCCATCCGGCAATGCTAATATAGGCGCTGTCGCCAGTCTCTTCTTAAGTTCATCAAAACCAGCCTGGCATTTTTCATCCCACGTGAACTTTCGAGTTTTCTGTAACAGTTGAGTGAGCGGACGAGCAATTTTGGAAAATCCCTCTACAAAGCGGCGATAATATCCAGCAAGTCCTAAGAAACTCCGGACTTCTTTCACGTTATTAGGAGCTTCCCATTCCAAGATTGCTTCGACTTTCTTCGGGTCCACCTGAACTCCACACCGATATCACGTGCCATAGGAAAGTTACCTCCCTCAGCCATAACTCGCATTTTGAAAGCTTTGCATACAGCTGTTCCTTCCTCAAGGTGCTCAAAACCACACGCAAATGTTCGGCATGCTCCTCTGCGTCCTTCGAATATATCAAGATGTCATCAATGAAGACGACCACAAATTTATCCAAGTATTCCAAAAATACCCGATTCATCAATTGCATGAATACCGCAGGAGCATTGGTAAGTCCAAATGGCATCACTACAAATTCATAATGCCCGTACCGGGATCTGAAAGCAGATTTCGGTATATCCGATTCCTTAATTCTCAACTGATGGTATCCTGATCGCAAGTCAATATTCGAGAATACCCTTGCCCCTTGCAGTTGATCAAACAAGTCGTCGATCTGAGGTATAGGATACTTATTCTTGATCGTCATCTTGTTGAGCTCCCTGTAATCAATACACAGTCGGAGGGATCCGTCTTTCTTCCGGACAAAGAGAACGGGCGCTCCCCAAGGAGAAACGCTAGGTTGAATATAACCCTTCTGTAACAATTCCTCCAGTTGCTTCTTGAGTTCATACATCTCGGTTGGCGCCATCCGGTATGGTGCTCTGGAAATAGGAGCCGCCTGTGCTCTAATTCGATAGTGAACTCCACTTCTCTCTGCGGAGGTAACCCAGGTAGTTCGTCAGGAAATACATCTGAGAACTCATTCACAATTGGAATACACGAGAGCTCTACTCTTTCCTCTTTCCTCATGGCATAGCACCAAAGTCCGTGACATCCTTGCTTCAGTAATTTCACGGCTTTCATTGCTTTGATCAATTTCCCCGAGCTTCCCAGTCTCCACCCTCTGAATAAGTGTTCAGATCCGTCATCAGCAATGATAGAAATGATTCTCTTTCGGTAATTCAGAATAGCTCCATAACGGTTGAGCCAATCGTCTCCGAGAATTAAGTCGTCACCATGGATGTCAACTACAATAAGGTTCGATGGCCAATCTCTCCCTCCTATAGACACTGTAAAATCTCTAGCCTCTAGGGTTCCCACAATTCTCTCTCCACTCGGCAAACCCACAACATACGGTTCACAATCAAATAATCACGAGATTTTTAAACGATTTACACAGTTCAATGATATGAAAGAATGTGTAGCTCCGGAATCGAATAAAACACTAACTGGTTGCAAAAGGATCTGAATTGTACCTGATGCAACAGTAGTGTTCTGGTCGTCAGATTTCCTCATCTCGTACAGGCGCGGAGGAACGGACCCCGCACTGGATGTCTCTCTCTTCCCAACGTTCTGCTCTTGAAATCCACTCTGCTGCGTCTGGTTCACACTTATCTCCTTCGGAACTGGCGCTGGAGTGCGAGTACCAAGAGATCTAGTAGCAACTCCACAAAAGGCCACACGGTGCCCTTCTTGTCCACAATCGTAACAAGTCACAGAAGATGCGGGGCAATCACGTCGAATATGCCATGCTCGACCACAATTGTAGCATTTCTTTGATGCGTCCGAAACTGCTGATGTTGTCCGGAACTTCTTTCCACCTCTAGAAGGATGTGGAGGTTTCCTAGCCGTATAAAAGGAAGACTGGCCCTTGCGGGGCCCACCAATCTTGTTTTCTGAGAAATTGCCGATTACTTTCTGCTTCTTTGCCTCCACCGATTTTTCCACCGCCGCCTCTTTCATGTCGTAGGCCAGCGCTTTGTCTTGATACTGTCGCAATGTAGTGCACTCGAATCCGGACATGTATTGCTGAATCTCCAACTTCATCCGCATATCGAAATGAAAAATCTTTTCTGCCTCCGTTCTGACCAAGTGTCGCACACAAGTCAGCTGATGATTAAAAGTTTTGATTACATCTGTCACCGATGCTTCCGAACTCTGTGGTGAGAAAAACTCTCGGATCTTTGCCTCTCTAACTGGACGAGGGCAATATTGTGCTTTCATCATTAGTTTGAATTCCGTCCAATCCGCATTATGATTCTCGGGTCGAATAGCTTCCCACCAGTCAAAGGCCTCCCCAGTCAGAAAATACTGGGCAATGGGAACCTTCCGGTCCTCGGGACAGTTAAGACCCGCGAATATCTTCTCTAACTCCTTAAGCCAATGATCCCAAGTAAGTGCCTCAGCAGATCCATCAAATTTTGGCGGGTGCAATTTAATCACCTCAGCAAGCCATCTGTCTCCCCGATTATCCTCGTGGTGCTGCTGTCCCATCGCCGTCTGCATGCGGTCAACGACCTGAGCAAACTGGTTTATCTGCGCCACCACCTGTTGAAGCACTCCCGGCATGTTAGGATTTGCGTCGTCATTCGCTGATCCTTGCTGCCCTCCAGAATGGGAATCGGTTCTACTAGCCGATAATTCTGGGGTAGTTGCGGAGTCCTCCTGTCTCATATTTCCACGTCCACGTCCACGACCACGTCCGCGTCCACGACCTCCTCTCAACATACTGAAAACACAATTTTTCAATATCCAGGACGAAATTTTCAAAAAATTAAGCTGGTCAATACTCACAAAACAGCATTAAGTAAAACGGTAGTACAAGAGATTAGGAGACTTACAACCACGGTCCACATGACGACTTTTGGCTGAACAGTGATGTTACGAACGACTCGTAAATCAATAACGTAAACAGACCCAACTTAAAACCCGACTGCCAAGATATCCATGAATCTTAGCTCCAATACCATATTCTGTAACACCCCGAGATATTCGGAATAATTACAGCACCGTAAACCCTTTAAGTAAGGATTTACAAGGCTAATTTAAAAGAAATGTAAATATAGGACATCACTATCACGGAAATTCAAGTTTACAAAACCGTACAACTGGTTCAACGAGTAATTAATACAACCATATCACTACTACAAAAAGGGGTTTCAACATCGTCCAATTTACATCGGTTTTCTTAAAAACCGATGTAAAAAATAAGGCGGTGGTGTAATTGTAATTTATTTTGACGTTCACATCGGTTATTATTAGAACCGATGTGAATTTTTGACGTTTCACATCGGTTTTTATAAAAACCGATGTGAAATGAGCGATTTCACATCGGTTTCAAGAAAACCGATGTGAATTTTATTTTGATTTTGCGAATTCTACATCGGTTCATAAAAAAACCGATGTTAGTTTATGATTATAACATCGGATTTCTTTAGAACCGATGTGAATATATATATATTTCTAATACTGTCCTCAAGGGTTTGGTACTTTCTTTCTCTCTCATTTGTCTCTCCCATTTCATCCCTCTCCCGTATTTGCTTCTTGTAGTGACGAACGAAGGCGAGAGGATCTAAGGATGGGTGTTCGGATTCACGATTATTTGGGCTCCCTGCAGTGGTTCGCCTGTGACACCAAGCTGTGCAAATCGCCGCTGTGCAAATCGCCGCTTCAGTTTTTTTTTTTTTTAACTTTTTGTGCTTTTTTCCTAGGTCATCGATGTTTATGATTATTTTCTTCTGGATTGGAGCTCTCTCTGTTGTGTATTTGTAAAGTTTATGTTTTGTGTTTTGCGCAGTTTTTTTTTTTCTTTCTCTCGGGAGAGGATGATCAAGGTTGCTGCAGCCGCCCAGTTGCTTTGATGATATGTATTTCCAGAGTCATTTTCGAGGATACTCAGCCTGCTGTTGGTATTTGCGGTTTAAAAGAGCAGCAATTACTATTCAATGTGCTTGGAGAGCGAAGAAGGCTCGCAGAGAATTGGAAATGCTTAAAATGGTGAGTTTTTTTTTCTTTTTTTGCTCACTTTTAAGTTTCATGTAGCAAAGTAATGAGGAATGCAAGTGTGCTTGTCTGTACTTGTTTAATAATGTTGCAGTATTGTCACAATGTTCGCTCGGATGTACAAATGTAAACTTATGTAAGCTTTGAGCATTGGATTCTTAATGCCAAGGCAAATACCAATTCATCTATGATATAAGTGATGTTAGTTTTGGTACTTGTGTTGTTTATAACAGATAACTTTGATCTCAATGGAAGTCCTATTTAGATAACACTTGATTAGGTTGTTTGTGAAACTGCAAAGCATGGATACTTTATTTTTTTTAATGGTTCAAAGTTTGAGTCTGAAGTGCTCAATTTTTCTGATTGAATCATATCTCAGGAAAATTCTAAGGTACCCTTTGGGTACCATACCGTATGTATATTCAACATTGGATACATGGCATATGATTTTCATCATGATTCAAATGTGGATATAAATACAGGTATGTTATCTATGTGTAGAACTTCCCCATATCTTATTTGTGCTATCGTGGGGGAAAACGTAAAAAGAAAAAAACAAAAAAAAGAGAAAGAAAAAGTAAACGTGACCTTGTCCCCCTGTGTCAGGCTGAGAAGGAAACATTAGCCCTCCAAGAAGCTAAAAACAAGCTGGAAAAGCAAGTTGATAAATGCTATCAGATATGGAAACCGAGGACCAGATTCTCGGACAACAAGCTTTGATAAATGCTCCATCTGGAAAAATGTCCGACGTTTGGGTCAAACCACTCGTGTTGGATATACCCATTGTAATAATTTTGAACTTTAATTATTTATTATTATAATTTCTTCTCGGGGTTTGATTCTTATCAATTTGCTTCCTTCTCAACTCTATGGAGAATGGTGACCATGTAAGTGAACTTTACAAATGACAATTTTGATGGTATTCATTATTCACATTATATATAACATAAACATTACATTGTTTGTATCATATCGATCATGTTAAAAGTTGTTTGTACAGGAACCCCAAAGAGCAACGCCTCTTAAAAGATTTGGCAGTGAATCTTATGTCAAGCTGAGGCAATCCAATGTAGAAAGACATTGTGTATGTTATTATCTTTCGGATGTTTAACTTTGTTCGTGGTTTGCCTTTTTCGTGCCGTCTTTGCTTTGACACCAACATTGATGTAGTTAAATTGAAATTTGATGTGAAATTCAATGTTCGAGATAAAAAAGGTCAAATCCTTAATGTATCCCTCTGAAAATTTGTAATGGTGCCACACTAAAATGGTAGAAACTGCATCATTTGTGTCATTGTTGGAGTGCATCAGAAGAGTATATTCGAAAATCACAATGACCTTTAAACTTGTCGTCATCATCATCAACTGCACTTTAATCCCAACTGTTTTGGGGTCGCTGGCATGAAGAATATAGTGTCAATTAATTGTCTAAAATTAGTTAACACTATAATTCATGCGAAAACAAAGTCGCAAAGTTTTACGCCGGATGCCCTTCGTGTCGCAACCTTCATAAGAAGGAGAAATGAGATGAAATACCAAAACCATCAACATTATAGGTATTTCCAGTTACATGGAAAGTATCATGAGATAGTGACGAGTCGAGATACTACAAACTGGAAAAAAGCCTCTACGAGTTCTTTTTTTTTTTAAATATTTAAACAAAATGTGTCACATCTATCTTTCCTTCGCTTTTCGAGGATCTAATTTATTATCTTTATTATTGTTATTGTTATTGTTATTGTTTTTTTTTATTATTTCGTGTATTAATATTTCTTACTGTTGGTTCGGCCGTAAATTGTGAATAACCTTTTTTTTAAAATTTTTTAAATGGTTCCAGGAGAATGTAGATACTCTGGTTAACTGCATCACACAAGATCTTGGGTTTAGTGAAGGAAAACCAGTTGCTGCATTCACCATTTACAAATGTCTTGTTCACTGGAGATCCTATGAAGCTGAGAGAACTAGTGTATTTGATCGGCTAATTCAGATTATAGGTTCAGCAATTGAGGTACAAGATGGAGTATTAAAGTAAATTTGTGACTAATTACTTGGAATTCTGTATTTCGTGATTCTATGGTGTATATTTGACTATTTGAATCCCGTCTCCTCCAAAAAAGGAAAAAGGAAAAAAACACCGATCGGTACTCCATACAGAATTATTCACTTGTTTCCTTTCGCATTTACAGGATCAACTTGATATATCTGCTTTTTCTCGCTCAACACTCCGTCCGAATGGCGTCACTCTTACTAACATTGTCTGCTTCGCATCATACCGCAGACGAGGCAAACAATGATTACATGGCTTACCGGCTCTCCAACACATCTACACTACTCTTTCTACTTCAAAGATACTTTAAAAGCCACTGTTTCAACTCCTAGGAAACCTCCCCAACCTACCTCATTTTTGGAAGGATGGCCCAAGTATGACGAGATCTTATTTATTCCAAAGATAATAGATTGTCCTTTTTTAGAGATTTGTTTATAAATAAAAATATGACTTGTTTTAAGTATTTTTCGCTGGAATTTGAGTTGGAGCAAGAAAGTGATTACATCAGTTTGTTTTCAGGGGTTTCGATCGTCCCTTCTTCCGACAACCTTCCCGTGGGTGGATTGGATGGTATACGCCAAAGTTGAGGCCGATATCCAAAGATTGCCGTTAAGAAATCGCTAACCGCTTATGTTGAGAAGATTTATGGAATCATTCGTGATAATGCAAAGAAGGAATTATCTTCTCTCCTTTCTCGGTATACAAAGTTGCATATAATATTTTCGTAGCTTCTTAATCAAAGTGTGTTGTGTATTCGGTTTTAGGCGACACAAAGACGGAGGTGTTAGTAGATTCGTGCAGGATCTAATGTTTGTATGCCAAAGATATCGAAACTCCTTTGATCAAAGTTGTTACGGCGTTCAGGAGTAGGGAAGGAGAAGAAGTGATCGATGTTGAAAAGTAAGGAGAAAAATCAATGGTTGTTGTCCCTTTGTGCCATATTCTCTCTGTATAAGTCATCATTCGTCGAGGCCTGATATGGTCAGTTTATGAAGTTAAAGCTTTCGGAACTTTTATAAGGACGTATATTTTTGTTTTGTAGTTAGTTGATAATGTTTGTTGTGAACAAATTGAGATTTAATACAAGATGTATGTTTTTGCTTCATAGTTGATAATACATTCATTGCTTCAAAATTATGTTGGGATTGATTTTCATTTGAGATGTTATGCTTGAGGTTTTTTTGGATAGAAATATGTTGGTGTAGATTTGGCGCAATTTTATATAGCTGGATTTGGCATATTTGTGAGTGCAGTGCAGGGCTGAAAAAAACAAAAAAAAACAATTTAACATCGGTTCTTAAAGAAACCGATGTGAATGACAAAATTAACATCGGTTCTTAAAGAAACCGATGTGAATTAGAAATTTTAACATCGGTTTTCAACCGATGTGAATGACGATATCAACATCGGTTTTAATATGAACCGATGTGAAATAACAGATTTACATCGGTTTTACAAACCGATGTGAATTTTACATCGGTGGATACGACATCGGTTTTAAAACCGATGTGAATCGTATAAAAAACCGATGTTAAAGCCTTTTTTCGTAGTAGTGTATCGAAATGATATTAATAAGACACGCGTACTCGAGTACTAAAATCAAACCAAGAAAGACAAATCACCAACAACAACAAACATCACTGAACCCCTTCGTCGTCACATCGGCATCGTGGTCGCTTTCCGCTCCTCGGCTACCTGAACATCAAAACAAATGTCCACCCCCGAAGGGGTTAGCAAAACGATGCTAGTACAAGTATCATTTAAACGAATCAAATATGCATCAACAATACATAACCAGATACACCACACGGACTTCCGCTACCGGAATCCGATAATGCGAATCCACAAGATTCCATTAACACATCATGGGTATTCCAATGATCCAGCGCCCTCAGCATAGATCCCAAGATGATCCCGTCGGACCAACACGAGGTGGAAATAACCCGTCCAATGATCCAGGCCTCACTTAGATCCCAAGATGATCCTGTCGGACCAACACGAGGTGGACATCCGATCCAGCGCCCTCAGCATAGATCGTACAACGTACACAAACACAACTCATGCATACACGTATGCCAAATCATTATGTCCATCAACATGAACATAGAAACACTAGATAACGAATATCATGACGATTCAACAAAATAATTTCCATGTTCAACAACATGAATAAACCACAAACATGCTCAAAATACCAATTTTAACACATTACGATACTTGCCTCGAAGATGGCAAGAACGAAACACTTCAATGACCTCAACACACTCGAAGGCCGCCTCCTTCGATCAACGTAGCAAGCTCGAACCTTAACAAAAGAAATGATATAGAATTCATTTCAAGTCGAACGAATACCTATCAATCCGGTGTACGACCAAAACTCTAAATATGCACCGTCAACCACTTAGCGACGCTACGTATTTACGTAGCGTGCGCTAAGCTCGCTAGCGTACGCTATCGTCTAAGTCTAGCGTACGCTAGCCATGGACTGACAGTTCTCTCTGATCATCCGACTGACTCGACTGATAACATAGCGTACGTTACGTACCAAACGTAGCGTGCGTTAACTTATTCCCGATAGCGCACGTTAACTTACGTATGTTAGCATGCGCTAACCGTGCATGGCAGACTACTACTGGCAAAAACTTGATCTAATGGTGATGAACTCATGAATTCTATGGTGATAATACATGTCATCCCCGTGCACATCATGCTCATAAGGAGTGTGAACAATCTCTACGGATTAAACGACTACACGATATAAGGGTACGTATTATCATCAAAATTCATCTTGATCTCGAGAAAGTATCTTAAGTTCCCTTCGTCCTACGTTCTAAAACGCATGATTCCAAAGTGTAAAATATAACAACTTGGTAATTTCCATCTATTGGTCACAAATTGGTTTGAAGCTTCACAATATGCTAGGAGTTCAAACACAAAAAGGTTCCATGGTATTATACGATGAATAAGTACCGAAACATCGAAATTATCTTCCTAACACATGATGCTCGACTACTACGAATTTACTGACTGGATAAGCATGATCAAACATCCTTCAGAATACTACTAATATTGGCGAAGGAACACCTACCTCAAAGTAGCGAAGGACACGAAGGAACTTGAAGAAAATCCAACGCCGAAGGCTTGAACACCAATCCCCCAATGGTCTACGATCTTCAACACGAGCTAGGATGCTGATATGAAGTGTTTAGGATGAAGAGAGTAATACTCTAAGTATAAGGATTCGGATGTGGGAAGAGAAAAGACTGAATATACGAAAAAGGATGCTGTCCTATTTATAGGAAATGATTATTAGCGCGCGCTAGTCCATACTCGTAGCGTGCGCTAGCGACTTCATCGACTTCATCAGACTCAGCACTTAGCGTGCGCTATATCGTATCAGTAGCGTGCGCTAAGGCGTTGACTTGGCTTTTTCCCGAAAGCCGTCCAGGTTCATCCCGACACAATCCGACCGAAATCCTCAGCCGATCTCACCTACCATCCTGTCTTAATCATGCTGACTACGTATAGCGCGCGCTAAGGTCATGCACAGCGTGCGCTATGGATCCAACTTAGCGTACGCTACACATAGTCGATAGCGTGCGCTACATGCGCAGAATCACAATTTACATCACATTTATGAAATCATACGCTCAACAACATCGGATTATGAAATACGGAGAATAGTACTCAGATCAAAGTGCAACAATTACAATGTCACAAGTTTCCAAATACATATCAGAAATCTCGGGTATTACACTTGGACCTACCGAACTCATACTCTTTTCCGTTCGATTTCTCGATGTCTCAAAGGCAGGTATATATTTATGATTGTACGTTCTGGACTTTGAAAGTAAGATATATGAATGGCATGATTGCTTATATCCACTCTAGGATGGGCCGACGGGTCCTCTGAGGGTTTCATAGCCGCTGGTGCGATTCCACGGATAATATGAGTTAACCACTCAGGGACAGACCGACGGGTCCTCTGAGGGTTCCGTAGCCTCTGGTGCGGTTCCACGGTTGATCATGTATGTATTGATGTGATGCTATGATATTTAGTTATTCCGGAATACTAGTCTTGAAATGATGAGTTGACGATTACATTTACTTTATTGTCGAGGAGTATTGTATTCATATTCGATATACTTGCACTAGCTATTCGACGGCTAACCCCTTTATGGGGGAAATACTTTTTATGTATTTCAGGTTCCAGGAGAACGGACAGGTAGGTATCGGGTTGGCATGAAGATGATGGGCAAGCGTGATACTGTGTCTTATCTCCGGTTATATTTTGTGCTCCTCCATTTAGTGTTGTTGTACTGGAATGGTTATTGAATACTCGAGTATTGTTTTTCAGTTTTCTTGATGTTCCGGCCTGTTTTGCCGAGGTATTGACTTTGTGTTGTGATGTATTTGGATACATTGGATATGGTTTGAATACCCTTTGTACTGTCCTTCATTTCACCGTATTTGGACCTTCTCGGTCAAGATTTATAGTTCCGCGTATGATTAGCCTTGTGGGTCCCATGGCGGGTGGCTCACGACGCTATAATATACCCTGAATAACTTGGGGGTGTTACACTAACTCAATCCGCGGATCTGTGCCTATACTGCAAGGTCTACACGAGACCATTTTATAAGGAAAAAAAATATTATTTTTAATTTGATGATACCCTTTTACACTTTGCATTCTAATTTATTCATACTCCTCCCAAAATCTTCTTTTCCGATTGCCAATACTGCTACAACCACGAATCTCCCATATAGGGTGTGAACAAACCTGAAGGTTCGATTCGGTTCGAAGTATTCAGCTCGAAAAAGCTCGGCTCGAGGCTCAATTCGGGACACCAAACGTAGAGCCGAACACTATAAAATAGGGTTCGGTGTTCGGACCGAACCGTTGGACTCGGTCCGGTGATTTTGGCCAATAATAAAAACATAAGTTATGTTATGTTACAGCCCCCGGCCCAAATTAAAATACCCCCAGGCCCCAGCCCAAATTAAAAATACCCCCAGGCCCCAGCCCAAATAAATTACGTATACCCCCAACCCTACCCCATACCTTTCTTCATTTCTTCATAGCCGCCTCCCGAGTCCCGACTCCCCCATCTCATTCATCCATCTCTCTCAAAGTCAAATCTCACCCACCGTTCTCATCTTGCTATCAGTGAGCTACGCATCGGTGAGCTACGCATCGATTTCTCATCTCCAATCGAAGAAGATAATGAGAAGTTCTTGTTAAAGCTCAGGAACAGAATTGATAGGTATACTTCTACAATTATGATAGGTATACTCCAATTTATGTCATTAACAATGGATATTTCATTTATTGATTTCTCAAACACAACTCCAACATGAGAATAGCAAAAAAAGTCACGCAGAACATGAGATTTTATTTATGCCAGCTTTTAGTTACATTTTTGCCTGTATTTCCCAGTCAGCTTTGTTTTTTTAAGTGTAGTCTGCCATTCTGTTCTGTAACATGTTCGTTTTAGCTGTTAATTAATTTATTTTGGGAATGTAATTTTATTTTGAATTCTGCACCTGTTAATTCTGGACTATGTAATTTTATTTTGGACTATGAAAAATCGAGCCGAATCGAACTATGTTCGAACGGTTCAAAAAATCGAGCCGAATCGAACTATGTTCGAACGGTTCGAAAAATAGAGCCGAATCAAATCGAACTATATGAAAAAAAATTAGTCTTCGAGCCGAATCGAACCTCAAATTCAGAGGTTCGAAATTTTCGAGCCGAGTCGAACCTAAGGTTCGATAATTTCGAGCCCGACCGAACCCAGTGAAGATTCGGTACTGTTCGGCTCGTTTACAACCCTTCCCATATACATAAACTTCATAAACCTATTTATTTTTTTATGGGTCCCACATGTTACCCACTATCTTTTCTATTTTTTCATTAAATATTTGTATTTATATTAAAATTCATCTATTATTTTAAATTTATGTATATAATACCGGAAAGAAAATTTCATAAAGATTAGAAATTAAAATAATAACAGAAAAATATTATAATAAATAAACATAAAAAAAAATTGAATATTGGATATAATTTTCCGATATTCCATATTACGGCTGCAAACGAACCGAGCCGAGCCGAGCTTTGATCGAACCGAGCCGAGCCGAGCTTTCTTACCGAACAAAAATCGTGTTCGAGCTCGAGCTCGTTAATAAATCGAGCCGCACACGAGATGTTCGCGAACAACTCGAGCCGAGTCGAGCTCGAGCCGAGCTCGAGCTGTTCGCGAATAATTATATATTTTTAAATTATTTAAATAATATATTTGAATTATTTAAAATAAATATTTTAAAATAATCATTAAAAATTATATATTTTCAAATATATATAAAAATTAATATTTTAATATATCAAAATTATTTAAAAAATTATTAATCTATAATATAATATATATATATATTATAAAAAATAATTTAAAAATATATTTATTAATCGAGCTTAACGAGCCGAACCGAGCCGAGCCGAGCTCGAGCCGCACATGCCCAAGCTCGACTCGAGCTCGTTTTCTTAACGCACAGATTTTCGAGCTCGAGCTCGAGCTCGAGTTCTTAACGAACCGAGCCGAACCGAGCCCTTAACGAGCCGAGCCGAGCTTTGTTCGCGAACAGCTCGGTTCGTTTACAGCCCTATTCCATATGGATTGCTGTGCGTTGCACTCCTTTCTTCTATCCAAACCTCACGTACAAACTCAAACCTCAAAGCTTCAAATCTCTCCTTTTTAACCATAAACTTTTAAATCCTACAAATTCAAATCTCCTCTAAACCTATTGATAAATATGCTCTTACACTATATGGTTTGAAAGTTTTCTTTAACTAACAACCTATATATACATATTTTATCTTTCAACCTCTGAGCAATCAAAGTTTAGTATTTCATTACACATGAACATATATTCCTTGGATATTTCGTACAGTTGAAGGTTGGACTGGATGGTGGATTATCCATGTATTTTGCAATATGAACTATTTATTCTGTGTATAAACTAAATAATTTTCTATTCTTTTATATTTTTAATAAATAATTTTTACCCTAAATTAAATAATCTTATTATCACCATGTAACCATTGTGCACAAGGCGCCCGAGTGAGATGAGTCTTTTTGAAAACATAGAGTGGTAATATATCTATTTATTCTACATAGGGGTAAACTGTTATTTTAAAAATACAAAGAGTAATATGACTATTCAATTTACAGGGAATAAATGGCTCATTGACACATGGGAGTAGTATGCCAAAAATTCAGGAGGATGCAAAGTGAAGAACTTGTTTGTGTAAATGAGTCATACTTTTATCGACCTTTTTGTTATGGCATTATAGTGGAGTTGTTTGTGCATTCGTGTACTTTGTCATGAATTTTGACGATTATATTATTTGCTTGGTTTTTGGTCTATCGTCGTATTAACATTGCATTCTGTGGTCGATCAAGTTATCTTTGCGTGGGTGAATATGCTTTGTTACAATTTTATGGTGCTTATGATGTTGATTTGAGTTGGATGTTGAGCTGGATTAATGTCATAGTGCTGACTATTTTGGTGAGTAGCAGTGGTCTTACGATCGTAAGCTACCATAGTTATAACAGTAAGTGAGTTGAGGTAACGACCTCATGCTGAGATATGTTATGGCTATAGGCCATTAGTAGAGCAAACCGTGGTACTAAGGTAGGCAAAATACAGCTGTATAATCTCTGAATTACGGCTGCAAGATGGTTTAGCTACGGCCGTAAGATGACGTACTTATGACTGTGAAGAGTTAGAGTTACAGTCATAACACTATCTAGTTTAAATACATGGCAATCAGATTTTCAGTCGCCATTTTACAACTTCTCATCTTTCTCTTCAGCTCTTGGGCAATTTCATGAGGGTTTTTATTGGGTCTGGCGTCGTGGTGCATGCATCACATCGAGGATTCGAATACAGAACATTCATCGATCTTCCTCTTTTTTCTATCCAGATTGAGATAAAACATCTTAGAGCCCTAGTTTGGGTATTTGGGTGGAGGTGTGGAAGAATCTATTTTTTTAATCCGATTTAGTCATTGTAGCTGCGAGAGTATGAAAATATCTTCATGTCTATGCTTATTCTATATGGTTTTGTTGGATTGAATTTGGAGACTACTTGAGTATTGAGGGTTTGTTAGCATCAAGCCCTCTAAATGTTTGATTTAATATCCCAATAAATCGTAGGCGAGGATTTTGGATATTTTTTTCAAATTCTATTCGTTTTGATGTTAACAATAACCTATGTTATGTATTTAGGATTGAATTCCTATTTTTGACCGGTACAACTAAAATTCACATTAACTCTTCTCAAATAAACAAAGACAAATACTTAATTTATGTTTGTATGTTTCTATTATAAGTATTGCATCTGTGTGCGTGTATTCATTCATGGATGATCTGATTGGGGCCTCTGCGGATCCATTGCTATCGAGGGATGGTCCAATAGGCCTCTTAGGGATTTGTTGCTAGTGGCATGAATTGCAGATAACAACATATTATTTTCGAATGCATGAAAGATTTGATAAGCTTTGGTATACTTATATTTTGGAATATGCGAAATTTTTTGAAACTTGATTTATGTATTTTAGTTAAGTGTTTGGGAAATATAGTTCATATACTCCCTCCGTCCCCCCAAATATGTGCCAATAAATTTTTGGCACGAGTTTTAATAAAAAAAACTATTGATTGTATTATGTAGCAAAAGGCGAAATCCCTCACCTCCAGGACCCCCACCCCCCGGCCCGACAGAGACTATTGATTGTATTATGGAGTATAATGTGAGTGGAGAATGAGTCCAACATTAGTGTAATATTAAATTAATTAGTGTACATAAATAGCATATGAACAAATTTGAGGAACGTAGCAAAAAGAAAATGTAGGGACAATTTGGGGGAGGGAGAGTGTATATTGTACTTCCGCTAGCAATTCCATTGCTAACTCTTTCGGGGATAATACTTTTCATGTATTCAGTTGCAGCGCAACCAGGCGAGCACTTTCTCGATACGTGATGATGGACAAAAGTGATGTGTGTCTATCGACGTCTTCTAACTTTTCTGTCTTCACTCCATGGACAAAAGTGATGTGTGTCTATCGACGTCTTCTAACTTTTCTGTCTTCACTCCATGCCGCTTAAGAATTCATTAACATTGGTACTCAAGTACCGTTTGTTTCCTTTTTAGTATTTACCGTTGGGAGTCTAATATGGTCTGAAGGATTGTCGATTATTATGAGGTCCGAAGCATTACCGTATATCTTTATGTTGAATTGTATGGTTGTTACGTCCTCATCGTCGGTGTATATGATCCATATATCTTTATGTTGAATTGTATGGTTGTTAAGTCCTTATCGTCGGTGTATATGAACGTAAGTGTCTAGCCTTGTGAATTCTAGCAAGATGATTCACAGGGCTGTAATATGCGCCGAATGTCCTGCGACTGCAACAGTTTAGAACCAACATTAACTTTGGAAGATATTCACCCATCTCATATATTTCCAAATATTCATCCTCCTATTTTGTGTACTCCTATTGTCTAATACTCACTGCTAGATGCCCCCTTACAGTATTCAGTATTAGTTGCATATACCTCTGTCATTTTTTATTGAGAAATGATAGGGCAACACCCTGAACCACATCCCCAAACACACTCGTGCTTTATGGATATTGTACCGCGTGCTTTACTATTAATTTTATTATAATATTATTATGAATATTTTATCAGAAAGCGTGCGGTGCAATACCCATAAAGACGCGAGTGTATGGGAAGTGGTTCAGTGTTACGATCACCTCTTTTTTATTTATTTCACAACTTAACCTTCTTAATAATCGGTAATTTTTAAAGTAGAAGCACACGTCAAGTATAATTCAGTATTGAAAGAAATTAAGATTAAGCCCTAAACATAATTAAACAGTAGATGAAATGGTGTTAACTGTTAAACCACAAGCATGAAGCTTAAGTGTCTCAGGGTTCGAACCCTATAAATTTATTTAGTTCTTATTATATCCTCTTCTCTCCGCCCATAACTATTACAAAAAGTGGCCGAACTTAACTGCTTAATCACTGATACTAAATTATCACACCACTAGCTATGGCCCGATTCATCCTAACACTTGTAGTCCCATACACAGGCAATTCTTGTTGGTACACTCGGATGTTCTCCAGCTCGAACAGATCAGAGCTGGCGCAGCTTTCATCATCACCGTCATCATCATCCTCACAGAACCCCCTGAGATCATGCCTTCTTAAACAACTCTCCATGTTTTTCTTCGAAAACCGGCTACCGGCATTATACTCATCGCCATGTAAGGTCTTTTGCCCGCAGGGATCAAGAATGACAGTACTAACGGGACAGAATCTAACGGACCTCTTCGATTTATTCAGGTTCTCTTTCAAACAAGATGTCGTGGATGACGACAGTGTCATCGTCGTGTCCTTCATCGACCTCGACTTCCTCACAGGGCACCATTCCTCCACCTCAACGGCTTGATTCCTCCTCAATCTTCTCGGACTGAATATGGAGTTCAAGAAGTTGGCGAACCTACCGCCGGTCGAACTCGGCTCATTCTTCGCCTTCTTCAAATCTCCGTAGATCTTGAGCGCCCTTGATTTCGTCCTCGTGAACCGCCCTTCGCGCTTGGGCGTGGGTGTCTCCGCGGGCAGTGGGGTCTTGATTACGGGCCTCACCGTCTGCACGTGTTTCGGAAAACCCGAAGATTTCCGGCCACCGGAGGACTCTGTCTCGGATGATGAGAAGAAGACGCTTGAATCCGTCGACGAGCCTGAATTGGAGGATAGGTGCGTCGGGGTGGTGGTGTGGTATTCGATCCATTTCTCTACTCGGATTGCTCGTCGGAGACTTTCGACTTCTTGTTCGACTCGTGCTCCGTTGTTTTTTCCACGGGACGGTCCTTTTTTGTCGTCGAGTATTCCTACAGGGTCGTCGATCGAACGGTAGATGGCGTCGAGAAGGGTTGAGGAAAATGAGGGCATTTTACGGCGGTGCTTCTGTGTTTGCGCTATGAAGTGGGAGATTTTCTGATGAGGCTTAGTGCATGTACAGTATAGTAGTTAAGACGAAAGCGAGTGGAGATGAATTATGTGAATGCAACAAAAATGTACAAAGGTTGCGGAAAGAGAGTGACTGATAGTGGGGAAAGGAGAAGTATAAGGAAAAAAAGCCAAATAGCACGGCTTGGATCTTGACTTAAAATAATTTTATATATATATATATATATATAGAGAGAGAGAGAGAGAGAGAGAGAGAGAGAGAGAGAGAGGGTGAGTGGTGACTGTAGTTGATGCTAAAGGGAATTTTAAACACAATGGGGTATGCGTGGGGCCAGCTTGTAAATGTGTCTGAGAGTGAAACTGTGGAAGCTTTATCGGCATAAAGAAACTTCACCACGCGTGCGCAGGGAAAAAGAAATAGAGTGACAGCAGAGTGGACATGAAAGTTGGGTTTTCAAATGAGAAAATACAATTTCTTTCTTTATTTTTTTTTCAAATAAAATAAAGTATCTCTTTGATGAAAAAGAGTAAGAAAATAGTAGATAACAAAAGAGGTAGACTATTGTATTAATATCAGTGATAAAGAGCTTTTATATAGATTTTACGATTAGTCTCTCGTATATAAAATTTCTTGCAATGAAATGAATAATGTAAATCCCATCATCTCTAGAAAGATCTGGAACCCCACCGTCTATAATACATAGTCTAGTCAGTTTTATGTTAACACATCATGGGAAGGATAACATTATAATTCCACTTCTCTGATGTCGAGCACTAATAACAACAATGATGTATAAGATGCTGTCTTGAGAAAAAACTATCCAAATGAAAACGAAATCCAATGGGAAAAAATAAAAGTTTGGTAAGGGTAAAGTTCGCAATGCACCAGGAATATGTTATGCATACTCCTCATGATGTATATACCATCACTCCACCTAGTGAGTAACTCAAATCATAGAAGTTAGATACTATTTTATCCTCACAACTATGGCAAGGAAAAATTCATTGGGAAAAATCTCCTGGTCTAAGTTGAACATAAGTGCAACACTTCATTGTATGGATATTCTCAGAGGTCTCCTCATTAAAAAGCTTACCAAGTGAAAACCCAATGAAAAAAACACCTTGTTCTAACGACACAAAGAGTACGACACATCTAAAGTGCAAGTGTCACTAAAGACTTAGCTGAAAATCTAGTTTTTCCAAGTCTCAACCTTCATGCACTAAATCAGTGATAACTTGTTCGATTCAAAAGACATCAACAAAACTGTATGAAGTTCTGAGAGCTAGATATTCATAGCTTTTCATCCACATGCAGTACGTAACCTAGATCGACCTGAGGAGATCACACAGCTCTATCGAAGTTGACTCAGCAAATTACCGAACATATCCACCCGACATTGTAGCAATAGTCATATATCATTTAACATGATTGTGATAAAATGGTCGGTTTTCTTGGAAAGTAGACACATAGACCTTTCCAATGGTACCAATTTCACCATTTCCAACAAGTAAGCCATCTTATAGGTCGAATGGGAGTTGACTAATAGATTATAGACAGATTCGGGTATCAGTTTTCAAGTTTTTTTTTTCGAGATAGAGCAAGATTCAAGTTTATCGTTATATATGGGCCCACCCTAAGCTATATTCACAGTACGAGATTATTACGAATGAGTTTACTGAGTCAAACATGAGTACATAGTATCGTACTTTGACAGAGAGAACTTCTCTTGAGACTACATCATCAATTAAGTGAACCAAGTATTATCATGATTGTAATATCCGATTGTAATTTTTTTATTTACTCTTGTACTACTCGGATAATTTGAGTATCGTTGAATCATGTTGCATTTAGTATAATGATTATTAATGTTGAGATATATCATGATCGAATTAATTATAATTGTCATTCATACTGTGTTTGACTGTTAGACGTTCTGTAGATTATTGCATTTTTTGTCTAAGTCCTTAGTGCCTAACGTACGCTACTGCTGTATCTTAGCGTACATTATTTACTTAATCTTACGTACGTAATGTACTTAAGCTTACATACGTAATGAAAGGAATCTGATCTGATCTCAACTTTCGGCATGTAGGACCATGCATGATCTGGATATTTGGCCTTTTGAGGCAGCTAAGTCAACATGCATTACGTACGTAATGCTTATGCTATAGCGTATGTAATGCAGATGAGCTTACGTACGTGTTTTTGGCAGCGTACGTAAGGGTGTGTGTGTGTGTGTTGATGCAGTAGCCTTTGGAGGATCATTACGTACGTAACACATATGTGGTAGTGTACGTAAAATGGGCTAACGTATGTTAACCTTCTAGGGTAACGTACGTAATGGCAAATGCAGTTTATAAAAGACAGGTCTTGTCTTTCATTCTGCACGAATCAAATTTTATATTTTCTCCAAGTTATCACCCCCCCTGCCTCCCTAGATCGATATTATCACCTTCCATCTTGTCTTGGAGCTTTGTATCTTAAAGTGGAGCTTAGTGATTGGAAGTTTGGAGTGCATTCTTTTAGTTTTGGTGGTTTGTTCTTTATTTCTTGAGGTATGTTGTACAATCTTACCTTATTTTTATAGTGATAATAATATCGGTAAAGAATACTTCACACACATCGAATTGATCAAGTAAAACATGATTGCTGTGAAGATTTTGAACACTTATTGAATAACATAGTAATTAAGGTTTAAAATGATAATGTTCTTGATGTTTAGATGATAATAATCATGTTTAAGAGAATCATACTCAGCTTGCTGGATTGATTAACATAATTGGGGGATGATGATCATAGGTTTCGATATAGTTAAGTTAAATTTCGATGAATTTATGACATAGGAGTTGTTAAAACATCATGTTTAGGTATCAAACAATACCTTGAGAAGAACTTGATGAATGATGATGATGATGTTAAAATGGAATGGTTGATTGAGATTATTAATGATAATTCATGTAGTATAGATGGTCATGAACATTGAAGAACCGTAAGAACTTGGTTATCCGATTTTTAAAGATGAATTAGGTGTATTGAAGTTCGTTAATAGTTGATAGAATGTTCATTGGAATAGGATGAACTACTCGGGTAGATTTACGGGTGTCGTTTCCTATGAACTGATCTCTATATCGTATGTGTGTATTGTTTAATGAGTTACATTTCATTCAAGGATGCTTGCTCGAGTGATTATTATTAGTCGAGGAAACCGTCCATTCGTTCGTTTGGAGAAGGACTTTTTCGTCTACGGAATTGAGGCAAGTTATCTTGCTTGATTATAATGATGATTAAATTCTTGTGTATGTTATACATTTCGTGTATATATAATGCTTTATGAATCTACGATTCATAATGTGGTATTGTTCTTGATCGTCCTTACCGTTTTGTTTTGGGATTGTATTCCCAAGTTTACTATTTTCGTATCATTGATCTCGTTGATCATTGTTGTCACTTCGGTGAGTTTCTTGATTTTTTGGTTGGTTGTGTGATTCATTGAGTTTCGTTGCTATGTTGTATCGTGACATATCTGCGTGTCATTTGGTTATGTGTAGGATTTTTAGCCGGTCACATATGGTCATGCGTGGATGTTTCCGCATAGGACTGTGCACACGAGACATAGTTCGTGAGGCTAATTAGGTACATTGTCCCACGTATATTCTGGATTCCGTATACGTGATGGACATGTACACGAACACATTTCTGGATCGGGCATACTGTGATGTCCATCTTGAGTCATACTGATTGGTCATTCATATTACATGTTTTATTGGTTATGATTGACGTTTTGCGATTGGTTGTTCATACGCCCATGGGGTATGTTCAACAATCGAGTTGTCTCCTTGAGATCCAGTGTATGTGAATTGTATAACGTCTTGAGAATTATTATTATGTATATCTGACCCTGTGGTTTTAGGCGAAATACTTGTGTTGTATTTTAGGCAAAGGCAAGGCACGGGAAGGGTGACGACGAAGGGGTTGAAGGAAACTAGTTCGGGGGCCTCAAGTCTTTTGTTGTCCGGTTATTCTTAAACCATGTAATATTACTTTTCTGCTTCATTTAAACTATTGTCGATTGTACTATTATTTTAAGTACATTCCATCTTCATATGGTTTATACTGGTATTTGGATCCTGTTTATTCTGACGCTATTAGCGTACCTGTAAACTCCTAATCGGAGTAATGATTATTGTCTTGTGGTTCGGTATCACAAAGTATGATATGATTAATATATGTTTTGGTATCACCTGGTGGGTCCCAGTGTGGAGTTCACGGCACTGTAATAGCCACCATAATTGCGGTGTTACAGAAGATGGTATCAGAGTGTCGTTTCTCCTTAAGAGTCATTGTAGGTTGAACTAGTATCAAGAAACCTTCGCGTCATGTGTGACCTGTGCAAGCGCCTGACCCTACGAGCTAAATACGGTAAGTTATTTATGTGCCATGATTTAATTACTGACAAGATGTTAATGGCAGAATTGATCTTTTTGTTGATCTTGATATTCCGAGTGTTTTGTGGTGGAATATATCTTATTGATATTCCGAGGAAATTTTTGTTTTGGATAGATTATGTGATTGGATATGTTTCGACCTGATGTCGATATGATATTTTGTGTGTCACACATGGTGCCGATAATTCACGACGAACTCTTGTCTTGAATATGTAGTTTTATTGTTGCTATTAACTTAGCGTGAATGTTTGATCGGTCGTAAAGATGGTCATGAACTGTGCTTATGATTATTATTTGATTATTTAAGTATGGAAAGAAATTTGAGAGGCCGTGGTAGAGGGGGTCGAGGCCGCGGAAGGGGCCGAATCCCGAGGCCACGAGCTAATACACATTCGAATGTGGAGCAAAGCTCAACAGGTAGCGATTCGACTACTAAGAACCAGTCACACCACACCGAACGACACGAGGGTGCACACGTCGACCCCTATATTATTATGCAGGGTATGATGACCCATATGGGTCAAATGATGGAAGCTATGTAGAGAGCTGCTACTACTGGCCAGCAGCAGGGACCTCATCCACCACCTTCTGTGCACGGCATAACTGTGAGTCGAATTATTAGCGACATCTCTCGTCAGCGACCTCCGACTTTTGAAGGCTCCTCTAAGCCTGCTGATATTGTGCACTGGATCGAGCACTTCGAGAAGTTGTTCGAGATGGTTTAATGTCCGGAAGATAGTCGAGTCCCCATGGTGGCTTACTATCTTAGTAAGAGCGCCCATACATGATGGCTTTCGGTGATACCAGCTGATGGTGTGTACACTTGGGAGGAATTCAAGAACCTCATGCTGGATCGTTATTATCCAGGTCCACTTCGTGAGGTCATGCTATCAGAGTTGATGAACCCCGACCCGTCTGAGGATGCTGATAAAATTAAGTATTTTCTTAAGAGGTTTAAACCCCGGATGAGGATGCAGTTACTTAATTACCACTGCACGACTCTACCGGAGTTCATCGAGAGAGCTCTTCAACACGAACTTACTGCGAAGGAGATTTACCAGAAGTAGCCACAGTCCAATAATAAAAGATCCAGGAACCATACTCAGGCTTAGTAGCCGGGGAACATTTTAAGTTGCCCCAATCTATGCCGACCTTTTCTGAGCGGCCACCTATGGTCCCAAAACTGGCAGGTTCGCATTCTCGAGCGGCCAACTCGTCTATTGTGTTTTTTAACTGTGGAGATCAGAGGCATGTCAGCTCCAAATATCTTAAGCCAGACATTACCTGCCATACTTGTGGGATTATTGGGCATCTTGCTCGTTTTTGCAGAGGTGGATCGGGACGTACACCAGTAGCCACTCATGCTCTAGTTCAGTCTTCAGTTCAGGAACGGGCACCTCCGTCTGCCTCCCATCAGACTACCGGGGCAAACAGAGGGATGGGCCGTGGAAGTCAAGATGGTACATCTGGTAACGGAGCTGCAAAACCCAGAATTTACGAGATGAAGATGGCCGACGATCCTGAGGCCAGCATGATCGCAAGTACACTCGAGATCCACTGTTAGCCTGTTTGTGTTCTTTTTGATACTGGTGCTTCACACTCATTTGTATCTGCTTCTTGTTTGAGTCATTTTCAATTAGATCATGTTATCTGTTGTGAGCCTTAAATGTGATTGGTCTACCCGATGGTAGAAGAATTATTGGGAATCATGAAGTTCAGAACTGTTCGATTCGTATGAATGACCGTGAGTGGTTGTTAGACTTGATTGTGATGTTGTGATCTTGGGTATCGATTGGATGGATCGCCATGATGCCATACTTAGCGTCCATAAGTGGATGGTAAACGTCACTTCTGGTGATGGTTTTGAGTGCATTTTTCAGGGTGATAATCCCAGTCGTTCAGGGAGAATCATCAACGATATGAAAGTAGTGAAACTAATTAATAAGGGATGTGTTGGTTATTGGTGCTACATGACCAAGACAGTGGATCGACCAACTGAATTGGCCGATATTCCGGTGGTCCGAGACTACCCAGATGTTTTTCCAGATGAGTTGCCGGGCTTACCTCCACATCATGAGGTAGAGTTTGTTGTTACCCAAAATATTATCCGGAGATGATATTGCTGGAATGGTCGAGTAACAAATAAATGCGAGAACACTTCCGTGGGAAAAAAGATAACACAAGATTTGCCGGGGTTGTTAGTCCCGGGCTTGAATGCTCTCGCGAGATGTTATTACTATAAACACTTTGGAGTACAAATAATAATGTTAGAATCTATTACAATGAGTGTAAAGAATTCTAGTTATCTTAGCTGTAGAGCGTGAAGATTGCCGGAAGAACCAGATATGAAGCTCTGTGAGTTCTTGATTTTTTATGTGTGAATGAATATCACTGTGTATGTGTAAGTATTTGTCAGAAGAGTCTTTTTGTTCTCTCTGTGCGTTTTTTACTGTCTTTTGGCCACTGTTGGAAGCCTCTTATTTATAGGAGACAAGGTTGCTGGGTCCTTCCCGGCGATCGCGGGCGACCGCCGTATTCTATATTAGAATAATGTGGGCGATCGACCCATCACATGGGACTGTTTCCTTAAAGTTTGAGGCTGCAGCTGGAATCCAGATGTGCGGGCCAATGAGGAGTCCGCACGCATCCTGAGTCGCTGTCTGGGGAGGACCCACCTTGTACCTTTCGGCAGGCCTGTCGGTAGGTGAGAGATTGGTGACAGGCTGGGGTCAAAGGCCTTATCTTGCGGCGCCTTTTGCGGATATGCACGTGGGTCTACGTCCAAGATTCGGTCTTCGGAGACTTTGACGGGTGTCGGGTTCACATGCAGTATGGGACGATCGTCTATAGTCAGATATCATCGGCGATCGCCAGATGCCTACAGACGATGGCCTTGGACGCCGATCGCTAGGTGCTTGCCCAGTGTCTGTCATCTTTGACCGGCTCCTGACCATCATGCCGATCGCCATCGAGGCGCATAAATCGCCGCACAACAATTGCCCCCCAGCTAGCTCTGATGTTGAAAACATGGGGTGAGGTGGCACTGTTGGCGATCGCCTGTTTTAGACTATTGGCTCGTCTGTTTATGACAAGGATGATCGTCGCCGGAACGGTCTGATTTCGAATCCGGACGATCTCCTTATGCGCTGGAAATAGCGGGAAACGGAGGCGGGCTCTCGAGACGTTGCAGGGACACGCGTTGCGCTATCGTTGGGGGAGTCCGACGGTTTTGTCAGACTTGTCGTCTGGCGTGCCCTCGAAACGACGCGTACGCGGGTTTCGAGGGCTGCATTTAATGTGTCCCCCCCGACGGTTGAACTCCAGTCCCTGGGATTCCGCCTATTTGCCCAAAGGCCCCTGCTCCAGTCTATAAAAAGGGCTAGGGCCAGTTCAGTTCAACTCTTCACGCACCCTTGCTTTTTAGACGGAACTCTGCAGAATCTCTCTGAAGGTTCTTGTGCCGACCGACTTTCCTTCTAGGTAAGAACAAAAATTTTCTCTCCCCCTTTACTTTTAAGAATATGTCCGGAGGAGGATCTAAAACATTCGAGGTCGGTAGCTCTTCCGCCGCCGCGGCTTCGCCTGACCGGGAAGAGACCCCCGTGGCTCTTCATATGGAAACGGCCGTCGAGGCCATTCGTGCGGGGATTGCACCCGCGGAGATTGAAGAGCTTTTTAATGAAGCTGACGTGGCGAGTTCGGCGGCGGCGGTGTTGAGGGACTCACCGGTGGATGAGGATGAAGAGGTGAGGTTGGATTGGGAGCGGAACAGCGTGTTCGGCCCCGCCTATTTAGATTTTGCCAAACTTATGGAGAGGATCGCCGGACCATGTCCCGAGTTTGACTTCGAAGCCTATTCTGCCTCCCACCCCTATGAGCCTGTGAAACGGACGGCGTTTCGGGCCGCGGACCGCTCCCTGTGGACCCTAGGTCAGATTCGGAGTTCGGCGACCAAGAAAGATTTGAGTCGCTGGAGGGCAAAATATCATATTCCTTCTGATGTTTCGCTGTACGTGCCCTCGGAGAACGAGCGTGCCGACCAGCCTCCCGAGGGTATGGTTGCTGTCAATGAAATGATCTTGGGGGCCGGATTGCGGTTTCCCTTGCCGTTCGCCGTGTCGTATTTGCTGAACGCCTGGAATGTGGCGCCGCTCCAGTTGACGTCGAACGCCTGGCTGCAGATTATCAGCACCTTGACATTGTTTGGCGGTCATCGGTTGTTCCGTCTGCCTTCTGCACTGGAAATGAACTATCTTTTCAAGCTGACCGTGCAGAAGGGATCGATTGGCGGCTACCATATCCAGGGTCGCATGGGTAGGGTGGTCCTTGGGGTGCCGAACAAGGTTCGGGGCGACCTGGCAAAGTAGTGCTGGGTCGGCGGAGCATGGAGGTCGGCCTCGAGCGATAAGCCGGAGGAAGAGTTGGATATCCCCACCAGTTTTCGGAATAGGAATCCGAGTAAGGGTTTTAATTCTCCCTTTATTTGGATACACCTTGAACTGATCTAATTTGGTTTCCTTCTTGCAGGTTTCCTCGTTCCAGCGATCGGCGACCTTCCTTTCGGTTTCTTTTTGTTTGTGTTGCAGGATCCGTTCTGCCGATCCAGACACCTCGCCGATGGTGTTGGACTTTCTGGCGAGCAAATCTCCGTGCCAGTCTCTCGACGTCCCTCGTACGTCTCCCGGGCCATCACCTCTCTTCCTAAGGCCTGGACGACCGACCTCGATGCAATTGCTCGTCGGCGGTCTGGAGATGCCATGCAGGCGACGCTCGCCCTGACTCTCCAGGCGGCGATGATGGCCGCCCAAGCCGTTAAGGACTATGAGGGGCGACCCTCTAATGCTCGCCTCCATCAAGATCTCGAGGTCGCTCAGAACCAGAATACCGAGTTAGCTAACCGGATCCAGGATATGGAGAAGGAATATATTGAGACGGCCAAACGGGCCAAACAAGACCTCGATCGGATGAAGCAAGAGCTTGGCCGGTCCAAGGAGATGGCCGATTGGTTCTGCGACCAGATGACGGATGCTCGTTGGTTGCACGCGGCCTCGCAGGAGGAGGCGACTGTGTTGAAGGCGACCGTGGATCGTCTCAACGGCGAGCTGGAGAAGGCGAAGGGTGAACTGGATGCCAAGGTAGCCGAGCTTGCGGATGCTGACAAGACAACTGCGGGGTTGAAGGAGCCGTTAAAAGAGATCGATATCGATCCCTACCTTAATGTAGGATGCGTCGGCGAGTTCACCTATTATATGGCCTAAGCCGACGCTATCCATGCCTCCAAGAAGGTAGGGATCGAGGTCGGCCCTATGATGGAAACCTTCAAGGCCTACGTACTCGAGCATCTCCTGCATCCGGACTTCTCCCTGGCGATCCTCGATCTCACCAACTTAGGGATTGATCTGAGCTGGTATCCGTTTTCGGATAAACTTATTTATCCTGAGGCCGGTGAAGAAGCGCGCGCCGATCCGCCTGCTGGGGGCGATGGCCAGTCGGGGGCGGCCTGAGTGATGGTGGAGTTTGTTTTATTTTCCTTCGATTGTACTATTCTGTTTTTCTCTTGTATTGCCTTCGGGCTTGAATGTACAAACCTTTTGAATGGAATAAAATACTGCTTCTTCGCATCTGATTCCTTACATGTACAATCGTCTCTTCCGAATGTTTGCATATGAATTTGTACAAGTGTTTACACACTTGCATCTGATGCCTTGTTTGTACGATCGACTGTTTGAATGTTGAATAGATCTGATTGTATTGGTACACTTGAAATTTCTTACTTGTAAATTTCTTGAACAAAACCATCGTCATGTGTGTTTGAACGAAGCCGATCGTGTATGGTCCCTTCCTTCCGATCGCATTTCAGGAATAGCTCCACTTTGCCCCTTGTTTTTGTTTACTTAGTGTAAGTAAGGGAATGAAAATAGTATGTTTGACGAGCTATCTTGAGTTTTGCTGATTTCTTGAGGGAGGACGACTGTGTGCACGGCCGCTGAGTTCGATGGACCGATCTCCGTAACCGCGTCTTTATATGCGAGGGACATTCCACCCGTTGGTATGTCTCGCGACTCACTTTATTGTTAGGGTCCTCCGTTAGGCTGCGCCCGCCTTGTATTTAAACGAAAGGCGAGCGGTCTCGGTCTGGAGGAGTCCTTGCACGGGGCGTCGTCAGTTTATTCGACTCCACGTCCGTGGCTTGTTGGCACTCTTCTACCTGGGGTAGCCATGTTAGATGGCGACCCTCGACGGTATACATTGTGACGGGGTAGGGACGCGTCGCTTTGTCCGGGTATATCATGTTAGATGATGTACTTTGAGGGCGTGCGAGCGTGTCCACAGATTTATTTGGAGGGTCCTTCGGCTACGCCCGCCCCGTATTTAAATGAAAGGCGAGCGATCGCAATCTAAAGGAACCTTGCATGGGCGAAGCTGTCGGTTCCATCGACCTCCAGGACCATGGCTGCACTTTTTCTACCTCGGATCGCCATGTTAGATGGCGACCCTCGACGGTATACGTTGTGCTGGGAGGGGCGATCGCTTGCATAGGTCTGTCAGGTTTAGATGACGACCTCTTGTAGGGCGAGCGAGCCTTCCTCTTTTTAGTTGTTCATTTTCGTCGAGGCGAATCATATAGATGGGATAGGAAAGTTTCATTATGCTCTTTGTACACTGGGTAAATGAAACTGAATACAAAGTTTTCACTGGTAGTATTTCTTCAAATGTACTGCGTTCAAGGGATATTGGTCCGGAGTGCCGTCAGGGTGTTCAAGTTCGTAGGCTCCCCTAGTTAGCCACTTAGATATCCTGAAGGGGCTTCCCAATTCGGGCCAAAGACTCCTGTATGAGTCTGGACTTTTTTGAGGACTAGGTCGCCCACTTGGAACCGTCTTTCCTTGACCTTCGAATTGAAGAACTTATCGGATCTCCTTTTGTGGATTGTGTTCTTCATTTCCGAGGTCAGTCGCCGTTCTTCGAGCATGTCTAAGTCGATCCGCCGGACCACATCATTATCCGTCGTCATCTCTTGTTCAGTTCGGTGGCTGAGGACGGCGATCTCTGAAGGGATCACCGCTTCTGTTCCGAAGGCGAGGGCGAACGGGGTTTCGCCAGTCGAGTTTCGGGTCGTTGTACGGTAGGACCACAAAATGTCTGGGAGCTCGCTCGCCCATCGTCCTTGTTTGGATTCAAGTCTTTCTTTGATCGTATGTTTGAGGATCTTGTTTACAGCCTCTACCTGCCCGTTCGTCTGAGGGTGGTAAGGGGCCGAGAACAACTTTTTGATTCCCCATTTCTCGCAGATTTGCATGACTTCCAAGCCGTCGAACTGCTTTCCATTATCGGAGATGATAGCCTGGGGTAGACCGAACCGGCATATGATGTTCTTCCAAATGAACTTGATTACTTGTTCTTGGCCGATCTTGTTGAGCGTCTCGGCCTCGGCCCATTTCGTGAAATAATCGACCCCCACTATGGCAAACTTACAGCCCCCTGGCGCCGTCGGCAAGGGACCTATAAGGTCGATGCCCCACTGGGCGAATGGCCATGGGCTGTACATCGAACTGAGCTGCTCGGGGGAAAGCTTGATGTTTGGGCCCATCACTTGACACCTATGACACGATCTGGCATAGGCGATAGCATCTTTCTGAAGCGAAGGCTAGAAAAAACCTTGCCTGGTTTTTTTGTGGATGAGAGCTCGCCCGCCAGCATGGTTTCCGCAGACCCCGTCATGGATTTCGGCTAAAACGAGCCGGCCTTCCTCCGTCATAATGCACTTGAGGAGGGGAAGGCTGAAAGCTCGCTTGTAAAGCCGGTCGCCCAGTAGGGTGTATCTGGTTGCACGGAGTTGGAGCTGGCAAGCTTTGATATGGTCGTCGGGGATAGTTCCATCTTTCAAGTATTTAATGAAAGGAGTCATCCAGTTCTCCTCGGCGACGGTGACCGTGGTAATCAGGTTTCTGTCGATCGCCGGCCTTGCTGATTTTGTGATTTGGATGTTAGAGAAATCAGCTGCCCCATCCGACGACGCTAGTTTGGATAGGGCATCGGCCTGGGAGTTGTGCTCTCTCGGGACTTGTTCGATTAGCACCTCTTCAAACTTTGTGCACATTTCAGCGACTAAATCTTGGTATTTGATCATTTGTTCGCCGCGCGCCTCATATTCTCCCTTGACTTGGTTCACGACCAAGAGGGAGTCCATGAATATGTGGAGACGGCGAACATCCAGGGCGAGGGCTATATCGAGCCCGCCTACCAAGGCTTCGTATTCGGCCTCATTGTTGGTCGCCCGAAACCCGAAGCGTACATCGTTTGTGATACTTTGCCCGTCGGGGATGATGAGGACAATCCCTGCCCCTGCTCGCGAGTTGGTTGCCGAGCCATCCACATACAGCTTCCAAGCAGGGCAGCCGACCTGGGTCGGACTGTGAGGGAATGTTAACTCCACCACGAAGTCCGCCAGAGCCTGGCCTTTGATCACCGTGCGAGGAGCGTATGTGATACCGTATTGGGCGATCTCCAGTGACCACTTGAGGAGTCGCCCGTTGGTGTCTGGCCGGTGCAGAACTTGCCTTAAGGGGAGAGTTGTCAGGACCTCCACTTGATGTTCGAAGAAGTATGCCCTTAGCTTGCGAACACTCATGACTAGAGCGTAGGCGATCTTCTCTAGAGGCGTGTATCGTGTTTCCGCGTCATGGAGCGCTTGGCTAACGAAGTAGATCGGTAAGTGGACTTGCCCCTCTGCTCGCACTAAAACAGCACTCAGCGCGACCTCCGAGGCCGCCAGGTAAAGGAACAACTTTTCGCCGGGGATCGGCTTCGCCAAGATCTGGGGGTTAGATAGATACTCCTTAATTTTGGCGAATGCTATTTGACTCTCCTTTGTCCATGCGAACTTCTTGTTCTTTATGGTCGCGAAGAATGGCTTGCTTTTATCCCCGAGCCGAGATATGAAACGGTTGAGGGCGGCTAGACAACCAGAAGGCGTTGCACCTGTTTGACATTCCGTGGCTCCTTCATGTCGAGGATCGCCTGGATCTTGGTGGGGTTCGCCTCGATTCCTCTTTGGCTCACGATGTGCCCCAGGAATTTTCCGGAGCTCACCCCGAAGTTGCATTTCTTGGGGTTAAGCTTCATATTGAACTTCTCGAGGATGGCGAACGTCTCGGATAGAGGTGATCTTCCTTTTTGAGGCTTTCGACCACGATGTCGTCAATGTAGACCTCCATGGTCTTGCCGATCTGGTTGGCGAACATCCCGTTGACTAGCCGTTGGTAGGTCACCCCTGCATTCTTCATACCGAACGACATTCGGACCCAGAAGTATATGTCTTTTTCCATGTGGAACGATGTGTGTTTTATGTCTTTCTCCGCCATGGGGATCTGATGGTACCCGGCGAAGGCATCCATGAACGACATCATCTCGCAGCCTGCAGTGCTATCGACCAAGTGGTCGATATGAGGCATCGGAAAGTGATCTTTTGGGCATGCCGTGTTGAGGTCGGTGAAGTAGATGCATAACCTCCAGGAGTTGCTCGGCTTTTTGACGAGCACTGCGTTGGCTACCCACTGTGGTTCGTCGGTAGCTACTCCGATTAGTTTATTGTCGAGTAGCTTCTTGACTTCTATGTCGAGCGCTGCGTACTTCTCAGGACCGAATTTCCTACGTTTCTGGTGAACAGGTTTCCTTGCCGGGTCGATTTTTAGATAATGGCAAGCATGTTCAGGACTTATGCCGACCATATCTTGATGTGACCAGACAAAGACTCCGATGTTCTTACGCAGTAGGCTGATCAGATCATCCTTGAATTCGAGGTCGACGCTCGTGCCGATTTGTACTTCCCGCTCCGGGCGAGCCGGATATATTGTTATACTTTCCAACTCTTCAATGGGGACGGTCGCTTCTCGTTTGGAATGATTTCCGGACTCGATCCTTGGGTCGATGTCGAGGCTTGGCTCGAAACCGATCCTTGGCTCGATATCATCCGTTAATCGATGTGAGATGGCGTCCTCTAAGTCGGGTTTGTTCGAGGTGCTCGGCTCGTCGATCTCCATCGGTTGATTATCGATCGTCTCAATGTTAAAAATAGTACGGGAAGTGTTGAAAGAAGTTACGACACAGGAGTAATTCAAACATTTCTTAGCCATTAGCTGATCTCCTTTTACAGTACCGACCGTCCCATCGGCAGTGGGGAATTTGATACAGTAAAAGAAAGAAGAGGAGACCTCCTCGAAGGTTTCTAGAAATGGACGACCTAGGAACCCATTATAGATGCTGGGTCTATCTATGATTACAAAATTTAGGTTCCTAGTAATCCTAACCTTGGGATCGTAAAAGCATATTAGCTCGAAAGAGAGCTTGATCCTTCCATAGGCTTGGACTGTGCTGTCGCCGAACCCTTGAAGCACGGTGTCAAACGGCTTGATGAACTTGGTCAGGTTGCCGAGCTGGTCAAGAGCGGATTTGAATATGATATTGCAGAAGCTTCCATTGTCAACCAGCACGCGATCGACCATTTTCCCAAGGATACATGCAGAGATCACCAATACATCCTCTTTGGGGCACTGTACTCCCTCCCTATCCTTGTTGGAGAAAGTGATGAGCGCGTCTTTGGAGATGGTCGGCTCTGGGGGTACCACGACATGGACCCCTACGAACGCCCTCAGTTCGGCCTTCCGCTTTCTGTTCGACATGGTGGAAACCGGGGAAAGTCCTCCGAGGTTTCCACCTCCCGCCTGAAGCATATTGATCCGACCTCCAGGGTTGATCGGAGGGATCGATTCGTCAGAATACTCTGGCTCGTTCTGCTCGATCCTGGCGATCGGATTCGGGGGGATCCCATCGCTCTGTCGGCGCTCGCGCCCCCGGTCCTCTCTGCTCGGGGCTCTGGCTTGGTAACCAAGTTATCCAATTTGCCTTCCTCAAACAATCTCCAGAGTTGTCTGAGGAGGTCGTGGCACTGACTGGTGTTGTGGCCGGGACTCTTGTGGTAGGCACAAAATTTGGTGCGGTCTAGATGACCGTTGTCCCTTATCGGCTTTGGTTTGTTGAGCCACTCACGCCCTTTGATGGCGTTAAAGATGTGGGCCGGAGATAGATTGAGGCTGCGGAGGAGGTGAACCTCCACATCCTCGTAGGCTTTGAATTCCCCAGGTGGCTTTGCGACCGCCTTTCTGGGCTTGGCGACCGCCTTCTTCTGGATGTGGGATGGCGTCTTCCCTTCTCCGGCAGATCCCTCGCCTAAGCGGAGGGTGAGCATCCTCTGCCTGGCCAGGAAATCAGCGGCCCTGACGCGGAAGATCGCATAGGTCGGGGGGATGTCCTTTGTAAGGTGTCTGAACATGGGCGAGTGGCCGTAGAATCCCCCTTGGACCGAGTAGAGAGTGAGCTCGTCGCTAATGGGCTCGCCGGTGAGGACTATTTCGTCCACCCGGTCGATGTAATCTTCATCGGGCTCGTCCTTCCCCTACCTGATTTTCATCATGCGGTGGGGGCCTTCAGGCCGAGCAACTTTGGCGGTGAAGTACGACGTAAAGTCGTTCGCCAGCTTCTCAAAACAATTGATAGAGCGAGGTGGTAGTGAGATGTACCACCTATAGGCGAGGTCGCCCAATGTCAACGGGAACATTCGGCACTTCGTCGCGTCCGATGCTCCACATCCGGTCATGTAAATCCGGAATTTACTCAAATGGGTCTCAGGATCCGATCTCCCCTCGTATATAGGTGTTTGAGGGGGAGCGATCTTTGGTTCAACTGGGGCGAGCTCGATCTGGACCGCGAGTGGCTCACTCGGTCCTGCGATCAATCTCCTGGCGCCTGCCCCAGTTTCTAGGAGCGCCTTCATTTCGTCGAGCTGGCGTTGCATGGCGGCCATCGCCGTGGCCCGACTGCTCGCTGATTGGCTCCCGGAGCGTGAGACAAGGCGATCATGTACTGATCCCCTGGCCCCATAGTAGATGATGAGTTCTCTGACACCGGGCTCATTTCTTGGGCGAGCGGGAGCCCGTTGGCCGGCTTGTCTTCTGGGAGTCGGATATGCCGAACTCCTGGTCATGCGGACTCCGATGTCTCCCGGCTTGGGCCTGAATGCCCGGGTCGCCATGAGGGATCGCTCCCTAGGCGGCTGAAGACGGAATCATCCCGCCTTATGAGAGCCTTTTCCTTCGGCTCGGGGCTTTCCGACGATTTCTCAACGTATAGCCCCTTAAGCTTCCACTTGCCTGCTCGGCGGATGGCTGGCGGAGTTATGGTGGGCGAGTCGTATGCCCTCCGTCGCTCCCTGGGGATGGCTATAGCCTCCTCGATCTGTTCCGCGGTCTGGAACTGATCGAGTGAGAGGCTGGGACCGTCCCTCGGGGGTGGGAGTGAGAGTCTAGCGTCGCCGCAGTCGCCTTCCACCGTAGGCTGGGATTCGGTCTGGGCCGGAATGAGATGTCCGGCAGATCGCAGGGTGGCTCTTTTGGAGGTCGTGGCAGATGTCATGTTTCTGAAGGCTTTTTCTTTGAAGAACAGTGAGTGTTTCTTCAAGTATATGCCCCGGAGAACAGTGAGTGTTCTTCGGGACAGTCGGAATAAAAATGAAGGTTAAGAGAAGGTGCCCTCCTTCTAGCTCCAATTGTTGTTACCCAAAATATTATCCGGAGATGATATTACTAGAATGGTCGAGTAACAAACAAATGCGAGAACACTTCCGTGGGAAAAAAGATAACACAAGATTTGCCGGGGTTGTTAGTCCCGGGCTTGAATGCTCTCGCGAGATGTTATTAATATAAACACTTTGGAGTACAAATATTAATTTTAGAATCTATTACAATGAGTGTAAAGACTTCTAGTTATCTTAGTTGTAGAGCGTGAAGATTGCCGGAAGAACCAGATATGAAGCTCTGTGAGTTCTTGCTTTTTTATGTGTGAATGATTATCACTGTGTATGTGTAAGTATTCGTCAGAAGAGTCTTTTTGTTCTCTCTGTGCGTTTTTTACTGTCTTTTGGCCACTGTTGGAAGCCTCTTATTTATAGGAGACAAGGTTGCTGGGTCCTTCCCGGCGATCGCGGGCGACGGCCGTATTCTATATTAGAATAATGTGGGCGATCGACCCATCACGTGGGACTGTTTCCTTAAAGTTTGAGGCTGCAGCTGGCAGCCAGATATGCGGGCCAATGAGGAGTCCGCACGCGTCCTGAGTCGCTGTTTGGGGAGGACCCACCTTGTACCTTTCGGCGGGCCTGTCGGTAGGTGAGAGGTTGGTGACAGGATGGGGTCAAATGCCTTATCTTGCGGCGCCTTTTGCAGATCTGCACGTGGGTCTACGTCCGAGATTCGGTCTTCGGAGACTTTGATGGGTGTCGGGTTCACATGCAGTATGGGATGATCATCTATATTCAGATATCATTGGAGATCGCCAGATGCCTACAGACGATCGCCTTGGACGCCGATCGCTAGGTGCTTGCCCAGTGTCTGTCATCTTTGACTGGCTCCTGACCATCATGCCGATCGCCATCGAGGCGCATAAATCGCCGCACAACAGAGTTTACCATAGAGTTAGAGCTAGGTACGTCCCCGCTTTCGAAAGTACCGTATCGCATGGCCCCAACCGAGATGCAGGAGTTGAAAAATCAGCTCGAGGATTTGACCGAGAAGGATTATATTCAACCTAGTGTGTCCCCTTGGGGAGCACCAGTGTTATTTGTTCGAAAGAAGGACGGATCCCTGCGTTTATGTATTGATTACCGTGAGTTGAACAGGGTAACAGTCAAGAACAAATATTCGTTGTCTCGTCTTGATGATTTATTGGATCAACTCCAAGACACCGCTATCTTTTCCAAGGTCGACCTAAGACCCATCTATCATCAGTTGAGGATTCGAGTGTTTGATATTTTAGAGACAACTTTCGTACTCGTTATGGGCATTATGAGTTCGTGGTGATGCTATTTGGACTGACTAACGCACCGACGATATTCACAGAATTGATGAATCGAGTTTCATTGATTATATGGATCGTTTTGTGGTAATTTTTATTGACGATATTTTGATTTACTCCCGTGACCATGGAGAGCACGAGTATCATCTCCGTCAGGTTCTTAGTGCGCTGAGGCGAGAACAACTCTATGGGAAAGTTTCCAAATGCGAGTTCTGAATGTCTGAGATTACTTTTCTCGGGCATGTGATATCAGTTGATGGAGTCAGTGTGGACCCACAAAATACAGAGGCCATCCGAGATTGGCTACCTCCGAAGAATGTGAAGGAAGTTCGCAGTTTCCTTGGTCTAGCAGGCTATTACAAACGGTTTGTGGAAGGCCTTTCCAAGATTGCTCAACCGCTGACTAATCCGTTGAGGAAATATAAGTAGTATACATGGTCAAAGGCATGTCAACAAAGCTTCGACGGACTCAAAGTCAATTGATTTCGGAACCAGTTTTGGTCTTACCACAAGGGACCGAAGGATTCGTGGTGTATAATGACGCGTCCACACATGGCCTTGGATGTGTATTGATGCATAATGGGAAAGTGACTGCCTATGTATTGAGACAATTGCGACCCTATGAAGTCAATTGCCCGACCAATGACTTGGAGTTAGCAGCCGCGGTGTTTGCTTTGAAAATTTGGCGCCACTACTTGTATGGAGTCACCTGACAAATTTTTACTGATCACAAGAGTGTGAAATATATTTTTACTCAGAAGGAGTTGAATATGAGACATAGGAGGTGGCTAAAGCTGATTAAAGATTACGACATTGAGATCCTATATATTCGGGGAAGGCAAATGTAGTTGCAGATGCCCTGAGCCGCAAGACTGTACAGGAACAAATGCTTTCCCGCTTGACAGCTCAGATAGAATTACAGTTTGAACTTATGAGGCCGGAGATTGAGGTCTAGTTACAGCGTGTTCAGGGACAACTTTGCACACTTGAGATTTCGTCGTCCCTTGACGATATAATCAGATCTAAGCAAGTGTCGGACCCGTTCTTATCTCGGATTCGAAATGAAGGAACTCAAGGGAAAGCCCTCTATCACCCCCAATCCACCCAGGGATATTACACGCCGTAGACCCTTTCCTCAAGGATCTACCAGGCTGGTAACTAAAATCAAACATCTCAACATTGCCTTTAAGGCTAAAATGACTCAGTAGACTGATTTGGTCTTTCAATTTATACGTACAACTCAATCTCAATACATACCCACGCAGGGGTCAAAATACAACACACTCCCGTACAACGGGGAAAATACTGTAGCAGAAATAAAGTACAACTAAACCAACACGACATCGTACGGGTCCTCATGTGATTAGTACCAGTCATCATTCATCATTTTTCGTGCCAACCCTGTGTTATGCTCCCCAAAACCTGAATGCAGAACAGACATCCATCCCTAATTACTCGGTGGCTAGCAAAATTCCACTATTTTGCTTGTGTAAGTACAAAGTGCCAATACGAGTCATATAATCCATATTCCAAGAATAATAACAATCAGGAATCCTCAAAAATTCAAACATAACGAAAAACAGTTCCCGAGGCAAGAGTTTGAGTAAAACTTTCCAAATTCGAAAGATCACAATTCAAGGAAACAATTTATAAGATGTTTTAAAATACGTTCGGGAGTTTTAACGGAAAACAAATTAGGATTATCGAATCCTTCTCTTTTAAAGAAAACCAAAAGGGGGTCACAGCCCAAAGATTTACTTTCTCAAATAAAACCCAACAATAATTCACGGGGTCCACAACCCACACCACGTATCCTCGACGGATATAAAATCAACAAAACATAACCACCCAAGATATGAAATCTCGATAACACATCCAAGGTACTCGACCTGTCAAAACACATCCAAAATCATATACATAACACCGTGATCACATGCCGCGTCATCTCACGGTTGGATCAATCACTTGTTGTCTCCTGGCCACATGATCACAAGCCATGTGTCACCGTAGGTATTCTTAGGCACTCACAGTTGGATCAATCACTTATTGCATCCTGACCACATGATCACAAGCCATGTGTCGCCGTAGTTTTTTTAGACTCTCGCGGTTGATCAATCACTTGTTGCATACTGACCACATGATCACAAGTCATGTGTCACCGTAGACCCCGCCCATGTCCACATATTCACACACATAACATGGTACACCCAGGATATCACAATCATCCACATAGAGACAACAACCACTTAGCACGACACAAATGTCAAATCACAATGCACCGAAATGAGATAAAATATGTATATATATTATCAAAGCACAACATCAACACCAAGCTCATAGGATTAACTTAACCTTTCACAAAACACACCGTTCACAAAACACACACGCGTTGAAAAAAGAGAGCCTTTAACGAGGCTAAACCGAATCTTTCGAAAGTTCATTTCAAAAAACCAAACAAATACACTTAGACGATCACCGATCATCATATCCACAAAACAAGAAATGTATGAACAAGGTACTTGCCTCAAGTAATGATAACCGCGGAGAATTGACCGAAGTGAGGCGACACAAACTGACTACGAACAACCGACTCCTTCGAATGACACCCGCGACAATAAAATACGAATGACAATAACAACAATGAAAATGAATTCCATGGCACGACCCAAGGCCGCTGAATTAAAGGATCGAACGATGAAAGTTCAAGGGTTTCCCCCAAAACAGCCAAGAATACGAATCAACCCGACAAAAACACGAAAATAGAATTTCATACCATGGGTTAAGATCAACAAGACTAGGTAACAACAATAGAACCAACAATCTCGAATTAAAATCACGAAATCAAGACAAATCCCCGAATTTATCAAAACTAGGGTTCTGAGATTTATACCTTGATTCGGAGGAAAAAGGATGATTTGATGTTGTTAATCCACACCAAGACCTTGATGATAATGTTGTAGGATGAAATATTGATGAATTACCATGAAGAATCGCCCTCGAATCGCCTCAAGACTCTGCCCGTCGCGTGAGGGAAGAAATGACAAAATCTATCTAAAAACAGGAGTGCCCGCTGCCTGAAATACAGGCTCCTGTTACGGCCGTAACATCACGGCCATTACGGCCGTAATATCACTACGCCATAGATGGCCTCCGACAACGGATTTTGTTTGTGTTGCGCTCAAAAATATTGTAGTAGCTCTAAAATTTTTACCTGCTGCAACATTGCTTTTTTGATGTTGCTGTATATGTTTACAAAGTATTGCCTTAGTAGCAAAGTGTTACATGCTATAATATTTTATGACACAGTGTGCCGTAGATGTACTATTTAAAAAAAACTTCATATTTTTTTATGTAAAATTAAAATTAAATAATCTTTTACTTGAGAACTAATTAATTTTGATTGAAGTGGAGTATTACATTTATTCAGAAGTAATACTTTTTAATTAGATTTGATATGAACAAATTAAAAAAAAAACTATAATATTTATAAAATTAAAAATTAAAATAATAATTTAAAATAATTATCTACATAAAATAAAAGGTGCCAATAATTATGTCTCCATGTAGAGGTGGGAAGAAATACCGAAATACCGAAATACCAAAATACCGTCTTTATCAAACCGAAAATTTATAAAAAATATTGAAATTTTCGGTATACCGTAACTTTCGGTACGATACGGTCACTACGCCATAAGTGCTCATAGGCAATGCTTCTAGCTAGTGTTGCCACCAAAGCGTTTCAATAGATTGCTGATTTTTGATCTTTTGAAGCACTACTGAAATAGTATTGCACTAGATATATTTTGGTGTTGCGAGATAAAAATGGTGTTGCACGATGTGCAACACCTGTGATGGTGTTGCATTATATCTAATTTTTTAATAATTTTTTAAGTTATTGTCAAAAACAAACACAATGAAATGAAATTTAAATTTTGATAATTTTTTACTTCTAAAGTTTGATATATAACATATGATAAATTTGATTTAAATTATTTATATATAATATAAATACTTATCATATTTTATAAAAATTATAAATATTTTTTATAATTATTAAAGTTTAATATATAATATAATATAAATATAACTTATATATATTTAAATTATTTAATATAAATACACATTATAAAAATTTCAAAATTTTAAATTATAAAAAATAATATAATTCTTTTTAAAAAAACTGAAATGCATGGGAGTGAAAAATTATATTGTAGATCGAGTCAATCAGGCTTGACTATTTTCTCCCAAAACAAAATTAGGTTTCACTTTGCATTTTCCCCTTTAAAATCATATTTTTGAATTTTATAATTTAAAAACGTGATCATTTTTCTATAACTATTAAAGTTGAATATGGTATCAAAAAATATATATAATGAAATTTAAATTATGATTTATTTCTTACTTTTAAATAAGATATATAATATGTTATAAATTTTCATTCATATTACAAATATTTTAATATATATACCATATATTTTAATATTTAAATTTTAAAAATTTTAATTGACAAATTTTAATTATCATTTCTACCAAGTTGTAACCATATTATTCTTCCTCTCGTCATTTCTCATTTCAGAAGAATATGGAAGTGGAGGTACTAAACAATCCTTTCTTATGCTTGGCTTTTCATTAGCAAGGATGACTTTGGTTCTTTGTTTTTCTTCTCTTTTTGCATATTAGTCATTGTAAAAATTAATCTATTGACAATAAAAACATGTTTCCGAACCCGTCGAAAGATTTTGTACTGTTGATGACCGATATCAATATGAATACATTAATTATTTGTTCCCGGTAACAATAGGTATGGTTTTATCCGGACTATCATTCGGACCTTATCTGCATATATTACGGTTCCTTCTTTCTTGCTTTCCATTCCTTACTCTTTTTGGCATTAGTTTATTTATGAACTTGGTGCCTACCGTCCTAATTTGTGGTTATTTTACAAAAAATAGACTTTTTAAATCTGGAGCCCGTTTAGCACAAGGCCCGCTAGGGTTAGGGTTAAGTCCGAAAATTGTCGACATGTTTAAATCTGAACTTTTTTTGGCCGAACCGTTTGGCCCGAAGTCCGCCAGGGTTATCCCGAAACTGCTACAGCTAGTTCACATATAGACTTTGTTGTTGTAATTTCACAAGTAGTCGCCATTGGTTGCTCTGTGTCCTCTCTATGGCAACCACACAAATTAAAAATTGCTACTTTTATCCGCTAATTATATATATAAAAAATGAATATCCCAACACATGTTCAAATAAAATTCAGAAAATTCTCATAAAAATAACATGATTTTCACTTACACGGGTTTGAGAGGACTGGTAAGGTTACTGGCAGCGAGCGGAAGGAAAAAAATAGGCGAACGTGTTTGAGGGCTTCTTCTTTAATGTTTTTTGTTTTTATTATTTTCTCTCGGGTGAAATGTCTAGTTCACATCTCGTGTAAGTTTTTATTAATGTATGTGTAACTTTAGATGTATGCTTTCAGGTTATGCAGTTGAGGGTTTGTTCGCTGTCAAGAGCTACGATGCGTTACTTTTAAATTTTAATGCTGGTAAGGTTTTATAAATTAGTAGGAAATGGGTTTGTTTTGCAAATCAAATGATTACGAGATAGAGCGGTCTCTGCTTTACGTCTTTTTTGTAGGTATATATGTTGCAACTTCCATTTATCATATTCAGAGTGGTAAACGTAACATACTTTTGATTGCATAAATTCAGATGCACAGGAGAAGAAAAGGTGGAGAAGAAGGTCCAAGAAGAAGTAGATGCACAGGTGAATAAGAAGGTGCAGGAGAACCCAAGCATGAACATCAATTTTGTGGAACTTTATCCCACAATATCAAGTGATAACGACAACGGCACTCCTATTACCGAAGGAGATGCTACATCTTAGATTTTCTATTTTCTAAGTACTGTATTTCATAACTCTTGGTCGTTGTATTTAAGCTGTTTAACTATTTTCATTACGTACTTTAAGACTTTATAACTCTATGTGCTTGGTTAGATATTATGGTGGATGGATGGTGTGAAGGGTCTTTGTTTTGGTGGTTAGACTTATAACTATATGGTGTGGAGGGGCTTTATTTGGTTAGATATTTTGGATGGATGGATGGATGGTATGGGTTGTATTTTGAATGGATGGATTATGAATTGTAATGGATTGGTAATTAATATAAACAAATATATCTTGTCAATTTTTTTTTTGTGAAAGTGTTGTAGTAGGTGGTACATAATGTTGGAGTTACTTACGAAAAAGGTGTTGCAGAAACTTAAAAAGTGTTGCAAAAAAGTGTTGCAACAGGGTTCCCTAACAGGTATGGGGCCCCCAGTTGGGGCCCATATCGAACGCCACATGTGGGGCCCACATCGGACCCCACATGTGGGGCTCACATATGGGCCCACGACCCATAGGTGGGCCCCTACTTTTATAGAAAAGTGACCTCTGCTGCAACACTTCTTTAATGTTGCTGCAGACTATATTTAACGATGCCTTGCAGTCTTATGGTAACCAAAGGAGTGGTGTTGCAGTAGGTGACAAAAGTGTTGCTATAGGGACCTACGACAGCGGTGAAAAGTGTAACACCAAAAAAGTGTTGCCGTTTTGATTTTCTTGTCTGCAGCAACGTTTTTTTGCTTCTTGCAATATTTTGTAGGATTTGCCGTAGGCCATCTATGGCGTAGTATATGCTGGCCATTACAGCCGTAACATGCTGCATTCTGACAGCAGATTCCTTCTGCTACACGATCAGTTCCGAATGACCTCAAAATGCGACGACTCGAAAAGTGCGACATAATGCTAATGAAGGGTTCTGAACAACGAACGAAAGCGCTAAACAAACATGCGATTCCGACAAATCGGAGGTAGGTAAAAACGAGTATGAAAACAAATACCCCAAAATTTGGGAAATTACAAAACGGCCCAAACGTCCGAAAAATCACGATACGTGATCGAATAACCAAACCGAAGTTCACAACACGTCTAACAAGGTTAAACAGACTTACAGGAAACACGAAACAACATTTTCGAACGAGATTCGCAAGAATCGAACTTAAGTGTGGAAAAGTCGCTAAGAAGCACGGAACTCAACAAAGCGACACCGAAATGAACTCGGATGTCAAAAAGTGCAAAATTAATCATTCTCAGAATGATGAAATAGTGACAATAAAGTCGCTAAGATGGACTTCCGCCAAAAAAATAAAATTACCGAAAATCAAAAGTACGGATATTACAAGCCCTTGGATTTGTGATCCACAAAGATGGACTAATACGTTTCAAAAATCGAGTTTGTGTACCAGTTGATGAAGAGTTGAAATCCGATGTATAAAGATTTAAAGCAATGTTATTGCTGGGGGTAATATGAAACGAGAAGTTGCAGAATTCGTTTCGAGATGTTTGACCTGTCAGCAGGTTAAGATTGAGCATCAGCGACCAGCAGGTATGCTGAACCACTCCCGATTCCCGAATGGAAATGGGAGGACATATCGATGTATTTTATCACTAACTTTCCGAGAGTCGTCGTGGTATGAATACGATTTGGGTGATTGTGGGTCGTCTGACCAAATCAGCCCACTTCTTGGATATTCAAGACATGTGGGTTCCAGAGAGGTTGGCTCAGCTGTTCATTAAAGAGATTGTGAGGTTACATGGTGCCCCAAAGAGTATTGTATCGGATCGTGACGGGTAGTTCGTGTCACATTTCTGGAAGGTGGTTCATCGTGCGATGGGTACGCAGTTGAAATTCAGTACGACATTTCATCCTCAGACTGATGGCCAGTCTGAGAGGACTATCTAAACTCTGGAGGATATCTTGAGGGCGTGTGATCTCGATTGGAAAGACGATTGGGAAGCCCAACTACATTTGGTGGAGTTCACCTACTTTAATAGTTGGCATACTTCGATTAAGATGTCACCTTATGAGGCATTGTATGTCCATCGATGTAGGTCCCCTTTGTGTTGGGACGACCTGTCCGAATCTCTGGGTACGGAACCTGATATGTTGTTAGCATCTCGTGAGAAGATCGCTATGATTGGGAGTCGTTTGTTAACGGCTCAAAGCTGGCAGAAATCTTATGCAGGCAGCCGTCGACGACCGTTTGAGTTCGAGGGTGGTGACCATGTTCTAGTGAATGTGTCTCATACTCGAGGTGTTTTCTGTTTTGGGAAGAGAGGCAAGCTGAGTCCGAGGTATATTGGACTATTTGAGATTTTGGAACGTGTAGGTGATATGGCCTATCGTCTGGCATTGCCACTGGCTTTAACTCGGATTCATAACGTATTTCATGTTTCCCACATGAGGAAGTATGTTGCTGATCTGAACCATATACTTCAGTTCGAAGAGATCAATATAGCCGATGATCATTCATACGAGGAACGTCCCGTGCAGATACTCGAGAGGAGGATCAAACAATTAAAGAACAAGACGATTCCCTTATTGAAGATTCAGTGGTCGAGACACGGAGTCGAGGAGGCTACGTCAGAGACCGAGGATAGCATGCGATAGAGGTATCTCGAGTTGTTTACCCCTTAGTTTCGAGGACGAAAGTCCTTTTAAGGAGGGGGGAGTATGTAATATCCGACTGTAATTTTCTTATTTACTGCTGTACTACTCGAATAATTTGAGTGTCGTTGAATCATGTTGCATTTATTATAATGATTATTAATGTTGAGATATATCATGATCGAATTAATTATAATTGTCATTCGTACTATGTTTGACTGTTAGACGTAGTGTAGATTATTGAATTTTTTTGGCTAAGTCCTTAGTGCCTAACGTACGCTACTGCTGTATCTTAGCGTACGTTATTTAGTCTTACGTACATAATGTACTTAAGCTTACATACGTAATGAAAGTAATCTGATCCGATCTCAACTTTCGGCATGTAGGGTCATGCATGATCCGGATATTTGGCCTTTCGAGGCAGCCAAGTCAACGTGCATTACGTACGTAATGCTTATGCTATAGCGTACGTAATGCAGGTGAGCTTACTTATGTGTTTCTAGCGGCATACGTAAGGGTGTGTGTGTTGAGGTAGTAGCCTCTGGAGGATCATTACATACGTAATAAATATGTGTTAGCGTACGTAAAAGGGGCTAACATACGTTAACCTTATAGGATAACGTACGTCATGGCAAATGCAGTTTATAAAAGACAGGTCTTGTCTTTCATTTTGCATGAACCAAACTTGATATTTTCTCCAAGTTATCACCCCTCTGCCTCCCTAGATCGATATTATCCCCTTCTATATTGTCTTGGAGCTTCGTATCTTAGAGTGGAGCTTAGTGATTGGAAGTTTGGAGTGCATTCTTTTAGTTTTGTTGGTCTGTTCTTCATTTCTTGAGGTATGTTGTACAATCTTACCTTATTTTCATAGTGATAATAATATCGATAAAGAATACTTCACATAGCATCGAATTGATCAAGTAAAACATGATTGTTGTGAAGATTTTGAACACTTATTGAATAACATAGTAATTAAGGTTTAAAATGAGAATGTATAATCATGTTTAAGAGAATCATACTCAGCTTGCTGTATTGATTAACATAATTAGGGGATGATGATCATAGGTTTCGATATAGTTAAGTTAAATTTCGATGAATTGATGGCATAAGAGTTGTTAAAACATCATGTTTAGGTATCAAACAATAACTTGAGAAGAACTTGATGAATGATGATGATGATGTTAAAATGGAATGGTTAATTGAGATTATTAATGATAATTCATGTAGTATAGATGGTCATGAACATTGAAGAACCCTAAGAACTTGGTAATCTAATTTTTAAAGATGAATTGGGTGTATTGAAGTTCGTTAATAATCGATATAACGTTCATTAGAATAGGATGAACTATTTAGGTAGATTTACGGGTATCGTTTCCTATGAACTGATCTCTATGATGAATGTGTTTTTGAATGAGTTACGTTTCATTCAAGATTGCTAGCTCGAGTGAGTATTATTTGTCGAGGAAACCGTCCGTTCGTTCATTTGGAGAAGGAATTTTTTGTCTATGGAATTGAGGCAAGTTATCTTGCTTGGTTATAATGATTATTGAATTCTTGTGTACGTTATACATTTTCGTGTATATGTAATGCTTTATGAATCTACGATTCATAATGTGATATTGTTCTTGATCGTGCTTACCGTTTCGTTGTGGGATTGTATTCCCAACGTCACTAATTTCGTATCGTTGATATCATTGATCATTTTTGTCACTTCGGTGAGTTTCTGGATTTTTGGTTGGTTGTGTGATTCATTGCGTTTCGTTGTAATGTTGTATCTTGACATATCTGGAATTATATCTGCGTGCCGAGTAGTTATGTGTAAGATATTTAGCCAGGCACATATGGTCATGCGTGGATGTTTCCGCATTGGACTGTGCACACGAGACGTAGTTCGTGAGGCTAATTAGGTACATTGCCCTATGTATATTCTGGATTTCGTATACGGGGTGGACATGTGCACGGACACATTTCCGGATCGGGCGTACTGTGATGTCCATCTTGATCCATATTGATTGGTCATTCTATTCCATGTTTGATTGGTTATGATTGATGGTTTGTGATTGATTGTTCATGCGCCCGAGGGGTATGTTCAATAATCGAGTTGTCTCCTTGAGATCCAGTGTATGTGAATTGTATAACGTCTTGAGAATTATTATCATGTATATCTGACCCTGTGGTTTTAGGCGAAATACTTGTGTTGTATTTTAGGCAAAGGTAAGGTACGGGAAGAGCACGGTGACGACGAAGCGGTTGAAGGATACTAGTTCGGGGGCCTCAAGTCGTTTGTTGTCCGGTTATGCTTAAACCGTGTAATATTACTTTTCCGCTTCGTTTAAACCATTGTCGATTGTAGTATTATTTTAAGTACATTCCATCTTCATATGGTTTATACTGGTACTTGGATCCTGTGTATTCTGAGGCTATTAGCCGTATTATTTGTAATCTCCTAATCGGAGTAATGATTATTGTCTTGTGGTTCGGTATCACAAAGTATGATATGATTAATATATGTTTTGGTATCGCCTGGTGGGTCCCAGTGTGGGTTCACGGTACTGTAAAAGCCGCCATAATTGGGGTGTTACAATGATTTCGACTAGTTATTGCTAATATGTGCATTACTTTATTGCCTCTTATGAAAATTGTCCTTAGGTTACCTTAAACCGATCGACGAATATGCATCACCAAGTGTTTTCACGATCTTTACTTCTTAACCTAGGATTTAACAGAATCTCTTAGATTCACAAGAGTACATCTCTACATATTCTTAGTTTTACAGACAAAAGATTCATATCTCTTCCAAATCAAGTATATACTGAGTGTATGTTCTTGCCAATCACTTGTGAATGCACTCCGTGGTTACGAGCCCTTTGATTTGAGTCTAATCCACCAAGAGATCTTTTAGCACTTAACTTGGTTACCCATTAAGATAAAATTTAACCACAAATTGCATGTAAATTTTTGGAAACTATCTAACTGATACGATAGTCGATGCAATAACATCCATTACGATAGCATAATTAAGTTTTTTGTCCTCGTAGTTGATTCCGATGCATTTAAGCGCCATGAGGTGACTTTTAACTCCTCCCCTCACTCTGTAATATCCTGAATTTTCAATGTGAATTTTTTGCTTTATTTTATCCGAGTTGTATTGTACATTATAGAATCTGTACAGTATGGATAAAATTATATGAAGATTGAGACAACTGTAGTGGTATAATTGTCGTAGTTGGTCGACAACGGAATTTGAGGATATTGTATATCAGGTATATCGAGCAATTGATGTCCGATATTGTATTATGATTAATGTTGAGATAGGTTGGGAAATGGCTAACAATAGTAGCCATAATGTATGCTAGCTTGACAAGCCGATGTACGTTGAGGATTAAAGGTAACATACATTAGGGAGAACAAACTGCGTACGCTATATAGGAATCAGATAGAGAAATCAAAAACTGACATGTGGAGCCCAGAAACGGATGGCGTGCGGAAAGGCTAGTCAAATAAAGATTGGGTACATTAATGGTATAGATTTATGTACGCTAAGTGAAATGGATAACGCAAACGTCGCTAGGTGTTGCGTACGTGGTAACATTTTTACACATGTTCTTATAAGATTTTTCTGGATTTTAAGATCCTAAAATGTGTAGAATTGTGTTCTTTGTGCTTAAATTGTGTTTGTTGGACTCGATCACGTTTGGGTATATTTTGTTGCTTTTATAGGTGTTCTTAAGTTCATTATCAAGCAAGAATAAAGTCTCAACCCCCGATACAAATCAAGCAATGCATAGACGAAAGATCAAGCCGAAAAAGATTGAAAACGGAGTAACAGAACAACACGACCCTGGCCGTGTCGAACTGACTCGACCGCGTCGACTAACTCGGCCGTGTCATATGACACGGCCAACGACTCGATCGACTTACACTGCCAGAGAACTTTTCATTTTTAGAACACTTCGACACGGTCCGTATCATTTGACATGGCTGAGTCACTTTTTGGTGCAAAGTCCCTTGATTGACGTTTTAACACAGTTTGAACAAGAAAAATGGGTTTTTTTGGCTTGATAAAAGGGTCCTGGACTAGACTTTGGAGGATATTCTGATTTGGAGAGTTGGTGAGGATTGAAAAACACAAGATTGAGAAGAAAAACTCACCAAGAAGACGAAACATTGGAAAAGCTCAAGGAAGAACACATCAAGAATACTTCAAGGCTTGGATCGAGACCACTCACGACATTATCCGAGTTTTATCTTATTCCTATCTTTTACTCATTTTGTTGTTTTATTTAGCTTGAACATGATGAACATGATGATTATTGATCTTTCTTTTATTACCATGTCCGGCTAAACTTGTTAGATTCCTGGCATGGGAGTACGTTGATTCACTATGGTTTTGAAGGATTGATGATTATATATATCTATTGTGATTTCTTGTGCAAATACTTTCTTTTGATTCATGTTAGAACACTTGATCTATATTTTTACATGTTTAACTTAATTTCTCATAATTCGAGAGAAGAGGGCATTAATAGGTTTTCGAGTATTTGACGTAGTTAATTACGAGATTGAGAAATCGGTGATAAACTATGATGGTCTATAATCTTATGAACATTTGGAGTTAGATAATTTAGAATAGATGGAGACATTATTATAGGTTGTTTAATCTACGTTTTAATGCATCTCCAAAAGGACTTTAAGATATTGTTGTAATTATCATTTTGGAAACGCGCATAGAACCTTTTGAAATCAATACCGACTAAACTTAGTAAACAACGGACGCCTAGCCTTGGAATTTTATCTTTAAAAACTCTTACAATTCTCTTTGATTCGGATATTATAATTATTTGAATTAGTATTTTTATCTCATTTAGTGAACCATTCATACACTTAACGATCGTCTAAATAAAATTGGAATCACTACAATCTAGTAATTAATACAATAGGATTAATTAGTCTCTGTGGAATACAACCTTGCTCGCCACTTTCTACATTTACTTCGTACACTTGCGGATAGTTAAAAATAGAGCGAACAAGTTTTTGGTGCCGTTGCCGGGGACTAATTTATTTTTATTAGTATTGATATTCGATAAGTGCCTCTAGTCTTACTTTAGACATTTTCTTATTTTTGCTGCATAGCTCATGTTGTGAAAATTTCTTTCCTACTCAGTAAGTGCATGAACACCCGTTCATCTCGAGTGCCTTTAGAAATCTTCATCCCAGAAGTAGAACCATTTGCCCGAAAACAAGTGCTACCTCAAGAAAACTAAGAAGGGATCTTTTTGAAGACATGGAGAGAGCAGGAGACAACACGGGGATGAATAACACAAACACAAGAAATGAAAATGCAGTAGCCCAGGATAATGGTGGCGCACGAATTGAGAATCCCACAACTAGGGTACAGTCAATTCGGATGGATTCTGACCAAAACTTGACCGAAACTTTGGAGGAATTACTCATGTTCCAATCAACGCTCTGAATTTTGAGTTAAAGCCCGCTTTAATTTCAATGGTTCAACAGAATCAATTTGGAGGATTTGCTGTCGAGGATCCGCATGCTCATCTCACACATTTCATGCAAATATGTGATACTATCAAAATGAATGGGGTCTCAGATGATGCAATACGCCTACGATTGTTCCCATTCTCTTTGAGAGAGAAAGCACGAAACTGGCTTGGGATGTGATATTCCGAGTTGTTTACCCCTTAAGTTGCGGGACGAAACTTCTTTTTAGAGGGGAAGTATATAATATCCGAATATTTGATATGTAATTTATCTGTATTGGAACCTTCTTGATATTTACTTAAGTCTTAATTCTGATTGATGTATGTTTCTACACATTCGTAAATCAATATTGTGGATTGTATGATTTAGCGCACGCTACACTTGTTTCGTAGCGCACGCTAATACTGAGTGGTAGCGCACGCTAACGTCACAATTTAGCGCATGCTACACTTAGTCCACCAGATCGAGACAGGATCAGTAGGTGGGGAACCGGATCGCAGGAATCACGGACCCTTTTGGACTCATCCGACTTCTTTGTAAAGTTGAGTCAATGGGGTTTAGCGCACGCTACAAAGTTATTGCTAGCGCACGCTAAATGGAGGTCGGTGGGCAGTCAGTGAAGTCAGCGAACTTCGTAAAACTCGTTAGCGCACGCTATGTGGGTGTATAACGTACGCTAAACCACATTATTAGCGTACGTTAAGACTATTTAGCGTATGCAAGGCCGAGGACAGTAGCATGAGGTAGTCTGAGAATCCGTTAGCGCACGCTAATAATCATTTCTTATAAATAGGACTTCACCCTCATCTCATTTTTCACCCTGAACTTCGGCCTTTAATCGACTGCCACGACCTGGATAAGCAACCTCATGGTAATTCCACCCCATATAAACCTCTATCCGTGATTTAGTGAAGGCGTAGAACATTGAAGATTGGTGTTCAAGCATCCGATGTTGATTTGCACCAAGTGGTTTCATTGTTCCCTTATTTTTCATTCATTGTTCGTCCGTAGTAAGGTATGAGGTGCCTTGCTCTTTTATAATTCATGTTCTTAGTGATTTCACAAGCATGCTATCAAGATTATTGAAGTTATTACCGGTATATTAAATCGAACATCATGCTTAGGAGATTTTAGACAATGAGAACTTAAGTTCTTCATCAATTTTTGTTGAACCTTGCATATATCAATACATGGTTATAATTGTAGAGATTCTTTAACTCACCTTGATGATAGTTTCGTGATGTTCTTGCGATGAATAACTTGATTATACCACAACCTATACTAGGTGAATCTTATAATGATAAGTGTTGTGCGGCGATCGGCACAATGGTCAGGAGCCAGCTAAAGAAGACAGCTGATGGGCAAGCGCCTATCGGTCGACGTCCAAGGCGATCGTCTATTGGCATCTGGAGATAAACTCTAATGGCCGACTGGAGACGATCGTCCCGTGCCACGTATGAATCCGACACCAGTCAAAGTCTTCGAAGATCGAATCTCGGGTGAAGACCCACGTGCAGATCCGCAAAAGGCGCCACAGGATAAGGCCTTTTGACCCAGCCTGTCATCACCTTCACAACTACCGACAGACCCGCCGAAAGGTGAAAACTGGGTCCTCCCGAGACAGCGACTCAGGACGCGTGCAGACTTCTCATTGGCTCACACATCTGGCTTCCAGCAGCAGCCGCGGACTTTAAGGAAACAGTCCCACGTGATGGGATGATCGCCCACCTTATTTTAATAGAGGAAACGGCGGTCGCCCGCAATGGACAGGGAGGACCTAGCAACCTCTTCTCCTATAAATAGAAGGCCTCCAGCAGTGGCCAAAGGACGGCAATATACATTCACACAGTGCAAGGCATTCACAAAAACAGAGTGAAATACGTTAACAAAATCACAGTTTACAACGTGCAAACAGAACACCAAAAGCAAATAATATAGAGAACTCCCCATCTTTGTAACAAGAACTCACAGAGCTTCAACTCTGGTTCTTCCGGCAATCTTCAGCACTCGATAGCTAAGATAACTAGAGCCTTTACACTCATTGTAATTGTACTCTAACATTAATATCTATACTCACTAGTATTTATATTAATAACATCTTGCGAGAGCATTCAAGCCCGGGACTAACAACCCTGGCAAATCTTGTGTTATTTATTTCCTCACGGCCGTGCTCTCGCACTTTGTTTGTTACTCGTCCATTCCAGCATATCATCTCCGGATAATATTTTGGGTAACAACAATTGGCGCTAGAAGAAAGGGATCTTAACCTTCATTTTTTTATTCCGGCCGTCTCGAAGAACACTCACTGTTCTCCGGGGCATATACTTGAAGAAACACTCACTGTTCTTCAAAGAAAAACCTTCAGAATCATGACGTCTGCCACGACCTCGAAAAGATCCACCCTGCGATCTGCCGGACATCTTATCCGGCCCAGACCGAATCCCAACCTAGGGCGGAAGGCGACTGCAACGACGCTAGGCTCTCACTCCCGCCCCCGAGGGACGGCCCCTGCCTCTCACTCGATCAGTTCCAAACTGCGGAACAGATCGAGGAGGCTATGGCCATCCTCCGGGAGCGACGGAGGGCATGCGACTCGCCCACCATTACTCCCTCAGCCATCCGCCGTGCGGGCAAGCGGAAGCTCAAAGGGCTATACGTCGAGAAATCGTCGGAAAGCCCCGAGCCGCAGGAAAAGGCGCTCGTAAGGCGGGACGATTCCGTCTTCAGCCGTCTAGGGAGTGATCCCTCATGGCGACCCGGGCATTCGGGCCCCAACCGGGAGACATCGGAGTCCGAATCCGTCACCAGGAGTTCGGAATACCCGACTCCCAGAAGACAGGCCGGCCAACGGGCTCCCACTCGCCCAAGAATTGAGCTCGGTGGCGGAGAACTCGTCACCTACCACGGGGCCAGAAGATCGGTACACGATCGCCTTGGCTCCCGCTCCGAGAGCCAATCCGCGAGCAGTCAGGCTACGGCAATGGCCGCCATGCAGCGCCAGCTCGACGAAATGAAGGTGCTCCTAGAAACTGGGGCAGGAGCCAAGAGATCGATCGCCGGACCGAGTGAGCCGCTCGCGGCCCAGATAGAGCTCGCCCCCGTTCAACCGAAAATCGCTCCTCCTCAAACACCTCTATATGAGGGGAGATCGGATCCTGAGACTCATTTGAGAAAGTTCTGGATTTACATGACCGGATGTGGGGCATCGGACGCGACGAAGTGCCGAATGTTCCCATTGACATTGGGCGATCTTGCCCATAGGTGGTACATCTCACTGCCACCACGCTCGATCAACTGTTTTGAGAAACTGGCGAACGACTTCACGTCTTATTTTGTCGCCAAAGTTGCTCGGCCAGAAGGCCCCCACCGCATGATGAAGATCAGGCAGGGGAAGGACGAGCCCGACGAAGACTACATCGACCGGGTGGATGAAATAGTCCTCACTGGCGAACTCATTAGCGACGAGATCGCTCTCTACTCGGTCCTAGGGGGATTCTATGGCCATTCGCCCATGTTCAGGCACCTCACGAAGGACATCCCCCCAACCTACACGATCTTCCACGTCAGGGCCGCTGATTTTCTGGCTAGGCAGAGGATGCTCACCCTTCGCTTAGGCGAGGGATCTACCGGGGAAGGGAAGGCGCCATCTTCCATCCCGAGAAAGGCGGTCGCCAAGCCCATAAAGGCGGTCGCAAAGCCGCCCGGTGAATTCAAAACTTTCTAGGATGTGGAGGTTCACCTCCTCCGCAACCTCAATCTATCTTCGGCCCACATTTTCAATGCCATCAAGGGGCGCGAATGGATTAGCAAACCAAAGCCGATGAGGGACAACGGGAATCAAGACCGCATCAAATTTTGTGCCTACACAAGAGTACCGGCCACAACACCAGCCAGTGCTGCGACCTCCTCAGACAACTCTGGAGACTGTTTGAGGAAGGCAAGTTGGATAACTTGGTTACCAAGCCAGAACCCCGAGCAGATAGGACCGGGGGGCGCGATCGCCGACAGAACAACGGAATCCCTCCCAATCCGTTCGCCAGGATCGAGAAGAACAAGCCGGAATACCCTGACAAATCAATCCCCCCGATCAACCCTGGCGGCCGGATCAATATGCTTCAGGCGGGAGGTGGAAACCTCGGAGGCCTTTCCCCGGTTTCCACCATGTCGAACAGAAAGCGGAAGGTCGAATTGAGGGCGTTCGCCGGGGTCCATGTCGTGGTAACCCCAGAGCCGACCATCTCCAAATACGCGCTCATCACTTTCTCCAACAAGGATAGGGAGGGAGTGCAGTGCCCCAAAGAGGATGCATTGGTAATCAATGCATGTATCCTTGGGAAAATGGTCGATCGCGTGCTGGTTGACAATGGGAGCTTTTGCAATATCATATTCAAATCCGCTCTTGACCAGCTCGGCAACCTGACCAAGTTCATCAAGCCATTTGACACCGTGCTTCAAGGGTTTGGCGACAGCACAGTCCAAGCCTATGGAAGGATCAAGCTCTCTGTCGAGCTAATATGTTATTACGATCCCAAGGTTAGGATTACTAGGAACCTCAATTTTGTAATTATAGATAAGCCCAGCATATATAATGGGTTCCTAGGTCGCCCATTTCTAGAAACCTTTCGCCTCTTCTTTCTTTTACTGTATCAAATTCCCCACTGCCGACAGGACGGTCGGTACTGTAAAAGGAGACCAGCTAATGGCTAAGAAATGTTTGAATTACTCCTGTGTCGTAACTTCTTTCAACACTCCCCATACTATTTATAACATTGAGACGATCGACAATCAACCGATGGAGATCGACGAGCCAAGCACCTCGAACCAGCCCAACTCAGAGGACGGAATTTTACATCGATTGACGGACGACATCGAGCCAAGGATCGGTTTCGAGCCAAGCCTCGACATCGATCCAAGGATCGAGTCCGGAAATCGTTCCAAACGAGAAGCGACCGTCCCCATTGAAGAGTTGGAAAGTATAACGATAGATCCGGCTCGCCCGGAGCGGGAAGTACAGATCGGCACAAGCGTAGGCCTCGAGATAAAGGAGGATCTGATCAATTTACTACGTAAGAACATCGGAGTCTTTGCCTGGTCGCATCAAGATATGGTCGGCATAAGTCCTGAACACGCTTGCCACTATCTAAAGATCGACCCGGCAAGGAATCCTGTTCCCCAGAAACGTAGGAAATTCGGTCCTGAAAAGTACGCAACGCTCGACATAGAAGTCAAAAAGCTACTCGACAACAAACTAATCGGAGTAGCTACAAACGAGCCACAGTGGGTAGCCAATGCGGTGCTCGTCAAAAAGCCGAGCAACTCCTGGAGGTTATGCATCGACTTCACCGACCTCAACGCGGCATGTCCAAAAGACCACTTTCCGATGCCTCATATTGACCACTTGGTCGATAGCACGGCAGGTTGCGAAATGATGTCGTTCATAGATGCCTTTGCCGGGTACCATCAAATCCCAATGGCAGAGAAAGACATAAAACACACGTCGTTCCACACGGAAAAACACGTGTACTTTTTGGGTCCGAATGCCGTTCGGTCTGAAGAATGCAGGGGCGACCTACCAACGGCTAGTGAACGGGATATTCACCAATCAGATCGGCAAGACCATGGAGGTTTACATTGAAGACATCGTAGTCAAGATTCAAAAAGGAATATCACCTCAACGACCTTGCCGAGACGTTCGCCATCCTCGAGAAGTTCAATATGAAGCTGAACACCAAGAAATGCAACTTCGGGGTAAGCTCTGGAAAGTTCCTGGGGCACATCGTGAGCCAAAGAGGGATCGAGGCCAACCCCACCAAGATCCAGGCGATCCTCGACATGCAGGAGCCACGAAATGTCAAACAGGTGCAACGCCTCACAGGTTGTCTAGCTACCCTTAACCGTTTCATCTCTCGGCTCAGGGATAAAAGAAATCCATTCTTCGCCCATAAAGAACAAGAAGTTTGCATGGACAAAGGAGAGTCAAATAGCGTTCGCCAAAATCAAGGAATATATATCTAACCCCCAGATCTTGGCGAAGTCGATCCCCGGCGAAAAGATATTCCTTTACCTGGCGGCCTCAGAGGTCGCACTGAGTGCTATTTTAGTTCGAGCATAGGGGCAAGCCCACTTGCCGATCTATTTCGTTAGTCAAGCGCTCCATGATGCGGAAACGCGTTACACGCCCCTGGAGAAGATCGCCTACGCATTAGTCATGAGTGTTCGCAAGCTGAGGGCCTACTTCTTCGAACACCAAGTGGAGGTTCTGACGACTCTCCCTTTAAGGCAAGTTCTGCACCGGCCAGACACCAACGGGCGACTCCTCAAGTGGTCACTGGAGATCGCCCAATATGGTATCACATATGCTCCTCGCATGGCGATCAAAGGCCAAGCTCTGGCGGACTTCGTGGTGGAATTAACATTCCCTCCCAGTCAGGCCAGTCGGCCGCCATACAGAAGTCGTTGATGGCTCGGCAACCAACTCCCGAGCAGGGGCAGGGATTATCCTCATCAGCCCCGACGGCCAAAGTTTCACAAATGCTGTGCGTTTCGGGTTCTGTCCTACCAACAATGAATCCGAGTACGAAGCCTTGGTATGCGGGCTCGATCTAGCACTCGCCCTGGATATTCGCCGTCTCCACATTTTCATGGACTCCCTCTTGGTCGTGAACCAAGTCAAGGGAGAATATGAGGCGCGCGGCGAACAAATGATCAAATACCAAGAATTGGTCGCCGAAATGTGCACGAAGTTTGAAGAAGTGCTGATCGAACAAGTCCTGAGAGAGCACAACTCCCAGGCCGACGCCCTATCCAAACTAGGTCGTCAGATGGGGCGGCCGATTTCTCTAACATCCAAATCACGAAATCAACAAAGACGGCGATCGACAGAAGCCTGGTTATCACAGTTACCATCGCCGAAGAGAACTGGATGACTCTGTTTATTAAATACTTGAAGGACGGGACGGTCCCCGCCGATCGTATCAAAGCTCGCCAACTTCAGCTCCGTGCAACCAGATACACCCTATCGGACGACCGGCTTTACAAGCGAGCTTTCAGCCTTCCTCTCATCAACTGCATTACGCCGGAGGAAGGCCGACTCGTTTTAGAGAGATCCATGACGGGATCTGTGGAAATCATGCTGGAGGGCGAGCTCTCATCCACAAAACGACCAGACAAGGTTTTTTCTGGCCTACACTGCAAAAAGACGCGATCGCCTACGCCCGATCGTGTCACATGTGTCAAGTGATGGGCCCAAATATCAAGATCTCCCCCGAACAGCTCACGTCTATTTACAGCCCATGGCCGTTCGCCCAATGGGGCATCGAACTCATCGGTCCCTTGCCGACGGCGCCAGGGGGATGTAAATTTGCCATCGTGGGGGTCGATTACTTCACGAAATGGGCTGAGGCCGAACCACTCAACAAGATCGGCCAAGAACAAGTAATCAAGTTCATTGGGAAGAACATCATATGCCGGTTCGGTCTACCCCAGGCCATCATCTCCGACAACGGCAAGCAGTTCGATGGTTCGGAAGTCATGCAATTCTGCGAGAAATGGGGAATCAAAAAGTTGTTCTCGGCCCCCTACCACCCTCAGACGAATGGGCAGGTAGAAGTTGTAAACAAGATCCTCAAACACACGATCAAATAAAGACTCGAATCCAAACAGGGACGATAGGCGAGCGAGCTTCCGGATGTTTTGTGGTCCTACCGAACAACGACCCGAAACTCAACCGGCGAAACCGCGTTCGCCCTCGCCTTCGGAACAGAAGCAGTGATCCCTTCGGAGATCGCCATCCTCAGCCACCGAACTGAACAGGAAATGACGACGTACAATGATGTAGCCCGACGGATCGACTTGGATATGCTCGAAGAACGATGACTGACCTCAGAAATGAAGAACACAATCCACAAAGGAGATCCGAGAAATTCTTCAATTCGAAGGTCAAGGAAAGGCGATTCCAAGTGGGCGACCTGGTCCTCAAAAAGATCCAGACTCACACGGGAGTATTTGGCCCGAATTGGGAAGGCCCCTTCAGGATATCTAAATGGCTGACCGGAGGAGCCTATGAACTCCAGCACCCAGACGGCACTCTTGACCAATATCCCTGGAACGCCGTACACTTAAAGAAATACTACCAGTAAAAAATCTGTATTTAGTTACCCAATGAACAAAGAGTTTAATGAGATTCTTCGATCCCCTATATATGATTCGCCACGACAAAACAAACAAATAGAAAAGAGGACGACTCGATCGCCCTACAAGAGGTCGTAATCTAACCTGACTGACCTATGCAAGCGATCGCCCCTCCAAGCACAACGTATACCGTCGAGGATCGTCATTTAACATGGCGATCCGAGGTAGAAAAGTGCAGGCATGGTCCTGGAGGTCGATGGAACCGACGACTTCGTCCATGCAAGGTTCCTTTGGGCTGCGATCACTCGTCCTTCATTTAAATATGAGGAGGGAGTAGCCAAAGGACCCTCCAAACAAATCTGTGGACACGCTCGCCCGCCCTCAAATGTTCATCATCTAGCATGATGAACCCGGACAAGGCAACGCGTCCCTACCCCCGTCACAACGTATACCATCAAGGATTGCCATCTAACATGACGATCCGAGGTAGAAAAGTGCTAACAAGCCGTGGATGTGGAGTCGATTAATATGACGACGCCCCGTGCAAGGGCCCCTCTAGACCAAGATCGCTCGCCTTTCGTTTAAATACGAGGCGGGCGCAGCCTAACGGGGGACCCTCACAATAAAATGAGTCACGAGACAGACCAACAGGTGGAATGTTCCTCGCGCACAAGACACGATCATGGAGGTCGGTCCATCGAACTCCGCGAATGTGCACGGTTCCTCAAGGTCGAAACTATCGGCCTCCCTCGAGGAATCAACAAAACTGAAGATCGCAAGAAGCAAACTAAAGGTAGCCCACCAAACGTATTATTTTCGTTCCCTTACTTTCTCTAAGTAAACAAAAACAAGGGGCAAAGTAAACTAAAGGAGCTATTCACGCATGCGATCAGGAGGACAGAACCACATACGATCGGCTTTGTTCAAACACACACATGACGATCGATTTTGTTCAAGAAATTTACAAGTAAGAATTTTCAAGTGTACCAATTCATTCGGATCTATTCAGACAGTTGTGCAAAGTCGAAATAATGCAAAACATTCAGAGGAGGCGATCATACAAATAAGGCATCGGGTGCAATTGTGTAAACACTTGTGTAAATTCGTATGCAAACGTTCGGAGAGGCGATCGTACAAATAAAGAATCAGATGCAAAAAAGTAGTATTTTATTCCATTCAAATTGTTTGTACATACACGCCTGAAGGCCAAACAAGGAGAAACTGAAAATTACAAAGGAAAACAAATTGACTGCGGCCTCACTCAGGCCACCCCGATTGGCCTTCGCCTCCAGCAGGTGGATCGACACGCGCTTCCTCACCGGCTTCAGGATAAACAAGTTTATCCAGCGATGGATACCAGCTCAAATCGATCCCAAGGTCGGTGAGGTCGAGGATCGGCAGAGAGAAGTCCGGCTGCAAGGGATGCTCGAGCACGTAGGCTTTGAAGTTTTCGATCAGAGGGCCGATCTTGAGCCCTCCCTTCTTGGCAGCACGGATGGCGTCGGCGTAAGCCATGTAATATGCGAACTCGCCGACGTACTCCACGCTGAGGTAGGGATCGGTCTCGATCGCCTCTAACTTCTCCTTCAGCCCCGCGACTGTCTTGTCCGCATCCTTGAGCTCGGCTACCTTGGCAGCCATTTCCCCCTTCGACGACTCCAGCTCGCCGTTTAGCTGATCCACCACGACCTTCAATCCGATCAGCTCCTCCTGCGAGGCCACATGCAACCGACGAGCATCCGTCATCTGGTCGCGCATCCGATTGACCACCGACCAGGACCGGTCAAGCTCCTGCCTCATCCGGTCAAGGTCTTGTTTGGCTCGCTTGGACGTCTCAGCATACTCCTTCTCCATGGCCACAATCCTATCAGCGAACTCGGCATTCTGGTTCCGAGCAGCCTCAAGATCCAAATGGAGGCGAGCAGTAGAGGGCCGCCCCTCATAATCTTTAACAGCTTGAGCGGCCATTGTCGCCGCTTGGAGGGTCAGGGCAAGTGCCGCCTGCATGGCATATCCAGACCGCCGGCGCGCAATCGTGTCCAGATCGGTCATCCAAGCCTTCGGAAGAGAGGAGATGGCCCGGGAAATGTAGGAAGGGACGTCGATAGGATCGCGCGGGGACTTGCTCGCCAGGAAATCCAGCACCATCGGCGAGGTGTTCGGGTCGGCAAGACGGACCCTGCAACAAAAAAACAAAGGAGTTAGTACGCACCCTACACAAGTAGCTTAACTCAGAAAGATCGAACCAGTCTTACCTTGCGACCTTCTCGGGGTCACGGCCGAAATAGGGCTTGCCTCGCGGAGTCTCGGTGTCAGCGATCGCCGCAGTCTTTAGGAAGGCCGATGAGGCCGAAGACCCCTCCGCCATTGGAACAGCAGAGATAGGAGGCGCGGCAACCGGTGGCACTACAATGGACGCCTCCGCAGCAACAGTGGGCAGGGGCTCCTCCGGCCTCCGCCCCCTGCGGTTGCGCTAGAGCTGCTCCTTATCCCGAGCCTCCGGCTCGACGACCGGCGCTATAATAGGTCTCTCCTCAGGGATAGGACGGGATGTCATTGCAGGGGTACGACCCTCCTTCTTTCCTTGGCGGAGACGACTCAAAAGGCCGGGGTTCGACATTATAATCTCTCTCAGGGGCTCGTAGTAGCGGGGAAAGTGGATCTCTGTCAAAGAAGAAATTCAGCCAAGTTAGACATCTCTTCCAATCAGACGATCGTCAAGCAGAAAAGAGGAAGTAAAAATTCATACCTGGAACCTTCATGTGGCGAGGGAAGCGAAACAATCAAGCGCCCAACCAATGAGCTTCGTTGTTGACCGTGCGAACGTCGAGGTAGTTGTCCGGCAGACCGCGGATTCGCTCCCAGACGATCAAGAAGTCAAAAGGAAGGTCGCCGATCATTTGGAACAAGGAGCACAAAAGGAAACCAAATTAGATCAGTTCAAGGTGTATCCGAACAAAGGGAGAGTTAAAACCCTTACTCGGATTCCTCTCCCGAAAACTGGTGGGGATATCCAACTCATCCTCTGGTTTATCGATCGACGCCGACCTCCATGCTCCGCCGACCCAGCACCATTTTGCCAGGTCGCCCCGAACTTTGTTCGGCACCCCGAGGACTACCCTACCCATGCGACCCTGAATGTGATAGCCACCAATTGAACCCTTTTGCGCAGTTAGCTTGAAGAGGTAGTTCATTTCCAGCGTAGAAGGTAGACGGAACAACCGATGACCGCCAAAAAGTGTCAAGGTACTAATAATCTACAGCCAGGCGTTCGGCGTCAACTGGAGTGGTGCCACATTCCAGGCGGTCAGCAAGTATGACACGGCGAACGGCAACGGGAACCGCAAACTGGCATCCAGGATCAGTTCGTTGACAACGACCATACCCTCGGGAAGTTGGTCGGCGCGTTCGTTCTCCGAGGGCACATACAATGAGACATCAGAAGGGATATGAAATTTCGCCCTCCAGCGAATCATGTCCTTCCTGGTTACCGAACTCCGGATCTGACCGAGGGTCCACGGGGAGCGGTCAGCGGCCCGGAATGACGTCCGCTTCACGGGCTCATAGGGGTGGGCGACCGAGTATGCACCGAAGTCAAACTGAGGACGTGGTCCGGCCAGCCTCTCCATAAGTCCGGCGAATTCCAAAAAGGCTCGGCCAAACACCCTGTTCTGCTCCCAGTACAGCCTCACCGCCTCATCCTCGTCTACCGGCGAGCCCCTCTGTCCCGCCGCCGGCGCCGACCTTGCCGCATCAGCCTCATTGAAAAGCTCTTCAACCTCCGCGGGTGAAATTCCCGCACGAATGGCCTCGACGGCCGTCTCCATGTGAAGAGCCGCGGAGGTTTCTTCCCGGGCGGGCGAAGTCGCGGCGGCGGAAGAGCTACCCGCCTCGTACACATTAGATCCTCCTCCAGACATGTTCGAAGAGTAAAGGGGGAAGAGAATTTTTGTTCTTACGTAGAAAGAAAGTCGATTGGCGCAAGAAGCTTCAAGGAATTTCGGCAGAGTCTTCGTCTAAAGGCAATGGCGCATAAAGATCGAAACTTCAGTAGCCCCAGTCCTTTTATAGGCGATTTATACGCCTCGATGGCGATCGGCATAATGGTCAGGAGCCAGCTAAAGAAGACAGATGATGGGCAAGCGCCTAGCGTTCGACGTCCAAGGCGATCGTCTATTGGCATTTGGCGATCGCCTCTAATGGCCGACTGGAGACGATCGTCCCGTGCCACGTATGAATCCGACACCCATCAAAGTCTTCGAAGACCGAATCTCGGGTGAAGACCCACGTGCAGATCCGCAAAAGGCGCCACAGGATTAGGCCTTTTGACCCCAGCCTGTCACCACCTTCACACCTACCGACAGACCAGCCGAAAGGTGCAAAGTGGGTCCTCCCAAGACAGCGACTCAGGACGCGTGCAGACTTCTCATTGGCTCGCACATCTGGCTGCCAGCAGCAGCCGCGGACTTTAAAGAAACAGTCCCACGTGATGGGACGATCGCCCACCTTATTTTAATATAGGAAACGGCGGTCGCCCGCGATGGACAGGGAGGACCTAGCAACCTCTTCTCCTATAAATAGAAGGCCTCAAGCAGTGGCCAAAGGACGTCAATATACATTCACACAGTGCAAGGCATTCACAAAAATAGAGTGAAATACGTTAACAAAAGCACAGTTTACAACGTGAAAACAGAACACCAAAAGCAAATAATACAGAGAACTCCCCATCTTTGTAACAAGAACTCACAGAGCTTCAACTCTGAATCTTCCGGCAATCTTCAGCACTCGATAGCTAAGATAACTAGAGTCTTTACACTCATTGTAATTGTACTCTAACATTAATATCCGTACTCACTAGTATTCATATTAATAACATCTCGCGAGAGCATTCAAGCCCGGGACTAACAACCCCGACAAATCTTGTGTTATTTATTTCCTCACGGACGTGCTCTCGCACTTTGTTTGTTACTCGTCCATTCCAGCATATCATCTCCGGATAATATTTTAGGTAACAACAATAAGTTTAGAGATGATATTCCCAATATGGAACCTGTTTCGTATGGATGCTAATAGTCTTTGAATAATCCTCATGGTAATGATATATTCTTGGAGAACTTGAAGAATTGATAAAATGAAGCAGTTTAAATTATCGTTTTCAAAATGTTGATGATGTTCTTAGGAAGTTTTACCGGCATCATGATATTGGCAAATGATTACTTATCGTTGCTCTTGATGATTTTTATACACTATAACCATACGAATAAATTAAGAACGTCATAAAACGATAACTGATCGTAAGAATGAATTGAAGTTGGTATGAATCCTTGAAATGGAATGCGGATATATATATATATATATATATATATATATATATATATATATATAGAGAGAGAGAGAGAGAGAGATGGTTGAACTAATCGTATTGAAACTAGGATGTCATTCCATTGAACTAGATATCGATAGTTATGAGAATATGTTATTGAATGGATTGTATCCCTTACAAGGTTGATTGTTTCGAGCGATTATTACTAATCATGGACCGTCCGTTCGTTTGTCAAGGAAGGAGTATTCCCGTCTTCGAATTGAGGCAAGTTATCTTGCTTGGTTATGACGATAATTGGAATTCGTGTGAATGTTATACATTTCATCTATACGTGTTGCTTTATGAATATATGATTCATAATGAGATGTCGTGTTGACTCTTGTCTATCGTTTATGGTGGGATTGTATTCCCAAGTTCATTTTGATATCGTTGGTCTTGTTGATCATAGTTTATCGCTTTGGTATCTTGATCCCCGTTGGATGAGTAATTTGTTGAGTTTCGTTGTCATGTTGTATCGTGAGATATCTGGAATCATATCTGCGTGCCAATTGGTTATTATGTAGGATTTTTAGCCAGGCACAGATGGTTGTGCGTTGAATGTTTCCGTGTTTGGACTGTGCACACGAGATGTTACTTCGTGAGGCTAATTAGGTACATGTCCCATGTATATCCTGGATTCCGTATACGGGATGGACATGTGCACGGACACATTTCCGGATTGGGCGTACTGTGATGTCCTTCTTGAGCCATAATGTTTGGTCGTTTATACTCCATGTATGATTGGGTATGATTCGACAGTTTGACGATTGGTTGTTCATACGCCAGAGGGGTATGTTAGACGACCGGATTGTTTCTATTGAGATCCAGTGTATATGAATTGTATAACATCTTGAGAATCATTATCATGTATATCTGACCCTGTGGTTTTGGGCGAAATACTTGTGTTATATTTTAGGTCGAGGCAAGGCTATGGCGCAGGGAGAGCATAGTGGCGGCGAAGGGTTTGCAGGATACTAGTTCAGGGCCCCCGAGTCTATTTTATTCAGTTGTATTTTAGACCATGTATTGGTATTAATCTGCTTTGTTGTAACTCATTTTAAACTTTGTTAGTACTTTAAATATATTCCATCTCCATATAGTTTATATTAACATTTCAGATCCTGTGTGTGTGTGTGTGTGGCATTTAAGTAATATGGTGTATGAACCTCTCGTCGAGGTGATGAATATTAAATTGTGGTTCGGTACCACATTTGTGATTTAATCGAATTAAGATGATATTTTTGGTATCGCCTGGTGGGTCCCAGTGTGGGGTCCACGGCACTATAATGCCGCCTATGGGGTGTTACATTATATGGTATCGGAGAACGTTTTTAAGAGTCGTTGTGAAATGAACTAGTATCAAGAGACCTTCGTGTCACGTGTGACCTGTGCAAGCGACTGACCCTACGAGCCAAATACGATATGTACTTTACGAGCTATGATTTAATTACTGACATGATATTGATATCGGAATGGATCTCTTTGTTGATCTTGATATTTCGAGGATCTGTGGCAGGATTTATCTGATTGATAATTCGAGGTAAATTCTGGATTGATTATGTAATTGAATTTGTTCTACACGACGTCGATATGATATTCTGTGTGGCACTAGTAGTATCGATAATTCATTATGAATTGTTTTCCTGAATATGTAATTCCTTGTTGCTATTAACTTAGCATGAGTTTTGATTGGTCATAAAGACGGTCATGAACTGTGATCATGGTTATTATTGTTGTTTGGTTCTTTTAGTATGGAAAGAAATTTGAGAGGCCGTGGCAGAGGGGGACGAGGCTGCGGAAGAGGCCGAATCCTAAGACCATGAGCCAACACGCGTGCGAATGTGGAGCAGAGTTCCGCAGGCAGTGATTCGCCTTCTAGGAACCAACCGCACCACACTGGACATGAGGATGTGCGTGTCAATCCTTACGTTGTTATACAGGGCATGATGGCTCAGATGACCCAGATGGGTCAATTAATGGAAGCTACGCAGAGAGCTACTACTGGCCAACAGCAGGGGCCTCATCCACCTCGTGTACATGGCGGACCCGTGAGTTGGATCATCAGCGACATCTCTCGCCAGCGACCCCCTACTTTTGAAGGCTCCTCTGAGCCTGCTGATATTGTACATTGGATTGAACATTTTGAGCAATTGTTCGAGATGGTGGAGTGTCCAGAAGAGAACCGAGTATCTATGGTGGCTTATTACCTTAGAAAGAGCGCCCACACCTGGTGGCTATCTGTGAGACCGGCCGATGGTTTATGCAACTGGGATGAATTCGAGAATCTCATGTTGGACCGTTACTACCCAGCTCCGCTCCGCGAGGCAAAGCTATCAGAATTGCTGAATCCAGACCCGTCCGACGATGATGATGTGTTACTGATTGCTGATAAATTCCAGGCGCTTCTCCCGTTCGCTTCGACCATTGTTCGAACGGAAGCTGATAAAATCAAGTACTTCCTTAAGAGATTGAAACCCCGAATGAGGATGCAGTTACTTAATCACCACTGCACGAGCCTACCGGAGTTTATTGAAAGGGCCCATGATTATGAACTTACCTTGAAGGAGATCTCTAAGAAGCAGCCTCAATCTTCCAGCAAGAGGTCGAGGAACCAGAACCAAACTGAGGGTAACCAGGGGACATTCAAGAAACCCCAGTCCGGACCAACTTTCTCGGAGCGGCAACCTGCGACGTCAAAACCAGCAGGATCACATTCTCGAGCGGCCAGTTCGTCTATTGTATGTTTCAACTGTGGGGAGCAGGGTCACATCCTCACCAAATGCACTAAACCGGCCGTCGTATGCCTTACTTGTGGGATTTCAGGGCACCGTGCTCGTTTTTACAGGAGTGGACCGGGACGTACTCTAGTGGCCTCACATGTTCCAGTTCAGTCTTCTGTCCAGGATCGTGTACCTCCGTCCACTTCTTATCAGACTACTGGGGTAAACTGAGGGATGGGCTGTGGAAACCAAGCTGGTACATCTGTTACCGGAGCTGCAAAACCCAGTGTCTACGAGATGAAGAAGGCTGACGATCCCGAAGCCAGCATGATTGCAGGTACTCTCGAGATCCGATATCAGCCTGTCTATGTTCTTTTTGATACTGGTGCTTCACACTCCTTTCTATCTGTTTCTTGTCTGAGTCGTTTCCAATTAGATCATGTACCAATTGTGAAACTTATGTAATTGGTCTACCCAATGGTAGAAGAATTTTTGGGAATCATGAAGTGCAGAACCGTCCGATTCTCATGAACGACCGTGAGTGGTTGTCAAATTTAATTGTGGTCGATTTACCTAAAGATGATGTGATCTTGGGTATCGATTGGATGGATCTTCATGATGCCATACTTCGTGTCCGCAAGCGGATAGTGACCGTCATCTGACGATGGTGTTGAGTATATTTTTCAGGGTGACAATCCCATCCGTTCCCGGAGAGTCATCAGCGCTATGAAAGCAGTAAAACTACTTTATAAAGGGTGTATTGGTTATTGGTGTTACATGACCAAAACAGCGGATCGACCAGTTGAGTTGGCCGATATTCCGGTAGTCCGAAACTACCCACATATATTTCCATATGAGTTGCCCCGCTTTTGAAAGCACCGTATCGTATGGCTCTGACCGAGATGCAGGAGTTGAAGAACCAGCTCGTGGAGTTGACTGAGAAGGGCTATATTCGACCTAGTGCGTACCCTTGGGGAGCACCAATGCTATTTGTACGGAATAAAGACGGATCTTTGCGTTTGTGTATTGATTACCGTGAGCTGAATAGGGTAACTATCAAAAACAAATATCCATTGCCTCGTATTGATGATTTATTGGATCAACTGCAAGGAGCTGCTGTGTTTTCTAAGATCGACTTGAGGTCCGGGTATCATCAGTTGAGGATTCGAGAGTCTGACATTTCGAAGACCGCTTTTCGTACTCGCTATTGGCATTATGAGTTCGTAGTGATGCCTTTTGGACTGACTAATGCACCGGCGATATTCATGGAGTTGATGAATCGGGTCTTTATTAATTATCTGGATCGCTTTTGTAATATCCGACAGTAATTCTTATCTACTGTTGTATTATTATGATAATTTGAGCACTGTTGTAATTATGTTACATTCAGTTAATGTTTATTAATACCGGGATACATCAGAATAGACTTGATTATGAGTATTATTCACATTGTGGTTGATTTTTTGACGTGGCGTAGATTGTTGCATTTTTTGGGATAGATTTTTGGTGTGTTTAATGTACGCTAAGGCCTTAACCTAACGTACGCTAGATTGTTAGATTTACGTATGTAATGGTATGCTGGTTACGTACGTAATGCTTGGGAATCTTATCTGATCTCACTTTCGGCGTGGGGGGTGGACATGATTCGGATAAATGGCCTTTTCGAGGCAGCCAAGTTGACACATATTACGTACGTAATGCTCTGGTCCATAACGTACGTAATGATGTTAGTGTTTTGAGACAGTAACATCTGGAGACATAATACGTACGTAACACTTTCAGTGTAGCGTACGTAAAGGGGTTAACGTATGTTATCTTCATGCGATAACGTACGTAACAAGCTGTGCAGTTTATAAAAAGACAGCTTGTGTCTTTCATTTGCACGTCTAAACTCCAAATTATCTCTCCAACAATCGTCCCTCTGCCTCACTAGACTGATTCTACACCCTTTCAACATGTGTTTGAGCTTTGCATCTTGGATTGGAGCTTGTTGATTGGGAGTTTAGAGTTGTTTCTTGAAGCTTGGAGTGTGTTCTTGTGGTTTGGTGATTTGTTCTTCGTTTCTGAAGTTATGTGTACGATTCTACTCTATATTTTCATGGTTATGATGTTAGTGTTGTGGTATACTGCACCTAGAGTTGAATTAATCAAGTAAAACATGTTTGTAGTTAAGCTTTATAACACTTATTGATGAAAATGGTAACCAAGGGTTTGGAATGAGGTGTTCTTGATATTTTGATGATAATGGTCATGTTTAAATGAATCAAACTCTTCCTGTTAGATTGTTAACATCATTAAGAGAATAATAATCATTAGCTTATTCATAGTTAAGTTAATTGATGAAAGTGTTGTCATAAAATGTGAACACCTTGTTGAATGTTAGAAGATTAGTGTGATGATTCTTGAACCTAGGCTAGGTTAAATCATAGATGATGATAGTGGATTCTCCAGGTTAATAAGGGGTCGTAAGGATGGTGTTAATAATCTTCATGATTATGATGTAATCTTATAACTAAATAAATTTAGTATAACCTTACTGTAGCCTACCTTATTCAATCTAAATTTGATGTAGTGATGAACAAAGTTGTGCAGATTATCACTTCCAACATTTGTGATGTTCTTGGAAAGTTTAAACAACATAAGATGTTATTAACAAACATGAATGATTGTTTAACATGTTCTTTATAAATCCTTATTCATAAGAACCATGCGAATTTTTGAGAATGTCTTGTAAACCGATCATAAGAATGAATTGAGGAAAACAAAGTTCTTGGAATAGAATTTTGATATCTTGAGATAGTTGAACTATTCAAATTGAATCTAGGGTGTCGTCCCCCTGAATTCGATATCAATGATTATATGGATGTGTTATTGAGTTAAGTGTATTTCATTCAAGGTCGATTGTTCGCGTAGCCGATATTAGTCGAAGACCGTCCGTTCGTTCGACAAGGGAGGATTATTCTCGTCTCCGTAGTGAGGCAAGTTATCTTGCTTGGTTATAATGATGATTAGATTCTTGTGATGATTATACATTTCGTGTATATGAAACGCTTATGAATTTGTGACTCGTAACTTGATATTGTTCTTGACGTTGTTCCGTTTTTCATCATGGGATTGCATTCCCAAGCCCGTCACTTTGAATCGTTGATCTTGTTGGTCCTTATTGTCACTTCGGTGAGTTTCTTGATCCTTAATCGGATATGTGATTTGTTGAATTAGTTGTCATGTCGTATCGTGACATATCTGGAATTATATCTGCGTGCCGATTGGTTATTGTGTAGGATTTTTAGCCAGGCACTTATATAGTCATACGTGGATGTTTTCCGTATTGGACTGTGCACACGAGACGTAGTTGATAAGGCTAATTAGGTACATTGTCACACGTATATTCTGGATTCCGTATACGGGGTGGACATGTACACGGACACATTTCCGGATCGAGCGTACTGTAATGTCCATCTTGAGCCATATTGTTTGATCGTTCATAATTCACGTATGATTGGATATGTTCGACGGTTTGTGACTGATTGTTCATACGCCCGAGGGGTATGTTCAATAGTCGGGATGTTTTCTTGAGATCTAATATATGTGAATTGTATAATGTCGGGAGAATCGTTTATCATGTATATCTGATCATTTGTTTTGGGCGACATACTTGTGTTGTATTTTAAGTCGAGGTAAAGGCAAGGCATGGGAATAGCATGGTGACGGCGAAGGGTTCGAAGGATACTAGTTCGGGGGGCCCAAGTCTTTTGTGTCCGGTTATGTTCAAACCATGTAATGTTGCTTTAATTCCTCTTTATTTAAACTATTGTCCGGTTGTATTAATATTTGAAGTATATTCCATATCCATATGGTTGATACTTGTATTTCGGATCCTGTGTATCATTAGGCCATTGGCCATACTATTAATAAACTCCTAATCGGAGTAATGACTATTTATTGTGGTTCGGTATCACAAGTTAATACTTATTTAATCTGTATTTTTGTATCGCCTGGTGGGTCCCAGTGTGGGGTCCACGGCACTGTAATAGCCGTCTTTTTGGGGTGTTACCGAAGATGGTATCAGAGAGTGTTGTTTTATTTTTAAGAGTCGTTGTGAAATGAACTAGTATCAAGAGACCTTCGTGTCACGTGTGACCTGTGCAAGCGCCTAACCCTACGAGCCAAATATGGTATGTACTTTATTAGCCATATTTAATTACTGGCATGATATTTATATCGGAATGGATCTCTGTTGATATTGTTATTTCGAGGATCTGTGGCAGGATTTATCTGATTGATAATTCGAGGTAAATTCTGGATTGATTATGTGATTGAAATTGTTCGACTCAATGTCGATATGATATTCTGTGTGACACTCGTAGTGTCGATAATTCATTATGAACTGTTTTCTTGAATATGTAATTCCTTGTTGATATTAACTTAGCATGCATTTTGATTGGTGTCTTGAACTGTACTTATGGTTATCATTATGGTTTGATTCTTTCAGTATGGAAAGAAATCTAAGAGGCCGTGGCAGAGGGGGACGAGGCCGCGGAAGGGGCCGAATCCCGATACCACGAGCCAACAGGCGCGCGAATGTGGAGCATAGTTCCGCAGGCAGTGATTCGCCTTCTAGGGACCAATGGCACCACACTGGACGCGAGGATGCGCGTGTCGATCCTTACGTTGTGATGTAGGGCATGATGGCTCAGATGACCCAGATGGGTCAATTAATGGAAGCTATGCAGAGAGCTACTACCGACCAGCAACAGGGGCCTCATCCTCCACCTCCTGTTCATGGCGGACCTATGAGTCGGATCATCAGCGACATCTCTCGCCAACGACCCCCGACTTTTGAAGGCTCCTCTGAGCCTGCTGATATTGTACATTGGATTGAACACTTTGAGAAATTATTCGAGATGGTGGACTGCCCTGAAGAGAATCGCGTCTCCGTAGCATCTTGCTATCTTATCAAGGGCGCCCACACCTGGTGGCTTTCAGTGAGGCCAGCTGATGGTGTGTATACTTGGGAGGAATTTAAAAACCTCATGTTAGATCGTTACTATCCAGGGCCACTCCATGAGGCCAAGCTGTCAGAATTGCTGAACCCGGACCCATCTAAAGACGATGATGTACTATCTGTTGCCGAGAAATTTCAGGCACTTCTTCCTTTCGCCTCGTCGATTGTCCGAACGGAGGCTGATAAGATCAAATATTTTCTCAAGAGGCTTAAACCCCGAATGAGAATGCAGTTGTTGAATCACCACTGTACGACCCTACCGGAGTTCATCGAGAAAGCTATGGAATACGAACTTACCGCAAAGGAGATTTCCAAGAAGCAACCACAGTCCAACAACAAGAGATCCAGGAACCAGAACCAGACTGACAGTAACCGGGGAACATTCAAGAAGCCCCCGTCGTTGTCGAACCCTTCTGAACGACCACCCATGGCATCAAAGCCAGCCGGATCGCACTCTCAAGCGGTCAATTCATCTGTTGTGTGCTATAACTGTGGGGACCAGGGGCACATCAACTCCAAATGCCCGACGCCGGCCGTCGCATGCCATACTTGTGGGAAGAATGGGCATTGTGCTCGTTACTGCAGGAATGGACCGGGACGTGATCCAGTAGCATCTCATACTCCAGTTCAATCTTCTGTCCAGGACTGGGTACCTCCTTCCGCTTCTTATCAGACTACCGGGGAAAACAGATGGATGGGCCGTGGAAACCAAGCTGGTACATATGGTGTCGGAGCTGCGAAACATAGGATTTACGAGATGAAGAACGCAGACGATCCCGAAGCCAGCATGATTGCAGGTACTCTCGAGATCCGATCTCAGGCTGTCTGTGTTCTCTTTCATACTGGTGCTTTGCACTCCTTTTTATTTGCTTCTTGTTTGAGTTGTTTGCAAATAGATCATGTTACCAATTGTGAACCTTATGTAATTGGTCTACCCGATGGTAGAAGGATTGTTGGGATCGTGAAGTGCAGAACTGTCCGATTCGCATGAACGACCGTGAGTGGATGTCAAACTTAATTGTGGTCGATTTGCATAAAAATGATGTAATCTTGGGTATCGATTGGATGGATCGTCATGATGCCATACTTAGCATCCGCAAGCGGATAGTGGCCATCACATCTGACGATGGTGTTGAGTGTATTTTTCAGGGTGATAATCCCAGACGTTTCGGGAGAGTCATCAGTTCTATGAAAGCAGTGAAACTGCTTAATCAAGGGTGTATTGGTAATTGGTGTTACATGACCAAAACAGCGGATCAACCAGTTGAATTGGCCGATATTCCAGTAGTACGGGACTACCCAGATGTATTTCTAGACGAGTTTACAGGCTTACCTTCACATCAAGAGGTAGAGTTTACTATTGAATTAGAGCCAGGTACGTCCCCGCTTTCGAAGGCACCGTATCGTATGGCTCTGACCGAAATGCAGAAGTTGAAGAACCAGCTTGAAGAGTTAACTGAGAAAGGCTATATTCGACCTAGTGCGTCCCCTTGGAGAGCACCAGTGCTATTTATACGAAAGAAAGATGGATCTCTGTGGTTGTGTATCGATTACCGTGAGCTGAATAGGGTAACCATCAAGAACAAATACCCATTGCCGCGTATTGATGATTTGTTGGATCAACTTCAGGGAGATGCTGTGTTTTCTAAGATCGACTTGAGGTCCGGATATCATCAGTTGAGGATTCGAGAGTCTAACATTTCGAAGACCGCTTTTCATACTCGCTATGGACATTATGAGTTCGTAGTGATGCCTTTTGGACTGACTAATACACTGGCTGTATTCATGGAGTTGATGAATCGGGTTTTTATTAATTATCTGGATCGCTTTGTAGTCGTTTTTATTGCGAAATTCTGATTTACTCTCATGACCATGAAGAGCATGAACGTCATCTCCACCAAGTTCTCGATGCGTTGAGGCGGGAACAGCTTTACGGGACGTTTTCTAAATGTGAATTCTGGATGTCTGAGGTTATCTTTGTTGGGCATGTGATATCAGCCGAAGGGGTGAGAGTAGACCCACTGAAGACAGAAGCTATCCGAGACTGGCTACCTCCAAAGAACGCAAAGGAAGTACGCAGTTTCCTGGGTCTAGCAAGTTATTACCGATGGTTCGTGGAAGGTTTTTCCAAGATTGCGCAACCGATGACTAACTTGTTGAGGAAGGATAAAAAAAGTATTTGTGGTCAGAGGCATGTCAACAAAGTTTTGATGAACTCAAGAGTCGATTGATTTCAGCACCTGTTTTGGTTCTACCAAAAGGAACTGAAGGATTCATGGTATATAGTGACGCGTCGAGACAGGGACTTGGATGTGTACTGATGCAGGAAGGGAAAGTGATTGCCTATGCATCGAGACAATTGCGACCCCATGAAGTTAACTATCCGACCCATGATTTGGATCTAGCAGCCATGGTGTTTGCTTTGAAAATCTGGCATCACTATCTGTATGGAGTTACCTGTCAGATCTTTACTGATCACAAGAGCCTGAAGTACATTTTTACTCAGAAGGAGTTGAACATGAGGCAGAGAAGGTGGCTAGAACTGATCAAAGACTATGATATTGAGATCCTCTATGATCCGGGCAAAGCAAATGTGGTTTCCGACGCCTTGAGTCATAAGACAGTACAGGAACAGATGCTTGCCCGCTTGACAGTTCAGAGAGAATTTTAGTTGGAGTTCGTGAGGCCGGAAATTGAAGTCTGGTTACAGCGTATTCAGGGGCAGCTCTGCACACTTGAGATTTCATCATCTATTAATGGTATAATCAGATCAAAACAGGTTACAGACCCATTCTTATCTCGAGTTCAGGATGAAGTAACTCAAGGGAAAGCCCCTGGATTTGTGATCCACGGGGATGGATTGATACGCTTCAAGATCGAGTTGTGTACCCGCAGACGAAGAGTTGAGGAATTCTATCATGACAGAGGCCCATGTTACCCCGTACTTTATTCACCCGGGGTCTAGTAAGATGTATAAGGATTTGAAGCAAGGTTATTGATGGGGGAATATGAAACGTGAGGTTGCAGAATTTGTTTCAAGATGTTTTACCTGTCATCAAGTTAAGATTGAGCATCAACGACCTGCAGGAATGCTGAAACCGATCCCGATTCCTGAGTGGAAATGGGAGGACATATCAATGGATTTTATCACTAGCTTGCCGATGAGTTGTCGAGGGATGAATACAATTTGGGTGATTATGGACCGTCGAACCAAATCAGCCCACTTTTTGGATATTAAAGACACATGGGGACACGAGAGATTAGCCCAGCTGTTTATTAAAGAGATTGTAAGGTTACATGATACCCCCAAGAGTATTGTATCGGATCGTGATGGGCGATTCGTGTCACACTTCTAGAAAGCAGTTCATCGTGCGATGGGTACGCAGTTGAACTTCAGTACGGCATTTCATCCGCAGACTGATGGCCAGTCTGAAAGGACTATCCAAACTCTAGAGGATATGTTGAGGGCGTGCGCTCTTGATTGGAAGGATGATTGGGAAGCCCAACTACCTTTGCTGGAATTCACTTACAATAATAGTTGGCACGCTTCGATTCAGATGGCACCTTATGAAGCATTGTATGGCCGTCGTTGTAGGTCTCCCTTGTGTTGGGATGACCTGTCTAAATCTTCGGGTGCAGAACCTGATATATTGTTAGCAGCCCGTGAGAAGATCGCCCTGATTAGGAGTCGTTTGTTAATGGCTTAAAACCGACAGAAGTCTTACGCAGACAACCGTCGACGACCGTTTGAGTTCGAGGTTAGCGATCATGTGCTAATGAAGGTGTCCCCTACTCGAGGTGTTTTTCGTTTTGGGAAGAGAGGCAAGCTGAGTCCGAGGTATATCAGGCCGTTTGAGGTTTCGGAACGAGTAGGCGATCTGGCCTATCGTCTGGCGTTGCCACCAGCTCTGAGTCGGATTCATAATGTGTTTCATGTCTCCCAGTTGAGGAAATATGTTGCTGATCCGAGTCATATATTTCAGTTCGATGAGATCGAGATAGCGGAGGATCATTCGTACGAGGAGCGTCCCGTACAGATACTTGAGAGGAGGATCAAACAATTGCGGAATAAGACGATTCCACTACTGAAGGTTCAGTGGTCACGACACGGGATCGAGGAGGCTACGTGGGAGACGAAGAGAAGCATGCGAGAGAAGTATCCCGAGTTGTTTACCCCTTAGTTTCAAGGACGAAACTCCTTTTAAGGGGGGAGTATGTAATATCTGACAGTAATTCTTATCTACTGTTGTATTATTCAGATAATTTGAGCACTGTTGTAATTTTGCTACATTCAGTTAATATTTATTGATGTCGGGATACATCAGAATAGACTTGATTATGACTATCATTCACATTGTGGTTGATTTCTTGACGTGGTGTAGATTGTTACATTTTTTGGGATAGAATTTTGGTGTGTTTAACGTACGCTAAGGCCTTAAACTAACGTACGCTAGATTGTTATCTTTACATATGTAATGGTATGCTGGTTACGTACGTAATGCTTGGGAATCTTATCTGATCTCACTTTCGGCGTGGGGGGCCGGACATGATCTGGATAAATGGCCTTTTCGAGGCAGCCAAGTTGACACATATTACGTACGTAATGCTCTGGCCCATAAAGTACGTAATGATGTTAGTGTTTTGAGACAGTAACATCTGGAGACATATTACGTACGTAACACTTTCAGTGTAGCGTACGTAAAGGGGTTAACGTATGTTATCTTCATGCGATAACGTACGTAACGAGTTGTGTAGTTTATAAAAAGACAGCTTGTGTCTTTCATTTGTACGTCCAAACTCCGAATTTTCTCTCCAACAATCGTCCCTCTGCCTCACTAGACCGATTCTACACCCTTCCAACTTGTGTTTGAGATTTGTATCTTGGATTGGAGTTTGTTGATTGGGAGTTTAGAGTTGTTTCTTGAAGCTTGGAGTGTGTTCTTGTGGTTTGGTAATTTGTTCTTTGTTTCTGAAGGTATTTGTAAGATTTTACTCTATATTTTCGTGGTTATGATGTTAGTGTTGTGGTATAATACACCTAGATTTGAATTAATCAAGTAAAACATGTTTGTAGTGAAGCTTTATAACACTTATTGATGAAATTGGTAACCAAGGGTTAGGAATGAGGTGTTCTTGATATTTTGATGATAATGGTCATGTTTAAATGAATCAAACTCCTCCTGTTAGATTGTTAACATCATTAAGACAATAATAATCATTAGCTTCTTCATAGTTAAGTTAATTGATGAAAGTGTTGTGATAAAAGGTATTAGAACACCTTGTTGAATGTTAGAAGATTAGTGTGATGATTCTTGAAGCTAAGCTAGGTTAATTCATAGCCGATGATAGTGGATTCTCCAAGTTAATAAGGGGTTGTAAGGATTGTGTTAATAATCTTCATGATTATGATAAAATCTTATAACTAAATGAATTTAGTATAACCTTATTGTAGCTTACCATATTCAATCTAAATTTGATGTAGTGATGAACAAAGTTGTGCAGATTATCACTTTCAACATTTGTGATGTTCTTGGAAAGTTTAAACAACATAAGATGTTATTAACAAACATGAATGATTGTTTAACATGTTCTTGATAAATCCTTATTCATAAAAACCATGCGAATTTTTGAGAATGTCTTGTAAACCGATCATAAGAATGAATTGAGGAAAACAAAGTTCTTGGAATAGAATTTTGATATCTTGAGATAGTTGAACTATTCAAATTGAATTTAGGGTGTCGTCCCCTGAATTCGATATCAATGATTATATGGATGTGTTATTGAGTGAAGTGTATTTTATTCAAGGTCAATTGTTCGCGTAACCGATATTAGTCGAAGACTGTCCGTTCGTTCGACAAGGGAGGATTATTCTCGTCTCCGTATTGAGGCAAGTTATCTTGCTTGGTTATAATGATGATTAGATTCTTGTGATGATTATACGTTTCGTGTATATGAAACGCTTATGAATTGTGACTCGTAACTTGATATTGTTCTTGACGTTGTTCCGTTTTTCATCATGGGATTGCATTTCCAAGCCCGTCACTGTGAATCGTTTGATCTCGTTGGTCCTTATTGTCACTTCGGTGAGTTTCTTGATCCTTAATCGGATTTGTGATTTGTTGAATTCGTTGTCATGTCGTATCGTGACATATCTGGAATTATATCTACGTGCCGATTGGTTATTGTGTAGAATTTTTAGCCAGGCACTTATATAGTCATACGTGGATGTTTTCCGTATTGGACTGTGCACACGAAACATAGTTCGTGAGGCTAATTAGGTACATTGTCACACGTATATTCTGGATTCCGTATACGGGGTAGACATGTACACGGACACATTTCCGGATCGGGCGTACTATGATGTCCATCTTGAGCCATATTATTTGATCGTTCATAGTTCATGTATGATTGGATATGTTCGACGGTTTGTGACTGATTGTTCATACGCCCGAGGGGTATGTTCAATAGTCGGGATATTTTCTTGAGATCTAATATATGTGAATTGTATAATGTCGGGAGAATCGTTTATCATGTATATCTGACCCTGTGTTTTGGGCGAAATACTTGTGTTGTATTTTAGGTCGAGGCAAAGGCAAGGCATGGGAAGAGCATGGTGACGGCGAAGGGTTCAAAGGATACTAGTTCGAGGGCCCCGAGTCTTTTGTATCCGGTTATGTTTAAACTGTGTAATGTTGCTTTAATTCTGCTTTATTTAAACTATTGTCCGGTTGTATTAATATTTGAAGTATATTCCATCTCCATATGGTTTATACTTGTATTTCGGATCCTGTGTATCATAAGGCCGTTGGCCATACCATTAATAAACTCCTAATTGGAGTAGTGACTTTTTATTGTGGTTCGGTATCATAAGATAATACTTATTTAATCTGTATTTTGGTATCGCCTGGTGGGTCCCAGTGTGGGGTCTACGGCACTGTAATAGTCGCCTTTTTGTGGTGTTACAGCTTTGCAGTTGTTTTTATTGACGACATTCTAATTTACTCTCGTGACCATGAAGAGCATGAACGTCATCTCTATCAAGTTCTCGATCAGTTAAGTCAGGAACAGTTTTATGGGAAATCTTCCAAATGTGAATTCTGGATGCGTGAGGTTATTTTTCTCGGACATGTGATATCAGCCGATGGGGTGAGAGTAGACCCACAAAAGACCGAAGCTATATGAGACTGGATACCTCCAAGAACATGAAGGAATTTCGCAGTTTCCTGGGTCTAGCAGGTTATTACCGACGGTTCGTGGAAGGTTTTTCCAAGATTGCGCAACTAATGACTAACCAGTTGAGAAAGGATAAGAAGTATTCGTGGACAGAGGCATGTCAGCAAAGTTTTGATGAACTCAAGAGTCGGTTGATTTCAGCACCTGTTTTGATTATGCCAAAAGGGACGTAAGGATTCATAGTGTATAGTGACGCGGTGAGAGAGGGCCTGGGTGTTTGTTGATGCAGGAAGGGAAGGTGATTGCCTATGCATCGAGACAGTTGCAACCCTATGAATTTAACTATCCGACCCATGACTTGGAACTAGCAGCCGTAGTTTTTGCTTTGAAAATCTGGCGTCAATATCTGTATGGAGTTACTTGTCAGATTTTTATGGATCACAAGAGCCTGAAGTACATTTTTACCCAGAAGGAGCTGAACATGAGGCAGAGAAGGTGGATAGAGCTAATCAAGACTATGATATCGAGATCCTTTATCATCCGGGTAAAGCAAATGTGGTTGCCAGAAATTGAAGTCTGGTTACAGCATATTCAGGGACAACTCTGCACACTTGAGATTTCATCATCCCTTGATGATAGAATCAGATCAAAGTAGGATACGGACCCATTCTTATCTCGAGTTCGGGATGAAGTAACTCAAGGGAAAGCCCCTGGATTTGTGATCCATGAGGATGGATTGATACGCTTCAGGAATCGATTTTGTGTACCCGCAGACGAAGAGTTGAGGAACTCTATCTTGAGAAAGGCTCATGCTACCCCATACTCCATTCACCCGGGGTCCAGCAAGATGTATAAGGATTTGAAGCAATGTTATTGGTGGGGGAATCTGAAGCGTGAAGTTGTAGAGTTTGTTTCGAGATGTTTAACCTGTCAGCAGGTTAAGATTGAGCATCAGCGACCCGCGTGAATGCTGAGACCGCTCCCGATTCCTGAGTGGAAATGGGAGGATATATCGATGGATTTTATCACTAGTTTACCGACGAGTCGTCAAGGGATGAATACGATTTGGGTGATTGTGGACCGTATGATCACATCAGCCCACTTTTTGGAGATTAAGGACACATGGGGACCCGAGAGATTGGCCCAGCTATTTATTAAAGAGATTGTAAGGTTACATGGTACCCCCAAGAGCATTGTATCGGATCAAGACGGGTGACTCGTGTCACACTTCTGGAAAGCAGTTCATCTTGTGATGGGTACGCAATTGAAGTTCAGTACAACATTTCATCCGTAGACTGACGGTCAGTCTGAAAGGACTATCCAAACCCTAGAGGATATGTTGAGGGCATGCGCTCTTGATTGGAAATTGGGAAGCCCAACTGCCTTTGGTGGATTCACTTACAATAATAGTTGGCACGCTTCGATTCAGATGGCACCTTATGAAGCATTGTATGGCCGTCATTGTAGGTCTCCTTTGTGTTGGGACAACCTATCTGAATCTTTGGGTACAGAACTCGATATGTGGTTAGCAGCCCGTGAGAAGATCGGCCTGATTAGGAATCGTTTGTTAACGTCTCAAAGCCGACAGAAGTCTTACGCGGATAACCGTCGACGACCGCTTGAGTTTGAAGTTGGCGACCACGTGTTAATGAAGGTATCCCCTACTCGAGGTGTTTTTCATTTTGGGAAGAGAGGCAAGCTGAGTCCGAGGTATATCAGGCCGTTTGAGGTTTTGGAAAGAGTAGGCGATCTAGCCTATCGTCTGGGATTGCCACCAGCTCTGAGTAGGGTTTATAGCGTGTTTCATGTCTCCCAGTTGAGGAAATATGTCGCTAATCCGAGTCACATACTTCAGTTCAAAGAGATTGAGTTAGCCGATGATCATTCCTATGAGGAACATCCTGTTCAGATACTTGAGAGGAGAATAAAACGATTGAGGAACAAGACAATTCCCCTACTGAAAGTTCAGTGGTCCCGAGATGGAGTCGAGGAGGATATGTGGGAAACCGAAGACAGCATGCGAGAGCGATATCCCGAATTATTTACCCCTTAGTTTCGTGGTCGAAACTCCTTTTTAGAGGGGGAGTATGTGATATTCCTAGTTGTTTACCCCTTAAGTTTCGGGATGAAACTTCTTTTTGGAGGGGAAGTATGTAATATCCGAATATTTTATATGTAATTTATCTATATTGGAACCTTCTTGATATATGCTTAAGTCGTAATTCTGATTGATGTATGTTTCTATGCATTCGTAAATCAATATTGTGGATTGTATGATTTTATAGAGTGTTAGTTGTGCATGTTCTCATTCGTGATTAGCGCACGCTACACTTGTTTCGTAGCGCACGCTAATACTGAGTGGTAGCGCACGCTAACGTCACAACTTAGCGCACGCTACACTCAGTCAACCAGATCGAGACAGGATCAGTAGGTGGTGAACCAGATCGTGGGAATCACGGACCCTTTTGGACTCATCCGGACTACTTTTGTAAAGTTGACTCAACGGGGTTTAGCGCACGCTACAAAGTTATTGCTAGCGCGCGCTAAATGGAGGTCGGTGGGTAGTCAGTGAAGTCAGTGAACTTCGTAAAACTCATTAGTGCACACTATGTGGGTGTATAACGTACGCTAAACCGCGTTATTAGCGTACGTTAAGGCTATTTAGCGTACGCAAGGCCGAGGACAGTAGTGTGCGGTAGTCTGAGAACCCGTTAGCGCACGCTAATAATCATTTCTTATAAATAGGACTTCACTCTCATCTCATTTTTCACCCTGAACTTCGACCTTTAATCGACTGCCATGACCTGGATAAGCAACCTCAAGATATTTCCACCCTATATAAACATCTACCCATGATTTGGTGAAGGGGTAGAACATTGAAGATTGGTGTTCAAGCATCCGACGTTGATTTACACCAAGTGGTTTCATTGTTCCCTTATTTTTCATTCGTTGTTCGTCCATAGTAAGGTATGAGGTGCCTTGCTCTTTTGTAATTCATGTTTTTAGTGATTTCACAAGCATGCTATCAAGATTATTGAAGTTATTACCGGTATATTAAATCGAACATTATGCTTAGGAGATTTTAGACAATGAAAACTTAAGTTCTTCATCAATTTTTGTTGAACCTTGCATATATCAACACATGGTTATAATTGTAGAGATTATTTAACTCACATTGATGATAGTTTCGTGATGTTCTTGCGATGAATAACTTGATTATACCACAACCTAGACTAGGTGAATCCTAGAATGATAAGTTTAGAGATGATTCTACAAATATGGAACCTGTTTCGTATGGATGCTAATAGTCTTTGAATAATCCTCATGGTAATGATATATTCTTGGAGACTTGATGAATTGATAAAATGAAGCTGTTTAAATTATTGTTTTCAAAATGTTGATGATGTTCTTAGGAAGTTTTACCAGCATCATGATATTGGCAAATGATTACTTAGCGTTGCTCTTGATCATTCTTATACACTATATCCATACGAATAAATTAAGAACGTCATAAAACGATAACCGATCGTAAGAACGAATTGAAGTTGGTATGAATCCTTGAAATGGAATATATATATATATATATATATAGAGAGAGAGAGAGAGAGGGATGGTTGAACTAATCGGATTGAAACTAAGATGTCATTCCATTGAACTAGATATCGATAGTTATGAGAATATGTTATTGAATGGATTGTATTCTTTACAATGTTGATTGTTTCGAGCGATTATTACTAATCGGGGACCGTCCGTTCGTTTGTCAAGGAAGGAGTATTCCTGTCTTCGAATTGAGGCAAGCTATCTTGCTTGGTTATGACAATAATTGGAATTCTTGTGAATGTTATACATTTCATGTGTATGTGTTGCTTTATGAATCTATGATTCATAATGAGATGTCGTGTTGACTCTTGTCTATCGTTTATGGTGCGACTGTTTTCCCAAGTTCGTACCTTTTGATATCATTGGTCTTGTTGATCATAGTTTATCGCTTTGGTATCTTGATCCCCGTTGGATGAGTAATTTGTTGAGTTTCGTTGTCATGTTGCATCGTGACATATCTAGAATCATATCTGCGTGAATTGGTTATTGTGTAGGATTTTTAGCCAGGCACAGATGGTCGTGCGTTGATTGTTTCCACGTTTGGACCGTGCACACAAGACGTTACTTCGTGAGGCTAGTTAGGTACATGTCCCACGTATATCCTGGATTCCGTATACAGGGTGGACATGTGCACGGACACATTTCCGGATTGGGCGTACTGTGATGTCTGTCTTGAGCCATAATGTTTGGTCGTTTATACTCCTTGTATGATTGGGTATGATTCGACGGTTTGACGATTGGTTGTTCATACGCCCGAGGGGTATGTTACGACGATCTAATTGTTTCTATTGAGATCCAGTGTATATGAATTGTATAACATCTTGAGAATCATTATCATGTATCTCTGACCCTGTGGTTTTGGGCGAAATACTTGTGTTGTATTTTAGGTCGAGGCAAGGCTATGGCGCAGGGAGAGCACGGTGGTAGCGAAGGGTTTGCAGGATACTTGTTCAGGGGCACCGAGTCTATTTTATTCAGTTGTATTTTAGACCATGTATTGGTATTACTCCGCTTTGTTATAACTCATTTTAAACTGTGTTAGTACTTTAAATATATTCCATCTCCATATGGTTTATATTAACATTTCAGATCCTGTGTGTGGCATTTTAGTCATATGGTGATGAACCTCTCGTCGAGGTGATGAATATTAAATTGTGGTTCGGTACCACAGTTATGATTTAATTGAATTGAGATGATATTTTTGGTATCGCCTGGTGGGTCCCAGTGTGGGGTCCACGGCACTGTAATGCCGCCTTTGGGGTGTTACATGGGACTTTAGCTCCAGGAAGTATAAGTACATGGGAGGACCTAAGTGAAAAATTCTTGTTCAAATTTTTCCCACCTAACAAGACGATGAAGTTAAAAAGTGAGATTACTCAATTTCTTCAGTTAGACTCCGAACCATTATATGAAGCGTGGGAACGTTTCAAAGATTTACTCAGGCGATGTCCTCAACATGGTTTTCCAGAAGACCAACAAATGTATTTCTTCTACAATAGTCTTATGGGAGAAACGAGAAATTTCATTGATGCTCCGTGGGAGGGGCATTACTAGCAAGAAGCGCTGAAGAAACTTATGCATTAATAGAAGAAATGGCTATGAACAGTTATCAGTGGCCGATGGAAAGAGCGAATGTTAGAATGGTGGCTGAGGTATCCGATTCGGACCCTATCAAGGCACTAGCTGCACAAATGACAATGTTAACTAATCAGTTGGGGGCCCTAACAAAGGGAGGAAATGTGAAAATAACTCCTCAAGGAATTGCACTACCATCAGACCCATTGGAGGAAGTCCATTACATTAATAATCAGAATTTTAACAATTTCAGGAAAAATACACTTCCGGGTTTCTACCATCCTTCCAACAAAAATCATGAAAATTTTAGCTATGCTAATCAAAATGCTCTACAACCGCCGGACGGGTTTAAAGTGTCAAATGGCGAAATAATTAAAGAATCGAAGCCTACTTCTAATCTAGAGAATATTTTATCTACCTTTATGATGGAAACAAAGAGTCGATTCAATCGAGATAAGGAAAAATTAGACAAAATCGAGGGCCATGTACCCAATTGGCTACTACCATGTGAGCTCAAATGAAAAACCTCGAGACTCAAATTGGCCAGTTGGCTAAGATTGTCGGGAGTAAATATCACCGGGGATAATTTCCGAGTAATACCGAAGTAAATCCCAAAGAATCTTGTCATGCTATCACCTTAAGAAGCGGAACGAAGTATGAAGGGCCAAAGATGCAAACAGACCAACAAAGAGAGGAAGGCATAGAGGATCAAACCAAACTTGTAGAGGAAGAAGTGAAGCATGATACATCTAAGGGTAGAGATGTTAAACGGGCTAGCCCTAACGGGCTTCAGGCAAAATGGTCCGAAATACCGGCCCTAGCCCTAACCCTAACGGGCTTCGGGCTAAACGGGCTAAATATTTAAAAAAATCTATTTTTTTAGTTTTTATAAGTCACAAACAAAAGAAAACAATAACAATATATTTTATATATATAGTAACAAATATACAATAATAAATATAACCAAAAATACACTTTTATGTATATACATATATATATATACACACTATATTAACAAATACAGTAATAATATATATATTATATATAATATTAATATATATTACATATATAATATTAATATATGTTTTATAAATAAAGTATTACTGTAAGTTGAAATTAACAATATATATCGGGCTTCGGGCTAGCCCTAACGGGCTTCGGGCTAGCCCTAGCGGGCTTCGGGCTAGCCCTAACGGGCTTTGGCTAAACGGTCCGGGCCAAAAAAGCCCGGATTTAAACGGGCTAGGAAATATCGGCCCTAACCCGGTTTTTTGGCGGGTTAAACGGGCCAGCCCGCTGGGCCCGAGCCCGTTTAACATCTCTATCTAAGGGGGCTGAGAAGCCTAAAATACCTTCTAACTCTAATTCAACTTTTAAAGTTCCTCTCCCTTTTCCTCAACGTTTTAAAAAGAAAAAGTTGGATGCCCAATTTGCAAAAATTTTCGACATCTTCAAGAAAATTAACATCAATATCCCTTTTGCAGATGCTTTGGAACAAATGCCTAATTATGCAAAATTCTTGAAGGATGTGATGTCAAGAAAAAGAAGGATGGAAGATCCTGAGACGGTTAAATTAACTGAAGAAAGTAGCGCTATTATCCAACGCAAACTACCTCAAAAGCTTAAGGATCCTGGAAGCTTTACCGTTCCTTGCAACATTGGAAAAGTTTCATTTGATAAGGCTTTGTGTGATCTTGGTGCTTCAATTAACCTTATGCCTTTATCTATTTTCAGGAAATTAGGAGTTGGTGAAGTGAAAGCAACAACGGTAATTTTACAATTGGCGGATCGGTCAATAACATACCCCAAGGGGATTGTTAAGGACGTGCTCGTAAAGGTCGACAAATTTATATTTCCAGCAAATTTTGTCGTTCTCGACATGGAGGAAGATGAAGATTTACCACTTATCCTTGGACGTCCGTTTTTAGCAACGAAAAAGGCTCTTATTGATGTTGAAAGGGGAGAACTTACCCTACGTGTTAATGATGAGCATGTTCTATTTTACATATATAAAGATGAAATTCATGATGATATTAATATTGCAATGTTATTGATGGTATAAATTTATATGAAAAAAATAAAGTCTCGCACTCATTATCTTCTGATCCGTTGGAGTTTGCACTTGTGAACTCATGTTTTTGTAGTGAGCCAACCTTGGAGTTTGATGATACTGACTTGTTTGATTATGTTTGTATATTAAATTCTCTGCAGGAAGAACCAAAAATCGATAGATTCAAAGATTTCGAAAGAGAAACGGAACAAGAGAAGCATGCAGTAGTTGCTGAAATTAAACTGCCAGATGACATGACCGGTGACTCGACCGTGTCAAATGACACGGTCCAAAACTTACAGTTCGTTTCATCTCAGTCGGGTGTATCACAACCAAGCCTGGACCTTAAAACCCTTCCAGAACACTTGAAGTATGCATTTCTAGATTGTAATAATAAAAATCCGTTAACTGTATCGTCTTCTCTTACCTCTACTCAGTTAGATAAACTACTTCGTGTTTTGAGAGCACATAAGTCTGCTATAGGATGGTCTATCTCAGATTTCAAGGGAATAGGCCCCTCAATATGCACACATAGAATTTTGCTTAAAGAAAATTATAAACCCAAAGTGCAAAATCAAAGAAGACTTAATCCCATAATGCAAGAGGTAGTTAAAAAGTACTTAAACTGTTAGATGCTGGAATGATTTACCCAATTTTCGATAGTGAGTGTGTGAGTCTTACACAAGTAGTGTCAAAAAATTGGGGAATGACCGTGACTAAAGATGATAAAGATGAATTAATTGTTGTGAGGGTAGTTACGAGATGGCGAGTGTGTATAGATTATAGGGCGTTGTATACGGCTACTCGCAAAGATCATTTTTCTTTCCCTTTCATTGATCAAATGCTTGATAGATTAGCGGGGCATGAATTTTTCTGTTTTCTTGATGGCTATTTAGGATATAATCAAATTTACATAACGTCAGAAGATCAAGAAAAAACAACTTTCACATGTCCTTATGGAATTTATGCTTATCGTAGAATGCCGTTTGGCTTATGTAATGCCCTAGACATTTTTCAGTGTTGCATGATGGGTATCTTCCACGGTTTAATTGAAAATATAATGGAAGTGTTCATAGATGATTTTACGGTGTTTGGTAATTCATTTGATCATTGCTTGCATAATCTCACTTTAGTTTGCAGCGCTTTGAAGATACTAATCTTGTGCTAAATTGGGAAAAATGCCACTTTATGGTGCAAGAAGGAATTGTCCTAGGCCATAGAGTATCCGCTGCAGGATTAGATGTGGATAGAGCGAAGATTATCGCCATTGAGAAACTTCCCCCTCCAAAGAATGAAAAGACCATTAGGAGCTTTCTTGGTCACGCCGGTTTTTATAGGAGGTTCATTCGAGATTTTTCTAAAACTACTAAACCTTTGAGTAAATTGTTAGAAAAAGATACTGCATTCATTTTTCTAATTAGTGTTTGCAGGCATTTGAAACTTTAATGAAGGCATTATTGAGTGCTCCTATCCTAGTAGTACCGGATTGGTCTCAACCTTTTGAGATCATGTGCGATGCAAGTGATTTTGCGGTTGGAGCTATGTTGGGACAATGCCGTGAGAAACTCTTTCGGGCTATTTACTATGCAAGCAAGACATTAGACGGAGCCCAACAAAATTACACAACAATGGAGAAAGAAATGCTTGCCGTGGTATTTGATTTTGATAAGTTCCGATCATTTTTAATTGGGACAAAGACGATAATACATACAGACCACGCAGCTATCAAGTACCTGTTTGATAAAAAAAGATTCCAAACCTCGCTTGATTTGATAGATTCTCCTTCTGCAAGAGTTTTACATGGAAGTTCGAGATAGGAATGTTGTGAGAATGTGGTGGTTGACCACTTATCTCGCCTTGAGTACAAGAAGGAGGAGGAGCCAAAAATTGAAGGGATTAACGAAGAGTTTCCGGACGAGCGGCTTTTTATAGTCGAAGTTAAATTTTCTTGGTATGCTGACATTGTCAATTTTTTGGTTGCAGGCGTACTACCTCCGGACTTGTCTCATTATCAAAAGAAGTAATTCCTCCATGATATCAAGTTCTATATGTGGGATGACCCACTACTTTTCAAGATATGCGTAGACATGATAGTGCGAAGGTGTGTGCCGCAAGAAGAGTGGGAAAGAATTCTTCAACAATGTCATTCCTCACCAATCGGAGGACACTTCGGAGCTACACAGACTGTTGCAAAGGTGTTGCAAAGCGAATTTTATTGGCCTACGTTATACAAATATTTTTATCTCTTTATTCAACAATGCGATCGATTCCAACGAGTGGAGAAGATGCCCATGATAAATGTAAATGAGGTTGAACTTTTTGATGTCTGGGGCATTGACTTCATGGGCCCTTTTCCTCATCATTTGGAAATAGGTATATTCTGCCAGCAGTCGAGTATGTATCTTGATGGGTCGGGGCAATTGCTTCTCCAACAAATGACGCCAAAAGGGTGATGAAATTTTTAAAGAAGAACATCTTTAGCCGATTTGGAACCCCAAGGTCCTTAATCAGTGATCAAGGATCACACTTTGTAAACAAAATCATGTATAAGCTTCTTCAAAAGTATGGGGTCCGATCGAAGAAATCCTTGGCTTATCATCCGCAAGCAAACGGGCAATCTGAAGCTACTAATAAAGAGAATTAACTAATTCTGGAAAAAACGGTGAGTACATCCCGAAAAGATTGGTTGTCAAAACTTGACGATGCTCTGTGGGCCTATCGCACTGCATATAAAGCACCTTTGGGTACATCTCCTTACCAACTCATATTCGGAAAATCATGTCATCTACCTTTAGAGTTGGAGCACAGAGCAAGGTGGGCAGTAAAGAAATTAAATCTTGATTTTGAGGCGGCTGGGAAAAAGAGATTATTGGACCTAAACGAATTGGAGGAATTCCGGGATGGATGTTATGAAAATTCTCGGATCTACAAAGAAAGATAAAAAAGATGGCACGACAAGATGATTTTAAAGCGTGAATTTGTGCCGGGACAACAAGTGCTTCTTTATAATTCGAGATTAAAATTGTTTCCTGGAAAATTAAAATCAAAATGGTCGGGTCCATTTGTAATCAACAAAGTACTTCCGTCCGGGATAGTCAAGCTCATGAGTAGAGATGGCGAGCTATTCAAAGTTAACGGCCAACGAGTCAAACACTACTATCATCCAAATCAAAAGGAGGCCGTATCCATGATGACATTAACCGACCCATAGAATTTCCCATTTCAAGCGTCCGACTGAAGACGTTAAACTTAGCACTAATTGGGAGGCAACCCAACGGTTTTTGTTAGTTTATTTTTGTTTTTATCATTCGTATTTTCTTTTTTCTATTATTATTTATTTTTACTTATTGTGGAACTGACCGGTTCAACTGTAGGCATCTAATATGCAGGAAAACAAATGGTCCCGAAAATCGGAAAAAACTGCACAATTAAGACACGGGCTGTGTCATTTGACACGGTCGAGTCAGGTGGGCCGAACAATTTTGTTTTCCGAGAAAGTAAGATACGGGCCGTGTCATTTGACACGGTCTAGTCAGGTGGGCAGAAGGTTTACGAAAATCATACACAGGTAAGACACGGGCTGTGTTGATCGGGAGTATAAAAGGGACACTCGGCTGTGTCCCTTATTTGATCTTCTTCCCCCATTTTTTTTTCTTTTCCCCTTATCCCTAATTCCCCAACCTCTTCCAATCTTTATTTTCAAAGAAAATTTTTACAAAATCAAGCAAAGAAACAAGAAACCCAACACAATTCAATCATCATCCAACCATCTAAGTGTTCCTAAGGAGGGTTTTTGATGTAGGGAGAAGCATAAACGAAACAAAACAACCTTCTCAATCTCCATTGATTCCCACTAGAATACCGACAAAGAGGAACATGAGAAAACTCTCTCGCTATTTTTCTTAATTCATCAACAACTGAATGAAAATATTACAGGACTGACTCTTAAATAGGAAAACCCTAACACTAATTACGGAAATATAATAAATGATAATTAATTAAATAATTACATTAATGTCTAATTTCCTAATTAAATCGCAATTATAATAAATCAAGATCATCGAGATCTCATCTCCATCATTCTCTCCCTATTTGAAACGATTCATCCTCGATTCGACATTGATCACATCTCCAGAGGGATAAAAGAAAGTCACCAAACAAATAATAAGCTCAAAAATATCGAACGTTCGAGTGTGGCGCAGAACTTTGAGGCGATAAACAAATGGATGTTTCAAAGAGCAACCGACAAAATAACTATCATGATTAATATAAAAATAGTAATTATTTTGCGATGCAAAAATCAACCGGTGGCTCAGGATATGGATGCTCTGGACCCAAGGCATATTCGTACTTCATATCATAAACTGAAAATACCTCGTTAGAGCCCGTAAAAACAATTGGACACAAATCTTCATCGGATTTAGTATCATAAATAGTATCATATGAAAAATGAATTTCACTAATGGCATGTTCCTCATCAAATATAGGTGGCCCATCATAACCACAAATTTCGACATAATCTTCAGACTCATCGGACAAAATTGGCCCATTATCATTAACATCTTCAAAATAATTCACTGGTCCAAAAACTTCAGGCCCAAGTTGCTCAAGTTCCCAATTAATTAACTCAGGTGAAGGCCCATTCACTTCAGTCGAATTTGTAGGCCCACACTGGCTACATTCACCATCAAGAATAAGAAACAACAACTCAACATTATTAAAATTATCAAATAGAAGGCCCAAATAAGAATTGCTCACCAAAAGGAAAAGGCCCATTCTCTTGGGTTAGGGCATTAGCGCCTGACTTTCCGAAACTACTTCTAGGGGCTGCCGCAGTAAGATGCAGAGCGCCGCTGTTTTTCCTAAAGGCGTCGCACAAAGTAGTCCGTGATCAAAGGCGTCGCGGGGTGCGTCACGACAGGAAGCGACGAGGCCGTGTGGCCGCCGATCGGGTAACGGGGCGGCGCCAAGGGGCTGTAATTTTTTCCGAGAAACAGAATAGTATTAACGCCGTTCAATGGGCGATGCGGCGGCACTGATATTATGCACTTTTTGGTGTTGATGTGTGTTTGTGGGGATGAATTTTCGTGTGAAATGTTTTGTAAACTTTTGCCATCCGATGATTTTCAGTTTAAGGTTATGGGATCTGGATTTTTTCAGGCAACTCCACCAGGCTGACGCACGTCCGCGGAGGTGCTTCGCCGCCAGTGCGACTTGGCGATCTGTGGGAACGCTTCTGAACTCCAAAATTTCCTCATAGATACAAAGCCAATCAAGGCAATCTTGTGGTTCACCCTTTCCGTAGAATTCCGGGAGGTCCACTTTGAATTCTGCCATGGGCGAAACGTCTTGATGGCGGTGGGGGCGGGATTTGACCATCGCTACATCAAGTATTGCTGTTTGCTGCTCACACGGGGACTGAACAGATTGGGCAAGAACCGGATCTTTCAACTTCATCTCCCGGGCATTAGGACAGGAGGCATTGAAAGGAGCGTACCGTGACTCTCTGATACCAAACTGATGCAGGGAGAAGCGTGAACGAAACAAAACAAGTTTATCAATCTCCGTTGATTCCCACTGGAATACCGGCAAAGAGGAACATGAGAAAACTCTCACACTAATTTTTTTAATTCATTAACAACTGAATGAAAAGATTACATGAGTGACTCTTAAATAGGAAAACTCTAACACTAAAATATAATAAATGCTAATTAATTAAACAATTATAATAATGACTAATTTCCTAATTAAATCGCAATTATAATAAATAAAGGTCGTCGAGATCTCATCTCCATCAATTTTTGAGAAAAAAAATCAAGAATTTTATTTGTTGGCTATCTCATCAATTACTCCGAATTTAAGGTATGTTATCCAATTTTGGATGATTAATTCTTGTCTATAAGGATACTAAGATTGTTTGGATTGTGAATTCTTGATTAATCTAGGTTTCATATGTTGATTTTTTTTTTGTTTGGGAATTTTTCATGAAACTCGGTTTCTTTTAGAAATTCAATTACATGTTGGGAATTCTTGTGCTAAAAGGATATTGTATATGAATGAATTACTTGTTTCAAGAAGATTGATGTTATCAAGTTTACATGGTGGTTATTTTTCGATGATCAATTAAATTTTGGGTGAATATATAATTTGCTATAAGTTTGGGGGAGAATTTATGATTGAAAATCGTTGAGCCATGATAGAATGTTTTAAAACGAATGATATGAAAAAAATCTTGCAGGAATAATGGCTAGAGGACAACGAGGACGAGGTAGCCCAAAGAGGACGAGGGAGGCAAACGGTTGAACCCGAGCAACCGGAGAGAGCACCGGTCCAAGGAGCTGTTGAAACACCGGAAACATACGGAATTGAGCTCCAGGAAATACGACAAGCTCGGTGGGCGATGTTAGGCCAGAAAAAAAATGCTTCCCACCCAATGGCCCGACAATGATTGCATAACAGCAATGGGGATCAAAGATGACGTGCTGGAATTGCTGGAAAGTGTCATGTGGGACTGGATGATGACGCAACAATGGCCCACTTATAGATGCCTCACAATGGAGTTTCTAAGCACTTTAATAGTTAGAAGAGATCCAGACACTCGTGAACCTACCGCAATAATGTTTCGACTAAACAACGAAAATGGGAGAATATCTATGAGAGAGTTGGAGAATATTTATGGTACGCGAAACGACGGAGAATACCGCATAAATAGATTTGAGTGCGAAACCTACTGGCGAGCGATGGTGGAATATCCGGGAAGCGAAGCACGGCCTTATATTCCAAAGTCGGCCAAAGGATCATCTATTCGCAATCCAGTACTCAGATATCTTCATAAAGTGATTGCGAATACAATTTTTGGTCGAAAAGAAACATGGCTGATTACCCAACGAGAATTATACATTCTGACACACATACTCGATGGGACAAATTCAGCAACCGCGGCAATGCTAGCTGAGCATTTTGAGGATGTAGCTACGAAACCAAGAGGGGAGATTTAGATAGGGGGTTTGATTACCCCTATCGCACTTCAATGCAATATACAGTTGGACCAGAAGAACCCCCCTGCCAGAAAACAAGCTGTTATCTATATCTGTGATGAAAATGATGAATATCCTGGATTACGACTCTCGTATGATATTCCTTCAAAATGATAATGATCATTTCCTTCTCCTGAATATGCCTCTGACCACAATTGATAGTATTCGGGACTTGGGAAACTTACAGATGGCCACGGATTTGCAAAAACAGCCCGGATTGCAGCAGGCTTGGTCTCCCCAGGTCAAAGTCCCCTTGCTCATAATGTTCGATCTTGGCACACGGTAGATGAAGACAGAGCCGAGAGGATGGAAGAAGAGGAGGTCTATGAGAGAGAGCCGGATGATAATGAAGAAGAAGAAAGTTCTAGTGATCGGCCTGATGTAATATCCGGATTTATTATTAAGTATTTCATCTGTATTTGAACCCTGTATTATTCGAAATTTGTGATATCGATAATAAAAGTATGGTATTTCTCGTATTTGTATCCTTGTACATGAGTGTGTCAACATGTAAATTTTCCCATGCAAATACGTGATAACGTACGTTAACAAGGAAGCTTAACGTACGCTATCAGTTGGAGTTAGCGTACGCTAACCATCCAATAATTGAGCTGGGCGGCTAGCACATGCGCCAGCCATGTAACACCCCCAAGTTATTCAGGGATATTACAGCGCCGTAAGCCCCACCGTGGGACCCACAAGGCTAAACATACGCGGAACCATAATCTTTGACCGATAAGGTCTACACACATTGGGATGAAAAACAATACAATGGTATTCGAAATAGAACCAATGTACTTACAAACATCACAACTCAATTCAATACTTCGGCAAACACAGGCCGGAACATCAAGGAAAAGGAAAACAATACTCGAGTATTCAATAGCCAATCCAGTACAACAACACTGAACGGGAATTTCCAAAGAAATAAAACTGGAAGAGAGACACAGTATCACACTTGCCCACCATCTTTATGCCGACCCGATACCTGCCCGTCCGCTCTCCTGGAACCTGAAATACATGAAACGTATTTCCCCCATAAAGGGGTTAGCCGTCGAATAGCTAGTGCAAGTATAACAATATGAAACATAATACTTCTCGACAATAAAGTAAATGTAATCCGTCAATTCATCAATATAAGACTAGTATTCCGGAATAACTAAAATCTCATAAGACGTATGTGAATGCCGTAGAAACGGTTCGTTCACCTCATACGCCGTTACGTATGTGAATGCCGTAAAACGGTTCGTTCACCTCATACGCCGATACATGTAGGAATGCCGTCAAAACGGTTCGTTCATTACATGCCAACAATATATCTATGAATGCCGTAAAAACGGTTCGTTCATGATATGCCATCAATATTTCTTACTTTCAAAGTCGAGAACGTACAATCATAATGTATACTTGCCTTTGAGACATCGAGAAATCGAACGGAGGAAAGGTATGAGTTCGGTAGGTCCGAGAACGCGCTTCCGGCACCTAAACGATTCGCAAGGAATATGATATTCAATTATCCATATTCAAATTACACGAAGAAACCCCCGAAAACCCGCCTACGATTCATGTATATTCGTATATAAACAACAACGAGGGCGGACCACAACCAAACCCTCTCGATTCTGTAAAAATCACGAAATATACCATGAATCCGTAGGGAAACTAAGAATACCAACAAGATTAATCATATTCATCATGAATTAATCAACAAAACGGAACGAATCGGACAAAAACACGAAAACCCCCAATTTTACCAAAAGTAGGGTTCTAAAGATCTAACCTTGATTCGCTGGATCAAGGGATGATATCGGATGGATTATTGATGATATAACCTCAAGAACTCCATGGATATGTTGTTAAACAACATGGCTTCAAGCTTAGAACACGCCACCGCTAAGAGGAGAAAAAGAAGGTGAAAATGGCAAGAAAACGTCTGCGGGGCCTTTTATAGGGGTTGATCGCCTGCCGGACACGGCCCGTGCCGATCGGCACGGCCGTGTCGCATACCTGCCGACAGGGACTCGACCGTCCTGCTTGACACGGTCGCGCGCGCGAGGGCCTTCCGACATGACTGTCCGACATGACTTCGGCATGACTCGACCGTGTCCAGGAACACGGTCGGGCGTCTGGGCAGTCGGTTCTGGCTTATCCGGACGAGTTCGGCACGGGCCGTGTCGGACGACACGGTCGAGTTCGGCCGGCAGTGATCGGCCAATAACGAGCGGGTGAGCTAAAACGACCATAACTCTCTCGTCCGGACTCCGATTGACTCACCGTTTGAACCATTGGAAAGCTAACTCGATGCTCTATAATATTGCAAAGATTTAGAATTTTTGGAGTTACCAAAAATTAATGGTGATCTAATAAAGTCGAACTCATAAGAGGAAAGTTGAAATGATGAACAATAACGATACACAACTCGAAGTTTTTTCCGAACGGTGAACACGGGTGAATGAACATGATTGATGAATGATTATAAATGTGTGAAAATCCACTGAGTGACAATCACCGAATGAAATTACTGAATGAAAATGATTGAATTACAACCGGATATTACATTCTCCCCTTCTAAAAAGAAGTTTCGTCCCGAAACTTAAGAAATAAATAGTTCGGGGTATTCAACTCGCATCTTCTCTTCCGTCTCCCAAGTCGCCTCTTCGACTCCATGCCTCGACCATTGTACTTTAACCAGTGGAATGGTCTTATGCCGAAGTTGTTTCTCACGGCGCTCAAGAATCTTCACGGGTTTCTCCGGAAAGGTAATATCCTCGGCTACGTCAATCTCACTGTAGTCGATAATGTGGCTCGGATCCAGACGTACTTCCTCAACTGGGACACATGGAAAACACTATGGACGTGACTCAAAGTGGAGGCAACGCCAAGCGATAAGCTAAATCTCCAACTCTGGCCAAAATCTCGAAAGGTCCGATATACCTTGGACTGAGTTTTCCCTTTTTCCCGAAGCGGAAAACTCCTCTGGTCGGTGATACTTTGAGCAAGACATGATCCCCCACTTCAAACTCCAAGGGTCGACGACGAGTATCAGCGTAAGATTTCTGACGACTCTGGGCAGTCAGTAGTCGATCTCGGATAATAGAAATCTTTTCCTTGGTCTCCAATAACATATCCGGTTCCGTCCCAACTAGCTCAGAAGCCTCGTCCCAACATAATGGCGACCTACAACGCCTACCATAGAGTGCCTCGAAGGGTGCCATTTTGATCGACGCATGCCAACTATTATTGTAAGCAAACTCGATCAACGACAAGTGAAGCTCCCAATCATTACTCCAATCCAAGGCACAAGCCCGTAACATATCTTCCAATGTCTGAATCGTCCTCTCTGTCTGACCGTCCGACTGAGGATGAAAGGAAGTGCTCAATCTCAACTCCGTACCCAGAGCCTGATGAACGGCCTGCCAAAAATGCGATACGAAACGGCCGTCTCGATCAGAAACAATGGTCTTGGGGGCACCGTGTAACCTCACGATCTCAGCGATAAAGGTTCGAGCCAATCTATCCGGTCCCCAAGTATCCTTAATACCCAAGAAGTGTGCAGACTTGGTCAATCGATCGACAATTACCCAAATCATATTCATTCCAGTCCGAGTTCTCGGCATGCCAGTGATAAAATCCATTGAGATATCTTCCCACTTCCATTCGGGAATGGGAAGTGGTTTCAACAACCCCGCCGGTCGTTGATGTTCGATCTTGACTTGTTGACACGTCAAGCACCGTAATACAAACTCCGTAACATCCTTCTTCATGTTATTCCACCAAAAATTGCGCTTCAAATCTTTGTACATCTTACTGCTCCGGGGTGGATTGAGTAAGGCGTAGTATGAGCTTCTCGGAGAATCCTCTGTCTCAATTCCAAATCATTCGGAACGCAAAGCCTGCCCTGAAATCTCAAAATACTATCCTCGTGTACCATAAAGCCTGGAGCTTTTCCTTTAATTACGTCTTCCTTCAGTTGAGAAATCATCGGGTCACTCCACTGTTTCCCTTTGATATCATCAACCAAGGACGAAGTAATTTCGAGAGTACACAACTGTCTCGTACTACCAAGCCAAACTTCGATCCCTTGTTCAATTAAATCCTGACGAATCTTCATCTGAGACGTAAGAACCTCAAGCATTTGAAGAGAAGCCGATTTGCGGCTCAAAGCATCCGCAACGACATTGGCTTTTCCGGGGTGGTAAAGAATCTCCAAATCATAATCCTTTATCAATTCTAACCAACGTCTCTGCCTCATATTTAGTTCCTTCTGACTGAAAATATATTTCAGGCTCTTGTGATCGGTATAAATCCGACACGGTGAACCGTACAAATAATGCCGCCAAATCTTGAGTGCGAAGACAATTGCGGCCAACTCTAAATCGTGAGTAGGATAATTCATCTCATAAGGCTTTAATTGTCGAGACGCAAAAGCTATCGTCTTATCATGCTGCATAAGAACACAATCGTGCCTTGACCAAGCGTCACTATAAACCGTAAAGCCTTCGCTACCATGTGGTAAAGTTAGAATCGGCGCTGAAGTTAATCGTCTCTTGATTCATTGAAGCTCGTTGTCTCTCATCCATCCAAATAAACTTTTCGGTCTCGGAGTAATTTCGTAGCGGTCGAGCGAGTTTCGAGAACCCTCGACAAACCGACGGTAATACCCAAAGAAGGCCCAAAAAGCTACGAACCTCCTTAACATTTTTAGGCGGTGCCCACTAACACCGCCGATCTTCTGCGGGTCTACACGAACCCCTTCTTTGAAATCACATGGCCGAGAAACATAACTTCTTCCAACCAAAACTCACATTTCGAGAATTTTGCATAGCGGTGCTCGGTTCTCAAAATGTCTAAGACCAAACGAAAGTGCCGGTAATGTTCCTCCTTATCTCGAGAATAGATCAAGATGTCGTCAATAAAGACGACTACACACTGTCGAGGTACTCGATGAATATTTTATTCATTAATTGCATGAATACCGCCGCGCATTCACAACCCAAAAGGCATAACTACAAATTCATAATGCCCATATCTCGTCAAACGCCGTCTTCTAACGTCGGACTCCCTCACCCCGAGTTGATAATACCCGGATCTTAAATCAATCTTCGAGAAAACCGCAGGCTCCTTGCAATTGATCAAATAGATCGCCTATACGAGGCAAAGGATATTTATTCTTGATGGTTACTTTATTCAGCTCACGGTAGTCAATGCACAAACGTAGTGAACCATCCTTCTTCCCGACGAAAAGAACGGCGCGCCCCAAGGCGAAGCGCTCGGTCGATGTACCTTTTTCCAAAAGTTCTCCCAACCGAGTCTTCAATTCTCGCATCTCGGAAGGTGCCATCCGATAAGGTGCTTTAGAAATCGGGCCGCATCCGGCTCTAAATCCACGGAAAAATCTATCTCTCGATCCGCGGTAATCCTAAGATCGTCCAAAAACATCGGATACTCATTAACAACCGGAATTGAAGAGAAATCGACTTCAATTCCTTCCGCTAACGCATAACACCAATAGCCGTCTGACCTTTATTCAAAAGTTTTACGGCCTTCATGGAACCGATAAGTAACTTGGATCGCCCAACTTACGTCCCAAAAATGAGTACTCAGATCCGTCCTTAGTCATCATAGTGATAACTTTGGTACGGTAATTCATAATTGCCTGGTGATTATTAAGCCAATCCTCGCCGAGGATTACGTCCTCGCCTTCCATATCAACTACAATTAAATTTGATAACCATTCCATACCGGATATAACCACCGGAAATTCTCTAATCTCCGATTCCCCACAATCCTATCCCCGCTAGGCGCCTCACGATAAAGGGATCGCAAGCGCTAAACAAGTTATATTCAAACGCATACACTCCAAAGAAATAAAAGAATGTGTAGCACCCGAATCAAAAAGTACACGGACTGGATAGGATAGAATATGGATGGTACCTGAAGCCACCGCCGCATCGGGTTCATCTGTTCGATGCATCTCATAAACTCGTGGTTGTACCGAACCGATGCTAGAGTTCCCCTCCAGCCGCTTCGACTCGCCCCCGGCCCCCGCCAAAATTCTGCCGAGGTTGACCGAAAGATTGCCGATTAACACCTTGATCAAGGGGTGTCAGCGTAAGCCCGAGTGTCCAAAGTCTGGTTTGGCTCGGAACAATAAACCGCTCTATGCCCCATCTGACCACACGTGTGACACTTTAATAGTGGGAAGTAGCATTCCGAACTAAAGTGGCCTGGACGGCCACAATTATAGCAAGTCACTATACAATTTGAGGTACCCGTAGTGGGACGGTAACCCCTCTTCCCTTTATTAGAACGTGACGACTGTCCGGCAAAACGGTTAGTCGTTTGTGACTTCTGAAAGTTGCCACCCTTAGAGCCAGAAAAATTTCCCCCGACTTTCTGCTTCTTCGGTTCTTCAACGGTATCATTGTCGGGGCTCAACATATCATGGGCTAAAGCTCATCACGATATTCTTTCAGTGTGGTGCAAGCAAATCCGGCCATGTACCGCCGTAAGTCCAAATTCATCCGCATATCAAAATAACGGATCTTATCGCGCTCGTTACGTACTTGATCCTTCACATGGATTAATTGTTGGTTATACTCCACGATCGCCTGCGAAACGGGAATATCTTGTGGTTTAGCCTCGAAGAAGGCTCGGATTCGGCTCTCGCATCGGCCAAGGACAAAACTCGGCCTCCAAGAGCTCCTTAAATTCATCCCATGAGGCAATACGATCCTGTGGCTTGATGACCTTCCACTGTAGCGGCCTCCTTAGTGAGGAAATACCGGGCAATCGGTACTTTCCTCACCTCGGGCAATCAACCGCCTCGAAAATCTTTTCCAATTCTGCTAGCCAATCCTCCCGGCTTAACGGGTCTGTGGCACCGCCAAACCGTGGAGGGTGCATACGGATTACGTTCAAGCGAGCATCCGTGTTTGGGTTCGGGTTATTCAATTTGAGCTTTGGGCCAAAATAGTCATCTCGAGTAGCCAATTGTTGAAGTGCATTCGCCACTCCAACGTCTGCGTTATTCCCCGACCATCCGATCGGTCGTGGCCGACTCTCGGTATCGGGATGCACCGAGTTCGACAAACCGGTTGGTCGACCCGCAATCGAATCGATGGAAACGGCCGCGCCACGACCTCTTCCTCGCCCACGGCCACGACCACGGCCACGGCCCCTACCGGTGACATCTTCAAGAACACACAAGTCACGTAAGCACAATTCAATCACGCATCAACAAAGTGTCCGATCCTCAAGAATACCGATAAAAGGAAGCAAAACGAATAAGGAAACACCAGAAGAGTGAGAGGTCTTACAAGTACCGGTCGCACTGTGATGATGGCAGAGTAGTGATACTGTGGACAATTAACGACTCGATCGACCCAAAAGACCGACAGCCTAGGTATCCATAGACCTAAGCTCTGATACCATATTCTGTAACACCCCCAAGTTATTCAGGGATATTACACACAGTAAGCCCCGCCGTGGGACCCACAAGGCTAAACATACGCGGAACCATAATCTTTGACCGATAAGGTCTACACACATTGGGATGAAAAACAATACAAAGGTATTCGAAATATAACCAATGTACTTACAAACATCACAACTCAATTCAATACTTCGGCAAACACAGGCCGGAACATCAAGGAAAAGGAAAACAATACTCGAGTATTCAATAGCCAATCCAGTACAACAACACTGAACGGGAATTTCCAAAGAAATAAAACTGGAAGAAAGACACAGTATCACATTTGCCCACCATCTTTATGCCGACCCGATACCTGCCCGTCCGCTCTCCTGGAACCTGAAATACATGAAACGTATTTCCCCCATAAAGGGGTTAGCCGTCGAATAGCTAGTGCAAGTATAACAATATGAAACATAATACTTCTCGACAATAAAGTAAATGTAATCCGTCAATTCATCAATATAAGACTAGTATTCCGGAATAACTAAAATCTCATAAGACGTATGTGAATGCCGTAGAAACGGTTCGTTCACCTCATACGCCGTTACGTATGTGAATGCCGTAAAAACGGTTCGTTCACCTCATACGCCGATACATGTAGGAATGCCGTCAAAACGGTTCGTTCATTACATGCCAACAATATATCTATGAATGCCGTAAAAACGGTTCGTTCATGATATGCCATCAATATTTCTTACTTTCAAAGTCGAGAACGTACAATCATAATGTATACTTGCCTTTGAGACATCGAGAAATCGAACGGAGGAAAGGTATGAGTTCGGTAGGTCCGAGAACGCGCTTCCGGCACCTAAACGATTCGCAAGGAATATGATAATCAATTATCCATATTCAAATTACACGAAGAAACCCCCGAAAACCCGCCTACGATTCATGTATATTCGTATATAAACAACAACGAGGGCGGACCACAACCAAACCCTCTCGATTCCGTAAAAATCACGAAATATACCATGAATCCGTAGGGAAACTAAGAATACCAACACGATTAATCATATTCATCATGAATTAATCAACAAAACGGAACGAATCGGACAAAAACACGAAAACCCCCAATTTTACCAAAAGTAGGGTTCTAAAGATCTAACCTTGATTCGCTGGATCAAGGGATGATATCGGACGGATTATTGATGATATAACCTCAAGAACTCCATGGATATGTTGTTAAACAACATGGCTTCAAGCTTAGAACACGCCACCGCGAAGAGGAGAAAAAGAAGGTGAAAAATGGCAAGAAAACGTCTCAGGGGCCTTTTATAGGGGTTGATCGCTTCGCCGACACGGCCCGTGCCGATCGGCACGGTCGTGTCGCATACCGCCGACAGGACTCGACCGTGTCCTCGCTTGACACGGCCGCGGCGCCGAGGGCCTTCCGACAAATGACTGTCCGACTGACTAAGATGACTCGACCGTGTCCAGAACACGGCCGCGTCCGCGCAACGGTTCGCTTATCCGACGAGTTCGCACGGGCCATGTCGGACGACACGGTCGAAGTTCGGCCGGCGGATCGCCAATAACGAGCGGGTGAGCTAAAACGACCATAACTCTCTCGTCCGGACTCCGATTGACTCACCGTTTGAACCATTGGAAAGCTAACTCGATGCTCTATAATATTGCAAAGATTTAGAATTTTTGGATTTACCAAAAATTAATGGTGATCTAATAAAGTCGAACCCATAAGAGGAAAGTTGAAACGATGAACAATAACGATACACAACTCGAAGTTTTTTCCGAACGGTGAACACGGGTGAATGAACATGATTGATGAATGATTATAAATGTGTGAAAATCCACTGAGTGACAATCACCGAATGAAATTACTGAATGAAAATGACTGAATTACAACCGGATATTACAAGCCAGACATGGGTCCGGATAAGATTCCCGCGGGTGAACCTGGACAGTTTTGGAGTCAACGCTCGTTAGCGTACGCTAAGGGCAGTATGGTAGCGTACACTGTTGTGGGAAAATCCCTCACAATATGCCGCAAGTGCACGGTGTCAACAAGTAATAAAGTGATAAGTAAAGTATCGTTCCCTCGAGGACTGATTTCACTAAGTACCAAAATATAGTCAACTCACAATTTTATTTGAAGAACAATTAAATAGAGTTTATATCTAAACTAATTGTAGAAATTAAATAATAGTACTACTACTACTAATAATAATACTAATACTAATAAGAGGTAGGATTATGATTTTCACCTCAAACAATCGGGAATGATATTTATTCGATTCAATTCACTGTTATTTAATTGATTGTAAGCCAGGAATTCCTAAATTATTCTAAAGCCTTTCCCAAGGTCGATAGAAAATACTACGAATTATTAACTCGATATATCCCTATTCGAATCAGATAATTAATAGCTAAAACAGTTCAAGAATTCCCACAATAATTAGGCTTCACAATTCCCAAGAGTATATTCCTATCTCACGAAAATTATGATTCGTCTCACAAGAACTATGCCTAAATTTCATCTCCCGAATCCATAAAGACATTCAAAACAAATTAACTGTTGGCCATACAATTAAAAAGCATTAAGAACAGTAAGAAGAATCCAATTCAATAGAATAACGAGTAAATCGAAATAATAATAAATAATCAAACCGTCATGAAATTGGCTACAATCAAAATCCTACTCGAACAGATCTAGGAACTAAGATGCAGAAAAACCGTAGAGATCCGTGGTCTTGTCGTTGCCCCACAAATCTCCACCGTGTATTCTCCTTGATTTCTTCCGCCGCCCAACACCCTCCTTCTCCCTCTTTGCTATGCCCCTTTTTTTATATCATTTTTTTTTTCTTTTTTTTTTTCCTCCAGTAGTTTTTCCTTCCCGGCCCACCAAAGCAAAAGTCCCCTGCGGCCCAAAGCAAATTCAGCATACTTACAGTGGCGTCTTTTTTTTGCGCTTTCTGTGCCGCGGCTCACTTGGTGTGTGCCGCGGCACACAGTACAGTGTGCACATCATTCGCTGGTTGTCTTCGTGTGCGGCGGTTCACTTCGTGTGTGCCGCGGCTCATGACCAAAAACTGCTATTTTCGCCCGTTTTTCATCGTTTTTCATCGTTTTTTTTTTCCTCCAGTAGTTTTTCCTTCCCGGCCCACCAAAGCAAAAGTCCCCTGCGGCCCAAAGCAAATTCAGCATACTTACAGTGGCGTCTTTTTTTTGCGCTTTCTGTGCCGCGGCTCACTTGGTGTGTGCCGCGGCACACAAGATGTGCACATCATTCATTGGTTGTCTTCGTGCCGCGGTTCACTTCGTGTGTGCCGCGGCTCATGACCAAAAGCGCTATTTTCGCCCGTTTTTCATCGTTTTGGCTTCTGGACTCCGATTTCCTGCAAAACATATAAAAATAATGCATTAAAAGCTCATTTATGCTGATTTAGGCTCAAGATGGATATAAAATAATGATATAAAAACGCATAAAAATACACCTAACAAATACCCCCAAACTTGAGCCTTTGCTTGTCCTCAAGCAAAAAATTTCAATTTTAAACAAAATGTATCGTGAATAATCATGCAATCCATAGTGCTCAACTTAATCAATACTACCCTGAAAATCTCAAAGAATAATACAAGTATCGTAATAGTGAGTCACGTCCCGGACACTGATTCAACTAAGTAACCAATTTCAGTCCTTATCAATCGTTCATGGAGAAAATCAAGCTCAAAGATTAACAAGCGTGAATTTAACCGACCGTCAATATGAAGGGTTGAAATAAACAAGCTAATTCGCCCAGTCCCACAGTCTAGTGGCAAAAATTTCAAGAGTTTCATTATCAAAATTAATCCTTGGATAGTATTCCCTCATGTATGCTCAATAATATGATTCGAGTTAACCACTAGGTTTCGGCTCTCGGGATATTTCATCGGGATAATCCTAGGGTGGATTTCCATTCTCATGTATCGGGGAACCGTTTGACGTAAAAGGCACTCATGGGGCACATGGATGCTTCTAGTTACTAAGCCCCCCTCTACAGCGGAGAAAAAACTCGAATAGCAATTCCCGCATGTCAAGGTTGCCGTTTTACGCGAGAGTAGACAACGGGTCACGTGAATACCCCCGGTTACTAGGCTTCCCATCATCGGTAATGCGATATTTCTCAATTATTAATCTATTCAGGGTCGTTGTTTTACGCGAGAGTAAACAACGGGTCACGTGAATACCCCCGGTTACTGGACTTCCCTTCATAGAACAAAATTATCTCGACTTTTTGGAAAAAACTATCCCACTCTAAACTCAATCCAAGTGCCAACAAGACTTATGTTATTGGACGACTAGCTACGCGAAAAGTTTAACCAAACGTATCAACGGTGATTTGAAAACACGTATGTCTCCTTTCTTATCTGCTAAAATTTCTACAAAAACGATAAAATTTCGGACCTAAATGAATACTCAATGAAACAGATATCGCCGACTACAACCCAACTAAAACTCAACCGTTTCTTCTAAGAGAAATCAAGATCGTAACATCAGTTTTACACACGAAAGGACGAAAAATTCATGAAAAATTCAATCTTGCAAAAACCATCAACAACATGCAAGGACAATAATGCAATCGCAATTTATACCCAAGTAAATCAATTCCACTACACCAAAAAAATCATCAACAATCAAACTCATGTGAAAATAAAAGAGATAAGGAGAAGGGAAACTTATTCCAAATGTCTTCTTGAAAACCAGCACATGTCCGAGTGGAATCGACTGTCCATACGTCCAATAACGCTCAACATCACGAGGGACCCCCAAACTTAGTCTCTAGTCATGAAATAACAGTAGATATTAAATCAAGAAAGACTAGAATATGAAGAATAATAACTCATTGGGGTTATAAAAAGATTAGAGAAATACGGGTCACAAGAATACACGAATCCCAACGAAATACAAAACAAAGAAAAGAAAATTATAAACGAAAAATCAAATAAAAACAACTAACTAGAAAGCAAGTAAAAATGATGGGTTGCCTCCCATCCAGCGCTCTATTTTACGTCTTGAGCACGACGTGGCGAAAAAAATTCTAACGTGGCTTCTTTCTAGGGAGATTGCCAAATGCTCCCTTCTTGCAACCTATAAGCCTCTTATTCCATAAGGGAGGCTTTGGCTCATGCCCGATTGCCGAGAATAAAGAGTAAGAATAATTATGCAGGCAACCAAAAAATGATGGAAGAATATAATAATGATAAGGCATGAAAACATAAGCAGAGTTCCAATGGGCAAATAATAAAGGATTATCATGCACAACCTCATTAGAACTCGAAAAATCAGCCTCAACAAAATCATGAGTAATGGGGTCAATCTCTCCCATTATGTATTTAGGAAAATTATGCGTGGTACCGTTAATAAATTTTTTGGCACAAAAGTGTTCACCTTATTTGTCGAAGTTTGATGACAATTTAATGGAATTACTTTGGAAATATCATCAATGGTAACTTCTTCTACAGGCTCATCACACTTTATGAAATTATTAGGTGCTGAGGGATCGACCCTAAAACTCAACATGTCATTCTTCTCAACCTCCCCCTCAACTTCACTACTAAATATATGAGCTAGAAAATAACCGTAGTGAACCTCAAGACCACGACGTGCACATTCTAGCTCAAAAAGGGTACTATCAGGATTTTTAAGAGTGTCTACACATTGTTCAAGCATGGTCATTTGTTTCGGGGGAGGGGGCTGACTGACCCTATTTGGAAAATTATTAAGAACATCGAAATTTATGAAATGCCAAGGGCCACGATACTCATAGGAAAACATAATGAAGAAAATAAAAATATAGAGACTAAAGAAAAACTTCAAATTAAAATTAGAGTCGCTTGGTATTGATATTAGCGAAAAATCAGTCCCCGGCAACGGCGCCAAAAACTTGTTGTGGGAAAATCCCTCACAATATGCCGCAAGTGCACGGTGTCAACAAGTAATAAAGTGATAAGTAAAGTATCGTTCCCTCGAGGACTGATTTCACTAAGTACCAAAATATAGTCAACTCACAATTTTATTTGAGGAACAATTAAATAGAGTTTATATCTAAACTAATTGTAGAAAGTAAATAATAGTACTACTACTAATAATAATAATAATACTAATAAGAGGTAGGATTATGATTTTCACCTCAAACAATCGGGAATGATATTTATTCGATTCAATTCACTGTTATTCAATTGATTGTAAGCCAGGAATTCCTAAATTATTCTAAAGCCTTTCCCAAGGTCGATAGAAAATACTACGAATTACTAACTCGATATATCCCTATTCGAATCAGATAATTAATAGCTAAAACAGTTCAAGAATTCCCACAATAATTAGGCTTCACAATTCCCAAGAGTATATTCCTATCTCACGAAAATTATGATTCGTCTCACAAGAACTATGCCTAAATTTCATCTCCCGAATCCATAAAGACATTCAAAACAAATTAACTGTTGGCCAGACAATTAAAAGCATTAAGAACAGTAAGAAGAATCCAATTCAATAGAATAACGAGTAAATCGAAATAATAATAAATAATCAAACCGTCATGAAATTGGCTACAATCAAAATCCTACTCGAACAGATCTAGGAACTAAGATGCAGAAAAACCGTAGAGATCCGTGGTCTTGTCGTTGCCCCATAAATCTCCACTGTGTATTCTCCTTGATTTCTTCCGCCGCCCAACACCCTCCTTCTCCCTCTTTGCTGTGCCCCTTTTTTATATCATTTTTGTTTGTTTTTTTTGTTTTTTTCCTCCAGTAGTTTTTCCTTCCCGGCCCACCAAAGCAAAAGTCCCCTGTGGCCCAAAGCAAATTCAGCATACTTACAGTGGCGTCTTTTTTTTGCGCTTTCTGTGCCGCGGCTCACTTGGTGTGTGCCGCGGCACACAGTACAGTGTGCACATCATTCGCTGGTTGTCTTCGTGTGCCGCGGTTCACTTGGTGTGTGCCGCGGCTCATGACCAAAAACTGCTATTTTCGCCCGTTTTTCATCGTTTTTCATCGTTTTTTTTTTCCTCCAGTAGTTTTTCCTTCCCGGCCCACCAAAGCAAAAGTCCCCTGCGGCCCAAAGCAAATTCAGCATACTTACAGTGGCGTATTTTTTTTGCGCTTTCTGTGCCGCGGCTCACTTGGTGTGTGCCGCGGCACACAGTACAGTGTGCACATCATTCGCTGGTTGTCTTCGTGTGCCGCGGTTCACTTCGTGTGTGCCGCGGCTCATGACCAAAAACTGCTATTTTCGCCCGTTTTTCATCGTTTTGGCTTCTGGACTCCGATTTCCTGCAAAACATATAAAAATAATGCATTAAAAGCTCATTTATGCTGATTTAGGCTCAAGATGGATATAAAATAATGATATAAAAACGCATAAAAATACACCTAACAAATACCCCCAAACTTGAGCCTTTGCTTGTCCTCAAGCAAAAAATTTCAATTTTAAACAAAATGTATCGTGAATAATCATGCAATCCATAGTGCTCAACTTAATCAATACTACCCTGAAAATCTCAAAGAATAATACAAGTATCGTAATAGTGAGTCATGTCCCGGACACTGATTCAACTAAGTAACCAATTTCAGTCCTTATCAATCGTTCATGGAGAAAATCAAGCTCAAAGATTAACAAGCGTGAATTTAACCGACCGTCAATATGAAGGGTTGAAATAAACAAGCTAATTCGCCTACCCACGTCTAGTGGCAAAAATTTCAAGAGTTTCATTATCAAAATTAATCCTTGGATAGTATTCCCTCATGTATGCTCAATAATATGATTCGAGTTAACCACTAGGTTTCGGCTCTCGGGATATTTCATCGGGATAATCCTAGGGTGGATTTCCATTCTCATGTATCGGGGAACCGTTTGACGTAAAAGGCACTCATGGGGCACATGGATGCTTCTAGTTACTAAGCCCCCCTCTACAGCGGAGAAAAAACTCGAATAGCAATTCCCGCATGTCAAGGTTGCCGTTTTACGCGAGAGTAGACAACGGGTCACGTGAATACCCCCGGTTACTAGGCTTCCCATCATCGGTAATGCGATATTTCTCAATTATTAATCTATTCAGGGTCGTTGTTTTACGCGAGAGTAAACAACGGGTCACGTGAATACCCCCGGTTACTGGACTTCCCTTCATAGAACAAAATTATCTCGACTTTTTGGAAAAAACTATCCCACTCTAAACTCAATCCAAGTGCCAACAAGACTTATGTTATTGGACGACTAGCTACGCGAAAAGTTTAACCAAACGTATCAACGGTGATTTGAAAACACGTATGTCTCCTTTCTTATCTGCTAAAATTTCTACAAAAACGATAAAATTTCGGACCTAAATGAATACTCAACAGAAACAGATATCGCTGACTACAACCCAACTAAAACTCAACCGTTTCTTCTAAGAGAAATCAGTATCGTAACATCAGTTTTACACACGAAAGGACGAAAAATTCATGAAAAATTCAATCTTGCAAAAACCATCAACAACATGCAAGGACAATAATGCAATCGCAATTTATACCCAAGTAAATCAATTCCACTACACCAAAAAAATCATCAACAATCAAACTCATGTGAAAATAAAAGAGATAAGGAGAAGGGAAACTTATTCCAAATGTCTTCTTGAAAACCAGCACATGTCCGAGTGGAATCGACTGTCCATACGTCCAATAACGCTCAACATCACGAGGGACCCCCAAACTTAGTCTCTAGTCATGAAATAACAGTAGATATTAAATCAAGAAAGACTAGAATATGAAGAATAATAACTCATTGGGGTTATAAAAAGATTAGAGAAATACGGGTCACAAGAATACACGAATCCCAACGAAATACAAACAAAGAAAAGAAAATTATAAACGAAAAATCAAATAAAAACAACTAACTAGAAAGCAAGTAAAAATGATGGGTTGCCTCCCATCCAGCGCTCTATTTTACGTCTTGAGCACGACGTGGCGAAAAAAATTCTAACGTGGCTTCTTTCTAGGGAGATTGCCAAATGCCCCCTTCTTGCAACCTATAAGCCTCTTATTCCATAAGGGAGGCTTTGGCTCATGCCCGGTTGCCGAGAATAAAGAGTAAGAATAATTATGCAGGCAACCAAAAAATGATGGAAGAATATAATAATGATAAGGCATGAAAACATAAGCAGAGTTCGAATGGGCAAATAATAAAGGATTATCATGCACAACCTCATTAGAACTCGAAAAATCAGCCTCAACAAAATCATGAGTAATGGGGTCAATCTCTCCCATTATGTATTTAGGAAAATTATGCGTGGTACCGTTAATAAATTTTTTGGCACAAAAGTGTTCACCTTATTTGTCGAAGTTTGATGACAATTTAATGGAATTACTTTGGAAATATCATCAATGGTAACTTCTTCTACAGGCTCATCACACTTTATGAAATTATTAGGTGCTGAGGGATCGACCCTAAAACTCAACATGTCATTCTTCTCAACCTCCCCCTCAACTTCACTACTAAATATATGAGCTGGAAAATAACCGTAGTGAACCTCAAGACCACGACGTGCACATTCTAGCTCAAAAAGGGTACTATCCGGATTTTTAAGAGTGTCTACACATTGTTCAAGCATGGTCATTTGTTTCGGGGGAGGGGGCTGACTGACCCTATTTGGAAAATTATTAAGAACATCGAAATTTATGAAATGCCAAGGGCCACGATACTCATAGGAAAACATAATGAAGAAAATAAAAATATAGAGACTAAAGAAAAACTTCAAATTAAAATTAGAGTCGCTTGGTATTGATATTAGCGAAAAATCAGTCCCCGGCAACGGCGCCAAAAACTTGTTGTGGGAAAATCCCTCACAATATGCCGCAAGTGCACGGTGTCAACAAGTAATAAAGTGATAAGTAAAGTATCGTTCCCTCGAGGACTGATTTCACTAAGTACCAAAATATAGTCAACTCACAATTTTATTTGAAGAACAATTAAATAGAGTTTATATCTAAACTAATTGTAGAAAGTAAATAATAGTACTACTACTAATAATAATAATAATACTAATAAGAGGTAGGATTATGATTTTCACCTCAAACAATCGGGAATGATATTTATTCGATTCAATTCACTGTTATTCAATTGATTGTAAGCCAGGAATTCCTAAATTATTCTAAAGCCTTTCCCAAGGTCGATAGAAAATACTACGAATTACTAACTCGATATATCCCTATTCGAATCAGATAATTAATAGCTAAAACAGTTCAAGAATTCCCACAATAATTAGGCTTCACAATTCCCAAGAGTATATTCCTATCTCACGAAAATTATGATTCGTCTCACAAGAACTATGCCTAAATTTCATCTCCCGAATCCATAAAGACATTCAAAACAAATTAACTGTTGGCCATACAATTAAAAAGCATTAAGAACAGTAAGAAGAATCCAATTCAATAGAATAACGAGTAAATCGAAATAATAATAAATAATCAAACCGTCATGAAATTGGCTACAATCAAAATCCTACTCGAACAGATCTAGGAACTAAGATGTAGAAAAACCGTAGAGATCCGTGGTCTTGTCGTTGCCCCATAAATCTCCACCGTGTATTCTCCTTGATTTCTTCCGCCGCCCAACACCCTCCTTCTCCCTCTTTGCTGTGCCCCTTTTTTATATCATTTTTGTTTTTTTTTGTTTTTTTTTCCTCCAGTAGTTTTTCCTTCCCGGCCCACCAAAGCAAAAGTCCCCTGTGGCCCAAAGCAAATTCAGCATACTTACAGTGGCGTCTTTTTTTTGCGCTTTCTGTGCCGCGGCTCACTTGGTGTGTGCCGCGGCACACAGTACAGTGTGCACATCATTCGCTGGTTGTCTTCGTGTGCCGCGGTTCACTTGGTGTGTGCCGCGGCTCATGACCAAAAACTGCTATTTTCGCCCGTTTTTCATCGTTTTGGCTTCCGGACTCCGATTTCCTGCAAAACATATAAAAATAATGCATTAAAAGCTCATTTATGCTGATTTAGGCTCAAGATGGATATAAATTAATGATATAAACACCCATAAAAATACACCTAACATACACTAAACAGTTAACGTAGAGAAACATTATAAAAGGGACAACACCCCATTTTATTTTGTTTACGTTTTCTTCACTTGTCCCTCATTTCTTGGAAGCCAGAGAGAGCCTCCCCTCCTTCATAAACACAAATAAACCATCTCTACATGATCATTGAAGATTGGAGATTACTTATACTTGATCATTGAAGTGGAGAATCATTTTGGATTGACACACAATCAACCGGAGTTGGATTCTACCTATTGTCTCGGTGTTTTCTTCATCTTAAGGTATGTTCATGCTATCTCCAATCTTGGATTCGTGTTATTAAGGATATAATGATCATGCTATCAAGATATTAATTTCCACTGATGAATTATTCAAACAATCATCATGTTTAGAGGTTAAATGTTTATGCTTAAGATATCGTCGTTGAAAACATCTTAGTTGAAATCCTATCACGTCGAATGATGAGAGAAATATTCTGAGATTGATATTCCGTATTGGATAACATTGCCATATTGATCGTAGACTTAGAGTGGATATCACTTTTGTTAAACGGACTGAAGAAAGAATCATCGAAGGTTGTATCCTTTCTTATAAGTTGGATTTGTTAGTAATCTTTATAGTGAAATCTGAATGTACTGATGATATTAGAATCTAACGCATCAACCTTAGATCACCGAACTTCGCATGAGAATTTGTAATCATAATTGGAGTATGATCACCATGATGATATACGTATCCTTGAATTCGAAGGTGTTTGAATCCGTAAAATCATTCGTAATTGTATGAGCATGATATGTATGGAGGTAAAGTACATTAATCACTGAGGATTTCGTAAGCTTCATCACAGTTAGAACAGTCGTCTGCCCAGTGGGGAACTGTCATACATGTTTAGCATACGCTAAGCTTTGTAGTTAACGTATGCTATCGGGCATAGTTAATGTACGCTACGCTTGGTACGTAACGTATGTTATATCATCATACGAGTCAGTCGACTGATCAGTGAGGGACTGACAGTGCATGGTTAGCGTACGCTAAACTTCGTATTTTGCGTGCGCTAACAAGTAGGCTTAACGTACGTTACATAGGGTACGTAACGTACGTTAAGCAAGTCAGACAGGTTACGTTTTATGAACTTCCGACCGTAATTTGGATTGTTAGGTGTTCGTACGACTTCAGATGAATTCTATATTATTTTTTTGTTAAGGTTCGAGCTTAGCAACGTGATTGTCGAAGGGAGCGACCTTCGAGCATTTTGATATTCGTGGGAGTATTATTCTTGTCATCGAATCGAGGCAAGTACTTTAATTGTTCTATGTATTGATGTTATACATATTGTTGTGCATATCTGTCGTTATTGTATGTCCACCTCGTGTTGGTCCGACGGGATCATCGATGCTAGCGTGCGCTGGATCATCGGACGAGTTTTTCCATCACGGGTTGGTCTGACGAGATCATCGTGGGTTCTAGGCAGTGAACGCTGGATCGTCGGAATTACCATGTGTATGTTGTGATATCATGTTGTGATTATCATTTATGTATGTTATTTATGAGTTTCTCGTAGGAGGAGACTCGTTGGTATTTTGTGATTCATGTTATTATTCTTCGTGAGATGTTGAATAATATGTTGTGGTACTTGTACTAGCATCGTTGTGCTAACCCCTTCGGGGGTGAACATTTGTTTGTGTTCAGGATCCAGGAGAGCAGGGAAACAACCACTGGAGATGCATGATGACGAGGGTGCAGAGTGATGTTCTGGCCGGGTTTATTCGTCTGTTGATTGTGTTGTTTTAATAAGTACTCGAGTACGTCGTCGTTTGTGATGATTTGGATTTGGTGATGTATTAATACTCTTCCTTTGGATTTTTGTATTCTCAGTATTGGCCAGAACTGTTTGTATTTTATTTCAGTTGCTTTCATACGTTGGTGTCTGTTATTGTCTTTTTATTTCTTCAGCCTTGTAAATTCTTATGTAAAGGATTTACGGCGCTGTAATATTCATGAATATATCGGGGGTGTTACAGAATATGGTATCGGAGCTAAGATTATGGATATCTTGGCCATTGGGTTAAAATAGGGGTCAGGAATGTCTTTTGAGGTAACCGGCCGCGAATAACATCACTGTACTGCCTACGTCTTCGTGCGAGCGGTGGTTGTAATCTCCTAAACTCTATCTCGTCCTTAACATGTTATACTTCTTTATACTTGAACATTAGAACGATATTGTTTCCTGTATATTGAGTATTTATGCTTACAATATGTTGAGAGGTGGACGTGGACATGGTCGCGGTCGCGGACGCGGATGAAGGAATGCTGAAAGAGAAGCTTCGCCTTCAAATCAGGCCAGCCACAGCTCAGGCGAGCCACAAAGATCTATTAATAATGAACCGAAACTTGGTGTGCCCGAAATCCTTCGTCAGGTGGTGAACCAGATGACTCAGTTCGCCCAAGTCATGGACCGAATGCAGGTGGCAGTAGGATTACAACAAGGAGATTGACAGCAAGGTATCCCGGACATGGGAAATCGGAGCGACCGATGGCTGCAAGAGGTGGCGCAGATGAAACTACCTAAATTCGACAGTATTTCTAAGACTCCCACCTGGGATTATTGGTTGAAGGAATTGGAGAAAATATTTTCCGGGATTAATTGCCCTGATGACCGGAGAGCCTCTATTGCTCAGTACTTTCTGATAGGGGAAGCGTCCGAGTGGTGGGAAGCCATCCGGCCTGTAGATCATGATGCGGACTGGACAGAATTTAAATTGATGATGGAAGCTCAGTACTGCCCTCGTCCTGTGAGGGAAGCCAAAGTCCGGGAGTTTTTCTCCGCTCAGCCTTCAGATGTGCCAGTATCTCAGGCAATTAAGACGTTTAACCACCAGCTGCCATTTGTTCGACATCTGGTCAGAACAGATGCAGAAATGATGATCCATTTTGATATGAGAATGAAACCAGAAATCCATAGGTACATGTCCGGTTTTGAATGTACCACTCTCCGTCAATACCAGGATAAAGCGTTGGCGTATGAAATCAAGGAAGCAGCAATGGAGAAGTTTGCAGAGTCCAAGAAGCAGAAAGTCTCCGGTAGTTTCACGGAGCACAAGAGTAGTGGGCCCCGCAAGGCCCATTCATCCTTTCATTCTTTCAAGAAACCTCCGCACCCATCTAAGAGCGGAAAGAACTTTGGAGCAGCATCAGCCATGACGGATGTAACCAGGAAGTGCTTTAACTGTGCCAGACGGGGCACTATCGACGATATTGCCCCTTACCTGCCATGACTTGTTTTGATTGTGGTCGAGAGGGACATCGTGCGGTGTTCTGTGAAGAGGCGGCAAAGTATTTTAGAGCCCGTACACCACAGCCAGTTCAGAAGGAAGCCAGTATCCAACAGACGCAGCAAAGTGTTCGGATGCCTCAGAATTTTGGTCGCGGACGCGGCAGAGGACAGTGGGACTGAAAGGGGACATCGAGTGCCGGATCCATTCCCCCACGTCTATATGAGATGAGGAGAACAGACGATCGATGTCATTGCCGCATCGTGCATCGTCGCATCCTTTCACAAAGGGATTAGCGTTTTATTCGATACAGGAGCTAAGCATTCATTTATATCATTGTCTTGTGTAAATCATTTGAATATTTCTGGTTTTCATAATTGTGAGCCTTATGTTGTGGGTTTACCGAGTGGAGAGAGGATTGTTGGAAACTTAGAAACTAGAGATTTCCCTGTATCATTTGGAGGAAGAGAGTGACCCTCGAATATGATTGTGATAGAAATGCAAGGAGACGACCTGATACTCGGAGATGATTGGCTTAATCGATATGGAGCTGTTGTAAACTACCGAAAGAGAAATATCTCAGTGATAGCTGACGATGGTTCCGAAATACTGTTTGAAGGATGGAAACCAGGAAGCTCAGGAAAAATGATCAAGGCAATGAAAGCTGTCAAATTGTTGAAATAGGGCTGTACCGGATACTGGTGCTATGCAATGAAGAAAGAAGACGGAAAAGTAGAACTCACATCCATTCTTGTGGTGAATGAATTTACGGATGTATTTCCTGATGAATTACCTGGACTACCTCCACGACGGGATGTAGAATTCACCATCTAGCTGGAACCAGGAGCTACACCAATTTCTAAGGCTCCGTATCGTATGGCACCTACTGAGATGTACGAATTGAAGAAGCAACTGGAAGAGTTACTGAAGAAAAACTATATCCTTCCAAGCGTTTTGCCCTGGGAAGCACCGGTTCTTTTTGTCCAGAAGAAGAATGGATCTCTTCGATTGTGTATTGACTATCGAGAACTAAACAATATGAAGATTAAGAACAAGTATCCGTTGCCATGGATTGATGATTTATTTGACCATCTATAGGGAGCAACGGTGTTTTTGAAGATCGATCTGAGATCAGGATATCATCAGCTGAAGATTAAGGAATCCGATGTTCCAAAATCAGCGTTCAGAACTCGCTACGAACACTATGAGTTTGTAGTGATGCCATTTGGTCTCACTAATGCACCTCCTGTATTCATGCAATTGATGAACCGAGTGTTCATCGAGTATTTGGACAAGTTTGTGGTTGTGTTCATTGATGACATTATGGTATATTCTAAGAGCCCGGAAGAGCATGCACAGCATTTGCGGATTGTTCTAGACCTTCTGAGGAACGAACAATTGTACGCTAAACTTTCTAAGTGCGAATTCTGGCTAAAGGAAGTGATGTTCCTCAGTCATGTGGTATCAGCTGAAGGAGTCCGAGTAGACCCTCAGAAAATCGAAGCAGTTATGGATTGGAAGCCTCCTAAGAACGTGAAAGAAGTCCGTAGTTTCTTAGGACTTGTTGGATATTATCGTCGGTTCGTGGAAGGATTTACCAAAATTACCCCCCACTTACTCGACTACTGCAAAAAACTCAAAAGTTTGAGTGGAATGAGATATGCCAGAAGAGCTTTGATGAATTGAAGTAGAGATTGACGACGACACCGATTTTAGCATTTCCACAGGGAACTGGAGGATTCATGGTTTACAGTGACGCTTCGAACCAAGGTCTTGGGTGTGTATTGATGCAAAATGAGAAGGTGATCGCCTATGCTTCACGATATCTGAAACCTTATGAAGTGAATTACCCAATGCATGATTTGGAGCTGGAAGCAGTAGTTTTTGCTTTGAAAATCTGGAGACATTACCTGTACGGGACTCACTGTCAAATCTTTATGGATCACAAGAGTCTTAAATACATCTTCAGTCAAAAAGAGTTGAACATGCGGCAAAGGAGATGGATGGAACTGATTAAGGACTACGACTTGGAGATTCTTTATCATCCACGCAAAGCAAATGTAGTAGCCGATGCACTTAGCCGCAAGCCTGTTTCTATTCAGATGCTGGATACTCTGACCTCCCAGTCCAGCATTCAACGAGAATTGATTCGTGAAGGAATTGAAGTATGGTTGCAAAGAGTCCAAGGACAACTGTGTGTGATGGAAATAACTTCGTTGTTAACCGAAGAAATTAAATCTAAGCAAGTAGATGATCCTCTGATGATTCGGTTACGTGATGAAGTAATCAAGGGAAAGGCCCCAGGATTTGTAATTCATGATGATGGAGTATTGAGATTCCAGAGCCGACTTTGCGTTCCCAATGTCGATGTTCTGAAGAAGACAATTATGAAGGAAGCTCACAGCATGCCCTATTCTATCCACCCGGGCACCAGCAAGATGTATAAGGACCTGAAGCAAAGCTTCTGGTGGGGCAACGTGAAGAAAGATGTAGCGGATTTTGTCTCGAAATGTTTGACTTTTCAGCAGGTTAAGATCGAGCATCAACGACCTTCTGGAATGCTGAAGCCTCTCCCGATTCATGAATGGAAATGGGAGGACATATCGAGGGACTTTATCACTAATATGCCGAGAACCAAGACAGGAATGAACATGATTTGGGTGATAGTTGATCGTCTAACCAAATCGGATCATTTTCTAGGCATTAAGGACACGTGGGGACCCGAGAGGTTGGCACGAGTATTTATTTAAGATATAGTCCGATTGCATGGTACGCCGAAGTCCATTATTTCTGACCGAGACGGACGTTTTGTGTCTCATTTTTGGAAAGCAGTTCATAAGGCCTTAGGAACTGAATTGAACTTCAGCACAGCTTATCACCCGCAGACAGACGGACAATTCGAGAGGACTATTCAAATGGTGGAAGACATGCTAAGGGCTTGTACCTTCGATTGGTCGGCTGATTGGGAAGTTCATCTACCGTTGATTGAATTCACTTACAACAACAGTTGGCATGCTTCTATTAAGATGGCACCGTTTGAGGCATTATACGGGAGGAGATGCAGATCGCCCCTATGTTGGGACGATTCATCAGACTTGATCGGGCCGGAACCGGAATTGATCGTACAGACACGAGAGAAGATAGCCTTGATTTGTGAAAGGCTGTTGACCGCCTAGAGTCGACAGAAATATTATGCAGACGTACGCCGTCGCCCATTGGAGTTCAGTATTAGAGATCACGTACTTTTAAAGGTTTCTCCTACTCGGGGAATCTTTCGTTTCGGAAGAAAGGGGAAGTTGAGTCCGAGATATATCGGACCGTTTGAGATTCTTGAGAGAGTTGGAGAGTTAGGATACAGATTGGCATTACCGCCTTCATTGAGCCATGTTCATAACGTATTCCACGTATCCCAGCTACGGAAGTATATACCGGATCCTAGTCATGTCATTGATTTCGGCGAGATCGAAGTCGCTCAGGATGGCACGTTTGAAGATAGACCGATCAGGATACTCGAGAGTCGAGTTAAGCAATTGAGGAACAAACCGATCGCCTTGGTTAAGGTTCAGTGGTCGCGCCACGGAGTGGAAGAAGCCACTTGGGAAACGAAAGATAGCATGAGGTCCATATATCCAGATTTATTTTCGTCTTGAGTTTCAGGATGAAACTCCTTTTTAGTAGGAGAGTATGTAATATCCGGATTTATTATTAAGTATTTCATCTGTATTTGAACCCTGTATTATTCGGAATTTGTGATATCGATAATTGAAGTATGATATTTCTCGTATTTGTATCCTTGTACATGAGTGTGGCAACATGTAAATTTTCCCATGAAACTACGTGATAATGTACGTTAACAAGGAAGCTTAACGTACGCTATCAGTCGGAGTTAGCGTACGCTACGAATGTAGCGTAACGTGCGTTAACCAGCCAATAATTGAGCTAGGCGGCTAGCTGATAAGTGGTAATTTTACCACATTTTTCTAGGATTTTATACTAGGTTTTTATCTCGTTTCGTGATTAATGTGCTCGTATTTGGCTTATTTATGTTTAGTCGAGCCGTATTACGCGTTTGGGTTGGTTTTAGTGTGTTTGCAGGTTTTTAGAGCCAAAAGGACCCAAAACGAGACAAAGGACCGAGAGTCGAGTCAAACGGACGGAAGAAACAGATTTTTGCAAGAGACAGACGAACCTATCGGGCCAGCCTATCGGCCGATAGGTGCGTCCGAAAGGTGTCCAGGCCTTATCGAGTGAAGATCCGACGAACCAACTATCGGGCCAGCCTATCGGCCGATAGGTGCATCCGAAAGGTGTCCAGGCCCTAGCGAGTGAAGATCCGACGAACCGCCTATCGGGCCAGACTATCGGCCGATAGGTGCGGCCGATAGCTTGCTCAGCGGGATCTCGTGTTTTGACGGATTGTGACTCTTTTGGATAGATTTTGTTTCCTAGATTAGTTCCAATCGGGATTTTGACTCCCATAGGTTATATAAACCTCCTCCTAGACCTAGTTTAGGATCGATCATCAGCTCTTAACATAGTTTTTATCATCCTTTATCATCTTTAGCAGACTTTTATTTTTCTTTGGAAGATTAATTTCTTGGAGACAAGAATTTTTTGGAGGCAGCAACTATTATTGTTTTTCGGAGATTGAAGACTCAGAGTTCATCCGAAAGGGTTGTAATCTCTCTTTTCATATCAATAATATGCATTCTCCATCTATTTCTTGTTTGATCTCAATTATGTCTGGCTAAATCCATTGATTGATTCTAGGGTTAGTAATTTTAATTGATGTTCGCATGATGTTCCTTTGATTACCTTTTGACCTTTCATCCTAGGCTTGTGTTCAAGATGTGTTAAATCTCATGCTAGATTAAAGGGCCCTTAATCGATGCATGTTAGCTAATTAATTTTGTCCGGAAGGAGTAATTGATTAGTGGAAATACTTGATGCACAATATGATTTTATCTTGAGACCTGACGGAGAAAGATAAATCATAGATAAATAAGTTGGCGCTTTTTAAGTGATTTAAATTCTTTGAGCCCTGGCGGGGAAAAGGGTTTAAATTAACTATCTTTCTAGGTTGCCTTGATCGGAATTCTAGATCGGCTGAGTGATTATTTCTAGGATTGAATTAAAATTTGGGGAAAAGGAATCAAGTGAATGGATTGTGTGAACTCAATTAGATGATACTACCCTAGGATCAATTAGCTTTCACTTGTGATTTTATCTTGCTAATCTGCTTTATTTGCTTGATTTTAGATAATTCATCTTTTATTTAATTTTTAAATTTCGATTTTTGAAGTTAGATAATTAGAAACAAATCAAATTTTCGGATTCCTAAATAGCAGTCAAATTTTGAGTAGAGTTACTTCCTTTATTTTCGACATATCAATTCCCTTGGGTTCGACACCTTGGAAATACTTCGAGGTTTTACAAATTTTAAAATTGATCGGATTTGAAAACCATACTACGCGAATCCCAGCGATCAATTTTTGGCGCCGTTGCCGGGGAATTGATAGAAAACTTAAAGGGATAATTCGAAAAAGAAGAGATTGTTACTTTAGGTTGTATACTATTATTATTAATATTCGATCTCGTTTCCTCACATCTTGTTTTCTCTTCCTTGTAGGCGGTGCATGATCACGAGATCCCAAGGAAAGGACTTATTTCCTTTGGATCCGGAAATCGAGAAGTCTTTGAGGAGGAAGAAGCAAGAAACGAGAACCGAGACTATTTCTATACCTATCTTTGATACCATGGCCGGCATTGTTGACCCACCACGAGAACTCGCTCGTCCCGAGAAGATCCCTTTGAATGCCCGCTTTCGACCTAAGCTGGACGATTATCAAGAAGGAGGTTGGGGAAAGATTGATGCCAACAACTTCGAGCTTAAGCCATCCCTCATCGCTACGGTGAAGTCTCAAACATACCGGAGGAGGAGTTAATGAAGATCCAAACGCTCATCTTGAGTCGTTTTTGGACATATGTGCCACCATCAAGCAAAACAGAGTGCCTCCGGATGTCATTAAGCTCCGCCTATTCCGGTTCTCCTTAGAAGACGATGCGCTAGATTGGTACAAGAGCCTAGATCGGAAGGAAATTGGTACTTGGAGAGAGATGACTCGGTTGTTCTTAGCACAGTTCTATCCTCCCTCGAAGGTACAAAAACAAATCAACGATATCTTGCAATTCGAGCAATATGAGGATGAATACTTATACGAGGCATGGATCCGATTTAAGAAGCTACTTCGCAAATGCCCACAGCATGGAATTGACAAGGAGGAAATCTACATTCGGTTTATCGGGGTTTGACGAGGAAGGCTAGAAGAGAGTTGGACTATTCCTCGAAAGGAGGATTTCTTGCTAACGATTATGAAGAGGCCAAGAATCTCATCGAGCTGGTGGTCAACAATGATTATGAGGAGGTGACCGATAGGAAGATGACGAGAAGAAAGGTTCCATCCGGTGACGAGGACGCCTACGGTGATTTGAAGGCGAAATTTGAAAGACAACAAAAAGAGCTTGAGATGATAAGAAAGAAAACTTTGGGAGTCAATGCAGTTTTTGAAGAGCTAAACGAGCCTATTGCAATTGAGGAAGATGTAAATTACGTGCAAGGAGAAAACTTCCGGCAAGGGGGAAATTGGGGGAACTATTATCCGAACAATCGAAACCACCCTAATTTCTCCTATGCCAACCCGAACAATGCTCTTCAGCCACCACCGGGATTTAACGTGAAAAACGGGGTTATTCAAGAGCCGATTGCCAAGACACCGATGGAAGAGATGTTGGAACGTTGGAGGCGAGTCAAAAAGATTTTATTTATAAAGCAGACAAGAGGTTCGGGGCTCTCGAGCATAGTGTGACATCTATTGGAAACTCAGTGATAGCCTTGACAAAGCAGATGTCGATGGTGGAGACCCAAATGAGTCAAATGGCGAACGCCCAAGCCGGAATTCATAAGCCGGGCCATTTTCCGAGCAGCACCGAGACCAACCCGAAGACGCAACAATGTAACGCAATCGAGCTTCGGAGTGGGACGAGGTACAGTAATCATGGGGCTGATGTTGAGGAATCTGGAAACGAGGATGTACTAGAAACGGGAGCCGAGAACGAGAAGGAAGATGAAACGCAGCAGGCCCATCGGCCAAGACTATCGGCCGATAGGCCCACTCGATACCCAGATAGAATGCCAGCAGTTGGGCCTATCGACCCCCCTATCGGTCGAAAGGCTCCTTTAGGTTCGAATGTGAAGGATTTTGAGGTAAAAGCTCCATTTCCACAGCGATTGGCCAAGTCAAGATATGATGAAAAGCTTCAACGGTTTATCGACATGTTTCAAAAGGTGAATATCAACATTCCACTTCTATACGCTTTGAGAGACATGCCGGGGTACGTTAAATTCTTGAAAGACGCTGTGGCAAGCAAGAGGAAGTTTGCGAAGTTTGAAACAATAAATTTGACAGAGGAGTGTAGTGCTATCATTCAAAACAAGCTCCCGCTCAAGCAGAAGGATCCGGGATGTTTTACTTTGACATGCATGATTGGCGACCAAACGTTCCGTAATGTGTTGTGTGATCATGGGGCAAGCATCAATATTATGCCTCTATCCATCTTTAAGAGGTTGAAGATTGGGGAGATGAAGCCGACTACCATTTCTCTACTCATGGCGGACCGGTCGATCTCTTATCCGAGGGGAGTTGTGGAGAATGTGTTAGTTAGAGTCCAACACTTAGTCTTCCCGGCCGATTTCGTAGTTCTTGATATGCCCGAGGGCGAGAATCAACCATTGATCTTTGGGAGACCGTTTCTAGCGACGGGGAGAGCACTTATCGACGTCCAAGAGGGTAATCTTACCTTCCGGGTTAATGATCAAAATCTGAAAATTTCCATCTATGACGCGATGAAGAAGCCCGAGGATGCGCCCGAGGAATGTTATGAAATTGAGTCTATTATGCCGCCCCCGACCGACTTGTTGGAGCATTGCATTTCACACTCCATTTACTCACATTCCGATGTTGATGAAATTTCCGAGGATTTGCCAATGTATGTTCGAATGTTGGAGGCGAACGAGAGTCGATCTAATGAGAGGGACGTATGCTATCTTGATATCAACAAACCCGTTCAAGGGGGAGTTGTCGCTGAAGACCCGGATTGAATGAGGTATCGTCTAGCTAAAGAAGTTAAACGTAGCACTTGTTGGAGGTAACCCAACGTATGTATATTAGTTCGTTTTATTCGTTTGTTTTCGATTGTTAGTTTGCGTGATTTTTGTAGTTTCTAGTTTCGTAGTAGCTTTGTTAGTTTTGTTTAGTTCTAATCCATGCACGCCGAGTTTTGGATACTTGAAGGTCTTTAATCGCCATATCCAAGCGAAAACGGGACCAAGTATGCGAATTAGAAAAAGCTGAAAAAAAAAAAATTGAGACAGACAAACCTATCGGGCGAGACTATCGGCCGATAGGCCCGGCCAATAGGCTGAGGAAAAAAAAAAATTTTAATGTTACAAGCAGTGGTCGATAGGCAGACCCTATCGACCGATATCATGACCCGATATGAGGTACGTAAGTTTCAGTAGTTCCTATCGGCCCAGCCTATCGGCCGATAGGCCTGCCCGATAGGACATACCCGGTCTAGTATCCGCTTCGACCCGGTTGATTAATAACCCCTTTTAAACACCTTAACCACCCATTTTTCTCACACACCCACACACATCGGCCGATAGAATGAAAGGGGCGATTTTATCTATTGTTCTTCCTTAAAACTTCGATCAAGGAACTTTGAAATGGCTGGAAATCAAAGCAAGAAGTCGAAGCCGTGTAAAGCCGGAAAGTCTAAGGCAACCACAGTGATCAGGTACTTCGTTAACAAAGCCACTCCTTTCTCTTTTCAAACTTATTCCTCCTTTGGGATGCGAAATAAGTTTGGGGGGGGGGGGGGGGGGAGAAGTGCGGCTTTGTTAATTTCTTTACGTGTGAGTACCTTGTATGCCTTGTATCATTATTTGCTTGTGTTGGTGATCATTGTTTTTTATTTGTGCTTCTCATATTGGTGTTGCGTGGATTTAGTTTTTGTTGCTTAGTTTTTAGTTTTTTTATGTTCATTTTCGTTTGGTGTGTTTGCTAGTTTCTATTTTTTAGGTCGTAGTAGTTTTTTTTTGCTTTCGTGTTTGCTTTTATTTGCTTTTCGTTGTTTGCTTTGATGCCTTGTTTGGGTAAATAGTTTTTTTTTTTTTTTAGATTTTGGTCTACTTTGCGTATTTTTTTTTATTTTTTTAGATAGCCTTGCTTGTCTTAGTTTTTCTTTATTCGTGAATGTAATACCCGGTTGTAATTCATTCATTTTCATTCAGTAATTATCAGTCTGTAATTGTCACTCAGTGTATTTTCACTCAATTATAATCATTCATCAATCATGTTCTTTCACCGTGTTCACCGTTCGGAAAAACTTCGAGTTGTGTATCGTTATTGTTCATTGTTTCAACTTTCCTCATATGAGTTCGACTTTGTTAGATCACCATTAATTTTTGGTAACTCCAAAAATTCTAAATCTTTGCAATATTATAGAGCATCGAGATAGCTTTCCAATGGTTCAAACGGTGAGTCAATCGGAGTCCGGACGAGAGAGTTATGGTCGTTTTAGCTCACCCGCTCATTTTTCAGCTTTTGGCCGATCACTGCCGACCGGACTCGGTCGTGTCGTCCGACACGGCCCGTGCCGTACTCGTCCGGAAATTCCGAAGTATCTGCCCGCAGGACTCGACCGTGTCGTTTGGCACGGCCGAGTCGAACCCTTCCGGATAAGCGGGATCGTCACGGCCACGCCCGGCCGTTGCAGCACGGTCGAGTCATGCCGAGTCATTGTCGGACGGGTCATCGTCGGAAGGCCCTCCGCGCCGCGACCGTGTCAAGCAGGACACGGTCGAGTCCTGTCGGCCGCCACCGTCGGCCAGCGTGCGACACGACCGTGCCGATCGGCACGGGCCGTGTCCGGCAGGTAGTCAACCCCTATAAATTCATTTTTGAGCATTTCGGCTCATTCTTTCGATTTTTCCACCTTTTACGAGAGAGAAGCTTGAAGGAGAGTTTTCTTCATCAATTATCATTTGAGTGTTTGATTTTCTTCATTTCCTTTCGATCGTGAAGCCCGGAAAATCAATCTAACGCGTGTTCTTCGAATTTTAGTACTTGAATCTTCAAGAGGTAATTCCTTCAACACTTTGGACTTCGATTTTGTGTTGAGATATGATGTTTTGGACGTTATAATCATGTTATATGAAGGGATATGTATATGATTATGAGTTTGTATAAGGATTCATTGGATTATTGAGGGATTATTCAAGAACACCTTGAATATCGAGTTGGAATTGGGGATTTTCGACTAATTGTTGTTTTAATCACATTTTTGGATATTCATAATGGATTATTGATCGTATTGGAGTTGTTTTGTTGGTTTGAAACACTTCTTGGGGGATTTTATATTGGTATATCGAGGTTTGATTGTAAACAATCGGAGTTTGGATACTACGTGTTTGATTTAATGCCTCTATGGACTTGGTTTAGTCGTATCGACGTTTTGAGTTCGTTATATTCGTGTTTGATTCGTATATTAAACGGATTGTTGGTAATTGTATTATTTAAGGTTGTTCGAGCGACCGATATCTCAATTAGGACGTTGTTCGTGGACGGACATTCTTCATCGTTGTTGAGTAAGTTAATTCTTACTCGGTTAAAAGGATATTCATACCTTTTGTTGTTGATCATTCATAATCATAACTCATTCATCATTGTATTAATCATATTAAAACTTGTTATTGTCAATTAATCACTTGATCATAAGGAGCAGCCGGTTCCAATCTTTTCGTTGAGCTATCATTCATTTCATTATTACTCTCATCTCGGTGAGTCATTCTTGACTTTGTCGATTATTATTTATTCATTGATATTCATTACGGTCATTCGTTCATATGACCTTACAGGTTCATATTGCGTGGCGGGTGCGGATGTGTGGAATTTTTAGTCGGGCACGTTATGGCCATGTATTGGGAGTGATACATTGGGTATGCACACGGTAGCAGTTACCTCGTGAGACTAATTAGGTACAAGGACGGGTGTGTCCGGTCATTCGTCTTGTACACTTGCACGAACACTACGGGCGTACTATGATACCCCTCTTGGCGTAATTCATAACTAAGGATATTTCATAACTTGATTAAATCATGATTGTGTATTTTTCAACCCTTGAGGATTGTTATTACGTATGGCGGCCCGTTTGGGGATTTTGTTTTTGGTCTTGGCAAGGCAAAGGCACGGGAGAACACGCGACGTCGAGGAGTCCCGGTGATACTAGAAGGGGGCCCCGATCATTCGATCACTTATTCGATCATTTAAGTTTCCCTTATTTATTCCGTGAGACATTCCGTTTGAATACTCGTTTCATTCAGTGTTGTGTATTTTATCGTCACATAAGATACACATGTATTCTATTTTATCCTGGGTGTGTTGTATGAAACTCCTAATCGGAGTAATTGATGTTGTAATGTGGTTCGGTACTACATTTACCCTGTGTAATTCATTTTTTTTATCCGCCTGGTGGGTCCCAGTCGGGGGTCTACGGCACTGTAATATCCGCCTAGTTTGGGGTGCTACAGAGTTGGTATCGGAGCGTGGTTTTGAATACTACCTTCCGAGTCATGTCTCATTTGAAGTCATCGTCATCAGACTAGTATCATTGGACTTTCGTGTCACGTGTGACCTGTGCAAATGCCGAGCCAATCAGACCGAAAGAACTGTAATATTTCTAACGCCATTGTTTAATTTTTTGCTATAATCATTCATTCATCTTTCTTATATTAACAATCCTCAAACATCATCATTCATTATGATCAGGACGATCATATTAACTCATTAATCACTTAATTCATTTCAATACTCAGTTAATGATCAGGACGATCATATTAACTCATTAATCACTTAATTCCTTTTATTACTCGGTTTATCGATCTGGATGGTCATATTATCAATCTTATTAAGTTATTCAAGATAATCACTTCAAGAATTTTATCGAGATAATCATGTCACTTGATAAATCATTCATATAATCACTAAGTTAGAATATGTATACTCATTTTCATCATCTCATGACATAATCATAACGTGATATTCATGCGGGGATTATAATCATCATGTGACTTTCCTACTTCGGTATGGAGAGAGCAAGAAGAGGACGCGGAGGACGAGGCCGTGGTACGGGCGAATCCAGAGAACTCGTGCGAACACACGTGCGACGCGAGGAATAATGTTAACTCATCTAGCGGTGTGGCGCCACTCATTCACCGGGCGTGATCATTCACTTTCGAGTCGTACTCGGGACACGGCTCGGTCGAGAAGGTGTTCGGATCGATCCACTCGCCTTTATGCGGGGCATGATGGCCCGGATGACTCGAGATGACACAACTAATGGAGACGATGCATAACTCGGTCAATCAAAATCAACGGGCTCCTCCGCCGCCACCTCGGAGGCAAGAGAGGAACGTGAGCAATATCATCGGCGACATCTCTCGCGCGAGGCCACCTACTTTTGAGGGCTCGTCGAGCCGGCGGATATTATTCATTGGCTCGAGCATTTCGAGAAGTTGTTTGCTATGGTAGAGTGTCCCGAAGGACACAAAGTTTGTTGCGGCTTACTACAGGTAAGAGCGCACATTCTTGGTGGTTGTCGTTGAAGCCCACCGAAGGATCATGTACTTGGGAGCGATTCAAGACTCTCATGATGGAGAGATATTATCCGGCCCCACTCGGAGAGGCCAAGGCTGTCAATTACTCACCCCCGACCCCTCAACAGACGAGGATGTTCTCGCCATTGCCGAGAAATTTCAGGAACTTCTTCCGTTCGCCTCATCTATCATTCATTCCGAGGCGGATAAGATTAAGTATTTCAGCAAGAGGCTGAAATCCCGTATGAGATTACAATTGCTTAATCATAATTGCACCACGTTGGCCGAATTCATTGAGAAAGCTCTTACCTATGAGCTTACTGCTAAAGAAATTGCTAAGCAGCAACCTTCGTCTGCTATCAAGAAATCGAAGAATCGTAATCAGTCTTAAGGCGGTCAGACAACCTTCAAGAAACCTCGTGCGGGCTCTGCTTTTTCTGAGCGACCTCCTGTGACGTCTAAACCCGCAAAATCTCAGTCATGAGCGGCCAGTTCGGCCATCACCTGTTATAACTGTGGGGATCTTGGTCATGTCAGCACCAAGTGTCCGAGACAGTCTGTCACGTGTCATAACTGTGGAATTGTTGGGCATAAGGCCCGTTTTTGCCATAGGGACTCCAAACCTACTCTAGCGTTATCTCAGGCCCCGAAGCAGTCAGCCGTTCAGAATCAGGCCACTCAATCAGCGTCGTTTAAAACGACAGGAGCGACTAAAGGTGGAGCCTATAGTCGTGACGGAGCGTCCGGTGCAGGGACTAGCAAACCCCGGATTTATGAGATGAAGAAGACCGATGATCCCGAGGCCCAAATGATCTCAGGTACACTCGATATTCTATCTCAACCTGTGTGTACCCTTTTTGATACTGGTGCATCGCATTCATTCATTTCCGAATCATGTTTGAGTAGACTACGTCTGGGTAGTGCTACTAGTTGTGAGCCTTATTTCATTGGTCTACCTGATGGTAGACGAATTATCGGTAATCGTGAGATTCAGGATTGTCCTATTCAGCTTCACGGTCGTGTATGGCCAGCGGACCTTATCGTGGTAGATTTGCCGAGAGACGACGTCATCTTGGGTATTGATTGGATGGATCGTCATGATGCCATCATTAGTGTCCGTAAGCGTATGATTACTATCATTTCAGACGATGGGGTTGAATGTGTATTTCAAGGAGGTAATCCCGGCTGTTCTGGTAAGGTCATTAATTTGATGAAAGCAATGCGATTACTCAGTCAGGGATGTGTCGGTTATTGGTGCTATATGACCAAAACCGAGGAATCATCAGTAATGTTGTCGGATATTCCGGTAGTAAGGGAATATGCCGATGTATTTCCAGACGAGTTACCTGGTTTGCCTCCACAGAGGGATGTGGAATTCACGATTGAGTTGGAGCCTGGTACGTCCCCGATATCGAAGGCACCGTACCGAATGGCCCCGACCGAAATGCGAGAGTTGAAGAATCAACTTGAGGAATTGTTCGAGAAAGGTTATATCCGACCGAGTGCGTCCCCGTGGGGAGCACCAGTGCTGTTTGTCAAAAAGAAAGATGGTTCTTTTCGCTTGTGTATCGATTATCGGGAGTTGAATATGGTGACAATCAAGAATAAGTATCCTTTACCCCGTATCGATGACCTTTTGGATCAACTTCAGGGAGCTTCAGTATTTTCCAAGATCGACTTAAGATCTGGATATCATCAGCTGCGGATTCGAGAGTCGGATATCGCGAGGATGGCGTTTCGAACACGCTATGGTCATTTTGAGTTCGTAGTTATGCCGTTCGGGCTAACTAATGCACCTGCGGTATTCATGGAACTAATGAATCGGGTCTTCATCGACTTTTTGGATCGATTTGTTGTTGTCTTCATCGATGACATTTTGATTTATTCTCGTAACCGAGAGGAACACGAGATTCATCTTCATCGAGTTCTCGGCGTCTTTGAGGCGAGAGCAACTTTATGGAAAGATTTCCAAATGTGAGTTACGGATGTCCGAGTGACGTTTATCGGACATGTAATTTCATCGGATGGAGTGCGTGTTGATCCTCGAAGACGGAGGCTATCCAGATTGGTTACCTCCGAAGAATGTTAAGGAAATCTGAAGCTTCCTCGGATTAGCCGGTTATTATCGGAGGTTTGTGGAAGGATTTTCCAAAATTGCTCAACCATTGACGAACCTTTTGCGGAAGGATAAGAAATACACGTGGTCCGACGCGTGTCAACGGAGTTTTGAGGAACTCAAGAGCCGGTTAATGTCAAGACTGTACTTTCCTTGCCGCAGGGGACGGAAGGATTTGTGGTTTATAGTGATGCGTCCGGACAGGGTCTCGGATGTGTACTCATGCAGAACGGGAAGGTTATTGCCTATGCTTCACGGCAGTTGAGACCTTACGAGGTTAATTATCCGACACACGACCTTGAGCTAGCAGCTGTGGTGTTCGCTTTGAAGATTTGGCGTCATTACCTTTATGGCGTCACTTGTCAGATATTCACCGATCATAAAAGTTTAAAGTATATATTTATTCAGAAGGAGTTAAATATGCGACAGAGGCGGTGGTTAGAACTAATCAAGTATTATGATATTGAGATCCTTTACCACCCGGGCAAGGCGAACGTTGTCGCCGACGCCTTGAGTCGTAAGTCCATTCAGGAGAAGATGCTTGCTCGTTTAACAATTCATAAGGAGCTCCAACAGGAATTCCTTAGACCCGAGATCGAGGTCTGGATTCAGCGAGTTCAGGGACAGCTTTGTATGTTAGAGATTTCATCATCTCTTGAGAATGCAATCAGGGAGAATCAGGGTTCAGACCCATCATTGTTACGCATTCGTGAGGATGTGGCTCAGGGGAAAGCCCCTGGATTCGTGGTCCACGAGGATGGACTTTTGATGTTTAAGAACCGGTTGTGCGTACCGGCGAATGACGAGTTGAAAAACTCGATTTTGAGAGAAGCTCATGCTACCCCTTATTCTGTTCACCCGGGGTCTAGCAAGATGTATAAAGACTTGAAACAAAATTACTGGTGGAGTAATATGAAGCGAGAAGTCGCGGAATTTGTTTCTAGTTGATTAACTTGCCAAAAAGTCTATATTGAACTTCAGCGACCGGCGGGTATGCTGTAACCTCTCCCTTTTCCAGTGTGGAAGTGGGAAGACATTTCTATGGATTTCATCTCGAGTTTGCCGACGAGTCGTCGTGGCTTGAATACGATCTGGGTGATTGTGGTCCGATTAACTAACTCAGCTCATTTTCTTGAGATTAAGAATACTTGGGGTCCCGAGAGACTTGACTATTCATCAAAGAGATAGTGAGGCCGCAGTACTCCTAAAAGTATCGTTTCCGATCGTGACGGACGGTTTGTGTCACATTTTTGGAAATCGATTCATCGTGCTATGGGAACTCGGCTTAATCTCGATCGCCTTTCATCCTCGGTCAGACGGACAATCGAGAGAGGACTATTCGGACATTAGAGGACATGTTGAGAGCTTGCGTCCTCGATTGGAAGGACGATTGGGAAGCCCAACTACCATTGATCGAGTTCACGTATAATAATAGTTGGCATGCTTCCATTAAGATGGCACCTTACGAGGCCTTGTACGGTCGTCGTTGTCGCTCTCCTTTGTGTTGGGATGACTTGTCGAATCAATCGGCACCGAGCCCGATATGCTTATAGCCGCCGGAAAAGGTAGCTTTGATCAAGAGTCGTTTGTTGACCGCTCGAGTCGGTAAATCATATGCGATAACCGTCGTCGACCATTAGAGTTCGAAATTTGGTGACCATGTGTTGGTCAAGGTATCCCAGTCGTGGTATCTTCCGGTTTGGGAAGAGGGGAAAGTTGAGTCCGAGATTCATTGGACCGTTTGAGATTTTGGATCGAGTAGGCGAGTTAGCTTATCGGTTGGCTTTACCTCCGGCGTTGAGCCGAATTCATAATGTGTTTCATGTCTCTCAGTTGCGAAAGTATGTTGCCGACCCGAGTCACATACTGCAGTTCGACGAAATCGAAATCGCCGACGACCACTCATATGAGGAGCGTCCTATACGAGTCTTAGAGTGGCGAATCAAACAGTTGAGAAATAAGACGATTCCTTTGGTTAAGATTCAGTGGTCTAGACACGGAGTCGAAGAGGCCACTTGGGAAACCGAGGATAGTATGCGGGAGAGTTATCCCGAGTTGTTTGACCCTTAGTTTCGGGGACGAAACTCTTTTAAGGGGGGGTGTATGTAATACCCGGTTGTAATTCATTCATTTTCATTCAGTAATTATCAGTCTGTAATTGTCACTCAGTTTATTTTCACTCAATTATAATCATTCATCAATCATGTTCTTTCACCGTGTTCACCGTTCGGAAAAACTTCGAGTTGTGTATCGTTATTGTTCATTGTTTCAACTTTCTACATATGAGTTCGACTTTGTTAGATCACCATTAATTTTTGGTAACTCCAAAAATTCTAAATCTTTGCAATATTATAGAGCATCGAGATAGCTTTCCAATGGTTCAAACGGTGAGTCAATCGGAGTCCGGACGAGAGAGTTATGGTCGTTTTAGCTCACCCGTTCATTTTGACTTTTGGCGATCACGCCGACCGGACTCGGTCGTGTCGTCGACACGACCCGTGCCGTACTCGTCGGAAATGCGAAGTATCTGCCGCGGGACTCGACCGTGTCGTTTGGCACGGCGAGTCGAACCCTTCCGGATAAGCCAGATCGTCACCCGGCCACGCCGGCCGTGTCGTGCAGCACGGTCGAGTCATGCCGAAGTCATTTGTCGGACGGGTCATCTGTCGGAAGGCCCTCCGCGCGCGACCGTGTCAAGCGAGGACACGGTCGAGTCCTGTCGGACCAAGCAGCGACACGGCCGTGCCGATCGGCACGGGCCGTGTCCGGCAGGGTAGTCAACCCCTATAAATTCATTTTTTGAGCATTTCAGCTCATTCTTTCCAGTTTTTTCCACCTTTTACGAGAGAGAGAAGCTTGAAGGAGAATTTTCTTCATCAATTATCATTTGAGTGTTTGATTTTCTTCATTTCCTTTCGATCGTGAAGCCCGGAAAATCAATCTAACGCGTGTTCTTCGGATTTTAGTACTTGAATCTTCAAGAGGTAATTCCTTCAACACTTTGGACTTCGATTTTGTGTTGAGATATGATGTTTTGGACGTTATAATCATGTTATATGAAGGGATATGTATATGATTATGAGTTTGTATAAGGATTCATTGGATTATTGAGGGATTATTCAAGAACACCTTGAATATCGAGTTGGAATTGGGGATTTTCGACTAATTGTTGTTTTAATCACATTTTTGGATATTCATAACGGATTATTGATCGTATTGGAGTTGTTTTGTTGGTTTGAAACACTTCTTGGGGATTTGATATTGGTATATCGAGGTTTGATTGTAAACAATCGGAGTTTGGATACTACGTGTTTGATTTAATGCCTCTATGGACTTGGTTTAGTCGTATCGACGTTTTGAGTTCGTTATATTCGTGTTTGATTCGTATATTGAACGGATTGTTGGTAATTGTATTATTTAAGGTTGTTCGAGCGACCGATATCTCAATTAGGACGTTGTTCGTGGACGGACATTCTTCATCGTTGTTGAGTAAGTTAATTCTTACTCGGTTAAAAGGATATTCATACCTTTTGTTGTTGATCATTCATAATCGTAACTCATTCATCATTGTATTAATCATATTAAAACTTGTTATTGTCAATTAATCACTTCAGTCATAAGGAACGACGGTTCCAATCTTTTCGTTGAGCTATCATTCATTTCATTATTACTCTCATCTCGGTGAGTCATTCTTGACGTTGTCAGATTATTATTTATTCATTGATATTCATTACGGTCATTTTCGTTCATATGACCTTCTGGGTTCATATTGCGTGGCCGGGTGCGGATGTGTGGAATTTTTAGTCGGGCACGTTATGGCCATGTATTGGGAGTGATACATTGGACTGTGCACACGGTAACAGATTACCTCCGTGAGACTAATTAGGTACAAGGACGGGTGTGTCCGGTCATTTGTCTTGTACACTTGCACAGAACACTACGGGCGTACTATGATACCCCTCTTCAGCGTAATTCATAACTAAGGATATTTCATAACTTCAGTTAAATCATGATTGTGTATTTTTCAACCCTTGAGGATTGTTATTCTGTGTAACTGACCCCGTTTGGGGATTTTGTTTTTCAGGTCTTGGCAAGGCAAAGGCACGGGGAGAACACGCTGACGTCGAGGAGTCCCAGTGATACTAGAAGGGGGCCCCAATCTGTTCCGTCACTTATTCAGTCATTTAAGTTTCCCTTATTTATTCCGCTGTAGACATTCCGTTTGAATACTCGTTTCATTCAGTGTTGTGTATTTTATCGTCACATAAGATACACATGTATTCTATTTTATCCTGGATGTGTTGTATGAAACTCCTAATCGGAGTAATTGATGTTGTAATGTGGTTCGGTACTACATTTACCCTGTGTAATTCATTTTTTTTTCATCCGCCTGGTGGGTCCCAGTCGGGGGTCCACGGCACTGTAATATCCGCCTAGTTTTGGGTGCTACAGTGAATTTTTCGTGCTTCTATTTGTGTGATACCGATGTTACGACACTGTTTTTCTCTCTGAAGAAACGGTCGAGTTTTAGTCGAGTTGTAGTCAGTTATTTCTGTTTTGCATAGTATTCAATTAGGTCCAAAATTTTTCGTGATTGTAGAGGTCTTGGCAGATAAGAGACGATACATACTTGTTTTAAAATCTCCGTCAATACGTTTGGTTACATCTTCCGGATAGTGAGTCGTACTGTTTCTTTAGTCGTGTTGGCACTTAGATTGAGTTTAGAGTCGGTCAGTTTTTCCCAAAAGTCGAGATAATGTTGTTCTATGAAGGGAAGTCTAGTAACCGGGGGCATTAGCGTTACCCCTTATTTAACCTCGCGTAAAGCAGCGACCACTGATTAGACTAGTGATTTAGATATTTCACATGTGCCAATGATAGGAGCCTAGTAACCGGGGTATTCGCGTGACCATTGTTTACTCACGCGCAAAACGGCGACCTTGATTCGGACATGCGGAAATTATATATTCGAGTTGTTTCTCCGCTGTAGACGGGAACTTAGTAACTAGAAGCATCCATGTGCCCCATGAGTGTCTTTTACGTCAAACGGTTTCCTAATACATGAGAATGGAAGTTCCACCCTAGGATTACCCCGATGAAACATCCAGAGATCCTAACCTAGTGGTCAACTCGAATCAAATTCTTGAACATATATATAAGGGAATCGTCAGGTTTAATTGTTATGAAACTCGTGAAAATTGTGCCACTAGACTGTGTAACGGGACGAACTAGCTTGTTTATTTTAGCCTTTCATATTGACGGTCGATTTGACTCACGTTTTGTTAATCTTTGAGTTGGATTTTCTTCATGAACGAGTGATTAGGACTGAACTTGATTGCTTTGCGGAATCATTATTCTGAGTGCAGCTCGCTTTTACGACACTCGGATTATTTAGAGAGAATTACAGGATAGTATTGATTAGGTTGAACACTATGAGTTGCACGATGATTCACGACATTCTTTTTCTTTTCTTTTTATTGTTCGGGACGAACAAGGCTTAAGTTTGGGGGGTTTGATAAGTGGTAATTTTACCACATTTTTCTAGGATTTTATACTAGGTTTTTATCTCGTTTCGTGATTAATGTGCTCGTATTTGGCTTATTTATGTTTAGTCGAGCCGTATTACGCGTTTGGGTTGGTTTTAGTGGGTTTGCAGGTTTTTAGAGCCAAAAGGACCCAAAACGAGACAAAGGACCGAGAGTCGAGTCAAACAGACGGAAGAAACGGATTTTTACAAGAGACAGACGAACCTATCGGGCCAGCCTATCGGCCGATAGGTGCGTCCGAAAGGTGTCCAGGCCTTATCGAGTGAAGATCCGACGAACCAACTATCGGGCCAGCCTATCGGCCGATAGGTGCATCCGAAAGGTGTCCAGGCCCTAGCGAGTGAAGATCCGACGAACCGCCTATCGGGCCAGACTATCGGCCGATAGGTGCGGCCGATAGCTTGCTCAGCGGGATCTCGTGTTTTGACGGATTGTGACTCTTTTGGATAGATTTTGTTTCCTAGATTAGTTCCAATCGGGATTTTGACTCCCATAGGTTATATAAACCTCCTCCTAGACCTAGTTTAGGATCGATCATCAGCTCTTAACATAGTTTTTATCATCCTTTATCATCTTTAGCAGACTTTTATTTTTCTTTGGAAGATTAATTTCTTGGAGACAAGAACTTTTTGGAGGCAGCAACTATTATTGTTTTTCGGAGATTGAAGACTCAGAGTTCATCCGAAAGGGTTGTAATCTCTCTTTTCATATCAATAATATGCATTCTCCATCTATTTCTTGTTTGATTTCAATTATGTCTGGCTAAATCCATTGATTGATTCTAGGGTTAGTAATTTTAATTGATGTTCGCATGATGTTCCTTTGATTACCTTTTGACCTTTCATCCTAGGCTTGTGTTCAAGATGTGTTAAATCTCATGCTAGATTAAAGGGCCCTTAATCGATGCATGTTAGCTAATTAATTTTGTCCGGAAGGAGTAATTGATTAGTGGAAATACTTGAGGCACAATATGATTTTATCTTGAGACCTGACGGAGAAAGATAAATCATAGATAAATAAGTTGGCGCTTTTTAAGTGATTTAAATTCTTTGAGCCCTGGCGGGGAAAAGGGTTTAAATTAACTATCTTTCTAGGTTGCCTTGATCGGAATTCTAGATCGGCTGAGTGATTATTTCTAGGATTGAATTAAAATTTGGGGAAAAGGAATCAAGTGAATGGATTGTGTGAACTCAATTAGATGATACTACCCTAGGATCAATTAGCTTTCACTTGTGATTTTATCTTGCTAATCTGCTTTATTTGCTTGATTTTAGATAATTCATCTTTTATTTAATTTTTATATTTCGATCTTTGAAGTTAGATAATTAGAAACAAATCAAATTTTCGGATTCCTAAATAGCAGTCAAATTTTGAGTAGAGTTACTTCCTTTATTTTCGACATATCAATTCCCTTGGGTTCGACACCTTGGAAATACTTCGAGGTTATACAATTTTTAAAATTGATCGGATTTGAAAACCATACCACGCGAATCCCAGCGATCAGTAGCACATGCGCCAGCCATACATGGGTCCGGATAAGATTCCCGCGGGTGAACCTGGACAGTTTTGGAGTCAACGCTCGTTAGCGTACGCTAAGGGCAGTAAGGTAGCGTACGCTAAACAGTTAACGTTCAGAAACATTATAAAAGGGACAGCACCCCATTTTATTTTGTTTACGTTTTGTTCACTTGTCCCTCATTTCTTGGAAGTCAGCGAGAGCCTCCCTCCTTCATAAACACAAATAAACCATCTCTACATGATCATTGAAGATTGGAGATTACTTATACTTGGTCATTGAAGTGGAGAATCATTTTGGATTGACACACAAGCAACCGGAGTTGGATTCTACCTATTGTCTCGGTGTTTTCTTCATCTTAAGGTATGTTCATACTATCTCCAATCTTGGATTCGTGTTATTAAGGATATAATGATCATGCTATCAAGATATTAATTTACACTGATGAATTATTCAAACAATCATTATGTTTAGATGTTGGAATGTTTATGCTTAAGATATCGTTGTTGAAAACATCATAGTTGGAATCCTATCACGTCAAATGATGAGAGAAATATTCTGAGATTGATATTCCATATTGAATAACGTTGCCATATTGATCATAGACTTAGAGTGGATATCACTTTTGTTAAACGGACTTAAGAAAGAATCATCGAAGGTTGTATCCTTTCTTATAAGTTGGATTTGTTAGTCATCTTTATAGTGAAATCTGAATGTACTGATGATATTAGAACCTAACGCATCAACCTTAGATCACCGAACTTCTCATGAGAATTTGTAATAATAATTGGAGTATGATCACCATGATGATATACGTATCATTGAATTCGAAGGTGTTTGAATCCGTAAGATCATTCGTAATTGTATGAGCATGATATGTATGGAGATAACGTACATTAATCACTGAGGATTTCGTAAGCTTCATCACAGTTAGAACAGTCGTCTGCCCAGTGAGGAACTGTCATACATGTTTAGCGTACGCTAAGCTTTGTAGTTAACGTACGCTATCGGGCATAGTTAACGTACACTACGCTTGGTACGTAATGTACGTTATATCATCAGACGAGTCAGTCGACTAATCAGTGAGGGACTGACAGTGCATGGTTAGCATACGCTAGACTTCGTATTTTGCATGCGCTAACAAGTAGGCTTAACGTACGTTACATAGGGTACGTAATGTACGTTAAGCAAGTCAGGCAGGTTACGTTTTATGAACTTCCGACCGTAATTTGGATTGTTAGGTGTTCGTACGACTTCGGATGAATTCTATATTATTTCTTTTGTTAAGGTTCGAGCTTAGCAACGTGATTGATCGAAGGGAGCGACCTTCGAGCGTTTTGATATTCGTGAGAGTATTATTCTTGTCATCAAATCGAGGCAAGTACTTTAATTGTTCTATGTATTGATGTTATACATATTGTTGTGCATATATGTCGTTGTTGTATGTCCACCTCGTGTTGGTTCGACGGGATCATCGGGGGATCTATGCTAGCGTGCACTGGATCATCGGACGGGTTTTTCCACCACGGGTTGGTCTGACGGGATCATCGTGGGTTCTAGGCAGTGAACGCTGGATCGTCGGAATTACCATGTGTATGTTGTGATATCATATTGCGATTATCATTTGTGTATGTTATTTATGAGTTTCTTGTAGGAGGAGACTCGTTGGTATTTTGTCATTCATGTTGTTATTATTCTTCATGAGATGTTGAATAATATGTTGTGGTACTTGTACTAGCATCGTTGTGCTAACCCCTTCGGGGGTGAATATTTGTTTGTGTTCAGGATCCAGGAGAGCAGGGAAAAAACCACTGGAGCTGCATGACGACGAGGGTGCAGAGTGATGTTCCGGCCGGGTTTATTTGTCTGTTGATTGTGTTGTTTTAATATGTACTCGAGTACGTTGTTGTTTGTGATGATTTGGATTTGGTGATGTATTAATACTCTTCCTTTGGATATTTATATTCTCAGTATTGGCCAGAACTGTTTGTATTTTATTTCAGTTGCTTTCATACGCTGGGGTCTGTTATTGTCTTTTTATTTCTTCATCCTTGTAAATTCTTATGTAAAGGATTTACGGCACTGTAATATTTCTGAATATATCGGGGGTGTTACACCTGAGACATCCAGACAAGCCGAAGCAAGACATGCCCAATCTCGTCCGACACTTAGAGAGGAGTTTGAAGCCTTCCAAGAGGAGACCCGACAGAGATAGGACGAGATGCTAACTCTATTGAGACAAATGCACGAATGGCATGTACAGCAGGGCCACTTCCCTCCGCCCCATCAGTAGGACTGGTTGTAAGTATTTCTTGACCCCATATTTTTTTTAAACACTATACCACCTTCGTGCGTATATTCTTTAATTCAATTTTGGGGGAGAGATTGGGTCAAGAAATACTTATATTGTTTATACTGTTTGTTTTTGTTTTTCGTATTTTATTCTTATTATCGACTTTTGGTGTGATTTTGTTGAATTTGGTGTGTTTTGAGTATCATATACTTTTGATGAAACTCGGAAGAATGAACTTTTGTCTTGGATGATTCGAGATTTATGTTGTTATTTGGATATGCAAGTCGAGGATAATTTAACGAGGAAAAATTATAGATAATCAAAAGGGTGTGGAATTAAATAATTGGTTTAATATCTTGGAGGTATGAGCAAATCTTAACTTGTGAGCTTTTGAACCTTCGTGCATCATTAAATATGCAAGTTTCGTTGTCGAGTGTATCATTCATGTTTTTAAGACTCTAGAACTTGCCTTGGTATCTTATTAGAAACCACTAGTGTGTGCAAATTAGTAAAAGTGATATTAGGCGGTTTTTGATTTAGCACTTCAATCTTTTTTACCAACCCGACGATTGTTAATTCCCTAGTTAGCCCAATTGAGCCTAAAGCCTATTTTTTTGAGCCACATAATGAGCTTTCCGTTCCTTTGAATTCTTTTTCCCTTTACTTGAGCTTGTTAGAACTAATCGGCAAAAGAATGAAATATTATGTGTGGAGGCGAATTGGGAAGATTGTTTAAGTTCAGGATTGGGTTGGTTGACAATTATATATCATAATAAGTTCTCAAAAAAAAACAAAAAAAATGATGTTGTCAATCATATGGAAGGTCACACTGGGTCTACTCGAATAATTACCCAGATAAATGGACAATAAAAATAAATAGATCAATAAGGAAGAATAAGGTTGTTATTTTCTCTTTCAAAAGCGTTTGTTGCGATTATTATAAAGTTAAGGGGTTGAAAGAAGCAAATTCAAAAAAAAATTGAGCTTCTAAATACTTAGTGGAGCAAAGTGATTATTGTGTTTAATTCTAATTAGCTCAAGTCAAGTCACTTTAGCCATATTTATCCTACCCCGACCAAAGATCCTACATTACAACCAGTGAAGTCCTTTTTGATTCACAAATGTGCATGCACAAAATAGTGGTAGAGATGTAGATGATTGGCAAGCTTATGTGAATTCTTATTTCATTGAATGAGTTATGAGCGTATACATGTATCTTTATACAGTTTGAGTGTGAGTGAATACACTTGACCGTTGAGGTTTATATTTTCCAAGTATTGGCTATGATGTTAAGGAAGCACCCCAGAGATTTGAGTACTTTAAAGAACTCGACTTATTTATTACTCGAGGCGTATTGATGAATTTTCAAAATGATCCTTTGAGGTGTGTTGAGGGATGAGTTCTCTTAAGAGTGGTTATTTTAAAGTGCATTGCACGGGACGATCAACGTTTAAGTTGGTAACACTTATTTTTGCACATGTTCTTATAAGGTTTTTCCAGATTTTAACATCCTAAATGTGTAGAATTGTGTTATTTGTGCTTAAATTGTGTTTGTTGGACTCGACCACTCTTGGGTATGTTTTGTTGCTTTTATAGGTGTTTTAAGGACATTATCAAGCAAGAATAAAGTCTCAACCCCCGATACATATCAAGCAATGCATAGACGAAAGATCGATCCGAAAAAGATTGAAAAAACGGAGTCCGAACTAAACAACACGACCCTGTCCGTGTCGACTAACTCGACCGTGTCAACTAACTCGGACATGTCATATGACACGGCCAACGACTCGATCGAGTTACACCGCCATAGAATTTTTCATTTTTAGAACACTTCGACATGGGCCGTTTCATTTGATATGGCCGAGTCACTTTTCGATGAAAAGTCCCTTGATTGACATTTTAACACAGTTTGAACAAGAAAAATGGTTTTTTTGGCTTGATAAAAGGGTCCTGGATTGGACTTTGGAGGATATGCTGATTTGGAGAGTTGGTGGGGATTGAAAAACACAAGATTGAGAAGAAAAACTCACCAAGAAGAGAAAACTTTGGAAAAGCTCAAGGAAGAACACATCAAGAATACTTCAAGGCTTGGATCGAGACCACTCACGACATCATCTGAGTTTTATCTTCTTCCTATCTTTTACTCATTTTGTTGTTTTATTTAGCTTGAACATGATGAACATGATGATTGTTGAACTTTCTTTACCATGTCCGGCTAAACTTATTAGATTCCAGGCATGAGAGTACGTTGATTCACTATGTTTTTGAAGGATTGATGTTATATATATATATATATATATATATTGTGATTTCTTGTGCAAATACTTGGTTTTGATTCATGTTAGAACACTTAATCAATATTTTTAAATGTTTAACTTAATTGCTCATAATTCGAGAGAAGAGGGCATTAATAAGTTTTCGAGTATTTGACGTAGTTAATTACGAGATTGAGAAATCAGTGATAAACTTTGATGGTCTATAATCTTATGAACATTTGGAGTTAGATAATTTAGAATAGACAGAGACATTATTATAGGTTGTTTAATCTACGTTCTAATGCATCTCGAAAGGGACTTTAAGATATTGTTGTGATTATCATTTTGGAAACCCACATAGAAGTTTTTGAAATCAATCCCGACTAAACTTAGTAATCAATGGAAACCTAGCCTTGGAATTTATATTTCAAAACTCTTACAATTCTCTTTGATTCGGATATTATAATTATTTGAATTAGTATTTTTATCTCATTTAGTTAACCATTCATACACTTAACGATCGTGTAAATAAAATTGGAATCACTACAATCTAGTAATTAATACAATAGGATTAATTAGTCTATGTGGAATACGACCTTGCTCGCCACTTCCTACATTTACTCCGTACACTTGCGGATAGTTAAAAATAGAGCGAACAGTACGCTAACGTTAAATTGCGGATAGTTCCGTATGTAAGACATTATACAAAATGAGACAGTAGCCTCTGGAATGGTGTTTATGATAATGAGGTTGGATAACATACATAAAGCGCTGTTGCGTCCGTTATTGCTAGGCATTAATGGTCGCTATGAGTTGCGCAGGCTATAAATTGATGTTTGGTCTTTAATTTACTCACGAACCAAGCTGAGGATTTCTATCCCAAGATCGTCCCAATGCATATATAAATTATATTGAGCCTATTCTAACATGGTTATGAGCTTGGAAGCATTGATTAGAGCTTGACACTTGGAATTAATGATGATTTTTGAAGAAGTTCGATTGTTCTTTGGCATAGTTCACCAATAAAAGTCAATATTCGTGTTCCTTTACTTATAGGTAGGATTTTAGAAGGATTTAAACTTGTTAGGAATCATGTTAATCTATCTTGTTATTTATGATGAAATTATAACTTGTGCTTTGACGAAGAGAATGAACTTATTGGTTAAAGTTATTCATGTTAAAGTGTTAAAGTCATTCAAACATGCTCGTAGGACGGGTTATCGAATTATGTTGATGTTGTTGTTGATAATTACTTCGTATAATGATGGATGGTTGAAGTATTAGTTTGATTATTGGTGTTTTATGAAGCTTGTGTTGAGTAGATGATGTTATTTCGATATTCATTGAATTATGAGATAAGAGTATGGACTAGATGTTAGAAAATATCTTGGTTTATGTCATTTTGAGGATTACGATTATGATGATGTTAGATGAACATGGTTATGGATTAATTCTTGTTCTGGAAGAAGTTCTTGGAGAATCTATACCATGATTAAGTTAAATGTGTTGAAGGTATTGGTGGTTTTGATAAGAACATGGATTGTTGATTCTAGAACCAAATTATGTTGATCAAAGATGTAATTTTCATATGCTCTTGGTGGAATACGAATTTTGATTACAAGTTTGGTAAGAGTATGATCAATCTTTAAGTGTAATTGTTCATCTTAATTGAAGGATTGTAGGATTGGATTATTGGTAGTCTTGGAATTCTTGTTACAAATTTGATGAATATGAACAAGGAGTAATCTTTTTATTTCCTATTCGAAGTTGAATTCAGAATTAGAGATGTTATAATTCTTGATATCATGTTGAATTGTTTATACACATGATTGTCGGATTATGAAATTATGTTGCGGATATGAATGGGATTGAGTTGTTCGGTTTCGTGTATAGTTGAAGTACTATCGTGTTCAACATTACAAGTTGTTTTTGTTACATGTATTTAATACATGGAATATGAGCAAAAATGCATTGGAATAATAAAACGAAAAACCAAGAAGAGAATCGCATGCAGTAATTTAATTGTTTAATTAACAGTTCGTCGAATTACCTTAATCCAAAGAACATATTAAGACCTAGATCAGAAGCTGATGAAAGTCAGCTTCCTCTTTCGGTGATCCACACATGAACAACTACACAATCCGGGTTGCTATATCCTTACGAATAATATTGACAAACAGTACAACAGACGATTCCTTGCTAGAAGGATTAGACTGTGATCTAGATCAACTAAGGGAAGAATATGGGATGGCCGAAATCAGAAATTCTTAGACAGAAGAAGGGGCGGCCGAACTGAGGGGAAAAGGGGGCGATTTTTTTTTACTATACAACTACGGTTGTGTAATCTTATTCTTATGACAACTCCTTTTCCTAGGTCCCTTTATTTATACTAAGTAAACCCTAGAGTCAAAACTCTAGTATTTGCTTAGTTAACTCTCAACTTACTAAATAATACAATATATATAATATCCCTTGTTATATATTACTTATTATTTATCTTTTAATAATATCTAATATAACATTTAGTATTCCCAGTTGATATAATTAAACAATATAATATATAATATCCTATATTATATATTACTCATTATTTAATTTCTTAATAAATATAATTTCCAATATTATATCTATTGGTTATTCTTGCTTGTCTTTAATTGTCGTATGTGTGACCCAAAAGGCTTATAATATGTTGGCAATTATTTAATACCTTATTACATGAAAATCATAAGCAGTCTATAGCAATACATTATGACTATCCAAATGATATAAATTTATAGTCCATCAAACCATTTAACGTGGCAAATCCTTTTGTTGCGATATCATATTTGATCTTAGTCATGGAAATTGTCATACTTATTATGTTTAAATGCTTTCTCGATCTTAAGTAGACTGATTGAATCAAATGACTCTTCATTTGAGCATGGCCAGGCATTTCCTTCACTCCTACTTATCGAGGGCCCCATCAGATATCTCTCTCTCCAAAGAGAGGGACAAATCCCCATCTTGATTATTCATTGCCCTCTACATGACTCCCACCAATCCCGATCGCTAATTCTTACGATCACTATATTTCAGATGACGTTGGATTACATCAAGGCATAGCAGTTATCATGTTGGACTCTATTATAATCTCAGGTTCAAGGATTTATTGACATATTGTTATGCTGAGATTCACTTTGGATATTTCCATTCAGTAATCTCAATGTGGGTCTGTCCAGTATCGAGTTCTCCAATCAATACCCATAAGTTTGATCTGTACCATACGCATAATCATCCAATAATTATCAATTAAACTTATACTAGTATATTAATCAGTTGAGTCTCCACTCTAAGTGATTGGACCATGGACATATAAATATTCTTATTATTCATGAATAACTAGTATTCGATTATTATAATATTAAAACATGCACATATTAATAATCAATGAGAAATAGATGTCATAGATAACTTTATTAAAATGTGATAATTAAAAATCTAAGCACATCGAATGTCCTATGGCACTATACCCAACAATCTCCCACTTGCACTAGGACCATTCATTCATGACTCTTAGTCCTATCGATCTAGCATGCTCTTTATGATTTCCTTATGAGAGAGCCTTGGTAAGTAGATCAGCAACATTGTCATCTATTGCGACTTTGCATATTCTAATATCTCCTCGTCTAACGATCTCTCCGAGTAAGTGATATTTCCTAAGTATATATTTGGAATTATGATGGGATCTAGGCTCGTTAGCTTGTGCAATAGCACCATTAGTGTCACAATAAAGGCTTATGGGACCCTGGATGGTCGGCACCACTCCTAGTTCTGTAATGAACTTCTTAATCTATTCGACTTCCTTAGATGCATCCGATGCTGCTAGGTACTTAGCTTCTGTTACAGAATCAGCAATCGTGCTTTGATTGGAACTCTTCCAACTCACAGCACCTTCATTCAATACAAACACATAACCAGTTTGCGATTTAAAATCATATCTATCAATTTCGAACTTGCATCGCGTAACTATTTACAGCCAGCTCGTTTCCCACACCTCCAAAAATTAGGAACGAATCCTTAGTTCTTCTTAGGTACTTTAGGATGGTTTTTACTGCTGTCCAGTGATTTTCACCTGGATTTGATTGGTATCGACTTGTCATGCTAAGGGAAAATAATACACCTGGTCGAGTATAAGTCATGGCATAAATGATTGATCTAATAGACGAGGCATATATAATCTTCATCATACGGGCTCGCTCATCAGTCATTAGGAGTCGAAGGACACTGAGTCGTACTTAGATGAATGCCATGTGATATTAGCATGAGTCCTCTCTTGGAGTCCTGCATATAAAACCTCTTCAATATCTTGTAAATATAGGTATTCTGACTCAGACCAATCATTCTCTTTGATATGTCTCAATAGATCTTTATCTGAAGAATGTAAGCGGCTTCTCCTAAGTCTTTCATGGAAAAACAACTTCCCAACCAATTCTTGACTGTCTGCAAGGTGGGTATGTCATTTTCAATGAGTAATATGTCATCTGCATATAAGACTAGGAAGACAACTATGTTTCCACTAACCTTCTTGTACACGCATGGTTCATCTTTATTTTGAATAAACACAAACTCTTTGATAGTGTCATCGAAATGGAGATTCAAGCTCAGAGAAGCCTACTTCAACTCATAAATGGATCATTGAAGCTTGCAAACCTTTTTAGAATTCTTTGGAAGAACAAAACCCTTAGGTTGTGTCATGTACACACCCTGATCAGAGAGGACCTTGAAAAGCGTAGCGTACGTTAAGCATAGGAGCTTACGTACGCTAAGACACAGATGTAACGTACGTTACGTAGAGTGCATAACGTACGTTATGAAGAGAATCAGACAAGATCAGGCTATGGCCGACAGGTGGGTCCTTTGGTCCGCAGCTTTCGGCGCAGAATGTGGGCGGGCGAGTCAACGTCATGTATTACGTACATTATGGACTACCCATTACGTGCGCTAAATGGATATTAACTGTAGCAAGTCAACGTATGTATTATGTATGTTATGGCCTATGCATTACGTATGTAAATGATCGAATGAAACAAGGCATTGAGTTATGGAATGATGTTACGTACGCTATGAAGGACCTATAGCATACGTAAGGAGCATTACGTACGTTAATGTTGATTGGTAACGTACGTAATGAGCGCCGCAGATTATAAATTAAGGTTCGGCCTTTCATTTCTTCACGAGAAGAAATCGATACTTTTCCCTCAACTTCGTCCCTTTGAGTATGGTAGTGAAGATAAACCTCTTCTATCTTGGATATAAGCTTGGAAACATGGATTTGAGGCTTGGATATGAAGATATCAATGATCCTTGAGGTGTTTGATGGTGTTGTTCATGTTCTTGATGTATGTTGTTTAACTCTACACCTTGATTTCGGATTCTTGGTATTGTTATCTGTATTAGATTCGTATGATGATGATTATAGTGGTGTTGATATGATTCTTAATGTTATAAGAAGTGTATATTGAAGGATATGATGATACATGACTTGGATTATGAGTTTAATGATTATCTACATCTTAAAGGATATCGAATTATGTTGTTTTGATGGCTATGAACATGGTCTCGAATCACTTAGTTTTCTTGAGGAACTCTTGATAAATAGAACATAGCAAGATGATCGTATGTTGAATTATCGGTATTTTTAGATATGAAGATCGAATGTTCGTTCAGTCATGTTGATGGTAGTGGTAGTATTCGTATGTTCTTGATGAAATACGAATCATGATAACAATTTTGAATCCGTAAAGATTGTGATTGATCATCGAATATGATTACCTTTATATTCGTATACGTAATCGTATTTTGGTTGTGAATTCATAATTGTTTGAGTTGGATCGTTCGGACTTGTGTCTAATCGAGATATTATGAAATCGTTGAGTTTGTTGATCGGTTATATTGATTGTTAATTATTGGATTTCGGTTCGTATGGTGGATATGAGTTCATAATGGTTTGAGTTATACTATTTGGATTTGTATATGATCGAGGTGTCATTGAACCGTTGAGATTGATTTGTTGGTTATGTCGGTTATTGATTGTTATTGGATTGCTGTTTATTAATTATTGCAATAGGTTGTGATAATTGATCATCGGTTAGAAAAGTGTGTTGCGATCGTGTTCGAGATTGTTCGTGAATTGCATTGGTCAGGGCCGAGGAGCTAGTAGTCGAAGGCAATGGGATTGGTAGCGGCTTCATCATCGTCGTGTCGATATCGAGGCAAGTATATTACTTGCTCAGTTTATAATATTTAATGAATGGTCTCCGTTTCATTCGTTTATAATTTGTATAGCAAAGATTATAATTGTGAACACATGAGATTTGGGATTGTACGTTATTTTCGGATTTTGGGAATTTAAATCATAATGTATATGATTTACTTTTGTTATTAGTATACTTGGGTATCGAAGATAAATTGTGATAAACATGAAGATATGAATTATCTACAGTCCGTGACAATTTGGACCGTCGAGTATTGAGAATAATGGTTGGTGATGGTTTAGGCATCGAGATTGCTCTCGACGGACTCGGGGCAAGTACTCATCATATTGACATTGTCTATTGTTGTTGTCATGCATTTGTGTATTGTTGTTAATATGCATTTGTGCATTGTTGTCGTATGTCCACCTCGTGTTGGTCTGACGGGATCATCTTGGGTATCTATGCTGTGTGCGCTGGATCGTTGGACAGGTATTTCCACCATGTGTTGGTCCTACGGGATCATTATGGGTATCTATAGCTATGTGCGCTGGATCGTTGGATTACCATGTGTTGTTTTTGTGCATATGTATATTATGGGTTATCTACCTCGTGTTGGTCTTTCAGGATCATCTTGGGATCTATGCTGTGTGCGCTGGATCATCGAATTTCCATAAGTATACATTGTTGTTGTTATTGTAACATCCCCAGAATCCAACCGGTAATTTTACATGTCGTAGACCCTTATTACAAGGATCTACCAGGCTAGAACTCTAAAAGACTACTCAGTGATTGACCGATCCGGGTCAATCTAATTACAAAGCAGACCGACAAGGTCGTTATACAATTCAGAAACTAACGACATTCACATTTCAATGACAATAATAAATTTGAACACAGAAAGGAATGACAACTCAATATAATGAATGAAAACTACACCCATGCAAGGGTGGATACTCGACCGAAAGAGAAATACCAACCAAAATGAAACAAAAGAAAAAGACTTTGACTCTTGTGTGATTAGCATCGTCGTATTCCATCTCCTTTCAAGCCAATCCCGTGACTGCTCCCGAGCTACCAAAACCTGAGCACATAACAAGCACCCACCCCCTGAAAACTCGGGGTTAGCAAACTGGAATTTTGCTAGTGCAAGTACATAATATACAAGATATACGAACAATAACAACACAAAACTCAACAGCCGCGAAGCCTTAACACAAACCATACATTCCCATAGTCAACATAGAATAGCACTCGCATACACAAGGTGAAAGATAATCATATAGTCATATTCTCTTTACGGAACATAACACCAAAGAAACTTTAAACAAGCCCAAGGAGTCAAAAGATTTAGTTTAAAAATCCATTTTTATAAAAGGAAAAGTATTTTGATAAGATAGTTTGAAAACATTATTAATGACTCGGGCCGTCTTGGGGTTTTGAAAATCGAATGGGAATACTTTTAGAAAATAACTTCAAAAGCTCTCGGGTCCTCGACCCAGCATGTGGAAAACAATTTGCAAGAAAACCATTACAACGTTATTCGGGGTCCTCGACCCAATTTATGAAACACTGTCACAAGCGAGTCATTACAACATCTCACGGGGTTCTCGACCCAATCCAAATAATATCATCACAAGATCAATCATCTCAACATTTTATGGGTCCTCGACCCAATTCATAGAATATCATCACAATACAATCAAGGACACAGCCTCTCATTCGACAAATCCTGCTCAAGACCCCTGATTAATTAACCCTCAGAGATCTTGTCAAATATCCTTGGTTAATTAACCCTGATACCAACATTTAAAACAAGTTGAAACAAACTTTCAGAAACACGAATCGCGGTCTATATCAAGACCGACATTTTAAAGCGAGTTGAAATAATTTTGAATTACAAACATCGTTCAGTATCGGGGTCTTAACTGTCACTCGAATATCCGTAACCAATAAGACTGCCAGGCGCCTCCCTTGCACACCTGTGCACCGGCGTTCACTCCACTATGTTGGCCGCCCCTTGAACATGTCACCGCGTCGGCGATCACTCCCGCAAGAGCCGCCCCTTGCACGCGCATTAGGTAACACCGGTGTTCACCAATCATATGGAGCCGCACATTGCAGCGTACACCAGGCCGGAGTGCACGCCCCACCCTCAGAGGTTCCCGGATACGACGTTTCTCACAACAAGTATCCACATTGTTCCAAACATCAAACACACAGACAAACGTTACAACAATTATCCACTCAGTGCACCAATTCACCCAAATTATCCATCAGTCCATAATCACACAGATAAACAATATCACGCACGTTATCAATCAAAACTCAATCACAATAAGCCTTCAGGCATAACCAACCAACGCCGCACATATGTCTCTATATTGCAACTCAACCGAGTATATATATATATATATATATATATATATATATGAACTTACTATATTATATCTATAAGTATAGTTCATCCCTCAATCCAAGTTGAGTACGTCAACTAGTGTTAGTATTCGTTCCCCGGCATTCACCGACATAAGCATATATATATCAATATACGTATACACATACATATATTCAACATATAAATATATATAAATATATATATATATATATATATTCACATATATATATATATACATATATACATCCATATAAATTCATACACTTCGACAACAATGATTTCACGTAGCTACAATTTGTATATCAAGGTACTTGCCCTGGTAATCTCTCACGAATACTTCCGAAAATACGGTTGATTGGAGAAGTCCGGAACTCCAATGAAAACGGCGATCGGAAAGGCTCAACACCAGATTTTGTAGGGAATTCGCCCCTAATATCCTATCATCAAATAAACAACAAATCACACGAGGAAAAACATCGCAAAACGACCAAATTTCTCTCTGCGGCATTTCCCCGGACACCTTGAAGGCGTCAAACGAAATTTCATATAAACGACGAATCGGAAATGATAAAACCATGGAAAGATGATGAAAATGATATAACACAACTCAATCTTCGATTACCCATCAGAAATATGAGTTAAAACGATCAAATCGGACAAAGTCAACTAAAATCCCCAAAACTAGATTTTAGGAAATCATATCTTGATTTGATGGATCGAAGAAGGTTATAGGTTGATTAATCGATGCTATGAACTTAAAAACGACGTGGATTGGAAGATATACACCATGCCTTCATCTTCTCCATTCCTTGGCTGCGGAAGAGGTGAGTTGGGGGAAGAAAATGGGTGAGAAACACGTCTACCCGGTTATTTATACTGTCCAGTGTCTGCCTGGTCTCGTACGGCCGTATCCGGTACCCTTACGGCCGTAACCGGCCTTCGTCGAAAGTCCTGCCCAGCACCCTGCCGACCACGTACGGCCATAGCCGATAACCCCATACGGCCGTAACCGTCCTTCGTCCGGAAGCTGCCCAGACCCTGCCGAGCACGTACGGCCGTATCCGGCACCTTACGGCCGTAACTCGGCCAGGCGGGTCTCTAGCCCAAAACGTGCGGCCGTGACTCGGCCGTGGCCAATTCCGACAGTCCGTTTAGGCGTTCGACAACGTTTCGGTCACACTAACGCACCGGTTAAGATTCAAAACAATAACGAACAAATTACGAAACAAAACATACCATTCATAACAGAAAAAACGAATCCCACATAATTATAACGACACGAAATCACCGACAACTACCGACAAATAGTTCAAGGCAACCGGAATAAAAGTCTCGGGTATTACAATAAACACAAAAATCAATCATCGATAGAAATAATACCGATACTCGGCAACCGAGAAATATCCGGAAAAATCCAAAATAACCGGAACGAAAATCCCGGGTATTACAATTATCGTGGGCATATTGATGTCGTCATGTGAGTATGCATTTATAAGTCTTGTGTTAGGACCTTGTCTGTATGTGGTATTGATCTGATCTCGGATTAGACTGACATGATTGTCGTGGCATTACATATCTTGAGGTATGTTCCGTATGTCCTTTGGTACTTGTCTTTTGATGGACAATCGATTATTGTGTTGAGATTTGATGATGTTATCCGATGGATCAAATTGGCTAGAGCTAGTATTTTTCCGTATCATGAGTTTGTGATGATATTTTGAGAATCTTGAGTATTGTTTAAGTAACAATACAGATGTTATGTTCGAGTTTATTGGTTAATCGAGATTATGAGATGTGCAATATGATAATGGTACTTTGATGAGGATTATTCGAGTAAGTAAAGTTACGGTGGTAAGATTACATTGGTCGTATTCTTACTTAGTATTTTCATTGGTATGTAATTATTGACGCGATGGGATTGTTATCATTGTTGGATATTATGGCTGACGCCATCATGGTCATTCTTTTTAGGTTCTTTGGTTATCAAGCTTGTAGCGGTTGTGAAGAGATGAGCTTCCCGGAGGATACTGGCTATGGCATGTGTTTATGAATCGAGTATTCTGATTTTATGCTGTATTCCGCTGCTAGAGTAATTTTAATTGTTTGTCCTTTCCGCTGCGTGAGTATTCTTAAATGCCCGTTTGGGGTTTTTGGCAACTTGAGTTGCTTTGGAAATGGTTTTCTAAACTATTTTGTCGGTACGTGTAAGCGATAACTTAACGTATGTTCTTAAACTATTGAGTTTTGGCATTTCGGGTCTTGTAGTTTCAAATGAGATTTTACGACGGTTTTGATAAACGCATTTTATAAAGTCTTCGAATGTTTTTAATAGATAATACCGTCGTTAGCCTCTTGGGCATTTGTAAATGTTTCCGAAAATTCTTTTAGCCTTGTAGGTTCCGTCTCGGGGCCCACGACGCTGTAATATTCCTGGATGGCTCTTGGGGTGTTACAGAATATGGTATCAGAGCTTAGGTTGAGAAAACCTAGGCAGTCGGGTCGAGTCGAGTCGTGCTATTGTCGCGTCATTCGAGTTGTCGATTGACGAATTCTAGAGCCCTGGGTTTTGTTGTTCACTCGGTCTTGTGCGTTATGTGATTTACCAGTGTGGTATTGGGGTTGTTGTAAACTTTTCCAAATGATATTAACGTGTTTCTTCGGATAGAGATATGTTGTGTTCTCAAGTTGAACTGAGTTTGAAAAATGTGTGTTTTGAAAATATCTGTGTCGAGTATTTTCTAGAGTTGATACATGTGCCAGTATGACGGGGAATCGTCGGCTTCACGATCTGTAAGTATTTGGATTTTTGAATTTCATTGAGATTTATTGCCGTTCTAAGCTGATATGTTTCGAGATTCAAAAAGGTATTATGCGTCACAGTATGAGGTGATAGAGTTGGGACAAGATTGATGATCTTAAGAAGCTATGATTTTGGAAATCAATATGTCGGTTAAATTTTGGAACAGAGTTGTGTATTCGGGAGAAAGATTGTGGATTTATGAGGAGAACATGTAGTCATGTTAGTTCATCTTGAGATATATGAAACTGTTTTTGAGCATTTGAAAATGATACTTTTCAAAATGAATGTTTCACGGATATTTTACGGAAATTGATTTTGGTCCGAGACCCAATCGATTTTGAAATAGTTTTATAACACAGGACTTGGGGTCTAAAAGGGCTTTCTACTTTTAAGCTTCTTGTAATGTGGAACGGGATTGGGCTGAGACCTTAATGTTCTAAAAGGCTTTTCTGTTTTCAAAAGAACTCCCGAGATTTGTAAAATGCTTTACCAATCGTTTATCGATTTTATTACTACCTTCGGGGTTTTGGTTTATTTGTCCAAATGAAACTTCTCGGGTAGTCTTCCGCTGTGTTTGAGTTGTTGATTATTCAATGTTTTGTCATAGCATAGTTGAGGTGACCCAAGATGGGTTAATGGTCGACCTTGCGAGTCATATGTGGAAAAAGAGTTTTTATCGGAGTCTATATATCGAGATTTTGGAACACTATCGTGTGGTTTTCCAACCGAATGTCAGTAGAATTGGTGACGAGCCGAACTGGTATACAGGAGTATGGATGTGGTCAATCATTTGCATAATTTCATTTTATTTAATCGTGTGTATCCGAAAAGGATTGTCATCGAGTACTTGACGTAAGTGAACCGATTTAACTTTTTCCAAATTGATTTCATGGTCTTACGAAAATTTATGTTTTGAGTTTTGAAATTCTTGAAAGAACTTTCGAAAATTTGTCTTCTTGACAAAACTATATGATTTCAAACCGGTTTTGAAAATGTGATTGATATACATACGCATTTAGTGCATAGTACATATCATGGTGAAATTATGAGTGTGACTCACGAACTGGATAATACATCGATGGTACGATGAAAAGGGATTCGAACTTTAGTATGGTAGTTTGGTTATCCAGGGATGACCGGTTGGTTGAGCCGATAAGAGAAATATGCCACGTGTTGTAGATTCAGTACAGAATATGATTTTGGAACTTCAAGTTTTGTGAAACCGGGACATATGTGCTATGTGATTCCATTGGTATGGTAGTAGTACGATTTTACCATAGTGATTTTTGAATGATTCCTTTGTAAGTGTGGATTTGGGGATGGTGACCCCAGGATGGTTGGTTTGGGTATTGATTGGTCGTTTCCACTCTGTGTAGGGTGGAGTATGTTCGTCAGTTTGCAGCTTGTTGTTCATACGCCGAGGAGTATGTTAACCAGTCGGGTGTGTTTCTTTGATATCCACTGTATGTGATTGGTGTAACGTTTTGAGAACTTTATTCGTCCGTATATCCGTCTTTGTGGTTCTATATCGATTGTGTTGGAACTTACTGTGTGAGGGTATTCGCGATTATCGTTGATCGTTCGTTGATGATATTGGAATTTATCATATTGATGATATACTCATTTATGTTTTGACCTTTGGATGGTCATATTAGAGTTTAGCATGTTGATGATATACTCAATTGTGTTTTGACCTTTGGATTGCTCGTATTGGAGTTCATCATGTCAATGGTATTCTCGGTTAATTTGTTGGTTGATCATTGTTAATGATCGTAAGAGCATTCGAATTTTGTGTCGATGTTTTGGGATTTGTGTTATTGTTTTGGCAGTTGTTTCACAGATGTATCATGTATTATTCGTTTTATCAGAAGTGGGACTTCATTCTGCGATCAGGCAAACAGACTTGACATGGATTATTCCATAATTGAGTTATAACGACGCGTTTTGTTGAATTTGTGAAATTGTGACTGTAAGCGTATTGAGGTATTGAAGTGGAGCCATTTACTAGTATCTCGGGAGATCGTCGAATTTGTGCATTTGTAAGTATGTTATTTTGGTTATTCGGTAATGATGATGATTGATCGTTTTCATGATGATTTCGGGATATTTTGGTTGAACGGTTTGTTTTTTATGACGGATTGCAAGTTTCGAGGACGAAACTTATTTTAAGTGGTGTAGTCTGTAATATCCGGAATTTCTAATACTGTTGTTTAATGTTATTTTATCCGAGTTATGTTGTATAGTGTGGAATCTGTACAGTATTGATCAAATAAATGAAGGACTGAGACATCTGTATTAGTATAATTGTCGTACTTGGTCGACAATTGCATTTGAGGATATAGTGTGTCATGTATACGTATTCGATATATTGAGACAACGAACAAGATCAGTGTAAATGGATAAGTATAGAAGCCATAATGTACGTTAAGCATATGAGCTTACGTACGTTAATCCCCAATAGTTACGTACGTCAACGTGAGGTCTTTACGTACGTTAAAGTATCAGGTGAGATATAGTTGGCTGATCAGAGCGGACGTTGACAAGCGTAGCGTACGTTAAGCATAGGAGCTTATGTACGCTAAGACACAGATGTAACGTACGTTACATAGAGTTCATAACGTACGTTATGAAGAGAATCGAACAAGATCAGGCTATGGCCGACAGGTGGGTCCCTTGGTCGGCAGCTTTCGGCGCAAAACGTGGGCGGGCGAGTCAACGTCATGTATTACGTACGTTATGGACTACCCATTACGTACGCTAAATGGATATTTACTGTAGCAAGTCAACGTATGTATTATGTATGTTATGGCCTATGCATTACGTATGTAAATGATCGAATGAAACAAGGCATTGAGTTATGGACTAATGTTACGTACGCTATGAAGGACCTGTAGCGTACGTAAGGAGCATTACGTACGTTAATGTTGATTGGTAACGTACGTAATGAGCGCCGCAGATTATAAATTAAGGTTCGGCCTTTCATTTCTTCACGGGAAAAAATCGATACTTTTCCCTCAACTTCGTCCCTTTGAGTATAGTAGTGAAGATAAACCTCTTCTATCTTGAATATAAGCTTGGAAACATGGATTTGAGGCTTGGATATGAAGATATCAATGATCCTTGAGGTGTTTGATGGTGTTGTTCATGTTCTTGATGTATGTTGTTGAACTCTACACCTTGATTTCAGATTCTTGGTATTGTTATCTGTATTAGATTCATATGATGATGATTATAGTGGTGCTGATATGATTCTTAATGTTATAAGAAGTGTATATTGAAGGATATGATGATACATGACTTGGATTATGAGTTGGATGATTATCTACATCTTAAAGGATATCGAGTTATGTTGTTTTGATGGCTATGAACATGGTTTCGAATCACTTAGTGTTCTTGAGGAACTCTTGATAAATAGAACATAACAAGATGACCGTATATTGAATTATCGGTATTTTTAGATATGAAGATCGAATGTTCGTTCAGTCATGTTGATGTTAGTGGTAGTATTCGTATGTTCTTGATGAAATACGAATCATGATAATAATTTTAAATCCGGAAAGATTGTGATTGATCATCGAATATGATTTCCTTTATATTCGTATACATAATCGTATTTTGGTTGTGAATTCATAATTGTTTGAGTTGGATCGTTCGGACTTGTGTCTAATCGAGATATTGTGAAATCGTTGAGTTTGTTGATCGGTTATATTGATTGTTAATTATCGGATTTCGGTTCGTATGGTGGATATGAATTCATAATGGTTTGAGTTATACTATTTGGATTTGTATATGATCGAGGTGTCATTGAACCGTTGAGATTGATTGTTTGGTTATGTCGGTTATTGATTTTTATTGGATTGTTGTTTATTAATTATTGCAATAGGTTGTGATAATTGATCATTGGTTAGAAAGTGTGTTGCGATCGTGTTCGAGAATGTTCGTGAATTGCATTGGTCAGGGCCGAGGAGCTAGTAGTCGAAGGCGATGGGATTGGTAGCGGCTTCATCATCGTCGTGTCGATATCGAGGCAAGTATATTACTTGCTCAGTTTATAATATTTAATGAATGGTCTCCGTTTCAATCATTTATAATTCGTATAGCAAAGATTATAATTGTGAACACAGGAGATTTGGGATTGTACGTTATTTTCGGATTTTGGGAATTTAAATCATAATGTATGTGATTTACTTTTGTTATTAGTATACTTGGGTATCGAAGATAAATTGTGATAAACATGAAGATATGAATTATCTACAGTCCGTGACATTTTGGACCGTCGAGTATTGAGAATAATGGTTGGTGGTGGTTTAGGCATCGAGATTGCTCTCGACGGACTCGGGGCAAGTACTCATCATATTGTGATACATTGTCTATTGTTGTTGTCATGCATTTGTGTATTGTTGTTAATATGCATTTTTGCATTGTTGTCGTATGTCCACCTCGTGTTGGTCCGACGGGATCATCTTGGGTATCTATGCTGTGTGCGCTGGATCGCTGGACAGGTATTTCCACCATGCGTTGGTCCGACGGGATCATCATGGGTATCTATAGCTATGTGCGCTGGATCGTTGGATTACCATGTGTTGTTGTTGTGCATATGTATATTATGGGTTATCCACCTTGTGTTGGTCTTTCAGTATCATCTTAGGATCTATGTTGTGTGCGCTGGATCATCGGATTTCCATAAGTATACATTATTTTTGTTATCGTGGGCATATTGATGTCATCATGTGAGTATGCATTTGTAGGTCTTGTGTTAGGACCATGTCCGTATGTGGTATTCATATGATCTCGGATTAGACTGACATGATTGTCGTGGCATTACATATCTTGAGGTATGTTCCGTATGTCCTTTGGTACTTGTCTTTTGATGGACAATCGATTATTGTGTTGGGATTTGATGATGTTATAAGATGGATCGAATTGGTTAGAGCTAGTATTTTTCCGTATCATGAGTTAGTGATGATATTTTGAGAATCTTGAGTATTGCTTAAGGAACAATACAGATATTATGTTCGAGTTTATTGGTTAATCGAGATTATGAGATATGCAATATGATACTGGTACTTTGATGAGGATTATTCGAGTAAGTAAAGTTACGGTGGTAAGATTACATTGGTCGTATTCTTACTTAGTATTTTCATTGGTATGTAATTATTGACGCGATGGGATTGTTATCATTGTTGGATATTATGGCTGACCCCATCGTGGTCTTTCTTTTTAGGTTCTTTGGTTATCAAGCTTGTAGCGGTCGTGAAGAGATGAGCTTCCCGGAGGATACTGGCTATGGCATGTGTTTGTGAATCGAGTATTCTGATTTTATGCTGTATTCCGCTGCTAGAGTAATTTTAATTGTTTGTCCTTTCCGCTGCATGAGTATTCTTCAATGCCCTTTTGGGGGTTTTGGCAACTTGAGTTGCTTTGGAAATGGTTTTCTAAACTATTTTGTCGGTACGTGTAAGCGATAACTTAACGTATGTTTTTAAACTATTGACTTTTGGCATTTCGGGTCTTGTAGTTTCAAATGAGATTTTACGACGGTTTTGATAAATGCATTTTATAAAGTCTTCGAATGCTTTTAATAGATAATACCGTCGTTAGCTTCTAGGGCGTTTGTAATGTTTGCGAAAATTCTTTTAGCCTTGTAGGTTCCATCTCGGGGCCCACGACGCTGTAATATTCCTGGATGGCTCTCGGGTGTTACAGAATATGGTATCAGAGCTTAGGTTGAGAAAACCTAGGCAGTCGGGTCGAGTCGAGTCGTGCTATTATCGCGTCATTCGAGTTGTCGATTGACGAATTCTAGAGCTGTTAGGCATATTTTTATGCGTTTATTGATCATTATTTTATATACATCTTGAGCCTAAATCAGCATAAATGAGCTTTTAATGCACTATTTTTATATGTTTTGCAAGAAATCGGAGTTCGGAAGCCGAAACGATGAAAAATGTGCGAAAACAGCAGTTTTTGGTCATGAGCCGCGGCACAAACCAAGTGAGCCGCGGCACACGAAGACAACCAGCGAGCCCCGAGTGGACTGTACCGTGAGCCGCGGCACAGCCTTAGTGAGCCGCGGCCCAGGAGGAAAATTTGCGCCCAGGCATCCGGCGCTGAGCAGTAGGGGCCGCGGCACAGATTAAGTGAGCCGCCCACAGGGCAGTTTTGGCTGAGCCTTCCGCGTTTCTTCGCCGTTTTGGAGCCTGTTCTCGACCTAATCACACGGACGCGTTTTGAAGGCTGATAACAGTTATAAATAAGGATTGAAGGGCTGAAAAAAGGGAGAGGAAATCGAGGGAGCATCGATAGATAGAGAGAAGAACACAAGGAGGAGATTTGTGGGCGACGACAAGACCACGAATCCCTACGGTTTTTCTTAATTTTTCCGCATCTTAGTTCCTAGATCTATTCGAGTAGGATTTTGATTGTAGCCGATTACATGACGGTTTGATTTATTTATTATTATTTCAATTCATTCGTTATTCTATTGAATTGGATTTTTCTCATTGTTCTTAATGCTTTTTAATTGTCTGGCCAACAGTTGAATTGTTTTGAATGTCTTTATGGATTCGGGAGATGAAATTTAGGTATAGTTCTTGTGAGACGAATCATAATTTTCGTGAGATAGGGATATACTCATGGGATTTGTGAAGCCTATTTATTGTGGGGATTCTTGAACTGTTTTAGCTATTAATTATCTAATTCGAATAGGGATATATCGAGTTAATAATTCGTAGTATTTTCTATCGACCTTGGGAAAGGCTTTAGAATAATTTAGGAATTCCTGGCTTACAATCAATTGAATAAAAGTGAATTGAATTGAATAAATATCATTCCTGATTGTTTGAGGTGAAAATCATAATCCTACGCCCTTATTAGTATTCTTATTATTATTAGTACTATTATTTATTTTCTGCAATTAGCTTAGGTATAAACTCCGTATAATTGTTCTTCAAATAAAATTACGAGTAGACTAAATTTTGGTACTTAGTGAAATCAGTCCTCGAAGGAATGATCTTACTTATCACTTTATTACTTGTTGACACCGTTCACTTGCGGCATAGTGTGAGGGATTTCCTGTAACACCCCCAGATCAAACCGGGAATATTACACGCCGCAGACCCTCTCCGTGAGGATCCACCAGGCTAGACATCAAAAAAACACATTACATTACATACCGACGAATCAAAATAACGGACCAATAGACCGATTTGGTCTTTCGTCACAGACTTACAAATCAAAATACATAAACTCATCCAGACTCATACCCACACAAGGGTAAAATACTTGCAACAACGAACAATAAGACAGCGGAAAAGACAATACAATGGACTCCGACTAACTGAACCCAAAACTGGCCTTCGTGTGATTAGTATCATTCGTCTTTCATCATCCCTCGTGCCGATCCTGTGTCTTGCTCCCGAAAACCTGCATGTACCTGGACACAATACAGACATCCACCCCCCGATTACTCGGGGGTTAGCAAAACTCCACTGTTTTACTAGTGCAAGTATCAAACCATACGAAATGTAACAAGCAAATAGCAACTACGAATTTAATACGGAAATCAATTATCAAAATGTTCCCGAGAAGTTTTAGAATTTCGAACTCAAATAAGAGATATTTGAAAAAGAACACATCATCTCGGGGATTTTTAAAGCAGAAATTCTTTTGGACCTCGAGTCCCAATTTACAAAACCTTTTTGTAAACATTAAGGGCCTTAACCCAAAACTTGTTTCATAATTCAACAGTTTACAATACCGGAAACATTTCCATAAATCTCGTGGGGCTCGGCCCAACATTCTTTCTTAAAACTTTTCCTTTAAAAACTTTGATTTGAAAGTATCATGCTCATGACACCGTGATCCACTGTCACGTGTCTCCGTAGGTTCAACAACCCGCACGGACTACATCACGCACAATTAAACAAACATAATCAATTCCGACACCGTGATCCATCATCACGTGTCTCCGTAGGTTCAACAACCCATACGGACTATTAACCAAACATAACCAATCCCGACACCGTGATCCACATCACGTGTCTCCGTAGGCATAACAACCCGCACGGACTATATCAATCACAACAATCACACACACAGTCCCGACACCGTAGTCCACCGCCACGTGTCACCGTAAGCCCGTCGAGCTCACCGGTTGGGCGCCGTGTCCGAAACTCATGGTCCACTGCCATGAGTTATCCAAGGCCTCGACAGACCACGATTGGACCTCAGTACCTCACTAAGTTCTGATCCCGTAGTCCACTGCCACGAATCCTCGTAGGTCCCGTCGAACCAACACGAGTGAACTTAGCGGTCACACACATATTCACATTCACATTACATACAACAATGAGCACAATTAATCAATCACCTTGATCACCACAAAATCGTACATTGCACGCACATAACACAACCTCGACACTTGCAACAACTATCATCAATCAACGACATTTAACCAACATAACACACATTCGGTACACAATACATTGAATAACCACGTGTACAACCATCTCATATGTACATCGCAATCCTGCACAAATGGCACAAAGCCTAACACGGATACCAATATATCACTATTATCACAAAGCCTTCAAATTTCGGAAAAACACAACCTACTCAAACGGAACATATTTACGGAGGCAAGCAAAATCGTCATACATATCATACGTAATTACTAGTCACAAGATACAAGTCGTATAATAAGATACTTGCCTCGATAATCGATGCCGGACACTCCCACAATCACGGATCAGTCGGGACACCTCGAACACCTACGATTCTCGTGAAGACAACGAATACACCCACGATCGAAAAGCTTGAAGAAAGCGACGAGCGGAAGGGTTCCGACTCGAATTCTTTGCGAGAAATCTGACCCTAACATCATACCATCAATAAATTAACGAGCGAGCGAGGAAGAATAATCGTAGAACGCTCGAATCCTCTTTGTGACATTTTATCGGACACCTTCAAGGCGTCGATAAGAAACTCAATAAAACGACAAATCCTCGGCGATTCAACCCAGGAACAGAAAGGAATTACACATAATAATGTTTAACAATAATAAATACATCACTATTCGAGTTAAAAGCGAATTAAACGGACAAATCGAGCAAAATCCCCAAAACTAGATTTTAAGAAAACTTGCCTTGATTATTTGGATTGAAGGATGTTACGTGATGATCAATTGATGTTATGAACCTCAAAACTTCATGGATTCATTGTATAACAACATGCCTCCATGATTGAGCAAGTTCCACCGGCGGAAGGGAAGAAAGCGAGTGATAAAATGGGTGAAAAACCCGTCTCTACGCCATATTTATAGGCTGCCGGACACGGCGCAAAGCGGCCCGAGACGGCGCCGTGTGTCTCGGCCGTGTCTCGGCGGCTGCGATCTGTCCGACCGGCGCGGGACACGGCGCCTGCAGGCCGTTTGAGGCCGTGTTGCACGAACTGGCGAGGCCCCTCCCGACAGCCCGAAAATTACGTCCGAACGACCCCGAAACCCGAACCCGAATACGAATCGAAGTTACGGTTACGAAGTACTCGCAAAGACGAATCTAAGAGCTAATAGAACACACGATTCCGACCACCCGAAGGCTCGGAATTCGACAACGGAAGTAATTACCCAAAACTTTGGGAAATTACGAAAATGGCCCAAAACGTCCGAAACTCACAATACGCAATCGAAACACCAAACCAAAGCTCGCAACATGAATAATAACATTAAATGAACTTACGAGAAACTCGAAACAATAGTTTCGGACGAGATTCGCAAGAATCGAACTCAAGTGCGGAAAAGTCGCTAAAAAGCTCGGAACTCAACAAAACGATACCGAAACGAACTCGGATGACAAAAAGTGCAGAATTAATCATTCTCGAAATGACGAAACGGTCATGAGCGAGTCGTCAAAACGGACTCCGGCCGAAAATAAAATTTACCGAAAATCGGAAATTGCGGATATTACATTCTACCCTCCTTAAAAGAAGTTTCGTCCCGAAACTTAAAACAAGTAGGGAGAAGCAATATCGCGCCAGGAAAACTCAACGAGATACGCAAGGAAACGCGTAACTTACGCCCATCGGCGAAACGTTACAAGCAACGCAAAGGAATATACGGCGTGAAAACACGCTCCACGACGACCAACACAACGTCGGCGTTAGGGATATAACAAAACCAACAAGTGACAAGCGTCATCGAATGGATAATACAATCAAGTCAATTATCCGAACAATCACAAAACACAACGGACGAGAATCAATACTATTGGCCACCCAACGGTACATCAATCAAAACGCGAGCCAATCGCTGAACAAATACGAAATTCCACCTTTTTCGAACTTGAAAAGGTCACAACGATATATAGCTCAATTTGGGACAATATCAGAACTCGCTCGAATGACAAAGGTGAGAAACAACACCAGGTCAGAAGCATCAACGAACACGGTCAGTCGATACGATTGGGCGAAACAGAAGAGAAAGAAAGAAAAATGCGGGTATTACATCATATCACCTTTAAAAGAGGTTTCGTCCGAAACCTAAACAACGAAACGAAGTCTTGGAATAGCAACCTTCCCGACCATATCCTCTTGGTCCCGCATCGATATCCATGACCAATGGACCGCGGTCACGACCGCATCCTCATCCCTCGGCATACTAAGCGGATTCTCACTCGATACGATGCCACAACCGCAAAAATAACATGCTAAAGTATCAACTCGGACGACAATATCACATAAGGTAACTACTAACAACTCGATAATAAAATCCACGAGGTATTCTTTTAAATGATATCATTTGAAAATCCTTGGATTTGTGTGCTCTTCAAAGTAAAACTTTAAAAGTAATTTTTGTACCTCAGGTTGCTTCATCAAAACTTTTAAACAACAGACTTTAACCGTCTCATTTTGAAATCATTGGCTAAATAATATTTTCTGTGCAACCGGCATTGTCAAAATCACCACGTCACTACACACCAGCATTACGTTAATAACAACAAGGTAGCCACGCAAGGTCATCAAACCATTCGTACATACTTTAATCAATACAGGAAACTTTCTCAAATTCGAGTTTGAAGTTTACATCGAGTGAGATTTTTCATCTTTCACTATATTTTTTTTTAAAATAAAAATCGCATTGGTTTTTGAAATAAAATATTTTTATGATGTAAAAGATTTTTGAAAATCATGTACTCGAATTATCTGAAAATACAACAATACGTTAAAAATTATTTTGGAAAATCCCCCCCCAACACTACATGAAAATCAACGATGGTAACATTTTACAAAATATCTACATGTACTTTAAAACAACTCTTTCAAATACCATCGAGGTTTTATTTGAGAATCAAGGGCTCGCTAATTCCAAATAATTTTCAAAGTATACATGGGCCGCCGTTTAATCCAACCATCAAAACTTGTGAAGTTTCCGGAAAGTGTTTTTGAACACACACAATGAGACATAATTTATCAATTCATCAAACACAATCAAATATCACCTAGCAATACGAAAAGTCTTAACACACATTCACGCTGCTTGATTGTTATCACTAGACACCACGTAGAGAATACAACTACGGGTGATTGGCCACAAAAGTTAGACCTAACGGCTAAAATGCGATTCCATAGCCTCTGCCCGGAGTTGATTAGCGCGGCGTTACAACAAAGATTAACGTGCGCTAAACACGCCACGTTAGCGCGCGTTAGGCTCGTATTAAGCATGTGCTAACTGCTCTAATCACCAACACGATTGCAAACATATACGAGGTAATACTAAACTCGAAGGTTACAAATAAGCAACAACATACGAGTCTAAATGTCATCAATTCACATAATTATAACATCTCACAAGCAACCATCAAAAGAAAATCATCTTACAAAAACGAAAATTTTATTTCTCAATAAGGAGGACTATCTCAACACATACATACCGATGGACTCAACATTCACGTTACTATTTTAATCATAAAGCGGGCACCTTTGCTCAACAACGAGAGCATCATCAATACACATCTTCGACCAACAATCATGAAACCGAAAAGTTACAAACGAGAGTCACGTCTTGAGTATATTTGTAGACCTTATTTGAGTTAAAAACTAGAGTTTTGAAAACTTATAGTATGAGATGAAAATGAAATATCGGTAGTTTGAATTCTAAAAATTTTCGACCTTGAGGTCATCATACAAAAATCGAAATTTTTCCTCCTTGGAGAACATTTTAAAAATTTACGTGGCTCCCGGAAGCCCTCGAAACTAAAAAAATTCCAAGGTTGTTGCTCTTGCAAGAAAAAGCAGTTCATACAAGGATACATTTGGCCATATCATTCTTCATTCTAACACAAACGGAATTAACAATTATATGTCACTTACTCACGATGCACCTTCAAATACTACTACATAACACGAGAATCATACGAGCTCGTATAGCTCGTGGTACAACATGTAGTAGGGAGACTTACATCCACAGATCGCACGAAGATGATGGCTGCACCTTGATACTAATCACGGCCGACATCCCAGGGCAGCGTCGCGACACGACATCGATCGGACTCAATCGACAAGACAAGACCCAACAATACACGACTGGACCCGGCGGCTAGGTTTCGCAACCTAAGCTCGATACCATAAATGTAACACCCCGGATCAAACCGGAATATTACACGCCGCAGACCCTCTCCGTGAGGATCCACCGAGCTAGACATCAAAAACACATTACATTACATACCGACGAATCAAAATAACGGACCAATAGACCGATTTGGTCTTTCGTCACGAACTTACAAATCAAAATACATAAACTCATCCGCACTCATACCCACACAAGGGTAAAATACTTGCAACAACGAACAATAAGGCAATGGAAAAGACAATACAATGGACTCAGACTAATCGAACCCAAACTGGACTTCGTGTGATTAGTATCATTCGTCTTTCATCATCCCTCGTGCCGATCCCGTGTCTTGCTCCCGAAAACCTGCATGTACACGGACACAATACGAGACATCCACCCCGATTACTCGGGGTTAGCAAAACTCCTTTGTTTTACTAGTGCAAGTATCAAACCATACGAAATGTAACAAGCAAATAGCAACTACGAATTTAATACGGAAATCAATAATCAAAATGTTCCCGAGAAGTTTTAGAATTTCGAACTCAAATAAGAGATATATGAAAATTAAAACATCATCTCGGTGATTTTTAAGGCAGAAATTCTTTTGGACCTCGAGTCCCAATTTACAAAACCTTTTTGTAAACATTAAGGGCCTTAACCCAAAACTTGTTTCATAATTCAACAGTTTACAATACCGGAAACATTTCCATAAATCTCGTGGGGCTCGGCCCAACATTCTTTCTTAAAACTTTTCCTTTAAAAACTTTGATTTGAAAGTATCATGCTCATGACACCGTGATCCACTGTCACGTGTCTCCGTAGGTTCAACAACCCGCACGGACTACATCACGCACAATTAAACAAACATAATCAATTCCGACACCGTGATCCACTGTCACGTGTCTCCGTAGGTTCAACAACCCACACGGACTATTAACCAAACATAACCAATCCCGACACCGTGATCCACTGTCACGTGTCTCCGTAGGCATAACAACCCGCACGGACTATATCAATCACAACAATCACACACACAGTCCTGACACCGTAGTCCACTGCCACGTGTCACCGTAAGCCCCGTCGAGCTCACCCGGTTGGGCGCCCGTGTCCGAAACTCATGGTCCACTGCCATGCGTTATCGTAGGCCTCGTCGGACCGGCACGATTGGACCTCGCACCTCACTAAGTTCCGATCCCGTAGTCCACTGCCACGAATCCTCGTAGGTCCCGTCGAACCAACACGAGTGAACTTAGCGGTCACACACATATTCACATTCACATTACATACAACAATGAGCACAATTAATCAATCACCTTGATCACCACAAAATCGTACATTGCATGCACATAACACAACCTCGACACTTGCAACAACTATCATCAATCAACGACATTTAACCAACATAACACACATTCGGTACACAATACATTGAACAACCACGTGTACAACCATCTCATATGTACATCGCAATCCTGCACAAATGGCACAAAGCCTAACACGGATACCAATATATCACTATTATCACAAAGCCTTCAAATTTCGGAAAAACACAACCTACTCAAACGGAACATATTTACGGAGGCAAGCAAAATCGTCATACATATCATACGTAATTACTAGTCACAAGATACAAGTCGTATAATAAGATACTTGCCTCGATAATCGATGCGGACACTCCCACAATCACGGATCGGTCGGGACACCTCGAACACCTACGATTCTCCGTGAAGACAACGAATACACCCACGATCGAAAAGCTTGAAGAAAGCGAGCGGAAGGGTTCCGACTCGAATTCTTTGCGAAATCTGACCCTAACATCATACCATCAATAAATTAACGAGCGAACGAGGAAGAATAATCGTAGAACGCTCGAATCCTCTTTGTGACATTTTATCGGACACCTTCAAGGCGTCGATAAGAAACTCAATAAAGCGACAAATCCTCGGCGATTCAACCGAGGAACAGCAAGGAATTCGACATAATAATGTTTAGCAATCATAAATACATCACTATTACGAGTTAAAAGCGAATTAAACGGACAAATCGAGCAAAATCCCCAAAACTAGATTTTAAGAAAACTTGCCTTGATTATTTGGATTGAAGGATGTTACGTGATGATCAATTGATGTTATGAACCTCAAAACTTCATGGATTCATTGTATAACAACATGCCTCCATGATTGAGCAAGTTCGGCCGCGGAAGGGAAGAAAAGCGAGTGATAAAATGGGTGAAAAACCCGTGCATTACGCCATATTTATAGGCTGCCGGACACGGCGACAAGCGGCCCAGCAGCGCCGTGTGTCTCGGCCGTGTCTCGGCGAGCTGCCAGTCCTGGCCGACCGGCGCGAGACACGGCGCCTGGAGGCGTTTGTGGCCGTGTTGCACGAACTGGCGAGGCCCCTCCCGACGGCCGAAAATTACGTCCGACGACCCCGAAACCCGAACTTGAATACGAATCGAAGTTCTGATTCTGAAGTACTCGCAAAGACGAATCTAAGAGCTAATAGAACACACGATTCCGACCACCCGAAGGCTCGGAATTCGACAACGGAAGTAATTACCCAAAACTTTGGGAAATTACGAAAATGGCCCAAAACGTCCGAAACTCACAATACGCAATCGAAACACCAAACCAAAGCTCGCAACATGAATAATAACATTAAATGAACTTACGAGAAACTCGAAACAACAGTTTCGGACGAGATTCGCAAGAATCGAACTCAAGTGCGGAAAAGTCGCTAAAAAGCTCGGAACTCAACAAAACGATACTGAAACGAACTCGGATGACAAAAAGTGCAGAATTAATCATTCTCGAAATGACGAAACGGTCATGAGCGAGTCGTCAAAATGGACTCCGGCCGAAAATAAAATTTACCGAAAATCGGAAATTGCGGATATTACATTTCCTCACAACAAGAGCCCTGGGTTTTGTTGTTCACTCGGGCTTGTGCGTTATGTGATTTACCAGTGTGGTATTGGGGTTGTTGTAAACTTTTCTAAATGATATTAACGTGTTTCTTCGGATAGAGATGTGTTGTGTTCTCAAGTTGAACTGAGTTTGAAAAATGTGTGTTTTGAAAATATCTGTGTCGAGTATTTTCTAGAGTTGAGACATGTGCCAGTATGACGGGGAATCGTCGGCTTCACGATCTGTAAGTATTTGGATTTTTGAATTTCATTGAGATTTATTGCCGTTCTAAGTTGATATGTTTCGAGATTCAGAAAGGTATTATGCGTCACAGTATGAGGTGACAGAGTTGGGACAAGATTGATGATCTTAAGAAGCTATGATTTTGGAAATCAATATGTCGGTTAAATTTTGGAACAGAGTTGTGTATTCGGGAGAAAGATTGTGGATTTATGAGGAGAATATGTAGTCATGTTAGTTCATCTTGAGATATATGAAACTGTTTTTGAGCATTTGAAAATGATACTTTTCAAAATGAATGTTTCACGGATGTTTTACGAAAATTGATTTTGGGCCGAGACCCAATCGATTTTGAAATAGTTTCATAACACAGGACTTGGGGTCTAAAAGGGCTTTCTACTTTTAAACTTCTTGTAAAGTGGAACGGGATTGGGCTGAGACCCTAATGTTCTAAAAGGCTTTTCCGTTTTCAAAAGAACTCCCGAGATTTGTAAAATGCTTTACCAATCGTTTATCGATTTTATTACTACCTTCGGGGTTTTGGTTTATTTGTCCAAATGAAACTTCTCGGGTAGTCTTCAGCTGTGTTTGAGTTGTTGATTATTCAATGTTTTGTCATAGCATAGTTGAGGTGACCCAAGATGGGTTAATGGTCGACCTTGCGAGTCATATGTGGAAAAGGAGTTTTTATCGGAGTCTATATATCGAGATTTTGGAACACTATCGTGTGGTTTTCCGACCGAATGTCAGTGGAATTGGTGACGAGCCGAACTGGTATACAGGAGTATGGATGTGGTCAATCATTTGCATAATTTCATTTTATTTAATCGTGTGTATCCGAAAAGGATTGTCATCGAGTATTTGACGTAAGTAAACCGATTTAACTTTTTCCAAATTGATTTCATGGTCTTACGAAAATTTATGTTTTGAGTTTTGAAATTCTTGAAAGAACTTTCGAAAATTTGTCCTATTGACAAAACTATATGATTTCAAACCGGTTTTGAAAATGTGATTGATATACATACGCATTTAGTGCATAGTACATATCATGGTGAAGTTATGATTGTGACTCACGAACTGGATAATACATCGATGGTACGATGAAAAGGGATTCGAACTTTAGTATGGTAGTTTGGTTATCCAGGGATGACCGGTTAGTTGAGCCGATAAGAGAAATATGCCACGTGTTGTAGATTCAGTACATAATATGATTTTGGAACTTCAAGTTTTGTGAAACCGGGACATATGTGCTATGTGATTCCATTGGTATGGTAGTAGTACGATTTTACCATAGTGATTTTTGAATGATTCCTTTGTAAGTGTGGATTTGGGGATGGTGACCCCAGGATGGTTGGTTTGGGTATTGATTGGTCGTTTCCACTCCGTGTAGGGTGGAGTATGTTCGTCAGCTTGCAGCTTGTTGGTCATACGCCGAGGAGTATGTTCACCAGTCGGGTGTGTTTCTTTGATATCCACTGTATGTGATTGGTGTAACGTTTTGAGAACTTTATTCGTCCGTATATCCGTCTCTGTGGTTCTGTATCGATCGTGTTGGAACTTAGCGTGTGAGGGTATTCTCGATTATCATTGATCGTTCGTTGATGATATTGGAATTTATCATATTGATGATATACTCGTTTATGTTTTGACCTTTGGATGGTCATATTAGAGTTTATCATGTTGATGATATACTCAGTTGTGTTTTGACCTTTGGATTGGTCGTATTGGAGTTCATCATGTCAATGGTATTCTCGGTTAATTTGTTGGTTGATCATTGTTAATGATCGTAAGAGCTTTCGAATTTTATGTCGATGTTTTGGGATTTGTGTTATTGTTTTGGCAGTTGTTTCACAGATGTATCGTGTATTATTCGTTTTATGAGAAGTGGAACTTCATTGTGCGATCAGACAGACAGACTTGACATGGATTATTCCATAATTGAGTTATAACGACGCGTTTTGTTGAATTTGTGAAATTGTGACTGTAAGCGTATTGAGGTATTGAAGTGGAGTCATTTACTAGTATCTCGGGAGATCGTCGACTTTGTGCATTTGTAAGTATGTTATTTTGGTTATTCGGTCATGATGATGATTGATCGTTGTCGTGATGATTTTGGGATATTTTGGTTGAACGGTTTGTTTTTTATGACGGATTGCAAGTTTCGAGGACGAAACTTATTTTAAGTGGTGTAGTATGTAATATCTGTAATACCCGTAATTTCGATTTCTGGTAATTTCTTTTTTTGGCGAAAGTCCGTTTTGACGACTCGTCATGACCGTTTCGTCATTCCGAGAATGATTAATTCTGCACTTTTTGTCATCCGAGTTCGTTTCGGTGTCGTTTTGTTGAGTTCCGTGCTTTTTGGCGACTTTTCCGCACTCGAGTTCGATTCTTGAGAATCTCGTTGGAAACTACTGTTTCGAGTTTCCCGTAAGTCCGTTTAACTTTGTTAGACGCGTAGTGAACTTCGGTTTGGTTATTCGATCACGTATCGTGATTTTCGGACGTTTTGGGCCATTTTTGTAATTTCCCAAAGTTTGGGGTAATTACTTCCGTTGTCGAATTCCGACACTTCGGGTGGTCGAAATCGTGTGTTCTCTTAGCGCTTGGATTCGTCTTTGCGAGTACTTCGTAACCGTATCTCTGGTTTTTACTCAGGTTCGGGTTTCGGGGTCGTCCGGGCCGTCGGAATGGCCACGGCCGAGTCACGGCCGGAGCAGGGCCTGGCCGAGTTACGGCCGTAAGGTGCCGGTTACGGACGTAATGTGTGCCAGTTACGGCCGTAAGGCGTGATCGGGTACGGCCGTACGGGCGCTGGGCATCTTCCGGACGAAGGCCGGTTACGGCCGTAATGTGTGCCAGTTACGGCCGTAAGTGTCCGACAGGTACTGGGCAGATTTTTGACGAATGCCGGTTACGGCCGTAAGGCCTGCCGAGTACGGCCGTAAGGGCCGAGTTACGGCCGTAAGGCACTGCCGGTTACGGTCGTAAGTGTCCGGCAGTGACCGGCTATATAAGGCCTGGGCAGCCCGTTTTTACTCATTTCTTCACTTTTCTTGCGGCTATCGGACGGGTGCGACGGGAAATAGGGTTCTTGGTCGATTCTACTCAATTCCAAGACGTTTTGGAAGATCCTTGTCAATTATATCATCATCCAATCCTTGTTCTTCGTCGGATCGAGCGATCGTGAGGTTGTCGAATTCTTGGTCGTTCGGAAGTTCGAGGGCTATCCGACCGTGTTCGTTCGTTGTTTCGTTGCTCGCGGTACCGAGGCAAGTATCTTGTCCATACGTTTCATGTTTCGTAGGCATAATTATTGATAAATGATTTTATGCGAAATCCAATGTTTAATGAACGTAAAAAGGGATCGGTATGTTCTCGATAAATGTTGTCTTTCAACAATAATTCTTGTACTTCGTGAATATATGTGTTCTCGGAATATATGTGTTGGTTTTGTATGTTGAAAGATGCTACGATCATTTTGAGTGAGTTTAATAGACCGTAATCCTTTGCCGGGGATTACGTAATGTTATGTGTACTTGTTCGGTAAGAACGTAATGTGTGTGATATTAGTTGTTATTCCTTCGTGAGGAGGTTGTGACACTTGGTGTTGTTTGGTATTGGTATTTGCTTGTGGTTGTGTGACATTAGTTGTGAGTGTACGTCGACTATAGTGGCCATTCTAGCGAAGTACCTAACATTTGTATGCATATTCTAGTATTCGAATTATGGCTTCCCGTGGCGTTGTGGATGATATGTGTATGTTCACCTAGGGATTGGTCCGACAGGGCCTCTAGGGATACGTTGCCGTGAGTTTCGTATCGCGAACTATGGTTAACCACCCAGGGATGTCCGACGGGGCTCTGCGGGGTACGGTGGCCGTGAGTCTCGTACCAAGGTTAACCTTGAAATGTTTTGTTGGAGAACTGTGATCTTTGGCGCATATTTCGTCTGATTAGAATGGCAGTTCAAATGGTATCGTACTTGGCTGGAATGGCACCAATAAATGTGTTGTGTATGATTCTTCTCTTGGTTGTTATAATTTGGTATGGGTACGTGAGTCCTGTGGTTGCTCTGTGCATTGTAGCTCTGTGGTATGTTGAGTGAGACTGTTGTCATGGTAATGTTTGATACGGTGTAATTTCCACCGGGTTATTCTTGCGAGTATGTGATGTGGATGATTTGGGTCGTGGACCCTGTTATCTGCTATCGGAATTGTATTTTGAAATAAACGATTGTTGGGCTATGTCCCTAAGTGTTTCGAAAGGCTTGAAAATTCTTAAACCCCAAATGCTTTCAAAACTCCCGAGATCGTACAATGTTTTGTAAGATGTAAAATGGTTTTATTTCCTATCTTTCATAATTCAAACTGTTTGATCAAGCGATTTATCACGGGAAGTATATTCATGATTTCTACGTTCTTGGAGTATGATATGTATGGCTTGTCTTTGTATTTATACTTGCACTAGCAAAACAGTGGAGTTTTGCTAACCCCCGAGTCTTTGGGGGGTGGATGTCTGTTTTGCGTCCAGGTACTTGCAGGTTGCCGGAGAGCAATTCACAGGATCGTTACGAAGGATGATGGAAGACGGCGATTCTAATCACATGAAGACCGGTATTGAGTCTTTTGGAGATGTCTTGTTGTTTTGTCCTTCTGTTGTGTCTATTATTTCCGTTTTACGGGGATGTTGATTTATGTTAACCCCTGTGTGGGTATGAGTTACGACAAAGAGTAATGTAGGGTTGATGTGTATGTTGTGGTAAAGACCAAATTGGTCTAATGGTCCGTTAATTACCCATGTCGGTATGTAATGTATCGTATTGTATTGTGGTGTTTCTGTATTTAGCCTGGTAGATCCTCACGGAGAGGGTCTACGGCGCTGTAATATTCCCGAGTGGTCTGGGGGTGTTACAGAATATGGTATCGGAGCTTAGGTTGCGGAAACCTAGGCTGTCGGGTCGAGTTGTGTGTTTTCGGGTCTTGTCTTGTCTTGTCTTGTCAGATTTTGTCTGACTGAGTCGTGTCACGATGCGTCGTCTGAGGTGTCAGTCGTGATTAGTATCAAGGTGCAGCCATCATCTTCGTGCGATCTGTGGATGTAAGTCTCCCTACTTTGTTTCGTCTCGTGATATACGAGTTTGTGTGATTATATGTTATTATGTGGAGTTTAAATGTGCCTGGTGAATACGTACTCCATATTGGTTTGATTCTCTTATTGTGCTAGAATGAAAAGTGATACCGGTGTATAAATGTGTGTATATATTGTGTGAATCGTTTTATTGAAGTAATGGCTTGGTGTGACCCCGCAAGGAAAGTTTGTCAATGTGATATTTCAAAGTTTAATTATTTTGAAGAGTCACGTAAATTTTATTTTTAAACATCCTTCAAGAAAGGAAAATTTTTGATTTCGTATGATGACCTCGAGACCGGAATTTTTTTTAGAACTTAACTACTTATATTTTATTTTCATCTTGCATTGCAAGTTTTCAAAATTTGATTTTAAAAAAAAAACTCAAATGAGGTCTACCAAAAAATTTACTCGAAACATGGCTCTTGCTTTCGACTTTTTGATTTCATGATCGTCGGTTCGGGGGTATGTAGTGATGTCGGCATTATTATTTGGTCAATAATGCTCAAAATTGTGGTTAAGTTGGTGGTGTGAACGTTAAGTCGTCCTAAATGCATTTCTTGTGAGAGTCCTCATTACTGAGAGGTAGGATTTCAGTTTTAGATGTTAATTATCTTATGAAGGTCACTTGTGTGATACTGTAATTACGTGGACAGATGATGTTGAAGTGTGATTGAATTTGATGGTAAGGATCGTATTCTGATATAGTGATAAATTATATCTGTTGTGGGTGTGTTCGAAAACGCTTTTCTGAAAATTTTGTAACTTGAACAAGTTGTGGAAAATTAAAATTCATAAAGTTTTGACAAAGTTAATTTCAAACCAAGGTACCAAAAATACTCTCAAAGTTTTATTTCGAATGATCATGCAAATCCAAAGATTTCCAAATGACATCATTAAAAAGAATACCTCGTGGACCTTCTTATCGAGTTGCTATTAATTGTCTTATGTGATATATCAAGCCAAGTTGGCAATTTGGTACATTATGTTGCGATGTTGCACCATTGTATTGAGAGAGTATCCGCTTAATATGCCGAGGGGCAAAGGGCGCGGTCGTGACCACGATACAAGCAGTCATGGAGATTAGATGCGGGACCAAGAGAAGATTTTCGGGAAGGTTGCTATTCTAGCACTTCGCTCTCGTTGTTTAGGTTTCGGGGACGAAACCTCTTTTAAAGGTGATATGGTGTAATACCCATATTTTTTTGCTTTCGTTTTATTCGACTCTATTGACTCGTTTGCGTTCGTCGGTATTTTCTGGACTTTTTCTACTCTTCACTTTTTGGTTGTTTGAACAAGTTGCGGTGTTGTTCTGGGTTAATCCAATTTTCGTTGTGACTTTTTCCGAATTCGGTTCCGCTCTTGTGAATTTATATGAATTCATATCTTGTCGTCTTCACCGGATCGTATATATTGTCTTGATTCGAGCTGTGAACTATGGGGATGCTATTCGATTTTTGTTATTCGTTATGATTCATACATGATTGATCGATTGTCATTGTCTCGATCGTTGCAATTCAATTGTTTGATTGTTCGGTTTCTGTTGATCTTGTTCCGTGATTGTTGAATGTTCAGACTCCGTCGTAATTTCCTTAAGTTCGGGAAATTAGTCTCGTTTACAATCTTCCAACCCTTGGGCGGTGGAATTCCGTATTTGTTCAGCGACTGGCTCGCGTTTTGATTGATGTACCGTTGGGTTGGTCAATCATATCGATTTTCGTTCGTTGTGTTTTATGATTGTTCGGATAATTGACTTGACCATATTATCAGTTTGATGACGCTTGTCACTTGTTGGTTTTATTATGTCTCTATCGGTGGCGTTGTGTTGGTCGTCGTGGAGCGTGTTTTCACGCCGTATGTGTCTTTGCGTTTCTTGCAGCATTTCGCCGTTGGGCGCGAGTTCTCGGTTTTGTGTATCTGATAAGTGTCATTTTTGTACACTTATCCATGGTTTGTATCGATAAAATTCACCCATAATTGAGCTACTCTACTCGTTTTTTGCTTTTAATTTATTAGTTTTAATAATTTTATTTTTATTGGATGATGATCGGATTAAATAACTGAATTACTCAAGAAACAACATGTTTAATAAATATTCTCTTTATTGAATTTTGATATATTCATGTTGTAGGGCTTTTCGAGACGAATTCGGCAGTCTTTCCGGATTCAAAATCAGAGTTATATATCAAAAGTTATCATCCGAAGAAGATCTGGGGCAAAAACGCAAAGTCTGAGGAATTCTGGGCTGAAAACGTAACTATCAAAGCTTCAAATGAGCAAATTTACGAAGCCACGTTACGGCCGTAACATTCAGGAGTTACGGCCGTAAGTCACCTCAGTTACGGCCGTAACTCCTGAATGTTACGGCCGTAACTCTTGACAGATTGCTATGATTTGTCTAATTTTTTATACTTTTTGTGTATTATTGAGGGGATGGATGGCATTGATCCGATATAATGTAATAATGCTGTAGTTTTGGAGCTATTAGATGACTTTAGGTGTATAAATAGACCCCTTAGATCCTTCATCATTCACCATTCATCATATAATTTTCCATTTTCTTGTAAACTTTTCTTTTTGTGTGAAGAACACACTTGTGTTCTTGAGTGATCTTTGTAAGTGTGGTGTAGTACATGTTGTTCTGAGAGTTTATTGCTTCTATCTCCTTTATCTACTAAGGGAGTTAGGATCAATTCTTTCTCTTGATTCAACTAAGAATGACCACCAAAGCTTGTAATATGTGTAATAAACCCTTTATGGGCTAAGTTTCTTAAGTTGGGATTATAAACAAGGTTAGTCATGTTATTTATGTTTGTATAAAGATATATTATGAATTACTTATTATTGTGTGTGATTTTCATTGTTTTAACAATCTTTATTTATTTGGCCAATTAATGAAGATATTTATGATCTTCATATGTTTCAAAGAAAATATGTTTGATTAGATCAAATGATCTTCACTCTAAGTTGTTCTAGGGGATAGAAATATACCCTAGTCCTTAGATGATTCATTGAGTTATTTTCACAAATCCTAATGCTATGTATTGAAGCCAATCAACATAGAAATATAGTGGATTGATTCAATATGTAAGGGGCGTTTATAGTTCGAAGAGAAACCGTCTTTTTAAGGAAAATCGAATCTACACAACATAATAAGTAAATTCATCTTATGATCTCCAATACATCTTTTATAACTAATGACGAACTAAGTTTGTAATCCCAACTATTTCATTTTATCGATAATCAATCTATTATTATTGCTTTCTTTTTATTTCCTTATAATATTAGAACTATTATTGCAATTTCTTTGCAATTATCAAACCAAACTTTTTAATTGTGTGTTTCACTCATCTTAAGTATCTATAAAAATAGACTAATAGTGTATAATTCAAATTATAACATAACTTCCTTGTGGGATCGATAAACCGGACTCAAAAAGTCCACTTTACTACTTGATACGATATCGTGCACTTGCGATAGTTACACAAAAAGCGTGTCAAGTTTTTGGCGCCGTTGCCGGGGAAGTATAAGTTATATTTGAAAAAATTACATTATTAACTATTGTTATAAATACAACTTTTTCTTTGTTGTAGATTCCCTTGTCTATGCGAAGGACATACAATCGCGATTTAGTTTTACTAGATCCCGAGATCGAAGCCACATATAGAAGAAGGCGAAGAGAAGAAAAGAAAAACATTATTTCTTCACCATCAATGGCGGACGAACTAAATCCACGTCTCCCCCAAGGAAATGATAACGAAAGAATTCCTCCGGTGGGGGGAATACCTAATGTTCAAAACATTCAACATCAACAATATCCTATTGTACCGGAAATAGATGAAGACAACATGCTCTTTGGTGAATTCATGAACCCACCATCTTTGAGCGTTCAATCAATTGTAATCTATCCACCAATTGGATTGGAAAATTTTCAAATTCGCCAGATGTCATCAATCTCTTCTCCAACAACAACTCATTCTATGGAAGAACCGACGAAAATCCATATCTCCATATTAACCGTTTTGTGGAAATATGTGGAAATTTCAAATATCCAAATGTAAATGACGAGGCGATCAAAATGAGACTTTTCGTGCACACTTTGAAGGACAGAGCAAGAGAGTGGCTAGATACTTTGCCACCACGAAGCATAACAAATTGGCCCGAATTTGTCCAAAAATTCACCACTAAATACTTTCCACCAATAAAAGTGGCGAAACTCAAATACGAAATCTCTACATTTCGTCAACAAGATTCAGAATCATTCCACGAAGCATGGGAGAGATACAAGGATATGCTACGAAAATGTCCTAACCATGGTTTCAATTTGGGAGCACAAGTCAATTACTTCTATTCGAATTTTACCTTCATGCCGAGCCAATGTCGATTCATCATCAAATGGCTCACTGGGAAACAAAACTATGAAAGAGGCTTATAATCTTTTTGAGGTTATAAGTGAACAAAGTGCAAGATGGCAGACAGAAATATCCAAAAGAAACCAAATGGTGTTTTTGAAGTGGATTCTTATTCACTTATGTTGGCAAAAATTGAAGCTCTATCAAAGAAAGTCGAGGAAATGTCTTTTCAACTCCTCAACTGTGAAGACGGTGCAAACTCCACAAATTTCAGCTTTTTCATGTGAAATTTGTGGAGCAACTCACAACAAAGACTATCTCATCCCTTAGTGCAACAAGAACAGTCACCACCACCACTGGAACAAGTGGCGTATGCTCGGAATTTCCAAAGGCAAGCATACAATCCTTACGGGCCAACATACAATCCAGATACAAAAATCATCCAAATTTTTCTTATGCAAACAACAACAATGTGTTGAATCCAACGCATCAAGAAAAGAAGCCCGGATGGGAAGAAGCAATCACGAAGCTAGGTGAACAACAATCAAGTATCAACAACGCAATGATGCTTCAATTAAAAACTGGAGACACAAGTTGGCCAAATGGCCAAAATACTTTCGTAAAGATCTCAAGGCATGTTACCTAGCAATACCGAGGTAAATCCAAGGGAAAATGTCCAAGCTATCACAACAAGAAGTGGAGTGCGGTTCAAATTTCTATGGAAAACCATCCGAAAACAAAAAAATAAACAAAAAGAATCGATACAGACCTTCATCTCAAAAAGGTCCAATTGCTACAAAACTTATGTTCCACCTATCCCATTTCCTCAACGGTTGAAGAATCACAAGCTCGATGCTCAATTCGGGAAATTCTTGGAAATCTTCAAAAAGCTACACATCAACATTCCTTTTGCCGATGCTCTAGCACAAATGCCAAGCTATGCCAAATTTATGAAAGATATTCTTTCAAACAAACGAAGGCTTGAAGAATACGAAACTGTCATGCTAACAGAGGAATGTAGCGCAATACTACAAAAGAAGTTGCCACCCAAGCTAAAAGATCCGGAACTTTCACAATCCCGTACAATTGGTGAAGTAAATTTTGGCAAAGCTCTTTGTGATTTAGGGGCAAGTATCAACTTGATGCCCTGTCAATTTTCAACAAATTGAATTTGGGAGAAGCAAAAGCAACAACGGTTTCGCTACAATTAGCCGATCGGTCAATCAAATATCCACGTGGGATAGTTGAAGATGTGCTCCAAAGTTGATAAATTCATATTCCCAGCAGAATTTATCATCCTCGACATGGAAGAAGATCAGATATTCCCATTATTCTCGGGACGACCATTTCTCGCAACCGGACGTGCTCTTATTGACGTCTATGAAGGAAAGCTAATTCTCGAGTGGAAGACGAACATGTCATCTTCGATGTCTTAAAAACTTTGAATCAACCCTCCACAGATGAGTATTGTCTAAAAATAGACACAATTGAAGCCATGGTGAACAAGTCTTTAGAGAAAATTCTATCTAAAGATCCTCTTGAGACATGTATAGCAAATTCTCTAACCAAAGATGGAAGAAGAATATCACTTGGCGAAACAGTTAACTATCCGGAAGCACTACCAACCTTAAGAAAGCATCCACATTTTGAAGAATTGGGACAAGCTCCGCTGAACCCCTCCCTTCTTTACAAGAAGCTCCAACACTTGATCTCAAACTTCTACCCACACATTTGAGATACGCTTACTTGGCGTTTCCTCAACACTTCCGGTCATCATATCTAACATATTGACCAAACTTGAAGAAGGGAAATTACTAAGGGTATTGAGGAATCACAAAAGAGCAATTGGATGGACTATTGCGACATTAGAGGAATAAGCCCCTCTATATGCACTCACAAAATCTTGATGGAAGATGACCGCAAACCTTCAATTGAGCATCAACGACGTTTGAATCCAAACATGAAGGAAATTGTGAAGGCGGAGATTCTTAAATTACTTGACGCAGAATCATTTATCCAATCTCGGATAGTCCATGGGTCAGCCCCGTACACATGGGGACCAAAACGACTCGAATCACGATCATTGAGAACGAGCACAATGAACTTATACCAACACGACCGATCACAGGATGGAGAATGTGCATTGATTACAGGAAACTAAACAAGACGACAAGAAAAGATCATTTTCCACTCCCATTTATTAGATCGGATGCTAGATAGATTGGCGGGACATTCTTACTCTGTTTTCTCGACGGCTATTCAGTGGTACAACCAAATCGTAATAGCCCTAAGATCAAGAGAAAACAACATTCACATGCCCTTATGGAACATTTGCCTACGTAAGAATCCCATTCGGATTGTGCAATGCTCCACCACATTTCAAAGATGCATGATGTCAATATTCTCGACATGGTTGAAAAATTCATTGAAGTTTTCATGGACGATTTCTGTTTTTGAGATTCATTTGATAAATGCCTAATTAACTTGGGCAGGGTCGTGGCAAGATGTGAAGACACAAATCTAGGTCTCAATTGGGAGAAATGTCACTTCATGGTCCAGAAGGAATCGTACTTGGCCATAGAATCTCACAACATGGAATTGAAGTCGATAAGGCAAAGATCCAAGTGATTGCAAAACTTCCTCCACCAATTTCGGTGAAAGGAGTTAGGAGTTTTCTCGGACATGCAGGATTCTATCGGAGGTTTATAAAAGATTTCTCAAAAATAGCAAAACCTCTCTGTTCTTTGCTTGAGAAAGATACACCATTCCTTTTCACAAATGAATGCCACGTGGCCTTTACAACTTTGAAGGATAAGCTTACATCGGCTCAATCATCATTTCTCCAGTTGGACTATTCCTTTCATTTTAATGTGCGATGCAAGTGATTATGCCGTAGGGGCCATCTTGGGCCGTAAGAAGGACAAAATGATGCAAGTGATCCATTATGCTAGCGGGACTATGAATGATGCTCAGCTGAACTACACAACAACCGAAAAGAGATGCTTGCGGTGGTTTATGCCTTTGACAAATTTCGATCCTACTTATTGGGATCAAAGGTCATAGTCTACACCGATCATTCACTTTGAAATATTTAATGACAAAGCAAGATGCAAAGTCAAGGCTAATCCGATGGGTTCTACTTATGCAAGAATTCGACATAGAAATCGAGAGACAAAGGGAACAGAAAACCAAGTGGCGGATCATCTCTCTAGACTCGACCAAAACAATGCTCAAGAGAAGGAAATAAATGAAGTATTTCCGGATGAACAACTGCTCCAAATCTCTAATATCCGGGAAAAACAAAATGCACCATGGTATGCCGACATCGTTAATTTCCTTGTTAGTGGAATAGTTCACCCAAATTTTTCCCATCATCAAAAGAAAAATTCTTCTCCGAGTTGAAATACTATTACCGGGAAGATCCTCTGTTGTTCAGACGAGGACTGATCAAATCATCCTGAGATGCATACCGAAGAAGAAATGGAGAAGGTATTAGAAAGATGTCATTCCTCTCACTATGGAGGACATTTTGGAGGTTCAAAAACAAAGCAAAGAAAATTCTTGAAGCAGGATTCTATTGGCCCACTGTTCAAAGATGCACATACACTTGTCTCGAAGTGTGACCGGTGCCAAAGACATGGAAACATGTCAAAAGAAATGAAATGCCAATGAATTTCATCCTTGAAGTTGAAATCTTCGACGTTTGGGGAATTGATTTCATGGGACCCTTTCCATCATCATTCTCTAATGAATACATCCTTGTAGCCGTTGACTACGTATCGAAATGGGTGGAGGTCACAGATTACCAACAAACGAAGCTAAGGTCGTGGTAAATTTTCTAAAGAAAATATATTCACTCGCTTAACTCCGAGAGTTATTATCGTGATGGCGGATCTCATTTCGCAATCACCGTGTTAAGGCTCTATTGACCAAATTCGAGTAAAACACCGTGTCGCTACCTCTTATCACCCACAAACCGGTGGACAAGTCGAAATTTCCAATCGTGAACTCAAACGTATACTTGAGATGACAATCGACTCATATCGAAAAGATTGGTCGAAAAAGTCGGATGATGCGCTCTGGCTTACGGTAATGTACCTATAAGACACCGATAGGCATGTCTCCATTTCGTCTGTTTTTGGAAAAGCTCACACTGCCAAAGAGAACTTGAACATCGAGCTTTTTGGGCTATAAAAACTAAACTTTGACGAACAAATGGTGGAAAGAAAAGGTTGTCATAGCTTAAATGAGTTGGATGAAATCCGACTCGACTCATATGAAAATGCCAAAATCTACAAATAAAAACGAAAAGATGGCATGACAACAAAATTCTAAGAAGAGATTTTAAAAGGAGACCAAGTTACGCTTTTAATGCACAACCGTCTGCTTCCGGTAAGCTACGATCACGATGGATGTGCCCTTACACGATCAAAGAGGTGTTTTCTCATGGAGCCGTGGAGATTTATAATACAACCGACGGAGTTTCAAAGTAAACGGTCAACGGTTAAAGCCATATCCGGGAGGAGAATTCTCGGCAGAAAATCAATCATAATGCCGAAATACCTAATTAATCGACGAGAAGTCAAGCTAAGGACGTTAAACAAAGCGCTTATTGGGAGGCAACCCAATCTCTATTATTTCGCAAATAAGTTTGGGGGTAACACGGAAGGATTCAACAACAAAAGAAGGATCGATCGTTCATAAAATCCAGGAGTCTTTCTTTCATTATTCTCAAACAAATAATAATTATAATCTTGTTTTTTTAAAAAAAAAAAAAAAAAAATAATAATATAAATAAATAAGGCAGTAAGTTATTAGATACGGCCGTATGTTGTCCAATTATATTTTTACGAAAGCGCATTACGGCCGTAACTAGTGTACGTTACGGCCGTATCTTTAAAAACTGCCACCTTAAAAAAGAAAAAACGAACGTCACATACGGCCGTAACTTCTTTGTGTTACGGCCGTATCTTAAAACCTGTTTGAAAAACGAAAGCAACTTACGGCCGTAACTTGTATATGTTACGGCCGTAACTAGTAGTCTGTATAAAAAAAACCGTCCTTAAACACTTCACACACACCAGACGAGACACAAGCGGCCGGGAGAGCGATTTTTTCCCCTATCAATCCCTACTTGCTAAAAAACTCAAATTCATCAATACAATTCATTAACATATCAACATTCACACATAATCATCAGGTTCTCTTTCAATCCTTGTTTCAATTTATATATTCTTGAGTTTTAGTTTGTAGTTTTTCTCTTCATATTTGTTTTTCGATTCTTATTTCCGTATGATTCGTTGATTAAATCTTGTTCATTTGTGAGTATTGTTGACATTTGTATCGTTATTTGATTCATTGATTTGTGGTGGCTTTATGGATTTGAGTTTGAATAAGAAAAACTTGTTAAAAAACAATGAACTCAAGGTGTCCGACGAAATGCCACAACGAAAATCTTTGAATTTTTTTTATGTTTTTATTGGTTTTGCTTGATGATTATAGTCGTGTGATGAAAAGAAGTTGATTTTGTTCAATTTCAGGGATGGCACCGAAGAAATCAACAAAAGGAAAAGAAAAGGTCGGCTCGTCATCTCAAGGTTCGACCGCCACAAAGAAAGCAAAACACGAAGTGCATTAAGGAAAGATTGTTCAATCTTGATGATTTCATCGGCCATGCGGATAGAAACACAATCACTACCCCTTTCATCCAAAAATTCTTAGACAACGGCTGGGAGAAGTTCGTTTCCGATCTCCCAAATGGTAACCCGACCTAGACCCTAAACTTTTACAATTCTTTCAACAAGTCAAATGCGCAGGTAGGGTCACCAACTTATCATCGACTACGTGAATGGGAAATCGATAAATTTTTCACCGGATGTCATTAACAAGTTTTTGGGGGTTAATGGTACTAACGCGGTTGACATTAATATCTTGCCTAATGAAGAGGTGCCGGATGATAGAGTTTTACGCTGGGCGTTAGTGAGCGAGTTGCATGACAGTATTGGGATGATCAAACCCCGATACAACCAAGCGGACCTTATGGATGATGCTTGGTATTTATGGATGTGGGCAGCCGGGAGTATTTACCCGACTTCGACTCTGACGATGGTTTCCATTGGCCACCTGCGAGGTTTATATGCTATCCTCCGAGGGGTAAAAATGGATTTGGGTACTCACATTTACACTACTATTTGTCACTATGCCGGCATGGTACCGACTAGGCAGAAAATGCCATACCCCTGCCTTATCACCGGTATTTGCAGGAGCCAGAGAGTCAAAATTTCGGCAGGGGGTGATATTTTAACACATGGGGATCGATTGAACGGCCGGAGTAGTATTTTTCGAAGTACTCAATTGAGAAGCAAACGGGCACGTTTGGAACCGGAAGAGGAGAGTAGCGAGGAAGAGGAATATGAGGCCGAGGAAGATGCCGGTTATGAGTTGACGGCTTTTGAGGAAAATTTGCTTGAAAGAGTTCAGGGATTAGAAACATCCCAGGCTGAAATTATGAGAAATCAGAATGAAATACTCGAGTGACAATTAGAAATGGAGAAGCGATTTGAAAAGCTTTTCCGTTTTCTAAACATCCCTGACGACACACCTGGAGGATCACAAAACTAAAATTTCAGGGAGTTTTCTGTTTTCTCGCATGCTATTATATTTTTTTTTTTAAAAAACTGGGACGATTTACTTATAAGTTTGGGGGTGATGTTTTCATACTTGTGTGTTTCTTTTGTGGTTTTTGAACTATGATTTTTATTTGGATTTTCATTATGGTGTGTTTTTATTATTTGGCATTGATTAGGTTTAGTATATATATATATATATATATATATATATATATATATTTATAGTATTTTGATTTTTGAGATTTTTAAATCTGGCCATAACACCAATAAATTAGCTTTATACAAACTTCTAAAATCGTTTTAACCGGTAAAAAAATTGTATATTCCAAAATTTTTTGAGCCTTAATCTCTCTTTCCAAGCCTTGTAATTATCATATAAAATCGAGTCATTCGTTACCTTGAGAAAAGAAGAATCAATTGGTTAATGAAAAATAAAACTGAAATTTACTTAATTTGTGGAGTTTTGATTTTTCATGCTTAACTAAAAATGATTTTCTCGCAAAAATTCTATTCCCTAAAAAAGGAGTCATTGGTGAAAAGAGCTACACGTTAGCAAATAACGGTGTGAAAGCTATCACCTAAAAAAATAAATGACGAAAAGGAGAAGTGTTGAGCAAAGAATAATGCTAATTTTGGAAGTCTTAAATTTTGCGAAAAATAAAGGACTAACCATTGTTGGTGCGTAGTCGCCGTCTCGTAAAAATTGGTGAAAAGAGCTACACGTTAGCAAATAACGGTGTGAAAGCTATCACCTTTTACGAAAAAAAAATGAGATAGAAATTGTGTTAGTGAAAAGAGCTACACGTTAGCAAATAACGGTGTGAAAGCTATCACTAAAAGGGATGTAGTTTATGAGCGATTTGAATTAATTAGCAATGAATTTCAATACACTCAATTTTGTAAAAATCACAATATTTGATGACGCCTAATGAAATTCTTCTTCATATTGAGTCGAAAAATAAACGAGTGATCGAGAGCAACCATTAAAGGGAGTCGTGTGTATCACGAGTGGGAAAGAAATAATCAACCTGTTGGGGGGAAATCCTTACATGTTGGAATTACAAAATAAAATCCGTGTTTTAACTTCTAAATTATTATTATATTTATTTTGAATGTTGATTCATTTATATCTACTGTATAAAGTCAAGTTGTTGTTTATTAATGTCATTTTGATCTACTTTTATGTTTTTATATTTTTATTGTTTTTTGTATTAATTTTCTTATTTTTTTATTTTTTTTTATTTTTATTTTTGGAGTGTGAATAATAAAGAGTCTTGCTCGGGACTAGCAAGAATTCAAGTTTGGGGGTGTGATAAGTGTCATTTTGTACACTTATCCATGGTTTGTATCGATAAAATTCACCCATAATTGAGCTAGTCTACTCGTTTTTTGCTTTTAATTTATTAGTTTTAATAATTTTATTTTTATTGGATGATGATCGGATTAAATAACTGAATTACTCAAGAAAAAACATGTTTAATAAATATTCTCTTTATTGAATTTTGATATATTCATGTTGTAGGGCTTTTCGAGACGAATTCGGCAGTCTTTCCGGATTCAAAATCAGAGTTATATATCAAAAGTTATCATCCGAAGAAGATCTGGGGCAAAAACGCAAAGTCTGAGGAATTCTGGGCTGAAAACGTAACTATCAAAGCTTCAAATGAGCAAATTTACGAAGCCACGTTACGGCCGTAACATTCAGGAGTTACGGCCGTAAGTCACCTCGATTACGTAACTCCCGAATGTTACTAGTAACTCTTGACATTGCTATGATTTGTCTAATTTTTATACTTTTGTGTATTATTGAGGGGATGGTGGCATTGATCCGATATAATGTAATAATGTTGTAGTTTTGGAGCTATTAGATGACTTTAGGTGTATAAATAGACCCTTAGATCCTTCATCATTCACCATTCATCATATAATTTTCCATTTTCTTGTAAACTTTTCTTTTTGTGTGAAGAACACACTTGTGTTCTTGAGTGATCTTTGTAAGTGTGGTGTAGTACATGTTGTTCAGAGAGTTTATTGCTTCTATCTCCTTTATCTACTAAGGGAGTTAGGATCAATTCTTTCTCTTGATTCAACTAAGAATGACCACCAAAGCTTGTAATATGTGTAATAAACCCTTTATGGGCTAAGTTTCTTAAGTTGGCATTATAAACAAGGTTAGTCATGTTATTTATGTTTGTATAAAGATATATTATGAATTACTTATTATTGTGTGTGATTTTCATTGTTTTAACAATCTTTATTTATTTGGCCAATTAATGAAGATATTTATGATCTTCATATGTTTCAAAGAAAATATGTTTGATTAGATCAAATGATCTTCACTCTAAGTTGTTCTAGGGGATAGAAATATACCCCTAGTCCTTAGATGATTCATTGAGTTATTTTCACAAATCCTAATGCTATGTATTGAAGCCAATCAACATAGAAATATAGTGGATTGATTCAATATGTAAGGGCGTTTATAGTTCGAAGAGAAACCGTCTTTTGAGGAAAATCGAATCTACACAACATAATAAGTAAATTCATCTTATGATCTCCAATACATCTTTTATAACTAATGACGAACTAAGTTTGTAATCCCAACTATTTCATTTTATCGATAATCAATCTATTATTATTGCTTTCTTTTTATTTCCTTATAATATTAGAACTATTATTGCAATTTCTTTGCAATTATCAAACCAAACTTTTTAATTGTGTGTTTCACTCATCTTAAGTATCTATAAAAATAGACTAATAGTGTATAATTCAAATTATAACATAACTTCCTTGTGGGATCGATAAACCGGACTCAAAAAGTCCACTTTACTACTTGATACGATATCGTGCACTTGCGATAGTTACACAAAAAGCGTGTCAGTATCTCGTCGAGTTTTCCTGGTGGGGATATTACTTCTCCCTACTTGTTTTAAGTTTCGGGACGAAACTTTTTTTAAGGAGGGTAGAATGTAATACCCGTAATTTCGATTTCTGGTAATTTCTTTTTTCGGCGAAAGTCCGTTTTAATGACTCGCTCATGACCGTTTCGTCATTCCGAGAATGATTAATTCTGCACTTTTTGTCATCCGAGTTCGTTTCGGTGTCGTTTTGTTGAGTTCCGTGCTTTTTGGCGACTTTTCCGCACTTGAGTTCGATTCTTGCGAATCTCGTTGGAAACTGCTGTTTCGAGTTTCTCGTAAGTCCGTTTAACTTTGTTAGACGCGTAGTGAACTTCGGTTTGGTTATTCGATCACGTATCGTGATTTTCGGACGTTTTGGGCCATTTTTGTAATTTCCCAAAGTTTGGGGTAATTACTTCCGTTGTCGAATTCCGACACTTCGGGTGGTCGAAATCGTGTGTTCTCTTAGCGCTTGGATTCGTCTTTGCGAGTACTTCGTAACCGTATCTCCGGTTTTTACTCAGGTTTGGGTTTCGGGGTCGTCCGGGCTGTCGGAATGGCCACGGCCGAGTCACTACGGCAGTGAGCTGGCTGGCCGAGTTACGGCCGTAAGGTGCGATTACGGACGTAATGTGTTCGATTACGGCCGTAAGGCGTGATCGGTATGGCCGTGACGCGCTGGGCATCTTCCGACGAAGGCGATTACGGCCGTAATGTGTGCCGATGGCCGTAAGTGTCCGACAGGTACTCGGGCAGATTTTTGACGAATGCCGGTTACGGCCGTAAGGCCTGCCGAGTACGGCCGTAAGGGCCGAGTTACGGCCGTAAGGCACTGCCGGTTACGGCCGTAAGTGTCCGGCAGTGACCGGCTATATAAGGCCTGGGCAGCCCGTTTTTACTCATTTCTTCACTTTTCTTGCGGCTATCGGACGGGTGCGACGGGAAATAGGGTTCTTGGTCGATTCTACTCAATTCCAAGACGTTTTGGAAGATCCTTGTAAATTATATCATCATCCAATCCTTGTTCTTCGTCGGATCGAGCGATCGTGAGGTTGTCGAATTCTTGGTCGTTCGGAAGTTCGAGGGCTATCCGACCGTGTTCGTTCGTTGTTTCATTGCTCGCGGTACCGAGGCAAGTATCTTGTCCATACGTTTCATGTTTCGTAGGCATAATTATTTATAAATGATTTTATGCGAAATCCAATGTTTAATGAACGTAAAAAGGGATCGGTATGTTCTCGATAAATGTTGTCTTTCAACAATAATTCTTGTACTTCGTGAATATATGTGTTCTCGGAATATATGTGTTGGTTTTGTATGTTGAAAGATGCTACGATCACTTTGAGTGAGTTTAATAGACCGTAATCCTTTGCCGGGGATTACGTAATGTTATGTGTACTTGTTCGGTAAGAACGTAATGTGTGTGATATTAGTTGTTATTCCTTCGTGAGGAGGTTGTGACACTTGGTGTTGTTTGGTATTGGTATTTTCTTGTGGTTGTGTGACATTAGTTGTGAGTGTACGTCGACTATAGTGGCCATTCTAGCGAAGTACCTAACATTTGTATGCATATTCTAGTATTCGAATTATGGCTTCCCGTGGCGTTGTGGATGATATGTGTATGTTCACCTAGGGATTGGTCCGACGGGGCCTCTAGGGATACGTTGCCGTGAGTTTCGTATCGCGAACTATGGTTAACCACCCAGGGATGTCCGACGGGGCTCTGCGGGGTACGGTGGCCGTGAGTCTCGTACCAAGGTTAACTTTGAAATGTTTTGTTGGAGAACTGTGATCTTTGGCGCATATTTCGTCTGATTAGAATGGCAGTTCAAATGGTATCGTACTTGGCTGGAATGGCACCAATAAATGTGTTGTGTATGATTCGTCTCTTGGTTGTGATAATTTGGTATGGGTATGTGAGTCCTGTGGTTGCTCTGTGCATTGTAGCTGTGTGGTATGTTGAGTGAGACTGTTGTCATGGTAATGTTTGATACGGTGTAATTTCCACCGGGTTATTCTTGCGAGTATGTGATGTGGATGATTTGGGTCATGGACCCTGTTATCTGCTATCGGAATTGTATTTTGAAATAAACGATTGTTGGGCTATGTCCCTAAGTGTTTCGAAAGGCTTGAAAATTCTTAAACCCCAAATGCTTTCAAAACTCCCGAGATCGTACAATGTTTTCTAAGATGTAAAATGGTTTTATTTCCTATCTTTCATAATTCAAACTGTTTGATCAAGCGATTTATCACGGGAAGTATATTCATGATTTCTACGTTCTTGGAGTATGATATGTATGGCTTTTCTTTGTATTTATACTTGCACTAGCAAAACAGTGGAGTTTTGCTAACCCCCGAGTCTTCGGGGGGTGGATGTCTGTTTTGCGTCCAGGTACTTGCAGGTTGCCGGAGAGCAATTCACAGGATCGTTACGAAGGATGATGGAAGACGACGATACTAATCACATGAAGACCGGTGTTGAGTCTTTTGGCGATGTCTTGTTGTTTTGTCCTTCCGTTGTGTCTATTATTTCCGTTTTACGGGGATGTTGATTTATGTTAACCCCTGTGTGGATATGAGTTACGAGAAAGAGTAACGTAGGGTTGATGTGTATGTTGTGGTAAAGACCAAATCGGTCTAATGGTCCGTTAATTACCCATGTCGGTATGTAATGTATCGTATTGTATTGTGGTGTTTCTGTATTTAGCCTGGTAGATCCTCACGGAGAGGGTCTACGGCGCTGTAATATTCCCGAGTGGTCTGGGGGTGTTACAGAATATGGTATCGGAGCTTAGGTTGCGGAAACCTAGGCTGTCGGGTCGAGTTGTGTGTTTTCGGGTCTTGTCTTGTCTTGTCTTGTCAGATTTTGTCTGACTGAGTCGTGTCGCGATGCGTCATCTGAGGTGTCATTCGTGATTAGTATCAAGGTGCAGCCATCATCTTCGTGCGATCTGTGGATGTAAGTCTCCCTACTTTGTTGCGTCTCGTGATATACGAGTTTGTGTGATTATATGTTATTATGTAGAGTTTAAATGTGCCTGGTGAATACGTACTCCATACTGGTTTGATTCTCTTATTGTGCTAGAATGAAAAGTGATACCGGTGTATAAATGTGTGTATATATTGTGTGAATCGTTTTATTGAAGTAATGGTTTGGTGTGACCCCGCAAGGAAAGTTTGTCAATGTGATATTTCAAAGTTTAATTATTTTGAAGAGTCACGTAAATTTTATTTTTAAACATCCTTCAAGAAAGGAAAATTTTTGATTTCGTATGATGACCTCGAGACCGGAATTTTTTTTAGAACTTAACTACTTATATTTTATTTTCATCTTGCATTGCAAGTTTTCAAAATTTGATTTTAAAAAAAAAACTCAAATGAGGTCTACCAAAAAATTTACTCGAAACATGGCTCTTGCTTTCGACTTTTTGATTTCATGATCGTCGGTTCGGGGGTATGTAGTGATGTCGGCATTATTATTTGGTCAATAATGCTCAAAATTGTGATTAAGTTGGTGGTGTGAACGTTAAGTCGTCCTAAATGCACTTGTTGTGAGAGTCCTCATTACTGAGAGGTAGGATTTCAGTTTTAGATGTTAATTATCTTATGAAGGTCACTTGTGTGATACTGTAATTACGTGGACAGATGATGTTGAAGTGTGATTGAATTTGATGGTAATGGATCGTATTCTGATATAGTGATAAATTATATCTGTTGTGGGTGTGTTCGAAAACGCTTTTCTGAAAATTTTGTAACTTGAACAAGTTGTGGAAAATTAAAATTCATAAAGTTTTGACAAAGTTAATTTCAAACCAAGGTACCAAAAATACTCTCAAAGTTTTATTTCGAATGATCATGTAAATCCAAAGATTTCCAAATGACATCATTAAAAAGAATACCTCGTGGACCTTCTTATCGAGTTGCTATTAATTGTCTTATGTGATATATCAAGCCAAGTTGGCAATTTGGTACATTATGTTGCGATGTTGCACCATTGTATTGAGAGAGTATCCGCTTAATATGCCGAGGGGCAAAGGGCGCGGTCGTGACCACGATACAAGCAGTCATGGAGATTAGATGCGGGACCAAGAGAAGATTTTCGGGAAGGTTGCTATTCTAGCACTTCGCTCTCGTTGTTTAGGTTTCGGGGACGAAAACTCTTTTAAAGGTGATATGGTGTAATACCCATATTTTTTTGCTTTCGTTTTATTCGACTCTATTGACTCGTTTGCGTTCGTCGGTATTTTCTGGACTTTTTCTACTCTTCACTTTTTGGTTGTTTGAACAAGTTGCGGTGTTGTTCTGGGTTAATCCAATTGTCGTTGTGACTTTTTCCGAATTCGGTTCCGCTCTTGTGAATTTATATGAATTCATATCTTGTCGTCTTCACCGGATCGTATATATTGTCTTGAGTCGAGCTGTGAACTATGGGGATGCTATTCGATTTTTGTTATTCGTTATGATTCATACATGGTTGATCGACTGTCATTGTCTCGATCGTTGCAATTCAATTGTTTGATTGTTCGGTTTCTGTTGATCTTGTTCCATGATTGTTGAATGTTCAGACTCCGTCGTAATTTCCTTAAGTTCGGGAAATTAGTCTCGTTTACAATCTTCCAACCCTTGGGCGGTGGAATTCCGTATTTGTTCAGCGACTGGCTCGCGTTTTGATTGATGTACCGTTGGGTTGGTCAATCATATCGATTTTCGTTCGTTGTGTTTTATGATTGTTCGGATAATTGACTTGACCATATTATCAGTTTGATGACGCTTGTCACTTGTTGGTTTTATTATGTCTCTATCGGTGGCGTTGTGTTGGTCGTCGTGGAGCGTGTTTTCACGCCGTATGTGTCTTTGAGTTTCTTGCAGCATTTCGCCGTTGGGCGCGAGTTCTCGGTTTTTGTGTATCTCGTCGAGTTTTCCTGGTGGGGATATTGCTTCTCCCTACTTGTTTTAAGTTTCGGGACGAAACTTCTTTTAAGGAGGGTAGAATGTAATACCCGTAATTTCGATTTCTGGTGATTTCTTTTTTCGGCGAAAGTCCGTTTTGACGACTCGCTCATGACCGTTTCGTCATTCCGAGAATGATTAATTCTGCACTTTTTGTCAGCCGAGTTCGTTTCGGTGTCGTTTTGTTGAGTTCCGTGCTTTTTGGCGACTTTTCCGCACTTGAGTTCGATTCTTGCGAATCTCGTTGGAAACTGCTGTTTCGAATTTCTCGTAAGTCCGTTTAACTTTTTTAGACGCGTAGTGAACTTCGGTTTGGTTATTCGATCACGTATCGTGATTTTCGGACGTTTTGGGCCATTTTTGTAATTTCCCAAAGTTTGGGGTAATTACTTCCGTTGTCGAATTCCGACACTTCGGGTGGTCGAAATCGTGTGTTCTCTTAGCGCTTGGATTCGTCTTTGCGAGTACTTCGTAACCGTATCTCCGTTTTTTACTCAGGTTCGGGTTTCGGGGTCGTTCGGGCCGTCGGAATGGCCACGGCCGAGTCACGGCCGGAGCAGGGCCTGGCCTGGCCGAGTTACGGCCGTAAGGTGCCGGTTACGGACGTAATGTGTGCAAGTTACGGCCGTAAGGCGTGATCGGGTACGGCCGTACGGGCGCTGGGCATCTTCCGGACGAAGGCCGGTTACGGCCGTAATGTGTGCCAGTTACGGCCGTAAGTGTCCGACAGGTACTCGGGCAGATTTTTGACGAATGCCGGTTACGGCCGTAAGGCCTGCCGAGTACGGCCGTAAGGGCCGAGTTACGGCCGTAAGGCACTGCCGGTTACGGCCGTAAGTGTCCGGCAGTGACCGGCTATATAAGGCCTGGGCAGCCCGTTTTTACTCATTTCTTCACTTTTCTTGCGGCTATCGGACGGGTGCGACGGGGAATAGGGTTCTTGGTCGATTCTACTCAATTCCAAGACGTTTTGGAAGATCCTTGTCAATTATATCATTATCCAATCCTTGTTCTTCGTTGGATCGAGCGATCGTGAGGTTGTCGAATTCTTGGTCGTTCGGAAGTTCGAGGGCTATCCGACCGTGTTCGTTCGTTGTTTCGTTGCTCGCGGTACCGAGGCAAGTATATTGTCCATACGTTTCATGTTTCGTAGGCATAATTATTGATAAATGATTTTATGCGAAATCCAATGTTTAATGAACGTAAAAAGGGATCGGTATGTTCTCGATAAATGTTGTCTTTCAACAATAATTCTTGTACTTCGTGAATATATGTGTTCTCGGAATATATGTGTTGGTTTTGTATGTTGAAAGATGCTACAATCACTTTGAGTGAGTTTAATAGACCGTAATCCTTTGCCGGGGATTACGTAATGTTATGTGTACTTGTTCGGTAAGAACGTAATGTGTGTGATATTAGTTGTTATTCCTTCGTGAGGAGGTTGTGACACTTGGTGTTGTTTGGTATTGGTATTTGCTTGTGGTTGTGTGACATTAGTTGTGAGTGTACGTCGACTATAGTGGTCATTCTAGCGAAGTACCTAACATTTGTATGCATATTCTAGTATTCGAATTATGGCTTCCCGTGGCGTTGTGGATGATATGTGTATGTTCACTTAGGGATTGGTCCGACAGGGCCTCTAGGGATACGTTGCCGTGAGTTTCGTATCGCGAACTATGGTTAACCACCCAGGGATGTCCGACGGGGCTCTGCGGGGTACGGTGGCCGTGAGTCTCGTACCAAGGTTAACTTTGAAATGTTTTGTTGGAGAACTGTGATCTTTGGCGCATATTTCGTCTGATTAGAATGGCAGTTCAAATGGTATCGTACTTGGCTGGAATGGCACCAATAAATGTGTTGTGTATGATTCGTCTCTTGGTTGTGATAATTTGGTATGGGTATGTGAGTCCTGTGGTTGCTCTGTGCATTGTAGCTCTGTGGTATGTTGAGTGAGACTATTGTCATGGTAATGTTTGATACGGTGTAATTTCCACCGGGTTATTCTTGCGAGTATGTGATGTGGATGATTTGGGTCGTGGACCCTGTTATCTGCTATCGGAATTGTATTTTGAAATAAACGATTGTTGGGCTATGTCCCTAAGTGTTTCGAAAGGCTTGAAAATTTTTAAACCCCAAATGCTTTCAAAACTCCCGAGATCGTACAATATTTTGTAAGATGTAAAATGGTTTTATTTCCTATCTATCATAATTCAAACTGTTTGATCAAGCGATTTATCACGGGAAGTATATTCATGATTTCTACGTTCTTGGAGTATAATATGTATGGCTTGTCTTTGTATTTATACTTGCACTAGCAAAACAGTGGAGTTTTGCTAACCCCCGAGTCTTCGGGGGGTGGATGTCTGTTTTGCGTCCAGGTACTTGCAGGTTGCCGGAGAGCAATTCACAGGATCATTACGAAGGATGATGGAAGACGACGATACTAATCACATGAAGACCGGTGTTGAGTCTTTTGGCGATGTATTGTTGTTTTGTCCTTCCGTTGTGTCTATTATTTCCGTTTTACGGGGATGTTGATTTATGTTAACCCCTGTGTGGGTATGAGTTACGAGAAAGAGTAATGTAGGGTTGATGTGTATGTTGTGGTAAAGACCAAATCGGTCTAATGGTCCGTTAATTACCCATGTCGGTATGTAATGTATCGTATTGTATTGTGGTGTTTCTGTATTTAGCCTGGTAGATCCTCACGGAGAGGGTCTACGGCGCTGTAATATTGCCGAGTGGTCTGGGGGTGTTACAATATCCGGAATTTCAACTACTGTTGTTTAATGTTATTTTATCTGAGTTATGTTGTACAGTGTGGAATCTGTACAGTATTGATCAAATAAATGAAGGACTGAGACATCTGTATTAGTATAATTGTCGTACTTGGTCGACAATTACATTAGAGGATATAGTGTGTCGTGTATACGTATTCGATATATTGAGACAACGAACAAGATCAGTGTAAATGGATAAGTATAGAAGCCATAACGTACGTTAAGCATATGAGCTTACGTACGTTAATCCCCAACAGTTACGTACGTTAACGTGAGTTCTTTACGTACGTTAAAGTATCAGGTGAGATATAGTTGGCTGATCAGTGAGGACGTTGACAAGCGTAGCGTACGTTAAGCATAGCAGCTTACGTACGCTAAGACACAGTTGTAACGTACGTTACGTAGAGTGCATAACGTACGTTATGAAGAGAATCGGACAAGATCAGGCTATGGCCGACAGGTGGGTCCCTTAGTCGGCAGCTTTCGGCGCAGAACGTGGGCGGGCGAGTAGATTTCGTGTATTACGTACGTTATGGACTACCCATTGCATACGCTAAATGGATATTTATTGTAGCAAGTCAACATATGTATTACGGACGTTATGGCCGATGCATTACGTACGTAAACGATCGAACGAAACAAGGCATAGAGTTCTGGAATGATGTTACGTATGCTATGAAGGACCTGTAGCGTACGTAAGGAGCATTACGTACGTCAATGTTGATTGGTAACGTACGTAATGAGCGCCGCAGATTATAAATTAAGGTTCGGTCTTTCATTTCTTCACGAGAAGAGATCGATACTTTTCCCTCAACTTCGTCCCTCTGAGTATGGTAGTGAAGATAAACCTCTTCTATCTTGGATATAAGCTTGGAAACATGGATTTGAGGCTTGGATATGAAGATATCAATGATCCTTCAGGTGTTTGATGGTGTTGTTCATGTTCTTGATGTATGTTGTTGAACTCTACACCTTGATTTCAGATTCTTGGTATTGTTATCTGTATTAGATTCATATGATGATGATTATAGTGGTGCTGATATGATTCTTAATGTTATAAGAAGTGTATATTGAAGGATATGATGATACATGACTTGGATTATGAGTTGGATGATTATCTACATCTTAAAGGATATCGAGTTATGTTGTTTTGATGGCTATGAACATGGTTTCGAATCACTTAGTGTTCTTGAGGAACTCTTGATAAATAGAACATAACAAGATGATCGTATATTGAATTATCGGTATTTTTAGATATGAAGATCGAATGTTCGTTCAGTCATGTTGATGTTAGTGGTAGTATTCGTATGTTCTTGATGAAATACGAATCATGATAATAATTTTAAATCCGGAAAGATTGTGATTGATCATCGAATATGATTTCCTTTATATTCGTATACATAATCGTATTTTGGTTGTGAATTCATAATTGTGTGAGTTGGATCGTTCGGACTTGTGTCTAATCGAGATATTGTGAATCGTTGAGTTTGTTGATCAGTTGTATTGATTGTTAATTATCGGATTTCGGTTCGTATGGTGGATATGAGTTCATAATCGTTTGAGTTATACTATTTGGTTTTGTATATGATCGAGGTGTCGTTGAACCATTGAGATTGATTGGTTGGTTATGTCAGTTATTAATTGTTATTGGATTGTTGTTTATTGATTATTGCAATAGGTTGTGATAATTGATCATTGGTTAGAAAAGTGTGTTGCGATCGTGTTCGAGAGTGTTCGTTAATTGCATTGGTCAGGGCCGAGGAGCTAGTAGTCGAAGGCAATGGGATTGGTAGTGGATTCATCATCGTCGTGTCGATATCGAGGCAAATATATTACTTGCTCAGTTTATAATATTTAATGAATGGTCTCCGTTTCAATCATTTATAATTCGTATAGTAAAGATTATAATTGTGAACACAGGAGATTTGGGATTGTACGTTATTTTCGGATTTTGGGAATTTAAATCATAATGTATATGATTTACTTTTGTTATTAGTATACTTGGGTATCGAAGATAAATTGTGATAAACATGAAGATATGAATTATCTACAGTCCGTGACATTTTGGACCGTCGAGTATTGAGAATAATGGTTGGTGATGGTTTAGACATCGAGATTGCTCTCTAAGGACTCGGGGCAAGTACTCTAATCATTTTTGTCATTTTATGTTGATCATATTGTGATACATTGTCTATTGTTGTTGTCATGCATTTGTGTATTGTTGTTAATATGCATTTGTGCAATGCTGTCGTATGTCCACCTCGTGTTGGTCCGACGAATTCATCTTGGGTATCTATGCTGTGTGCGCTGGATCGCTGGACAGGTATTTCCACTATGCGTTGGTCAGATGGGATCATCATGGGTATCTATAGCTGTGTGCGCTGGATCGTTGGATTACCATTATGGGTTATTCACCTCGTGTTGGTCTTTCAGGATCATCTTGGGATCTATGCTGTGTGCGTTGGATCATCGGATTTCCATAAGTATACATTGTTGTTGTTATCGTGGGCATATTGATGTCGTCATGTGAGTATGCATTTGTAGGTCTTGTGTTAGGACCATATCCGTATGTGGTATTGATCTGATCTCGGATTAGACTGACATGATTGTCATGGCATTACATATCTTGAGGTATGTTCCGTATGTCCTTTGATATTTGTCTTTTGATGGACAATCGATTATTGTGTTGGGATTTGATGATGTTATCCGATGGATCGAATTGGTCAGAGATGGTATTTTTCCGTATCATAAGTTAGTGATGATATTTTGAGAATCCTGACTATTGTTTAAGGAACAATACAAATGTTATGTTCGAGTTTATTGGTTAATCGAGATTATGAGATGTGCAATATGATAATGGTAACTTTGATGAGGATTATTTGAGTAAGTGAAGTGACGGCAGTAAGATTACATTGGTCGTATTCTTACTTGGTATTTTCATTGGTATGTAATTATTGACGCGATGGGATTGTTATCGTTGTTGGATATTATGGCTGACCCCCTCGTGGGCTTTCTTTTTAGGTTTTTTAAGCTTGTAGCGGTCGTGAAGAGATGAGCTTACCGGAGGATACTGGCTATGGCATGTGTTTGTGAATCGAGTATTCTGATTTTATGCTGTATTCCACTGCTAGAGTAATTTTAATTGTTTGTCCTTTCCGCTGCGTGAGTATTCTTAAATGACCTTTTTGGGTTTTTGGCAACTTGAGTTGCTTTGTAAATGGTTTTATAAACTATTTTGTCTGTATGTGTAAGCGATACCTTAACGTTTGTTTTTAACTATTGAGTTTTGGCATTTCGGGTCTTGTAGTTTCAAATGAGATTTTACGACGGTTTTGATAAACAGAATTTATAAAGTCTTTGAATGTTTTTAATAGATAATACCGTCGTTAGCCTTTTGCGTGTTTGTAAATATTTTCGAAAATTCTTTTAGCCTTGTGGGTTCTGTCTCGGGCCCCACGACGCTGTAATATTCCTGTATAGCTCTGGGGGTGTTACACTATGAGCCATGCATCATGGTCTTCTGCCACTAGATACCCATATCTCTCAGGTTCATGTCGCACCATATCAGATTTGTGAGCAGCATGTGTACTTTGAACTGGCTCCTCAACTAATTGTTGAGCCTATTCAGTTTCCATCGGCGAAGTAATGTCTTCTTGTGGTTCTCAAGTTTTCTCGAGAATTACTTTTCTCCCAGTCTCTTTTGGAAACAAATTCTCTTTTGAATAATACAGCATTTCAAGCAACAAATACTTTGTTCTCTTCGGGTTTATAAAGGTACTATCCTTTAGTTTCTCTAGAATATCCTACAAATAAGCATTTTTCAGATCTGGCCGCCAATTTGTCAAACATTTGGCGTTTTACGAATGCTTCACATCCCCATATCTTTAGAAAAGACAAGTTTGGTCTCTCACCAGTCCATTTCTCAAATGGTGACATTGCAAGGCGTGGCCCCAAAATGATAATGGAAGCTCCATTCGACTCATCATGTATTGGACCATATCTAATAAAGTTCGATTCCTCCTCTCAGACACGCCCTTATGTTAAGGTGTTCCGGGAGGAGTAAGTTGTGAAATAATTCCACAAGTCCTAACATGATCATCAAATTCTTGGTTCAAGTATTCGCCACCTCGATCTGATTGAAGGGATTTAATTATCCTGCTAAGTTGATTTGTACTTCATTTTGGAATATTTTGAACATTTAAAAAGATTCATGTTTATGCTTCATAAGATAAACATATCCATACCGACTAAAATTATTGGTAAAAGTGACGAAGTGTTGGTATCCGCCTCTGGAATGAGTGCTAAGAGGTCCGCATATATCAGTATGTACTCGGCCTAATAGATCACTAGCCCTTTCTCCATGACAAGTGAAAGTATTCTTCGTCATCTTGCCCAATAAATAAGATTTGTCCCAAATGACTCATAGTCAAAAGAGTCTAAAAGTCCATCATGATGGAGTTTAGAAATGCGTCTTTCATTATGTGGCCAAGCTGAAAGTACCATAGGTAAGTCAGATTAGAATCGTCGAGCTTTAGTTTCTTGGTTGCAATGTTATAGACTTCCAAAGTATTGGACTCATGTAGATTAATATTGTAAAGGCTAGTATTTAATTTTGCAGTACCATAAAAAAGTCATCAAAGAAAATACGAATAATTTTATTCTTAATAAGAAAACGGTAGCCTTCATAATCTAATGTAGAAACTGAAATAATATTCCGATTCATAGCAGGATCATAATAGCAATTGTTCAAAACTAACAAAAGCCCATTCGGTAAAACTATATCATAGTTTCCAATGGCTAGTGCAGCAACTCTTGGTCCATTGCCGATTCTTATATCTACTTCCCTTTTTTCATCTCTCTACTGCTTTTCAACCCCTGCACATTTGTACAATTGTGAAATCCACATCCAGTATCCAATACCCAGGAGATAGAAGTAGATAAGCTAACTTCAATAACAAATATACCTGTGGTAGTCTTACTACCCTTGGTACGCTTTAGCTCTTCCAAGTAAACTGATGTGAACCAGTTCGACATCATATCACATAATGAACTACATGTCCCGGAAGGACCGATAACAAGGTCAAAGGCGAAGAGACTTAAAGCCGTGTTGAACTTATTGATTGTCGGGAAAACTAAATTGATAACGAGCATAGCCGAAGGCGAAAACTTGAAGCTATATTGCATAATCAAGTTTACCGAACAATAATTTAAACTTTGTCTTGCGTAATAAATGGAGTCATCGAGCATTGGTGTGTGTCAATGTCGATTATTCGAAGTGTTGTTATGTTGTATTTTAATTTTATCGAGTCGTGTAATATACGTATTTTGATTTGTAATAATACCTAATATAATGACGAAAAAGTCTCGAGTCGGAATAGGACTAAGATGAGCAAAGAAGACCGAAATTTCTGAGCGTGATATAAATTTGCGCCTCTTCGTATTTTGGTCATAACTTACTCGTACGGAGTCGGATTGAGGCGATTCTGTTGGAAAGTTATTCGGAAAAAAACTTGCCGGGCGAAACTAAATTACAACTGGAAAACAAAAGTACAACTCGAAAACCAGAAATTACAAAACTCGAACAAAAACAATGAAACAGAAATTGAAATTACAAAGAAACTAAAAACAAAACCATAGGAACTAAATAACCGAGTCGAGTAAGGCCTCTTTCCGCAAGACGATATACGCCCCGGTAGTGCTCTCGGTTTAGGCGTGTTGTCCCCAAAGATAAAACGGCTTCGTCTCAAAGGTAGTAGCACCACTAACCTACGAGCTCCAGCGAACTAGAACAAGGCGAGGACAGAGCTTTCGACTTATGAAATGTATGCAGAAAACTTTGTGTGTATGTTCGATATTTTAAAGTGCAGATGCAAATGAGATGCATACTTATTTATAGGCCATCTCAAACCTACAGGGGGTTTAAACACAGAACTAATGGCTGTCATAATGCAGGCATTCATGCATGCATTGAACACTGGAGTTTCAAAATTCATCTATTCAGAACGTAGATCGATCCTATGATATTTAATTTTACAAAATAAAATTAAAATCATTAGCGATTCCAACAATCCCCCACATGAGTGAAAATAGCCCAAATGCAATGTACAGACACAAGTTAAGTACTCAAGAGGCGTTAAAGTATAAGGATAGGTAGTTCGTGGCTTCGAACCTTCCATAGTTAACATCATCGGGTACACAGGCGGATTAGTGGCATGATGGTTTGAACTATTCCCCAAGGCGTGTACCGAGACAATGGTGCTAACACTTGAACACCTCAACCTCATCCGTTCTCACGTTTTGCGTCCTTTGCAGGCCTTGGACACCTCTTTGGATTCATAAGTGTATGTCATGAAGCGGCCCCCACTTCTCACTTATATAGGTGATTCTTTACCGAGTATCTTGCCATACTCAACCTCCTCGAGGTCTTTAGGAATCATTAAAAGTCATAGACTTAACCTTACCACTAGGCAAGCTTTCAACACTCAATTGCTCTATAGGGAATAAACTTAGATGAGTGTTTCACACGAACTCTCATAGCTTAGTTTTCCCATTGAACCAAGTTCTTGGGATATCCAGTCATCTTGGTTGGGTTACCACCATGATCATTCTCAATTTGTGGATTTTAAACCCATTCTCTCTAGCAATTTATTCATTAGATCACGGTTTAACCCTTTGGTTGGCGGATCCTCTAGATTTTCCAATGACCTCACATAGTCAATAGAGATAACCCCACTTTTGATCAAATGTCTCATGGTATTATGGCATCGACGCATATGTCGAGACTTTCCATTATACATGTTACTTCTTGCCCTACCAATAGCAGCTTGGCTATCGCAGTGAATCATCACTGCAGGTACTGGCTTTGACCAACATGGAATATCTTCTAGACAGTTTCTGAGCCACTCGGCTTCTTCACCAAGTTTGTCCAAAGCTATGAATTCCGATTCCATGATGTATCGGGCTATACACGTTTGTTACGCGGACTTCCAAGATATAACTCCACCTCTAATGGTAAACACGTAACCACTTATAGAAAATTAACTTTTCGTATCGGGTATCCAATTCGCATCACAGTACCCTTCAAGTACTGGGGGTATCTCGAATAGTGTAACCCAAGGTTTTTAGTATACTTTAACTACCTCAAAACTCTAACAAGGGCTTTCCAATGCTCTTTGCTTGGATTGCTCGTGTAACGACTTAATTTGTTCACAGCGCAAGCTAAGTCGGGTCGAGTGCAATATGCAAGATACATTAAACACCCAATGACTCATGCATATTCTTCTTGTGCAACGGGCTCCCCCCGATTTTTGCTTAAGTGAACATTTAACTCTATTGGGGTCTTAGCAGGCAAGCTATCGAAAGCATTAAACTTCTTGAGAACTTTCTCGGCATAGTGAGATTGTGTCAAGATGATTCCAACAGATTTTCTCAAAATTTTCATTCCAAGAATCACATCGGCTAGCCCCATGTCTTTCATGTCTAAATTTCTTTTTAGCATGTTCTTAGTGTCGTTAATCACTTGTATATTGCTACCCATGATTAACATGTCATCTATATAAAGACACACAATAACATAGCTGTTATTAGTGTTCTTAATATAAACACATTTATCACACTCGTTTATTTTAAAACCATTTGATAACATTACATTATCAAATTTCAAGTGCCACTATAGTGGAGCTTGTTTCAATCTATATAGAGACTTAACCAGTTTGCAGATCTTTTCCTCTTGTCCAGGTACTACAAACCCTTCAGGTTGTTTCATATAGATCTCTTCATCCAGATCACCGTTCAGAAAAGTAGTCTTAACATCCATTTGATGAATCTCAAGATCGTGCAAAGCAGCAATCGCGAGAAGCACTTGAATAGATGTAATCCTCGTTACAGGTGAATAGGTATCGAAAAATCGTACCCTTCCTTCTGATTGAAACCTTTGACTACTAAACGAACTTTATACTTATCAATTGACCCATCAGCCTTCTACTTTCTTTTAAGGATCCATTTGCATCATAAGGGCTTACAACCTTCAGGTAAATCAACCAAAACCCAAGTTTGGTTTCGTAAAATTAAGTCAATTTCACTCTAAACAGCTTCTTTTCAGAGCAACCCGTCTGGTATAGCATAAGCTACTTTGATCGATGTTGGTTCTTCATCCAACATGAATGCTATGTAGTCAGGTCTAAATGTCTTTGGTGTCCTAACACTACTACCACGTCTTAGTTCTACATCTTCCAAATTAGATCTTGATCGCTTACGTGACTTTGGATCTACATCCACAGATTTGGAGCTTGTTGCTTCATCTTCAACTCTATTTCTAGAAGTTTTTTCAACTTTATTATTGTCCTTACAAGGATATATGTTTTCAAATAATATAGCATTCCTTGATTCAATTGTTGCTCCCGCAGTCATATCAGGTACTTCTGACTTGTGGATAACAAACCGATAAGCATTGATGTTCAGTGCATACCCAATAAAGATATAATCGACCGTTTTAGGACCAATTTTAACTTGTTTAGGTAGAGGCACTTCAACCTTCGCCAATCACCCCCACACTTTGAGATATGTGTATGATGGTTTTCTACCTTTCCACAACTCATAAGGAGTAACATCCTTACCTTTGCGTGGAATCTTGTTCAGTATGTAGTTGGCTGTCAAGACAGATTCCCACCCCACATGTTCTGGGGCAACCCTGAACTAATCAATAAGGCATTCATCATATCTTTAAGTGTTCGATTTTTACGTTCAGCAACGCCATTAGATTGTGGCGCATATGGAGCTGTTCTTTGATGAATTATACCACTCTCGTTGCATAATTCCTCAAATGGGGATACATATTCGCCACCTCTATCGCTTCGAACCATCTTAATATGATAGCCTAATTGATTCTCGCCTTCATTCTTGAAGTTCTTAAAGGCTTCAATAGCCTCATCTTTACTTCTCCAAAGATAAAGATAACAATATCTTGTGCAGTCATCGATGAAAGTGATAAAGTACTTCTTACCACCTCTAGTTTGCACATATTTTAAATCACACACGTCTGTGTGAATTAATTCAAGGGGTTTTGTGTCCCGTTTTAGCGAATGAAATGGTAGCTTCGTCATTTTTGCCTCAACACAAATTTCACATTTGTTTTGAGTATTGACTGCATTTAATTTTAGTAAATCTAAGTTTACTAATCTTTTTATAGCATTTAGATTCACATGACCTAATCTACAATGCCATAAATCAGAACACTCGGTCAAATAAGAGGAAGCAGTAGCATTTTCATTAGCATTAGCAGACTTGGTTACATGGCGCATAGCCAAATCATTAAGTTTAAAGAGTCCCTCTGTTAGGTAACCCTTACCAAGAAACCTATCAAACTTCTTTATGATAACTCTATCTGACTCAAACACTAGTTTAAACCCCTTATTAACTAGTATAGAGCCTGAGATCAAGTTCTTCCTCATATCAGGAACATGAAGCACATTTTTCAAGGTGAGTGCTTGTCCGGACGTTAGTTTGAGGGCCACTTCTCCAACTCCGATAATCTCAGATAAATCTGGATTCCCCATGTTGAGCGTTCTCTCCTCAACAGCTAGATAGTTCTTAAAGTGGCTCCTATCGGCACCAATGTGGGCGGTCGCACCGGTGTCGACGTACCAACCACCTTGGTTCTCAACGTTGTTGACCTCTTCAGTCACCAAGCAGCAAGATCGTCCTCTTTCCACACGCTGTTAATCTTGGCGATGTTGGCAACATGTTTCTTCTTCTTGTTGGCCTTCGGCTTCCGGCAGTCCTTCGCTCCATGCCCATGTTTGCCACAGTTGAAGTAATCACCATCAAACTTCTTGGCTCGTTGCTTCCCTTTGTTCTAGTTTTGGACACTTGGGCGAGCTCGTTTGATGGAGGGACCACCTTTATCCAACAGATTGGCCTTTGCATCGATCAGGCCGTTTGGTTTATGATCATTCTTGCACATGTCAGACTCGATGCGCAATTTCACAATTAAGTCTTCAAGAGCCATCTCCTTTCGCTTGTGCTTGAGGTAGCTCTTGAAGTCTTTCCAACTGGGGGGCAACTTCTCGATCACAGTTGCAACAGTAAAGGCATCCGACAGGACCATCCCCTCGGCATTGACGTCATGAATAATAAGTTGGAACTCTTGCACTTGTTCCATGAGTGGCCTTGAATCAACCATCTTATAGTCCAAATATTTGGCGACTACAAACTTCTTCGTACCTGCATCATCACTACGGTACTTATTTTCAAGTGCTTCTCACATCGCTTTTGATGTGAATCAAGAAGCAGTCGGTCAGTCAGAAGAAGAACTATACATTCCTGTGGGACCAATAACAAGATCACGAGCAAATGCGATAAAGAATTCATTAACAATGCTCGTGCAAAATCATTTCAATCAGATCGATGACCATAAATATAATAACATCTTTATTTGTGTTATGGAAGCCGTCACATGTTAGATCAAAAGTGTTAATGTCATCATTCCAAGAAATAAGCCTAACTGAAGCAGCTTTCGTAATTCAGATATATCTTCAGTGGTGAAAATGCGATACAATTGAAAGCAGGCGTTGGAAATTTCAGATACGATACACCTTCGTATTTTTGTCACAACTTTCGCGTCCGATGTCCGATTGAGACGATTCTAGTGGATTTGAAAAGCTAAGAGGCAGTAATACAATCACCTAGAAGACATCAAGACCAAAATCCGAAGTTTAGGATCTGTTATGCCACTAAAGCGATAACAACATATTTTTCCTTTAACTTTGATTTCTTATTTTCAAAAGATAAGTCTTAGTCCTTGATTTTTGTCCCCTAAAAATGTATTGACTCCTTAACTTATTGGTTGATTAGTCATTGATCAGATTTTAGGAGTTTTGAATGTTGAATTTATAATTTCTTAGTCTTTATTTTATATTTTTATATTGTAATAGTTGTAGGAATTTTGGCTATAAATAGCCCTCATTTTCATTTGTAAGGAGACCTTAAAATTTATCAAAATTGTGAGTGTTTGTGTTAACAAACTTTCTTCTTATTTTGTTGAGTGTGTCTCCAAAATATAAATCATGATTTTAATTCACTTATCGAGGCGTTAGAAATCTCGTGGCGTGTTTGAATCGCACATTCCGGTTTGCTACGGCGCGTCACGTAGAGGGCTTGAAGTAAAACAATCATTTGCTTAATATAGGAACGATCTTGGGAACTAAAATCATACTAGCGATAGCGGTTACCACGGCACGTCGTGTGGGGGTCGCATCAGTTGGCTTCAGAGCTCGTTTTTTTTTCATTACTAAGTGGTATCTATTTTCCTTCATTTTCATAATCTTCTTATCTTACCATCCTATCATTCATTTCTATCTTCTAAACCTTTCGTCTTCTTAATATATAAAAAAAAAATTACGACGATCGATTCTACCATCACAGTGATCACAATATATATAATATTTGATATAAATCATCAAGTGTAAGTCAATGGAATTATAATCCTTAGCATTTTGAATATAAAAAAAAAAGTATACCAAAAAAAAAGGTATACAAAAAAAAGTTATAAAAAAAAGTATACCAAAAAAAAGGTATACAAAAAAAAGTATAAAAAAAAAGTATACAAAAAAAAAGGTATACAAAAAAAAGTATAAAAAAAATAAAGTATACAAAAAAAAAGTATACAAAAAAAATACTTATATATAAATATACCAATTTTTCACAAGGGTCGGTTCTACCACCACAGTGAATATATATACATATACATATCTATCACGAAGGTCGGTTCTACCACCACAGTGAATATATATACATATACATATCTATCACGAAGGTCGGTTCTACCACCATAGTGAATATATATATATATATATATACATATCTACATATCTATCATGAAGGTCGGTTCTACCACCACAGCGAAATATAAAATAAATATAAAGCTGGAATGCTGATTACCGTCCCTGTAAAATTAAATACTTGTCACAATACTAGTCTATATAATCACCTTGTGAGTTGTGGGACATTTATATAAAGCTGAGTGATAAAAGACAAGAACCGTGCAAAAAAAAAAACTAAAAGAGTGATACACGAGCGTTGAGTGATCGAGCGATATACGTGAGGATCTTGTGAGGATTAATTTGTGTGTGTGTAAAAAAAAGAAAAGAAAAGGCAAAAAAAAGGCAAAAAAAAAAAAGAAAGGCAAAAAAAAAAGAGCAAAAAAAATGTCGAAATCCGATATTGAGAAAAATGAAGGAAACGAAGCCCTTCAGAACATACAAGAAATGCTCACTCAATTAATTAGAAGACAAGATCGACAAGAAGAAGTGATAAAAAATTTACAAAAAAATAAAGAGGACGAGCATCACCGTCGAAGAAGGAATCCGAGTCCCATCTCATATAGAGAGTACGAGGACGAAACATTCTCCGAGGATGAAACTTACCAAAATCGAGGAGGAAGTGGTCGAGGAGGTCGGAGAGAACAAGGTGGATGGTATGAAAGGGAAGGACGAAACGAGGAAGACCGAAGTATGGGAAATATAAAAATGAAAATCCCAGACTTCGAAGGGCGGAGCGATCCCGACACATATCTTGACTGGGAGAGGGAGTTGGAAACTATATTTGACTGCCACAACTATTCTAGTACTAAGAAAATGAGGTTAGCAATAATCGAATTTTCCAAATATGCCAGCATTTGGTGGGACCAACTTGTGACGGATAGAACGAGGAATGGAGAGAGGCCAATTAATAGTTGGGAGGAATTAAAGATTGTAATGCGTAGAAGATTTGTTCCTAATTATTGTCATAAGGAACTATTTTCTCGCCTTCAATCCTTAAAACAAGGTCCAAGGAGCATCGAAGATTTTCGAAAGGAAATGGAGATGTTAATGATCCGTGCCGATGTGAGGGAGTCGAGGGAGGCCACAATGGCGAGATTTCTACATGGCATGAGGGCGGATATCTCTAAAGAAGTTGATAAACAACATTATGTTGAGTTCAAATATAGAGGTGCCCAAAAAAACCGGAACCGGGAACCGAACCGTGAAACTGGACCGTATAGGACGGTTCTGGAACCGGAACCGTGTTAGACGGTTCCGAACTGGAACCGAAACCGTGTCCAGACGGTTCGGTTCCGGTTTCAGAAAATGTAACCGGCAGTTCCCGGTTCGGAACCGTAACCGAACCGTGGAACCGCGAACCGTTCGGAACCGCCGGTTCACACGGTTCCGGAACCGGGAACCGTTGAAAAAAAGGGAACCGTCCGATTGAAAAAAAGGGAACCGTTGAAATGTGCATACAAATGTGGTCCTTTTGTCCATGGATCAAGGTGGCAGCCTGCTTCCTCCATTTGTTTTTTATTTTTTGAAACCAACTTTGCAGTGCAAAGTTTGCACATGGTGCCAGGCAGGCTACTTCGACATGTAGAAGACTTTATTATTAGTAATTAGGATTATCATTAGTAATTTCTGAAATTTAATGTATTTTTTAAAAGAGTTTAATACTCCTTCATGGGTTTTCTTTTCGGTTATTTCCCATGACGCCTTTATTGAACCGACAGGACTTAGTTATAAATACCACAAACTATTATCTAAGGAATAATAAGAAATAGTACCCTAATCTCTTCTATTTCTTTTTGGTTCTTTTTTCAAAATTGTTTCTTTTATTTTATATTGATTATTTCATTATAAAAACAATTAAAGTGAACTAAAAAAAAATAGGTTCGGACGGTTCGAGCGGGAACCGCCGGTTCGAACCGAACCGAATCATGGTTCCCGGTTCGAACCGAAACCGTAGCACTAAGTTACCGGTTCGGTTCCGGTTCGAACCAGAACCGGAACCGTGGCCACCTCTATTCAAATACATGCTATATGCAGCGATCAAAATTGAGAGGAACTTGCGAAGGGGAGGCAAAAATACTTACTCCACGGGGTACACAACTCCTTGGAAGCCTCAAACAGGAAATCGAAATGTATCCAAGGGTAGTTTTGATAAAAGCACCATGAAGGGGAAGTTTGAGATGGGGAGTGCTAGTCGAAGAAAACCCGAAATCAAATCTACATCCGTAGAAAATACAAACACGAGAAACAGGGACATCAAGTGTTTTCGATGCCATGGGAGAGGACACATTGCATCCCAATACACTAATAAACGAGCAATGATACTTAGGGAGGACGGAGAATATGAAACAGATGATGAAGATGAGGAAGAAGGGAAAGAAGAAAGTGATGAAGGGGAGCTAGAATTCGCACCCGCACTTGTCATTAGGAGGGTGTTGAATGTGAAGGCAAAGGAGGAAGAGAGCAACGATAACGAACAACGAGAAAATCTTTTTCACACTAGATGTTTTGTGAAAAATAAAAATTGTAGTGTGATCATTGATAACGGAAGTTGCACCAATGTGGCTAGTGCGATGCTAGTCGAGGGGTTAGAATTACCAACAAGGCGACATCCTAAGCCTTATAGACTTCATTGGCTAAACGATTGCGGAGAGGTTCGGGTGAATAAACAGGTACTCATAACCATTACAATTGGAAAATACCATGATGATATCCTATGTGACGTTGTACCAATGCATGCTTGCCATATTTTGTTGGGGAGACCATGGCATTACGATCGAGATGCCCAACTCAGTGGGAAGAAGAATCGTTACTCATTTGAAAAAGATGGGAGGAAAATCACATTAGTTCCCATGACTAAAATACAAGTCCATGAAGATCAAATTCGACTCCAAAAAGAAGTTGAAGAAAAAGAAAAATAAAAAAAAAAGGAAAAAGAAAAAGAAAACCAAAAAGAAAAAGAAAAAGGAAAAGAAAAAGAGAAAGAAAAAGAAAACAAAGATAAAAAGAAAAAGAAAAGAAAGAAAAAGAAAAAAATGAAAAATCAAAAAAATGTTTATTTATAAGTGCAAAGGAATTCGTTAAAGAAGTCGAGGAGGGGCAACCCGCATACTTACTTCTTACCAAACGAATTTGCACTCTTGACTATGATAAAAAACGGAATGTTCCGAGTACTATAAAAATTCTATTGCAGGACTTCAATGATGTTTTTCCGGATGTGCTACCACCCGGTTTGCCACTAAAATGAGGGATCGAGCACCAAATCGAATTTGTTCCAGGAGCTGTCATTCCAAACCGACCTGCATACCGAAATAATCCTAAAGAAACTAAGGAGATTCAGAGGTAAGTCGAGGAATTATTAAGTATTGGGTATATCCAAGAAAGTTTGAGTCCTTGTGCCGTTCCGATAATTGTCGTACCAAAGAAAGACGGGGCTTGGAGAATGTGCACCGACTGTCGAGCGGTGAACAATATCACGGTAAAGTATCGACATCCAATTCCAAGGTTAGATGATATGTTAGACGAATTACATGGTTCGCGTGTGTTTAGAAAAATTGATTTAATGAAAGGTTATCACCAAATTCGTATGAAAAAAGGGGATGAATGGAAAATGGCCTTTAAAACTAAATACGGATTATATGAATGGTTGGTAATGCCTTTTGGTCTTACAAATGCACCGAGTACTTTTATGCGGCTAATGAATCATGTTTTGCGTGCTTATATTGGAAAATTTGTTGTCGTATACTTTGATGATATTCTCATTTATAGCAAGAGTACAAACGAACACGTTGAACATTTGAGATTGGTTTTAATTACCTTGAGAAAGGAACAATTATATGCTAGTCTTAAGAAATGTACTTTTTGCATGAGTGAGGTTATATTCCTTGGGTATGTCGTTAGTATTGACGGCATAAAATTTGATGAAGAGAAGATAAGGGCCATACGAGAATGGCCTAGACCGACTAATGCAACTGAGGTAAGAAGCTTTCACGGTTTAGCAGGTTTTTATCGACGCTTTGTTAAAGATTTTAGCACTATTGCAGCCCCGTTAAATGAACTTGTAAAGAAACATGCTAAATTTCATTGGGGTGATGATCAAGAAAATGCCTTTAACACATTAAAGGATAAATTATGCACCGCACCTGTTTTAGCATTACCAGATTTTTCTAACACTTTTGAAGTTGAGTGTGATGCTTCAAGAGTAGGAATTGGAGCGGTATTAATGCAGGGAAAGAGGCCGATTGCTTACTTTAACGAGAAACTTGTAGGAGCGATGTTGAACTACCCTACATATGATAAAGAATTGTATGCTTTGGTTAGAGCTTTACGTACGTGGCAACACTACTTATGGCCTAAGGAGTTCGTGATTCACACGGATCATGAATCATTGAAGCATCTCAAGGGACAAAATAAGTTGAGTAAAAGACATGTCAAATGGTTAGAGGAGATCGAATCATTTCCTTACATCATCAAGTATAAACAAGGTAAGGAGAATGTTGTTGCCGATGCATTGTCGAGAAGGTATGTATTACTTAATACGCTTTCTTGTAAAGTGTAGGGATTTAGGCTCTTGAAAGGATCTTACGTGGGAGATAAAGATTTTGGCGAAACATATATTGCTTGCGAAACAAAAAGTGTGGATAAATTTTGTCGGACTGATGGATTTTTATTCGGTGAAAATAAACTTTGCATTCCTTTTTGTTCGACACGGGAGTTGTTAGTAAGGGAAGCACATAGTAGGGGATTAATGGGGCATTTCGGAATTGCTAAAACTTTTGAAATATTGCATGAACACTTCTTTTGGCCTAAAATGAAACATGATGTTTATAAAATTGTCAATTCATGCATTATTTGTCGAAGGGAAAAATCATGAGTTTTACCACATGGTTTGTACATGCCACTTCCAGTTCCTAACGAGCCTTGGGTTGATCTTTCTATGGACTTTGTGTTGGGGTTACCAAAGGTAAAATCTGGGTGTGATTCGAGATTTGTCGTTGTTGATAGATTTAGCAAAATGGCACATTTCATTGCATGTCACAAAACTGACGATGCCACTCATATTTCAAATTTAATTTTCAAAGAAATTGTCCGTTTACATGGAATGCCAAAAAGTATAGTGTCCGATCGGGATATTAAATTTCTTAGCCATTTTTGGAAAGTTTTGTGGGCGAAACTGGGAACAAAATTGCTTTATTCGACAACTTGTCATCCCCAAACTGATAACCAAAACGAGGTCGTTAACCGAACACTTGGTCAATTGTTATGAACTGTTGTTAACAAAAACTTGAAAAATTGGGAAACATCTTTACCATTCATTGAATTTGCTTACAACAGAACTGTTCATTTTACCACTACATTTTCTCCCTTTGAAATTGTATATGGTTTAATCCGATAACTCCTTTAGACTTGTTACCTATTCCTATAGATGACATGGGCAGCATCGATGGCAAGAAAAAGGCTGAAATGATCAAACAACTGCATACAAAGGTTCGAGAACAAATTAAAAAAACGCAATGAACATAATGTCAGAATAAAGAATAAGGGATGGAAGCAAGTATTATATGAACCAGGTGACTGGATTTGGATTCACTTGAGGAAAGAGAGGTTTCCCGCACAAAGGAAGTCGAAGTTGATGCCAAGGGGAGATGGACCATTTCAAATGTTAGAACGCGTCAATGATAATGCCAACAAAGTGGATCTACCTGGTAAATATAATGTTTCTGCTACCTTCAATGTTGCTGACTTAAGCCCTTTTGAATTTTCAAATTCGAGGACGAATCCTTTTGAGGACGGGGGGAATGATGTGAATCAAGAAGCAGTCAGTCAGAATAAGAACTATACATTCCTGTGGGACTAATAACAAGATCATGAGCAAATGGGATAAAGAATTCATTAACAATGCTCGTGCAAAATCATTTCAATCAACATAAATAGAATAACATCTTTATTTGTGTTATTGAAGCCGTCACATGTTAGATCAAAAGTGTTGATGTCATCATTCCAAGCAATAAGCCTAACCGAAGCAGCTTTCGTAATTAGATATATCTTCAGTGGTGAAAATGCGATACAATTCAAAGCAGGCGTTGGAAATTTCAGATACAATACACCTTTGTATTTTTGTCACAACTTTCGCGTACGATGTCCGATTGAGACGATTCTAGTGGATTTGGAAATCTAAGAGGACGTACTACAATCATTTAGAAGACATCAAGACCAAAATCCGAAGTTTAGGATCTGTTATGCCACTAAAACGACAACAACATATTTTTTTTAACTTTGATTTCTTATTTTCAAAACATAAGTCTTGGTCCTTGATTTTTGTCCCCTAAAAATGTATTGACTCCTTAACTTATGGGTTGATTAGTCATTGATCAGATTTTAGGAGTTTTGAATGTTGAATTTATAATTTCTTAGTCTTTATTTTATATTTTTATATTGTAATAGTTGTTGGAATTTTGGCTATAAATAGCCCTCATTTTCATTTGTAAGGAGACCTTGAAATTTATAAAAATTGTAAGTGTTTGTGTTAACAAACTTTCTTCTTATTTTATTGAGTGTGTCTCCAAAATATAAATCGTGATTTCAATTCACTTATCGAGGCGTTAGAAACCTCGTGGCATGTTTGAATCGCACCTTCCGGTTTGCTACGGCGCGTCACGTAGAGGGCTTGAAGTAAAACAATCATTTGCTTAATATTGGAACGATCTTGGGAACTAAAATCATACTAGCGATAGCGGTTACCACGGCACGTCGTGTGGAGGCCGCATCAGCTTTTGATGTGTTTACAACAGAGTATACATTGTACAAACTAAACTCTAAAGAATTTAGAATAAAGTTTTTACAAAGATAATCTTCATTGTGCCAGTTGTCATAGGCAGCCCGGACAGTAAAACTTGTCTCTTGGGGTGGCTCTTCTTCCTTAAGGAAGTTTCCAAAGCCCAATGTTGTCAAATAGAACACCTTTTGTTGCCATCTTTTAAGTCGGCTCCACCAAACTTTGGCAGCTTCTCGGCGGTAGGCATCATCCTAGGCCCTGAGGTTGTTCCAAAAAAAGGAACCACTTGTGTTGAACCCGTAGGCTGCAACAGTAGATCCTAACATGGATCCTACGATACCACTGAAAGTGGAACCAACGGTGCCACTCGAGGTGGATCCACCAGTAGTCAGAAAGGGGTTGTTAACTTGTTGTTGACATCGTTGAAGCATTGGTGTTGAACAGCGTCGCGGCGACAATTGATGACGAGGTTGAGCCAATGTTATTCGCCATGGTCGAGGCAACAGTTGCGGAGGCAGTGGCAGCAGCTGTAATTGTTGGACAGTTATTCGGGAAAAAAACTTGCCAGGCGAAACTAAATTACAACTGGAAACAAAAGTACAACTCAAAAACCAGAAATTACAAAACTCGAACGAAAATAGTAAAACAGAAATTGAAATTACAAAGAAACTAAAAACAAAACCATAGGAACTAAGTAGCCGAGCCGCGGAAGGCCTCTTTCCGCAAGACGAGATACACCCCGATAGTACTCTCGGTTTAGGCGTGTCGTCTCCTAAGATAAAACGGCTTCATCTCAAAGGTAGTAGCACCACTAACCTACGAGCTCCAGCGAATTAGAACAAGGCGAGGACAGAGCTTTCGACTTATGAAATGTATGCAGAAAACTTTGTGTGTATGTTTGATATTTTCAAGTGCAGGAGTTACAGAATTCAAATCGTCCATTTACTTCTCCCCATTACACCTGGGAGGTTACTTCCGGGTTTGGATTGAATTTGAACAGTTAGGAAGCACCTGGACTGTATTCAGCTCCTTAACTGCTCGAGGGATGTACCTGGACATTCTTATGTGCACATACGAGCCCAACAACCTTGTTGAGCTAGTCCAAAAAGTTCTTTAAGTAAGCCCAATGCCTAGCCCACGACCAGGCCCAAAGAACAGCCCAAAGACCACCCAAAGACCAATTGCCAAGATCAAGATCAAGATAAAGATCAAGGCCAAGGCCAAGGCTCAAGTTCCGCGGCACGCGGCCGAGGCGAGGCGGGCGGGCGGCGGCGGTGGCACGCGTGAGCGCGTGTGTGGGCTTTAAGCCCATACACATGTGCAATTAATTATTACATGAATAATGGTAACTCCTTATATACTTGAACAATGATAGCTCACTATTCAATATGGGATAGTCATCCCCCATTTATTCACAATTAAGTGACAAACTTTAATTCACTATTTCTCACTCACCAGGAATCGGTTTCGAGAAAGTGAATATACCACGATCATCTATTCGGAACGTAGATCGATCCTATGATATTTAATTTTACAAAATAAAATTGAAATCAGTAACGATTCCAATAGATTCAACTGGCCACGTGAAGCTAAGACAAAGTCCTACAAGTTGGTGTCAAGATTCATCAGATTTTTTGGAAGACACGATCATACAAGCTCCTTGAAATCCGCGGCCAGAATTTCTCTCTTTTGAAATTATTTTGACTCCTTTTGTTTTTCTTCATTTTTGACTTGACATTTGTGGTACCTTGTCTCATGTATTGTGTCTTCATGTGAGAGAGTGTTAGGTGTAGAATTTTGGCTATAAATAGCCTTGAATTCCTTTGTAATAGGGGAATTGAATTAATGATAAGAAAAAAATTACCATTTGTGTATATTTTGTGTGTTTTGTTTGTTGAGGATTCCAAACATACATACCTTTGTATTTCAATTAACTTATCGAAGTGCTCCCGACTTCATGGCGTTGTTGAATACACGTATGTGAGTGTTTTGATTTATTTACCAAAAATCTATTACCGGTTTTTGTGGCTTTATTGAAACCTCACACCTTTCAGTTTCCTTCAAACAAGTTTCGTAGAGGGTCGAAAGTTTGCCAACACATCCTTATTGTAAAGATCCTGAACCTAATATCGAATTGCAATATGGATTACTACGGCATGTTATATAGGGGTCGTATCATTTGGTATCAGAGAGCTTAGGTTGCTCCATATAAGGTTTTATCGTCTATTTCTATTTTCTCATCTTATTTCCTTGATTTTTTTCTCTACCATCTTCTTGTATTCTCCAAAAAAAAAGTATATAAAAAAAATATACAAATAAAAGTATACAAAAAAAATTATAAATATATATATATATATATATATATATATATATACCTACATATCTAAATATACCTATTTATCACAAAGGTCAGTTCTAACACCAAAGTGATAGATATATACATATCTATCCCAAAGGTCGGTTCTACCACCACTGTGAAATATAAAAATAAATATAAAGCTAGAGTGCGGATTACCGCCCCTATAAAATTAAAACTTGTCACGATACTCGTCTATATAATCACCTTGTGAGTTGTGGGACATTTATATAGAGCCGAGTGATAAAGACAAGAAACATAAAAAAAATCTAAAATCGTGATACACGAGCGTTGAGTGGTCGAGCGATATACGTGAGGATCTTGTGAGGATTAATTTGTGTGTATGTTTAAAAAAAAAAGAAAAAAGGGCCAAAAAAAAAGTAAAAAAAAAAGGCAAAAAAAAGAATGGCCAAATAAAGAGAAAAAAATGAAAAAAAAGGAAAATGTCAGATTCGGAAATTAGTAAACAGATGGATATGTTAGAAAGTATTTGGGAAATACTAGCATATTTGATTGTTCGACTAAACCAGACCGAAGAAACTATTGCCACAATCGTAAAAGGCAAGAAAGTCGACGAGAAACGAATGATACAATGAAGTCCGGTTCAGTTTGAAGGATATGGCGATGAGTCCCGTAACCAATCGAGGAGGAAACTCCGAGGCGGAGGTTTGGGGGCTATCGAGGTAGAGGAGGCGGACGAAGGGACGAAAGTAGGGAGGGGAGGTATGGGCGAGGGGACGATCGAGATCGAGGGATGGGAAATATAAAAATGAAAATCCCATCGTTCGAAGGACGGAGCGACCCGGACACTTATCTCAATTGGGAACAAAAAATTGAAATGGTGTTTGATTGCCAAACGTACTCGGAAGAAAATAAAATGAGGCTAGTGTAACACCCCAACTCACAAAGGGGACATTACACGCCGTAGAAACCTCGTGAGGTCTACCAGGCTAACACAAGACACATAACCACAATGACAAACCCCAAAAGATGCACTCAAAAGTAAACAGGGCCGTGGCCTCGGCCAAAACATTTCAACGGAGTACATGAAACATAATGTAAATATCAATTCATTGCCCACGCAGGGGACTTAAACCAAATTCGGAAGTAAGCAGTTTAACTCCAATACTCAACAAATGCAATGACAAAACATAAAAAGAACAATACAGACTCGAGCCACTATCATCAAGCCATCCCATCCTTCGCGTGCGTGCCCCGTGCCTGCTCCTCAGCTCTTCCGGTACCTGAAATGCATAAGACGCATTTCCCCCATTTAAGGGGTTAGCATTCGAATAGCTAGTGCAAGTACACAATTACACAACATTATATACAAAATACAGTTTACACAAACATCCCAAACATAAGTCATTTGCCACATATATATTCCGGAATACTACATTGGCAATCTCATCAATTTCCAATCATCACCATATCACAAAATCACAACTGGTATCCCGTGGCCGTACCCCTTAGTATCGACCCCCAGACATCCCGTCGAACACTCCGGGTGGGATACCACTTCCGCGGCCGTACCCCTTAGTATCGACCCCCAGACATCCCGTCGGACACTCCGGGTGGAAGTTCAATCACACACGCACACAAGTTCCCTTCCGCGGCCGTACCCCTTAGTATCGACCCCCAGACATCCCGTCGGACACTCCGGGTGGAAGGAACACATCTCACGCACCCAAAAATCACCATTCATCATTCATTTCGAAAATCACAATATACATAACGAAATGTAATGCATGTACTTGCCTTGAATTATTGACGACGCAACGAACGGAAAGGAAAATCACCGATGAACGCTAGGAACCAATGAAACCGAACCTAACGATTCGAAGAATACAATCACAACCATTTCTAAATGAATACGGAATTGGAAGACACCCGAAAACCCGCCTACGATTCATGTATATTCGTATATAAACAACAACGAGGGCGGACCACAACCAACCCTCTCGATTCCGTAAAAATCACGAAATATACCATGAATCCGCGGAAAACTAAGAACACTAACAAGAATAATCATATTCATCAAGAATTCATCAACAAAACGGAAAGAATCGGACAAAACCCCAAAACCCCCAATTATCCAAAAGGTAGGGTTAAAGGAATTCTTACCTCTTGATGAATCAAGCATTCAAATCCAAAAACCACGGGTTAGATCCGCAATCCGAGCCACCCGATCGAAAAGGAATGAAGAAATCTACACAAGTAAGTGATAGATGGAGGAACTCTCCCTCTCAAGTCTCTCTCTCTCGCGCACGGTTGAAGAAGGGGGAGGAAATGAGTGAATTACGCTGAAAACAACACATTTATAGTGTAACACAGCAGAACCTATCGGCCGGCCTATCGGCCGATAGGCCCAACCGATAGCCATACGGAATGCCGACAGTAGAGTCTATCGACCCCCCCTATCGGCCGAAAGGCTCCTGGAAGTTCGAATGTGAAGAAATTTACCTATCGGCCGGCCTATCGGCCGATAGGCCTAACCGATACCCATACAGATTTCCGGCAGTAGAGTCTATCGACCCCCCCCTATCGGCCGAAAGGCTCCTGGAAGTGCTCGGCCAAAACTGAAACGACCATAACTCTCTCGTCCGGACTCCGATTGACTCACCGTTTGAACCATTGGAAAGCTAACTCGATGCTCTATAATATTGCAAAGATTTAATATGTTTGGAGTCACCGAAAATTAATGGTGATCTAACAAAGTCGAACTCATCTGAGGAAAGTTGAAACAACGAACAATAACGAGATTATAGTTCAACAGTTGACAGGAAGGACATACTGAAAGATACACGGGGGTCACTATGACCGAGAAATATACCAAAAAATGAAAATACAAGGGAAAGAAAAATACCGGATATTACATTATCTCCCCCTAAAAATAAGTTTCGTCCCGAAACTTACAACACGAATAACTCGGGGTATCTCGACCTCATACTCTCCTCCGTTTCCCACGTGGCTTCCTCGGATCCATGCCTCGACCACTGCACTTTGACCAAGGGAATTGTTTTGTGCCTGAGTTGCTTCACTCGACGCTCTAAGATCTGAATCGGCCTCTCCTCGAAGGTAATGTCGGGCCCCAACTCGATTTCTCCAAAATCAATAATATGGCTAGGGTCCGATACGTACTTCCTAAGCTGGGAAACATGAAATACGTCATGCACGTGGCTCAGAGACGGCGGCAAGCCTAACCGATACGCAAGCTCTCCAACTCTATCTAAAATCTCAAACGGTCCGATATATCTCGGACTAAGTTTACCCTTCCGACCAAGCGGTAAACTCCCGTGTCGGCGACACCTTAAGCAAGACGTGATCTCCCACCTCAAACTCCAACGGTCGGCGACGTGCATCGGCATAAGACTTCATCGACTCTGGGCCAAAGAATCTACCACGAATCAAGGTAACCTTCTCCCTCGTCTCAACTATCATGTCGCCTGCAGACCGATTAGCCTCGACGTATCATCCCAACACAACGGCGATCTGCACCTCCTCCCATACAACGCTTGAATGGTGCCATTTTGATCGAGGCATGCCAACTATTGTTGTACGTAAACTCGATCAATGGCAAGTGTGTCTCCCAATCATCCTTCCAATCTAAAGCACAGCTCGTAACATATCCTCTAGCGTCTCAGATCGTCCGCTCAGTCTGTCTGCTCCGAGGGTGGTAGGATGTACTAAGTCTCAACTCGGTTCCCAAAGCTCTATGAACGGCTGCCAAAAATGTGATATGAACCGCCATCACGATCCGAAACAATACTCTTAGGTGTCCCATGTAACCTCACGATCTCCGAAACAAACACTCGTGCAAGTCTCTCTCGGCCCCCAAGTGTCCTTAATACCCAGAAATGAGCCGATTTGGTTAGCCGATCGACAATGACCCAAATCATGTTCATCCCATCGAGTCTTAGGCATACCGTAATGAAATCCATAGAAATGTCCTCCCATTTCCACTCCTAATAGGAAGTGGTCGCAAAAGCCCCGCTGGTCGCCGATGCTCGATCTTAACTGGCCGAGTCGACACCTCGACACAAACTCGCTAACGTCCATCTTCAAATTACTCCACCGAGTTACTCCTCACATCCTTGTACATTTTACTCGTACTCAGATGTATGGAGTAAGGCGTGGTATGAGCTTCGCTCAAAATCTTCCGTCTCAACTCAACAACACTGCACGCATAGTCGCGAAATCTCAAAACTCCATCATCGTGAACTACAAATCCAGGGGCTTTCCTTCTTCACATCCTCTCTCAATCGACCAAAAACGGATCGTCAAATCGCTTCGCCTTGATATCATCGGTCAAGGACGAAGCGATCTCCAACGCACATAATCGACCCTCGAACTCTCGAACCCAAACCTCGATATCCCGATTTAATAAAATCCCGCTGGATCCTACTCGTGGTGTAAGTACCTCCAACATCCGCAACGCCATCGGCTTTGCTCAACGCATCGCCACTACGTTAGCCTTACCCGATGGTAAAGTATCTCGAGGTCGTAATCTTTAATTAGTTCCAACCACCTACGCTGTCTCATATTCAATTCTTTCGATCAAGATATACTTCAAGCTCTTATGGTCCGTAAAAATCTTACATGATGACCCATAGAGGTAGTGTCTCCGCATTTTTAAGGCAAAAACGACCGCAGACTAACTCCAAATCATGCGTGGGGTAATTCACCTCATAAGGTTTCAATCAAGCGGACGCATACGCAATCACTCGTCTCTCTCGCATCAAAACACATCCTAGACCAAGGCCCGAAGCATCACTATACACTACGAAGTCCTCGTTCCCCGAGGCAACGCTAACACGGGTGCGGTAGTCAAACGCCTCTTTAACTCATCAAAACCGCCCCGCCCGTCTGCACCCACTAACTTCTCGAAGCTCGAGCAATCGAGTGAGTGGTCTAGCGATTTTCGAAAATCCTCAACGAATCTACGGTAATAGCCGCAAGACCCGTAAAACTCCTCACCTCCTTCACATTTTTAGGCGGCTCCCAAGCCATCACCGCTCTATCTTCTCGCGGATCTACCCGAACTCCTCTCACGAAATCACATGCCCGAGGAACGTAACTTCCTCGAGCCAAAACTCACACTTATAGAACTTCGCGTACAACTGCTCAGCCCTCAAAGTGTCTAATACAATCCGAAGATGTAAGGCGTGTTCCTCCCGACTCCGTGAATAGATGAGAATATCGTCAATAAAAACGACTACGAATTTGTCCAGATACTCAATAAAAACTTTGTTCATCAACCGCATGAACATCTGGGCATTAGTTAGCCCGAAAGGCATAACCACAAACTCGTAATGGCCATATCTCGTCTAAAAGGCACTTTCTAATATCGACGTCCCGAATCCTCAATTGGTAGTAACCCGATCGCAAATCAATCTTCGAAAAGACTGTCGGCCCCTGAAGCTGATCAAACAAATCGTCAATCTTGGGCAAAGGGTATTTATTTTTGATGGTTAGCTTGTTTAATTCTCGATAGTCGATGCATAAACGAAGCGATCCATCCTTCTTCTTGACAAAAAGTACAGGCGCACCCCAAGGCGATGCGCTCGGTCGAATATACCCTTTATCTAACAACTCTCCCAACTGGTTCTTCAACTCTAGCATCTCCGAAGGTGCCATACGGTATGGTGCTCGAGAAATAGGGGCCGCATTCGGCTCAAGATCAATAGGAAACTCCACCTCTCGATGTGGTGGTAATCCCGGCAAGTCGTCCGGAAATACATCAGATACTCGCTAACAACCGGAATCGACGATATGTCAACCCCACCATCTTCCGCTGCAGGCGAAACACGATAGCCGACGCAACCCTGGTTCAGAAGTTTCATCGCCTTCAAGGCGCTAATCACACTCCCCGATCTACCCGGCTTACAACCGACTAGAGTATGCTCGGTGCCGTCCTCGGCAACTATCGAGATGGTACGAGTCCGATAGTTCATGATAGCACCGTGACGATCTAACCAATCGTCCCCGAGGATCAAATCCTCACCCTTAAGGTCTATAACAATGAGATTCGAGGGCCAATCCCGGCTCCCGATCCTCACTGGGCAATCCCTAACCTCCCGGTCCCCAACCATACGATCTCCACTGGGTGTACCCACTACAAACGGCTCACACTCAAACAAGCAGTCAAAACCAATACGACTCACACAATCCGAAGCAATAAAGGAATGGGTAGCACCCGAATCAAAAAGTACTGAAACTGGATGAGTAAGGATCTGAGTGGTACCTGACGCCACTGGAACGTCTGTCTCCTCTGTACGCCTCATCTGATACAACCAGGGGTGCACTGAACCCGAACTCGACGCTGTACGGTGATCCGGCTGACCCCGACCCCTACCACGGCCCGAACCTTGCGGAACATGAGTAACTGGAATGCTGTGCTCCCTCTGATCGGCGGTGGTAGTCGGGACCCTAGCAGCCCTGGTGGCCCTCTCACAATGGGCTGCCCGATGCCCGGACTGCCCGCAAGTAAAACAAATAACTGGAGGTAAAGGGCAATCCCTCATCAAATGCTCATATTGGTTGCAGTTAAAACAAACCCTGCCACCAGAAGCAACGGACTGGACTGAACGATTACCCTGAGATCCCCTGGCAAAGCGGTCTCTTCCCGTGTGTAGGAACAACGAGACCTCGAAAATCGACCACCTTTACCGCCGGAACCCGCCGGTGGTCTTCGCTTCTTAGCTTCCAAAACCGACTCGATTCCGGACACCATCTCGATCGCCAGAGCGCGATCCTGATATTCCTTCAAGGTGGCACACATGAGCGGTGCCATACTCTGCCTGATATGCGGCTTCATGCGCATATTGAAGTAACGGATCTTATCAGCCTCCGTCCTCACCTGATCTCTCACAAAACTCAACTGCTGATTGTAGGAAATAATGGCCTGAGAAATCGGCACATCCTGAGGTGTAGCGGTGAAAAACTCCACAATTCTGCGCTCCTTAACTGGCGGTGGACAATATTCTGCTTCCATAGCAGCCCTGAACTCCTCCCAAGTGGCCCGACGATCTCTGGGCGCAACGGCTTCCCACCACTCCGCAGCTTCTTTATCCAGGAGGTACTGGGCAATATGTACCCTCCTGTCTTCGGGACAAGCTACGGCATCAAAGGCCCTGGACAGCTGAAAGAGCCAATTCTCCCAACCGAGGGAGTCAGAAGATCCGGAGAAACGAGGAGGGTGCATCTTAGTCACCGTCTGAAGCCATTTACTAGCTTCCTCTTCAGTGTCGGGTGGATTCTCAAGGCGTCCACCCCGAGCTATCCGAGTAAGCCGGGCTACTAATCACAAGTACGGCAGAGCCAGCGTCGGCATTATTACCCGACGGCACCGAGTGAGAGGCCGAGTCTGCAGAGGATCGAGAAAGTGAGCCATTTTCTTTATCTGCACCCCGACCACGGCCTCGGCCGCGCCTAGCCGGTCTACCACGACCTCTCAACATATCAAGAAAATACGAAAAGAACAAGATCGAAAGAATCACAATTCACAAGGTTGGTAACACAAGTCACAATTCGAACTACGCAAGAAAACGAATTACGTAAATATAAGAGTTCGAGGAGACTTACACCACGGTCGCACGAAAAGACGGTAGCGTGATGATATTAGGCTCAACGACCGACTCTAACGACATAACCGATGCACTCCAAAATTCACCGACAGCCTAGGTATTCAAAACCTAAGCTCCGATACCATAAATGTAACACCCCAACTCACAAAGGGGACATTACACGCCGTAGAAACCTCGTGAGGTCTACCAAAGCTAACACAAGACACATAACCACAATGACAAACCCCAAAAGATGCACTCAAAAGTAAACAGGCCGTGGCCTCGGCCAAAACATTTCAACGGAGTACATGAAACATAATGTAAATATCAATTCATTGCCCACGCAGGGGACTTAAACCAAATTCGGAAGTAAGCAGTTTAACTCCAATACTCAACAAATGCAATGACAAAACATAAAAAGAACAATACAGACTCGAGCCACTATCATCAAGCCATCCCATCCTTCGCGTGCGTGCCCGTGCCTGCTCCTCAGCTCTTCCGGTACCTGAAATGCATAAGACGCATTTCCCCCATTTAAGGGGTTAGCATTCGAATAGCTAGTGCAAGTACACAATTACACAACATTATATACAAAATACAGTTTACACAAACATCCCAAACATAAGTCATTTGCCACATATATATTCCGGAATACTACATTGGCAATCTCATCAATTTCCAATCATCACCATATCACAAAATCACAATGGTATCCCGTGGCCGCATTCTTAGTATCGACCCCGGACATCCCGTCGAACACTCCGGGTGGGATACCACTTCCTGGCCGTACCCCTTAGTATCGACCCCGGACATCCCGCGGACACTCCGGTGGAAGTTCAATCACACACGCACACAAGTTCCCTTCCGCGCCGTACCCCTTAGTATCGACCCCGCACATCCCGTCGGACACTCCGGTGGAAGGAACACATCTCACGCACCCAAAAATCACCATTCATCATTCATTTCGAAAATCACAATATACATAACGAAATGTAATGCATGTACTTGCCTTGAATTATTGACGACGCAACGAACGGAAAGGAAAATCACCGATGAACGCTAGGAACCAATGAAACCGAACCTAACGATTCGAAGAATACAATCACAACCATTTCTAAATGAATACGGAATTGGAAGACACCCAAAACCCGCCTACGATTCATGTATATTCGTATATAAACAACAACGAGGGCGGACCACAACCAACCCTCTCGATTCCGTAAAAATCACGAAATATACCATGAATCCGCGGAAAACTAAGAACACTAACAAGAATAATCATATTCATCAAGAATTCATCAACAAAACGGAAAGAATCGGACAAAACCCCAAAACCCCCAATTATCCAAAAGGTAGGGTTAAAGGAATTCTTACCTCTTGATGAATCAAGCATTCAAATCCAAAAACCACGGGTTAGATCCGCAATCCGAGCCACCCGATCGAAAAGGAATGAAGAAATCTACACAAGTAAGTGATAGATGGAGGAACTCTCCCTCTCAAGTCTCTCTCTCTCGCGCACGGTTGAAGAAGGGGAGGAAATGAGTGAATTACGCTGAAAACAACACATTTATAGTGTAACACAGGAACCTATCGGCCGCCTATCGGCCGACAGCCCAACCGATAGCCATACTAATGCCGACAAGAGAGTCTATCGACCCCCTATCGGCCGAAAGGCTCTGGAAGTTCGAATGTGAAGAAATTTACCTATCGGCCGCCTATCGGCCGATAGGCCCAACCGATACCCATACAGATTGCCGGCGCAGAGAGTCTATCGACCCCCCTATCGGCCGAAAGGCTCCTGGAAGTGCTCGGCCAAAACTGAAACGACCATAACTCTCTCGTCCGGACTCCGATTGACTCACCGTTTGAACCATTGGAAAGCTAACTCGATGCTCTATAATATTGCAAAGATTTAATATTTTTGGAGTCACCGAAAATTAATGGTGATCTAACAAAGTCGAACTCATCTGAGGAAAGTTGAAACAACGAACAATAACGAGATTATAGTTCAACAGTTGACAGGAAGGACATACTGAAAGATACACGGGGGTCACTATGACCGAGAAATATACCAAAAAATGAAAATACAAGGGAAAGAAAAATACCGGATATTACAGCTAGCAATAACTGAATTTTCAGAATGTGCTAGTATTTGGCGGGATCAACATGTCACGGATAGACGTAGGAGTGCGGATAACCCGGTGAGAGGATGGGGAGAATTAAAAATTGTAATGAGGAAACGATTTGTGCCCAACTACTACAACAATGAATTATCTTCTCATTTGCAATCTTTGAAACAAGGCACGGGAAGTGTGGAAGAGATGCTCATAATTCGAGCAAACGTGACGGAGACCAGAGAAGCTACCATGGAAAGATTTTTGCATGGTATGAGATATGATCTTGCAAAGGAAGTTGACAGACAACACTATGTCGAGTTCGAAGACATGGTGTGCGGGGCCGTAAAAATTGAGAAAAACTCACGGAGGGAAAATCTTGGCACCACTTGTACGGGGCCCATTACACCTTTGAAGGCTCTGATGGAAAGCCCTTTTAAAAGTAAATCGGCTTTCAATCGTATCAAACAAAATATTTCGAAGGGTAAATTTGAAGTTGGAGGGAGCATCAGTAAAAGAAGACCAGAAGTACGACATACTCCGTTAGGAACTACTGTGACCCAAAATCGAGACATCCAATGCTATTGATGTCAAGGTTTTGGCCATATCACTACGGAATGCATCAACAAGCGAACAATGATCATAAAGGACGGGGAGGTTGAGACCGAGGATGAAAAAGATGAGGAGGAGGAATATGATACCAATGTTGTCGAGAGCGCACCCACTCTTGTAATACGGAGAATAATGAACGCCCAAGCCAAGGAGGAAGACGAGGTAGAACAGCGTGAAAATATATTTCACACGAGAGTTTTTACTAAAAACAAAAATTGTAGTGTGATAGTCGATAATGGAAGCTGTGCAAATGTGGCTAGCGCAATGTTGGTCGAAGAGTTGGAAATACCAACACGAGAACATCCCAAACCATACCGACTACATTGGTTAAATGATTGTGGGGAGGTGAAGGTAACTCGACGGGCCCTCCTGTTAATAACCCTTGGGAGATACCAAGACGAGATTTTGTGTGATGTTGTTCCTATGCACGCGTGCCACATACTTCTGGGAAGGCCTTGGCACTACTATTTGAACGTTTCTCTAAATGGGAGAACGAATAGGTACACATTCGAAAAAGAGGGAAAGAAAATCACCCTAGCATCAATGCTACCCTCACAAGTCCTGGAGGACCAAAAATGACTTGAGAGAGAAGTCGAAAATAAAAGGAATGGAGTCGAGAAAAAAGAAAAAATAAGAAATAGTGAAAAAAATAAAAAAAAAAGTGTGAAAAGAAAAAGGAAAAGGAAGAAGGCCAGAAACTAAAAAATATATTGTTTATTGGGGCGAAGGAGTTGAAAATGAAGTTAAAAGAATTCTCCTATGTTTTTAATACTAAATCAGAAATGTTGTCCTACAATTAGTTCCGCGGACCGGGAATTTCCAATTCAATCTTTATTGCAGGAATTTTTAGATATTTTTCCTGACAAGCTACCTGAAGGGCTACCACCACTGCGTGGGATTGAACACCAAATTGATTTCGTACCCAGTGCGGTTATTCCGAATCGACCAACTTATAGAAATAATCCGGATGTGACGAAAGAGATACATCGACAGGTAGAGGAACTCTTGGAAATAGGTTATATCAAGGAGAGTCTGAGCCCGTGTGCGGTCCCGGTTATTGTAGTACTAAATAAAGATAGTACGTGGAGAATGTGCACCGACTGCCAAGCAGTCAACAACATAACGTAAAGTATAGACACCCTATCCCTAGGTTGGACGACATGCTAGATGAATTGCACGGGGAAATTTTATTGAGCAAAATTGATCTTATGAAAGGATACCACCAAATCCGTATGAAAGAAGGTGATGAATGGAAAACTGCTTTTAAAACCAAATATGGATTATATGAATGGTTGGTTATGCCTTTCGGCCTAACGAACGCACCGAGCACTTTCATGCGCTTAGTGAATCATATCTTACGTGCGTTTATTGAGAGGTTTGTGGTTGTCTACATTGATGACATTCTAATTATAGTACAAATATGAGCAAACATGTTGAACATTTGAGACTAGTTTTACAAACTTTGCGTGAAGCACAACTTTATGCTAGTCTCAAGAAATGCTCTCTTTTCTTAGAAGAAGTCATTTTTCTTGGTTTTCTTGTCGGAGTTGACGGGGTTAAAGCCGATAATGAGAAAGTCAAAGCTATACGTGAATGGCCTACTCCTGCAAATGCAACCGATGTCCGGAGTTTTTATGGACTTGCCGGATTTTATCGATGTTTTGTAAAAGATTTCAGCACAATTATGGCTCCCCTAAATGTGCTTATTAAGAAAACTTAAATTTATTGGGGAAAAAACAAGAAAATGCTTTCCAAATGCTAAAAAAACGATTATGCACCGCAGCCGTTTTATCATTACCTGATTTTTCTAACACGTTTGAAATTGAGTATGATGCATCAGGAATAGGAATAGGAGCTGTGTTAATGCAGGGGAAAAGACCAATTGCCTATTTTAGCGAAAAAAACTTGGAGGAGCTTCATTGAATTATGCCACATACGACAAGGAGTTATATGCTTTGGTGAGAGCACTTCAGACCTGGCAACATTACCTGTGGCCCCAAGAATTTGTGATCCACACTGATCATGAGTCCCTACAACATATAAAGGGCCAAGGTAAGTTAAGAAAACGACATGCCAAATGGTTGGAAGAAATTGAATCGTTTCCTTACGTCATCAAGTATAAAAAATGTAACGAAAATGTCGTCGCCGATGCTCTATCCTGACGGTATGCTTTGATTAACACACTTTCTTGTAAACTTTTGGGATTTGAGCTAATAAAAGGGTTGTATGAAAATGACAAAGATTTTAGCGTAATCTACGTTGCAAGTAAAGAAAAGGGGATCGATAAGTTTTACCAAGATGACGGGTATTTATTTAGAGACAATAAGCTTTGTATACCTTCTTGCCCGATAAGAGAATTATTGGTTAGGGAAGCGCACAGTGGTGGCCTAATGGGTCATTTTGGAGTTACTAAAATATGTGATATTTTACAAGAGCATTATTTCTGGCCAAAAATGTGCCACGACATTCATAAAATCATTAACTCTTGTACTACTTGTCGCAGGTCAAAATCACGAGTCATGCCTCACGGATTTTACATGCCACTTCCGGTCCCTACCGATCCATGGATAGATATTTTGATGGATTTTGTCTTAGGACTACCACGATCAAAGTCCGGACACGATTCTATTTTTGTTGTTGTTGACATATTTAGTAATATGGCACACTTTATATCTTGTCACAAAACCGACGATGCTGTCAACATTGCTAATCTCTTCTTTAGAGAAATTGTTCGTTTATAGGGAATGCCAAAAACGATTATATCCGACCGTGATACCAAATTCTTATATTCAACGACGTGTCATCCCCAAACTGATGGCCAAACAAAAGTCGTGAATCGGACACTCGGACAATTGTTACGAACAGTAATCAATAAGAATTTGAAAATTTGGGAAGCATCTTTATCTTTTATTGAGTTCGCGTACAATAGGACTGTACACTCCACCACTACACATTCATCTTTTGAAATAGTGTACGGTTTTAATCCTTAAACTCATTTGGATTTAAATGCTTTAACAACAGGTGAACAAAATAGTTTGGATGGAAAAAAGAGGGCGGATTCAATAAAAAACTTCACCAGAAAGTTCACGAAACAAATCCAAAAACGAAATGAACATAACGCACGACTTAAAAATCGAGGAACTAAGGAACTCATTTTTGAGCCCGGAGATTGGGTTTGGATTCACTTGAGGAAAGAAAGATTTCCGGAACACCGTAGATCAAAGCTCATGCCACGTAGAGATGGACCGCTTCTGTAATACCCCGATATATTCAGAACAATTACAGCGCCGTAAATCCTTTATATAAGAATTTACAAGACTAATTTGAGAAATATGGAAAATAATAATAATACCAGAGTACCATTAAGGTTAGAATTTCAAACCAGTTCAACAATTTAAATGAGTCCATTATTACAAGCATTCCAAACCCAACAAAATACGCGTACTCGAGTACTGAAAAATAATTGGAAAACAAGACAACACCAATTTACATCACTGGGCCACTTCATCGTCATGTCGGTACTGTGGTTGCTTCCCCGCTCCTCGGCTACCTGAACATCAAAACAAATGTCCACCCCCGAAGGGGTTAGCAAAACGATGCTATTACAAGTATCATAATACATAAATCGGATTTGCAACAACAATGCATCATAAATTACATAAAACGGACTTCCGCCACCGGAATCCAACGATGCGAATCCACGTGATTCCATAAACATAACAAAGGGTAATCCAATGATCCAGTGCCCTCAGTATAGATCCAATCCTAAGAACTTAGATAATCGATCTTGTTCTCAATTGCCCTCAGTAAGTATCCGATTCCTTAATTCTCAATTGATGGTATCCTGATCTCAAGTCGATCTTCGAGAATACCCTTGCCCCATGCAGTTGGTCAAACAAGTCGTCGATCCGAGGTATTGGATACTTGTTCTTGATCATCACCTTGTTTAGCTCCCGGTAGTCGATGCACAATCGGAGGGATCCATCTTTCTTCCGGACAAAGAGAATGGGTGCTCCCCAAGGAGAAACGCTAGGTTGAATGTAACCTTTCTGCAGTAATTCCTCAAGCTGCTTCTTTAATTCGTACATCCCGGTTGGCGCCATACGGTATGGTGCTCTAGAAATAGGTGCGGCTCCAGGCTCTAATTCGATATTGAACTCTACTTCACTCCGCGGAGGTAACCCAGGTAGTTCATCAAGGAATACGTCTGAGAATTCGTTTACCACTGGCATAGATGCAAGCTCTACTTCTTCTTATTTCTTCATGGCATAACACCACAATCCGCAACAACCTTGCTTCAGTAATTTCACTGCTTTCATGGCTTTGATCAATTTTCCCGATCTTACCGGTCTCCATCCTTTGAATAAATGTTTAGATCCGTCATCAGCAATGGTAGAAACAACTCTCCTTCGGTAATTCAAAATAGCCCCATAACAGTTGAGCCAATCGTCTCCGAGAATTAGATCGTCACCATGGATGTCGACCATAATAAGATTTGATGACCAATCTCTCCCTCCTATAGACACTGGAAAATCTCTAGTTTCTAGGGTTCCCAAAATTCTATCTCCGATCGGTAATCCCACAACATAAGGCTCACAATCATATAAACACGAGATTTTCAAACGATTAACACCGTTTAGTGATATGAAAGAATGTGTAGCTCCTGAATCGAATAAGACACTAACCGGTTGCAAAAGGATCTGAATCGTACCTGATGCAACAGTAGTGTTCTGATCGTCTGACCTCCTCATCTCGTAAAGGCACGGAGGAATGGACCCAGCACTGGACGCCTCTCTTTTCCCAACATTCTGCTGCTGGAAACCACTTTGCTGTGTCTGATTCACACTTGTCTCTTTCGAAACCGGTGCAGGAGTGCGAGTACCAATAGATCTAGTCACATTTCCGCAAAAAGTTGCACGATGGCCTTCCAGTCCACACTCGAAACAGGTCACAGAAGGTGCGTAGCAATCACGCTGAACATGCCATGTTTTACCACAGTTATAACATTTCTTCGCTGCATCTGAAACCGTTGATGCTGTTCGGAACTTCCTTCCGCCTAGGGAAGGATGAGGAGGTTTCCTAGATGAATGAAATGAAGACTGGCCCTTGCAGGGCCCACCACTCTTGTTCTCCGTAAGGTTGCCAGACACTTTCTGCTTCTTTGATTCCGTCGATATCTCCACCGCTGCCTCTTTCATGTCGTAGGCCAGCGCTTTGTCCTGATACTGTCGCAAGGTAGTACATTCAAATCCGGACATATATTGCTGAATCTCGGGTTTCATCCGCATGTTGAAATGGAAAATCTTCTCCGCCTCCGTCCTGACCAAGTGTCACACACAAGTCAGCTGGTGATTAAAAGTCTTGATTATGTCTGTCGCAGATGCCTCCGAACTCTGTGGGGAGAAAAACTCTCGGACTCTAGCCTCTCTAACTGGACGAGGACAATACTATGCTTCCATCATTAATCTCAATTCCGTCCAGTCAGCATTATGATCCTCAAGTCGAACAACCTCCCACCAGTCGAAAGCCTCCCCAGTCAGAAAATACTGGGCGACCGGAAATTTTCGGTCATCGGGACAGTTGATCCCCGCAAATATCTTTTCCAACTCCTTCAGACAGTGATCCCAAGTAGTCATCTCAATAGAACCGTCAAATTTTGGTGGGTGAAATTTGACCACCTCCGTAAGCCACTTGTCTCCCCGATTATCCTCGTTGCACTGCTGGCCCATCGATGTCTGCATGCGGTCAACCACCTGAGCGAATTGGGTCATCTGAGCAATCACCTGTTGGAGCACCCCCGGCATATTAGGATTTGTGTTATCATTCGCTGATCCCTGTTGTCCTTCAGAATGAGAATCGGTTCGACTAGCCGATAATTCTGGAGTAGACACTGAGTCCTCCTGTCTCGCATTTCCACGTCTGCGTCCGCGTCCATGACCTTCCCTCAAAATACTGTAAATACAAATACTCAATATCCAGGGCAAACTTTTCTAAAATAAAGTCCGTCAATATTCACAAAACGAAAATTAAATAAAATGGTAGTATAAGAGATTAGGAGACTTACAACCACGGTCCACATGACGACGCTGGCTGAGCAGTGATGTTACAAACGACCCATAAATCAAATAACGTAAACAGACCCAACTAAACCCGACTGCCAAGATATCCATGAATCTTAGCTTCGATACCATATTCTGTAACACCCCGATATATTCGGAATAATTACAGCACCGTAAATCCTTTATATAAGAATTTACAAGGCTAATTTGAGAAATATGGAAAATAATAATAATACCAAAGTACCATTAAGGTTATATTTCAAATGAGTTCAACAATTTAAATGAGTCCATTATTACAATCATTCCAAACCCAACAAAATACGCGTACTCGAGTACTGAAAAATAACTGGAAAACAAGACAACATCAATTTACATCACTGGGCCACTTCATCATCATGTCGGTACTGTGATTGCTTCCCCGCTCCTCGGCTATATGAACATCAAAACAAATGTCCACCCCCGAAGGGGTTAGCAAAACGATGCTAGTACAAGTATCATTATACTTAAATTGGATTTGCAACAACAGTGCATCATAAATTACATAAAACGGACTTCCGCCACCGGAATCCAATGATGCGAATCCACATGATTCCATCAATATAACAAAGGGTAATCCAACGATCCAGCGCCCTCAGTATAGATCCCCATGATGATTCCGTCGGACCAACGCATGGTGGAAAACCCGTCCAACGATCCAGCGCCCTCAGCATAGATCCCCATGATGATCCCGTCGGACCAACGCATAGTGGACATCCGATCCAGCGCCCTCAGCATAGATCACGTTATGTCACAGGATCAACACAACATACACAAACACAACTATGAATACACATAGGCAAAATCGATATGTCCATCAACATGAACATAAAATCAATCAATAACGATATTATGACAATTCAACTGGAATGACCTCATGTTCAACAACATGAATAACAATATGTATAATCAAAATCCTCAATAGTAAACCAATATTCAAAAATACAATACTTGTCTTAGAAATAGCGACAAGGATTGCTACTACGAAAAAAATCTTCAACCAGCTCGAAGAACTCTCACTCGATCAATCCACCAAAATCCAAACCTTCATCGAACAATCATACCGATATAACTAACAGTTATGGATAATCGTTCAAAACATCATTTGAACATCAAAAGGGCGTGTTATTCCCAATCATACAATCTTACTTATCTGCCCTATACCATTTCGGTTTGAATCAACATTAGGATACTAACCGGACAAAAGCTCATAGTATTCCATCTAAGATCAAATGCATCCTACGGTCGGATTCTTCAATATACCACAAGATAATTCTCCTTACAAGGATTCTAATCATACTCTTCATTAATCCAAAGCAACAAGATATCGGAAATACCCCGTAGAACGCCATAAGAACTTATTTACTAGGTTCACTTGATTATGATCTCCTTATAGGAATTAACTTTCCGCTCAAACCATTAATCTCTCCAACGAAATGCTCGATCATACCAATCCTAAGAACTTAGATAATCTCCGAAAACTTGTTATAATTAGGTTCATGATCTGAGGATGTTATAATCAAGAATATAATCACTATAAGGTTTGTTCAACATGTTCAAAAACCAAAAGGAACCGAAGTATCACCGAATTTAATCTTCTAAAACCCTGATGTAAGACTCCTCAGGAATATAACTGATTAGGTGAACTTAAAACAGGTCCAAAACATCACTAAGAACATGTTATACCAGTTGGTGAAGGATCACATACCTCAATATAGTGACGAACAACGAAGAACTTGAAGAAACTCAACACCGTAGGCTTGAACACCAATCCACAAGGGTCTATGATCTTCAAAATCGAGCTAGGATGATGATATGATGGATAAAGGGTGAGGGATAATCTTCAGAACACGAAAATCGGCCAAGGTGAGTGTGAGAAATGAAATGGGGTTGAGGTCTATAAATAGAATTCTAAAACATTACGTATATTACCGAATGTCCATTACGTACGTAACAGTATTAGCGTACGCTATACTCGAACATTAGCGTACGTTAACGTCTGTACAGAGCTTACTGACCTATTTCTGGCATTGGCTTACGTACGTTATCGTACAGGTCTTACGACGTAATATCTAGGACCTTAGCGTACGTTTAAAAATCCCCCTTAGTACGTTAAGTCCGTTGACTTGCTTAGCTGGAAAGCCGTCCAGGTTCACGCGAGCATCACACGAATCTTCCCTGGCCTCCACCCGCCGACCCTTGTCGGATCTCGAGTTGACTAAGCTTATGTACGTTAAGCTCAACAGCTAATGTACGTAATATTGCATTCTTAGCGTACGCTAAGATCAACATCTAGCGCACGTTACCACGTGCAGAAATTATGCATGCATGGAAAAATACAAAGATGTAGGGATACGTCACAAAGTCGAATCTTACAAGATTTGAGTCCTTTTGATTTTTTAGGTTCGAGGGAGAATCCTTCCGAAGAATGGGGAGATGATGTGAACCAGTCCGACATCATATCACGTAACGAACTACATGTCCCGAAGGACCAATAACGAGGTCAAAGGTGAAGAGACTTAAAGCCGCGTTGAACTTATTGATTGTCGAGAAAACTAAATTCATAACGAGCATATCCGAAGGCGAAAATTTGAAGTTGTATTGCGTAATCAATTTTACCGAACAATAATTTAAACTTTGTCTTGTATAATAAATGGAGTCATCGAGCATTGGTGTGTGTCAATGTCGATAGTTCGAAATGTTGTTATGTTGTATTTTAATTTTTATATCGAATCATGTAATATACGTATTTGGAGTTGTAATAATACCTAATATAATGACTAAAAAGTATCGAGTCGGAAGAGGACTCAGATGAGCAAAGAAGACTGAAATTTCCGAGCGTGAGAAAAATTTGGGCCTCTTTCGTATTTTGGTCATAACTCACTCGTACGGAGTCAGATTGAGGAGATTAAAGTGGACACGTGAAGCAAATACAAAGTCCTACAAGTTGGTGTCAAGATTCAGTAGATTTTCTGGAAGACACGATCATACAAGCTCCTTGAAATCCGCGGCCAGAATTTCTCTCTTTTGAAAATATTTTGATTCCTTTTGTTTTTCTTCATTTTTGACTTGGCATTTGTGGTACCTTATCTCATGTATTGTGTCTCCATGTAAGAGAGTGTTAAGTGCAGAATTTTGGCTATAAATAGCCTTGAATTCTTTTGTAATAGGGGACCTGAATTAATGATAAGAAACAGATTACCATTTGTGTATATTTTGTGTGTTTTGTTTGTTGAGGATTCCATACATACATACCTTTGTATTTCAACTAACTTATCGAAGTGATCCCGACTTCGTGGCGTTGTTGAATACACGTATTTGAGTGTTTTGATTTATTTACCAAAAATCTATTACCGATTTTTGTGGCGTTGTTGAAACCTCACACCTTTCGGTTTGCTTCGAACAAGTTTCGTAGAGGGTCGAAAGTTTGCCAACACATCCTTATTGGATTGAACCTAATATCGAATTGCGATATGGATTACCATGGCATGTCATGTAGGGGTCGTATCATAAACTTTGCAATTTCCCTTCTAGTGTCCAGGTTTATTGCAATGATGGCAATTTCCATCTTTGAGAGCTTTTGCCTTGTAAATCGGCTTAGTTAGGTCTTTAGCTTCGACAACTTTTGCTTTCCTTTACCCTTGCCTTTGTTCCTGAAGAACTTCCCTATGCTGACCATCAGTACGTGCCTTGGTTTCTTCTTAAAATTTTGCTCAGCAGTTTTAAGCATCCCGCGCAGCTCAACAATGGACTTCTCCATCTCATTCATATTATATTTCATAATGAACTGCCTGAAACGATCGGGTAATGAGTTTAGGATCACATCTGTAGAGTGCTCCTTAGAAAGTGGAAAACCTGTAACACCCCCAGAGCCATCCAAGAATATTACAGCGCCGTGGGCCCCGAGATGGAACCCACAAGGCTGAAGGAAATTTTCGCAAACCTTTACAAATGCTCAAGAAGCTAACGACGGTATTATCTATTTAAAACATCCGAAGACTTATAAAATCCGTTTATCAAAACCGTCGTAAAATCTCATTTGAAACCACAAGGCCCGAAATGCCAAAACTCAACAGTTTAAAAACATACATTAAGTTATCGCTTACACGTATCGACAGAATAGATTTAGAAAATGATTGCCAAAGTGTAATACCCGTCATTTTTATAATGCAATATTATTAATTATAATAATATTATAATGCATTTCATGTTATTTAATTCCATTTAGGGAATCATGAACATTTATTTCGACATATCACAAGTCCTAGCCCGAATCATTTTTGTCAGTTATATTATAGTAGTCATTTACTGGTGATAATATTAATAATGCATTTATTTCATTTAATCTCATTTCATCACCGAGTGAGTAATTGTTGTATAATTACTTTCACCGCACGTACAAATCAACTTCATGTAATATCATTTAATAAGATCAGATATTTTCATGATATATCTTATGTTCTAAACCCGAGTCAATTTCTCAAGTTAATTTCAGAACATTTAATATTAGTCATTTTTTTTTTGTTAATATGATAATTAAAGGTATTATTATTATTATTATTAATTATAATAATATTTAGGTATTAATATTTTTACCAAGATTTCTATAACATCATTTATATTACTATCGATATTACTATTAGTATCGATGTTATTAATACTACTGTTATTATTAATTTTATCATTATTGTTATTATTATTATTATTATTATTATTATTAGTATTATTATCAATGGCCCAAACACATGCTGACCTGCATAATATTAAAGCCCAAAATTATACCTTAACCCTAATTCGATACATAAGATAAATACACCGTATCTCAGATAATAAAAAAATATACGTAATACAACTTTCTTGTTCACTGTCCCTAACCCTAACTTTCCTAGCCGCTGCTCAAAGATCCAAAGATAAAAAACAGAAAATACAATACAAGTCGAACAACAAGGTTCATCGTGTTTCTTATTCAAGAGTTCTTCCGGAGTCCAATCTTGAATCGGGAGTTCAACCCCTTCTAACATCGACTTTTCTTTGAAAAGGTAAAATCGTAAAAAAACTCACTTCTCCATATTTTGTGTTTTATCATCCTTTTTGTCGGTTCAATTCATCTCGCAAACCACACCAATTTTACATCAAATATACACTACCCAATTAACAATCAAAACCCAATAATTTATCCGAACAAAAAAGTAAATTCAAAGCTTAATGAGAGCAAGCAGAATCCAGAATTTCACAAATCCGAAAATCAATTTCGAACCAAACTTCAAACCTGCATTCCATAATCAACAACACCAAAATCGAACATTACCGTTTCAAATCCGATAACCCATTTCCCCAAACCAGAATTCATCAAGTTTGACATACCTTTTCAACCCACAAATATAACCCATTTTTCTACGACCCAAATCCACCAAATTCGTAAATTCAATCAAAAACTCCAGATAATCAAACCCTTACCTGCTCCTTCAGCCATCGTCGCCGAACTCGCGGACATAGCCGCATCAGAACTGATTTTCCATGTCGAACCGGAACCTCCCATGTCCGAACCTCCGGAAGGACTGAGCTGTAACCGCCGCAGCCGGCTGGCGCCGCCGCTTATGCGTCAGACATGCGGGCCTTGTGATTGGTGTGCGTGTGTTCTATTCGATGTGTGTGTGTGTGTTTCGCATAGCCGCGCCGAGAAGAAAAATTTATTGAGAGAGCTAGAACCGATCGGAGGTAAGAAGAAGGAAGTCCAAATGACTTTTCTTTAGAGAGAGAGAATTTTGAGAGAGAGGAACGGAAGAAGAAGTGAGTTTTGTTTTGTCGGTGACCCGTGAGAAAATAAGGGTTTTATATCCAGCCTTTTTTAGGGTTGTGCAATTTTAACCCTGATTTCTAGACTCTTCGATTTAGTCCCCTCTTTCCAAAGCAGCCTTTCAATTCAAATTTCAAACAGCTTTAGATTAATTCAATTTTAACCCAAATACCTTCTCAATTCTTACAATCGACCCCAATCAACTTTAAAACTTAAATTCAATCTTAATTTTGACCGATACATTAAAATATTGACTTTCAATTAATATTAATAATTAATCAAATTATGCATAAACATTTTAATTTCCATTAATAATGTTAATTCTTCTGTTAATATTAATAAGCAATTAAAATTTATCTTCGCTATTATTTAGTGATGCGTATCTTTTCATTTATTATATAGCTAGTAAATTGTAAGTTTATAATTATTATTATTATCATATGTAGACTTTATCGAGGATTTACGGGCTTAGATCGTGAGTCGAGCACATTCATTTCATCGACATCATCATTTATTCAGTGGGAATTTTCACTATCACTTTAATTGCTTTGATTGACCGCATATGTGATATTCATTTCATGTTTATAAATTATGATACACGTTGTAAATCGTGCTCACCGTATTCGTGTAAGAGGTTATCATGTTGTGTGGGGACACTGCCAACCCAATATTCACATATGTGGTATTGCGTGTATGTTTCATGTTGTGTGGGGACACCGCTCAACTCCAGATTCACATACGTGCTTGATTCATGTATATGTGGTATTGCGTGTATGTTTCATGTTGTTGCGGGGCACTGCGCAACCTCAATATTCGTGTTATTCGTGCTCGATTCATGCTGTACGTAATATTGTGAGTATGCATTCATGTTGAGGAAAGATATGATATTGTTTATTCATGTTATGTTTTCCATGAGATTGTATATTACTGTGATCAGTGAGATTTCCACGAGCTGAAGGAAGCTCACCCCCACCTTTATTGATCCCGCAGGTTGAATCGAGCCGAATGGACGAATGAGCGAGCCGAGGGAGCATATGAAAAGAAATTATTAAATGTTGTTTTCTTTGTGTCAACTGTTTGAAACTTTTGGGGAAACTTTGACTAGAAATATTAAATTACGATTTATTTTCTTCCGCCGCAAATTTTTACCTCGCATTTATGATGTAATGTCACCTTATTTAAAAGTATTTAATTTTCACGACATTGTAGCGACTCGACTTTGTAGGCGAGAATTTTTATATTCTCAAGAAAATTATTTTTCTCAAAATTTATCTTTTATTTATTTTATTTTTCCCCATTATTTACCCTAGAAAGTCGGGGCGTTACATAGTGGTATCAGATCGGGTTTTACCTTTCTGTAGACTCGCTAAAATGTAAAAGTATCATATGCTCTCAGCTTCGCCACTTCGTCACTCCGTCTGAGGTACCAAATTTCAGTCATTATTCATGCACATGTCATTTCATTTTATTTACATAATTATTTATGCATGTACGAACTGTTAGAATGGCCAAACCTAGAATGACTCCACGTAAGAAGATCCCAGCTACTTTTGACTCGCGTCTTCTAGCGTGTAAGGACTGGTGGGACGACCCTAGTCTACCAGAAAATGCACCACACTACGTAATTAATAGACTGAGTAAGTGGCTAAAATCTGGGAAACAAGGTTCCGTCACTCGCCAGCTAGAGCACTTGATGGAGAATTATCCGAAGACTGGAGTTGCTGCATCTCCCGGCTTTGGAAAGAGGCCATCAAGAGATCGCTTGAAGAACGAGAGGCTGCTGATGATTTCCAATTTGTCGCTGGACGCCTATTGGATTTATATGCTCAAGAGGAGTTTCCAGCTGCAAATTGGGATGCCGACTCTACGGATGAGGAAGACTCGGAGGAGCATCCCGAAGAAGATCCAGAAGAAGATCTAGAGGAAGTTCCCGATGAGAGCTCAAAGGTGGATCTCACCGAAAGTATGAAGGATGTTTTGATGGCAGATATCGAGTATGAAGGTGAAGTCACTTCATGGATTGAGCCGCGACCCCTTATTCCTGTTATATAGATTATTAGCAGTGACGATGGGGAGTAGTGCATGTAGACTCTATAGTTGAATGCTCCAAAAGGAGAGTAACTTTATGTCCGTCTGTTGATGTCAAGACCGTATTCGAGGGAGTTAGACACAGCAGTACACCGAAGGTGATTTCTGCCATGAAAGCTGTGAAAATGTTGAAGAAGCGAAGTTGCCAAGGATTCTTGGTGAACGTGATGGGGAAAACAACTTCGGAGAAGACGGTAGCTGATGTACCTATCGTCAAAGAGTATCCAGATGTCTTTCCCGAAGACTTGCCCGGAGTTCCACCGAATCGTCAAGTTTAGTTCTCGATTGATCTAGTGCCAGGAGCGGCACCAATATCGAAGGCTCCCTATAGGATGGCGCCTAAGGAGTTACAAGAGTTGAAGGTACAACTCCAGGAACTGCTCGACTCTGGATTCATCCGACCGAGTGTTTCGCCATGGGGTGCGCCAGTGCTCTTCGTGAAGAAAAAGGACGGAAGTTTGAGGATGTGCATTGACTATCGTGAACTTAATCGACTCACGATAAAGAATAAATATCCACTTCCTAGAATAGAGGACCTATTCGATCAACTTGGAGGGTCGGGAGTATTTTCGAAGATAGATTTGAGATCCGGATATCACCAGCTGAGGATTAAGGGTGATGATATCCCGAAGACCGCATTTCGAACTCGTTATGGACACTATGAATTTATAGTGATGCCATTTGGTTTGACTAATGCGCCAGCGGTATTCATGGACCTCATGAACCGTGTATTTCAACCTTATTTGGATAAGTTTGTCATTGTGTTCATATATGACATACTTGTATATTCAAAGAGCAAGGTTGAACATGAGCAGCATTTTAGAACGGTTATTGGGAATACTGCGCAAGGAGAAGTTATATGCGAAATTCAACAAGTGCGAATTTTGGCTTAACCGAGTTGCATTTTTGGTTCATGTGGTCACTTCTAAAGGAATCGAGGTTGACCCGATTAAAGTTGAGGCAGTCAATGATTGGAAAGTACCAAGTAATGCGAATGAAGTTCGAAGCTTCTTGGGATTAGCCGGTTATTATCGGAGATTTATCGAGGGATTTTCGAAGATTACTGCACCTATGACTAGATTGACTCGAAAGGGAGAAACTTTCTTATGGAATGAGAAATGCGAAAGGAGTTTCCAAGAACTTAAGCAAAGATTAACATTGCACAGTTGTTGACGATTCCCGATCCGACGAAAGAATTTGTCATCTACAAGTGATGCATCCAAACAAGGTTTGGGATGTGTATTAATGCAAGAGGGCAAAATAGTTGCCTATGCTTCGAGACAGTTGAAACCGCACGAGCCGAACTACCCTACTCATGATTTGGAATTAGCAATGTAGTTCATGCCCAAGATTTGGAGACATTACCTTTACTGAGGTAAGTGTGAAATTTATACAGACCACAAAAGTTTGAAATATATTTTCACACAGAAGGAATTGAATATGAGGCAGCACAGATGGCTTGAGTTGGTCAAAGACTACGATTGTACAATTCATTACCACCCCGGTAAGGCAAATGTAGTTGCTGATGCACTAAGCCGTAAGGCAAGAGGAGATCTAACTTGTTTGTTGACCAAGGAGGAACACTTGGTCAAGGAATTTGCAAGGATGAACCTTGAGGTGGCTACACCATCGAGACCAGCTGAGTCATTATTGGCTAGTTTGGTGGTACGACCAACCTTGAGGGAACAAATCAAAGAAGGTCAAGGACAGGACGACTTCTTGGTCAAGATGAAAGAACGTACTCTTTCAGGTGAGGATAAAGGTTTTAGCGTGTCCGATGATGGCACAATGTATTATGAAGGGAGGATTTGTATGCCCAATGTTGTTAAGTTGAGAGAAGCTATATTGAAGGAGGCACATAGTACTCCGTATACAGCACACCCTGGGAGTACAAAGATATACCAAGATCTTAAGGGGACATTTTGGTGGGAAGGTTTGAAAAGAGATGTGGCAGACTTTGTCAGAAAGTGTATAGTTTGTCAACAAGTGAAGGCAGAACACGCCATTCGATTACTTAAATCACTTCATATTCCAGAATGGAAATGGGAACACATTACGATGGACTTTGTGGTAGGTTTGCCTCGAACGGAAAGAGGAAACCACGCTATTTGGGTTGTTGTCGACCGCCTCACAAAGTCAGCTCATTTTATCCCAGTTAAGATGAACTTTCGAATGGATCAGTATGCTCAACTTTATATCAGGGAGATTATTAAGTTGCATGGAGTGCCGCCTCTATAGTATCTGACAGGATACTCGTTTCACGTCGCGTTTTGGGAGAGTTTGCAAGAAGCCTTGAGAACGCAGTTGAATTTTAGTACGGCCTATCATACTCAGACTGATGGTCAGTCCGAGAGGACCATGCAGATCCTTGAGGATATGTTGCGAGCATGTGTGCTAGATATGGGAAATAATTGGGAACGACTGTTGCCTTTGGTAGAATTTGCTTACAACAACAGTTACCAGTCGACGATCGGTATGGCACCGTATGAAGCCATATATGGTAGGAAGTGTCGATCACCACTGTATTGGGATGAGGTAGGTGAAAGGAGGATTTTGGGTCCCGATATGATCGAACAGACAGTTGGCATGGTGGATAAGATTTGTGAGAGGATCAAGATAGCACAAGATCGTCAGAAGTCGTACGCCGACAAACGTAGGAAAGATCTCGAATTCTGTGTTGGCGACAAAGTATTCCTGAAGGTATCCCCTACCAAGGGAATTGTTCGTTTTGGTCCAAGGAGCAAGTTGAGACCGAGATATATTGGACCGTTCGTAATTCTCGAGCGGATCGAGAGTTAGCTTACCGCTGGCTTTACCCCTTAACTTTCGGCCGCACAACGCCTTCCACGTATCATTGTTAAGAAAGTATGTGCACGATCCCACCATGTCATCAACTATACCGCCGTGGAGTTGAACAAAGACCTTACCTATGAAGAACAACCAGAACTGATTCTCGATCGATCAGTCCGGCAATTGAGGAATAAAGAGAAGGTGTTTGTCAAGATCCAATGGCGTAACCACAGCAAGGATGAAGCCACTTGGGAGCGCGAAGAGGAACTTCAAGCTCGTTATCCGAGTTTCTTCAATCGAGGTATACCATTTATTTTCGAGGACGAAAATTTTTCTAAGAGGGGTAGGATGTAATACCCGTCATTTTTATAATGCAATATTATTAATTATAATAATATTATAATGCATTTCATGTTATTTAATTCCATTTAGGGAATCATGAACATTTATTTCGACATATCACAAGTCCTAGCCCGAATCATTTTTGTCAGTTATATTATAGTAGTCATTTACTGGTGATAATATTAATAATGCATTTATTTCATTTAATCTCATTTCATCACCGAGTGAGTAATTGTTGTATAATTACTTTCACCGCACGTACAAATCAACTTCATGTAATATCATTTAATAAGATCAGATATTTTCATGATATATCTTATGTTCTAAACCCGAGTCAATTTCTCAAGTTAATTTGAACATTTAATATTAGTCATTTTTTTGTTAATATGATAATTAAAGGTATTATTATTATTAATAATAATAATAATATTTAGGGTATTAATATTTTTACCAGTATCATTTCTATAACATCATTTATATTACTATCGATATTACTATTAGTATCGATGTTATTAATACTACTGTTATTATTAATTTTATCATTATTGTTATTATTATTATTATTATTATTATTATTAGTATTATTATCAATGGCCCAAACACATGCTGACCCAGAATAATATTAAAGCCCAAAATTATACCTTAACCCTAATTCGATACAGTATAAATACCGTATCTGATCACAATAAAAAAATATACAGAATACAACTTTCTTGTTCACTGTCCCCAACCCTAACTTTCCTAGCCGCTGCTCAAAGATCCAAAGATAAAAAAACAGAGAAAAATACAATACAAGTCGTAAGCAAGGTTCATCGTGTTTCTTATTCGAAGAGTTCTTCCGAGAGTCCAATCTTGAATGCGGGAGTTCAACCCCTTCGAACATCGACTTTTCTTTGAAAAGGTAAAATCGTAAAAAAACTCACTTCTCCATATTTTGTGTTTTATCATCCTTTTTGTCGGTTAATTCATCGCAAACCACACCAATTTTACATCAAATATACACTACCCAATTAACAATCAAAACCCAATAATTTATCGAACAAAAAAGTAAATTCAAAGCTTAATGAGAGCGGCAGAATCCAGAAATTTCACAAATCCGAAAATCAATTTCGAACCAAACTTCAAACCCGATTCCATAATCAACAACACCAAAATCGAACATCACCGTTTCAAATCCGATAACCAGCCTCCCCAAACCAGAATTCATCAAGTTTGACATACCTTTTCAACCCACAAATAGAACCCATTTTTCTAGACCCAAATCCACCAAATTAAATCAATCGAAAAACTCCAGATAATCAAACCCTTACCTGCTCCTTCAGCCATCGTCGCCGAACTCGCGGACATAGCCGCATCAGAACTGATTTTCCATGTCGAACCGAACCTCCCATGTCCGAACCTCCGGGAAGGACCGAGCGAACCGCCGGCGCAGCCGCTGCCGCTTAAATGCGCCGCGGGCCTTGTGATTGGTGTGCGTGTGTTCTATTCGATGTGTGTGTGTGTGTTTCGCATAGCCGCGGCCGAGAAGAAAATTTTATTGAGAGAGCTAGAACCGATCGGAGGTAAGAAGAAGGAAGTCCAATCGACTTTTCTTTAGAGAGAGAGAATTTTGGAGAGAGGAACTGGGAAGAAGAAGTGAGTTTTGTTTTGTCGGTGACCGTGAGAAAATAAGGGTTTTATATCCAAATTTTTTTAGGGTTGTGCAATTTTAACCCCAGATTTCTAGACTCTTCGATTTAGTCCCCTCTTTTTCCAAAGCAGCCTTTCAATTCATCCCCAAACAGTTTAGATTAATTCAATTTTAACCTACTACTTCTCAATTCTTACAATCGACCCCAATCTAACTTTAAAACTTAAATTCAATCTTAATTTTGACCGATACATTAAAATATTGACTTTCAATTAATATTAATAATTAATCTGAAATTATGCATAAACATTTTAATTTCAGTCATTAATAATGTTAATTCTTCGGTTAATATTAATAAGCAATTAAAATTTATCTTCAGTTATTATTTAGTGATGCGTATCTTTTCATTTATTATATAGCTAGTAAATTGTAAGTTTATAATTATTATTATTATCATATGTAGACTTTATCGAGGATTTACGGGCTTAGGACTGTGAGTCGAGCACATTCATTTCAGTCTGACATCATCATTTATTCAGGTGGGAATTTTCACTATCACTTTAATTGCTTTGATTGGACTGCATATGTGATATTCATTTCATGTTTATAAATTATGATACACGTTGTAAATCAGGCTCACCTGTATTCGTGTAAGAGGTTATCATGTTGTGTGGGGACACCTGCTCAACCCAATATTCACATATGTGGTATTGCGTGTATGTTTCATGTTGTGTGGGGACACCTGCTCAACCCAGTATTCACATACGTGCTTGATTCATGTATATGTGGTATTGCGTGTATGTTTCATGTTGTTGCGGGGGCACCTGCGCAACCTCAATATTCGTGTTATGCGTGCTCGATTCATGCTGTACGTAATATTGTGAGTATGCATTCATGTTGAGGAAAGATATGATATTGTTTATTCATGTTATGTTTTCCATGAGATTGTATATTACTGTGATCAGTGAGATTTCCACGAGCTGAAGGAAGCTCACCCCCACCTTTATTGATCCCGCAGGTTGAATCGAGCCGGATGGACGAATGAGCGAGCCGAGGGAGCATATGAAAAGAAATTATTAAATGTTGTTTTCTTTGTGTCAACTGTTTGAAACTTTTGGGGAAACTTTGACTAGAAATATTAAATTACGATTTATTTTCTTCCGCCGCAAATTTTTACCTCGCATTTATGATGTAATGTCACCTTATTTAAAAGTATTTAATTTTCACGACATTGTAGCGACTCAACTTTGTAGGCGAGAATTTTTATATTCTCAAGAAAATTATTTTTCTCAAAATTTATCTTTTATTTATTTTATTTTTCCCCATTATTTACCCTAGAAAGTCGGGGCGTTACACAAAGTAACCTAAGTTACCAGATACCAAAAGTCCATTTAAAAATACTCACGCAGCGGATAAAGACAAACAATTAAAATACTCTAGCAGCGGAATACAACAACTGATCAGAAGCTCAATACACAAATACATATCCTAGCTAGTATCCTCCGGGAAGCTCATCTCTTCACGACCGCTACAAGCTTGATAATCCAAGAACCTAAAAAGAAAGCCCACGACGGGGTCAGCCATAATATCCAACAATGATAACCATCACATCACGTCAATAATTACATATCAATGGAAATACTAAGTAAGAATACGACCAATGTAATCTTACTGTCGTAACTTTACGAAAATCCACAATTCGTATCCTTAACAACACAATAAGATAATACCGAAATATCTGTACGGTATCTCAACAATACCCAAGGTTCTCAAAACATTATCGCAATATGGAAATTATACCAACTCTGGCGAATTCAATCCATCGGATAACGTCGACAATTCCCATACGATAATTGATTGTCCATCAAAGACAAGTACCAAGGAAATACGGAACATACCTCAAGATACGAAATACCATTACCATCACGTCAGTCTAATCCGAGATCAGATCAACACAACATACGGACATGGTTCTAACACAAGACCTACAAATGCATACTCATATGACAACGTCAATATGATCACAAGAATAATGACAATGTATGCTTATGGCAAATCCATAATATACATATGCACAATAACAACATGTAGGTAATCCGATGATCCAGCGTTCACTGCCTAGATCCCACGATGACCCCGTCAGACCAACCGTGGTGGAAAAACCTGTCCGATGATCCAGCACGCGCTAGCATAGATCCCCCGATGATCCCGTCGGACCAACACGAGGTGGACATATGACAACAATACACAACTGCACAAAACAACAGTACACAATGCACGACAATAACAATGTACGAATGCATGACGACAATGATACACGAATGTATCACAACATGATCGACACAAATTGACAAAAATGATTAGAGTACTTGTCCCGAGTCCTTCGAGAACGATCTCAATGTCTAAACCATCACGAATCATTATCCTCAATATTCGACGGTTCAAAATGCCACGGACTGTAGATAATTCACGTTTTCGTCAATACCACACTATATCCTTGATACCAAGTATACCAACAACAAATGTAAATCATATACATTATGATTTAATTTCCAACACTCGAATATAACTTATAATCCCAAATCTCTTGTGATTATGATTTATAAACATTCTATACGAATTATAAACGAATGAAACTGAAACCATTCATTAAATATTATAAACTGAGCAAGTAATAACTTGCCTCGATACCGATGAAGCCGTTACCAATTCCATTGCCGTCATCTACAAGTCCCTCGGCCCCAATCAATGCAATTCACGAACATTCTCGAACACGACCGCAACATACGGTTATAAACACCGATCAATAATCTCAAACTATTTCAATAATCGATAAACAACAAGTTCGACAGCAATCGACAATCGATAAAACCATTCCACAAACCCAACGGCTTGACAATATCTCGATTAAACACTAGTCGAATCAATCCTACTCAAACCAGCACGAATTTACAACCACAACACGAAAATACTGCACTTTCTGCCTTCTTAGCGCACGTTAATCACCTAACGTAGTGTGCACTAAGTTGCTCCCGTTAGCGCGCGCTAGGCAGTAAACGTAGCGTGCGCTAATGCTGTACAGATGCATGTTTTTCAGATACCGATCAACTTATGGCGATTTCAAGAACACTAAGTGATTCTGAATCATGTTCAAAGCTATCAAAACAATGAAATCCGATATCCTTTAACATATAAACAATCATCCAACTTATAATCCAAGTTCTATATCCATATATCATCTTCCTTAATATCAATACATGAAACATCAAGAACGTAACCACACTTCCTTAATCTTCCATTACAGAGAGTAATCATCGACAATAACATCAACATCCGAAACTGAGGAGAAGGATTAATCCACTTATCTCAAGAAAACGAACAACACAATCCAAATCACAAGAATCATTTTAATATCATCGTACTCTGGTAATCCATCTCATAATCATGCTTGTCAACTTGTTTATGTAATAATCATCAACTCAAGAACATCAACATGCAATCCAAAACGAAGTCTAAAGATGAAGAGTGATTACCTTTATGAAGGAATGTATTGATTTCCAAGGATGAATCCATTTCCAAGAATCACCAATGATTTCAAGAACAAAGCTTTAATCCATGATTTCCATCTTAATCTTGTTAAAGATCAACACCTCACCGTGTTTCGGAACCTCAAGAACCTCCCAAAGCTCTCTCTATCGATTGAAGGTGAAAGAATGGACGAAATGCTTCATAATACCCGTCTGTCCCTTATATAGAATACATTACTAGCGTGCGCTAAACCTTATGTTTAGCATGCGCTATGGCCTTAGCGTGCGCTAACTGACCTTTGTTAGTGTGCGCTATCGCAGTCCAGAGACTACTGTCTGGCTTCGTAAATGTGTTTACATACGTAATGCCCATGCATTAGCGTATGTAACTTACACTCTCTAGCGTACGCAAGTCCTTACGTTTAGCGTGCGCTAACATCAGTTGACTCGTTTGTCTGTATGCTACGAAGACTGGTCCACCCGCCGAAAGTGCTGACGAGGATAAGATTCCTTTTTGTCCGATATACAGTTAGCGTGCGCTAATCAACATACATTAGCGTGCGCTAACACTACATTACAACATCCGTTGACTTATCAGAACATGCGCCGAAAGTGGCCTGGTCCACACGCAGATTCCTTCCGATCTGACTGCATTAGCGTGCGTTATCTTATATCCGTAGTGTGCGCTAAACCTGCACGATAGCGTGCGCTACTCATGATTATTAGCGTGCGCTAATAATGTTACACTTAGCCATTTTCAGCTATTCTTGTCCAACGTCTCAACATACAGAATACGAACATACGGCATACTGAATACATATACTTCTTAAATGTAATTGTCAACTAAGTACGACAATTATACCAATACATATGTCTCAGTCCTTCATTTATTTTATCCATACTGTACAGATACCACACTGTACAACATAACTCGGATAAAATAATGTTAAATAACAGTAGTAGAATTTCCGGATATTACATACTACACCACTTAAAATAAGTTTCGTCCTCGAAACTTGCAATCCGTCACAGAAAAACAAACAAAACCGTTCGACCAAGATATTCCGAAACCATCACGACGACGATCAGTCGTCATCATTAACGAATAACCGAAACAGCACACTTACAAATGCGCAAAGTCGACGATCTCCTGAGATCCTAGCAAGTGACTCCACTGTAAAGTCTCAACACGCTTACGGTCATCATTTCATGAGTCCCATCAAAACATAACATCTTCGGATGAAATAATCTATCTGTTTCAAATTATGTTTGCCTGATTACACAATCAAGTCTCAATTCCGATAAAATGAATAATACACGATACATCTGTGAAACAACTGCCCAACAAATTCCGAAATATCGACACAAAATCTGAACGCTCATATGATCATTAACAATAATCAACCAATAAATTAACCGAGAATATCATCGACACGATAAACTCCGATACGACCAATCCAAAGGTCAAAACGCAGCCGAGAATATCATCAACATGATAAACTCCTATTATTACCAACGAACGATTAACGGTAATCGAGAATACCTTCACACGGTAAGCTCCAACACGATCAACGCAGAACCACAGAAACCGATATACGAACGAATAAAGTTCTCAAAACGACATACCAATCATACCGACTAGTGAACATACTCCTCGGCATACGAACAACCAATCACAAATCTACGAACATATCCAATCATACACGGAGTGGAAACGACCACTCAATATCCAAAACAACCAGTATGGGGTCACCATCCCCAAATCTACGCTTACAAGGAAATCATTCCAAAATCACTATGGTAAAATCGCGCTACTACCATACCAATGGAATCACATAGCACATATGTTCCGGTTTCACAAAATCCCATGTTTCCAAAATAATATTATGTGCATGAATCTACAACACTCAACATATTTCTCTTATCCGATAACTCAACCGATCATCACCGGATAATCAAAATACCATACTGAAGTTCGAATTCCTTTTCCATCGTACCATCAATATGATATGCACTATGCACTAAATGCGTATGTATATCAATCACATTTTCAAAACCAGTTTGAAATCATAAAGTCTCGTCAAGAAGACAAATTTTCGAAAGTTCTTTCAAAAATTTCAAAACTAAAAACATAAATTTTGGTAAGACCACAAAATCAATTTTCGAAAAATTAAATTGGCTCGATGGTGCCAAGTATTCGATAACAGTTTCCTTCGAATCCAAATGATTTTGAAGTTTTAAAATGAAAAGTATGCAAATGCTCGACTACATCCATACTACTGTATACCAATTCGGTTCGCTATTCCATCGGAAAACTACACGATCGAGTTCCAAAATCTCAGTATATAAACTCCGACCAAAAACTCCCTTTTCCACATATGACTCGCAACGTCAATCATTAACCCATCCTGGATTACTTCAATTATGCATTGACAAAACATGGAAACAAATCAATACAGCGAAAGACTTCCCGATAGGTTTCATTTAAATAGGTAAACCAAAACTCCGAAAGGCGGAAATAAAATAGATAAACGATTGGTAAAGTATTTTACAAATCTCGGGAGTTTTAGAAAACAGGAAAGTCTTTTGAAATATTAGGGTCTCAGCCCGTATCTTGTTCCGCATTACAAGAAGTTTAAAAAGTAGAAAACTCTTTTCGGACCCCAAGTCCTGAGTTATAAAACCATTTCAAAATCGATTGGGTCTCGGCCCAAAAATCATTTTCAAATGCTCAAAAACAGTTCGTATATCTCAAGATCAACTAACATGACTACATGTTCTCCTAAACAATCCACAATATTTCTCCCAAATGCACAACTCCGTTACAAAACTTAATCGACATATTGATTTCCAAAATCATAACTTCTCCAGATCATCAATCTTGTCCTAACTCTGTCATCTCATACCATAACACATAATATCTTTCTGAATCTCAAAACATATCAACTTAGAACGGAAATAAATCTCAGTGCAATTCAAAAAGCCAAATACTTACAGATCGTGAAGCCGATGATTCCCCGTGATACTGGCACATGTCTCGACTCTAGAAAATAATCGACACAGATCTTTTCAAAACACACGTTTTGCAAACACAGTTCAACTCGAGAACGTAACACAGCTCTATTAGAAGAAACACGTTAACACCATTTGGAAAAGATTACAACAAACCCAGTACCACACTGGTAAATCACATAACGTACAAGCCCGAGTGAATACAAAATCCCACGGCTCTAGTATTAGTCAATCGACAACTCGAATGACGCAACAAACACGACCCAACTCGACCCGACTTCCTAGGTTTTCATAACCTAAGCTCCGATACCATATTCTGTAACACTCCCAGAGCCATCCAGGAATATTACAGCGCCGTGGGCCCCGAGATAGAACCCACAAGGCTGAAGGAAATTTTCGCAAACCTTTACAAATGCTCAAGAAGCTAACGACGGTATTATCTATTTAAAACATTCGAAGACTTATAAAATCCGTTTATCAAAACTGTCGTAAAATCTCATTTGAAACCACAAGGCCCGAAATGCCAAAACTCAACAGTTTAAAAACATACGTTAAGCTATCGCTTACACGTATCGACATAAAAGATTTAGAAAATGATTGCCAAAGTAACCTAAGTTACGAGATACCAAAAGACCATTTAAAAATACTCACGCAGCGGATAAAGACAAACAATTAAAATACTCTAGCAGCGGAATACAACAACTGATCAGAAGCTCAATACACAAATACATGTCCTAGCCAGTATCCTTCGGGAAGCTCATCTCTTCACGACCGCTACAAGCTTGATAATCTAATAACCTAAAAAGAAAGCCCACGACGGGGTCAGCCATAATATCTAACAATGATAACCATCACATCACGTCAATAATTACATATCAATGGAAATACTAAGTAAGAATACGACCAATGTAATCTTACCGTCGTAACTTTACGAAAATCCACGATTCGTATCCTTAACAACACAATAAAATAATATTGAAATATCTGTACGGTATCTCAACAATACCCAAGGTTCTCAAAACATTATCATAAATCGCAATACGGATATTATACCAACTCTGGCCAATTCAATCCATCGGATAACGTCGACAATTCCCATACGATAATTGATTGTCCATCAAAGACAAGTACCAAGGAAATACAGAACATACCTCAAGATACGAAATACCATTACCATCACGTCAGTCTAATCCGAGATCAGATCAACACAACATACGGACATGGTCCTAACACAAGACCTACAAATGCATACTCATATGACAACATCAATATGATCACAAGAATAACGACAATGTATACTTATGGCAAATCCATAATATACATATGCACAATAACAACACGTAGGTAATCCGATAATCCAGCGTTCACTGCCTAGATCCCACGATGACCCCGTCAGACCAACCGTGGTGGAAAAGCATGTCCGATGATCCAGCGCGCGCTAGCATAGATCCCCCGATGATCCCGTCGGACCAACACGAGGTGGACATATGACAACAATACACAACTTCACAAAACAACAGTATACAATGCACGACAATAACAATGTACGAATGCATGACGACAACGATACACGAATGTATCACAACATGATCGACACAAATTGACAAAAATGATTAGAGTACTTGTCCCGAGTCCTTCGAGAACGATCTCAATGTCTAAACCATCACGAATCATTATCCTCAATATTCGACGGTTCAAAATGCCACGCACTGTAGATAATTCACGTTTTCGTCAATCCCACAATATATCCTTGATACCAAGTATACCAACAACAAATGTAAATTATATACATTATGATTTAATTTCCAACACTCGAATATAACTTATAATCCCAAATCTCTTGTGATTATGATTTATAAACATTCTATACAAATTATAAACGAATGAAACTGAAATCATTCATTAAATATTATAAACTGAGCAAGTAATAACTTGCCTCGATACCGATGAAGACGTTACCAATTCCATTGTCGTCATCTACAAGTCCATCGGCCCCAATCAATGCAATTCACGAACATTCTCGAACACGACCGCAACATACGGTTATAAACACTGATCAATAATCTCAACCTATTACAATAATCGATAAACAACAAGTTCGACAGCAATCAACAATCGATAAAACCATTCCACAAACCCAATGGCTTGACAATATCTCGATTAAACACTAGTCGGATCAATCCTACTCAAACCAGCACGAATTTACAACCACAACACGAAAATACTGCACTTTCTGCCTTCTTAGCGCACGTTAATCACCTAACGTAGCGTGCGCTAAGTTGCTCCCATTAGCGCGCGCTAGGCAGTAAACGTAGCGTGCGCTAATGCTATACAGATGCATGTTTTTCAGATACCGATCAACTTATGGCGATTTCAAGAACACTAAGTGATTCTGAATCATGTTCAAAGCTATCAAAACAACGAAATCCGATATCCTTTAACATATAAACAATCATCCAACTTATAATCCAAGTTCTATATCCATATATCATCTTCCTTAATATCAATACATGAAACATCAAGAACGTAACCACACTTCCTTAATCTTCCATTACAGAGAGTAATCATCGACCATAACATCAACATCCGAAACTGAGCAGAAGGATTAATCCACTTATCTCAAGAAAACGAACAACACAATCCAAATCACAAGAATCATATTAATATCATCGTACTCCGGTAATCCATCTCATAATCATGCTTGTCAACTTGTTTATGTAATAATCATCAACTCAAGAACATCAACATTCAATCCAAAACGAAGTCTAAAGATGAAGAGTGATTACCTTTATGAAGGAATGGATTGATTTCCAAGGTTGAATCCATTTCCAAGAATCACCAATGATTTCAAGAACAAAGCTTTAATCCATGATTTCCATCTTAATCTTGTTAAAGATCAACACATCACCGTGTTTGGGAACCTCAAGAACCTCCCAAAACTCTCTCTATCGACTGAAGGTGAAAGAATGGACGAAATGCTTCATAATACCCGTCTGTCCCTTATATAGAATACATTACTAGCGTGCGCTAAACCTTATGTTTAGCATGCGCTATGGCCTTAGCGTGCACTAACTGACCTTTGTTAGCGTGCGCTATCGCAGTCCAGAGACTACTGTCTGGCTTCGTAAATGTGTTTACGTACGTAATGCCCATGCATTAGCGTACGTAACTTACACTCTCTAGCGTACGCAAGTCCTTGCGTTTAGCGTGCGCTAACATCAGTTGACTCGTTTGTCTGTATGCTCCGAAGACTGGTCCACCCGCCGAAAGTGCTGATGAGGATAAGATTCCTTTTTGTCCGATATACAGTTAGCGTGTGCCAATCAACATACATTAGTGTGCGCTAACACTACATTACAACATCCGCTGACTTATCAGAACGTGCGCCGAAAGTGGCCTGGTCCACACGCAGATTCCTTCCGATCTGACTGCATTAGCGTGCGTTATCTTATATCCGTAGCGTGCGCTAAACCTGCACGATAGCGTGCGCTAATAATGTTACACTTAGCCTTTTTCAGCTATTCTTGTCCAACGTCTCAACATACAGAATACGAACATACGGCATACTGAATACATATACTTCTTAAATGTAAATGTCAACCAAGTACGACAATTATACCAATACAGATGTCTCAGTCCTTCATTTATTTTATCCATACTGTACAGATACCACACTGTACAACATAACTCGGATAAAATAATGTTAAATAACAGTAGTAGAATTTCCGGATATTACAAAACCAAGCCTATCAAGATGATCAATGTATCCTTTCATCTTGAGTACATGAGCGCTGACAGATGTCCCCTCAACCATTTTGCAAGCATATAAGGCTTCAAAGGTCTCATACCTCTCTTGCCTAGCATGCTTTGAGAAAGTGTCCTTGGGGCGAGCATTAATCTCATAAGCTTCCATTTCTTCCAGATTCTTGTGAAGTTCTGGACAAATGGTAGTCAACATAAGACAACTGACATCAATGGAATCATCACAATGTTTCTTCCATTTGTTTTTGTTGCTTTATTAGCATTATCAGTAGGCTCATCAGGATTTCTGCATCAAGAACGTACAATTTTCTTTCTTGCTTCAGAACTCTTCTCAAGCACCGGATCTAATCTAGATAGTTGCTGCCATTTTCTTTGAACTTGTCCATCTCAAGGACGGATCGCAGAAATGATGGATGTGTTGTTTGATGTCATTCTATTATCTATAAAATTTAAAGCATTTAGTCAAACTTTGGCATGACCTGCTCAAGATGATCGCAGTCTTTAAAAGTGTTATAATTAAACGGCATTAAAAAATATTAACGAGGGATTTTGTCCTATGTTTAGTGTCTATGTTAGCTAGCATACATCTAAGCATACATCTAAGCATACATCGCATCATGTACATGCATCATTTAAACATACATAGCATCACACCACATTAAAAGCATAATACCGTGTATGGCATGAGCCAATATGAAAATCACAAAGGTCAATATAAAAGGGTCTTCATTACATTAATGAAATATCTATACTACACTAGTAAATTAAATTATAAGAGGGAAACGACACGCAGGCCATAAATAAATTAATAGACGACTCTCAAATTGGTCAATTTATGGTCATGCCATACACCAAATATATAATATAATTAATTATCAATAATTAATAAACACACATTATGGATCTGTCTGACAGTCAGACATAAAATAAATATCCGTGCAAAAATCAACAATCTAATATGTCAGCCCAGTTGGCCTTGCTTCCTCATGTCGCACACGGCCGCGTGGGTTCGAATCCCACCGGTCGCGAATAATTTTGTAACAATTATTTTGAAGTTAAAGAACATCCTTTTGGTTTAAATAAAATAACAGTAGACAAGTTTCACAAAAAGAGTTGCACTTAAGATGGCGAGACGATGCGGCCGGTATCGAATAACACGGGATCGAATCCGGTCTTCAGCGAGATTTATTTTTACTGATTTATCACAACCCATGGGTCCCTGTCCGCAGTTCGCAATCTGATCCGGACCCGCCGACTAGCCAGAAACAAATCTATTCCAGAACAGTTCTGGACAAAAAAAATCACAAAACAGTCCAAAAAGTTTTGATTTTTAGCGATCCGATTTAATCAAATTAAATCAGAAAAATATTTATAATATCTCTATTTTATAAATATAATCAAGAACACAAATTATATATTCAAAGAATATAAACATGTTATACATAAACAATTAAATTACTTGCAAGTTAGCTCAGATACCATTGTTATGTTTTACATGTATCTAATACATGGAATATGACCAAAAACGCAGCGGAATAATAAAAGGAAAACCCAAGAAGAGGATCTCATGCAGTAATTTAATTATTTAATTAACAGTTCGTTGAATTACCTTAATCCGAAGAACATATCTAGACCCGTATCAGAAGCTGATGAAAGTCACCTTCCTCTTTCGGTGATCTACACAAGAACAACTGCACAAGCCAGATTGCTAGATCCCTACGAATAATATGGATAAACAGTACAACAGATGATTTCTTGCTAGAAGGATTGTACTGTTGATCAAGATCAACTAAGGTAAGAACGTGGGATGGCCGAAACCGGGACTTCTTAGATAGAAGAAGGGGCGGCCGAACTGAGGGGAAAATGGGGTAATTTTTTTACTTCACAACTAGGGTTGTGTAATCTTATTCTTATGACTACTCCTTATTTTAGATCCCTTTATTTATACTAAGTAAAGCCTAGAGTCAAAACTCTAATATTTGTTTAGTTAACCCTCAACTTATTAAATAATATGATATATATATATATATAAGATCCCATATTATATATATTACTTATTATTTTATATTTTAATAAATATAATATCCAATATTATATTTACTATTCCCAGTTGATATAATTAAATAAGATAATATATAATATCCTATATTATATATTACTCATTATTAAATTTTTTAATAAATATAATATCCAATAATATATCTATTAATTATTCTTGCTTGTCTTTAATTGTCGTATGTGTGACCCAAAAAACTTATATTATGTTGGCAATTAGTTAATACCTTATTAAATAATAAATCATAAACGGTCTCTAGCAATACATTATGACTACCAAATGATATAAGTTTATAGTCCATTAAACAATTTAACGTGTCAGATTCCTTTGTCGCGCGATATTATTTTTGAACTAAGTCATGAAAACTGTCATACTTATTATATTAAAATGCTTTCTCGTTCTTAAGTAGACTGATTTAATCAAATGACTCTTCATTTGAGCATAACCATGGATTTCCTTCAGTCATACTTATCAAGGGCCCGAGCAGATATCTCCCTATAACACCCCTAATCCGCTCAGGGATATTACACGCCGTAGAACCTTTCCTCAAGGATCTACCAGGCTGGTAACAACATCTAACATCTCAACAATGCCTTTAAGGCTAAAATGACTCAGTAGACCGATTTGGTCTTTCAATAAATACATACAACTCAAACACATTACATGCCCACGCAGGGGTTGAATACAACACACTCCTGTACAACGGGAAAGAATACTGCAGCGGAAATAAAATACAACTAACCTCGTGTGATTAGTATCGTTCATCTTTCATCATCCTTCATGCCGACCCTGTGTTATGCTCCAAAACCTGAATGCAATACAGACATCCACCCCCCGATAACTCGGGGGTTAATGTTTTGCTAGTGCAAGAACAAGTGCAAAAATACGAGCCATACAATACAAGTTCCAAGAACAATAATAATCAGGAATCCTCAAAGATTTAAACATAACGAAAATACTTCCCGGGGCAAGAGTTTAGGTAAAGCTTTCCAAAATCGAAAAATCCCAAGTCAAGGGAAACAATTTATAAAATGATTTAAAATGCCATCGAGAGTTTTAATAGAAAATAACTTAGGATTATCAAATCATTCTCTTTCCAAAAATCAACAGGGTCACAGCCCAAAGGTTATGTTTTCGAAAATAGAAAACCAACAACAAATTTACAAGGTTAAAACCCACGTCACGTGTCCTCGATGGACATAAAATACACACGCACCCGTGAAGATTCACTCGTGAATCCAGGGCAAAACCATTGGACTCCCGCCGTGGCCCCGTCGAACCAACCCGAGGTGAGCAAATACATTCACAAAACATACACACGCACTCGTGAAGTTTCACTCGTGAATCCAGGGAAAAACCATTAGACTCCCGCCGTGGCCCCGTCGAACCAACCCGAGGTGAGCGAAATACATTCACTAAACATACATACGCACTCGTGAAGTTTCACTCGTGAATCCAAGGCAAAACCATTGGACTCCCGCCGTGGCCCCATCGAACCAACCCGAGGTGAGCGAAATACATTCACTAAACATACACACCAACCTGTGAAGTTTTTACTCGTGAATCCAGGGCGAAACCATTGGACTCCCGCCATGGCCCCGTCGAACCAACCCGAGGTGAGTAAAATACATTCACTAAACATACACACCAACCTGTGAAGTTTTTACTCGTGAATCCAGGGCAAAACCATTGGACTCCCGCCGTGGCCCCGTCGAACCAACCCGAGGTGAGTAAAATACATTCACTAAATATATACAATCAACATGTCACACCAAGGATATCCAAGCAATTCACCCAAATACAACAAACACAAAGCACGACACCATTGTCAAATCACAACGTACCAAAATGAGATAATAGACACATATATTATCAAAGTACAACAACAATACCAAGCATATTCATAGGGTTCACTTATCCATTCACGAGACGCAACATTCACAAAACACACGCGTTTTGAAAGTGAGCATTTAACGAGGCTAAACCAAATCTTTTGAAAGTTCGTCTTAAACAATTAAACAACATACTAAGGTATTCACCAATCATCGTATCCACAAAACAAGAATTGTATGGACAAGGTACTTGTAACACCCCAAACTAGGCGGATATTACAGTTCCGTAGATCCCCAACTGGGACCCACCAGGCAAATGAAAATGAATGAATTACACAGGATAAATGTAGTACCGAACTACATTACAACAATAATTACTCCGATGAGGAGTTTAGTTACAACACACCAGGACAATACCGAATACTAGTGTATTTTATATGAAGATAAAATACATAACACTGAATGAAACGGAGTATTCAAATGAAATTCTGCAGCGGAAAATAAAGGACAATAACATGAATAACTGAAAGATCGGGGGCCCCTACTAGTATCACTGGGACTCCTCGACGTCAGCGTGTTCTCCCCGTGCTTTTGCCTTGCCAAGACCTGAAAAACAAAATCCCCAAACGGGGTCAGTTACACAGAACAACAATCCTCGGGGGTTGAAAATACACAATCATGATTATATCTAAAGTTATGAAATATCCTGTCGAAACATACGCAATCAAACATGCTATATGAATCAACTAACAGTACGACTCAAAGGGTGGCGCCACACTATGCCCGGGATGGAAATGTGTCCGTGCACAAGCCACCAACGAGTATCAATCGAATACACGCGTGGTCTTGTGCCTAATCAGTCTCACGAAGCAATCGACTCGTGTGCACAGTCCAATGTGAGGCCAACAACCAACACACGACATAAATGTGCCCGACATGAAAATCCTACACATACCAACCGGCACGCCAGTATGACCCGGAATGCCACGATATAACAAAAGTGACATCGGAAACGAATAATGACTCACCGAGATAAAATGATAGTGAAATGAATGATAGCTCAACGAAAAGATTGGAACCGTCGTTCCTTGTGACTGAAGTGATTAATTGACAATGACAAGTTTTAATATGGTTAACACAATGATGAATGAGTTACGATTATGAATGAACAACAACAAAAGGAAATGAATATCCTTTTAACCGAGTAAGAATCAACTTACACAATACCGATGAAGAATGTCCTTCCACGAATAAATGTCCTAAATGAAGTGTCGGTCGCTCGAACAACCTTAATTCAATACAATTACCAACAATCCGTTCAATATACGAATTAAACACGAATATAACGAACTCAAAACGTCGATACGATTAAACCAAGTTCATTGGGGCATTATATCGAACACTTTGTGGCCAACTCCGATTGTTCATAACCAATCCTCAAAAATACTAACATCAAAACCCCAAGAAGTGTTTCAAACCAACAAAACATCTTCAATACGATCAATAATCCTTTATGAATATCCAAAAACGTGATTTCAACAACAATTAATCGAAAACCCCCAAATCCAACACAACATTCAAAGTGTTCTTGAATAATCCTTCAATAATCCAATGAATAATCGAACATATCCATAATCATACGTATATCACTTCATACAACATGATCTTAACATCCAAAACATCATATATCAACACAATTCGAAAATCCAAGAGGTTTGATGAAGATTACCTTTGAAGATCCAAGTACTTTAATCCGAAGAACACGCGTTAGATCGATTATCCGGGCTTCACGATCGAAAGGAGATGAAGAAAATCAAACACTCAAATGATTTGTGAAGGAAAATCCCACCCTCAAGCTCTCTCTCTCGGTTGCAGGTGAAGAAGTGGGAAAGAAATGAGTAGATCCGCCCAAAAACGCAAATTATAGGGGTTGACTGGTCTGTCGGACCGCGGCGCGCATCTGGACGGCAGGGACTCGACCGTGTCCGCTTGACACGGTCGCGGCGCGAAGGGGCCTACCGATAGTGACTTGTCCGACAGTGACTCGGTACGGCGCGGCGCTCGGCATTGACTCGACCGTGTCCTGGAACACGGTCGGGCATCTGGGCAGTCGGTTCTGGCTTATCCGGAAGAGTTCGACTCGGCCGTGCCAGACGACACGGTCGAGTCCTGTGGGCAGAGACTTCGGCATTTCCGGACGAGTACAGCACGGCCGTGTCGGATGACATGGCCGAGTTCGGTCGGCAGTGATCGGCCAATAACTGAAAAATGAGCGGGTGAGCTAAAACGACCATAACTCTCTCGTCCGGACTCCGATTGACTCACCGTTTGAACCATTGGAAAGATAACTCGATGCGCTATAATATTGCAAAGTTTCAGAATTTTTGGAGTTACCAAAAATTAATGGTGATCTAACAAAGTCGAACTCATATGTGGAAAGTTGAAACAATGAACAATAACGATACACAACTCGAAGTTTCCGAACGGTGAACACGGGTGAATGAACATGATTGATGAATGATTATAAATGAGTGAAAATCCACTGAGTGACAATCACCGAATGAAATTACTGAATGATAATGACTGAATTACAACCGGGTATTACATACACCCCCCCTTAAAAGAGTTTCGTCCCCGAAACTAAGGGTCAAACAACTCGGGATAACTCTCCCGCATACTATCCTCGGTTCCCCACGTAGCCTCTTCGACTCCGTGTCTAGAACACTGAATCTTGACCAAAGGAATCGACTTATTCCTCAACTGTTTGATTCGCCGCTCTAAGACTCGTATGGGACGCTCCTCATACGAATGATCATCAGCGATCTCGATTTCGTCGAACTGGAGTATGTGACTCGAGTCGGCAACATACTTCCGTAACTGATAGACGTGAAACACATTATGAATTCGGCTCAATGCCGGAGGCAAAGCCAATCGATAAGCTAACTCGCCTACTCGATCCAAAATTTCGAACGGTCCAATGAATCTCGGACTCAACTTTCCCCTCTTCCCAAAACGGAAGATACCACGACTCGGGGATACCTTGACCAACACATGGTCACCAGACTCGAACTCTAATGGTCAATGACGGTTATCTGCATATGATTTCTGTCGACTCTGAGCGGTCAACAAACGACTCCTGATCAAAGCTACCTTCTCGCGGGCGGCTATAAGCATATCGGGCTCGGTGCCGATTGATTCTGATAATTCGTCCCAACACAAGGGAGATCGACAACGACGACCGTACAAGGCCTCGTAAGGCGCCTTCTTGATCGAAGTATGCCAACTATTATTATACGTGAACTCGATCAATGGTAGTTGGGCTTCCCAATCGTCTTTCCAATCGAGGACGCATGCCCTCAACGTGTCCTCTAATGTCTGAATAGTTCTCTCTGATTGTCCGTCGGACTGAGGATGAAAGGCAGTACTGAGATTAAGCTGAGTTCCCATAGCACGATGAACTGATTTCCAAAAATGTGACACAAACCATCCGTCACGATCGGAAACGATACTTTTAGGAGTACCGTGCAGTCTCACTATCTCTTTGATGAATAACTGGGCAAGTCTCTCGGGACCCCAAGTATCCTTAATCTCAAGGAAATGAGCTGATTTAGTTAAGCGGTCCACAATCACCCAGATCGTATTCATGCCACGACGACTCGTCGGAAACTCGTGATGAAATCCATAGAAATGTCTTCCCACTTCCATTCGGGAATAGGAAGAGGTTTCAGCATACCTGCCGGTCGCTGATGTTCAATCTTGACTTGCTGACAGGTTAAGCATCTCGAAACAAATTCCGCGACTTCTCGCTTCATATTACTCCACCAGTAATTTTGTTTCAAATCTTTATACATCTTGCTAGACCCCGGGTGAACAGAATAAGGGGTAGCATGAGCTTCTCTCAAAATCGAGTTTTTCAACTCATCATTCGCCGGTACACACATCCGATTCTTAAATCTCAAAAGTCCATCCTCGTGGATCACGAATCCAGGGGCTTTCCCCTGAACCACATCCTCACGGATGCGTAACAATGATGGGTCTGAACCCTGATTCTCTCTGATTACCTCCTCAAGCGACGATGAGATCTCTAACATACAAAGCTGTCCCTGAATTCGCTGAAGCCAGACCTCGATCTCGGGTCTAAGGAATTCCTGTTGAAGCTCTTTCTGAACTGTTAGACGAGCAAGCATCTGCTCCTGAACGGACTTACGACTCAAGGCGTCGGCGGCAACGTTCGCCTTGCCCGGGTGGTAAAGGATCTCGATATCATAATCTTTGATTAGTTCTAACCACCGCCTCTGTCGCATATTTAACTCCTTCTGAGTAAATATATACTTTAAACTCTTATGATCGGTGAATAACTGACAGGTGACGCCATAAAGGAAATGACGCCAAAATCCCAACGCGAAAACCACGGCTGCTAGCTCCAGGTCGTGGGTCAGATAATTAACCTCGTAAGGTTGCAATTGACGTGAAGCATAGGCAATAACCTTCCCATCCTGCATTAATACACATCCGAGACCGTGTCCGGACGCGTTACTAAAAACCACGAATCCTTCCGTCCCTTCTGGCAAGGAAAAGACAGGTGCTGAAATTAACCAGTTCTTGAGTTCTTCAAAACTCCGCTGACACACGTCGGACTATGTGTATTTCTTACCCTTTCGCAAAAAGGTTCGTCATTGATTGAGTAATTTTAGAAAATCCTTCCACAATTCGCCGATAATAACCGACTAATCCGAGAAAGCTTCGGATTTCCTTATCATTCTTCGGAGATAACCAATCTTGGATAGCCTCCGTCTTCTGAGGATCAACTCGCACACCGTCTGATGAAATTACATGCCCGAGAAACGACACTTCGGACATCCAGAACTCACATTTGGAAAACTTCCATAAAGTTGTGCTCGTCTCAACACGTCGAGAACCTGATGAAGGTGGACCTCGTGCTCCTCTCGGTCACGAGAATAAATAAAAATGTCATCGATGAAGACAACAACAAACTGATCCAAAAAGTCGATGAAAACCCGATTCATTAACTCCATGAATACCGCAGGTGCAATAGTTAGCCCGAACGGCATAACTACGAACTCATAATGACCATAGCGTGTACGAAACGCTGCCCTCGCGATATCCGACTCTCGAATCCGCAACTGGTGATATCCAGATCTTAAGTCGACCCTGGAAAATACTGAGGCTCCCTGAAGTTGATCTAAAAGATCATCAATACGGGGTAAGGGATACTACTCTTGATCATCACCCTGTTCAACTCCTGGTAATTAATACACAAGCGAAAAGAACCATCCTTCTTCTTGACAAACAGCACTGGTGCTCCCCACGGGGACGCACTCGGTCGGATATAACCTTTCTCGAACAATTCCTCAAGTTGATTCTTCAACTCTCGCATTCTGGTCGGGGCCATCCGATACGGTGCCTTCGATAAAGGGGACGTACCGGCTCTAACTCACTCCTGAATTCCCCTACTCTATGTGAAGGCAACCAGATAACTCGTCTGGAAATACATCGTCAATCGATGACAATGATACCACGAATGATTGAACATTTCGATTGCCCTAGAATGGTCAATCGATAAAAAGAGATACCAATAATGATTGAACAACTCGATTGCCTTAGAAAGGCCAATCGATGAAGATGATACAATGAATGTTTGAATAACTCGATTGCCTTTCAAGGCCAAGTTCGGTCGGCAGTGATCGGCCAATAACTGAAAAATGAGCGGGTGAGCTAAAACGACCATAACTCTCTCGTCCGGACTCCGATTGACTCACCGTTTGAACCATTGAAAAGCTAACTCGATGCTCTATAATATTGCAAAGAATCAGAATTTTTGGAGTTACCAAAAATTAATGGTGATCTAACAAAGTCGAACTCATATGTGGAAAGTTGAAACAATGAACAATAACGATACACAACTCGAAGTTTCCGAACGGTGAACACGGGTGAATGAACATGATTGATGAATGATTATAAATGAGTGAAAATCCACTGAGTGACAATCACCGAATGAAATTACTGAATGATAATGACTGAATTACAACCGGGTATTACAGTACTTGCCTCGAATAACCACAACGCGGAGAATCGACCGAAGTAGGTTGGCACGAACCGACTACGAACTCGCCGACTCCACCGAACGACAACCCGCAACAATAAACTACGAACGACAACAATAACAACGAAAATGAATTCCAAAGTACGACCCAAAGCCACTGAATTCAAGGAACAAACGACGAAAGTTCAAGGGTTTCCCCCGAAACGGCCAAGAACACGAATCGACCCGACAAAACATGAAAATGGACTTCCCAACCGAAATATGGATAATAAATTCATAGGATATGTTTAAAAACATCATTTTACAACAATCGGTTCATCAAAAACGGATGGAAAACGAAATCAAGAACAAATCCCCCCAAAAAGTCAACTCGAAGGAAATCAAGAAATATACCTTGATTCGACGAAGAACAATGGATTAAATGATGTTAAACACAAGAATACTACTAAGATTAATCATACCCATCATGGATTAATCAACAATACGGAACGAATCGGACAAAAACGCAAAAACCCCAAAATTTCTCAAAATAGGGTTCTAGGAAATCTCACCTTGATTCGCTGGATCAAAGGATGATATAGGATGATCAATCAATGATATGAACTCAACAACTTCGTGGATTTGTTGTTCAACAACATGGATTCGCCTCCTCCGAAACTCCAGCCGCGGACAGAAAAGAAAGGAAATGAAAAACGAGTGAAAATGCGACTGCTCTGTCACATTTATACTAGTGCAGCCTAGCATGCGCTAGGCTGCCGAGCTAGCGTGCGCTATCGGCCCGGGCCGCAATCCAGAGACTTACTGGACTAGACTGCTCGGCCAGGTAGCGTGTGCAGCCTTCCGGCCGTAGCGTACGCAACCTGCCGGTCGTAGCGTGCACATTTTCCGACAGTAGCGTTCGCTACCTGCCGATCCACCCGAGTCCAGAACCTCACTGCCCCTACTGTCTCGGCCGACTAGCGCGCAGCCAACTGCCGTGGCGTCTGCCGCCTCCCGGCCAGAAGGCGTCGCGCCTCCCGGCCGTAGCGTGCGCTACCTTCTAGCCGTAGCGTATGCTACGCCGGTTCCTGCCGCAGCCGTCCGGCCAGTGCCCGCAACCGTCCGGCCAGTGCCCGACCACCAGGACTTGACGACTCAATTATCCGAAATCGCACAGAACGAACACGACAAAACGCTCGAGGGCAACATCATCGATCCGAGATGAAATGCTACGGGACAATGAATCACACGCGACCAAATAAACACAAAAATCGATCAAGACAACAAATACGAATGTGGATACCCACAACTTTGGGTAAATTACAAAATGGCCCAAAACGCCCAAAAATCACGATACGTGATCGAATAACCAAACCGAAGTTCACAACACCTCTAACAAAGTTAAACGGACTTACGAGAAACTCGAAACAGTAGTTTCGAATGAGATTCACAAGAATCGAACTCGAGTCCGGAAAAGTCGCTAAGAAACACGGAACTCAACAAAACAACACCGAAACGAACTCGGATGATAAAAAGTGCAGAATTAATTATTCTCAGAATGACGAAACGGTCCCAAGCGAGTCGTCAAAACAGACCCTTGCCAAAAAATAAAATTACCGGAAATCGAATTTGCGGATATTACACTCCCTCCCCAAAGAGAGGGACAAATCCCCATCTTGATTATTCATTGCCCTCTACATGAGTCTCCCGATCTATAATCTTTATGAGCACCATGTTTCAGATAATGTTGGACTACGTCAATTCATAGCAGTTATCCTGTTGGACTCTATGATAATCTCATGTTCAAGGATTTATTGATTATTGTTATATTGAGATTCACTTATGAAATTTTCATACACTATTCTCAACGCGGTTCTGTCCACTATTGCGTTCTCTAACCAATACCCATAAATTTGATCTGTACCATACACATAATCCAATGGTTACCAATCAAACTTATACTAGCATATTAATCACTTGAGTCTCTAATCTAAGTGATTGGACCAGGGACATACGAATAATATTATTATTCGCGAGTAACTATTTTTCGAATATTATAATATTAAAATATGTACACATTATAATAATCAATGAGAAATAGATGTCATAAAATAATTTTATTAAAATATGACAATTACAAATTTAGGCACATCGAATGTCCTAAGGCACTATACCCAACAATTTTTCTCTTACATCTGAAGTACTCAACTAGCTGTTAGGAATGTGCCCTCAAATGCCACTAAGAGAATGAGAGAATGAGAGCATTGTATTGTAATTATGGACATTGAATAAGGCATTTATTATTGCTATATTATTTAATACATTGACATCGTGATTTGGTATATATAATAATAGTCCTTTCATTTGAAAGCAAACATTCTACTACTTATAAAGATAAGGATATAGGCACTGAATGTGTTTAGGGCTTGAATGCTTAACCGGTTCGCATGTTGATAAAACTTATCTGGACATTAAGTTCAGACAAGACTTGTAACGTGTACTTTGACATGGAGAGGGACCGTCTTCACTAAGGGTTAGTGGGAGCACACGTTATAGGTATGCTAATCGGATTAGTATACTCAAACTCGACTCACCTCGATTTGGTCACATGGATTTCACTCTGGGATAATCAATGACTGAATCGAAAGGTTGCGATAGGTATACATGAACTTTTTACTTGAGGGTTTTGTAGGAGATGTGATTGTGATATTAAGTTAGTCATTAGAGTAGTTCGATCCAATCACCAATTGGTGGGGTCAACCTCGAAGTGAGACTAGTGGTCAAGCAGGAGTCTCTACTGAGTACCAAGATATGATTCTATCTCCTATAAATGAGCCGGTAAATGTCCTATATGATTAGTCACAAATAAGATTATAAGTCTTTGGCCAAAGCATTTAGATCTAGTTGTATTTGATACACGAGAGCTCGATGATCTCGGTTTGCATTAACAAATGCATAGAGTCAAGTTACAATAGGGTTTGACATTATTGTGACCCTAATACTTGATCGGGATATATCATTGAAGGGTTTATACATATATGGTATTCACGATATAATGGGTTTGGAATGATCCTATCATTCGTTCTCAATTGAGTTACGGTGCGGGCCACTAGGCTGGCTAAGTGTTAGATGCACTCCTTGGTTCCTCCCATTGCCGACTGAGATGAACCTATGGAGCTGCGCACAAGGATATTTAACGGATAAATGTGAATTTATTATCTCTTCATAAATATTGGATATTGGATATCTAATTTGATTTATCGGATAAATCATTACGGTCTTGTGAATTGAAATTAATTACTCAGTGATTACTTTAATTCATAAATAATTATTTCTTGAAATAAGTTATAATTATGTATTTGATAAAATTAATTAATTGGATTAATTAATTAAGTATACTACACTTGAGATACAACGAAGTGTACTTAACGGACTAACACGCGAACATCCAGTATACAAACCGAGAGGCTCGATTTGTCTCTTTCTCACCAAAATCCTAGTGGGCCGCCCCCTCCCTCCACACTTCACCTCCCATGTGTTTTCCTCCCTTGTCATGTTATGATGGTGTGTGGTTGACATACTTTATACATGAGGACAAAGGTGCTAGATATGGCATGATCTTGTGGCATCTTATAAGATAAGATGTGATTTTGGAAATCAACACACCACCACTACTACCATTCGGCCGTACCACATAGTGAAGGGAGAGAGAGAAATATTTTTTTGTGTTCATCTCTTAGAGAGAAGAAGAAAGAAGAAAAGAAGAGAGAAAAATTCCTATAACAATTTCTAGCCGTGTTCTTGAAGAACGAATTGTTATAAAAATTTTCGTTGATTATCCGACACATGATGACCTAGAGACACTCAACAACTTTCGGTGTTGGATTTTCCACAAGGTCGTTTGAATTAGATTCGTTTCGTGTTCGTGACCAAGAAGAAATTTATATTTATTTTTTCACTGTGAACTTTGTTTTTTATCACCGAATTCCATCAGTGTCTATTTTACTTGCGATATTTCACTTGGAATGCTTGATTGAATGTTTCTATGATTTGGAATCATAATTATTTTGATCATAATGTTTAATTGTTTGTCTAAATTTATTCTCATGATTTTATGGTACACTATAAATCTATTTTTCTTTTGAAAAACTGATTTATATGTCTAATATAAAAATTATAAAAATATTATTTTTTGATTCGGGATGAAAAAACGAGCAAGAAAGTGGCCGGACCCGGCGGCTCGGAGCTGCCTGGGCACAGCCTACAACAGCCCACAGTGAGCTGCCTGGGCACAGCCTACAGCTACCGAGAGGCAGTGGTCCTCTCGGCCCAGGCCCGACAGTAGTGCCGAGCCGCGGGCTTGGCCCGAAAATTTTTTTTCGACTCTATTTTGTATTTCGTTTTTGGTAAATTAATTTCTCATAAATTAAATTGGATTTAATTTGACTTAAATATAAATATTATATTTTTATTTCTAAGGGAATTAATTTAATGGAATATTAATTTTCGTCTGGAAGAAGTTAAAATTATTGGTTGTGGGAATTAATTGGATTAACTCTAATAATTGTGTTATTTTATATTGATTGGATCAATATATATTATTTAGTATATATGCCATTAATTTAATATATTTATTGTATTTTATTGGAATGGTGATGTAGTTGATGGACCTAGTGTTGGAAACTTTATTCAATAGGTTTGTAAAGGCTGTTTTGGGGCTATTTATTTTTATTAGTAAATTGTATAGGATGTACTTTTTATTGATGTAATAAATTAACTATGAGGAAGAGCCGAGGATGAACCGCAACGAAGACGAAGATTCAAGACACGTAATTAGATTACTTGTAATTTATCGAGTTGACGACGACTCGGTACTTAGGAATGGTCCATGAATTTCATGTTGGTAGATACTAGGTTGTGGATATTTTCATATTGTATGACAAACTAACAAACCGACAAACCGCGCTTCTAAACGAATTAATATGCAAAGTGTGACATATAATCGCGTAATACTCCCACTTACAAACACTAAGTTATAAAGGTTATGAGGTTTCCTTCCCTCCGTCAAACTCATGTAAAATTGAAATCTAAACCGGAATATTATTATTCCGAGTATGTCGGGGTAATATTTTTGGAGAAGGTTGATAAATTCCTAGAGTGTATTAGATGCCTTCGCTTGTGACAAATCAAACCCCTAAAAACCGTATGGGTTGCAGGGTGAGATTCAATTGTCAGACTGATAGGAGTTGACTGTTTAAACTTATATAGTTCAGCAAGCCATATATATCATATGGGTTGACGACAAGTGAACTAGGGGTAAAAGAATTTCAAATCGTCCATTAAATAGGTTGATGTTAGACACCACTCTATAAAGAATGATAGAATAGAAACTGAATGGGTTGCCCTCAATTAAACTTTGTAAAGAACTCGATCACCACTATGAAGTCAACCATGACTTTGGATTCCACATGAAGTGTGTAATATCGATAAAAATAGTGGGAGCCGAGTTATGAATAAAGAAAGTCCTTAAATTCTTTACTCGGATCATAATTAAACAACTACTAACGAATATAAAATTATTTTAACAAAAACTCTCTCAAAATGACAATGAGCCCACTCACAATTTTACTTGAAAATAACACTCTTAATGGACCAACTTTTTGGACTGGCTCCGCATGTGAGGATAGTCCTCAGTATGGAGACACTGGGATACGTCTTGGAGGCAGACATCCCATAGGCCCCTGCAAGGACCAGAACTAGTCAGGGAGATGTTGATGCCCATGGTAAATGGGTTAAAAATGAGGTCTAAGTCTGAGATTTCATGATGACCCCAATGAACAGTGAGTTTCATAGTGTAATATCCGGATTTTTATGGAAGTATTTCATCTGTATATTGAACCCTGTATTATTTTGGAATGATGATATTGATAATTGAAGTATGATATTTATCGTATTTGTATCTTTATACATGAGTGTGGCAACATGTAAATTTCCTCTATGCATGTACGTGATAACGTACGTTAAGAATGTAACTTAACGTACGTTACCTGTTAATGATAACGTACGCTACGAATGAAGCGTAGCGTACATAATGCAGTCAATTATTGGGTAGGCCGGCTAGCACATGGGGTAAATGGTGGTGGGCTCGACCAAGATACCCACCAGATTCGCACGGCATGAACCTGGACACTTTTTAAGTCAACGGACTTTAACGTACGTTATGGACATTATGTAGCGTACGCAAATTATATGGGTTACGTACGTAACATGATAAGTGTAGCGTACGTAATGAAGTTCAGAAACAAGACAGTGAACTATTTTGGACGATAACGTACGTTATGAAGTAGTCCTAACGTACGTAACACTCAGAAAGTTATAAAAGGAGCAGCACCCCATTTCATTTCATCTCGTTCTTTTGCCTGTAAACTTCACCATATTTCGTCCCCAGAAGATTTCCAGCCCCTTTTAACACCCTTAGATCACTTGTTATTGAATCATTGAGATTGTAAGATACTACTTGATCATTGAAGACTACTTATATTGGACTTCGGAGTGGAAATCATCACTAGTCGGCGTTGAAGCAACCGGAGTCGGATTTTACTTATAGTCTCAGTATTTTCTCCCTCTTAAGGTATGTTATACTACTTCCAACCTTGAAGTTATGTTGTTATAGACGATACGATCACACTGCCAAGAATAGTAGATCACTCTGACGATGTATGCGACCTAGTATCATGTTTAAACTATGATGATCGAATTATTATGGTTTAGAACACCGTAGTTGAACCTTGTTGTGACAAAGATGAGAATAGTGAATTATAACCGTATCACATGTTATCGTCATATTGATCGTAAACTTAGTGTCGATTTCCACTTTTACCAAATGGATTTTGGAAAGAATCATCATAGTTGTAATCTTACTTGCAAAGATGGAATAAGTAGTTCACCTTCAGTATAAGCCGGGATTTAATGACGATATTAGATCAAATACATCAACCATAGACCAGCCGAATCTTGCATGAGTATTACAATCAAGATTGAGAATAGTATTACGATGATATTCGTATCTTTGAAATTGAAGATATTAATTCGTAGATCATTCATGAGTATGATATATATTTGAAGGTATATTAAGTTACTAACTAAGGATTTCGTAATACTACGTCACTAATCGAGACAGTCATCTGCCCAGTGAGAAACTGACATGCATGATTAACGTACGTTAAGATTGGCAACTAACATACGTTATATTACGTTGTTAACGTACGCTACGTTTGGTACGTAACGTACATTATACTATCAGGCGAGTCAAGTCGACTGATCAGAGAGGAACTGTCGGTATATGGTTAGCGTACGCTAGACTTCATAGTTTACGTACGCTAACGTGTAAGTTTAACATACGTTACAGAGGACATGTAACGTACATTATGTAGGTCAGACAGTTTTCATTTTATGGACTTTCAACCGTAATTTGGGTTGTTAGATGTTCGTTCGACCTAAGATGAATTCCATGTTATTTCTCTTATTTAAGGTTCGAACTTTGCTACGTGATTGATCGAGAGGGGCGACCTTCGAGTGTTTCGTTTTCGTGGAAGTATTGTTCTGTCTTCAAATCGAGGCAAGTAACTTATTTGTTTTATGTATTGATGTTATACATATTGCCGTGCATGCATGTTCTTGTTGTTGTATGTCCACCTCGTGTTGGTCCGACGGGATCATCGGGGGATCTGTGCTAGCGTGCGCTGGATCATCGGATGGGTTTTTCCACCATGGGTTGATCTGACGGGATCATCGTGGGTTCTAGGCAGTGAACGCTGGATCGTCGGAATTACCATGTGTATGTTATGATATCATGTTGTGATTATCAGTTGTGTATTTCATTTATGAGTTTCTCGTAGGAGAAGACTCGTTGGTATTTTTGCCGTTTACGTTATTATTCTTCGTGAGATATGAATAATATGTTGTGGTACTTGTACTAGCATCGTTGTGCTAACCCCTCCGGGGGTGAACATTTTGTTTATGTTCAGGATCCAGGAGAGCGGGAAAACAACCACTGGAGCTGCATGATGACGAGGGTGCAGAGTGATGTTCCGGCCGGGTGTATTTGACTGTTGTATGTTGGTTATTTCAATAAGTACTCGAGTACGTAGTCGTTTATGATGAATTTGAATTTGGTGATGTAATAATAAGTTTCTGTTGAACAATTGTATTTTCAGTATTTGGTCAGAACTGTTGTATCTTAATTCAGTTACTTCCATTTATTTGTACCTGTTAATGTCTGTTCAATTCTCCAGCCTTGTAAATCCTTATGTAAAGGATTACGGCACTGTAATATTCCTGAATATATCGGGGGTGTTACAGAATATGGTATCGGAGCTAAGATTATGGATATCTTGGCCGTTGGGTTAAAATAGGGGTCATTTATGTCTTTTGAAGTAACCGGCCGCGAATAACATCATTGTACTGCCTACGTCTTCGTGCGGGCGGTGGTTGTAAGTTCCTAAACTCTATCTCGTCCTTTGCATATTATATTTCCTTGTACTTGAGCATTGGAACGATATTGTTTCCTGTATATTGAGTATTTATGCTTACAGTATGTTGAGAGGCGGACGTGGACGTGGTCGCGGTCGCGGACGCGGACGAAGGAATGCTGAAAGGGAAGCGTCGCCTTCTAATCAGGCCAGTCATAGCTCAGGCGAGCCACAGAGATCTATCAATAACGAACTGGAACCTGCTGTACCAGAAATCCTTCGTCAGGTGGTGAACCAGATGACTCAGTTCGCCCAGGTCATGGACCGAATGCAAGTGGCGGTGGGACTACAGCAGGGAGAGAGACAGCAAGGGATCCCGGACATGGGAAATCGAGGTGACCGGTGGCTGCAAGAGGTGGTGAAGATGCAACCACCCAAATTCGATGGCATTTCTGAGACTCCCACCTGGGACCATTGGTTGAAGGAACTGGAGAAAATCTTTGCCGGAATTAACTGCCCAGACGACCGAAGAGCCTCTATCGCTCAATACTTTCTGATAGGGGAAGCGTCCGAATGGTGGGAAGCCATCCGGCCTGTAGACCATGATGCTGATTGGACAGAGTTTAAATTGATGATGGAAGCTCATTACTGCCCTTGTCCTGTGAGGGAAGCCAAGGTTCGGGAGTTTTTCTCCGCTCAGCCTTCAGATATTCCAGTATCTCAGGCAATTAAGACGTTTAACCAACAGCTGGCATTTGTTCGACATCTGGTCTGAACAGATGCATAAATGATGATCCATTTCGATATGAGGATGAAACCAGAAATTCAGAGGTACATGTCCGGTTTTGAATGTACCACACTCCGTCAATACCAGGATAAGGCGTTGGCGTATGAGATCAAGGAAGCAGTTATGGAGAAATTTTCAGAATCCAAGAAGCAGAAAGTCTCTGGTACTTTTACAGAGCACAAGAACAGCGGGCCCCGCAAGGCCCAGTCATCCATTCACTCTTTCAAGAAACCTCCGCACCCAGTTAGGAGTGGAAAGAACTTCGGAGCGACATCAACTATGACTGATGTTATCAGGAAATGCTTTAACTGCGCCCAGACGGGGTACTATCGACGGAATTGCCCCCTACCTGCCGTGACTTGTTTTGATTGTGGACTAGAGGGACATCGTGCAGTGTTCTGTGAAGAGGCTGCAAAGTCTTTTAGAGCCCGTACACCACAAATGTCGTAAGGAAGCCAGTATCCAACAGACACAGCAGAGTGTTCAGATGCCTCAGAATTTTGGCCGCGGGCGAGGCAGAGGACAGTGGGACCGAAAGGGTACATCGAGTGCCGGATCTGTTCCCCCACGTCTGTACGAGATGAGGAAAACAGACGATCAGGATGCTGCTGTCGCATCAGGTACTGTCCAGATCCTTTCCCAGCCAGTTAGCATTTTATTCGATACAGGAGCTACGCATTCTTTTATATCTTTATCTTGTGCAAATCGTTTGATTATTTCTGGTTTTCATACTTGTGAACCTTATGCTGTTGGTTTACCGAGTGGAGAGAGGATTGTCGGGAACTTAGAAACCAGAAATTTCCCTGTATCATTTGGTGGCAGAGAGTGGCTCTCAAATTTTATTGTAATAGAAATGCAAGGAGACGACCTAATACTCGGAGACGATCGGCTTAATGGATATGGAGCAATTGTAAACTACCGAAGGAGTAATATCTCGCTGATCGCTGACGATGGTTCCGAAATACTGTTTGAGGGATGGAAACCAGGAAGCTCAGGAAAATTGATCAAGGCGATGAAAGCTGTCAAATTGTTGAAACAGGGTGTCTCGGGATCTTGGTGCTATGCAATGAAGAAAGAAGACGAAATTGTGGAACTTTCATCCATTCCTGTTGTGAACGAATTTCCAGATGTATTTCCTGACGAGTTACCTGGACTACCTCCACGAAGGGATGTAGAATTTACCATTGAGCTGGAACCCGGAGCTACACCAATTTCTAAGGCGCCGTATCGTATGGCACCGACTGAGATGTACGAACTGAAGAAGCAACTGGAGGAGTTACTGGACAAAGGCTATATTCAGCCAAGCGTTTCACCCTGGGGAGCGCCAGTTCTTTTTGTCCGAAAGAAGGATGGATCGCTTAGACTGTGTATTGACTATCGGGAACTGAACAAGATGACGATTAAGAACAAGTATCCATTGCCAAGGATTGATGATCTGTTTGACCAGTTGCAAGGAGCAACAGTATTTTCTAAAATCGACCTGAGATCAGGATATCATCAGCTGAGGATTAAGGAATCTGATGTTCCGAAATCAGCGTTCAGAACTCGTTACGGACACTATGAGTTTGTAGTGATGCCGTTTGGTCTCACTAATGCACCTGCTGTATTCATGCAATTGATGAACCGAGTGTTCATCGAATATTTGGATAAATTTGTGGTCGTGTTCATTGATGACATTCTAGTGTATTCTAAGAACCCGGAAGAGCATGCACGGCATTTGCGAATTGTATTAGAACTTTTAAGAAACGAGCAACTGTACACCAAACTCTCTAAGTGTGAATTCTGGCAAAAGGAAGTAATGTTCCTCGGTCATGTGGTATCAGCTGAAGGAGTCCGAGTAGATCCTCAGAAGATTGAAGCGGTTTTGGATTGGAAGCCTCCAAAGAATGTGAAAGAAGTCCGAAGTTTCTTAGGACTTGCTGGGTATTATCGTCGGTTCGTGGAAGGGTTTTCCAAAATTTCCCGCCCACTTACACGACTCCTGCATAAAACTCGAAAGTTTGAGTGGAACGAATTATGTCAGATTAGCTTTGATGAATTTAAGAAGAGATTGACGACGGCACCAATTTTAACACTTCCACAGGGGACTTAAGGATTTATAGTTTACAATGATGCTTCGAACCAAGGACTCGGATGCGTATTGATGCAGAATGACAAGGTGATCGCTTATGCGTCGCGACAGCTGAAACCCTATGAAGTGAATTACCCAACGCACGATTTGGAGCTGGCAGCAGTGATTTTTGCTTTGAAAATATGGAGGCATTATCTATACGGGACTCACTGCCAGATCTTTACGGATCACAAGAGTCTCAAATACATCTTCAGTCAGAAAGAATTGAACATGCAGCAAAGAAGATGGTTAGAACTGATTAAGGATTATGACTTGGAGATTTTGTATCATCCAGGCAAAGCGAACGTAGTGGCCGATGCAGTCAGCCGCAAGCCTGTTTCTATTCAGATGCTGGAGACTCTGACCTCCCAACTTAGCCTTCAACGAGAGATGATTCGAGAAGGAATTGAAGTGTGGTTACAAAAAGTCCAAGGACAACTATGCGTGATGGAAATAACTTCATCATTAACCGAAGAAATCAAATCTAGACAGGCGGATGATCCTCTGATGATTCGGTTACGTGATGAAGTGATCAAGGGGAAGGCCCCCGGATTCGTAATTCATGATGATGGAGTTTTGAGATTTCAGAACCGACTCTGCGTTCCCGATGTCGATGTTCTGAAACAGACGATTATGAAGGAAGCTCACAGTTCGCCCTATTCTATCCACCCGGGCACCAGTAAAATGTATAAGGACTTGAAGCGGAATTTCTGGTTGGGCAACATGAAGAAAGATGTAGCGGACTATGTTTCGAAATGCTTGACTTGTCAGCAGGTTAAGATCGAGCATCAACGGCCTGCCGGAATGTTGAAGCCGCTCCCGATTCCTGAGTGGAAGTGGGAGGACATATCGATGGACTTTATCACTAGTATGCCGAGAACCAAGACCGGAATGAACATGATTTAGGTGATAGTTGATCGTTTAACCAAATCAGCTCATTTTCTAGGCATTAAGGACACGTGGGGACCAGAGAGGTTGGCACGAGTATTTATTTCGGAGATAGTTCGATTGCATGGTACACCGAAAACCATTATTTCTGATCGAGACGGCCGTTTTGTGTCTCACTTTTGGAAAGCAGTTCATAAGGCCTTGGGAACCGAATTGAACTTCAGCACAGCTTATCACCCACAGACTGACGGACAATCCGAGAGGACTATTCAAACGGTGGAAGATATGCTGAGGGCTTGTGCCTTAGATTGGTCAACTGATTGGGAAGCTCATCTACCGTTGATTAAATTTACCTACAACAATAGTTGGCATGCTTCCATTAAGATGGCACCGTTTGAGGTATTATACGGGAGGAGATGTAGATCGCCCCTATGTTGGGACGATTCATCAGACTTAATCGGGACTGAACCAGAGCTGATCGTGCAGACTCGAGAGAAAATAGTCTTGATTCGTGAAAGGCTGTTGACCGCCCAGAGTCTCCAGAAATCCTACGCAGACGTACGTTGTCGCCCTTTGGAGTTCAATATTGGGGACCACGTACTTTTAAAGGTTTCACCTACTCGGGGAATATTCCGTTTTGGAAGGAAAGGAAAACTGAGTCCGAGATATATCGGACCATTCGAGATCCTTGAGAGAGTTGGAGAGTTGGCATACAGATTAGGATTGCCGCCGTCGTTGATCCATGTTCATAACGTATTCCACGTATCCCAGTTACGGAGATATATATCGGACCCTAGTCATGTCATTGATTTCGGAGAAATCGAAGTCGCTCAGGATGGGACGTTTGAATAAAGACCGGTCAAGATACTCGAGAGTCGAGTTAAGCAGTTGAGAAACAAACCCATCGTTTTGGTCAAAGTTCAGTGTTCACGTCATGGAGTGTAAGAAGTCACATGGGAAATGGAAAATAGTATGAAATCCAGATATCTAGAATTATTTTCGTCTTGAGTTTCGGGACGAAACTCCTTTTTAGTAGGAGAGTATGTAATATCCGGATTTTTATGGAAGTATTTCATCTGTATATTGAACCCTTTATTATTTTGGAATGATGATATTGATAATTGAAGTATGATATTTATCGTATTTGTATCTTTATACATGAGTGTGGCAACATGTAAATTTCCTCTATGCATGTACGTGATAACGTACGTTAAGAATGTAGCTTAACGTACGTTACCTGTTAATGATAACGTACGCTACGAATGAAGCGTAGCGTACGTAATGCAGTCAATTATTGGGTAGGCCGGCTAGCACATGGGGTAAATGGTGGTGGGCTCGACCAAGATACCCACCAGATTCGCACGGCATGAACCTGGACACTTTTTAAGTCAACGGACTTTAACGTACGTTATGGACATTATGTAGCGTATGCAAATTATATGGGTTACGTACGTAACATGATAAGTGTAGCGTACGTAATGAAGTTCAAAAACAAGACAGTGAACTATTTTGGACGATAACGTACGTTATGAAGTAGTCCTAACGTACGTAACACTCAGAAAGTTATAAAAGGAGCAGCACCCCATTTCATTTCATCTCGTTCTTTTGCCTCTAAGCTTCACCATATTTCGTCCCCAGAAGATTTCCAGCCCCTTTTAACACCCTTAGATCACTTGTTATTGAATCATTGAGATTGTAAGATACTACTTGATCATTGAAGACTACTTATATTGGACTTCGGAGTGGAAATCATCACGAGTCGGCGTTGAAGCAACCGGAGTCGGATTTTACTTATAGTCTCAGTATTTTCTTCCTCTTAAGGTATGTTATACTACTTCCAACCTTGAAGTTATGTTGTTATAGACGATACGATCACACTGCCAAAAATAGTAGATTACTCTGACGATGTATACGACCTAGTATCATGTTTAAACTATGATGATCGAATTATTATGGTTTAGAACACCGTAGTTGAACCTTGTTGTGACAAAGATGAGAATAGTGAATTATAACCGTATCAAATGTTATCGTCATATTGATCGTAAACTTAGTGTCGATTTCCACTTTTACCAAATGGATTTTGGAAAGAATCATCATAGTTGTAATCTTACTTGCAAAGATGGAATAAGTAGTTCACCTTCAGTATAAGCCTGGATTTAATGACGATATTAGATCAAATACATCAACCATAGACCAGCCGAATCTTGCATGAGTATTACAATCAAGATTGAGAATAGTATTACGATGATATTCGTATCTTTGAAATTGAAGATATTAATCCGTAGATCATTCATGAGTATGATATATATTTGAAGGTATATTAAGTTACTCACTAAGGATTTCGTAATACTCCGTCACTAATCGAGACAGTCATCTGCCCAGTGAGAAACTGACATGCATGATTAACGTACGTTAAGATTGGCAACTAACGTACGTTATATTACGTAGTTAACATACGCAACGTTTGGTACGTAACGTACGTTATACTATCAGGTGAGTCAAGTCGACTGATCAGAGAGGAACTGTCGGTATATGGTTAGCGTACGCTAGACTTCATAGTTTACGTACGCTAACGAGTAAGTTTAACGTACGTTACAGAGGACATGTAACGTACGTTATGTAGGTCAGACAGTTTTCGTTTTATGGACTTTCAACCGTAATTTGGGTTGTTAGATGTTCGTTCGACCTAACATGAATTCCATGTTATTTCTCTTATTTAAGGTTCGAACTTTGGTACGTGATTGATCGAGAGGGGCGACCTTCGAGTGTTTCGTTTTTGTGGAAGTATTGTTCTGTCTTCAAATCGAGGCAAGTACCTTATTTGTTTTATGTATTGATGTTATACATATTGTCGTGCATGCATGTTGTTGTTGTATGTCCACCTCGTGTTGGTCCGACGGGATCATCGGGGGATCTATGCTAGCGTGCGCTGGATCATCGGACGGGTTTTTCCACCACGGGTTGGTCTGACGGGATCATCGTGGGTTCTAGGCAGTGAACGCTGGATCGTCGGAATTACCATGTGTATGTTATGATATCATGTTGTGATTATCAGTTGTGTATGTCATTTATGAGTTTCTCGTAGGAGAAGACTCGTTGGTATTTTTGTCGTTTACGTTATTATTCTTCGTGAGATATGAATAATATGTTGTGTTACTTGTACTAGCATCGTTGTGCTAACCCCTTCGGGGGTGAACATTTTGTTTATGTTCAGGATCCAGGAGAGCGGGAAAACAACCACTGGAGCTGCATGTCGACGAGGGTGCAGAGTGATGTTCCGGCCGGGTGTATTTGACTGTTTTATGTTGGTTATTTCAATAAGTACTCGAGTACGTAGTCGTTTATGATGAATTTGAATTTGGTGATGTATTAATAAGTTTCTGTTGAACAATTGTATTTTCAGTATTTGGTCAGAACTGTTGTATCTTAATTCAGTTACTTCCATTTATTTGTACCTGTTAATGTCTGTTCAATTCTTCAGCCTTGTAAATCCTTATGTAAAGGATTTACGGCGCTGTAATATTCCTGAATATATCGGGGGTGTTACACATAGGGCCCATGAGAAGATGTCCTCTTCAAGGGCGATCTTGGCACATCTTATTGAGTTGTACGGGAAGCACAGTCGAACCGTTTGATATGAGCGAAGTAGTTGTTTGGTGCTCAGATGAAGGAAGGTGAGAAAATTGGGGATCACGTCCTCAAAATGATATATATGATCGAGAGATTAGAGGCTCTTGATTCTAAGATGCGTGCTTCTCTCTTGACCGGCCTTATCCTTCAATTCCTAACTGCTTCTCTTAGTTTCTAATGAATTTCAACTGCAATTAGATTGCTTGAAACTTTAGCTGGACTAATGAACAAATTAAGAACGGCACAGTCTCAGATGAAGACTAGGCCAAAGCAGGCTGCTCTTGCCATTTCTTCTGGGCCTTGGAGGTCCAAGAACAATAAGAAGAAGGCAAAAAGCAGTTCAAGCCCAAAGGGGGATACAGAAAGATAAAGGCAAGGCCCCAATGTTTCCAAATAGTAAGGTAGCCAAGAAGACAGATGCTTGCCTCAACTGCGATGAGATAGGCCAATGGAGGAGGCACTGTCTAAAACTTGACCGCAATGCACCTTCAGGTACGGAACTGCTAGTTTTAAAAACAAATTGTTCTGTAACTTATTATACTTCTTGGATACTTGATTCTGGTGCGAGTTCTCATATATGTACAATGAATCAGGATCAGGAATGAAGTAGGAAGCTTGGAGCTGGATAAGTGATGGTGACAGTCGGTAGAGGGCATAGGTCAATTCTACTGACATCCGATCACTTATGTTGGATCTAGAATCTGGTTTTACTATTACTTTGGATGATGTACTTATTTTTCTCAAGGGGCACAAAAATATTGTATCAATTTAGGTCAGGGACCATAGAGGATATCATTTCTTTATTGGAGATGGATACTAACGTATTTATTTTGGAAATAAATTGGTTTGTACGGCTAGGTGTGGGCATTCAAAACCAAAATCCCGATCCCGTCCGGTGCCGTCTCAAAGTTAGCAGGGATGGACCATCTCGTCCGATTAGAACTATGGGACAGGACGCAGAACTAAAACTCTGAGGCCCATAAGGCCCGTCTCGTCCCGCTAAATTTTTAACCCTTTTAAAAAATGCATGTTTTTATTATTTTAACCCTTTTTGATTTTTTAGCCAATAATCCATTTGTATTTTTAACCCTAATGTAGACATACAGTATACAAAACTTTGACACATTGCCTTCCATCCCCATCCCCATCCCCATACATACACACCGGCACCGCTCTCCATCCCAGCACAACACGAGAATCAACAAGCATGGATTATGTATTCACAATTCATGTTTAAACTCCACATGATAACACGGACTGAGTTCCTCGATTCACGTGAACATCCTATACACGGACCGAGTGCCTCGATTCGTCTCTTCTCACCAAAATCCTAGTGGGCCCCCCTCCCTTCCCACTTCACCTTCCATGTATTTTCCTCACTTGTCATGTTATAGTGGGGTGTGGTTGACATACTTTATACATGAGGACAAAGATGTTTGATATGGCATGATCTTGTGGCATCTTATAAGATAAGATGTGATTTTGGAAATCAACACAACACCAGTACTACCATTCAGCCGTAGCACATAGTGAAGTGAGGGAGAGAAATATTTTTTTGTGTTGCTCATCTCTTAGAGAGAAGAAAGAAGAAAAGAAGAGAAAGAAGAAAAGAAGAGAGAAAAATTCTTATAGCAATTCATAGCCATGTTCTTGGAGAATCGAATTGTTATAAAAAAATTCATTGATTATCCGACGCGTGGTGACGTAGAGACATCGACAACTTTCGGTGTTTGATTTTCCACATGCTCGTTCGAATTGGATTCATGTTCATGTTCGTGATCAAGAAGAAATTACCAAAGGACTATGAGGGTATGATTTCTCCAATTTTATCTTCGTCTATTTATATTCGTACATACGATTCTTGATCGCTCCTCTTTAGGGTTCAGTTTTATTCAGTTTGGTCCGTCTACTTTTTCACTGTGCACTTTATTTTTATCACCGAATCCCAATATCAGCATCTCATAGCAATGGATCTACATTATGATCATGTGTGATTGTATTACAAGTTTTACAACTCCACCTACTTTATTTAGCATCAGACAATGCAACACATACTCTGTTGTTCTTCTATCATCTCATACTACCACTAGTAGAAAAGTGAGAATATGTAACACCCATAGGTACCACTTTTAATAATTAAAAATTGGCGAATGCAAAGGTAACAATTATGTAGAACTTTATTATTATGTATCACTTAATGTAACACTTTTAAAATATGTAACATTTTAAGGTATCCCTTCTTTGTGTTCCATTTTAAATTTACCTTTATGTATCACTTAATGTAACACTTTAAAATAGGTAATATTTTAGGGTATCATTTTTTTGTGTTACATATTCAATTTACTTTTATGTATCACTTAATGTAACACTTTAAAAATAGTAACATTTAAAGGTATTACTTTTTTGTGTTGTTGGAATATTTTGTTCCATACATGCTATAATAATGTTTTGATGATTTAAGTTGATACACAAAACAAAACAACAAAGAGGCAGAGCAAAGCATCGAAGAAATCGAAGTCGCAAAAAGGTGTTCTGAACATGCATAACGTACGCAATGAAGATTGCATAGCGTACGTAAGTGGACAACAATAACGTACGGAATTTGATATTGATAACTTACGTAACCAAGTGTTTCTGAGTTCAAACGAGATGAACGTTGGAGATGACGTCATGGCATAGGTCAGCAAGCAACGGATATGTTGACAAAAGTTATCGTACGTAATGGGTAATGTACGTAACACATAAAACGAATGCTACTGGACTGATCTGCTGTATTGATAACGTACGTAGCAAGCTAGGATTAACTTACGTAAGACGTTTAACGGACGTAAGCAAGAAGAGATAACGGCCGTAATGAAGTCACAGTTTGCTAACGGCTAGTAAGGCTTTGGAGCCTATAAATACCATTCCTATGGTATTGTTTCACTACAACAACTTCAAGCAAAACATTCATTCATCAGAGATTGATATATATTATATTGTTGTTGTGATATTGAGCTTATATTGTTAGTTTGAGTGTTTATACATTCAACATATACACGAGAGGTAAAAGAAAAGATACGATTGGATTCGGTGTTATTAGGATCAAGGATCCGGCATTATTAGAATCGCAATCGCTATCTTAGTGAGGTTATCTAGTACCCATAGAAAGCTAGAGTGGTTGATTCCTTGTCCAATAGAAAAGGAAAACGGTTTAACTTGGACCGACACAAAGACAAGTACGAGTGGTTTATCACGGACCAATAGAAGACGTGATTGTAACGGTTATCCCTCAACCGATAGAAGAGAGGTGCAGGGATTTATATCTTCAACCTATAGAAAAAGATACAGAGAGAGGACGTAAGCTCAATCATAGTCGAACCTCTATAAATCCTTGTGTCGTTTAATTTCCGCACATTTAATTTATGCTTCCGCACAACGGCGTATATTCCGATCTTGCTCCAACAATTGGTATCGGAGCGGTACCTCCAATACACGGCTTAACATCCGAGGAGTCGATCCAAATGGCATTTCAACTTGCTCCAGTCGAAGGCCTTGCTCTTAACTGACCACCATTTTTTGATGGCTCAAACTTCATGACGTGGAAGAAAAAGATGTCAATATTCATCCGAGCGTATGACATCGAGCTTTGGAAAGTAATATGTCTTGGTCCGAAAATTTCTCTCAAATCCGACGGTACGCTTAAATCTTTCAAAGAATATGATGACGCGGATTGGAAGAACGACCATCTAAATTGTAAGGCTACTCAATTTTTATTTTGTTCCTTAAATCCAGAAGAGGTAAATCGTATCTCATCGTGTGAAAGTGCTAAAGAAATATGGAAAATTCTTGAAATCACACACGAAGGGACATCAAGTCAAGGAGACAAAGATCAATATGCTTATCCATGTCTACGAGTTATTCATGATGAAAGGTGACGAGTCCATCACCAACATGCTCGACCGATTTTCGGTCATCACTAATGGACTTGCTTCGTTTGGAAAGCCATTATCAAGTAGTGAAAAAGTCAAGAAAATCTTAAGATCACTACCTGTTGAATGGGACGGAACGGTGACGACGATTATGGAATCGAAAGATTACAATAATCTTGATTTTACTGCCCTCGTTGGTTCACTAATAAATTACGAGATTGTCCTTAAATCTCTAAATGCAAAGCCGAAACCAAGGGAAAGATCGATAGCCTTGAAGGCTAAGATGTCAAAAAGAGAAGAAATCCCGGTTGATGAAAGCGACGAAGAATCGACATATTATGCCAAGAATATTAATAAGTTTCAAACCTTATTAAACTGGAGACAAAAAGACATCTCAGGCGAATCTACGAAATTCGACAACAATTGTCGATTATGTGGTAAACCAGGCCACTTTGCTAAAAATTGCCGAACAAAACCCAAGAAGGATGTTCTTGTTGCAACATGGAGCGATGAAGATGAAGATGATGATTTTATCAATCAAAATAATCTCGCTCTCATGGCACGAAGTTCATTCGACGATAGCGACGTCGAAAGCCAAGTAAGTAATTCTTACGATGAACTTTTTGAAGCATTTGAATTATTGCATACGGATTATCAAAATGCTTTATCCGAAATTAAATCCCTTCAAATAAATCATTGGAAATTGAAAATTCCAAGATTCTTGAAAAGGGAAAGTTTATCGAGATCGATCATTCGAAATGCGTTGAAAACGAAAATATTTTAAAGGATGATCTTGTTAAAATTCAAACCGAGCTAAAAAATTTAACGAAGAAATTTTCTCTCGGAAACGAGAAATTTGAAAATATGCTCTCGGTTCAAAAGTTTACTTTAAATAAACAGAGGCTGGGATTCAAACCTCGTTCTAAAAACGAATCCTTAAATTTAAAAATACCCCGTTGCGAAAAATGTTTGAAAATCGGGCATCATATTTCGAATTGTAAAAGCCCACGCCGGACGATTAAAATTAAAAGGATTTGGGTTCCTAAAGGAACAAATATTTCAAATATCGTCTATGTTTCAAATAAAAAACCAACTCTCGGTTGGATCCCCAAAAATTGTTTTTTATCAAAATATATTTTACTTAGGGGGAGTAATAATTTTTTAAAGGGGAGATAATATTTTCAGGGGGAGTAATACTCTTCTTAATTATATTCATCATTTTGTAGCATGCATATTTTATATTTGGTATCATTATATTTTTTACACTTTTTGACGAAAACAAAAAGGGGGAGAAAGGAGAAAAATTGAAGACTGGGATTAACCCTGAAAGGGGGAGAAAAATCGAAATCGAAGAAAAGTCAAAAAGTTGAAATTGAAAAGAAATTGGAAGTTGAAAGGAGAAAAAGAGAACAAAAGTTGAAAAGATGAAATTGAAAAGAAAAATGAGGAGACGTCGAAAAGATGATGAAAATTTGAAAATTTGAAAAGAAAAAGAAAAGGAAAGAAGGAGTCGAAAAAAAAATGGGAGAAGAAACTAACGAAATGGACAAAGTCGAAAACTTTGGTCTGTACACATATACATATATTTTTGCAGGTAAATCCCATTGACGAAGTGTTGTTTTGTAATCATCAAAAAGGGGGAGATTGTTGGAACATTTTGTTCCATACATGCTATAATAATGTTTTGATGATTTAAGTTGATACACAAAACAAAACAACAAAGAGGCGAAGCAAAGCATCGAAGAAATCGAAGTCGCAAAAAGGTGTTCTGAACATGCATAACATACGCAATGAAGATTTCATAGCGTACATAAGTGGACGACAATATCGTACATAATTTGATATTGATAACTTACGTAACCAAGTGTTTCTGAGTTCAAACGAGATGAACGTTGGAGATGACGTCATGGCATAGGTCAGCAAGCAACGGATATGTTGACAAAAGTTAACGTACGGAATGGATAATGGGTAACGTACGTAACACATAAAACGAATGCTACTGGACTGATCTGCTGTATTGATAACGTACATAGCAAGCGAGGCTTAACATACGTAAGACGTTTAACGGACGTAAGCAATAAGAGATAACGGACGTAATGAAGTCACGGTTTGCTAATGGCTAATAAGGCTTTGGAGCCTATAAATACCATTCCTATGGTATTGTTTCACTACAACAACTTCAAGCAAATCATTCATTCATCAGAGATTGATATACATTATATTGTTGTTGTGATATTGATCTTATATTATTAGTGTGAGTGTTTATACATTCAACATATACACGAGCGGTAAAAGAAAAGATATGATTGGATTCGGTGTTATTAGGATCAAGGATCCGGCATTATTAGATTCGCAATCACTATCTTAGTGAGGTTTATCTAGTACCCATAGAAAGCTAGAGTGGTTGATTCCTTGTCCAATAGAAAAGAAAAACGGTTTAACTTGGACCGACACAAAGACAAGTACGAGTGGTTTATCATGGACCAATAGAAGACGTGATTATAGCGGTTATCCCTCGACCGATAGAAGAGAGGTGCAGAGGTTTATATATTCAACCTATAGAAAAAGATACCGAGAGAGGACGTAGGCTCGATTATAGCCAAACCTCTATTAATCCTTGTGTCGTTTAATTTCCGCACATTTGATTTACGCTTCCGCACAACGGCACATATTCCGATCTTGCTCCAACATATGTTACATCGTTTATATTGAAATTTGTTTACCTTTATGTATCACTTAATGTAACACATTAAGAATAGTAATATTTTAAGGTATCACTTTTATTCGATACAATTCATAGAAATTTAGATTATTTCACTTTTACTTATAGCTCTAGTAATGGACGTTTAAATATTTTAGTGAAATTTTGGCGTTAACTGATTGGTACAAAAACTAATTTATTAAAGATTGTTAAAAATTTTGGGCGGCAAAAACTTTAGTGAAATTTAGTCCATCTAATTAATTGCTTTAGTATATCAAACTAATAATAAAATCTACCTCATTTAGTAGCTAGATATACAAAAACAAAAGGAATAGAATTTAATACCCCTCTTTTTCTTCCCACTATGTTTACTGCGCCCACTTCTATGTCCTTAGTTATCATAATTAACAAAAGAAATTCACTTAATCCCCATATTTTTCTTCACAAATCAGAAGGAATACAATCTCTGTAATTCACCAACCACCTCATTTCGACAAGATCTTTGTAAGTTCCAATTTTTTTTGCCTAATCCTCATCCTCTTTTTCGTACCTTTTCAATGTGTATAAATTTATGTTTTAATTTTTAACACTAATTATGATCATTCGATTGAAATTGTAAACATGAGTTGATGTTGTTATATATTAGTATTGGTATTATTATTAGTGTTTTGTTAATTGTTGTTATTGGTGTCGATTGAAATTGATTGCATGTATGGTTTGCCCTACTCCTAAATATCGTAGGTTATGCTTTATAATGATCATAATTTAATTGCATATAGAAAATTAGATATTAATTATAAAGTGTATACTTCAATCATTCTAATTTTTTCATGACTGTAATTTTGCATGTAAATAAAGAATAGGTATAGAAACTAAGTAAATAATTTTTGGGGTGAAGGGATTGGTTTTTGTGGATTGTTATTTGTCAGTTTAATCTGTTTGGTTAATTTTCTATTTTTTATGGCCAATTCAAGGTAACTGCTGTAATTCACATAAATATTTAGGATTCAATAGCTCTCATTGCTGCGGTTGTTAAATCCAGACATTAGTAAGCTATGTTATGTTATGTTTCAGTTGCTCATTTTTTTATCAGTTTTGGTCTTTATTTTTGTGTAGAAATTGATTCTCTTGTTGGACTTGTGTAAATTTAGAAATTTGGTTTTGTCAACTCTTAATAGTTTGATGCTTATTATATTGAGAAATTGACATGGCCTAATCTGGTTTAGCTTTGTGTATGGTATAGTTGAGGAATGTGTTTAGCTTGTAATAAAATTTGTTATATTTTATATACAGAGTCGTTCCGCTTTCATTTTTTAGTTGTCGTCCTACCTTGAATCTCTTGTTTTAAAATAGTTGTCATGATTTGTAGTATATTTATGTTATTTATATATAGTGCATCGTAAAACTGATTCATGCACTCTTTTTGTATCTAAAGTATGTGAACAATTTATTTGTTAATGTATTTATGTTGTCGAACAAATCTGAAATTTGTAAGTGACAATGATAACTTTTTTCCCAACTGACTTATAATAAAATTCATGTAACAAAATTGTACATAGTTATTTATACTTTTATTTCCTATTTTACACGTGTCATATAATTATATCTTTGTGTTTTTAATCTCTAAGAACAAATTCCTTAAACCTTGATAAAGGTGACGAAAATAGTAGTTGGACCAATTTCCTACAATCTAGTAATGAATATGAAAAAAGTGTGGAAGCTTATTTAAATAAAGCATTTGCAACACGAGCAACAGGAGATCAAATTACTTGTACTTGTAAGGAATGTTATCATCGTTTATGGCATCATAGAGAGACAGTTTTCATTCATTTGATAGCTAATGGGATTGAGCCGGGCACCGAAGACTGGTATTGCAATGACGATGGTATGCCCTCGATGTCAGTTTTAGAGGGGTTGACTAAAGATAATACACATGACACCCATGATGATCTTGATCGATTATTGTACAACATTCATAGAGATGTGGCAGAAAGGTTACCGAACAACCATGAAGGGGTTGGATATCAAGCAAATGCAGAGGCTAAGAGGTTTTATAAGCTGGTTGAAGATGGGAAACAGGAACTGTTCCCTGGTTGCGAAACATTTTCTAAGCTGTCGTTTATGATTCGCATGTACCTATTTAAGTGAACTCATGGAATAAGTAATACTGCATTTTCAGATTTGTTGGAGTTGATTCGGGAGCTGTTTCCAGAAGCTAAGTTGCCAAGATCTTTTTATGAAGCAAAGAAAGTAGTGAAAGATTTAGGCCTTCATTACGTCAAAATCGATGCATGCCGTAATGGTTGTGTGTTATATTAGAAGGAGCATTGTGATAATACATTATGTAATGTGTGTCATGCACCAAGCTGGAAAGAGAAAGATGTCAGAAACCCAGAAAATAATGGAAAATCGACCAACTGAAAGTGGTCGTCCAGTTCGTGCTAAAGTTGTTTGCATTTTCCTCTTAAAACTAGGCTATAGCGGATGTATATGTGCTCTGAAATAGCAGAGCTAATGTGGTGGCATGATGAAAAAAGAGAAAAAGATTGGCTACTGAGGCATCCTTCTGATGGTGACGATTGGCAAGAATTTGATCGATTATACCCAAACTTTCGAAGTGAAGCACGCAATGTTCGTTTGGGGCTTGCCAGTGATGGATTTTATCCCTTTCGAACTATGAGCACACAACACAGTACATGGCCTGTTGTTTTAATGAATTATAACTTACCACCCTTGTTGTTCATGAAGTCAGAGTTCCTGATGCTTTCTTTACTTATTCCAGGGCCCGCCTCTCCCGGTAATGACATTGTTGTCTACCTTCGACCAGTAGTAGGAGAGCTGAAAGATCTCTGATTTAATGGGTTAGACACCTATGACTCATCAAAGAACCAAACCTTCAGAATGCATGCATCATTAAGATCAACATTAAGCGATTTTCCAGGATATGCAAAATGTTGTCTGGTTGGATTACCAAAGGGAAATTTGCTTGTCCCTATTGTCATTATGAAACTGACCATCGATCGTTGAGTAATAGTAACAAGTCTTGTTATCTGGGTAATCATCGGTTTTTAGAAGCAGATCATCCTTTGCGCTATGATACTAAGGATTTTGACGGAGAGATAGAGAAGAGGGCTCTTCCGGAACCTTTAATGGGGTCCGAGATATTAGAGTCGCTGAAGAAATGGGAAAATAGTTTTGGGAAGTTACAACTAAAGAAGAAATTTGATGAGTATCTGTGGAGAAAGTCTTCCATCTTTCACTGTTTGCCATACTGGAAGATATCAGGTGTCGCCATCATTTGGATGTCATGCATATAGAAAAAAATATACGTTATAATGTGCTTGGAACTTTGTTAAGTATTCTTGAAAAATACAAAGATCATCATAATGCTCGATTAGATTTGAAACAAATGGGGATTTGGCCAGAATTACATCCTCAAGCTTCAGGTAATGATCAGTATGTGTTGTTACCCAAGGCATCATTTTAAATGTCAAAAGAGGAGAAGAGTATATTCTGCAGTGTTATTAAAAAAGTGAAGTTACCAAAGGGTTGCGCATCTTGTTAGGAATATGCCCTCGAATGCCACTTAGGGGATGAGAGAGAAGGGGCATTGTACTTGTAATTATGGAATAATTAATAAAAGACAATATGTTTCATTCATTGTTTATTGTATTTCAAATGCATTCTTGATTTGGTAAACATTGAAGTGAAGTCTATGTAAATAAGAGCGAACATTCCACTCTCGTTATCGGATAAGAGAAAATGTACTGGAAGTGTTTAAAGCTTATTTACATAAACTGTTAGCAAGTCGATAAACTTAATTGGGCATTAAGTTTTGAGTAAGACTTGTATAACTGATGCTAGGACATGTGCATGTCTTGATAGCATAGTTATAAGTATATTGGTGGGACCAGTGTACTCTAACATGACTCATACTTGATTCAGTCACACGATATTCACTATTGGAGAGTCGATGATGAATCGAAAGGTTGTGATAGTATACGTGGACCTTTGACTTGAGGGTTCAATGAGGGATGTGCCTGTGACGTTTAGTTTGTCATTAGAGTAGTTAGACTCATTTGCTTAATCGCTGGGTCAACCTCGAAGTGCGGACTATACGGACAGGTAGTAGTGTTTACTGTACGCCAAGAAAGGATTCTATCTCCTGTTAGTGAGCAGGAGAATGTCCTATACGGTTAATGAAAAATAAGATCATAAGTCTTTGGCCAAAGCATTCTGATCTAGTCGTATTGGATACACTAGTAATCAGTCGGTCCTGATTTGCATTAACACATGGATAGAGTCTAGTCAGCAATAGGGTTTGACTTTATCGTGACCCGAAGACTTGACCGGGACATCTGATGAAGGGTCTATACATATATGGTATTCACGACATAATTGTTGGTGCACTAATGGTCGGTATCGCTGTTTGGAGATAGAGTTATAAAACTCTTTCGCGTTGCGGAAGCGATTTAAGTAAGAGTGCAGAAAATAAATCGACACAGGATTTATATAAGTTCGGCCAAACGTGCCTATGTCCTCTCTCGGTATCTTTTTAAATAGGATGAAGATCAACCTCTAAACCTCTATTCTATCGGTCGAGGGATAACCGTTACAATCTCGTCTTCTATCGGTCCGAGTAAACCGTTCAATCACTTGTCTTTATGTCGGTCCAAGTTAAACCATTTTCCTTTTCTATTGGACAAGGAATCAACCAATCTAGATTTATATGGGTACTAGATGAACTTCACTTAGATATCGATTGCGATTCTAACAATGCCGGATCCTTGATCCTAATAACACCGAATCCAATCGTATCTTTTCTTTTTCCTCTCGTGTATGATTTCGTGTATAACACTCGATCACTAAACAATATAAGCTCAAATACAACAACTAGGATATTTACAATGATATTACAAGTATGAATGATTTGCTCAAGGTTGTTATATGTTTTGATACCAAGTGGTTTGGTATTTAGAGTCTTTTTCCACAAAATAGCTGTTAGCTACTTTTGACTTGCTAGCGTGCGCTAGCCTTTCTCCATAGCGTGCGTTAAGCCTCGTTACGTATGTTGTTTTCATGTAGCGGACGTTATTGCTTTCCAGTTTCAGTCCAGTGGCTACGTTTCTTCCATTACGTACGTTATGACTTATGTATTACGTACGTTAACTTCCTTGTGTAGCGTACGTTAACCATGCATCTTAGCGTGCGTTAACTCATATATCCATTGCCTTCATTTTATCAAACTGCCCCTTGAGTGTAACACCCCGAAATATTCGGAATAATTACAGCGCCGTAAACCCTTTAGGTAAGGATTTACAAGGCTAATTTTAAAAGAGTGTAAATATAAACCAATCGTACAACTGAAGTTTAAAGACATAATTGATTCAACCGATCAAAGAGTTAATTTATACAACCATATCGAAAGGACATTATTAAAACAAACGTACTCGAGTACTAACAAGAAGACAACTCTCAACAACCATAACATCAATCACATCACTGAGCCATTTCATCGTCCTGTCGGTACTGTGGTTGCCTCCCCGCTCCTCGGCTACCTGAACATCAAAACAATGTCCACCCCCGAAGGGGTTAGCAAAACGATGCTAGTACAAGTATCATAATATAATAAATCATCAATGCATCATAAAACATGCAAAACGGACTTCCGCTACCGGAATCCAACGATGCGAATCCTCACGATTCCATCAACACAATACAGGGTAATCCAGCGATCCAGCGCTCTTGGTATAGATCCCCATGATGATCCCGTCGGACCAACGCATGGTGGAAAACCCGCATGCTGATCCGGCGCCCTCGAGATAGATCCCCATGATGATCCCGTCGGACCAACGCATGGTGGACATTCGATCCAGCGCCTCAAGATAGATCCTCATGATCCCCTCGGATCATTTATACCATAAATCAATCAACTATGCATACACATATGCATTTCAATATGTTCATCAATACGAACAAATAATCAACCCATATCATGAGAATTTTCAGAAATACATCTCATATTCCACAATATGAACAAAACCACAAGCATGATCAAAGATTCAATATAAATCGAACTCGACATATGATACTTGCCTCGAAAATGGCAAGACTAAATACTTCGATGATCTCAACACACTCGAAGGCCGCCTCCTTCGATCAACGTAACCGGCTCGAACCTTAACAAAAAGAACGATATACAAATCATCTCAAGTCGAACGATGGCCTAACAATTTGGTCTACGGCCGAAAATCTCAAAATAAGCAATCTGTCTGGACTGCATAGCGTGCGCTACATACTCTACGTAACGTGCGCTAAGCAGGCCTGTTAGCGTATGCTATCGGGTAAGACTAGCGTGCGCTAGTTACGAACTGACAGTTTGCACCGGCCGATATATAACGCACGCTACGTACGTATTATGCGTTAACTGGACCTCGATAGCGCATGTTAACTCACACATGTTAGCGTGCGCTAATCTTGCATGGCAGAATACTGCAAACCGAAAACTGGGTTGAATGGTGAAGAACTCATGAATTCTACCATGATAATACAAGTTATCCTCGGGCATATCATACTAATAAGGTTTTTGGAAGTTTTATGGTTATGAAATACGAATATACGGATAGTCAACTCAACATCATAATTCATCTACGATCTCCAAGAAATAATCTAAGTTCCATTTGTTCTACGTTCCAAAACACATGATTCCATCGTGTAAAACGTATCAATCAGGTAAATATCCGATTACTGATCATAACTCGATTTGAACATGCTTAGGAGTCCTTATAATAAGATGGTTCAAAGGTTCATACGATATATAGTGCCGATACGTCAAAAGCATCCTTCTAACATGTGATGACCGATTATAAACGAAATACTTGCTACCAAAACATGATTCAAACTTCCTTAGGAACATTACTAACATCAGTGAAGAATCACCTACCTCAAAGTAGTGAAGAACACGGAGGAAAATGAAGCAATCCAACACCGAAGGCTTGAACACCAATCTCCAATGATATACGATCTTCAATCTCGAACTAGGAGGTTGATATGAAGTGTTTAGGACGAAGGGAGTTATGTTCTAAGTGTAAGAGTTCGGTTTATGAGAGGAGAAAGAACTGAAATCACGAATAGGATGTTGTCCTATTTATAATAAATGGCCATTAGCGCGCGCTAATCCCTGTTCGTAGCGTGCGCTAACGGCTCTCGACTTAATCAAGTCAGCACTTAGCGTGCGCTATTCACATGCTCATAGCGTGCGCTAAGGCGTTGACTTGGCTTTTCCCAAAGCCGTCGAGTTCATTCGACACGATCCGACAAGGGTCCCCGCCGATCTCACCTACCGCACGCGTCTCAATCAATTTGACCACGCATAGCGTGCGCTAATGACCCTCGATGGCGTGCTCTATGAATCCACGTTAGCGCACGCTATGCATAGTCAGTAGCGTGCGCTACATGCGCGAATTACAATCTTCAAATCACAAACATGAAATCATACGCTCGATAACATCGGATTATGAAATACGGAAAATAGTACTCGACAATAGTACAATCATTACAATATCACAAGCTCCAATTACATAATGTAAATCTCGGTATTACATCCTTCCTCCCTAAAAAGAAGTTTCGTCCGAAACTTAAGATGAAAACAACTCCGGATATCTAGCCTTCATACCGTCTTCCGTTTCCCAAGTGGCCTCTTCGACTCCATGTCGTGACCATTGTACTTTAACCAAGTGTATTGGTTTATTCCTCAATTGTTTGATCCGGTTCTCAAGTATCTTGATTGGTCTCTCTTCGAAGGTGCCATCATTAGCTATCTCGATCTAATCGAAATCAATGACGTGGTAGGGTCCGGCACATACTTCCGCAGTTGGGATACGTGAAACACATTGTGAACGTGACTCAGTGATGGCGGTAAGGCCAACCTGTACGCTAAATCTCCAATTCTCTCGAGGATCTCGAATGGTCCGATATATCTTGGACTAAGCTTGCCTCTTCTCCCAAAGCGGAAAATCCCTCGTGTAGGAGACACCTTCAATAGTACATGGTCACCAACGTCGAACTCTAGAGGGCGACGACGTATGTCTGCATAAGATTTCTGTCGACTCTGGGCAGTCAACAGTCTTTCCCGAATCAAAGCTATCTTCTCTTGAGTCTGAATAATCAATTCCGGTTCCGTCCCGATCAAATCCGAAGAATCATCCCAACACAGGGGTGATCGGCATCTTCTCCCATACAAAGCTTCAAATGGTGCCATCTTAATTGAAGCATGCCAACTATTATTGTAGGTGAATTCAACTAATGGTAAATGAACTTCCCAATCAGTTGACCAATCCAAGGCACAGGCTCTAAGCATGTCTTCTACAGTCTAAATAGTCCTTTCGGACTGACCGTCTGTTTGGGGATGATAAGCTGTGCTAAAGTTTAGCTCGGTCCCCAAAGCCCTGTGCACTGCCCTCCAGAAGTGCGACACGAAACGACCATCTCGATCTGAAACAATGGTCTTCGGCGTCGCATGCAATCTGACTATCTCCGCAATAAATACTCGCGCCAATCTCTCGGGTCCCCATGTATCTTTAATCCCTAGGAAATGAGCCGACTTGGTTAGTCGATCAACTACAACCCAAATCATGTTCATTCCCGTTCTAGTCCTTGGCATACGGGTGATGAAATCCATCGAAATGTCCTCCCACTTCCATTCCGGGATCGGAAGCGGCTTTAACATCCCGGCAGGTCGCTGATGCTCAATCTTAACCTGCTGACAAGTCAAACACTTCAAACGTACTCGTTACGTCCTTCTTCATATTCCCCACCAAAAGTTTTGCTTTAAATCCTTATACATCTTACTGCTGCCCGGGTGAATAGAATAGGGCGCGCTGTGAGCTTCCTTCGTAATAGTCCTTCTCAAATCATCATCATTGGGAACGCAAAGTCGACTCAAATCTCATAACTCCATCATCTTGTATCACGAATCCTGGGGCTTTTCCTTTCTTTACTTCGTCACATAATCGAAGGATTAAAGAATCGTTCAATTGTTTAGACTTGATCTCCTCGACTAGTGATGAAGTCAGTTCCATCACATAAAGTTGTCCTTGGATTCCTGGTGCCCATACTTCAATTCCCTCGCGGATCAGTTCTCGTTGAATACTGGTTTGGGACGTAAGTGCTTCCAACACTCGAAGGGAAACAGGTTTACGGCTCAAAGCATCGGCTACTACATTTGCTTTTCCCGGATGATAGAGAATCTCCAAGTCGTAATCCTTGATCAATTCTAGCCACCTTCTCTGCCTCATGTTTAATTCTTTCTGACTGAAAATGTACTTGAGGCTCTTATGGTCTGTAAAGATCTGACAATGAGTGCCGTACAAATAATGTCGCCAAATTTTCAAGGCAAAGACCACGGCTGCTAGATCCAGATCATGAGTCGGGTAATTAACTTCGTACGGTTTCAATTGTCGAGAAGCATAAGCAATCACTTTATCCTTCTGCATCAACACACAACCCAAACCCTGATTTGAAGCGTCGCTGTATACCATGAATCCATCGGGCCCTCTGGCGCTAATATAGGTGCCGCCGTCTCCTCCTAAGTTCGTCAAAACCACTGGCACTTCTCATTCCACGTGAACTTTTGAGTTTTCTGAATGGTGAGTGAGCGGACGAGCAATTTTGGAAAATCCCTCTACAAAGCGGCGATAATATCCAAAGAAGTCCTAAGAAGCTTCGGACTTCTTTCACGTTGCTAGGAACTTCCCATTCCAAGATCGCGACTTTCTTCGGTCCACCGAACTCCGTGGCCGATATCACATGCCCAAGGAAAGTTACTTCCTTAAGCCAAAACTCACATTTAGAAAGCTTAGCATACACTGTTCCTTTCTCAAGATGCTCAAAACCACACGTAAATGTTCAAGATGTTCCTCTGCGTCCCTCGAATATATCAAGATGTCGCCAATGAAAACGACCACAAATTTATCCAAGTACTCCAAAAAACCCGATTCATCAATTGCATGAATACCGCAGAGCATTGGTAAGTCCAAATGGCATTACTACAAATTCATAATGCCCATACCGGATCTCAAAGCATTTTGGTATATCCGATTCCTTAATTCTCGCAGTGGTATCCCGATCGCAAGTCAATCTTCGAGAATATCCTTGCCCCTTGCGGTTGATCAAACAAGTCGTCGATCCGAGGTATAGGATACTTATTCTTGATTGTCATCTTGTTGAGCTCCTCGTAGTCAATACACAGTCGGAGGATCCGTCTTTCTTAGGACAAAGAGAACGGGCGCTCCCCAAGGAGAAACGCTCGGTTGAATATAACCTTTCTGCAACAATTCCTCTAGTTGTTTCTTGAGTTCATACATCTCGGTTGGCGCCATGCGGTATGGTGCTCTGGAAATAGGAGCTGCTCCAGGCTCTAATTCGATAGTGAATTCCACTTCTCTCTGCGGAGGTAATCCAGGTAGTTCGTCAGGAAAAACATCTGAAAACTCATTCACAACTGAAATAGATGAGAGCTCTACTCCTTCCTCTTTCTTCATGGCATAGCACCAGAGTCCCTGACATCCCTGTTTCAGTAATTTCACGGCTTTCATTGCCTTGATCAATTTTCCCGAGCTTCCTGGTCTCCATCCTCGGAATAAGTGTTCAGACCCGTCATCAGCAATGATGGAAATGACTCTCTCTCGGTAATTCAGAATAGCTCCATAACGGTTGAGCCAATCATCTCCGAGAATTAAATCGTCACCGTAAATGTCAACCACAATAAGGTTCGATGGCCAATCTCTCCCTCCTATAGTTACTGGAAAGTCCCTAGCTTCTAGGGTTCCCACAATTTTCTCTCCGCTAGGTAATCCCACAACATAAGGTTCACAATCATACAAGCACGAGATTTTTAAACGATTAACACAGTTCAATGATACAAAAGAATGTGTAGCTCCGGAATCGAATAAAACACTAACTGGTTGCAAAAGGATCTGAATTGTACCTGATGCAACAGCTGTGTTCTGATCATCCTTCTTCATCTCGTAAATACGCGGAGGAACGGACCCAGCACTGGATGCCTCTCTTTTCCCAACGTTCTGCTGCTGAAATCCACTCTGTTGCGTCTGGTTCACACTCGTCTCCTTCGGAACTGGAGCTGGAGTGCGAGTACCAAGAGATCGGGTCGCATTCCCACAAAACGTTGCGCGATGTCCTTCCTGTCCACACTCGAAACAGGTCACAGCAGGCGCGAAACAATCACGTCGAACATGTCCCGCTTTTCCACAGTTATAACACTTCTTCCCTGCGTCTGAAACAGTTGGTGCTGCTCGGAACTTCTTTCCTCCTCGAGAAGGATGCGGAGGTCTCCTGGATGAGTGAAAAGAGGACTGACCCAAGGCCCGCTATTCTTATTCTCCGTGAAGTTGCTGACACCTTCTCGTTTTTGCTTCCGCGATTTCTCTCGCCGCTTCCTTCATATCATAGGCCAACGCCTTGTCCCGATCTTGCCTCGAGGTGGTACAATCAAATCCGGACATGTATTGTGAATTTCCGGCTTCATTCGCATGTCAAAATGGAAAATCCTTTCCGCCTCGGTCCCGACAGTGGCGCACATAAGTCATTTGGTGATTAAAAGTCTTAATCACGTCCGTCACAGTTGCTTCGAATTTTGCGGTGAGAAAAACTCCCGAACTCGGGCCTCTCTAATCGGGCGAGGACAATCTGCGCCTCCATCATCAATTTGAATTCTGTCAGTCAACATTATGCTCCTCCTGGCCGAATGGCCTCCCACCGCCGAAAGCCTCCCTGTCCCGGAAGATACCGGGCGACCGGAACCTTCCTATCGTTGGGACAATTAATCCCTGCAAAAATCTTCTCTAATTCCTTCACCGGTGATCCCAAGAAAGCGTCTCGGTCGAACCATCAAATTTCGGAGGATGCAATTTGATCACTTGATAAGCCATTTATCTCCCGGTTTTCCACGTTATGTTGCTTTGTCCCATCGCCTCGCATGCGATCCACAACCCGAGCAAATTGGTTTATCTGGGCAACCACTGTGAAGCACTCCCGCACGTTAGGATGCATTATTATTTGCTGATCCCTGTTGTCCCCCGGAATGGGAATCCGTTTGACTAGCGGTTATCTCTGGGGTAGATACCGACTCTTCTTGTCTCGCATTTCCACGTCCGCGTCCACGACCGCGTCCGCGTCCACGACCTCCTCTCAACATACCGTAAACATAAATACTCAATATCCAGGCAAACTTTCTAAAAGTACATCCATCAATGTTCACAAATCATGAATAAAATAAAACGGTAGTATTTGAGATTTAGGAAACTTACAACCACGGTCCACACGACGATCTTTGGCTCAGAAGTGATGTTACGAACGACCAATAATCAAATAACGTAAATGCACTCCAACTAACCCAACCGCCAAGATATCCATGAATCTTAGCTCGATACCATATTCGTAACACCCCGAGATATTCGAATAATTACGCCGTAAACCCTTTAGGTAAGGATTTACAAGGCTAATTTTAAAAGAGTGTAAATATAAACCAATCGCATAAATCAAGTTTAAAGACATAATTGATTCAACCGATCAAAGAGTTAATTTATACAACCATATCGAAAGGACATTATTAAAACAGACGTGCTCAGTACTAAACGAAACAAGAAGACAACTCTCAACAACCATAACATCAATCACATCATCGAGCCATTTCATCGTCTCCGTTTGCATCCGTGGTTGCCTCCCGCTCCTCGGCTACCCGAACATCAAAACAATGTCCACCCCGAAGGGGTTAGCAAAACGATGCTAGTACAAGTATCATAATACAATAAATCATCAATGCATCATAAAACATGCAAAACGGACTTCCGCTACCGAATCCAACGATGCGAATCCTCACGATTCCATCAACACAATACAGGTAATCCAATGATCCAGCGCCCTTGGTATAGATCCCCATGATGATCCCGTCGGACCAACGCATGGTGGAAAACCCGTCCAGCGATCCAGCGCCCTCAGCATAGATCCCCATGATGATCCCGTCGGACCAACGCATGGTGGACATTCGATCCAGCGCCCTCAGCATAGATCCTCATGATCCCCTCGGATCATTTATACCATAAATCAATCAACTATGCATACACATATGCATTTCAATATGTTCATCAATACGAACAAATAATCAACCCATATCATGAGAATTTTCAGAAATACATCTCATATTCCACAATATGAACAAAACCACAAGCATGATCAAAGATTCAATATAAATCGAACTCGACATATGATACTTGCCTCGAAAATGGCAAGACTAAATACTTCGATGATCTCAACACACTCGAAGGCCGCCTCCTTCGATCAACGTAACCGGCTCGAACCTTAACAAAAAGAACGATATACAAATCATCTCAAGTCGAACGATGGCCTAACAATTTGGTCTACGGCCGAAAAGCTCAAAATAAGCAATCATGCGATCGCTTAGCGTGCGCTACATACTCTACGTAACGCGGCGCTAAGCAGCTCGTTAGATACGCTATCGGGTAAGACTAGCGTGCGCTAGTTACGAATCGGCAGCTTGCACCGGCCGATATATAACGCACGCTACGTACGTATTATGCGTTAACTGGACCTCGATAGCGCACGTTAACTCACACATGTTAGCGTGCGCTAATCTTGCATGGCAGAATACTGCAAACCGAAAACTGGGTTGAATGGTGAAGAACTCATGAATTCTACCATGATAATACAAGTTATCCTCGGGCATATCATACTAATAAGGTTTTTGGAAGTTTTATGGTTATGAAATACGAATATACGGATAGTCAACTCAACATCATAATTCATCTACGATCTCCAAGAAATAATCTAAGTTCCATTTGTTCTACGTTCCAAAACACATGATTCCATCGTGTAAAACGTATCAACTGGGTAAATATCCGGTTACTGATCATAACTCGATTTGAACATGCTTAGGAGTCCTTATAATAAGATGGTTCAAAGGTTCATACGATATATAGTGCCGATACGTCAAAAGCATCCTTCTAACATGTGATGACCGATTATAAACGAAATACTTGCTAACAAAACATGATTCAAACTTCCTTAGGAACATTACTAACATCAGTGAAGAATCACCTACCTCAAAGTAGTGAAGAACACGGAGGAAAATGAAGCAATCCAACACTGAAGGCTTGAACACCAATCTCCAATGATATACAATCTTCAATCTCGAACTAGGAGGTTGATATGAAGTGTTTAGGACGAAGGGAGTTATGTTCTAAGTGTAAGAGTTCGGTTTATGGGAGGAGAAAGAACTGAAATCACGAATAGGATGTTGTCCTATTTATAATAAATGGCCATTAGCGCGCTAATCCTGTTCGTAGCGTGCGCTAACGGCTCTCGACTTAATCAAGTCAGCACTTAGCGTGCGCTATTCACATGCCTGTAGCGTGCGCTAAGGCGTTGACTTGGCTTTTCCCGAAAGCCGTCCAGGTTCATTCGACACGATCCGACAAGGGTCCCCCGGCCAGATCTCACCTACCGCACGTCTCAATCAATTTGACCACGCATAGCGTGCGCTAATGACCCTCAGTAGCGTGCGCTATGAATCCACGTTAGCGCACGCTATGCATAGCTGGTAGCGTGCGCTACATGCGCAGATTTACAATCTTCAAATCACAAACATGAAATCATACGCTCGATAACATCGGATTATGAAATACGGAAAATAGTACTCAGACAATAGTACAATCATTACAATATCACAAGCTCCAATTACATAACAGAAATCTCGGGTATTACATTGAGATGTTGACTTCGACCAGATTCTTTCCAACGTTCATCTGTTTGAATTCATATTCAAACTCCATTACATTCGTTAACACCTTTGTGTTATGTACGTTAGCTACCTTCGATAGCGTGCGTTAATCATCAGCTGTAGCGTGCGCTATCTTCATCAGGTAAGTCGTTTGATCTGCAAGTATGTCCTTATTATGTACGTTATGCTGAGTATGTTACGTACGTTATTTCCGTTCGATTGCGTACGCTATAATTGACAGATAGCTTGTGTTATCCATATAGATTGATCAACTTTTTGCGTCTTTGACTCCTTCGTTGTTTTGCGTCGCCTCTTTGTTGTTTTACTTTGTTTAGCAACTTAATCATCAAAACAATAAATGAATATTTGGAATAAAATATTCCAACAATCTCCCCATTTTTTATGATTACAAAACAACCCTTGAATTGGATAAAACCTGCAAAATAAAATATATATTTGTACGTATCAAAGTTTTCGGCTTTGATTATTTCGTTAGTTTCATCCATCTTTTCTTTTTCTGTCATTTTCGACTTCTTCGATTCTCTCCCTTTTTGTATCTTTATTATTTTTCTCCTTTTCGACTTTTTCTTCTTTTTCAACTTCTTCGTTTTCTTTTTCGACTTTTCTCCTTTTCATTTTTCGACTCCCCTTTTTACATTTTATTTTTCTCGTCATTCTTCCATGACGTTTTTTATCTGATTCAACTCCTTTCTCCTCCTTTTTGTATTCAGGAAAAAGTGTAAATCAAAGGATACCAATTTATGATTAAAAATGTGATATGATAAAATATGCATAAAACAAAGGGTATTACTCCCCCTGAAAAAAATATTCGGTTAAAAAATATTACTCCCCCTGAGTAAAATATCAATTTGATGGAAATTAATTTTTGGGGATCCAACCCATAGTTGGTTTTTGTTTCGAGACATAGACGATATTCGGAATAAGTGTTCCTTTGGGAATCCAAATCTTTTTAGTTTTTATCGTCCGTCCTGGGATTTTGCAATTTGAAACATGGTGCCCAATTTTTAAACATTTATCGCATCAGGATATTTCGAAATTTAAGGATTCATTTTCAAATGCGGTTTGAATCCTAACCCCTGTTTGTTCAAGGTATATTTTTGAACCGAGAGCATTTGTTCAAATTTTCATTTCCACATGAAAATTTCTTCGTTAAGTTTTTCAGCTCGGTTTGAATTTTCAAAAGATCATTCTTCAAAAAAATTTCATTCTAAACACATTTGGAATGATCGGTTTCGATAAATTTTCCCTTTTCAAGAATTTTGGAAATCTCATTTTCTAAATGTTTATTTTTCGATTGAAGGGATTTTATTTCGGATAAAGCATTTTGAAAATCGGTATGCAGTAATTCAAATGCTTCAAATAATTCATCCTGAGAGGATGTACTTACTTGACTTTCGATGTCGCTATCGTCGAATGAACTTCGTGCCATGAGTGCGAGGTTATTTTGATTGATAAAATCTTCGTCCTCGTCTTCGTCACTCCACGTGGCAATTAAAACTTCCTTTTTAGGATTTGCTCGGCAATTCTTCGCGAAGTGGCCTTGTTTACCACAGACTCGACAGTTGTTGTCGAATTTCTTCATTCCGCCCGAGATGTCTTTCTTTCTCCGGTTTATTAAGTTTTGGAACTTATTAATATTCTTGGCATAATATGCCGATTCTTCGTTCCTTTCGTCCATCGGGATTTCTTCTTTATTTCTTGACATCTTAGCCTTCATGGCTATTGTTCTTTCCTTCGGCTTCGGTTTGGCATTCCGAGTTTTTTGAACAATCTCGTAGTTTATAAGTAAACTAACGAGAGCACTAAAATCAGATTGTTTAAATATTTTGATTCCATTATTGCTGTTACCGTTCCGTCCCATTCTCGAGGTAGTGATCGTAGGATCTTCTTAACTTTTTCACTACTCGAAAGAGGCTTCCCATAACATGCCAATCTATTTGTGATGACCGAAAATCGGTCTTGCATAATTGTGATGGATTCTTCTTCTTTCATTTGGAATAGCTCATATTTGTGAAGAAGCATGTTTATTTTCGTCTCCTTGACTTGAAACGTTCCTTCATGTGTGACTTCAAGCATTTTCCATATCTCTTTGGCACTGTCACACGAGGATATCCAGTTGTGTTCTTCCGGATTTAATGCACAATATAATAATTGCGTGGCTTTGCAATTATAGTGGTCATTTTTCCAATCCGCATCGTCATACTCTTCAAAGATTTTGAGAGTTGCGTTCGAGTTCATCGGAATTTTGGGACCAAGACAGATTACTTTTCATAATTCGATGTCGTAACCTCGAATGAATATTGACATCTTCTTCTTCCATGTCATGAAGTTAGATCCGTCAAAAAATGATGGTCGATTTATAGCAAGACCTTCGACTGAGGCAAGTTGAAATGCCATTTGGATAGACTCCCTGGATGTTAAGCCACTTATTGGACGTACAACTCCGATACCAATTGTTGGTGCACTAATGGTCGGTATCTCTGTTTGGAGATGAGTTATAAAACTCTTTCGCGTTGTGGAGGTGATTTAAATAAGAGTGCAAAAAATAAATCGACACATGATTTATAGAGGTTCGGCCAAACGTGCCTACGTCCTCTCTCGGTATCTTTTTCAATAGGATGAAGATCAACCTCTAAACCTCTCTTCTATCGGTCGAGGGAAAACCGTTACAAGCTCGTCTTCTATCGGTCCGAGTAAACCATTCAATAACTTGTCTTTATGTCGGTCCAAGTTAAACCGTATTCCTTTTCTATTGGATAAGGAATCAACCACTATGGGTACTAGATGAACCTCACTTAGATATCGATTGCGATTCTAACAATGCCGGATCCTTGATCCTAATAACACCGAATCCAATCGTATCTTTTCTTTTTCCTCTCGTGTATGATTTCGTGTATAACACTCAATCACTAAACAATATAAGCTCAAATACAACAACTAGGATGTTTACAATGATATAACAAGTATGAATGATTTGCTCAAGGTTGTTGTATGTTTTGATACCAAGTGATTTGGTATTTATAGCCTTTTTCCACAAACTAGCCGTTAGCTCCTTTTGACTTGCTAGCGTGCGCTAGCCTTTCTCCATAGCGTGCGTTAAGCCTCGTTATGTACGTTATTAGTTTCACGTAACGTACGTTATCGCTTTCCAGTTTCAGTCCAGTGACTTCGTTTCTTCCATTACATATGTTATGAATTCTGTATTATGTACGTTAACTTCCTTGTGTAGCGTACGTTAACCATGCATCTTAGCGTGCGTTAACTCATATATCCGTTTCCTTCATTTTGTCAAACTGCCCGTTGAGATGTTGACTTCGGCCAGATTCTTTCCAACGTTCATCTGTTTGAATTCATATTCAAACTCCATTACGTACGTTAGCTGCCTTCGATAGCGTGCGTTAATCATCAGCTGTAGCGTGCACTATCTTCAATAGGTAAGTCGTCTGATCTACAGGTAAGTCCTTATTACGTACGTTATGCTGAGTATGTTACGTACGTTATCTCCGTTCGATTGCGTACGCTATTCTTGACAGATAGCATGCGTTATCCATGCAGATTGATCAACTTTTTGCGTCTTCGACTCCTTGGTTGTTTTGCTTCGCCTCTTTGTGGTTTTACTTTATTTAGCAACTTAATCATCAAAACTCTAAATGAATATTTGGAATACAATATTCCAACAATAATGGTTCTCGAAAGATTCCTTCATTCGTTTTCAGTCAGGGTTTACAGTGCGGCCTGCTAGGCTGGCTAAGTGTTGCCCGCACTCATTGGTTCCTCCCAATGCCGGCTAAGACGGACCTACAGAGTCACGCATCAGGATCGTTGACGGATAAATATGAATTTATTATCTCTCTATTAATATTAGATATTGGATATCTAATTATGATTTATTGGATAAATCAAATAGCGGTCTTATAATTGAAATTAAGTTACTAGGTAATTAATTTAATTTATAAATTATATTTCTTAGAGAATATATTTGTATTTGATATAATTAATTAATTGAATTAATTAATTTAGTATAAATATATTGGAGATAAAATAGAGTGTATTTAACGGAGTCGTTTGACGAACGTCCGGTACATGAGCCGAGTGACTCGTCCCGTTTCCTAGAAATTTTCCTATAAAGCCGCCCCAACCCCATATGTCCTCTTTCTTTGGTTGTCTTTTTCTTGATGGTGGGTAATATTTTCTACACATTATTCCAAAGTTATGAGACGTTGAAATCTTATTCTTTATTCATCATCTTATCACTTAATCATGTGAGTTGTATTTAATGAAAACAAAACTACACCAATCAATCTACACATATGTTCGGCTGAACCAAGAAAAAAGGGTGAGGGAGAATTTTTTTTTTTGATTTTCTTCATCTTGGAGTGAGAGAAAATAAGAAAAATAAAGATAAAAAAAAATTCCTTTGAAACTTCCTATCCGTGTTCTTTCAAGAACAGAGTTTCGGTGATTTTTCCGGTCAAGTTTCGATGCGTGTGAAGTAGAGATATCGTGCTTTCGGTGTTTGCGATGAAGGGATTTTGTGTTCGTGTTCGGGTTCGTGATCATCATCAACTTACGAAAATATTATCAAAGGCTTCAAAGGTATGGGACTTTAATACTTTATCTTCGTTAGTTTTATTTTTCTTATATATGTTACTTGATCGATCATGTTTGAGATTATTTATATTGAGTTTTATTATTCCGCTGCGTACTCATTTTTGTATACGGAATCCCAATAGTGGTATTGGAGCGAGGTCAATAATACCGTATATATGATTATATCTGCATTTTGAATGCTATTGGTTGATGTTTATGATTTTGTATCATAATTGGTATAATCGCAGATATTTATTGTTCGTTGTAACATCACGTTTTGGAAACGAGCTGGAAAAAGTAGAAAAATGGGGCTGCCGGCAGCACGGCATGGGCCTGCTGCCCAGGCTGCCGAGACGGCCGAGTGTGGCCGAGCCATATGGCTCTCGGGTTTTGGCCCGATTTTGGATCGGGCCGCGGGCTGGGCCTGATACCAGATTGTCCGGGACTCCATTTTGAGTTTATTTTCGTTGTAATTATTTTTCAAAATTTAAATTAGATTTAATTTGACTTAAATATATATTTGGAATATTTTTATTAAGGGAAATAAATTAAACGAAAATATTATTTTGGCCGGATTATTTCGTACGATTAAAATGAAGATTATAAGTATTGATTGGATTAATACCATTAATATTGAATAGATTAATTTTTATATTAGTTGGATTAACATATTAATTGATTATTTAATTTTAATGTCACTAAATGTTAATTGAATTAATATTGTAGAAATTGAATAGATTAATCTCGTATATTAATTGGATTAATATATTCAATTATTATTTAATTTAATTGACGTTACATGTTGTATGGAATACCTTATGTGATGGTGATATAGCTCGTGGACTTAGTTTTTGATTTGTTCGATTCGGTTGGGTTGTAAAGGCCGTTTTGAGCCTATTTATTTTTACTAGAAAATTTGTATAGTAGGATGCATTTTTCAATGATGTAATTATTTATTTCGCTATAACGAAAACCGAAGACAACCGACCGAGAAGACGAAGAATCGAAGACTGTTTTTATTTTCTTTATTGGGTCATTCGCTTGGCTCAGTAATTAGGAAAAAGTACATGAGCTATATGTTGGTAGTAACTAGGTTGCTATATTAGTGTTTTTCATTTTGAATGATTGACAAACACAAACGCGCTTATAAATGAATTAATATGCAAAGTGTAACATTAATCGCGAAATACTCCCGACAACAAACAGACTAAGTTTTGAAAAGGTTACGAGGTTTCCTACCCTCCATCAAACTCGTAGAAAATTGATACCCGAGCTGGTGTGCTATGCTTCTGAGTTATTGGGGTAGTACATTTTGATAGAGGTTGATAAATTGTTGAGTGCATTAGATGCCTTCGGTTGGTGATAAATTCCGCCCCTAGAAACCTGATAGGTTGTCGGGCGAGATTCAATAGTCAGACTGATAGACGTTGTTGGTCAACAACTTAGATAGTCCGGATTGCCAAGAATCCTGATAGGTCGAGGGCATGAAGACTAGGGGTAAAAGAAGATCGAATCATCAGTTGTACGGGTTGGTGTTGGACACCACTTTATAGAAATTAATAGGCAAGAAATATAACAGGTTGCGCCTGTTAAAATTTGTAAAGAAGTCAATCTTACCATGACTTCCGGGTTATAACATGGGAGTGTATAATTCCGATAAAATTAGTGGGAGCCGAGACAAGAGTTATACAAGCACTTAAATTCTATACTCGGTCATAATAAAATAAGTCACTAATTCAATCTTGTCTAAATCAATACAGGGAAACGAAGCAATATCTCTCTAAAAATGGCAAAGAACCCACTTGCAATACTACTCGAAAAAAATCTCCTTACTGGCCCCAACTTTGTTGCCTGGTTGCAGAATCTGATGATTGTACTCAGCATGGAGTCTCTGGGATACGTCTTAGAGGCGGACATTCCACCGACTCCAGTCCGGACTAAGGGTAATCAGGAAGAAATTGACGTCCATGAAAAATGGGTCAAGGATGATGTGCTGGTCCGTGGCTTTATGATGGGCTCAATGACAAATGAGCTGCAGAGAGCGCACGACAAAATGACTTCTTCTAGGCAGATTCTCGCACACTTGACCGAGATTTATAGAGAGCACAGTAGGACTGCTAGATATGAGATATCGAAGCAGTTATTTAGTGCTAGGATGAAGGAAGGAAAGAAAGTGGGAGACCACGTTCTCAAGATGATCTCTATGATTGAGAGGCTCTAGTTGCTCAACTTTCACATGGATTTATCCCTCCAAATTGATCTCATCCTTCAATCTCTACCTGACTCCTTCATGTAGTTTGTAATGAGTTTCAACTGTAATGAAATTTCGTATACATTAGCTGGGCTAATGAACAAACTGGTGACGGCACAGTCTAACATGAAGACTAAGCCGAGGGAGACTGCTCTTGTGATTTCTTCTGGGCCTCGGAGGTCTAAGAACAAAAAGAAAAAGACATATGGCAGTATAAACCCAAGAAAGGGGTGCACTGTAACACCCCCAATCCGCTCAGGGATATTACACGCCGTAGAACCTTTCCTCAAGGATATACTAGGCTGGTAACAACATTAAACGTCTCGACAATGCCTTTAAGGCTAAAATGACTCAGTAGACCGATTTGGTCTTTCAATAAATACATACAACTCAATCACAACACGTGCCCACGCAGGGGTCAAGTACAACACACTTCCGTACAACGGGGAAAGAATACTGCAGTGGAGAAATAAAATACAACTAAACCAATACGACATCAACGGGTCCTCGTGTGATTAGTATCGTTCATCTTTCATCATCCTTCATGCCGACCTGTGCTATGCTCCAAAACCTGAATGCAATACAGACATCCACCCCCCAAATACTCGGGGTTAGCAAAACTCCACCGTTTTGCTAGTACAAGTATGAAATCATACGAAATGTAACAAACAAATAGAAATCGCGAATCGGGTACGACAAATAATTACAAAAGACTTCCCGAGAAGTTTTATTAATTAGAAACCATCAAAGAAGTGTTTGAAAATAGATTCCTCATCTCGGAGATTTTAAAAAATAGAAACTTTGCTAGACCTCAAGTCCTTAGTTGAAAATATCCATTTCAAAATGAATGGGTCTCGGCCCAAAATCACTTTCCATAAAACAACCTTTACAAACCGTTGGGATCTCATCCCAAATCTCATCAAATCACAGCACATGAGAATAATATCAAGGTTCGTTTTCCAATATCAAAATCACAACCCAAGGTTTAAACACAGACGACAAATACTCTAGTGCCATCCTAGCCAATTAAGCCAAACGAACAACTTACCTCTTACACACTTAGTCGATGCATGCAATTATGAAAACCATTCAAAAGCAATCATTTCTGGAAATGCCATAATCAAATCACATTTGTGAAATACACCACAATTAACCGTGGATCCACCCCTCCGTGCACCCCTACCGAGACCCCGTCGGATCTAACCTATAGTGGTTAAAAGCAAGCTCGCGGATCCACCCCTCCGTGGACCCCTACCGAGACCCCATCGGATCTAACCCATAGTGAGCATACACACACACACGTTACTCATGCAATATTAATATGCTAAGAATGTAAGCTCATCAAGAATACTTACTAGGGATGACCACTTATCCGACACCATTATCAACTCTTCAAAACACAACAACACAATTAACACGGAATACACGATTCCACAACATTGATCCAATAGAAACATCATTAAAACCTTCAACGTTCAAAATAATAAAATCAAAATCAACTCACACGAATCACATTCACGAGGATAAACCAACCATCGTAAATCCAACATGTAAACTCTATTTGCAAGACACAACTCGTATAAGAAAATACTTGCCTCGAAACCACGACGCGGAGAATCGACCGAAGTAGGTTGGCACGAACCGACTACGAACTCGCATAATCCACCGAACGACAACCCGCAACAATAAACTACAAAAGACAACAATAACAACGAAAATGAATTCCAAAGTACGACCCAAAACCGCTGAATTCAAGGAACATACGGCGAAAGTTCAAGGGTTTCCCCCAAAACGGCCAAGAACACGATTCGTCCCGTCAAAACACGAAAATGGAATTCCAAACCAAAATATGGATCTACAATCTATAGGATATGTTTAACAACATCATTTAAGAACAATCGATCCATCAAAAACGGATGGAAAACGAAATCAAGAACAAATCCCCCAAAAATTCGATTCGAAGGAAATCAAGAAATATACCTTGGTTCGACGAAGAACAATGGATTAGATGATGTTAAACACATGAATAATACTAATATTAATCATACCCATCATGGATCAATCAACAATTTGGAAGGAATCGGACAAAAACCCAAAAACCCCAAAATTCAAGAAACTAGGGTTCTGAGAAGAGATTACCTTGATTCGCTGGATCAAAGGATAATATAAGATGATCAATCAATGATATGAACTCAAGAACTTCATGGATTTGTTGTTCAACAACATGGCTTCGCCTTCTCCAAAACCCCAGCAGCGGACAGGAAAGAAAGGAAATGAAAAATGAGTGAAAATGCGACTGCTCTGTCACATTTATAGAAGTAGGCATTAGCGTGCGCTAAGCCTTACGGGTAGCATGCGCTAACGGGCGGCCTCAGCCGGGCACCTTCGGTCGTGGCCCGTGCAACCCGACACTGCTGACAAAATCTGCCGACCGAGACCTGCCCGCACGACCCCGATAGCGTGCGTTGCGTGGACGTTAACGCGCGCTAGCCAACCTGTCCAGAACCCTCTGGACGAAACTGCTCGTCCAGGTAATGTACGCTAGTCGGCCGGCAGCGTGCGCTACACATGCCGATTAGCGCGCGCCACGACCGATAGTAGCGTGCGCTACCTGCCGATCCTCCCCGAGTCCAGTACTCCAGTAACCCCTCTGCCCAGCCCAATAGCGTACGCTAGCCGGTCGGCAGCGTGCGCTACACCTGCCGAGTTAGCGTGCGCAAACTCCCGGCAGTAGCGTGCCCTACGCCGGTTCCTGCCGCGCCTGCCCGGCCAGTGCCCAGCACTTCCGACAGTGCCTGCCGCACCTGTCTGGCCATTGCTGAGCCGCCATGATCCGACGACTCGATTTCCGAAAATGCGCGGAACGAACACGACGAAATGCTCACGGACAACATCATAGATCCGAAACGAAATATCATGCAACAATTAATCGCACGCGACCGAGAAAAAGGGTCAAGACAACAATTACGAATGCGGATACCCACAACTTTGGGTAAATTACAAAATGGCCCAGAACGCCCGAAAATCACGATACGTGATCGAATAACCAAACCGAAGTTCACAACACGTCTAACAAAGTTAAACGGACTTACGGGAAACTCGAAACCGCAGTTTCGAACGAGACTCACAAGAATCGAACTCAAGTGCGGAAAAGTCGCCAAAAAGCACGGAACTCAACAAAACGACACCGAAACCGACTCGGATGACAAAAAGTGCAGAATTAATCATTCTCGGAATGACGAAACGGTCATGAGTGGGTTGTCAAAACGGACTTTCGCCGAAAAAAAGAAATTACCGGAAATCGAAATTACGGGTATTGCACACTACCCTCCTTAAAATAAGTTTCGTCCCGAAACTTAAAACAAGTAGGGAGAAGCAATATCCCGCCAGGAAAACTCAACGAGATACACAAGAAACACATAACTTACGCCCATCGGCGAAACGTTACAAGCAACGTAAAGGAATATACGGCGTGAAAACACGCTCCACGACGACTAACACAACGCCACCGGTAGAGACATAATAAAATTAACAAGTGACAAGCGTCATCAAACAGATAATACAATCGATTCGATTATCCGAACAATCACAAAACACAACGAACGAAAATCAATATGATTGATCAATCCAACGGTACATCAATCAAAACGCGAGCCAATCGCTGAACAAATACGGATTCCACGGCCCAAGGGTTGGAAGATCGAAAACGAGACTAATTTCCCGAACTTTAGGAAATTACGAAGGAGCCTGAACGTTCAACAATCACGAAACGAGATCAACAAAAACCAAACAATCAAACGACCGAGACAACAAAAATCGAACAATCATGTTCGAATCACGAAGAACAATAAAATTCAAACAACAACTCCCAGGTTCACGTCTCGACTCGAGACAATATATGATCCGGTGAAAACAACAAGATGTGCATTCGCATAAGATCCACAGGAAAGGGAATAGCAATTGAAAATCCACAATGACAAATGAGTTATTCTGAAACAATACCACACTTGTTCGATCAACAAAAATAAGGGACAGGACAAGCTCAGAAAATGTTAATGAACACGAGCGAGTCGATAGACTTGATGAAGAGAAAATGCAGAAGTCCAAAACAATACGGGTATTACATTCGACCTCTTATAAAAGAAGGTCGTCCCCGCAACTCCCAATAACGGAACAAGGCAACAACACAAAAGCAGTCGACAGAAACATTTCCCATGGGCCTCTTAGAGGCGATCCTGATATCTGTACTGAAGTTCGCGCCCCGAAAGACTCGGAACCCAACTCGCAAAACTGTATCATGTGTCTCTCGGGTCCACACTTGAGACGCGTTACCGACGAGAAAGATAATTGGTACGTGCATGCCCCCGGCACACCACGATTGAAACACCTCGGCTCGGCATACCGAATATACAACTTCTAGGTACAATGGAATATAACGTCGCAAAACAACAAACCGGAGATGCCAACTTGGCATAACATATCAACACATACTAAAATCACAACAACCACGGCATCGTTCGACGATTACAACGGCCCGGACGATACCCAACATATAATTACTAAACATCACGAAACAAGCACGTATGTACACAATCATACACACCTTCTCCGACCACAAGCAGGAAATGATGGGTTTTAAAAACGAAAACCACCTTTTGAAAATAATTTAGAAAAACACCGGTTGATCTCGAGTATCACCTTTCAAAAAAGTACAAACGTGAAACATCGTTACCGAGACTTTGGAGAACCATTTCACATTTGATAAAAATGAGGACACTTTCTCTTAGTGAAAAACTTTTAGAATATTCGACCCTCGGGTCTAAGTAAAAGTGTTTCTAAAACAATGAAAATATCTCAAAACCTTTTGGTCCTCGAGGTAGAAGAATTTTGAAACATATTGTGGCACCTTGGATGTACCACGAGAAAATAATTCATTTTAAAAGTACTTCTCGAAATTTATTTTCTAAGATACTCAAGGTTTTCAAAGATAATTCAATGGGATAGAATGCCCAAAATTTCGAGTAACTACACGGAACATTATAACGCCGTGGGTCCCATGCCGGAACCCACCAGGCTAAAAACCATTTACAAAAACGCCAAAAAGACCGATGATGGTAACATTTCAAAAACTCACAAAAGCCATTTACAAAATACTAAATACCGTCATAAGAATTTCGCCAAAACGATCAAGGCCATAATGCCAAAAACTCGGTTAAGGGAATCGGTTTTCGAAATAAAACTCAGTCGGTATAATACCGAAAGCCATTACAAAAGAACTCACGCAGCGGATAAAAGAAATACAGTCAAACATGCACAAACCAACAACACTACTCCTCATATGAACGAAATATGAGAGTCAAATAACCCCATATCAAGAAATCAAAATCCATAAGAGGATTCCGTCAATTAACTCATAATCATACCTGTAACTCGCATCAGACGAGGCACAAACACAAAGAAGGGGGACTTACATCCACAGGTCGCACGAAGATGATGATCGCCCCACGATACTAATCACGACCAACAGACTCAGACGACGCGTCGCGACACGACTCGGTCAGATAAAATCCGACGAAACAAGACTCAAACAACACGACTTGACCCGACAGCCTAGGTTTCCATAACCTAAACCTCCGATACCATTTATGTAACCCCCCAATCCGCTCAGGGATATTACACGCCGTAGAACCTTTCCTCAAGGATCTACCAGACTGGTAACAACATTAAACGTCTCGACAATGCCTTTAAGGCTAAAGTGACTCAGTAGACCGATTTGGTCTTTCAATAAATACATACAACTCAATCACAACACGTGCCCACGCAGGGGTCGAGTACAACACACTCCCGTACAACGGGGAAAGAATACTGCAGCGGAAAAATAAAATACAACTAAACCAATACGACATCAACGGGTCCTCGTGTGATTAGTATCGTTCATCTTTCATCATCCTTCATGCCGACCTTGTGCTATGCTCCAAAACCTGAATGCAATACAGACATCCACCCCCCGAATTCTCGGGGGTTAGCAAAACTCCACTGTTTTGCTAGTACAAGTATGAAATCATACGAAATGTAACAAACAAATAGAAATCGCGAATCGGGTACGACAAATAATTACAAAAGACTTCCCGAGAAGTTTTATTAATTAGAAACCATCAAAGAAGTGTTTGAAAATAGATTCCTCATCTCGGGGATTTTAAAAAATAGAAACTTTGCTAGACCTCAAGTCCTTAGTTGAAAATATCCATTTCAAATTGAATGGGTCTCGGACCAAAATCACTTTCCACAAAACGACCTTTACAAACCGTTGGGATCTCATCCCAAATCTCATCAAATCACAGTACACAAGAATAATATCAAGGTTCGTTTTCCAACATCAAAATCCACAACCCAAGGTTTAAACACAGACGACAAATACTCTAGTGCCATCCTAGCCAAGTAAGCCAAACGAACAACTTACCTCTTACACACTTAGTCGATGCATGCAATTATGAAAACCGTTCAAAAGCACTCATTTCCGGAAATGCCATAATCAAATCACATTTGTGAAATACACCACAATTAACCGTGGATCCACCCCTCCGTGGACCCCTACCGAGACCCCGTCGGATCTAACACATAGTGGTTAAAAGCAAGCTCGCGGATCCACCCCTCCGTGGAACCCTACCGAGACCCCATCGGATCTAACCCATAGTGAGCATACACACACAAACATTACTCATGCAATACTAATATGCTAAGAATGTAAGCTCATCAAGAATACTTACTAGGGATGGCCACTTATCTGACACCATTATCAACTCTTCAAAACACAACAACACAATTAACACGGAATACACGATTCCACAACATTGATCCAATAGAAACATCATTAAAACCTTCAACGTTCAAAATAATAAAATCAAAATCAACTCACACGAATCACAGTCACGAGGATAAACCAACCATCATAAATCCAACATGTAAACTCTATTTGCAGGACACAACTCGTATAAGAAAATACTTGCCTCGAAACCACGACGCGGAGAATTGACCGAAGTAGGTTGGCACGAACCGACTACGAATTCGCCGACTCCACTGAACGACAACCCGCAACAATAAACTATGAACGACAACAATAACAACGAAAATGAATCCCAAAGTACGACCCAAAGCCGCTGAATTCAAGGAACAAACGACGAAAGTTCAAGGGTTTCCCCTAAAACGGCCAAGAACACGATTCATCCCGTCAAAACACGAAAATGGAATTCCAAACCGAAATATGGATATAGAATCCATAGGATATGTTTAACATCATTTAACAATAATCGATCCATCAAAAACGGATGGAAAATGAAATCAAGAACAAATCCCCCAAAAAGTCGATTCGAAGGAAATCAAGAAATATACCTTGGTTCGACGAAGAACAATGGATTAAATAATGTTAAACACATGAATAATACTAAGATTAATCATACCCATCATGGATCAATCAACAATTTGGAAGGAATCGGACAAAAACCCAAAAACCCTAAAATTCAAGAAACTAGGGTTCTAAGAAGAGATTACCTTGATTCGCTGGATCAAAGGATGATATAAGATGATCAATCAATGATATGAACTCAAGAAATTCATGGATTTGTTGTTCAACAACATGGCTTCGCCTTCTCTGAAACCCCAGCCGCGGACAGGAAAAAAAGGAAATGAAAAACGAGTGAAAATGCGACTGCTCTGTCACATTTTTAGAAGTAGGCATTAGCGTGCGCTAAGCCTTCCGGGTAGCGTGCATTAACGGGCGGCCTCATCCGAGCACCTTCGGCCGTGGCCCGCGCTACCCGACACTGCTGACAAAACCTGCCGACCGAGACCTGCCCGCCCGACCCCGATAGCGTGCGCTGCGCGGACGCTAGCGCGCGCTAGCCAACCTGTCCAGAACCCTCTGGCCGAAACTGCTCGGCCAGGTAACGTACGCTAGTCAGCCGGCAGTGTGCGCTACACATGCCGATTAACGCGCACCACGACCGACAGTAGCGTACGCTACCTGCCGATCCTCCCCGAGTCCAGTACTCCAGTAACCCCTCTGCCCAGCCCGATAGCGTACGCTAGCCGGTCGGCAGCGTGCGCTACACCTGCCGAGTTAGCGTGCGCAGACTCCCGGAAGTAGCGTGCGCTACGCCGGTTCGTGTCGCGCCTGCCCGGCCAGTGCCCAGCACTTCCGACAGTGCCTGTCGCACCTGTCCGGCCAGTGCTCAACCGCCATGATCCGACGACTCGATTTCCGAAAACGCACGGAACGAACACGACGAAACGCTCGCGGACAACATCATCGATCCGAAACGAAATATCATGCAACAATTAATCGCACGCGACCGAGAAAAAGGGTCAAGACAACAATTACGAATGCGGATACCCACAACTTTGGGTAAATTACAAAATGGCCCAGAACGCCCGAAAATCATGATACGTGATAGAATAACAAAATCGAAGTTCACAACACGTCTAACAAAGTTAAACGGACTTACGGGAAACTCGAAACCGCAGTTTCGAACGAGATTCGCAAGAATTGAACTCATGTGCGGAAAAGTCGCCAAAAAGCACGGAACTCAACAAAACGACACCGAAACGAACTCGGATGACAAAAAGTGCAGAATTAATCATTCTCGGAATGACAAAACGGTCATGAGCGAGTCGTTAAAATGGACTTTCGCCGAAAAAAAAGAAATTACCGGAAATCGAAATTACGGGTATTACACACTACACTCCTTAAAAGAAGTTTCTTACCGAAACTTAAAACAAGTAGGGAGAAGCAATATCCCGCCAGGAAAACTCAACGAGATACACAAGAAACGCGTAACTTACGCCCATCGTCGAAACGTTACAAGCAACGCAAAGGAATATACGGCGTGAAAACACGCTCCACGACGACTAACACAACGCCACCGGTAGAGACATAATAAAATCAACAAGTGACAAGCGTCATCAAACAGATAATACAATCGATTCGATTATCCGAACAATCACAAAACACAACGAACGAAAATCAATATGATTGATCAACCCAATGGTACATCAATCAAAACGCGAGCCAATCGCTGAATAAATACGGAATTCCACCGCCCAAGGGTTGGAAGATCGAAAACGAGACTAATTTCCCGAACTTAAGGGAATTACGAAGGAGCCTGAACGTTCAAAAATCACGAAACGAGATCAACAAAAACCAAACAATCAAACGACCGACACAACAAAAATCGAACAATCATGTTCGAATCACGAAGAACAATAAAATTCAAACAACAACTCCCAGTTTCACGTCTCGACTCGAGACAATATATGATCCGGTGAAAACAACAAGATGTGCATTCGCATAAGATCCACAGGAAAGGGAATAGCAATTGAAAAGCCACAACGACAAATGAGTTATTCTGAAACAATACCACACTTGTTCGATCAACAAAACCAAGGGACACGACAAGCTCAGAAAATGTCAACGAACACGAGCGAGTCGATAGACTTGAGGAAGAGAAAATGCAGAAGTCCAAAACAATACGGGTATTACATTTGACCTCTTATAAAAGAAGGTCGTCCCCGCAACTCCCAATAACGGAACAAGGCAACAACACAAAAGTAGTTGACGGAAACATTTCCCATGGGCCTCTTAGAGCCGATCCTGATATCTATACTGAATTTCGCGCCCCGAAAGACTCGGAACCCAACTCGCAAAACTGGATCCTATGTCTCTCGGGTCCACACTTGAGACGCGTTACCGACGAGAAAGATAATTGGTATGTGCATGCCCCCGGCACACCACGGTTGAAACATCTCGGCTCGGCATACCGAATATACAACTGCTAGGTACAATGGAATATAACGTCGCAAAACAACAAACCGGAGATGCCAACTTGACATAACATATCAACACATACTAAAATCACAACAACCACGGCATCGTTCGACGATTACAACGGCCCGGACGATACCCAGCATATATTTACTAAACATCACGAAACAAGCACGTATGTACACAATCATACACACCTTCTCCGACCACAAGCAGGAAATGATGGGTTTTAAAAACGAAAGCCACCTTTTGAAAATAATTTAGAAAAACACCGGTTGATCTCGAGTATCACCTTTCAAAAAAGTACAAACGTGAAACATCGTTACCGAGACTTTGGAGAACCATTTCACATTTGATAAAAATGAGGACACTTTCTCTTAGTGAAAAACTTTCAGAATATTCGACCCTTGGGTCTAAGTAAAAGTGTTTCTAAAACAATGAAAATATCTCAAAACCTTTTGGTCCTCGAGGTAGAAGAATTTTGAAACATATTGTGGCACCTTGGATGTACCACGAGAAAATAATTCATTTTAAAAGTACTTCTCGAAATTTATTTTCTAAGATACTCAAGGTTTTCAAAGATAATTCAATGGGATAGAATGCCCAAAAATTTCAGGTAACTACACGGAACATTATAACGCCGTGGGTCCCATGCCGGAACCCACCAGGCTAAAAACCATTTACAAAAACGCCAAAAAGACCGATGATGGTAACATTTCAAAAACTCACAAAAGCCATTTACAAAATACTAAATACCGTCATAAGAATTTCGCCAAAACGATCAAGGCCATATTGCCAAAAACTCGGTTAAGGGAATCGGTTTTCGAAATAAAACTCAGTCGGTAAAATACCAAAAGCCATTACAAAAGAACTCATGCAGCGAATAAAAGAAATACAGTCAAACATGCACAATCCAGCAACACTACTCCTCATATGAACGAAATATGAGAGTCAAATAACCCCATATCAAGAAATCAAAATCCATAATAGGATTCCGTCAATTAACTCATAATCATACCTGTAACTCGCATCATATGAGGCACAAACACAAAGAATGGAGACTTACATCCACAGGTCGCACGAAGATGATGATTGCCCCACGATACTAATCACGACCAACATACTCAGACGACGCGTCGCGACACGACTCAGTCAGATAAAATCCGACGAAACAAGACTCAAACAACACGACTTGACCCGACAGCCTAGGTTTCCACAACCTAAAGCTCCGATACCATTTATGTAACACCCCCAATCCGCTCAGGGATATTACACGCCGTAGAACCTTTCCTCAAGGATCTACCAGACTGGTAACAACATTAAACGTCTCGACAATGCCTTTAAGGCTAAAATGACTCAGTAGACCGATTTGGTCTTTCAATAAATACATACAACTCAATCACAACATGTGCCCACGCAGGGGTCGAGTACAACACACTCCCGTACAATAGGGATAGAAAACTACAGCGGAAAAATAAAATACAACTAGACATCAACCGGTCCTCGTGTGATTAGTATCGTTCATCTTTCATCATCCTTCATGCCGACCCTGTGCTATGCTCCAAAACCTGAATGCAATACAGACATCCACCCCCCGAATACTCAGGGGTTAGCAAAACTCCACTGTTTTGCTAGTATAAGTATGAAATCATACGAAATGTAACAAACGAATAGAAGTCGCGAATCGGGTACGACAAATAATTACAAAAGACTTCCCGAGAAGTTTTATTAATTAGAAACCATCAAAGAAGTGTTTGAAAATAGATTCCTCATCTCAGGGATTTTAAAAAATAGAAACTTTGCTAGACCTCAAGTCCTTAGTTGAAAATATCCATTTCAAAATGAACGAGTCTCGGCCCAAAATCACTTTCCATAAAACGACCTTTACAAACCGTTGGGATCTCATCCCAAATCTCATCAAATCACAGTACACGAGAATAATATCAAGGTTCGTTTTCCAACATCACAATCCACAACCCAAGGTTTAAACACAGACGAAAAATACTCTAGTGCCATCCTAGCCAAGTAAGCCAAACGAACAACTTACCTCTTACACACTTAGTCGGTGCATGAAATTATGAAAACCGTTCAAAAGCACTCATTTCCGGAAATGCCATAATCAAATCACATTTGTGAAATACTCCACAATTAACCGTGGATCCACCCCTCCGTGGACCCCTACCGAGACCCCGTCGGATCTAACACATAGTGGTTAAAAGCAAGCTCGCGGATCCACCCCTACCGAGACCCCGTCGGATCTAACCCATAGTGAGCATACACACACAAACGTTACTCAGCAATACTAATATGCTAAGAATGTAAGCTCATCAAGAATACTTACTAGGGATGGCCACTTATCTGACACCATTATCAACTCTTCAAAACACAACAACACAATTAACACGGAATACACGATTCCACAACATTGATCCAATAGAAACATCATTAAAACCTTCAACGTTCAAAATAATAAAATCAAAATCAACTCACACGAATCACAGTCACGAGGATAAATCAACCATCGTAAATCCAACATGTAAACTCTATTTGCAGGACACAACTCGTATAAGAAAATACTTGCCTCGAAACCACGACGCGGAGAATCGACCGAAGTAGGTTGGCAAGAACCGACTACGAACTCGCCGACTCCACCGAACGACAACCCGCAACAATAAACTACGAACGACAACAATAACAACGAAAATGAATCCCAAAGTACGACCCAAAGCCGCTAAATTCAAGGAACAAACGACGAAAGTTCAAGGGTTTCCCCCAAAACGGCCAAGAACACGATTCATCCCGTCAAAACACGAAAATGGAATTCCAAACCGAAATATGGATATACAATCCATAGGATATGTTTAACAACATCATTTAACAACAATCGATCCATAAAAAACGGATGGAAAACGAAATCAAGAACAAATCCCCCAAAAAGTCGATTCGAAGGAAATCAAGAAATATACCTTGGTTCGACGAAGAACAATGGATTAAATGATGTTAAACACATGAATAATACTAAGATTAAGCATACCCATCATGGATAAATCAACAATTTGGAAGGAATCGGACAAAAACCCAAAAACCCCAAAATTCAAGAAACTAGGGTTCTAAGAAGAGATTACCTTGATTCGCTGGATCAAAGGATGATATAAGATGATCAATCAATGATATGAACTCAAGAAATTCATGGATTTGTTGTTCAACAACATGGTTTCGCCTCCTCCGAAACCCCAGCCGCGGACAGGAAAGAAAGGAAATGAAAAACGAGTGAAAATGCGACTGCTCTGTCATAGTTATAGAAGTAGGCATTAGCGTGCACTAAGCCTTCCAGGTAGCGTGAGCTAACGGGCGGCCTCAGCCGAGCACCTTCGGCTGTGGCCTGCGCAACCCGACACTGCTGATAGAACCTGCCGACCGAGACCTGCCCGCCCGACCCCATTTGCGTGCGCTGCGCGGACGCTAGCGCGCGCTAGCCAACCTATCTAGAACCCTCTGGACGAAACTGCTCGGCCAGGTAACGAACGCTAGTCGGCCGGCAGCATGCGCTACACATGCTGATTAGTGCGCGCCACGACCGACAGTAACGTGCGCTACCTGCCGATCCTCCCCGAGTCCGAGACTCAGTAACCCCTACGCCCGGCCCGATGGCGTCGCTGGCCGGTCAGCGGCGTCTGCGAACTCCGGCGATGGCGTGCGCTCGCCGGTTCTGCCGCGCTTGCGGCGGTGCCCGGGCCAGCGATTACTGCTTTGTCCGGCGGTCTTTCGGCCGCCATGATCCGACGACTCGATTTCTGAAAACGCACGGAACGAACATGACGAAACGCTCGCGGATAAAATCATAGATCCGAAACGAAATATCATGCAACAATTAATCGCACGCGACCGATAAAAAGGGTCAAGACAACAATTACGAATGCGGATACCCACAACTTTGGGTAAATTACAAAATGGTCCAGAACGCCCGAAAATCACGATACGTGATCGAATAACCAAACCAAAGTTCACAACACGTCTAACAAAGTTAAACGGACTTACAGGAAATTCGAAACCGTAGTTTCGAACGAGATTCGCAAGAATCGAACTCAAGTGCGGAAAAGTCGCCAAAAAGCACGGAACTCAACAAAACGACACCAAAACGAACTCGGATGACAAAAAGTGTAGAATTAAACATTCTCGGAATGACGAAACGGTCATGAGCGAGTCGTCAAAACGGACTTTGGCCGAAAAAAAATAAATTACCGGAAATCGAAATTACGGGTATTACACACTACCCTCCTTAAAATAAGTTTCGTCCCGAAACTTAAAACAAGTAGGGCGAAGCAATATCCCGCCAGGAAAACTCAACGAGATACACAAGAAACGCGTAACTTATGCCCATCGGCGAAACGTTACAAGCAACGCAAAGAAATATACGGCGTGAAAACACGCTCCAGGACGACTAACACAACGCCACCGGTAGAGACATAATAAAATCAACAAGTGACAAGCGTCATCAAACAGATAATATAATCGATTCGATTATCCGAACAATCACAAAACACAACGAACGAAAATCAATATGATTGATCAATCCAACGGTACATCAATCAAAACGCGAGCCAATCGCTGAACAAATACGGATTCCACGGCCCAAGGGTTGGAAGATCGAAAACGAGACTAATTTCCCGAACTTTAGGGAATTACGAAGGAGCCTGAACGTTCAACAATCACGAAACGAGATCAACAAAAACCAAACAATCAAACGACCGAGACAACAAAAGTCGAACAATCATGTTCGAATCACGAAGAACAATATAATTCAAACAACAACTCCCATGTTCACATCTTGACTCGAGACAATATATGATCCGGTGAAAACAACAAGATGTGCATTCGCATAAGATCCACAGGAAAGGGAATAGCAATTGAAAAGCCACAACGACAAACGAGTTATTCTGAAACAATACCACACTTGTTCGATCAACAAAAACAAGGGACAGGACAAGCTCAGAAAATGTCAACGAACACGAGCGAGTCGATAGACTTGAGGAAGAGAAAATACAGAAGTCCAAAACAATACGGGTATTACATTCGACCTCTTATAAAAGAAGGTCGTCCCCGCAACTCCCAATAACGGAACAAGGCAACAACACAAAAGCAGTCGACGGAAACATTTCCCATGGGCCTCTTAGAGCCGATCCTGATATCTGTACTGAAGTTCGCGCCCCGAAAGACTCGGAACCCAACTCGCAAAACTGGATCCTGTGTCTCTCGGGTCCACACTTGAGACGCGTTACCGACGAGAAAGATAATTGGTACGTGCATGCCCCCGGCACACCACGATTGAAACACCTCGGCTCGGCATACCGAATATACAACTTCTAGGTACAATGGAATATAACGTCGCAAAACAACAAACCGGAGATGCCAACTTGGCATAACATATCAACACATACTAAAATCACAACAACCACGGCACCGTTCGACGATTACAACGGCCGGACGATACCCAGCATATAATTACTAAACATCACGAAACAAGCACGTATGTACACAATCATACACACCTTCTCCGACCACAAGCAGGGAATGATGGGTTTTAAAAACGAAAACCACCTTTTGAAAATAATTTAGAAAAACACTGGTTGATCTCGAGTATCACCTTTCAAAAAAGTACAAACGTGAAACATCGTTACCGAGACTTTGGAGAACCATTTCACATTTGATAAAAATGAGGACACTTTCTCTTAGTGAAAAACTTTCATAATATTTGACCCTCGGGTCTAAGTAAAAGTGTTTCTAAAACAATGAAAATATCTCAAAACTTTTTGGTCCTCGAGGTAGAAGAATTTTGAAACATATTGTGGCACCTTGGATGTACCACGAGAAAATAATTCATTTTAAAAGTACTTCTCGGAATTTATTTTCTAAGATAGTCAAGGTTTTCAAAGATAATTCAATGGGATAGAATGCCCAGAAATTTCAGGTAACTACACGGAACATTATAACGTCGTGGGTCCCATGCCGGAACCCACCAGGCTAAAAACCATTTACAAAAACGCCAAGAAGGCCGATGACGGTAATATTTCAAAAACTCACAAAAGCCATTTACAAAATACTAAATACCGTCATAAGAATTTCGCCAAAACGATCAAGGTCATAATGCCAAAAACTCGGTTAAGGGAATCGGTTTTCGAAATAAAACTCAGTAGGTATAATACCGAAAGCCATTACAAAAGAACTCACGCAGCGGATAAAAGAAATACAGTCAAACATGCACAATCCAGCAACACTACTCCTCATATGAACGAAATATGAGAGTCAAATAACCCCATATCAAGAAATCAAAATCCATAAGAGGATTCCGTCAATTAACTCATAATCATACTTGTAACTCGCATCAGACGAGGCATAAACACAAAGAAGGGAGACTTACATCCACAGGTCGCACGAAGATGATGATCGCCCCACGATACTAATCACGACCAACAGACTCAAACGACGCATCGCGACACGACTCGGTCAGATAAAATCCGACGAAACAAGACTCAAACAACCCGACAGCCTAGGTTTCCACAACCTAAAGCTCCGATACCATTTATGTAACACCCCCAATCCGCTCAGGGATATTACACGCCGTAGAACCTTTCCTCAAGGATCTACCAGACTGGTAACAACATTAAACGTCTCAACAATGCCTTTATGGCTAAATGACGCAGTATACCGATTTGGTCTTTCTATAAATACATACAACTCAATCACAACACGTGCCCACGCAGGGGTCGAGTACAACACACTCCCGTACAACGGGGAAAGAATACTGCAGCGGAAAAATAAAATACAACTAAACCAATACGACATCAACGGGTCCTCGTGTGATTAGTATCGTTCATCTTTCATCATCCTTCATGCCGACCCTGTGCTATGCTCCAAAACCTGAATGCATTACAGACATCCACCCCCCGAATACTCGGGGGTTTGCAAAACTCCACTGTTTTGCTAGTACAAGTATGAAATCATACGAAATGTAACAAACAAATAGAAATCGCGAATCGGGTACGACAAATAATTACAAAAGACTTCCCGAGAAGTTTTATTAATTAGAAACCATCAAAGAAGTGTTTGAAAATAGATTCCTCATCTCGGGGATTTTAAAAAATAGAAACTTTGCTAGACCTCAAGTCCTTAGTTGAAAATATCCATTTCAAAATGAACGGGTCTCGGCCCAAAATCACTTTCCATAAAACGACCTTACAAACCGTTGGGATCTCATCCCAAATCTCATCAAATCACAATACACGAGAATAATATCAAGGTTCGTTTTCCAACATCAAAATCCACAACCCAAGGTTTAAACACAGACGACAAATACTCTAGTGCCATCCTAGCCAAGTAAGCCAAACGAACAACTTACCTCTTACACACTTAGTCGATGCATGCAATTATGAAAACCGTTCAAAAGCACTCATTTCTGGAAATGCCATAATCAAATCACATTTGTGAAATACACCACAATTAACCGTGGATCCACCCCTCCGTGGGCCCCTACCGAGACCCCGTCGGATCTAACACATAGTGGTTAAAAGCAAGCTCGAGGATCCACCCCTCCGTGGACCCCTACCGAGACCCCATCGAATATAACCCATAGTGAGCATACACACACACACGTTACTCATGCAATACTAATATGCTAAGAATATAAGCTCATCAAGAATACTTACTAGGGATGGCCACTTATCTGACACCATTATCAACTCTTCAAAACACAACAACACAATTAACACGGAATACACGATTCCACAACATTGATCCAATAGAAACATCATTAAAACCTTCAACGTTCAAAATAATAAAATCAAAATCAACTCACACGAATCACAGTCACGAGGATAGACCAACCATCGTAAATCCAACATGTGAACTCTATTTGCAGGACACAACTCGTATAAGAAAATACTTGCCTCGAAACCACGACGCGGAGAATCGACCGAAGTAGGTTGGCACGAACCGACTACAAACTCGCCGACTCCACCGAACGACAACCCACAACAATAAACTACGAACGACAACAATAACAACGAAAATGAATCCCAAAGTACGACCCAAAGTCACTGAATTCAAGGAACAAACGACGAAAGTTCAAGGGTTTCCCCCAAAACGGCCAAGAACACGATTCATCCCGTCAAAACACGAAAATGGAATTCCAAACCGAAATATGGATATACAATCCATAGGATATGTTTAACAACATCATTTAACAACAATCGACCCATCAAAAACGGATGGAAAATGAAATCAAGAACAAATCCCCCAAAAAGTCGATTCGAAGGAAATCAAGAAATATACCTTGGTTCGACGAAGAACAATGGATTAAATAATGTTAAACACATGAATAATACTAAGATTAATCATACCCATCATGGATCAATCAACAATTTGGAAGGAATCGGACAAAAACCCAAAAACCCCGAAATTCAAGAAACTAGGGTTCTAAGAAGAGATTACCTTGATTCGCTGGATCAAAGGATGATATAAGATGATCAATCAATGATATGAACTCAAGAACTTCATGGATTTGTTGTTCAACAACATGGCTTCGCCTCCTCCGAAACCCCAGCCGCGGACAGGAGAGAAAGGAAATGAAAAACGAGTGAAAATGCGACTGCTCTGTCACATTTATAGAAGTAGGCATTAGCGTGCGCTAAGCCTTCCGGGTAGCGTGCGCTAACGGGCGGCCTCAGCTGAGCACCTTCGGCCGTGGCCCGAGCAACCCGACACAGCTGACAAAACCTGACGACCGAGACCTGCCCGCCCGACCCCGATAGCATGCGCTGCGCGGACGCTAGCGCGCGCTAGCCAACCTGTCCAGAACCCTCTGGACGAAACTGCTCGGCCAGGTAACGTACGCTAGTCGGCCGGTAGCGTGTGCTACACATGCCGATAAGCGCGCGCCACGACCGACAGTAGCGTGCGCTACCTGCCGATCCTCCCCGAGTCCAGTACTCCAGTAACCCCTCTGCCCACCCCGATAGCGTACGCTAGCCGGTCAGCAGCGTGCGCTACACCTGCCGAGTTAGCATGCGCAGACTCCCGGCAGTAGCGTGCGCTACGCCGGTTCCTGTCGCCGCTGGCGGTGCCCAAGACTTCCGACAAGGCTGCCGCACTGTCCGACTCGGTTTCACCCGCCATGATCCAACGACTCGATTTCCGAAAACGCACGGAACGAACACGACGAAACGCTCGCGGACAACATCATCGATCCGAAACAAAATATCATGCAACAATTAATCGCACGCGACCGATAAAAAGGGTCAAGACAACAATTACGAATGCGGATACCCACAACTTTGGGTAAATTACAAAATGGCCCAGAACGCCCGAAAATCACGATACGTGATCGAATAACCAAACCGAAGTTCACAACACGTCTAAAAAAGTTAAACGGGCTTACGGGAAACTCGAAACCGCAGTTTCGAACGAGATTCGCAAGAATCGAACTCAAGTGCGGAAAAGTCGCCAAAAAGCACGGAACTCAACAAAACGACACCGAAACGAACACGGATGACAAAAAGCGCAGAATTAATCATTCTCGGAATGATGAAACGGTCATGGTCGAGTCGTCAAAACGGACTTTCGCCGAAAAATAAGAAATTACCGGAAATCGAAATTACAGGTATTACATGCAGAAAGGCAAGGGCAAGGCCCTAAAGGTTCAGAAGGTAGGCGGTCCCAAACCTACAAACAAATGTCTTAAATGTGGTGAGATAGGCCACTGGCGTAGGACTTGTCCCAAGATCAATGGCGCATCAGGTACGGAACTTTTTGTTTTTTAAACTAATTGTTCTGCTACTGTATATTCCGCTTCATGGATTCTGGATTCAGGTGCTACTTCTACTATTTGTACTATGAATCAGGATCTGGAACGAAGTAGGCAGCTTGAAGCTGGGGAAGTGATGGTCACTTTCGGAAGCGGACAAAGTTTTGAGGCAACTGATATTGGATCACTCCTACTGGGTTTGGAATCTGGTTTTATTTTGACTAGATGAAGTACTGGTTTTGCCCAAGAGGCATAAAAATATTGTATCCATTCTAGTCTTGGACTAGAAAGGATTTTCTTTCTTCATTGGCAATGGTAGTTGTAAAATTTATTTTCGAAATAAATTGGTTGGCACAGCTACATTGTTGAATGGTTTATATCATCTGAAATTACAAAATAAATCAGCAGTGAACAATATAACTAGGAAACGTGGCAGGCATGATACTAATCAAGCTCTTAAGTGGCACCTTAGACTTGGTCACGCTGGTCAAACCAAGATTCACAAAATAAAGAAATATGGACTTTTAAGTACATTGGGTGAAGAACCCTATCCAACTTGTGAATCCTGCCATAGAGGCAAGATGACTATGTCTCCCTTCACAGGGACATTTGAAAGGGCTGCTGAGAGACTTGGGTTGGTACATACCGATGTTTGTGGTGCTTTGGAAGCAGCTCGAGACAAATATAAATATTTCATAACGTTCACAGATGATCATACTAGGTATGGGATTGTGTACTTGATGAGACATAAACCCGAAGCCTTTACTAAATTCAATAAATTTAAGACCCTAGTTGAAAAACAAACTGGATGTCATATCAAAGCACTTCGGTCAGACCGAGGTGGCGAATATATGAGCACAGAGTTTGATGAGTTCCTTAAGGAACATGGAATAGTTTCACAATTCACGCCGCCATGAACCCCACAGTTAAATGGTGTTTCAGAAAGGAGAAATCGGACTTTGTTGGACATGGTCCGCTCCATGTTGAATTACACTGATTTACCAATTTACCTATGAAAGTCGCCTTACTTACCGCTGCCTATATCCTTAATAGATGTCCTTCCAAATCCATTCCTATCACTCTGCATGAAATGTGGAAGGGTAAGAAACTAATTATTAATCACATAAGAATTTGGGGATGTCCAGCCTATGTCAAGAAAGCTAAGGTGGACAAATTGGAAGCGAGGTCCGTCAGGGGACGTTTCATTGGATACCCAGAGGACTCGATGAGTTATCTATTCTACATGCCAGAAGATCATAGGTTCGTTGCTTCTTTACAAGCGCACTTCCTTGAGGATGAATTCATTCAGGAAGGTGGCTCGGGTAGAAATGTCTCTTTGGAAGAGCATAATGAAAGTCCTGAGGAGACATCTGATCAGGGATCACGAACCGAACCTATTGTAACATAACCTTCACTTTGAAGGTCTGATAAGGTGTCTCACTTACCTGAGAGGTATGGCTATACACATGTCGAGGAATTGAGTCTCCACGACGTTTATGATATCTATGAGGACGTCCATGTCACATATAACCAAGCGATAGTGGATGTGGACTCCGATAAATGGCAAAAAGCTATGGAAGCTGAGATAGACTCGATGCATGCCAATCAAGTCTGGACTCTAGTAGATTTACCAACTGGCATGAATCCTATTGGAAGTAAATGGATCTATAATAGAAAGACTGATGGGGATGGCAAGGTTGACGCCTATAAGGCCAGGCTTGTGGCAAAGGGTTATACCCAAAGGTAAGGGATCGATTATCATGATACCTTCTCGCCCGTAACTATGATCAAGTCCATTCGCATGATGCTTGCCATTGCTGCCCATTACGATTATGAAATATGGCAAATGGATGTCAAAACGGCTTTTCTAAATGGATACCTCGAGGAGGAAATCTACATGGAAAAACCTAAGGGTTTTGTGTCCAAAGCTAATATTCATAAGGTGTGTAAGTTGCAACGAGCCATTTATAGGCTGAAGCAAGCTTCTCGGAGTTGGAACCTTCAATTTGACGAAGCAGTCAAGGACTTTGACTTTGTGAAAAACGAGGAGGATCCATGTGTTTACAGAAACGTCAGTGGGAGCAACATTGCATTCTTAGTACTATATGCAAATGATATTCTACTTATGGCAAATAACGTAGCAATGCTCAGCACTGTGAAAACTTAGCTTTCTAAAACGTTCTCCATGAAAGACTTGGGAGAAGCTTCCTATATTTTAGAGATCCGTCTTTACATAGATAAACCGCGAAGAATGATAGGACTTTCCCAAGCCCTCTATATAGATAAAATCCTGTGAAGATTCAAGATGGATAATTCTACAAGAGGGTTCCTTCCCATGCGACATAGAATTCATCTCACCAAGAAAATGTGTCCTCAAAGTGAGGAAGACAAAAGAGAGATGAGTAAGGTACCCTATGCCTCGGTAGTGGGTAGCTTCATGTACGCTATGTTGTGCACGAGACCGGACTTAGCTTATGCTGTAAGTGTGGTAAGTTGTTTTCAAGCAAACCCGGGAAGGGAACACTGGACTGCCGTTAAGAACATTCTTAAATACTTAAGAAGGACTAGAGATATGGTTCTTACTTACGGTGGTGGAGAACTAAAGGTGGTTGGATTCACCAATTTTGATTTTCAAGGAGACAATGACGACTGTAAGTCAACATCTAGGTATTTGTTTACTCTCAATGGAGGAGCAGTATCTTGGAGAAGCTCCAAGCAAAGCGCTACTAAAGATTCCACCTGCCAAGCAGAGTACCAAGCTGCCTCAGAGGCTAGCAAGGAGGCATTTTGGATGCAGAAGTTTGTGTAAGAACTTCAAGTGGTGCCTAATGCGGAGCTGTCTATATCACTATTATGTGATAATGATGGAGCTGTCTCCCAAGCTAAGGAGATAAGATCTCACCACAACACCAAACATATAGATAGAAAGTATCACATCGTTCGAGAGATGGTTGAAAAATGATATGTTTCGTTGCAAAGAGTAGACTCAGAAGACAATGTCTCTGACCCGCTGACTAAGCCGTTATCTCAGGCTGTCTTGGAAAGACATCTGAAGAACATGGGTATTGGATACCATAATGTGTGGCATTGAGTGCAAGTGGGATATTGTTAGGAATATGCCCTCGAATTCCACTCAGGGATGAGAGAGAATGGGCATTGTACTTGTAATTATGGAATAATTAATAAAAGGCAATATGTTTCATTCATTATTTATTGTATTTCAAATGCATTCTTGATTTGGTAAACATTGAAGTGAAGTCCATGTAAATAAGAGCGAACATTCCACTCTCGTTATTGGATAAGAGAAAATGCATTGGAAGTGTTTAAAGCTTATTTACGTAAACCGTTCGCAAGCCGATAAACTTAATTGGGCATTAAGTTTTGAGTAAGACTTGTGTAACTGATGCTGGGACATGTGCATGTCTTGATAGCGTAGTTATAAGTATATTGGTGGGACTAGTGTACTCGAACACGACTCATACTTGATTCAGTCACACGGTATTCACTCTTGGAGAGTCGATGACGAATCGAAAGGTTTTGATAGTATACGTGGACCTTTGACTTGAGGGTTCAGTAAGAGATGTGCCTGTGACGTTTAGTTTGTCATTAGAGTAGTTAGACTCATTTACTTAATCACTGGGTCAACCTCGAAGTGCGGACTATACGGGCAGGTAGCAGTCTTTACTATACGCCAAGAAAGGATTCAATCTCCTATTAGTGAGCAGGCGAATGTCCTATACGGTTAATGGCAAATAAGATCATAAGTCTTTGGCCAAAGCATTATGATCTAGTCGTATTGGATACACTAGTAATCAGTCGGTCTTGATTTGCATTAACACATGTATATAGTCTAGTCAACAGTAGGGTTTGACTTTACCGTGACCCAAAGACTTGACCGGGACATTTGATAAAGGGTCTATACATATATGGTATTCACGACATAATGGTTCTGGAATGATCCCTTCATTCGTTTTCAATTAGGGTCTACAGTGCGGCCCGCTAGGCTGGCTAAGTGCTGCATGCACTCATTGGTTCCTCCCAATGCCGGCTGAGACGTACCTACAGAGTCATGCATCAGGGTCGTTGACGGATAAATATGAATTATTTATCTCTCTATTAATATTAGATATTGGATATCTAATTATGATTTATTGGATATATCAAATAGCGGTCTTATGAATTGAAATTAAGTTACCAGGTAATTAATTTAATTCATAAATTATATTTCTTAGAGAATATATTTGTATTTGATATAACTAATTAATTAGATTAATTAGTTTAGTATAAATACATTGGAGATAAAATGGAGTGTATTTAACGGAGTTGTTTGACGAACGCCCGGTACACGAGCCGAGTGACTCGGCCCGTTTCCTAGAAATTTCCTATAAGGCCGCCCCAACTTCATGTGTCCTCTTTGTTTGGTTGTCTTTTTCTTGATGGTGGGTAATGTTTTCTACACATGATTCCAAAGTTATGAGATGTTGAAATCTTATTCTTTATTCATCATATCACTTAATCATGTAATCAATCTACACATATGTTCGGCTGTACCAAGAAGAAAGAGTGAGAGAGAAAAAATTTCTTGATTTTCTTCATCTTGGAGTTGAGAGAAAATAATAAAAATAAAGAGAGAAAAAATTCCTTTGAAACTTCCTAGCCGTGTTCTTTCAAGAACGGAGTTTCGGTGATTTTCGCGATCAAGTTCCGACGCGTGTGACGTAGAGACATCGTGCTTTCAGTGTTTGCAACGAAGGAATTTCGTGTTCATGTTCGGGTTCGTGATCATCATCAACTTACAAAGATATTATCAAAGTCTTCAAAGGTATGGGACTTCAATCCTTTATCTTCGTTCATTTTATTTTTCGTATATACGTTACCTGATCGATCCTGTTTGGGATTCTTTATATTGATTTTTATTATTCCACTGTGTACTCGTTTTTGTATCCGGAATCCCAGCACATCTGATATATCAAGGTGTGTGCAAGTGAAGAAGTGAGAAATATCAGGGTATAAGAGCCATGATGCGCATATTATGATGCAGTATTTACATCGAGTTGCTGTTAGAAAAACTCTGCCAAAACATGCCGCTTTACCTCTCATTAGACTGAGTAGCTTCTTTCGATCTATTTGTAAAAGAGTCATCAATCGAAATGATTTGAGTCGTCTCCAAGTTGAAATTTCTGCGATTGTTTGTGAGCTTGAAAGAATATTTCCACCGTCATTTTTTGACATCATGGTCCACCTTCCGATACATTTGGTCAATGAAATAAAAGTTGGTGGCCATATCTGTGATTGGTGGATGTAACCTGTAGAGAGATACCTTGGAAAGCTGAAATCATATGTTAAAAATAGATGCCACCCAGAGGCTTCCATTGCAGAAGGTTATTTAGCGAAAGAGTGCTTGATATTCTGCTCTAGATATTTGCATGATGATGCAAGGAAGCGGTCCAAAACGGAGTATTGAAATTGTCCAGGCCGACACAGTTGACGAGGAATCGCTTTTATTTCCAAAGATAGGCTATCCTCTTGGGAGGAAGAAGAAGGAAGAAAGAAAGGGAAGGCATATACTCTGGATTTGGACATAAAGGTTTTAGCGCATCGATATGTTCTGTTCAATTGTGAGTTCCAGTATTGGAAGGAGATATACTGGATATTTCTGTAATGGTTACAAGTTCTACACAAAAGAGCACGATGAGAAATGTAGAATGCAGAATAGTGGAGTTTCATTATCAGCTTTAACTCCAAGCTTTGCTAGTAGAAAGGATCTTAATCCTGTTCTTGGTAATGTCACTTACTACGGGCTTATAAGATCAATAATTGAGATAGATTATTGGAGTGTATTCAGTGTCATGTTATTTGAGTGTGATTGGTTTCATATAGAAGTAGACGATCTTGGTCTAAGTCGTATGAATTTTAGTATATTGTGTTCTAAAGATGACCGATTCGTCTTGGCATCACAATTTCATCAAGTTTTCTATATGGAAGACGGTGTGGACACAGATTGGAACCATGTGAATCAAATGTTGCCACGAGACTTTGAATATGCCGAGGGGCAATATGAAGATACATATATGAACATACTTCGTGAACATGTCGAGATCTAAAATCAAGTTATGGTTAATGATGATGATGATATAAGGTTGTGCAGAGAAGGTGTTTCCGAAAGAGTTGACGTGTATCAAAAAACTGAGAGGAATGAAAACAGTTCCGATGTTGATGAAATAGACTGGGATTGAATGGAACCAACAAACTGACGTGCTACGGTTACATTTATTGTTATAACTTCAAGTACTTTAGTACTTTATTCTTATGTTTGTGTGGTATATGTTGTTGCTGGGAAATACCGTACTGTAATCTACCTTCTTGGATCATGAATCTCCAGCTTTCCTTTTTCTAATTCTCCTGACTTCACAAGGCGTGGTAAACTCGGTGTCATCATCCCATATTAAATGTATTCTATATGCGATCGTTTATTGCCTCTGATTGTGTGGCTCTGATTATTGACTCTGATTGTGTCGCTTTTTTTCTGTTACAGGTATCTAGATGGCATATTTTGAGAAAATAAGGCAAAAAGGATAGAAGAAAATAGACTGGAAATGGAAGAATATGGGCTCAAAAAAACGGCTAATGCGATGAGCCAGTTAAACAAGACGTCCAAGAAGAAGATAAGTAGGATGCATTCAAAGCCTAATTCAAAGAATGATAATGACGAGTACACACCGATTGGAAATGCTGAACTCAACTCAAGTGAAGACAAAAATGAGCCAATGATTAACACTGTACAGTTGCGCTCTCGCTAAAAGAAGGTAGTTCTTTATGTTATGGAATTTGTGAAACTTTTTTCCTCTTTATTTCCTCACTTAATTTCTACTTATTAATGTATAATGTGTAGTAATTCTCATTGCTAATTGTTTTAAGGTTTCAAATACTTCTTCCATAGCAATGTCTGATTTCGTGAAGATGCGCCATTCAAAGAACAAGAACATATGTTTGGATAATGAGCCACAAACAGAAGTTGTAGCACAAACCAAATAGCAGAGTTCATGAGATCAAATTAAACAAAAGAGAATGGTTTCTAGTGAAGCAAATCTCCAGCAAGGTACACCACTACTGCAATCTGGACAAAACAAATGAGGTTTGTCCATATCTGATCAAGTGAGATTAGGAAAGTCTTCTACACAAAGAAAGTTATCCTTACAAAGACAACAAGAGAAATAGGCTGGTGTCCAATATAATGCACAACATCGTAAGGTAACCATTGCCCCTGGGTAAATGAGCGCTTATTTGTAGATTAAAGCAAAGTTAAGAGAAAAAGAATTGAGAGGGAAACAAAGTGACGTATTGGTACAGAAACATTGTTTCAAGAATCAGGAATTGCAAACTGCAAAATATAAGCACTCTAGCACCCCCGTAATAGGTAAAAGTGATTCACAATCACTTGGACATGTATCGGAGGAAGAGTACGACAATTCTATGAGTTTAAGTGAATGTGATTTAGTAGTAGAAAGAGAAGAAGGTGTTGATTGCAGTGATGGAGTGCATATTGGTAATGATGATCAACTGGGGATGGAAATTGATCCAGTAATTGACCAAGACCAGGAAGGTGAACAACTACATTGCTAATTATTTATTCGTCAAATATTAATATAAAATTCTGATGCACTTTAAACCATACAATTATATTTAGTAATCAAGGTTTGTAACCTAATTGCAGAGCCTTCGAGACCAAATATAGAGCAAACTATAGGACCAACTGTTTGCAAAGATTTCCATGAATGGACATTCGATCAGCATAAACCTATCATTATAAATGAAAAGGGGGAAGCCTATTGGTCCTTATAAGGAAACTTTGGATAAATTTTCTAGTTTCCTAGGTACGTTAGCTCGTGATTCATTGCTTGGATCATTGAACAAGATTAGTTGTCATTATGTTCTAGATAAGGATAACATTTGGAATTACGTCAAGGTACGCTTTTTCTTAAGTTGTTAAATACTTTATACTGTTAGAGTTGGTTCAATTATATATAGTATGAACTCAGATGAAAACTTAACTATGAAAAGTATTTGATGCAGAAGAAGTACATTATATCTGAAGAAGGTAAAAGACATGTGCTTGGGAGCGTTGGAAGATTCTGGCATAAACACAAATCCAATGTCAAGGCAAAGCACTATTTTGCCTTTGACAATGATGATGATAAACATGCTCCGGATACAATTCCAGAAAAGTATTTTACAGACTTGTTAGAGTATTGAAATTTGGTAATATTGCAGGTATGCTATTGTTTTCCTTAGAACTGTCACTATGTGGAGCAAAAATATGATGGATCTTATAGTCTTATGCCAGGCCTGGTGACCGCGCTGTCGTGATTCGTCAAAATTAGTTATTTTTTATTTTTCCTCAGCTTACTTCTACTAGTTGTATCGGCAAGTAAGGGTCGATCTTACGGAGAACGGTAAATCAATTATGCTTTTTAAGAGTTAAATACTTTTAGCAATTAAAATAAAATAAAACAAGGGGGTTTTCATTTACTGGTTTTTACTAACAAACAACTTGCGTAAAATAAATTAAAACACAATAACCAAAAGAGAATAAAAATCGAAAATAATAATTTAAGGAATAATCTAGCTCTTAGTTCCGTTATCTACCGTTTCAAGTTAATTCATGCTTAAATGCAGTGCTTATCTCTTCTATAATCTCATGAACTCCTATTCCGAAGCCAACAATAAGCTCTGTTGATCCAAATTATTTCTTAAGTTTATTTAACTTAAATAAGCTCTTTAATTAAACCTATTTAGGCGATGGATTCAAAACAAGCACTCCAAATCTTGCTCGCTAGATTCATTAAAAACTAAAATAATGAAATAGGCAAGATATTAAGTTCACAATCTCGACTTAAGGGATCTTGATTTTGCATTACCCAATTGAGAAAAAATTAAATTATTGCTACTTGCGAAATTAAAATTGCAACAATTACGGATTACAATTTAATTCCTAGCATGAGATATAAAACTCCTAATCTAGTTGGCCAAACCAAATCAAGAAATTATATGGCATAGTAATCAATTCAATAACACAAAAGTAATTCAAGAGACTTTGAGTTAAGAATACGCTGCGGGATTAAAACATGAATAATTCAAATACGGTTTCAAACTTCCCTAAGAACTAGAATGAGAAAATTAGCCGGACATATTGGCTTTAGAAAATATCAAATTAATAGTGGACATAAGAATCAAACAGTGAAGCTTTCTTCCCCTTGTTCTTGCGTATTTTCCTTCTTCCTCCCGCGTGGTTTGCTTGTTTCGATTCTTTCCTCTTTCTTCTCTCGTGTTACAGCCGTAAAGTCCTCTTTTTCCAGTCCCCTTTGGCTGCCTCTGCCCACTCTTTTATAATATTCCATATCTCTTAGTTTCCTTCTTTAATTAGATCTCCTCCCTTCTTATCCTTCTTGAGTTTTTATTCTTTTGGAGTCTTTCCTTCAAAGTCAATAAAATTCCTTTCTCCAGCCTAGGGGACCGATTTTCACCTTATGGAACCAACTGGGATGGATTTTAGTCGTTTCTTGGGCCCCAAGTGTTGGCCACTAAGTATACAGAATACAGCTTGGAAAGTGTTTAAGCAACAAGCTGTACATTTTTCAAGTTAGAGTGCGTAGCGGAAGTCTTGTAAAAGTAAGTTGCTGTAAATACAACAACTCGGTATCTAGTGTATACTTAAAATAATCACAGTTATTAAAAATAGTAAATGCATAAGGTAATTGACCTAATAATTAAAGTGGTTCGAGGTAAACCCCTCTACGTCCCCTGGTCCTCCACACAGGAGTAAAAGTTTATTATAAATACTGCGTACACAACTACATATTTATAATCAAACCTATCAATGTATCGTCCACACAGATTGATACAAAGATCGTAGCTTTCAACCGTTCACACAGATTAGTCAAAGCTTTCACTTGACTAACTTCTTCACACACAGTTCCGAAGCTTTGTCTCTTCAATGCATATCCGTCACACACAGTTCAGGAAAAGCAAGGCTTTCTCAGTCCACACAGGGCTGATGGTTTTCTTCAATGTAAGATCACTGGTTGAACAATAGCTTGACTTTCTTGAGCTTTGAGCTGATGATGTGTTGTTCAAGGTTGAGCACTTGTATATTTCTTCTCTTAGAATAGGCAGTATGCTTGAAGAAATATGTTTGCTCAGATGTATATATTCGTGTCTATATCGTTGTGCAGTTCGTCTTATTTTCGTGTAAATGCTTGTTGTAACTGATCTTCAAACTCTGCGATATATATAGCCTCTGAATAGATCCGTTGAGAAATATCTGTTGAGCAAAAGTCCGTTACAACTGGATGGTTGACTTGTATAGACCAAGTCCGGATTTTGCGTTGTTTGAAGATCTCTGTCGGTTTTAGTATTTAAATACTTTATCCTTTCAGTATTTAAATACTTCTTTTCAAACAAGACTTTGACTTTAGCGAATAACAAAGATTTCTTTTCAAATGGTCTTCAGTCCTGTTTCGATAGGTATTTAAGATCTCAATACTTTACAGCTTGAATGTTGTATCCATTTATGCTGTAGGATATATTGTAGTAGTCGCTGTATGGAATGTTGCTGTATGAAGAGACAGCTTCCATACTTGGGCTTTTAGACTCTGTTGCTGTATGATGGCAACGCGAAGGCTTGTATCAAGACACTTTATACTTTCGCTGTATGCTGGCATTATGAGAAGTCTTCGATACAGGATTGACAACTTGATCATCTTTCGATACAGCTGCTTGTTGTATGCTAGGTTGGCGCTTTATCAAAACTTCGATACAGGATTATTTTATCCCAACAATTTCCCTTTTTTGATAATTTGCCAAGTCTCCTTAAATCCTTTTGATGTATTCAAAAAATTCTTGATGATGCCAAAACCTTGACACCTAATGAAACATCTTACAGGAGGGCAGACTTCTTGGTCTTCTGTCGAATGTTCTGGCCTTCAGCAATTAGTCTAACACTAAGAAATGCTCGCAGGCGAGTTCAATTTTTTTAAAAAAAAAGAGTATTACATCTTTAAACTTATGATTGGTGCGCAGGCACAATCTTACAGTGTAATCTAGATAAATACAACTTAATCTATGAACTGTTCGCACACAAGTTCTTTCATCTTAACAAGTTTTCATACTTTTTGATTTCAGCAAATGAATTGAATTTCGTAATCATACAGGAACACAGTAGATTACGAGTTGTAATCTTTCAATATAGAAAAATATTTTATTGATGTATGGCAAAGTTTACAATGTATAGCAAGCATACAAGATTTTGCTGTCTAAAAAAGAAATAAGAATACAGGAAGGAATCTAGCTCCTATAATCAGAATGCCTCCAAGGCCTTCTAGGGTCGTTCTTGGTTCCCTTCCAACAATTTTGTAGTGCATCCCTATTTCGATTTAGATAGATGGCTTGACCTTCATAAGATTTATCGAACACCAGGATCCAATCTTCTAGGTGGGTAACCAAATCTCCTTGCCTATGCTTGGATTTCATCTTTTGCTGTAGGGGAGCGTTCCTTCGTCCAACCTATTTTTGAATTCCGCAGCAGCTTCCTACACAGTCTTGCAACTGTTTAATATGGAGGATTCCCTGATAAGAACTACGAAGTATCTTAACAGTTCATTCTTCCTCCAATTCTTTATCTCGTCGGCAGTTGGCTGTCGGTTGGCTGGGAGGTTTATTACTTGCGGCTTCTGCACGAGATTTTTCCACGGAAAATTAGGTTCGTGAAATTCCGGACGATCTCCCTGTATCCTAACATTGTGAGTAGGAGATTATAATCGAGAAATTTCAGCAGTAATGCTGTCTCCAAATGCAGCTTCTATCTCCTTCTCTTGCTCGAGCCTTAATCTCCTTGCAGCTTCTCTAGCCTCTTCCCCCTTTTTGGCTTCATCAAGGTAAGAGACCTTCTCATCAAGACGTTCGAGAATTTTCAAGGCATCGTCCTCTTTAGTCTCAAAACTTGACATTTTATCAACTAGGGAGTTGAGCACTTGAGACATATCTTGAATCATTTTGTCGTGTGCTCGAAGCTGGGAACCGGATTCAATAAGATCGGATGCTATCTTAGCCTCAGAAACACGAAGCTTGACTTGTTCTGCCTTCAAGATCTCTTCCTGGCACTGTTGGAGTTGGTTGAGTGCCTGGTTGAAGACGGTGGGCAAGATGCAGAAGGCTTCTTCCACTTTTGAGACTTCGTGCCTCATACCAGTCATTTCTTCCACAGCAGACTGATGTAACCAATCAATCTCCTTTTCAATAGCATGCAGGGCATTAACGGAGTCCTGTAGGAAAACGTTTTGTCGGCCAAGAGCATGCAGTTGCTCTTTCTTCTCGATGGTTCGGGGAGAGTCGGGCATGGCAAAATCTTCAGCTCCGTTCAACTGTCTCAAAGTCACATGAGGACGTGACTCGAGTTGGATATCCTCAGGTACAGAACCGTCGTCGGATTCCAATACAGGTGAAGATGCGGGAGCATCATATGTGGGCGCGGAAACATGAGGGAATGATTCCTCCTGTTCCGGAATTGGTTCTATAGACATAGATACAGGAGGGACTGAATCCTCCTACTATCTCTCAGCATTCGCCTGCTCCGGTAGAGGGACTGATTCCTCATGCGGGATGGCGCGGGTATGGTCGTTGGTGGCAACAGGCTCGGGTGCCTGTTGAGTGACTGGTTGTTCCTCCGCGACAGGAGGGACTGAATCCTCGTTGTCTTGAATATTATCTCGTGAATGGGGAGGATATTGCTGTTGGTTTGAGGTCCCTTGATCCGGTTGGTGTTTAGTTTCCTCACGACTCATTCTCAAACCTACCTGGAAGGTGCCGTCGTCGTCCGAGTCATGATCAGATTTAGGATTTTGGGGAGCTGAGTCAGTGGATTTGGATTTTCCTTTCTTGCGGGCGTCGGCTTTGTCCATGAGGTGGCTTGATATCAACTCCTTACAGCAAAGGCTGTCCCATTGGATCAGGACTTCAACACTTTGAGAGTCCGTCACTTCCAAAATATACCTTTCTTCTTCGCTCCATTCGCTCCAATTGTACAAGGTGTTGTACGGAGCAAGCCTGTAAGCTTTCCATAGCATAGTATTCTGATTCAGCTGTTGAAAGTGAGTTTGCCAATTGTTTCTTGCTAAACCAAGACACAAGTCTAGGTCCAAGAAAGTGACAAGTTCCGCTTGTACTCTTCCTATCTAGCTTGCAACCTCCGAGATCCGAGTCGCTGTAGCCAACTAAATCTAATCCGCCTTCTTTAGGATACCACAGTCCTACATCGATTGTTCTTTTGACGTATTTCAGGATTCGTTTGGCAGTTGTGAAGTGTGATTCTTTAGGTGCTACTTGATATCGCGCACACACTCCTACAGCAAACTGGATATCGGGCCTGCTAGCTGTTATGTACAGGAGTGAGCCAATAAGCTTCCTATAGAGTGATTGATCAACCGGCTTTCCAGCTTCATCAGCACTAATTTGTACGGAAGTGCTCATGGGGTTGACGATGATTTGGAAGTATTCATTCCAAACTTGTTAAGAAGATCCTTGCTGTATTTTTCTTGGTTGATGAATATCCCTGTAGGCAACTGCTTTACCTGTAATCCTAGGAAATAACTAAGTTCTCCCATCATACTCATTTAAAATTTACTTTGCATGAGATGAGAGAACCTTTGACATAAAGCAAGGTTAGTTAAACCAAATATTATATCATTTACATATATTTGAACCATAAGGAGGTCATCACCTTCCTGTATTTTAAATAAGGTCTTGTCCACAGCACCTTTCTCGAATCCATTATCGATTAGATATTGGGACAGAGTCTCATACCATGCTCCAGGGGCTTGCTTAAGTACATACAGTGCTTTCGTTAGCATGTATACGAGGTCTCCGCCTTCTGGATTGACAAACCCTGGTGGTTGTTCAACATATACTTCTTCGGCAAGGTCTCCATTTAGGAATACACTCTTGACGTCCATTTGATATACAATGAAGATCTTATGGGCGGGAAAGGCTAGAAATATCCTAATGGCTTCTAGTCTGGCTACAGGGGCAAATGTTTCATCGTAGTCTATGCATTTTTCCTGTCTGTAGCCTTGGGCGACTAGTCGGAATTTTTTTCTGATAATGATTCCATTTCTATCCTTCTTGTTTCTAAATACCCATTTGGTTCCAATTAAGGATTGATGCGTAGGTCTGGGTACAAGATACCATACATTGTTTCTTTCGAAACCGTTAAGCTCTTCTTCCATAGATGAAATCCAATGAGAATTGTTGAGAGCTTCTATGGTAGAAACAGGTTCGGATTGGGCTAAGAATACAGCAATATTGCACATGTTGACTCTTCTAAGTTCAGATTGAGATTTCCATTCAGGAAATGGAGATATCTCAGACTCGGGTTCTTCTTGCGCATATAGTACATTTCCTTGTGTACTTTGTATTTTCCTATGGGTAGTAACAACATCATCAATATTTTTTATGGTCAACTTATGTAGATGATCTCTCAACCATCTTCTATCGGGTTCTAATTCGGGGTCCCGTATTTTATCTTGAGTTGCTGTAATTTCGGCTTCAGCTTGTACAACATCGGCTTCATCTACTTCAGTTCTTACAGCTGCAGGGTTGATTTCTAGGTCAACGACGGGTTCTATAGGAGTTGGTGGATCTATGATGGAAAGTTGTTGGATGTTCTGAGTAATATCTTCTATTCCTGTAGGATCATGGTGAGGTTCATCGAACACTACATGAACTGATTCCTCAATTGTCAGCTTTCATTTATTAAAGATCCTGTAAGTTTTGCTGACAGAGGCATATCCTACAAATATCCCTTCATCCGATTTCTCATCGAAGGTTCTAAGTTGATCCTTCATGTTGTTCAAAACGTAACACCTGCATCCAAATATGTGAAAGTACGAAACTAATGGAGTTTTGTTGTTCCATACCTCGTATGCTGTTTTGTTGTGGTGTTTGTTGATGATACAACGGTTTTGTGTATAGCACGCTGTATTGGTGGCTTCGCCCCAGAAACGCTGTGGCAAATTGCTTGTGGCAATCATTGTCCTAGTTGCTTCTTTTAGCATCCTGTTCTTTCGCTCGGCAACACCATTTTGTTAAGGTGTACGGGCAGTTGAGTATTTGTGTTGTATCCCATTTTCCGAATAGTAATGCTCTATAAAGCGGTTAGTGAATTATGTACCTCTGTCGGAATGAATGGACACGATACTCAACCCTTTCTCATTCTGAAGCTTTCTCAGGTGCTCGTGCAGCTTTGATGTTGTTTCTTTATTCTTGCTTAGGAAGATTGTCCAAGCATACCTGGAAAAGTCATCAACAATAACGAGACAGTATTTCTTACCTCCCAAGCTTACCGGGTGTACAAGACCATAGAGATCTATGTGTAGCATTTCTAGAATTCTGTGAGTGGAAAGGTAGGATTTGCTCTTCAGGGTGGTCTTGATTTGCTTGCCTTTCTGACACGGTCCACAAACGCTGTCTTTTTGGAATGACACATTTGGCAATCCTCTTACCATTCCTTGTTTGGAGAGGTTGTTGATGGTCTTGAAGTTGACGTGAGACATCCTCTTTGCCATAGCCAGCTTATATCTGCAGTGCCTTTGGCAACAAAACACGGAATTATGGAGCTCGTGGGCATCCAATCAGCAATATACATATTACCTGATCTGCTTCTTGTGAGCATAACTTCTTTGGTCAGGATGTTCTTGAGTCTACAGTGATCTATATAGAACTTCACCGAGAACTGTTTGTCACAGAACTTGCTAATACTAAGTAAATTGTATTGTAAGCCTTCAACATAAGCTACATCGGTGACTTTGAATTTTCCCACAAGCAGGGTTCCCTTCCCTCTTGTTCTTCCTTTAGATTTATCACCGAAGCACACTTTTGGACCGCGGCATTCTACGTAATCTGACAGTTTGCTTTTATCTCCTGTCATGTGCCGAGAACATCCGCTATCGAAGTACCAGATGTCCTTCTCTAGGATGTCCTGTATGCAAACAAATTAAGTAGATTTAGGTCCCCTTTGATTGTTGGGTCCATGGATGTTAGTGCCTTTAGGTACCCAGATTTTCCTGACAGTAATTGGTTTACTGTAGGTTACGTTAGGTATGTTTTTGTGGTATCTACGTGGGGCATGTACGTAGTCGCTATAACCATGATAATTATTATGCATGTAAAAATCAGGGTTATTATTATTAATCCAGTACGAATGCCATCTTGGAGGTGGAGCCATTTTTTTCGGCCTTACACCTTGCCTTCTGGGTCTCCAGTTAGATTCCCAAAGCTGTTGTTGATACTGTGTGGAAACTTGCTTTCGCGAAGGATAACGAGTCTCCTGTATCCAATACCTAGGCATGTTGTACTGAAAGTACTGCCGTGCGGGCCTTTGATATTTGGATACTGCCTTCTTTCTGAACGGTTGTTGGCGCTGTTGATATGCTCGGGGAGCATGCTGTTGGGTACGCCTTACAGGTCTGAATAGCTGGTGATTCCGCTGTTTGGAATATGACTGTGGTGGCGGAATGGCATCTTTTGCTATTCGCGATGCAACAGGTTCCTTCACAGGACTCGGAATTTCTTCCGATACAGAAATGGGTTCCACACCCCTGACGAACACAGTACTAGTTTTCCCTTTATTGGAAATGAGATGTATCCTAAGCCACTTTTATCATGAGTATGTTGCCCAATGCTTAGAATTTCTTCCATTCTTTTAGATGATTTCTCGAAAGATTTCAGAATGGTCTCAAGTTCTCCTTCTCGTTTTTCAAGAGTTTTTACTTTGGCTTGAAGCAGAACAAAATCATTTGTCTTGCTTTCACTATGAGATTTAGCCTCACTTAGTTTATGAGCAAGTTGATGTTTGCTCTCCATGAGTTTTTCATGATCGACTTTACTGTTTTCAAAATCAACAGACATATTTTCATAGTTTACTTTCAGCAAGTCGTTTTCTTCTTTCAGCTCAAGGTTAGAAAGTTGGAGCTGAATATTTTTATTTTTCAATGTCTCATGGGACTTTTGAATATTCTTAAACTCATTCATCATGTTTTCAAAAGTATGAGATGCATTGGTAGGAATAGCTGAGGTTGAGCTTACCTCATCATCACTATCTTCATCTTCCGGAATATCTTTGGCCATAAAACACATATAGGCTTTATCTTCGAATTCATCATCAGATGAGTCACTGTCAGTGACTACCTGAAGACATTCTTCGGACTTTGATGGTGCGGGGGAGGCATCTGATTCACCAATCAGGGCCTTGAGCTTGTTTTTTCATGTACGTCTTCTTTCATCCTTTTCTTGTTGCTCGACTTCCGGCAACCTTTGAACTTTAGGATGAGGACATTTATTTGCATAATGTCCTAGTTTCCTGTAATTATAACACAGGTAAGCGTCACCAGAGGAAGTTTCAGTACTTAGCTCGTGAACAGGCTTGGGCCTGTATGGAGTCTTTCCCGACTGCTTGATGAACTTCTTGAACTTATGCATGAGGAGCGCCATTTCATCTTGTGACAGGATTTCGTCGTCGCTGTCAGCATTCTTTTGAATGGGCTTTGATGAGCTGGGCATGCTGTGTCTTCAGTTGGATACAGCGGCTAATGTTGTAGTCCTCACGGGAGATTCTTCAGCTTTCTCTCTCCTGTCTATGTCATACTCAAATGCTTTGAGGTCATAAAAGAGATCAAATGTAGATATTTCATTAAAATTGCACGATACACGCATAGATGTGGTCTTAATGTCCCATCGGGCAGGGAGAGATCTAAAAATTTTTAGGTTCTTCTCCTTTTGAGTATAAATCTTGCCTAATGCTTCAAATTCACCAACAATGCCAGTGAATCTGAGGTCAAGTTCCTCAAGTGTTTCAGTTGGTTTCATTTCAAAAGATTCAAATTGTTGAGTCAATTTTGAAATTTTGTTTTCTTTTCAGAGCTCAGTTCCCTCACAAATTAACTTGAGTTTATCCCAGATATCCTTGGCTGATTTACAGCTCTTTACCTTAGAGAACGTGCCTTTGTCAAGAGTGACAAATAGCACATTCTTCGCAACATTGTCGAGGTTGGCGCGCTTTCTATCATCAGAAGTCCATTGTTCGCGCTCTTTCTCGAGCATCTCGGCATGATATTGGTCTTCAATCCTTGGGGCCGGATTTACCTTCATGATCTTTATGGGGATATCCTGTATAACAAAAATCATCTCTTCGTGCATTGCTGCAAGATGAGCCTCCATCCTAATTCTCCAATCGTCAAACTCGTTAAGAGAAAACATAGGGACTTTATTGATCATTGATGTATCTATATGAGAATATAGGAAAGAAAAAAGACTGTTTAAAAAAAATAAGTGATTTTTGGATCTGATTCGGTCAAAAATACGACTGATTCTTTTTAGAATCAACCGCTCCGATACCACTTGTTGGCCACTAAGTATACATAATACAGCTTGGAAAGTGTTTAAGAAACAAGCTGTACGAAGTTAGAGTGCGTAGCGGAAGTCTTGTAAAAGTAAGTTGCTGTAAATACAGCAACTCGGTATGCAGTGTATACTTAAAATAATCGCAGTTATTAAAACAGTAAATACAGAAGATAATTGACACAGTAATTAAAGTGGTTCGAGGTAAACCCCTCTACGTCCACTGGTCCTCCACACAGGAGTAAAAGTTTATTATAAATACTGCGTACACAACTACATATTTATAATCAAACCTATCGATGTATCGTTCAAACATATTGATACAAAGATCGTAGCTTTCAACCGTTCATACAGATTAGTCAAATCTTTCACTTGACTAACTTCTTCACACACAGTTCCGAAGCTTTGTCTCTTCAATGCAGATCCGTCACACAAAGTTCAGGAAAACCAAGGCTTTCTCAGTCCACATAGGGCTGATGGTTTTCTTCAATGTAAGATCACTGGTTGAACAACAACTTGAATTTCTTGAGCTTTAATCTGATGATGTATTGTTCAAGGTTGAGTACTTGTATATTTCTTCTCTTAGAATAGGCAATATGCTTGAAGAAATATGTTTGCTCAGATGTATATATTCGTGTCTATATCGTTGGGCAGTTTGTCTTATTTTCGTGTAAATGCTTGTTGTAACTGATCTTCAAACTCTGCGATATATATAGCCTCTGAATAGATCTGTTCAAAAAGATCCGTTGAGCAAAAGTTCGTTACAACTGGATCGTTGACTTGTATAGACCAAGATCCGGATTTTGCGTTGTTTGAAGATCTCTGTCGGTTTTAGTATTTAAATACTTTATTCTTTCAGTATTTAAATACTTCTTTTCAAACGGGACTTTGACTTTAGCGAATAACAAAGATTTCTTTTCAAACGGTCTTCAGTCCTGTTTCCATAGGTATTGAAGATCTCAATACTTTACAGCTTGAATTTTGTATTCATTTATGTTATAGGCTATATTGGAGTAGTCGTTGTATGGAATGTTGTTGTATGAAGAGACAGCTTCCATACTTGGCGCTTTTAGACTCTATTGCTGTATGATGGCAACTCGAAGGCTTGTATCAAGACACTTTATGCTTTCGCTGTATGCTGGCATTATGAGAAGTCTTCGATACAGGATTGACAACTTCGATCGTATTTCGATACATCTGCTTACTGTATGCTGGGTTGGCACTTTATCAAAACTTCGATACAGGATTGTTTTATCCCAACACCAAGTAAGAGGATTTTCGGGTCAGGGACGACACTGGGTCACCCAGTGTGTGCGGCAGTTTCTTCATCAAAGCCCAAAGCACCTTGGCATGGTCCGTTTGATGGCGCCAAAGTATTCTTTAAGCTTAAAAACTCCACCAAACACCTAAATTAAACAACAAATTGCCAAGTGAAGTAAATTGCATCCAAAATATAAATAGGTAGAAAATAATCGGTGTGGCAACATAAAACTCATTAAAACCCAATAATTAACAATAATATTTGCACACTATTTTCGACCGATCAAATCTCCCCAAACTTATAACAATGCTTGTCCTAGAAATTTAGAATGAGTTGGATCGAAGCGATAACAAAAGTAGTAATATGAATTGCATGCCTTGAAATATTCAGCCTTCATTAACTCAAACAGTGGTGTAATAAACTTCTCTTCTGCATAATTAAAAACATGCTTTGCATAGGCAATTAATGAAAGTTACATAGAATTATCATACATAAAAACGCAATCGTATTAAATAGTTCCATGAAGAGAAGTATGGTAAAAAAAATTCCAACTTATGATAAAGACTTTAATCATCTCCCCAATCTTATTACTTCAATTGGTTGTTTATTGATAGGAACTTACGCGAACGCACTATCCACAAGCTTCATCATATTTCATAGGTGATAGCTTTTACACCGTTATTTACTAACGTGTAGCTCTTTTCACCAACACTTTTTCCTCTTTTTTTCTCTTTTTTTAGGTGATAGCTTTCACACCATTATTTGCTAACTTGTAGCTCTTTTCACCAACATTTTTTCTTTCGTGTGAGACGGCAGCTACGCACCAACAATGGGTTAGTCCTTTATTTTTCATTGTTACTTTTTTCACAACATTTTAGGACCCTCAAAATTGGGCAGTTGTTGCTGCTCAACACCTCTCTTTTTTTTCAACTAACCTCCTTGCATATGGTAGCCCCAAAAAATTCAACGACCAACGAAATTTTAAGAAGAGGGTAAATGATCAAGTACAAATCACAGGTGAAATTTTAATTACAATCTTCCTTCCTGGCTTTCAAACAGTTTTGTAATTTTTATGTCTCTAATTCAGAGAAATATCCTATTAAAAGTTAACACAAAACCAAACAATTTCCACAGAAAGACAAAACTAAAAACCACATATTGAGCTAATTCCAACTAATATTCCATACGAACAAATGACACTAAATACTATTATGCTTTTCACCAACTATTTTCAATTAACTAAAGAACAATCATTACAAATCTAAATCAAAGTGCGGGGAAACAAAAGTTTAGAGACAACATGAAAAGTATTAAAAAAATAAGGTGCAAATCAAGGACGGGAAAGGAAAAGAGTTCACCGGGCTAGTGTGGCGTGTTAGTCATGGAGAAAAAGTAGGCTTTCTTGTAAAATCTCACACTGGTACAGAATCTCGGCACTGGGCCTCCCAGTGTTATTTTCTCTGCACAATAGTCGTCCTCCCCAAACTCGATTCAAAGTCCATTGTTGCTGACCAACCATATATCCAACACCCTCTGTTACCTACGAAAAAAAAATAAGAAATAAATGAAAATTCGATTTGGTTCTACAACTAAAAAAATAAAAATAAAAATAAATAAACACTGGATTGTCTCCCGGCTAGTGCCTTTGTTTTGTGTCGTTGGCTCGACTAGAACTTCCATTTTTAACGAATGCACCAAGGAGGTTTTGGTATAGGTCTTAAAGCAAGTACATACACCATTACTTTTGTTCTTTTGCACCACTTCAACCCATTAGTGCAAGGAATTCTAGTTACACTCATACTCTTTCTAAATGTATAGGGACCATGCAATAGAGAATAACTCAGTCTTGATATGATCTCATAGAGCATATATGTATTATTTATCTCGTCAATCAAGAGTACTTCTTCAACCTCATCCCTTGAAATTCGCTTAATTGCATCGTTGGATGGTATATAGATTTCCACTTTATGAGACACATCTAAATCTTGATTTTCCTTGTTGTCCGTTGCAGCCTTCTTTATCCTGGAAGGAAAAGGTATGCTCGCAGCACCAATATTATAAGAATTAGACATTATTACTTTGCTGCCCGGCAGTTCAGCACTAGTGCCTGTTTGATACTGGGTGACTCAGTGTCGATCTGGACAGCAGATTTCCATTTCTCGCCTTCATCGTTTAGACTTTCCTCAGTTTTCTGGTGGTTCTCCAGCTGTTTACCACTTCTCAAGGTGATGGCACTCACGTTCCTAGGATTTGCATCCGATTGGGAGGGTAGTTTCCCACTGTTTTGGCTCTCCAATCAACTCACCGAGGTAGCAAGTTGGATTATTTGATTTTCGATGGATGTTATGATCGATTGAGTGTCATGCTGAAATCGTCTCATGCTCTGCTGAAACTATATCGTGTTTGAAATAAAGGCTTTCATCATCTCTTCGAGTGAGGAACTCGAATTTTCCGATGGTTGCTTGTAAAACTGGCCCTTATTCTGCGGAGGCTCCTCTTGCTGCAATTTCCACTTGAAATTGGGATGATCTCTCCATCTTGGATCATATGTCTTGGAGTATGGATCATATTTCCTTCCGTAAAATTTTCAGTACCGAATACATTGGTATGCGCCTCGATCTCATCCAATAGTACCTTGTAGTGCTCGGTGGTGTGCTCCGTAGTTTGGCAAATTCGGCACGGTATGACCTGTGAATTTCCTACATCAAGTTTTATGACAAAGGAGATTAATTCGGTCAACTTATCCTCAATAAACGAGTCATGTACCTCCGTCACCATTTTCACGGGACTGTCACGATAAACAAAATGTTGTGAATTGGTGGCCATGTTCGAGATAAGGGCCCTTGCTTCTCTGCTTTCTTTTGGTCTTCGCCTGAAAACTCGATCTCGTTTGATAATTTCGGGAGAATACTACAAGTTTCTATCTCCACGTGATCTTGTAATCATATAAAACTTAAACAAAGTGGATTAGTGCACAACTGGCGATTTTTATGAATTTTCAGAACTGACACTGGGTGACCAGTGTCGAAAATCTGCTTGGAATAATAAGAAAATAAAAACTGTTATGTATTAAAAAAATTACTGCTTTTTAGAAAATAATAAAAATAAAAATTCAACTCAGAAAATAAAATTAATTTCGCAACATCCCCCGGCAACGGCGCCAAAATTTTTACCGCGCTGTCGTGATGCGTCAAAATTAGTTATTTTTTATTTTTCCTCGGCTTACTTCTACTAGTAGTATCAGCAAGGGTCGATCCCACGGAAAACGGTAAATCAATTATGCTTTTTAAGAGTTAAATACTTTTAGCAATTAAAATAAAATAAAACAAGGGGGGATTTTTGTTTATTGGTTTTTACTAACAAACAACTTGCGTAAAATAAATTAAAACACAATAACCAAAAGAGAATAAAAATCAAAAATAACAATTTAAGGAATAATCTAGCTCTTAGTACCGTTATCCACCGTTCCGAATTAATTCATGCTTTAATGTAGTGCTTATCTCTTCTCTAATCCCATGAACTCCTGTTCCGAAGACAACAACAAGCTCTATTGACCCCAATTATTTCTTAAGTTTATTTAACTAAAATAAGCTCTTTAATTAAACCTATCTAGGCGATGGATTCAAAACAAGCTCTTCAAATCTCGATCGCTAGATGCATTAAAAACCAAAATAATGAAATAGGCAAGATATTAAGTTCACAAGCTCGACTTAAGGTTCTTGATTTTGCATTACCCAATTGAGAAAAACTTAAATTGTTGCTACTTGCGAAATTAAAATTGCAACAATTACGGATTACAATTTAATTCCTAGCATGAGATATAAAACTCCTAATCTAGTTGGACAAACGAAATCAAGAAAATATATGGCATAGTAATGAATTCAATAACACAAAAGTAATTCAAGAGACTTCGAGTTAAGAATACGCTACGGGATTAAAACATGAATAATTCAAATACGGTTTCAAACTTCTCTAAGAACTAGAATGAGAAAATTAGCCGGACATATTGGCTTTAGAAAATATCAAATTAATAGTGGACATAAGAATCAAACAGTAAAGCTTTCTTCCCCTTGTTCTTGCGTATTTTCCTTCTTCCTCCCGCGTGGTTTGCTTGGCTCGATTCTTCGCTCTTTCTCCTCTCGTGTTCCAACCATGAAGTCCTCTTTTTCCAGTCCCCTTTGGCTGCCTCTGCCCTCTCCTTTATAATATTCCCTATCTCTTAGTTTCCTTCTTTAATTAGATCTCCTCCCTTCTAATCCTTCTTGAGTTTTTATTCTTTTGGAGTCTTTCCTTACAAGTTGTTGTGTCAAGATTTAACACCTTCCGACCGGCGATCGCCTCAGGTGAGCGGGCTTCTTGCCCGGCGGCCAAGGCAGTGCGGCGGCAACCGGGCGACCAAGCCTCAACCCGGCCGGACATGCTAGTCAGCCAGCGAAGGTCCCAGGACAAGTCCCGGTGCCGAGCGATCGACCTCAGATACGATCGTCTCTCGGTACTCGGCGACCGACTCCTGGCGCCCGACATCTGCCGACCTCTCTGGGCATCTGCCGATCGACCCTTGGTGACCGACCCTTGCCGACCTTCAGTGACTGGCCGAGAACGATCCTCGGTGTCCAGCTAGAGGCGACCGCATCATGACGATCTGGGCCGATGGCCATCCAGTCGGCCAAGGCCAAGTCTCAAAACTGACCCCACGTGCAGATCCACAAAAGGCGCTGACAAACTTGTCACCTACCTCACCTACCAGCAGGGCCCAGACCTGCGAAAGGAGTTGGCGGACAAGACATGTGACTACAGCCTGTCACCTACCCTGACAAAGTCCGCCGAAAGTAGCTAAGTGGGACCTCCTGTGACAGTGCTTAGGACGCGTCTTTGGATCCTCATTGGACGCACGGCTGGCCACCAGCTGTAGCTTTGGACTTTTGGCAGGCAGCCCACGTGCCCTTTAGGACGATCGCCCCGTTACATTAAATGCCGAAAGGCGATCGCCCATTAGGGGACAGGGCCCCTCAGCCCCTATATAAAGAGGACAGCCTGCACTTGGACACTCCTTCTGCAACCTCACGATTTGAGCACACAATACAGAAACAATATACAGCACTTGGCTAATCTCCAACTCTTGGCAACAGCTTTCTTTCGGTCTTACTTCTCCCGGCCTTTTCTCCTCGAGCAGATTATCGGCGGGACGAAGAACACCAAGCTTCACTCAAGAGCCGGATTAACAGAGTCTTTGTACACTCATTGTATTTAGATTTCTCTCATTAATACTTGTATCCACGAATATTTGTATTAATAACATCTCGCGAGAGCATTCAAGCCCGGGACTAACAACCCCGGCAAATCTTGTGTTATTTATCTCTCTCACGGAAGTGCTCCCGCAATTGTTGTTTGTTGTCCGTCTTCCAGCAATATCAATCTTCGGATAAATATTTTGGGCAACAACAATTGGCGCTAGAGGAAGGGGGGGGGAATCCAACCCTCGATTTTTTACACCTACCGTCCCGAAGAACACTCACTGTTCTCGGGGCAGATACTTGAAGTGACACTCACTGCACTTCAAAAGAAATCCTTCAGAAAACATGTCTTCCGCCTCCGCGTCGAAGAAAGCGGCCCGACGGCCGGCGGACCCCTGTTCCATCCCGGTCAGAGCCGCGGCCGATGGTGGAAGGTAGCCGCCATGATCGAGGCGCTCGATCCGTCCACGGGCGGCCCAAGCCTCTCGCTCGATCGGTTCGAAACAAGGAACACATCGAAAGGGCCACTGGCCGTCTACGGGAGCGACGGAGTGCTCTCGGCGCGCCTCCGGCTACCGCCCCCGGTCTCTCGCCGGAAGATCAGCGAAGCTCAAGGCACTCTTGGCCGAGCAATCGCCGGGAGGCTCCGTCCGCGAGAAGAGGCGCTCGCCGGCCGGGCACCTCTGTCTTGATCGCACTGGCGGTGACCCGACACAGCTCTGGGCGGTCCGGCCCGGCTACGAGGCAGCGGAGTTTGAGTCCGTCACCGGGAGCTCGGCCTACCCGACTCCCGGAAAGGCGGCTGGCCGTCGGCTCCCCCTCGCCCGAATTGCCGAGGTCGGCGGCGTGAGCCCGGAGATCGGTACACGATCGCCTCGGCTCCTGCTCCCAAAGCCGATCGGCAAGCGACCAAGCCACGCGATGGGCGCAATGCAACGTCAACTCGGCGACATGAAGGCGCTCCTGGAATCAGGCGGGCGCCAAGAAGGCGATCGCCGGGCCAAGCGAGCCGCTCGCGATCGACATCGAGCTCGCCCCGTGCGGCCACGAGATCGCTCCCCGCAAACACCGTGTACGAGGGGCGATCGGACCCCAAGTGCACTGAGGAAATTCAACATCTACATGGTAGGTGTGGGGCATATGGCGCGACGGATGCCGAATATTCCCTCGGCTGGGCGACCTCGCCCACCGGTGGTACACTTCATTGCCACCTCGGTCCATTGGCTCCTTTAACGAGGCGCGCACGGCTTCACCGAGTACTTCGCCACCGTGGTCGTCGGCCGAAGGTCCCCTTCGCATGATGCAAATCAAGCGGGGAGAAGAAGAGTCCGACTCGGACTACATCGGCCAGGTAGACGTGATCATCCTCAACGGCGAGCCGTAGCGATGAGACCGCCCTCTCTACGCGGTCTAGGAGGATTTCGGGGTTTTCGCCTATGTTCGGGCATCTCACGAAGACCCAACCTCGACCTACGCGGCCTTAGGGCAAGAGCCGCAGATTTTACGGCGAGGCAAAGGTTTCTTCTTAGCTTTGTGAGCGGCGATCGGCACCGGACGACGATCTCGCCCGATCGCCAATATCGACCTACGAATAAGCGATCGGCGGCGGCGATCACCGATCTTCGGCGATCGCCGATCATCACGCTACATCATCCGCGATCGGAGGACACGATCGCCATCTACGATCCGGCATATAACATGACGGACTAAAGGCATAAGATCGCCTCCACCGCACATCATAAAGCCATGGTCTGGCGGTCGATGGAACCGGCCGCCGGCCATGCAAGGTCCCCTGGCCAAGATCGCCGCCCTTCGTTTAAATACGAGGCCGGCGTAGTCGAGGCTCTCAACATTAATCGGTGGACACGATCGCTCGCCCTCAAAGGTTCATCATCTGACATGGTGAGCCCGGACAATGCGACGTGCCACAACCCCGTCTCAACGTACACCGTCGAGGTCGGCCATCTCCATGGCTGGCCGAGGTGGAAGCAGAGCTAACAAGCCGCGGGCGTGGAGTTGATTCATCCGACGCCCAGCGCAAGGACTCCTCTAGACCGAGACCGCACGCCTTTCGTTTAAATACAAGGCGGCGCGGCTATGAGAGGACCCTCATAATAAAGTGAGTCACGAGACACTCATTGTCTTCGCGCACCAAGACACGGTCATGGGGTCGGTCCATCGATCTCCGCGACTGTGCACGATTCCTCAAGCAAGCGAAACCACCAAGTTTCCGTGGGGGATCGGCCAATGTTGTTTTTTGCAGGTACAAGACCGAAAGAAAGCTGTTGCCAATCGACTATGTTAGCCCAAGTCCAAGTCCTAAGTCGGCTCAGATCGCCCGCCCTCATCCAGACGCGATCGCCAGCAAGAACCACCTCGCCCCATGTCTTCAACATAGGAGCAAGCTGGGGGGCAATTGTTGTGTCAAGATTTAACACCTTCCGACCGGCGATCGCCTCCGAGGCTGAGCGACCGACTTACTGCCGAGCGGCCAAGGCAGGTCTGCCGAGCAGCAACCAGGCGACCAAGCCTCAACCCAGCGGACATGCTAGTCTGGCCAACCGAAGGTCCCAGGACAAGTCCCGGTGCCGAGCGATCGACCTCAGATACGATCGTCTCTCGGTACTCGGCGACCGACTCCTGGCGCCCGACATCTGCCGACCTCTCTGGGCATCTGCCGATCGACCCTTGGTGACCGACCCTTGCCGACCTTCAGTGACTGGCCGAGAACAATCCTCGGTGTCCAGCTAGAGGCGACCGCATCATGACGATCTGGGCCGATGGCCATCCAGTCGGCCAAGGCCAAGTCTCAAAACTGACCCCACGTGCAGATCCACAAAAGGCGCTGACAAACTTGTCACCTACCTCACCTACCAGCAGGGCCCAGACCTGCGAAAGGAGTTGGAGGACAAGACATGTGACTACAGCCTCTCACCTACCCTGACAAAGTCCGCCGAAAGTAGCTAAGTGGGACCTCCTGTGACAGTGCTTCCGGACGCGTGCTGGATCCTCATTGGACCGCACGGCTGGCCACCAGCTGTAGCTTTGGACTTTTGGCAGGCAGCCCACGTGCCCTTTAGGACGATCGCCCCGTTACATTAAATGCCGAAAGGCGATCGCCCATTAGGGGACAGGGCCCCTCAGCCCCTATATAAAGAGGATAGCCTGCACTTGGACACTCCTTCTGCAACCTCACGATTTGAGCACACAATACAGAAACAATATACAGCACTTGGCTAATCTCCAACTCTTGGCAACAGCTTTCTTTCGGTCTTACTTCTCCCGGCCTTTTCTCCTCGAGCAGATTATCGGCGGGACGAAGAACACCAAGCTTCACTCAAGAGCCGGATTAACAGAGTCTTTGTACACTCATTGTATTTAGATTTCTCTCATTAATACTTGTATCCACGAATATTTGTATTAATAACATCTCGCGAGAGCATTCAAGCCCGGGACTAACAACCCCGGCAAATCTTGTGTTATTTATCTCTCTCACGGAAGTGCTCCCGCAATTGTTGTTTGTTGTCCGTCTTCCAGCAATATCAATCTTCGGATAAATATTTTGGGCAACAACACAAGTCAATTAAAATTCCTTTCTCCAGCCTAGGGGACTGATGTTCACCTAATGGAACCAATTGGGATGGATTTGAGTCGTTTCTGGAGCCCCAAGTAAGAGGATTTTTGGGTCAGGTCCGATACTGGGTCACCTAGTGTGTGCGACAGTTTCTTCACTAAAGACCAAAGCACCTTGGCATGGTCCGTTTGATGGCCCAAACTATTCTTTAAGCTTAACAACTCCACCAAACACCTTAATTAAACAACAAATCGCCAAGTGAAGTAAATTGCATCCAAAATATAAATAGGTAGAAAATAACCCAGTGTGCCAACATAAAATTCATTAAAACCCGATAATTAACAATAATATTTGCACACTCTTTTCGACCTATCACCTGGGTATATGGTAACAAGCATTTTTCAATCGGTTAAATTGTTAGAGTTTGTTATCGCATAATTATAGGACTAGACCCCCTCGCACAACAAAAGGAATGAAGAGTACCAGGATATAGATTGTAGTATAAGATTTAGTTCCAACCATTTTCCTAGGAATATGCAGTAGTTGTGTATGTGGATAACTATTTGTTGAATGTGATATGTGATGAGATCCTGGAAAATTGTTGTTGAAATTTATAATGAAGTCAGGCTTCTAGACATTCATTAAGAATGTAGGACCATTTTGTGGATTTAATAAGCTAAAGTTGGGGATATATGTGTTACGTTGAAGCATTAGTTCTCGAGTTCATTGCATGTAAAGAAAGGATATTGAAATATATCCGGGAACCATAGTAGAGTCGAGTAACTCGAATAAGTGATTCAAACTGAAACTCACACTGTAATTTTAACCTATATCATTAGAGACACAGATTCGACCTTTTGTTATGGGTTGTTTTATTCTGAAAAAACAGGCAGAAAGCAAAAAGAAATAGGAAAACAGTGTGAACCAGATAGATAGGCACACCATGGGTCCTATGAGCTTTGCAAGGAAGCAATATGAATTGATGAATGAACTGTTATTGAATTCTCTTTATTTATTATAACACTATTTTATCCTTTTATCCCAATGTAATGTAATTTGAAATTTTATGATAGCAACGACAAGATGCAGGGAAGAGGCCACCATCCCAAGCTTGTATATACAAAGAAACTCGAAAAAGAATATCCGGTGACGAATACAAAACGCCATATGAGGCTATTCAAAATAACATAGTAAGTGCCACTGTCTCTAGTTACTTAACTATGCACATCTAGCTTCTGATATGAATTCTTGTCAGAAATGAATCCATGACGACCACAGTAAGAGGTGTTGTCATTATGATGTTTCCTTAAAATCTTATGAGAGCTTATTCTGATTATGAATTCTTGTCAGAATCTTGTTTCTAGAGCTAAAGAATGAGGATTTCATAGGTAGAATCTTGATAGTAGTGTTGGTTATCTTGGTTTCGCTGAGTATGATTGTATGATGAACCTCCTGATCAAACCAATGAATATGAAATTTGTAGTTTAAATTATGTTGTTTAGACTTATAGAACTTAACAGTTTGTACTTCTGATTATGTTGTTTATACTTGTCGTTTCTGTCCAAGAATTCTGGTAAGTTACAGATTTTAGTTGCATCATTATTCTGCCTTCCCCTGTTCCTCTACAAGAATTGTGGTAAGTTGCAGATTTTATTCTGAACTTATGTTTCATCTTGTTAATTTTTCAGTTTTAATATAGGACAAGATGGATGAAGTCCAATTAGAAAGGAAAGTTGATGGAGATAGTGCATATTGTGAAGTAATGGAGTCCGATAAGTCAAAAAGTCAAATGCAATTGAGGAAGTGCTCTATCATTAAAGGACAGAGTAAGAGGGTTTCAGTGGGTGGTATATTAAATCCCGATGAGTATCTACAACCAATTAAATAGCAAATTATGAAAGACACTGTTGGAGAAGTAATAAAGATATTCAAGCAACAACTCCACCCGGAAACCTTGGCTAATATGAGTCAAACACTCGGTGGTTTATCATATGTTCCAGAATTAGAAACTGATCAAGAACGAGATAATGCCAAAAATCCTTCTGGAGAATATGTTCAGGTGTGTGTGTTTTTATTGACAAAATATTCTTTTCATTTTATTTTTCTGGGTTTTATTGACTTATTTACATCCATTTGTGTTGTAGCCTTATTTTTTAGTTTTATAAGATCATTAATTTAACAAAAACAAATATTCATCATGTGTTTATTTTTCTCTTGTAGGATCAAGACGATGAGGTGGAGTAATGCATCTCGGGGGCATAGAGATGGCATATGATCGAAAATTGAAAAGTCGTGGCATAGAAATAATACAATTAGAATAATCGTTGGACTTTAAATATTCAATGCATATATGCATTTTTCATTTATATATTTTCTACTGAATATGAATTATGTCATTGAATTATTTTCATCTATTGAAACAATATTTTTTGTTATGAAATATTTTTATTTGCATTTATTAATTTTATTAATGTACTTCTTATTTATTATATATGATAAAAATAACAATAATAATAAATAATAATAATAATAAGTGTTACTTTATAATGATCAATGTGTTACATGAGTTGGTAGAAAGTGATACATAGGAATAGTGTTCTTAATGTATCTTAAAAATGTTACTAATAGTGAAATAGTGTTACTTAAGAAATTTGAAGAACACTTTAAAAATGTTACTAATAGTGAAATAGTGTTACCTAATAAATTTGGAGAACATTTTAGAACTGTTACTAATAGTAAAATAGTGGTACCTAATAAATTTGGAGAACACTTTAGAAATGTTACTAAAAGTAAAATAGTGTTACTTAAGAAATTTAGAGAACACTTTGGAAGTGTTACGAAAAGTGATACATAAGATGACTTAATTTAACACTTGTTAAAATGTTACCGAAAATGGTCAAAAGTGATACTTAAGAGCATAGGGACCACGAGCACGAGTATCACCCACAAAACTGTTACCTATAAGCTATAGTAATATTTTAGGACATTTAGGTAGCACTTTATGGGTGTTACTTAAGGGGGGAGGGAGTGGTCACCTAATACCCTAGGTGCCACATCACCTCTATCCAATAAAAACCCTCCAACTCAAAACTACTCAATTCTACCCTAACACTACCCTAAGTGGAGGGAGTGGTCACATATACTACCCGATTTTTTTTTTGTTCATACATAAAATCACATACAATATTAAAATAAAAACATACCATTTCATTAAAAATAAAAACATTACATAATACTTAAAAAAAACATTACATAAAAACATACCCGATTTTTTTTTTCATACATAAAATCACATACAATATTAAAATAAAAACATACCATTTCATTAAAAATAAAAACATTACATAATACTTAAAAAAAACATTACATAAAAACATACCCGATTTTTTTTTGTTCATACATAAAATCACATACAATATTAAAATAAAAACATACCATTTCATTAAAAATAAAAACATTACATAATACTTAAAAAAACATTACATAAAAACATACCCGATTTTTTTTTCATACATAAAATCACATATAATATTTAAAATAAAAACATACCATTTCATTAAAAAAAAACATTACATAATACTTAAAAAAAACTACAACTTAAAAATTGAAACTACAACTTAAAAAAAAAAACATTACATAAGTTGACGGGGCCTCCTCCCCCCGAATGCTTTTTTCTTCCCTCTCCGATCGACTTCTTGAACTTCCTCATCTTCGTCTTCTTCGTTTGGTAGTGGTTGTGTTTCGGGTACGTACTCTACGTCTTCATCAATATTTTCGAACGGGGAGAACTCGCTTGTAGTAGTGATGTTGTAGTGTTGAGGATTCATTTGAGGAGGACCCATATTATATTGGTAAAATGGATGTGGAGACGGGGGTTGTGGGACGTAAAATTGATTCGGGGATGCTTGAGAATAAAATTGACTAAATCCTAACGGAGTTTGTTGTGGTTGCGAGGTGGAAGTTTTTTTACCTCTTCTTGGATCCATGGTTTTGTGTTTTTGAAATATTAGTGTGTGTTTTTATTTGTGTTTTGTGTGTTTTTATTTTGAAAAAATGAGTTGAAAAGGTTTGATTTTATAGGGAATTTTTTTTTTATTTGAACTAGCCGTTCAACGGCAATATTTTTCAAAAAGCACCCCCCCCCCCCCCACCGATTGGCTTCAGAAGCCGAAAATGAACACCGCTCGCCTTACCCGAGGTGCCGGCGGCGGTGTTACCGCTCGGGTAAGGGTACCCGATTCCCTTACCCAAGCCCCACTCCCTCCCCCCTAACAGAAATGCTACACGTACACATATTTATACACATTTTTTTATACACTACCATTTCATCCATTCATTTAATATGGTTCCACAATAAATAAATGGGTCCCACAATAAATGAATGGATGAGATGTTTGTGTGTAGGAAAGTGTGTATAAATGTGTATATACGTAGTTAGTTTTCTGGTGGTGTTTCTTCAAAATTCAAAGTGTGTGATGGATATAGGCAGAAATCTATTGCCACGTAGAGGTCTCCATCCCAATGTCACGATGCACAATATTCACCTTAACATCTCCATTTTCCATAATTGAAGTGAATTACTTAATAATTTAGCACTTCTACCCAAAAAAAAAAAAAAAAATTGCTCAATTTCCCCAACAAACTGCCCATTTGGCTTGAGACTTGTGAACTGGTTTTGGCTCGAGCCATATCAATGAAACATATCGCACCAGATCTACTCATTGGGCTCGGTATATAACATCTGACTCGATATGTTGAAAATACTTGGCGCAATATAGATAAATTGATACGACTTGGTGAGTAACATCGGACTCGAAATACGTGTCGTGATGCATGTGCTTCGATTTGACTCGATAAGTAACATTTGATGTGATATTTTCAAACTATTGGTGTGATATATGCACATATATTGATATATGCACATATATTTAAAATATTTTGTGTGATATATGCACTTTGATTTGACTCGATAAGTAACATTTGACTCGATAAACGTTTGGCACGATACATGTGCTTCGATTTGGCTCCATGTGATTAGTTCGCTTGGTTCGAATAGTATTAGTTGATTTGGCACGGTATATGCAAATTACATTTATGGAGCCCTATCACGATAACAATAGTTTTTTAAAACTAGTAAGACTTACATTATGACTCGAGTTTTTGTTATTTTTCAGGAATCCGTCGCTCCTCTTTATTAGGCAAACTTCGGTATAGCTTAGTTCTCGAAGATTTAGATTTTTTTCCATGTTTGATATACCAAGAATTTTTAGAATATATATTCCTATTGTTTATATCAATACACAATTTGAAATGAAAGCGCTTTATCATTTGAATGTTCTCTATGAGATTTTTGCTTATAAAGATATAGGAGAGGGGGTATATCCGTAAGCTTCAAGGTTTGAACTTTGAACATTGTAAATGTGATGTGAATCAAGAAGTAGGCATTCAGTCAGAAGAAGAACTATACATTTATGTGGGACCAATAACAAGATCACGAGCAAATGCGATAAAGAATTCATTAACAATGCTCGTGCAAAATTATTTCAATCAGACCGATGACCATAAATATAATAACATCTTAATTGTGTTATTGAAGCCGTCACATGTTAGATCAAAAGTGCTAATGTCATCATTCCAAGCAATAAGCCTAACTGAAGCAGCTTTTGTAATTCAGATGTATTTCCTACATATAGTGTCCAATTAATCTCGTATTTATACCATCGGAAAGCTAAGATAAAGTCCTAAAATTTTTGTGTTCATCATAACATCAAAATCAGATATTTTCAATGGTGAAAGTGCGATACAATTGAAAGCAGGCGTTGGAAATTTTAAATACGATACACCTTCGTATTTTTGTCACAACTTTTGCGTCCGATATCCGATTGAGACGATTCAGGTGGATTCGAAAAGCTAAGAGGCAGTACTATAATCATCGAAAAGACGTCAAGATCAAAATTTGAAGTTTAGGATCCGTTATGCCACTAAAACGACAACAGCATATTTTTCTTTAACTTTGATTTCTTATTTTCAAAACATAAGTCTTGGTCCTTGATTTTTGTACCCTAAAAATGTGTTGACTCCTTAATTTATGGGTTGATTAGTCATTGATCAGATTTTAGGAGCTTTAAATGTTGAATTTATAATTTCTTAATCTTTAGTTTATATTTTTATATTGTAATAGTTGTATGAATTTTGGCTATAAATAACCCTCATTTTCATTTGTAAAGATACCTTGAAATTTATCAAAATTGTGAGTGTTTGTGTTAACAAACTTTCTTCTTATTTTGTTGAGTGTGTCTCTAAAATATAAATCGTGATTTCAATTCACTTATAGAGGCATTAGAAATCTCGTGGCGTGTTTGAATCGCACCTTCCGATTTGCTACGGCACGTCACGTAGAGGGCTTGAAGTAAAACAACCATTTGCTTAATATTGGAACGATCTTGGGAACTAAAATCATACTAGTGATAGCGGTTACCAAACATCATGTGGGGGTTGCATCAGTTGGCTTCAGAGCTCGGTTTTTTCCATTACTAAGTGGTATCATCTGTTTTCCTTCATTTTCAAAATCTTCTTATCTTACCATCCTATCATTTCTTTCTATCTTCTAAACCTTCCGTCTTCTTAATATATATATATATATATATAAATCACGACGATCGGTTCTACCATCACAGTGATCACAATATATATATATATAATATTTGATATAAACCATCAAGTGTAAGTCAAGGGAATTATAGTCCTTAGCATTTTGAATATCCAAAAAGAAAGTTATACGAAAAAAAAGGTATACAAAAAAAAGTATACAAAAAAAAAGTTATACAAAAAAAAGGTATACGAAAAAAAATATACAAAAAAAGAAGGGTATACAAAAAAATATATATGTCACAAAGGTCGGTTCTACCACCATAGTGAATATATGTATATATACATATACAAATCTATCACGAAGGTCGGTTCTACCACCATATGAAATATAATAATAAATATAAAGCTGGAGTGCGGATTACTGCCCAAAATTAAAACTTGTCAAAATACTTATCTATATAATCACCTTGTGAGTTGTGAGACATTTATATAAAGTCAAGTGATAAAAGACAAGAACCGTGCTAAAAAAAATCTAAAAGAGTCATACACGAGCGTTGATTGATCGAGCGATATACGTGAGGATCTTGTGAGGATCAATTTGTGTGTGTGTCAAAAAAAAGAGCAAAGAAAAAAGTAAAAAAAAAAAAGAAAAAAAAATGCAAAAAAAAAAAAAGGCCAAAAAAAGGCCAAAAATGTCGAAATCCGATATTGAGATAAATGAAGGAAACGAAGACCTTCAGAACATACAAGAAATGCTCACCCAATTAATTACAAGATAAGATCGACAGAAAGAAGCGATCAAAAATTTACAAAAAAATAAAGAGGACGAGCACCATGATGAATCGATTTTTGATCTTCTCATTCCATTCTATCGAGTCGCGCTTTCATTTGTTTTTAAGTATTTTTGCTCTTTTTACGCATGGTATATTGTGTTTTTGTTTTGTAGGTAGCCAGACGAAGATTGTGGTGAAATATGCGCTTTTATGGCCAATATTGGAGTTTATGACGATCAAGAGCAAGAATGGGGCCTAAAACGATAAAGATTGAAGCAATATCGGTCGTATTTTCTAATTTCCAGATTCATTACTTCGAATTAGGATGTGTCCTATATATGTATGGATTCCTCGTGAAATCAGCTTCACAAAGGTATATTATACGCTAAATTCCGAGGTGTATTGAGGGAGATATGACTTCTAGACCACGGCCACGCAGTCCGGACCGCGGCCCGAAGAGTTGATACCGCGATCCAAGCCCGGACCGCAGCCGGACCGCGGTCCCAAGTCCAGACCGCGTGACAGCGCCCCCCAAAATCATCCAGACCGCGGTCCCAGCCCTCCAGACCGCGGTCCAACCCCCTGTGTGCAGAAAATGCGATTTTCTGCACTTTTTGGCGATTTTTGACGGATATATATCGGGAAACCCTATACCCAACTTCTCCCAAGCTGCAAAACACGATCCAAACTCAGTTTTTCTCAGCTTTTGAGTGTTCTAAACATCAAAAAATATAATTTGTGAAGGATTTTCATCATTTGTAAGTAGATTTTGTTCGTTTTTGAAGGAAGAACATCAAACCTTCCTCGGGCTTCGAATTTATTTTCTCAAGGGAAAATTTCTACCATGTTTTATTAAATGTTTTTTGCTATTATTGCTGAAATGATTATGAGTATCTAATCTTAACATATGAATTTTTAGATTGAACCACACACATGTTCTTGGTTGTTAGTTTTGATTGATTTTCCGGGTATGAGTTTGGGATTATTCCTCTTTCTTTGTTCTTAGTAATCTATCGGCGTTCTTGATAATATTTGTGCACGAATATTATTTAGACGCAATAGAACTTATGATTTAGATCATCAAACCTCTTTCATAGTTGTTGTTATTGTCAAAATCGAGGGTTTTTGTCAGTGTTCGCCATCAAACGACCCGATAGAAGTGATTGTGAATATTCTCTATTTTTTTCCGCGATCTTTTAGTGAAGTACCCCATCAATGGTATTTAGCTAGTCGATTGTGAGTAGGGATTCATCCCCATCAAAGGAGTTTCTCTTGTTTTCGAAAAGGACAATCGCAATTCGGAATGATTTGCTGGATATGGCTACGGGTGAGTAACAAACAAAATGCGAGAGCACGTACGATAGAATGAAAATAACACAAGATTTGTAGGGGTTGTTAATCCCGGGCTTGAATGCTCTCGCGAGATATTATTAATAATAATACTACTTTGGAGTACAACTATTAATGTTAGAATATGATTACAATGAGTGTAATGACCCTAGTTGTCTAGCTCTTGAGTGCTAATGATTGCCGGAAGAACCAGAGTAAATGCTCTGTGAGTTCTTCTTACAAAGATTAAATATGGTGAGCGTTCGTTTCTGCCAAACGTCTTTCTTATCTATGGGATTTCTCTTTAGGGGAATTCCACTCTGCTTTCCCAAATGCTGGAAGTCTCCTATTTATAGAAGAGGAGGTAGTTGGGATGTCTTAATCCCAAACGGGCGATCGCCTTTCCTGTATTAAATGCTCATTAAACGGGCGATCGTCTCAGCACGTGGGTCAGTTTCCTTAAAGTCCGCGGCTGCTATAGGCATCCAGACGTGCGAACCAATGGGAAAACAACACGTGCCCCGCGACTCAGTCTTGGGAGGTCCCACCTAGGGCGCCTTTCGCGGGTCTGTCGGTAGGTGAGAGGCTGTCCTCATCACTAACAGCTGGTGATGGGCTGGAGTCAAAAAGCCTTTTCCTGCGGTGCCGTTTGCGGGTCTGCACGTGGGCCTTCTTCCCGAGATTTAGTCTTCGTAGACTTGACGGATGTTGGCTTTACACGTGGCATAAGATGGTCGTCCTTGGTCGGGCAATAGAGACGATCGCCTTGTAAGACGATCGCTAGGTACTCGAACTCGATCTAACATCTTCGTTTGGTAAGTCTGTCTTGGTTCATTTGCCGCTGACTTTGGTCGCTCGGCCCTTGTACCGATCGCCGTTGAGGCGTATTAATCGCCGCACAACAATTGCACCCCAGCTCGCTCCGATGTTAAAGACGTGAGGTGAGGTGGTTCCACTAGCGATCGTTTGAATTAACGACGAGAGACTCATCACTTTATGGAATGGACGATCGTCTTCTCGAGCGGACTTTGATTTTGAATTTGGATGACCTACTCGGTCGCTAAAAAGAGAGGGGAGTGAAAGCTGACTTGAAACGTCATTGGGGCACGTGTCGCGTTCCTATTGGGGGAGTCCGACGGTTTGTCAGACTTATTCTCTGGCATGCCCTCGAAATGACGTGCATGCGGGACTCGAGGGCAGCATTAGAGTCGGACTTTTCCGATCTTTGCGCTTCGGCCCTTGAGACTTTGTTTATTTGACCAGAAGCCCCTGCTTTCGCCAATAAAAAGGGACTAGGGTTTCTGAGTTAAAACCTATCTGCACTTTTGTCTGAGAAGAGAGATTGTCGGATTCCTTTGAAGCTTCGTGTTGCCGAGCGTCGTTCGACTCAGACTTTTTGGGTAAGAAAAAACCTTTTCTCTTTTTTCCTTTCTTTTTTGAAGATGTCCAGAGGAAAACCAACGGTGTATGAGATGGGTAGCACCTCCGCCACCGGGACTTCGGCCGCCCGGGATGAACTCTCCATGGAGTTCCACGTGGAGACAGCCGTCGAGGCTATTCGCGCTGGGATTGAACCCGCGGAGGTCGAAGAACTCTTTAACAAAGCCGATGCGGCCAGGGCGGCGGAGGACGAGCGAAGGCGTTCGCTGGCCGAAGAGGAGATGGAAGTGAAGGCATACTGGGAGCGAAACAGTGCGTTTGGCAAAGCTTTTTCAGATTTTTCCGAATTTATGGAGAAATTGGCCGACCCAATTCCTAAGTTTGATTTCCACAAATACTCGATCGCCCATCCCTATCAACCCGAAAGGCGGACGCTGTTCCGGGCCGCGTGCCGCTCCCCGTGGTCCCTTGGACAGATTAGAAGCTCGGCGACCAGGAAAGATATGGATCGCTGGAGGGCCAAGTTCCATGTCCCCTCTGACGTTTCCCTCTATGTGCCCGCCGAAACGAGCGTGCCGATCAACCTCCTGAGGGCATGGTCGCTGTTAATGAGGCGATCATGGGGGTCGGACTGCGGTTCCCACTGTCGTTCTCCGTGTCATACTTGCTGACCGCTTGGAATGTGGCGCCGCTTCAGCTGACGCCGAACGCCTTGCTGCAGATCGTCTGCACCCTTACTTTGTTCGGAGGTCACTGGCTGTACTGTCTTCCTTCGTCTCTGGAGATGAACTATCTCTTCAAGCTGACGGCTCAGAAGGCTTCCGTTGGCGGCTACCACATTCAAGGTCGTTCGGGCCGGGTGATTCTTGGGGTCCCAAACAAGGTCCAGGGCGATCCGATGAAGTGGTTCTGGGTCGGCGGCGCATGGAAATCGTCCGCGAGCGACAATCCCACCGACGAGTTGGATATCCCCACCGGCTTCCGGGAGAAGAATCCGAGTAAGGGTTTTGACTCTCACTTCGTTCGGATATATTCTGAACTGATCTAATTTGGCTTTCTTTTTGCAGGTGCCCTTGTTCCGGCGGCAGGCGAGCTAGCCTTTGATTTTGCGATCTTTTGGGAGCGGATACGTAGTCTTCCAGACAATCATATCGACGCTCACCAGATCAATAACGAAGCCTGCTGGTTGGCCGCATGGCTATTTCGTTTTCCTCGACACTTAAGGGTTTCGGGTACGAATTTTCACGATCTTCCTTTGCTTGACGATCGTCTTGCGGTTGAGGAAGGTGACTAACCTTTGTCGATTGTTTTATTTGCAGTGCAGATATACACTTCCCTCGCTTCCCAGCGCCCCCGACAGAGATCGCTATGTCGAACCCCGGGATTATGAGTCGCCTGCGCCAAGGGAAAAAAATGAGCCGAGTTCCTGCGGCGCCGATTCGACCTATCCCGGAGGCAAGGCCTCTCGTGGAGCCGGTCGCCGGTGAACAAGAGCCTCGGGAGGAGGGAGAACTCTGGTTCAATCGCAAGAGGCGGAGGGCGGAGGAACCCTCGGCCTCTGCTACTGCTGATGCGCCTACCGTGGCGCCGCCGATTGCCGTGCCTCCACTTTCTGCGATTCCACTGGTGGAGGGGTCCACGCCCTCCTCGAGTTTCCTGGAAGCCGCGGCGGTTGCCCGCACTGAGACCCCTCGTGGTAGGCCGTTTTTTGGCCGCGACCCAGAGAAGGTCGCAAGGTGAGCTTGGTTGCTTTGCTGGGTTATGACATTTCCTTGTTGGAAATTTACTAACTCTTTTGTTCTTGGTATAGGGTCCGTCGCTGCGACCTGAACTGCTCGTCGCTGGTGCTGGATTTCCTATCGAGCAATGCTCCTCGCGAGGCCTGTGATGTCCCTCACTACGTTGCTCGGGCTGTCGCCGCCCTGCCGAAGGCCTGGACGACCGACCTGGACGCGATCGCGCGCCGGCGATGCTGACGTGATGCAGGCGACCTTCGCTCTATCCCTTCAGACGGCAACGATGGCTGCCCAAGCCGTGAAAGACTATGAGGGGCGTCCCTCCACCGCTCGTCTTCAGGCGTACCTCGAGGCTGCTCAAAAACAAAATGCTGAGCTTGCCGACAGGCTCGTGGCGATGGAGAAGAGCTCCGTGGAGGCGGCCAACAGGGCGAGCCATGACCTTGATCGGGCCCGGGCGGTGAATGACCGGATGCGGGATCAGATGATGGATGCCCGTCGGTCGCACGCGGATGCACATAAGGAGGTCGCCGAGCTGAAGGTGATCGTCGACCGGCTGACCGTAGAGCTGGCGTCATCGAAGGAAGAGGTCACCGCCAAGGTTGCCGAGCTCCAGGGCGTGAACCAAACGCTTGCGGGGCTGAGGGAGAAGCTGGAGGCGACTGAGTTCGATCCCTTCCTTAACGTGGAATACGTGAGCGACTTTGCCTATTATATGGCTTATGCTGACGCAATCCGTGCCGCTAAGAAGGGAGGGCTCGAGGTCGGCCCTTTGGCTGATAACTTCAAAGCCTACGTGCTTGAGCACCCTTTGCAACCCGCCTTCTTCGTGCCGATCCTAGACCTCTCCTTGCATCATGGGGTCGACTTGAGCCGAAGTTCTCCCTCCTCCCGACAACCTTGTTCACCCGGATGCCCCGGAGGACGGGGGTGCAATGCCTGATGCTGGCAAGGGAGCGAACGCCGATCCTGCGGCCGGGGGTGATGGCTCGGCAGGGACACCCTGAGCTAGCTTGCTCTTTTTGCTTTTACTTGTAATTTTCTAGGCTTCCCTTTTTGTATTTTGCCCTCGGGCGACCATGCTTGTACATCAAATGAAATGAAATGTGTATTTCCTTATCAGATTTCTTGTTTGTATGTTCGTCTTTCCGAATCTTTTGCATTTGACCTCATAAAAAGGTGTTTTGAGGAGGGGCGATCGTCGTACATACAGCTCCAAATGAATTGATATACTTAAACTGATACTGGTAATTCTCAGAACAAAGTTGATCGTCGTATGTATATCTGAACAAAGCCGATCGTCGTATGTATAGCTCCGCTCTCCCCCTTGTTTTTGTTTACTTAGTGAAAGTAAGGGAATGAAAATAAATCGTTTAGCGAGCGATGTTTGGTCTAGTTCTTGCGATCTTCAATTTTGCAGATTCCTCGAGGAAGGCCGATCATCTCGGCCTAGAGGAACCTTGTACGGTCGTGGAGTTCGATGGAACCGACCTCTGCGACCATGTCTTGTGCGCGAGCGACATTCCGTCTGATGGTCTACGTCTCGCGACTCACTTAATTGTGAGGGTCCTCCGTAAGATACGTTTTGCCTCGCAATGTAGCGATGGGGCGGACGATCTCAGCCTGGAGTAGTCCTTGCACGGGGCGCCGTCGGATTAATCGACTCCGCGACCGTGGCTTGTTAGCACTTTTCTGCCTGGGACCGACATGTTAGATGACGGACCTTCGAGGGCATACATTGTGACGGGGGGCGGGACGCGTCGCATTGTCCCGGTCCACCATGTTAGATGATGGACCTTTGAGGGCAGGCGAGCGTGTTCACAGATCTGTTTTGGAGGGTCCTTCGACTACGCCCGCCTCGTATTTAAACGAAAGGGCGAGCGATTTCTGCCTAAAGGAACCTTGCATAGACGAGTTGTCGGTTCTATCGACCTCTAGAACCATGACTGCACTTTTCTACCTTGGGTCGTCATGTTAGATGGCGATCCTCGACAGTATATGTTGTGCTGGGGGAGGCGATCGCTTGCCTAGGTCCATCATGTTAGATGACGAACTTTAGACGGGGAGCGAGTCATCCTCTTTTTGGAGGCGTTGCTCAAGCAGTAGCCTTTCTTTTGACATGGTGGAAACCGGGGAAAGACCTCCGAAGTTTCTACCTCTTGATTGAAGTATATAGATCCGGCTGCCGGGGTTGATCGGGGGGATCGACTCGTATGAGTTCTCCGGCTCGTCGCGTTCGACTCTGGCGACCGGTTTGGGAGGTTGACGGCCGTCGTTCTGTCGCCGATCGCGGCCCTCGGTCTTTTCTGCCCGGGGCTCCGGCTTAGTTATTAAATTGTCCATCTTGCCCTCCTCGAACAGTCTCCAGAGTTGTCTGAGGAGGTCGCGGCATTGGTTGGTGTTGTGTCCGGGACTTTTGTGGTAAGCACAAAATTTATCGCGATCCAGATGACCGTTGTCCCTCACCGCCTTTGGATTGCTTAGCCGTTCGCGCCCCTTGATGGCGTTGAAAATACGGGCCGGAGATAGATTGAGGTTGCGGAGGAGACGGTCTTCCACATCCTCGAAGGCCTTGAACTCATCGGGTGGCTTTGCGACCGCCTTTTTCGGCTTGGCGATCACCTTCTTTGGGATGGGAGACGGCGTCTTCCTCTCCCCGGTTGCTCCCTCATCTAGGCGAAGGGTGAGAAGCCTATGCCTGGCCAGAAAATCAGCAGCCTTGGCGCGGAAGATCGCGTAGGTTGGGGGGATGTCGTTCGTGAGGTGTCTGGACATGGGCGAAAGACCATTGAATCCCCCCAGGACCGAGTAGAGGGTGAGCTCGTCGCTTTTGGGCTCGCAGGTGAGGACTATTTTATTTACCCGTTCGATGTAATCTTCATCGGACTCGTCTTTCCCCTGCCTGATCTTCATCATGCGATGGGGACCTTCTATCCGAGCGACCTTGGCAGCGAAGTACGACGTGAAGTAGCTCGCCAGCTTTTCAAAATAGTTAATTGAGTGCGGTGGTAATGAGATGTACCACCTATGGGCAAGATTGCCCAATGTTAACGGGAACATTCGGCATTTCATCGCGTCTGACGCCCCGCTTCCGGTCACGTAGATCCGGAACTTGCTTAAATGAGTCTCAGGGTCCGATCTCCCCTCATACAAAGGTGTTTGAGGAGGAGCGATCTTTGGTTGCACGGGGGCAAGATCGATCTGGACCGCGAGCGGCTCACTTGGTCTGGCGACCTTTCTCTTGGCGCCTGCCCCAGTTTCTAGGAGCGCTTTCATATCGTCGAGTTGGCGCTGCATTGTGGCCATCGCCGTAGCCTGGATGCTCGCGGTCTGGCTCTCGGAGCGGGAGCCGAGGCGATCATGTACTGATCTCCTGGCTCCGTTGTAGGCAACGAGGTCTTTGCCGCCGAGCTCGATTTTTCGGCGAGGGGGAGCCAGATGGCTGACCTGTTTTCTGGGAGTCGGGTATGCCGATCTCCTGGTGACGGATTCAGACTCCTATGTCTCATGGCTGGGGCTAGAATGCCCAGGTTTCCATGAAGGATCACTTCCTAGGTGGCTGAAGACGGAACTGTCCCGCCTCGCGAGTGCCTTTTCTCGTGAATCGGGGATTTCTGATGATTGTTCGACATATAACCTCTTGAGATTTCGTTTGCCCGCGCGGCGGATGGCTGAGGGGGTAATAGTGGGTGCATCACATGCTCTCTATCGCTCCCTTAGGATGGCCATGGCCTCCTCGATATGTTCCGCAACTTGGAATTGATCGAGTGAGAGGCTAGGGGCATCCCTCGGGGGCAGGAGTGATAGTCTGGCGTCGCCGCGGCTGCCTTCCGCCGTAGGTTGGGACTCGGTTTGGGCCGGAATAAGGCGTCCGGCGGACCGTAAGGTGGCTCTCTTCGAGGTGGTGGCAGACGTCATTATCTCGAGGGTTTTTCTTTGAAGAACAGTGAGTGTTTCTTCAAGTATATGTTCCGGAGAACAATGATTGTTCTTCGAAATGATCGGAGAGAAAATAAGGGTTTAGATGTCGTCCCCTTCTTCTAGCGCCAATTCTTTTTACCCAAAATATTATTCGGAATGATTTGCTGGATATGGCTACGGGTGAGTAACAAACAAAATGCGAGAGCACATACGATAGAATGAAAATAACACAAGATTTGCTGGGTTGTTAATCCCGGGCTTGAATGCTCTCGCGAGATATTATTAATAATAATACTACTTTGGAGTACAACTATTAATGTTAGAGTACGATTACAATGAGTGTAATGACCCTAGTTGTCTAGCTCTTGAGTGCTGATGATTGCCGGAAGAACCAGAGTAAATGCTCTGTGAGTTCTTATTACAAAGATTAAATATGGTGAGCGTTCGTTTCTGCCGAACGTCTTTCTTATCTCTGGGATTTCTCTTTAGGGGAATTCCATTCTGCTATCCCAAATGCTAGAAGTCTCCTATTTATAGAAGAGGAGGTAGTTGGGATGTCTTAATCCCAAACGAGCGATTGCCTTTCCTGTATTAAATGCTCATTAAACGGGCGATCATCTCAACACGTGGGTCGGTTTCCTTAAAGTCCGCGGCTGCTATAGGCAGCCAGACGTGCGAACCAATGGAAAAACAACACGTGCTTCGTGACTCAGTCTTGGGAGGTCCCACCTAGGGCGCCTTTTGCGGGTCTGTCGGTAGGTAAGAGGCTGTCCTTGTCACTAACAGCTGGTGATGGGATGGAGTCAAAAAGCCTTTTCCTGCAGCGCATTTGTGGGTCTGCACGTGGGCCTTCTTCCCGAGATTCAGCCTTCGTAGACTTGACGGATGTTGACTTTACATGTGGCATAAGATGGTAGTCCTTGGTCGGGCACTAGAAACGATCGCCTTGTAAGACGATCGCTAGGTACTCGAACTCGATCTGACATCTTCATTTGGTAAGTCTGCCTTGGTTCATTTGCCGCTGACTTTGGTCGCTCGGCCCTTGTGCTGATCGCCGTTGAGGCGTATTAATCGCCACACAACATCGCCATCAAACGGATTTCTTTTAATTGTGCGCAATCGGTAATTTCAAACCATAAATTCTTTGAGTATCGAAACTAATAATTGATAACATGTGTGTCAGTGATTCTAACTCCCATATCATTCTCATAATTGTATTCTCTAGAAATCCAACCTTTAATTAACGCTTCGATTAATTTAATTTTCTGCACTTGTTTTACGAACTTACATCTCAATCGAATCATTCACCGTGTTTTAATTCACTTTACTTTTGTTAATTCGACTATTTGCATAACATAATCGAACTTCAAACCATTTCCAACTCCTCGAGAGATCGACCTCGGAGTTACTTTCCGCTTCCCACAAAAGCGATTCGTATACTTGCGAGTTTTAATTTGTTCATCAAGTTTTTGGCGCCGTTGCCCGGGAGTTGGCTTTTAATTTTTTATCTTGTTTTAATAATAGTTGAATTGTTTTTCTTGATCATTTTTTTTCGTTTTCATTATTTTCGATAAAGTCAAAAAATTCGCTCTAACTTCTCTTGTTTATGCTTGGTGTAATATCCGGGGGTAATTTTTTTTCGTTTTACTGTCGAGTTGTACGTATTCATTTGGAATTGTACATGTGTTGTTGTTTGGACCGATACAATTTATATTGTATTAAAATATTTCGGGATCGAAATATTTTTATTGGTCGTCGGTTTGGTTTCGTCGTTTGATTGTTGTTTGGCGAGTTTGGAATTTTGGCTAAGTTTATAGCCATAGCGTACGCTACGTGTGTAGCATTACGTACGCTAATTTGTTGCGATCGCGTACGTTACGCCCTGAGGTTACGTACGTAATGCGTGGTAGGTGGTGGAAAACTTCCTCGTGGTCAACTTTCGAGATGAGGGTATCTTTAGGGTATCATTTATATATATATATATATATATAATATATATATATATATACATCTTTTCCCATATGAGATTCCCACCTTTCACTCCCCTCACGTTCTCATGCATATTATATATATATATAATACACTCAATCATCCCTCACCCTCAATCATCATCTCTCTCTCTCTCTCTCTCCCAATTGTCCTCTCGGCAGCTCCTCCTCCCTCTCTCTTTTCTTTTTCTTCTTCTTCCCTCATCATCTCTCTCTACTTCTCTCTCTCCCTTCTCTCGTCATTTTTTTCGGCAAGGCGGAAGCTTGAGGACGGGCGGGTTTCTCCATTTTTTCCGGCGAGATAGAGTTCGGCGTCGCGGGCGACTCACGGCCGGAGCTCGCGGCGGCACAGTCGAATTTCGAGCGGAAGGCTGCAAGCCGGTCGGCGTGTTCAGATATTTTTCTTCTTTTTCGGCGAGACGGGCAGGCACCAGCTTCTCCATTTTTTTTTCGGCGGCCGGAGGTAGGGCCGACGTCTCTGGCGGCGGCCCGGAGCTCGGCGGCGATCGGAATTTCCGAACCGAAGGCATTATAAAACCGGTCGATCTGAATTCGGCATTCTTTTCTTCCGGCGAGGCGGAGCTCGGGCATCCGGCGTCTTCATGGTTTCCGGCCATGGATGCGGAACTCCATTATTTCCGGCGAGGTGGTTTTTGTCCGGAACGGACGACGGAACGGAGGTTTGACATTTTTTCCGGCGAAGGTTGCCCGGCCGATCGACTTTTCCGGGTAAGCCTTTGTGTTGTGTGTTGTGTGTGTTATATATATATACTGTTATATATATATACTGTGTGTAAGCTGTAATATGTATATATATATATGGCGTGATGTGTGTGTGTGTTGTGATGTGCAGATGTGTTATGTATATTATATATATATGTAATAGATGTGTGTGTGTTAGTGTGTGCAGCGTGAGTTGTATGTGTGTGTGTTGTGTGTTTTATGTATATGTATATATATAATAAAGCTGTTATATATATATATATATATATATATGTGTGTTTAGTGTGCAGTGAGCATATGTATTTGTATATATATATGAGTTGTATATATATATATATGTAATACATATATATTATATATATATACGTATGTATACGGATAAATACGAGTATAGTATATGTTCGTGTTGGAATCGGAATTATCTATTGTGTTATTTTCGGTCGATATCGTGTTATCGAATGAATTGTATTTCATTCAAGGTTGTTCGAGTGCTTGTGATTGACGGAGGACGCGTTGATCGATTCGTGGTAGGACGTTGATCGTGGAAGGACTTTCTCGCCTCCGGTTTGAGGCAAGTTTTATACTTGTACTGGTCAATGAGATTAATGTTATCATGTATGTGTATGAATGTGTGTATCATTTCGAGACTTGGTCTCTTTATGATTTTGTTGATATCAGGGGATTGTTTGATACGATACCCTTCGGCAAATTATGCCAAATATTATTGTTGTTCGTAAATGGCGATTTAAGGCATTACGATACTTGTTGGTAATATTGTTGTCGATAGCGGTTCGCGGTATCGACATATCGATTGTTATTGTTGATTGATGTTTCTTGAGATATTGTTGTCGATAGCGGTTCGCGGCATCGACATATCGATTGTTATTATTGATTGGACGTTCCATCAAGATATTTTTTTGTGTGAATCGTTATTGATATCGATGTTTTTCTATTGATGTCGTTTTGGCGATTGAAGGCATTGGCGTATTCGATTATCATCTTCGTTATCGGTAACCGATTAAAGGTGCGAGACATCCGTTGTATAATTGTTATCGGTTAACCGCTCAAGGTAATCGATATATTGAATTGGGATTATCAAAGATAATTCCCATCCGTTGTATAATAATTATCGATTGTCCGCTCTAACGGTAATCGATATATTGAATTGGGATTATCAAATATAATTTCCACCCGTTGTCAAAAAGATAATTCCCATCCGTCATTATAATTGTTATCGATTGGCCATTCTGATGTCGAAGTATTGAATTGGGATTATCAACGATAATTCCCATCCGTTGAATTATTATTATCGTGTTGACCGATTCAAGGCAGCACACTATTATTCTTGTGAACTCGGTAATTTTGTGATCTTTGAAGGTTGAGAATTTCCCGAACTGTTGTGTTGTGATCGTTGCTCGTGTTAATCGGTCCTTAGGGATTTTGATCCTGAATGGTTGTTTTGAATATCGTTGGTCGTGTCGATCTTTCATTATTCGTGTCATCGTACACATGGTGAGTCGAATAAACGCTATTGGATATGTTATCCATTGAGATACGATGTAATGTAGTATCGTGGCATTCGGGTCATCTTGGCGTGCGGTTGGTATGTGTAGGATTTTCATGTCGGGCACATTTAAGTCGTGTGTTGGTTGTTGGCCTCACATTGGGTGTGCACACGAGTTGTTGGCCGTGAGGTGATTAGGTACAAGACCACACGTGTATTCGATCGATACTCGTTGGTGGCTTGTGCACGGACACATTTCCATCCCGGGCGTAGTGTGGTGCCATTCTTTGAGCCGTACAATTTTGATCGTTCATAGACCATGTTTGATTGGATGTGTTCGACGATTTGTGATTGAGCGTTCATACGCACGAGGGGTATGTTCGACAGTCAGGTTTGTTTCTTTGAGATCTGTATTGTGATGATTTACAGCTACGGGCTGTTCGGCTTTCAGGCCATCGTGATATTTTGACAGCTTCGTGCATTCGGCTTTGAGCCATCGTGATATTTTGGCGGCTTGGTGAGGGCTTTGAGGCCATTGTGATGTAACGGTATTTCCGTTTGAGCCTTCGGGCATTGTGATCCTTATTTATTTCAGCGTTGGATTGATTTACCTTCGGGTAATGTATTGTTGTGTTCTATATTGATGATTCGCCGTTGGGCACTTATGTTCTAATCTATTGAGCAGGTATTGATCGTATGCCATGGGCATAATATTCCACGAATGCTCGATTCTTACTTTGGTTTGTGAGCATCTCGTACTACCATTGTTGTCTTGTTTATTACGCCTTTGGATGCATATCATGTTGTGCATGTACTTGATATTCATTATCTTTGGATGGTGACCAGTGGCGGAACATGTTTTCATGTTTTAGGTACTTGCGAGGAGAGAGTTGAGACACAGGGGCATGACGATGGCGACGAGGCATTCGAGCGATACTAGTCCGAGATATTTTGGTGTTCATGTTGGTCAGACAGTTGGAGTACTCCATTTTTGTTCAGTCGTTGTCGTTTTGTATTATCCGAGCAAGGCTCGTGGATGTTGTTGTATTTTTATTTTGGCCATGTAGGCTCATTCTTGTCGTTGAAATTCCATATCGGGATAGTATGTCGGACGTCATAGTAGGATCTGTGATTTCCTATTTTGGTCAGTTTGTTGTATTTTAGTTGTGTTCGCCTGGTGGATCACCTGATGTGGGGTCCACGGCAGTGTAATAACCCAATGGGATTTGGGGGTGTTACAGAAGATGGTATCAGAGATTTGGGTTGTGTGTTATGTGGCTCTACCAAGGCGGTAGTAGCGGGGCTGTCAGGTTATGACAATCTGAACAGTCGGGTTTTGTGAGTCGTGATAGTTGGACGACTGTATGAGTCATTCTTTCATCGAGTCGTCGTCAGTGAAGACTAGTATCGCAAGACCTCGAAGCTTCGTATGACCTGTGTAAGGACTCTATTCTCTTTTATGTGCATACATTCATTATGTCATTGATTAAACCTGTTTTGTTGACACTTGTATGTGACGATCGGGTGCGATTGATTTATGATTATTTGCTTTGGAGCGTGTGGGCTCTGTATCAGCTATGATTAGCGCGATCGATATGATCGTTCATCTGTTGAGTATGTATACTCGTGTTTTGCGTTGACCTAGCATTCTGGCCGTTGAGGCGTAATTGTGTTGTGATCATGATTGAACGTTATTCTTTCGGCCTGGAAAGAGGACGTGACAGAGGGGGTAGAGGCTGCAGCGTGGGCCGACACCCGAAACCTCGTACCAATACTTTGGTGGCTGACGAATCTTTTTCGGAGTTGTGATCGAGAACCCACCGATCGTGATTGTGTTTGGATCGAGTTCAAGACTCTCATGTTAGAGAGGTATTATCCGGCTCCACTTCGTGAAGCCAAGTTGTCGGAGGTTTTGAACCCCGAATCCGTCGAGAACGAGGGTGTTATTGTTATTGCTGAGAAGTTTCAAGGACTTCTTTAGTTTCTTCTGGTGAGAGGACTAGGATGCCGATTCGTTCAGAGGGACATCGAGCTCCGACGTCCAAGAGGTCATTTCCTAGTCGGCTTCGTACTGGGAAAGCATTTTCTTCCCAGGCGACGAGTTCGACTGTTATTTGTTTTAATTGTGATTCAGCGGGGCATGTTAGTACTCTATGTACAGTGCCAGCTATTATTTATTTTTCTGTGTCGGAGGTAGGGACACCTTCAGAATACTGCAGGAGTTCTAGTGCCAGTAGATCTCGAGAGAGCTCATGGGCCTCGAGAGATTTTGTCACTTCAGTCCGTACTTCATCCAAGGGGTCATATCGGGCTTCGGGAGCCAGAGGTATGGACACCCGAGGGGAAGTAGCGAGTTCAGATTAGGGTCTTCCTCGAGTCGATGAGATCGAGGAACTCGATGATCTGGAGGATGTGGATTCCGGGTACATTTGAGATGTAGCCTTGATTTGTATTTTCCTTGTCTTTCGGATTGATGTTTGACTCGGTCTGTATTTTAATATTGCGGTTATGAACCCTTTATTATTGATCTATCTTGTTATCATTGTATCTGAGAATCTTGACACTTGAGTCATTTGAGGTGATTTTCTTTCCTTTTGGTCCTGTACCCGAGATTTTTGTGATGATCTGGGTAATCGTTCATTGTGATTCGAGACATCAAGTCGTGAGGACTTGGGTGCGCGATTGATATGGTCCCGAGGACTATGTCTGTGTTGTTATTTTTCTTTTGTGGTGCGACTTCCTGGCTGGTCTCTAGCAGGAGAGTCATGATTCGGCTAATCTCGCATTTGATTGAGTGTCTTTATCACTTGATTTTTCGCCTTGTTCAGGCAGATGAGACGTGGGGACCCGTGGGGTCGGCCCAGTTGCTTAGGCGGAATTGCTCGTATTGAGGAGTATTCCTGGAGATGTTGTTTTCTTATCCTGATGGATAGTCCGTGCCCCGACTTGTGCGCCCTGAGTTTCGGGGACGAAACTCTTTTTAAGGGGGGGGGGTATGTAATATCCGGGGGTAATTTTTTTTCGTTTTACTGTTGAGTTGTACGTATTCATTTGGAATTGTACATGTGTTGTTGTTTGGACGGATACAATTTATATTGTATTAAAATATTTCGGGATCGAAATATTTTTATTGGTCGTCGGTTTGGTTTCGTCGTTTGATTGTTGTTTGGCGAGTTTGGAATTTTGGCTAAGTTTATAGCCATAGCGTACGCTACGTGTGTAGCATTACGTACGCTAATTTGTTGCGATCGCGTACGTTACGCCCTGAGGTTACGTACGTAATGCGTGGTAGGTGGTGGAAAACTTCCTCGTGGTCAACTTTCGAGATGAGGGTATCTTTAGGGTATCATTTATATATATATATATATATACATCTTTTCCCATATGAGATTCCCACCTTTCACTCCCCTCACGTTCTCATGCATATTATATATATATATATATATATATATATATATAATACACTCAATCATCCCTCACCCTCAATCATCATCTCTCTCTCTCTCTCTCCCAATTGTCCTCTCGGCAGCTCCTCCTCCCTCTCTCTTTTCTTTTTCTTCTTCTTCCCTCATCATCTTTCTCTCGCCAGCTCTCTCTCCCTTCTCTCCGTCATTTTTTTCCGGCAAGGCGGAAGCTTGAGGACGGGCAGGTTTCTCCATTTTTTCCGGCGAGATAGAGTTCGGCGTCGGCAGGCAGCTCACGACCGGAGCTCGGTGACGGCCTGGTCGGAATTTCCGAACCGGAAGGCTGCAAGCCCGGTCGACGTGTTCCAGTATTTTTTCTTCTTTTTCCGGCGAGACGGAGCAGGCACCAGCTTCTCCATTTTTTTTTCCGGCGACCGGAGGTAGGGCCGACGTCTCTGGCGGCGACTGGAGCTCGGCGGCGGCCGATCGGAATTTCCGAACCAGAAGGCATTATAAAACCGGTCGATCTGAACTGTTCCGGCATTCTTTTCTTCCGGCGAGGCGGAGCTCGGGCATCCGGCGTCTTCATGGTTTCCGGCCATGGATGCGGAACTCCATTATTTCCGGCGAGGTGGTTTTTGTCCGGAACGGACGACGGAACGGAGGTTTGACATTTTTTCCGGCGAAGGTTGCCCGGCCGATCGACTTTTCCGGGTAAGCCTTTGTGTTGTGTGTTGTGTGTGTTATATATATACTGTTATATATATATATACTGTGTGTAAACTGTAATATGTATATATATATATATATGGCGTGATGTGTGTGTGTGTTGTGATGTGCAGATGTGTTATGTATATTATATATATATGTAATAGATGTGTGTGTGTTAGTGTGTGCAGCGTGAGTTGTATGTGTGTGTGTTGTGTGTTTTATGTATATGTATATATATAATAAAGCTGTTATATATATATATATATATATATATATGTGTGTGTTTAGTGTGCAGTGAGCATATGTATTTGTATATATATATGAGTTGTATATATATATATATGTAATATATATTATATATATACGTATGTATACGGATAAATACGAGTATAGTATATGTTCGTGTTGGAATCGGAATTATCTATTGTGTTATTTTCGGTCGATATCGTGTTATCGAATGAATTGTATTTCATTCAAGGTTGTTCGAGTGCTTGTGATTGACGGAGGACGCGTTGATCGATTCGTGGTAGGACGTTGATCGTGGAAGGACTTTCTCGCCTTCGGTTTGAGGCAAGTTTTATACTTGTACTGGTCAATGAGATTAATGTTATCATGTATGTGTATGAATGTGTGTATCATTTCGAGACTTGGTCTCTTTATGATTTTGTTGATATCAGGGGATTGTTTGATACGATACCCTTCGGCAAATTATGCCAAATATTATTGTTGTTCGTAAATGGCCGATTTAAGGCATTACGATACTTGTTGGTAATATTGTTGTCGATAGCCGGTTCGCGGTATCGACATATCGATTGTTATTGTTGATTGATGTTTCTTCGAGATATTGTTGTCGATAGCCGGTTCGCGGCATCGACATATCGATTGTTATTATTGATTGACGTTCCATCAAGATATTTTTTTTTGTGTGAATCGTCGTTATTGATATCAGTGTTTTTCTATTGATGTCGTTTTGGCCGATTGAAGGCATTGACGTATTCGATTATCATCTTCGTTATCGGTAACCGATTAAAGGTGCCGAGACATCCGTTGTATAATTGTTATCGGTTAACCGTTCTGAAGGTAATCGATATATTGAATTGGGATTATCAAAGATAATTCCCATCCGTTGTATAATAATTATCGATTGTCCGCTCTAACGGTAATCGATATATTGAATTGGGATTATCAAATATAATTTCCACCCGTTGTCAAAAAGATAATTCCCATCCGTCGTATAATTGTTATCGATTGGCCATTCTACGGTAATCGAAGTATTGAATTGGGATTATCAACGATAATTCCCATCCGTTGAATTATTATTATCGTGTTGACCGATTCAAGGCAGCACACTATTATTCTTGTGAACTCGGTAATTTTGTGATCTTTGAAGGTTGAGAATTTCCCGAACTGTTGTGTTGTGATCGTTGCTCGTGTTAATCGGTCCTTAGGGATTTTGATCCCAGAATGGTTGTTTTGAATATCGTTGGTCGTGTCGATCTTTCATTATTCGTGTCATCGTTCACTTGGTGAGTCGTATAATCGGTATTGGATATGTTATCCTTTGAGTTTCGTTGTCATGTTGTATCGTGGCATTCCGGGTCATACTGGCGTGCCGGTTGGTATGTGTAGGATTTTCATGTCGGGCACATTTAAGTCGTGTGTTGGTTGTTGGCCTCACATTGGACTGTGCACACGAGTTGTTGGCTTCGTGAGACTGATTAGGTACAAGACCACACGTGTATTCGATCGATACTCGTTGGTGGCTTGTGCACGGACACATTTCCATCCCGGGCGTAGTGTGGTGCCATTCTTTGAGCCGTACAATTTTGATCGTTCATAGACCATGTTTGATTGGATGTGTTCGACGATTTGTGATTGAGCGTTCATACGCCCGAGGGGTATGTTCGACAGTCAGGTTTGTTTCTTTGAGATCTGTATTGTGATGATTTACAGCTACGGGCTGTTCGGCTTTCAGGCCATCGTGATATTTTGATGCTTGGGCATTCGGCTTCGTGCCATCGTGATATTTTGGCAGCTTCGGCTGAGGGCTTTCAGGCCATTGTGATGCAACGGTATTTCCGTTTGAGCCTTCGGGCATTGTGATCCTTATTTATTTCAGCGTTGGATTGATTTACCTTTGGGTAATGTATTGTTGTGTTCTATATTGATGATTCGCCGTTGGGCACTTATGTTCTAATCTATTGAGCAGGTATTGATCGTATGCCATGGGCATAATATTCCACGAATGCTCGATTCTTACTTTGGTTTGTGAGCATCTCGTACTACCATTGTTGTACTGTTTATTCTGCCTTTGGATGCATATCATGTTGTGCATGTACTTGATATTCATTATCTTGGATGGTGACCGTGGGGCGGAACATGTTTTCATGTTTTAGGTACTTGCGAGGAGAGAGTTGAGACACAGGGGCATGACGATGGCGACGAGGCATTCGAGCGATACTAGTCCGAGATATTTTGGTGTTCATGTTGGTCAGACAGTTGGAGTACTCCATTTTTGTTCAGTCGTTGTCGTTTTGTATTATCCGAGCAAGGCTCGTGGATGTTGTATTTTTATTTTGGCCATGTAGGCTCATTCTTGTCGTTGAAATTCCATATCGGGATAGTATGTCGGACGTCATAGTAGGATCTGTGATTTCCTATTTTGGTCAGTTTGTTGTATTTTAGTTGTGTTCGCCTGGTGGATCACCTGATGTGGGGTCCACGGCAGTGTAATAACCCAATGGGATTTGGGGGTGTTACACTTGGTAGGAGATTGTTGGGATGTTGGGATTCCGAAAATAAAACGAAATACGCAGCGGAAATAAAAACGAATCCCAAACAGGATCGATCAAGTAACGTATATACGAAAAATAAATACGAAGATAAAGATTCATACCCTTGAAGCCTTTGAAATAAATCTTCGTAAAGTGTAGACGATGATCACGATCCCGTCCCGAACACGAAATCCCTTCGTTCCAAGCACCGAAAATTCGAAGCCTCTACTTCACACGCGTCGGAAGTTGCCCGGAAAAATCTACAATACTCCGTTCTATGAAGAACACGGCTAGGAAGTGTTGTAGGAATTTTTTCTCTCTTAATTTTTCTTACTTCTTTTCACCTCAAAGATGAACAAAATGAAGAAGGAAAATTTTCTCTCTCTCCTCACTAAAATCTCACTAAGGCAGCTTACATGAATGAGTATGAGTGGTTTTTTTTTAGTTCTCTCCACTCATCATTTATAATGTAATGATATATGTATATTATAAAGGAATAATTATTCCTTTACAACTATCATTCACAATTATGTGGGAATCTCAACTCTAAGTGAGTTCCCACACACATGCAAGATCATGCCATGCCATGAGGAGTGGGTGGCCACAAGGAAGTTTCCTAGAAAACGAGCCGAGCCACTCGGCTCGTGTACCGGACGTTCGTCAAACGACTCCGTTAAATACACTCCTTTTAATCATCAATGTATTTATATTAATTAATTAATCTAATTAATTAATTATATCAAATACAAATATATATTTCTCTAAGAAATATAATTTATGAATTAAATTAATTACCCGGTAACTTAATTTAAATTCATAAGACCGATATTTGATTTATCCGATAAATCATAATTAGATATCCAATATCTAATATTAATAGAGAGATAATAAATTCACATTTATCCGTCAACGCTCCTGATGCGCGACTCGTAGGTCCGTCTCACCGGCATTGGGAGGAACTAATGAGTGCGGGCGACTTAGCCACTTAGCGGGCCGCATCAGTAACCCCGATCGAGAACGAATGAAGGGATCATTCCAACCATTATGTCGTGAATACTATATACGTATAGACCCTTCATCGATGTCGGTCAAGTCTTCGGTCACGGTAAAGTCAAACCCTCATCGTTGACTAAACTCTATACATGTGTTAATGCAAATCAAAACCGACCGATTAATAGTGTATCTAATACGACTATATCGTAATGCTTTGCCAAAGACTTATGATCTTATTTGCCATTAACCGTATAGGACATTCGCCGCTCACTAACAGAGATAGAATCCTTTCTTGGCGTACGATAAAGATCGCTACCTACCCGTATAGTCCGCACTTCGAGGTCGACTCAGCAATTAAGCAAATGAGTCTAACTACTCTAATGACAAACTAAACGTCACAGGCACATCTTCTACTGAACCCTCAAGTCAAAGGTCCACGTATACTATCACAACCTTTCGATTCGTCATCGACTCTCCGAGAGTGAATACCGTATGACTGAATCGAGTATGAGTCGTGTTCGAGTATACTGGCCCCACCAATATACTTATAACTATGCTATCAAGACGTGCACACGTCCTAGCATCAGTTATACAAGTCATATTAAAACTTAATGCCCATTTTAAGTTTATTGACTTGCGAACAATTTACGTAAATAAACTTTAAACACTTCCAGTACATTTTCTCTTATCCCATAACGAGAATGGAATGTTCGATTTATTTACATGGACACTTCAATGTTTACCAAGTCAAGAATGCAATTGAAATACAATAAACAGTGAATGAATCGTATTGCCTTTTTATTAATTATTCCATAATTACAAGTATAATGCCCTTACTCTCTCATCCCCTGAGTGGCATTCGAGGGCATATTCCTAACAATCTCCCACTTGCACTCAATGCCACACATCATGGTATCCAATACCCATGTTCTTCAGATGTCTTTCTAAGACGGCCTGAGATAATGGCTTAGTCAATGGTCGAGACATTGTCTTCTCGAGTCTACTCTTTCCAATGAAACATATCCTTTTTCCACCATCTCTCGAACGATGTGGTACTTTCTCTCTATATGCTTGGTGTTGTGGTGAGCCCTCGGCTCCTTGGCTTGGGCGATGCTCCATCATTATCACAGAATAGTGATATAGGCAACTCCGCGTTAGGCACCACTTGAAGTTCTTGTATAAACTTCGCATCCAAAATGCTTCTTTGCTAGCCTCCGAGGCGACTTGATACTGCTTGGCGGTGGAATCTGCATGGCGGTTTGCTTGGAGCTTCTCCAAGATACCGCTTCTCCATTGAGAGTAAATAAATACCCGGATGTCGACTTAGAGTCGTCATTGTCTCCTTGAAAATCGAATCGGTGAATCCAATCACCTTCGCTTCTCCACCACCATAAGTAAGAACTAAATCTCTAGTTCTTCTTAAGTACTTAAGAATGTTCTTTACGGCAGTCCAATGTTCCCTTCCCGGGTTTGCTTGAAATCGACTTACCATACTCACAGCGTAGGCTAAGTCTGGTCTCGTACACAACATAGCGTACATGAGGCTACCCACTGCCGAGGAATAGGGTACCTTACTCATCTCTCTTTTGTCTTCCTCACTTTGAGGACACATTTTCGTGGTGAGATGAATTCCATGTCGCATGGGAAGGAACCCTCTTTTAGATTCATCCATCTTGAATCTTCTCAGGATTTTATCGATATAAAGGGCTTGGGAAAGTCCTATCATTCTTCGTGGTCTATCTCTGTAAAGACGGATCCCTAGAATATAGGAAGCTTCTCCCAAGTCTTTCATGGAGAACGTTTTAGAAAGCCAAGCTTTCACAAAGGTCTTTGAGCATTGCTATGTTATTTCCTATAAGTAGAATATCATCTACATATAGTACTAAGAACGCAATGTTGCTCCCACCGACCTTTTGTAAACACACGGTTCCTCCTCATTTCGTATGAAGTCAAAGTCCTTAATCGCTTCATCAAATCGAAGGTTCCAACTCGAGAAGCTTGCTTCGGACCATAAATGGCTCGTTGCGGCTTACACACTTTATGAATATTAGCTTTGGACACAAAACCCTTAGTGTTCCATATAGATTTCCTCCTCGAGGTATCCATTTAGAAAAGCTGTTTTGACGTCCATTTGCCATATTTCATAATCATAATAAGCAGCAATGGCAAGCATCATGCGAATCGACTTTATCATAGCTACGGGCGAGAAGGTATCATGATAATCGATTCCTTCCCTTCGTATAACCCTTTGCCACAAGCCCGGCCTTATAGGCATCAACCTTGCCATCCCCATCAGTCTTTCTCTTATAGATCCATTTATTTCCAATAGTCCTCATGCCTTGGAAGATCTACTAGAGTCCAGACTGATTGGTATGCATCGAGTCTATCTCGGCTTCCATTGCTTCTTGCCATTTATCGAGTCTACATCCACTATCGCTTGGTCATAGCCGACAGTGGTCGTTTTCATTTGCTATCGTGTGTCGTGGAGACCCGGTTCCTCGACATGTGTATAGCCATACCTCTCGTAAGTGAGATACCCTATCGGACCTTGAAGTGGAGGTTGTGTTACAATAGGTTCGGTTCTTGATCCCCGATCGATGTCTCCTTAGGAGTTTCATTATGCTCTTCCAAAGAGATATTTCTACCCGAGCCACCCTCTGAATGAATTCATCCTCAAGGAAGTGCGCTTGTAATGCCACAACGACCACTATGGTCTTCTCGCATGTAGAATAGATAACCCATCGAGTCCTCTGGGTATCCTATGAAACGTCCTTTTATGGACCTCGCTTCAGTTTGTCCACCTTAGCCTTTTTGACATAAATTTGGACATCCCCAAATCCTTATGTGATTAAGGCTTGGTTTCTTATCCTTCCACATCTCATGCGGAGTGATAGGAACAGATTTGGAAGGACATCTATTTAGGATATAGCGCGGTTAGTAAGGCATACCCCCACGGTAAATAGGTAAATCGGTGTAATTTAACATGGAGCGAACCATGTCCAACAAAGTCCGATTTCTCCTTTCGAAACACCATTTAAGCGTGGGGTTCTGAGGCGTGAATTGTGAAACTATTCCATGTTCCTTAAGGAACTCATCAAACTCAGTGCTCATATATTCGCCACCTCGGTCCGACCGAAGTGCTTTGATATGACATCCAGTTTGTTTTTCAACTAGGGCCTTAAATTCTTTGAATTTAGCAAAGGCTTCAGATTTATGTTTCATTAAGTACACAATCCCATACCTAGTATGATCATCTGTGAACGTTATGAAATATTGATATCCGTCTCGGGATACTTCTAAAGCACCACAAACATCGGTATGCACCAATCCAAGTTTATCGTGACCCTTTCAAAAGTCCTGTGAAGGGGAACTTAGTCATTTTGCCTCTAAGGCAAGATTCACAAGTTGGATAGGGTTCTACACCCAATGGACTTAAAAGTCCATCTTTCTCCATTTTCTGAACCTTGGTCTGACCAACATGACCAAGTCTAAGGTGCCATTTAAGAGATTGATTAGTATCTTGCCTACCACGTTTCCTAGTTATAGTGTTCCTTCTTTGTTTTATTTTGCATGTTCGGATGATATAAACCATTCAACAATGTAGTTATTCCAACCAATTTATTTGAAAATAAATTTTACAAGCCATTGCCAATGAAGAAACAAAATCCTTTCCGGTCCAAGACGGAATGGATACAATGTTTTTATGCCCCTTGGGCAAAACAAGTACTTCATCTAATGTCAAAATAAAACCCGATTCTAAACCTGAAGGATTGATCGATATCGGTTGCCTCGACACTTTGTCCGCTTCCAACGGTGATCATTATTTCCCGACTTCAAGTTTTCTACTTCGTTCCAGATCCTGATTCATAGTACAATTGTGAGAAGTGGCACCTGAATCCAGAATCCATGAAGCAGAATATACAGTAGCGGAACAATTAGTTTCAAAAACAAAAAGTTCCGTACCTGATGAGCCATTAATCTTGGGACAAGTCCTTCGCCAGTGGCCCAGCTCACCGCATTCAAGGCATTTGTCCGTAGGTTTTGGACCACCTACCTTTTGAATCTTTCGGGCCTTGCCCTTTCCTTTTTGCACCCCTTTCTTGGGTTTGTACTGCTCGTAGGTCTTTTTCTTCTTGTTCTTGGACCTCTTAGGCCCAGAAGAAATCACAAGAGCAGCCTCTCTCGGTTTAGTCTTCATGTTAGACTGCGCCGTCACCAGTTTATTCATTAGCCCAGCTAATGTGCATGTAATTTCATTACAGTTGAAATTCATTACAAATTGCGTGAAAGAGTCAGGTAGAGATTGAAGGATGAGATCAATTTGAAGGGATAAATCCATATTAAAGTTGAGCACCTCGAGCCTCTCAATCATAGAGATCATCTTGAGGACGTGGTCTCCCACTTTCTCCCCTTCTTTCATCCTAGCCTTGAACAAGCGCTTTGATATCTCATATCTAGCAATCTCTTGTGCTCTCCATAAAGTTCGGTCAAGTGTGCGAGAATCTGCCTAGCAGAAGTCATTTTCTCGTGCGCTCTCTGCAGTTCATTAGTCATTGAGCCCATCATAAAACCATGGACTAGCACATCATCCTTGACCCATTTTTCATGGACGTCAATGTCTTCCTGATTACCCCTAGTCCGGATTGGAGTCGGTGGAATGTCCGCCTCCAAGACGTATCCCGAACTCCATCGAGTACAATCATCAGATTCCGCAACCAGTCAACAAAGTTAGGGCCAGTTAGGAGATTCTTTTCAAGTAGTATTGCAAGTGGGTTTTTAGCCATTTTAGAGAGATTCCGTTTCGTTTTCTGCAAAGATTTAGACAAGATTAAATTAGTGACTTGTTTAATTATGACCGAGTATAGAACTTAAGGTCTTGTATAATTCTTGTCTCGGCTCCCACTAATTTTATCGGAATTATACACTCCCATGTTATAATCCAAATCATGGTTAGATCGACTTCTTAGTGGTGATCAAGTTCTTTACAAATTTTATGACGCAACCTATCGGGTTTCTTGCCAATTAATTTCTGTAAAGTGGTGTCTAACACCAACCCGTCTAACGGATGATTTGATCTTCTTTTACCCCTAGTCTTCATGCCCTCAACCTATCAGGTTTCTTGGCAATCCAGACCATCTAAGTTGTTGACCATCAACGTCTATCAGTTTGACTATTGAATCTCACCCGGCAACCTATCAGGTTTCTAGGGGCGAAATTTATCACCAACCGAAGGCATCTAATGCACTCAAGAATTTTTCAACCTCTACCAAATGTACTACCCCGATAACTCGGAAGCATAGCACACCAGCTCGGGTATCAATTTTCTACGAGTTTGATGGAGGGTAGGAAACCTCGTAACCTTTTTCAAACTTAGTCTGTTTGTAGTCGGGAGAATTTCGCGATTAATGTTACACTTTGCACATTAATTCAATTATACGCGCGTTTGTTGGTTTGTCAATCATTCAAAATGAAAAACAGAAAACAGTAACCTAGTTACTACCAACATATAGCTCATGGACCTAATTCCTAAGTACTGGGCCAAGCGAATGACCCAATAAATAAAAAAAAAATACAGTCTTCGATTCTTCGTCTTCTCGGTCGGTTGTCTTCGGTCTTCGTCATACCCAAAATAATACTTACATCATTGAAAAAATGCATCCTATACAAATTTTCTAGTAAAAATAAATAAGCTCAAAACGGCCTTTACAACCCAATCGAATCGAACAAATCAAAAACTAAGTCCACGAGCTATATCACCATCACATAAGGATTCCATACAACATGTAATGGCAACGAAATTAAACAATTAATTTTAATATAAATTAATCTAATTAATCTATAAAATTAATCTATTCAATTTCTACTATATTAATCCAATTAATATAAAGTGGCATTAAAATTAAATAATCAATTAATATATTAATCCAATCAATATAAAATTAATCTATTCAATTTTAATGTTATTAATCAAATTAATAAAAATAATCATCATTTTAATTCGTCAAGTAATCCGCCAAAAATAATATTCTCGTTTAATTTATTTCCCTTAACTCAAAATATTCCAAATATTAATTTAGTCAAAATAAAATCCAATTTAAATTTTGGGAAATAATTAAAACGAAATATAAACTTAAAACGGAGTCCCGGACAATCCGATTTAGGCCCAGCCCGCGGCCCGATTCAAAATCGGGCCAAAAACCCGAGGGCTGCCTGGCCGAGCCACTGCTCGGCAGACTGGCCGATCATGCTCGGCCCCCTGGCCGAGCACTCTCAGCCCCTGGCCGAGTCATGGCCGAGCACGCTCGGCAGCCTGGGCAGGCAGCCCAGACAGTGCTGCCAGCACCCTGCCGACAGCCCCGTTTCTTCGTTTTTCGGCCCGTTTCAAAAAACGTGATGCTACAACGAACAATTTAAAATCTACAATTATTCCAAACATGATTCTAAATCATAATCATCATCCAAAAGCATTCAAAATGCACAAATAATCGTATATACGATATCATTGACCTCGCTCCGATACCACTGTTGGGATTCCGAAAATAAAACGAAATACGCAGCGAAAATAAAAACGAATCCCAAACAGGATCGATCAAGTAACGTATATACGAAAAATAAATACGAAGATAAAGATTCATACCCTTGAAGCCTTTGAAATAAATCTTCGTAAAGTGTAGACGATGATCACGATCCCGTCCCGAACACGAAATCCCTTCGTTCCAAGCACCGAAAATTCGAAGCCTCTACTTCACACGCGTCGGAAGTTGCCCGGAAAAATCTACAATACTCCGTTCTATGAAGAACACGGCTAGGAAGTGTTGTAGGAATTTTCTCTCTTAATTTTTCTTACTTCTTTTCACCTCAAAGATGAACAAAATGAAGAAGGAAAATTTTCTCTCTCTCCTCACTAAAATCTCACGGAAGGCAGCTTACATGAATGAGTATGAGTGGTTTTTTTTTTAGTTCTCTCCACTCATCATTTATAATGTAATGATATATGTATATTATAAAGGAATAATTATTCCTTTACAACTATCATTCACAATTATGTGGGAATCTCAACTCTAAGTGAGTTCCCACACACATGCAAGATCATGCCATGCCATGAGGAGTGGGTGGCCACAAGGAAGTTTCCTAGAAAACGAGCCGAGCCACTCGGCTCGTGTACTGGACGTTCGTCAAACGACTCCGTTAAATAAACTCCTTTTAATCATCAATGTATTTATATTAATTAATTAATCTAATTAATTAATTATATCAAATACAAATATATATTTCTCTAAGAAATATAATTTATGAATTAAATTAATTACCCGGTAACTTAATTTAAATTCATAAGACCGATATTTGATTTATCCAATAAATCATAATTAGATATCCAATATCTAATATTAATAGAGAGATAATAAATTCACATTTATCCGTCAACGCTCCCGATGCGCGACTCGTAGGTCCGTCTCGGTAGGCATTGGGAGGAACCAATGAGTGCGGGCGGCACTTAGCCCGGCTAGCGGGCCGCATGTAAACCCCAGGCGAGAACGAATGAAGGGATCATTCCGAACCATTATGTCGTGAATACTATATACGTATAGACCCTTCATCGATGTCCGGTCAAGTCTTGGTCACGGTAAAGTCAAACCCTACATTGACTAAACTCTATACATGTGTTAATGCAAATCAAAACCGATGATTAATAGTGTATCTAATACGACTATATCGAATGCTTTGGCCAAAGACTTATGATCTTATTTGCCATTAACCGTATAGGACATTCGCCGCTCACTAACAGAGATAGAATCCTTTCTTGGCGTACGATGAAGATCGCTACCTACCGTATAGTCCGCACTTCGAGGTCGACTCAGCAATTAAGCAAATGAGTCTAACTACTCTAATGACAAACTAAACGTCACAGGCACATCTTCTACTGAACCCTCAAGTCAAAGGTCCACGTATACTATCACAACCTTTCGATTCGTCATCGACTCTCCGAGAGTGAATACCGTATGACTGAATCGAGTATGAGTCGTGTTCGAGTATACTGGCCCCACCAATATACTTATAACTATGCTATCAAGACGTGCACACGTCCTAGCATCAGTTATACAAGTCATATTAAAACTTAATGCCCATTTTAAGTTTATTGACTTGCGAACAATTTACGTAAATAAACTTTAAACACTTCCAGTACATTTTCTCTTATCCCATAACGAGAATGGAATGTTCGATTTATTTACATGGACACTTCAATGTTTACCAAGTCAAGAATGCAATTGAAATACAATAAACAGTGAATGAATCGTATTGCCTTTTTATTAATTATTCCATAAATACAAGTATAATGCCCTTACTCTCTCATCCCCTGAGTGGCATTCGAGGGCATATTCCTAACAATCTCCCACTTGCACTCAATGCCACACATCATGGTATCCAATACCCATGTTCTTCAGATGTCTTTCTAAGACGGCCTGAGATAATGGCTTAGTCAGCGGGTCAGAGACATTGTCTTCTGAGTCTACTCTTTCCAATGAAACATATCCTTTTTCCACCATCTCTCGAACGATGTGGTACTTTCTCTCTATATGCTTGGTGTTGTGGTGAGCCCTCGGCTCCTTGGCTTGGGCGACTCCATCATTATCACAGAATAGTGATATAGGCAACTCCGCGTTAGGCAACACTTGAAGTTCTTGTATAAACTTACGCATCCAAAATGCTTCTTTGCTAGCCTCTGAGGCAGCTTGATACTCTGCTTGGCAGGTGGAATCTGCAGTAGCGGTTTGCTTGGAGCTTCTCCAAGATACTGCTTCTCCATTGAGAGTAAATAAATACCCAGATGTCGACTTAGAGTCGTCATTGTCTCCTTGAAAATCAGAATCGGTGAATCCAATCACCTTCAGTTCTCCACCACCATAAGTAAGAACTAAATCTCTAGTTCTTCTTAAGTACTTAAGAATGTTCTTTACGGCAGTCCAATGTTAAAACTTAATGCCCATTTTACTTAAGCATCAGTTATACAAGTCAAATTAAAACTTAATGCCCATTTTAAGTTTATTGACTTGCGAACAATTTACGTAAATAAACTTTAAACACTTCCAGTACATTTTCTCTTATCCCATAACGAGAATGGAATGTTCGATTTATTTACATGGACACTTCAATGTTTACCAAGTCAAGAATGCAATTGAAATACAATAAACAGTGAATGAATCGTATTGCCTTTTTATTAATTATTCCATAATTACAAGTATAATGCCCTTACTCTCTCATCCCCTGAGTGGCATTCGAGGGCATATTCCTAACAGGGAAACCCGATTCTTCCTTCCATAGACGAGGAGAATCCGGATTCTTCAAATAATTAGAGCACCAAAAACAATAGCCACATCATCAATGGCAAACGACGAGTAGAATCCGGATCTTGATGAGCGACTTTTTCTCCAGAAAGAAAACACTTGTCAACCGAGACATGAAAATGTTGCGCAAAATTTAGATGAAGAAAACATTCGTTAATCGAGATTTCTGAGATATGAGAATGTTGGGCGAAATCAAAAGATACCCGAAGCTCAACAAGGGAGGTACTTTTATCCGAGACCACCACCTCCTGGAGTACTATATGGAGCGAACTATTATCTAGGGCCTCAATATGGGATGGAAGCAAACTACAATATGCCGCAACAACCTTCGGTTGAGCATCTAATGCGGGACTATGCAAAGACCATCGTTAACACCGCCATCTCGTGCATCCAATTGCCACTGGAAGCAAGGAACTACCGCATCAGCGGATTTCACATCGAGCAATTGCCCTCATTCCACGGATTAGCTTGTGGGGACCCATTGTCGTTCATCCGGGACTTCTATGTACCGATTGACAACTTCCCATTAAATGGGTTGAGCGAGGATCAACTAAGAATGAAGTGCTTCCCGTATAAACTCAAGGATGGAGCGAAACAGTGGTTGATGACTTTAGCACCGGGCTCACTAAGAACGTGGGATGATGTTTACGACAAATTCATTACCAAATATTTCTCTCATTCGAAGACTACACAGTTGAGAGCCCAAATCTCAACATTCGGACAACAAGACGGAGAGGCATTTCATGAAGCATGGGACCGATTTAAGATGCTCCTCATTAAATGCCCACACCATCACTATCCGCTTCAACTACTTAATCAATTCTTCTATGATGGATTGACTCAATATTGCCAAGATGCAGTGGATAACGCAGTCGGTGGTTCGTTTTGGGGGGTTAACGGAGAAACAAGCTTATGACGTATTTGAAATATTGGGAGCTAATTCACAACAAAAAAGTGTGCATGTTCGTAGAGTAGTTGTGAACCAATTAAGCGAGAAGGACGAGATGCAATCTAAAATCGATGAGTTAACGAAGGAACTAAGACAACTCAAGAACCAAAATAAATCTTCGAGTTCACGAGTTTGCGAAATTTGTTTGGGACCTGGACATGATGCTAATTCTTGCCCACATACTTTTCCAGAAGAACAAACCGAACAAGTGAATTGGGCTATGGGACAAAGCACCGAAAGGCCCGAGTGGTAGGAGAGGAGAAATAATTATGGCTGAAATGCAAGAAATGCATCTCTCCCGAACACTTATCATCATGGGATAAAAAACCATCTGAATTTCTCTTGGAGAAACAACAACCCGATGTCGTACGACACAAGCGCCCAAGATAAATACAACAGAGAAAATCGAGACCAACAAACAACATAAAGTGAACCACCTCCATAGCAAAGGAACTCTCTTGAGGAGAGTATTGCAGCGTTCATTAAGGAAAGCAGGGAAAACCGAGCTGAGAACAATAAAAAATTCGAATCTTTAGAAGCTTCGGTGAAGAAAATGGAGATTCAAATTGGGCAACTTTCTACCGAGGCATGCATAGAAGAAAGGGGTTAACTACCAAGTCAGTCTCAGCAAGCTCAAGCTATTACCACCCTCCGAAGTGGTAAAGTGATAAATAAAGAGACAATTTCCGAAGCGAAAGAGAGGGGCGGTGAGAAAGAAGAATTTCGAAGTCAATCGGAGAAATCTATGGTGATTGAAGAGGATGAGTCGAAAGATGAAAAAATCCGAGCAACTGCTACTCAATCTTGCGAGACTCGAATTCCTTGGGAGAAATCTAAAGATCCAATCGAGAAGCCAACTGAAGAGAATAAGAGCGAACCAGTCGAATCAATGCATCAAAAGGAGGACCTAGAAATCTTTGACATGGAAGTTCTTTTCGTGGAGAAAGAAGTTCCCACTGTGAACTTAAGAGCGAGTATTAATTTAACGCAAATAACTAATATACTTGCCACTAGGTTTGGGGGAGGTGATAGCCCCGATAGATTTCGTGATACCAAACATAGAAGAAACATCACCAACAAAAATCATGTCACTTATTCTTCAGGGAAGACATTTCATGGTGACAATCATAATGAAAATTGAAATGATGACAAAAGTGCTCACAATGGAAATCCATGGAACCACTATCCATGTCCTAACAAAGGAAAATGAGCGAAAAATAACGAGCTATGTGGATGGACCTGACACGTTTCCGTTTAATCCAGGATAGAAGAAGCTGAAGAGTCAATCTAAAGACTATAAAAAAGCGCTACTTGGGAGGCAACCCAAAGGAATTTTTAAATTTGTATCGCTTTTATTATTATTATTATTGCTTTTATTTATTTTTGTTTGTGGTGTGTGTAGGAAATCTAAAAAGGAGGTATTTATCGGAGGAAGAAGCCTAGCCTATTGAAATTTGAGACCCGAGCACAAAAGCATGGTGCCCTACGATCAAAAACCACACTTCTTAATCCGGTAGTTTTATTTTCTTTCTTTTTAATTTATGTTTTCGCATTTTTCCTGACTTAATCTTTTTGCTTGGGGACAAGCAAAGGTTTAGGTTTGGGGGGGGTGCAACTTCTTCGATTTTTATTTGTTTTTAGTTTGCATGATTTTTATTTCTTTTCTTTTTTTTTCTTGCGTGATGTAGTAGTTGGATAGTAATAACCTTGTTAATTGTTGGGTATATGGATGATTAGTCGTGTTTGTACTTGACTCGTGGAGTTTTATAAATCTAATTGATTGTTTGACCTTGCGTGTGAATGTATAATTTTGGTTACTTGATTTGATGTGTAAGGAATGAGTGTGGTAGTCCAAAAGCTATGAGTTCTTGTGCCTAATTGAACTGTTCACTTTTAGCGGTAAAATTCTTTCATGTGTGATTTCTCTTCTTATGGTTTGTATTCTTTAGAACTTACGTGATTCTGTCGGATGATGTGTTGATATTTAGATAAACGAGAAATGATTAGGGCTGCCCATTTTTTGTCTTGAACCTACTTATCTAAAAATACCCACCATTTCATATCCATATTCTTTGCTAGCCCCGTTGAGCCTTTAGCCGTATTTTGTTCGAAAAACCCGCATCTTATAGCTCCATATCCAAAAGCCATAACTTACCCAAGTATTGGTCCACGTAAGAGCATGAGAGGGTATATTTAAAAAACGAGGGTGTGCAAAGTTTGTAGTGTATAGAGGCAAAAATCTTCTTTCCCGTTCCCCTGAAAATGATAAGCCCCACAATAAAAGAAAGGGGGAGGGCGATCCTAATAATAATAATGGGATAAAAAAAGATAGGGGAGGAGAGAAGTGAGCCTAAGAAAAAAAAAGGGGGAAGTCGTTGGGTTGTGAGAAACAGGCCAGTATCATAAGAATTGCACTTAACAAGACCTAGAAAAAAAAGAGATATATATACGGGAGAAATGAAGTAGAATGATCGATCTTGCTTTGAATGTTTATTTCATATATGTGAGGATCGTATATGCTCTACTTGGACTGAACTTATAACTACTAGCCAAATTTTCCCAACCTGAGCCACAACCCCGTTACAACCAAAAGTAAGACCCTGTGACTCGTGTTTTGTGAATATTGATGCGTTTGATGAAGAGAAGATGTGCAAGCATATAGTAGAACTTTCCATTCGAATCGAGTTGAGCGTATTGAACTATCTAAATACTTGAGAGATGAGTGAATCTATATAATCCTGTGAGGGACTACTAAGACTTGTTTTCTTACATGTTCGATCAAGTGCCATTGCTTTCCACTCATTTGTGAGTTTAGGCTTCCATGACGAATTACGAGACTTTATGATACTTTCACATTCTCGGTTGATTGTATGTATACCCGATGATTAACTTGATTTTTCAATCCTTCTCGTCTTCTTTTTCGTGTGTTTTATTTCTTTTTGCTTGGGGACAAGCAAAAGTTTAGGTTTTGGGGGATTTGATGAATCGATTTTTGATCGTCTCATTCCGTTCTATCGAATCACGCTTTCGTTTGTTTTTAAGTGTTTCTGCTCTATTTACGCATGGTATGTTTTGTTTTTGTTTTTTAGGTAGCCGGACGAAGATTTTGGTGAAATATGCGCTTTTATGGCCAATATTGGAGTTTATGACGATCAAGAGCAAGAACGGGGCCTAAAACGATAAAGATTGAAGCAATGTCGGTCGTATTTTCTAATCTCCAGATTCATTTCTTCGAATTAGGATGTGTTCTATATATGTATGAATTCCTCGTAAAAACATCTTCACAATGGTATATTATATGCTAAATTCTGAGGTGTATTGAGGGAGATATGGCTTCTAGACCACGACCACGCAGTCCGGACCGCGGCCCGAAGAGTTGAGACCGCGATCCAAGCCCGGACCGCACCCGGACCCTGGTCCCAAATCCAGACTGCGTGAAAGCGCCCCCTAAAATCATCCAGACCGCAGTCCCAGCCCTCCAGACCGCGGTCCAACCCCCTGTGTGCAGAAAATGCGATTTTCTGCACTTTTTGGCGATTTTTGATGGGTATATATAGGGAAACCCTATACCCAACTTCTCCCAAGCCGCAAAACACGATCCAAACTCAGTTTTTCTCAACTTTTGAGTGTTCTAAATATCAAGAAATATAATTTGTGAAGGATTTTCATCATTTGTAAGGAGATTTTGTTCGTTTTCGAAGGAAGAACATCAAACCTTCCTCGGGCTTCGATTTTAGTTTCTCAAGGAAAGATTTCTACCATGTTTTATTCCATGATTTTTTCTATTATTGTTGAAATAATCATGTGTAGCTAATCCTATCATATGTATTTTTAGATTGAACCACACACATGTTCTTGGTTGTTAGTTTTGATTGATTTTCCGTGTATGAGTTTGGGATTATTCCTCTTTCTTTGTTCTTAGTAATCTATCGGCGTTTTTGATAATATTTGTGCATGAATATTATTTAGACGCAAGAGAACTTATGATTTAGATCATCAAACCTTTTTCATAGTTGTTGTTATTGTCAAAATAGAGGGTTTTTGTTGGTGTTCGCCATCAAACGACCCGATAGAAGTGATTGTGAATGTTCTATATTTTTTCCGCGATCTTTTAGCGAATTACCCCATGAAAGGTATTTATCTAGTCGATTGTTAGTAGGGATTCATCCCCATCAAAGGAGTTTTTCTTGTTTTCGAAAAGGACAATCGCGATTTTTAGAATTTGCCGCCATCAAACGGATTTCTTTTAATTGTGAGCAATCGTTAATTCCAAACCATAAATTCTTTGAGTATCGAAACTAATAATTGATAACGTGTGTGTCGGTGATTCTAAACTCCCATATCACTCTCATAATTGTATTCTCTATAAATCCAACCTTTAATTCAGTATTTTTTGTTGGGGCAAGATTGGTATTTGTGCCGTGATGTGGAAGCGTAAATTAAATGAGCGGAAATTAAACGACACACGGATTTATAGAGGTTCAGCTATAAACAAGCCTACATCCTCTCTTGGTATCTTTTTCTATAGATTGAAGATAAAAACCTCTGCACCTCTCTTCTATCGGTCGAGGGATAACCGTTACAATCACGTCTTCTATTCATCCGTGATAAATCACTCGTACTTGTCTTTGTGTCGGTCCAAGTTAAACCGTTTTCCTTTTCTATCGGGCAAGGAATCAACCGCTCTAGCTTTCTATCGATACTAGATAAACCTCACTAAGATATCGATTGCGATTCTAATAATGCTGGATCCTTGATCCTAATAATACTTGAATCCAATCGTATCTTATCTTTTACCTCTCGTGTATATGTTGAATGTATAAACACTCAAACTAACAATATAAGCTCAATATCACAACAACAATGTAAGTATATCAATCTTAGATCAATGAATGTTTTGCTTCAAGTTGTTATGTTGAAACAATACCATAGGAATGGTATTTATAGCTTTCTTCATCAAACTAGCCATTATTGACTTCTGACTTGCTAGCGTGCGCTAGCTCTTCTTAATAGCGTGCGCTAAGTCTCTTTACGTACGTTATGCCTTTCATGTAGCGTATGTTATCGATGTCCAGTTCTAGTCCAGTGGCTTCGTTTCTTCCCTTACGTACGTTATGTCGTCTTGCTACGTACGTTATCCTCTTGCTGTAGCGTACGTTAATTATACAATGTAGCGTGCGCTAAACCAATATATCTGTTGCCTTCATTTGTCAAACTATCCGTTCCAACTTTATGACTTTGACCGGCTTTTCCCAACGTTCATCTGATTTGAAATATCATTACGTACGTTAACATCTTTGTGTTAAGTATGTTAATCTGCTTCGATAGCGTGCGTTAATCATTACGTGTAGTGTGCGCTATCCCCATCAGGTAGGTTGACTGAACTGCAGGTAAGTACTTGTTACGTACGGTATCTTGACCAAATTACGTACGTTAACGATGCTCGATTGCGTGCGCTATTCAATATGAATAGCGTGCGTTATGCATGCAGTTTGGACAGCTTTTTGCGTCTTCGATTTCTTATTCGTTTTGCTTCGCCTCTTTGTTGTTTTGTTTTGTTTAGAAACTTAATCATCAAAACACTATTTATGAATATGTGGAATAAATATTCCAACAATCTCCCCCTTTTTGATGATTACAAAACAACTCTTGAATTGGATAAAAACCTGCAAAACAACTCTTCGTTTTTCATTTTTCAACTTCTTCGTTTCCCCCCCTTTTTGTATGTTTTCTTCTCCTTTTCGACTTCTTCGATTTTTATCTTTTTCTCCTCTTGTTTACTTTTTATTTTTCTCGTCATATCTTTCATGACGCTTTTACCCGATTCAACTTCTTCTCCCCCTTTTTGTATTCAGCAAAAAGTGTAAAAAATATAGAGGATACCAATAATCGAATATATAAGAAATATGCATAAATAGGACAGAGTTATACTCGTTTTTTAAAAATAATACTCCCCCTGAAAATATTACCTCCCCCTTTGTAAGATATCAAATGTTAATTTTTGGGGATCCAACCGAAAGTCGGTTTTTGTTTTGAGACATAGACGATATTTGAAACAATTGTTCCTTTTGGAACCCAAATTTTCTTAACTTTAATCGTCCGTCTTGGGCTTTTGCAATTCGAAATGTGATGCCCAATTTTCAAATATTTTTCACACCGGGGTATTTGAAATTTACGAATTCATTTTTAAAACGTGGTTTGAATCCTAACCCCTTTTATTCAAAATATATTTTTGAACCGAGAGCATATTATCAAATTTCTCGTTTCCGAGAGAAAATTTCTTCGTTAAATTTTTGAGCTCGGTTTGCATTTTAGCAAGATCATCCTTTAAAATATTTTCATTTTCAAGGCATTTAGAATGATCGATTTCGACAAATTTTTCCTTTTCAAGAATTTTGGAATTTTCATTTTCCAAAGATTTATATTTAGATTTAAGGGATTTAATCTCATTTAAAGCAATTTGATAATCGGTATGTAATAACTTGAATGCTTCAAAAAGTTCGTCGTAAGAATTACTTACTTGGCTATCGACGTCGCTATCGTCGAATGAACTCCGGGACATAAATGCAAGGTTATTTTGATCGATGAAATCATCATCAATATCTTCATCACTCCAAGTTGCAATTAAAACCTCCTTGGGTTTTACCCGACAGTTCTTAGTAAAGTGGCCTAGTTTACCACATAATCGACAGGTGTTGTCGAATTTCTTAGATTCGCCCGCTTGGATGTCCTTCTTTCTCCGGTTTAATAAATGTTGGAACTTATTAATATTTTTGGCATAGTATGCCGATTCTTCGTCGCTTTCGTCCACCGGGATTTCTTCTTTAGATCTTGACATCTTAACCTTCATGGCTATCGATCTCTCCTTCGGTTTCGGTTTGGCATTCCGAGATTTTAGAACTATCTCGTAGTTGATAAGAGAACCAACGAGAGCACTAAAATCGAGAGTATTTAAATCTTTTGATTCCATTATGGCCGTAACCGTACCGTCCCATTCTCGAGGTAGTGATCGGAGAATTTTCTTTACTTTCTCACTACTCGAAAGTGGTTTTCCGAAACATGCTAATCTATTTGTGATAACCGAGAAACGGTCAAGCATTATAGTGATGGATTCATCGTCCTTCATTTGAAATAGCTCGTATTTGTGAAGGAGCATGTTTATTTTCGTCTCCTTGACTTGAGACGTACCATCGTGTGTTACCTAAAGCATTTTCCAAATTTCTTTGGCACTATAACACGATGATATCCGGTTGTGTTCTTCCGGATTTAAGGCACAATATAGAAGTTGAGTTGCCTTACAATTGTAGTGGTCATTTTTCCAATCAAAATCGTCATATTCTTCGAAAGTTTTAAGCGTACCGTTGGAATTCGTCGGAATTTTCGGACCAAGACAAATCACCTTCCAAAGCTCGATGTCATATGCTCTGATGAATATTGACATCTTTTTCTTCCATGTCATGAAGTTTGAGCCATCAAAAAATAGTGGTCGGTTCAGAGCAAGACCTTCAACTGGAGCAAGTTGAAACGCCATTTGGATCGACTTATCGGATGTTAAGCTGTATATTGGAGGAACCGCTCCGATACCAATTGTTGGGGCAAGATTGGTATTTGCGCCGTGATGTGGAAGCGTAAATTAAATGAGCGGAAATTAAACGACACACGGATTTATAGAGGTTCGGCTATAAACGAGCCTACGTCCTCTCCCGGTATCTTTTTCTATAAGTTGAAGATAAAAACCTCTGCACCTCTCTTCTATCGGTCGAGGGATAACCGTTACAATCACGTCTTCTACTGGTCCGTGATAAACCACTCGTACTTGTCTTTGTGTCGGTCCAAGTTAAACCGTTTTCCTTTTCTATCGGACAAGGAGTCAACCGCTCTAGCTTTCTATCGGTACTAGATAAACCTCACTAAGATATCGATTGCGATTCTAATAATGCCGGATCCTTGATCCTAATAACACCGAATCCAATCGTATCTTTTCTTTTACCTCTCGTGTATATGTTGAATGTATAAACACTCAAACTAACAATATAAGCTCAATATCACAACAACAATGTAAGTATATCAATCTCAGATCAATGAATGTTTTGCTTGAAGTTCTTGTGTTGAAACAATACCATAGGAATGGTATTTATAGCCTTCTTCATCAAACTAGCCGTTATTGACTTCTGACTTGCTAGCGTGCGCTAACTCTTCTTAATAGCGTGTGCTAAGCCTCTTTACGTACGTTATGCCTTTCATGGAGCGTACGTTATCGATGTCCAGTTCTAGTCCAGTGGCTTTGTTTCTTCCCTTACGTACGTTATGCCGTCTTGCTACGTATGTTATCCTCTTGTTGTAGCGTACGTTAATTATACAATGTAGCGTGCGCTAAACCAATATATCTGTTGCCTTCATTTGTCAAACTATCCATTTCAACTTTATGACTTTGACCGACTTTTCCCGACGTTCATCTGATTTGAAATATCATTACGTACGTTAACATCTTTGTGTTACGTACATTAATCTGCTTCGATAGCGTGCGTTAATCATTACGTGTAGCGTGCGCTATCCCCATCAGGTAGGTTGACTGAACTGCAGGTAAGTACTTGTTACGTATGGTATCTTGACCGAATTATGTGCGTTAACGATGCTCGATTGCGTGCGCTATTCAATATGAATAGCGTGCGTTATGCATGCAGTTTGGATAGCTTTTTGCGTCTTCGATTTCTTCGTCGTTTTGCTTCGCCTCTTTGTTGTTTTGTTTTGTTTAGCAACTTAATCATCAAAATACTATTTATGAATATGTGGAATAAATATTCCAACATTTTTAACGCTTCGATTAATTTAATTTTCCGCACTTGTTTTACGAACTTACATCTCAATCGAATCATTCACCGTATTTTAATTCACTTTACTTTTGTTAATTCGACTATTTTCTTAACATAATCGAACTTCAAACCGTTTCCGACTCCTCAAGAGATCGACCTCGGAGTTACTTGATGTTTCCTACAAAAGCGATTCGTATACTTGCGAGTTTTAATTTGTTCATCACACCATAGAAGAATAAATCGAAGTCCCATATTATATAGAGAGTACGAGGATGAAATATTCTCCGAGGATGGAACTTACCAAAATCGAGAAGGACGTGGTCGAGGAGGTTGGAGAGAACAAGGTAGACGGTATGAAAGGGAAGCACGAAACGAGGAAGACCAAATTATGGGAAATATAAAAATGAAAATCCCAGCCTTCGAAGGGCGGAGTGATTCCGACACATACCTTGACTGGGAGAGGAAGTTGAAAACTATATTTTAATGCCACAACTATGCTAGTACTAAGAAAATGAGGTTAGTAATAACCGAATTTTCCGAATATGCCAGCATTTGGTGGGACCAACTTGTGACGGATAGAAGGGGGAATGGAGAGAGGTCAATTAATAGTTGGGAGGAATTAAAGATTGTAATACGTAGAAGATTTGTTCCTAATTATTATCATAATGAACTATTTTCTCGCCTTCAATCCTTAAAACAAGGTCCAAGGAGCATCGAAGATTTTCGAAAGGAAATGGAGATGTTAATAATCCGGGCCGATGTGAGAGAGTCGAGGGAGGCCACAATGCCGATATTTCTACATGGCATGAGGGCGGAGATCTCTAAAGAAGTTGATAAACAACATTATGTTGAGTTCGATGATATGGTATATGCAGCGATCAAAATTGAGAGGAACTTGCGAATGGGAGGCAACAATACTTACTCTATGGGGTACACAACTCCTTGGAAGACTCAAATAGGAAATCGAGACGTATCCAAGGGTAGTTGTGATAAAAGCACCATGAAGGGGAAGTTTGAGGTGGGGAGTGCTATTCGAACAAAACCCGAAGTCAAATCTACATCCGTAGAAAATACAAACACGAGAAACATGGACATGAAGTGTTTTTGATGCCACGGGCAAGGACACATTGCATCCTAATGCACTAATAAACGAGCAATGATACTTAGGGAGGACGGAGAATATGAAACAGATGATGAAGATGAGGAAGAAGGGAAAGAAGAATGTGATGAAGGGGAGCTAGAATTCGCACCCGCACTTGTCATTATGAGGGTGTTGAATGTTAAGGCAAAGGAGGAAGAGAGCAACGATAACGAACAACGAGAAAATCATTTCCACACTAGATGTTTTGTGAAAAATAAAAATTGTAGTGTGATCAGTGATAACGGAAGTTGCACCAATATGGCTAGTGCGATACTAGTCGAGGGGTTACAATTACCAACAAGGCGACATCCTAAGCCTTATAGACTTCATTGACTAAACGATTGCGGAGAGGTTCGGGTGAATAAACAGGTACGCATAACAATCACAATTGAAAAATAACATGATGATATCCTATGTGACGTTGTACCAATGCACGCTTGCCATATTTTGTTGGGTAGACCATGGAATTACGATCGAGATGCCCAACTTAGCGGGAAGAAGAATCGTTAATCATTTGAGAAAGATGGGAGGAAAGTCACATTAGTTCCCATGACGACAATACAAGTCCATGAAGATCAAATTCGACTCCAAAAAGAAGTTGAAGAAAAAGAAAAAGAAAAGGAAAAAGAAAAAGAAAAGCAAAAAGGAAAAGAAAAAGGAAAAGAAAAAGAGAAAGAAAAGGAAAAAGAAAAAAAAAAGAAAAAGAAAAGGAAAAGAAAGAAAAAGGAAAAAATAAAAAATCAAAAAAATATTTATTTATAAGTGCAAAGGAAGTCGTTAAAGAAGTTAAGGAGGGGCAACCCGCATACTTACTTCTTACCAAACGAATTTGCACTCTTGACGATGATAAAAACTGGAATATTCTGAATACTATAAAAATTCTATTGCAGGACTTCAATGATGTTTTTCCGGATGAGCTACCACCCGGTTTGCCACCAAAAAGAGGGCTCGAGCACCAAATCAATTTTGTGCCAGGAGCCGTCATTCCAAACCGACCGGCATACCGAAATAATCCTGAAGAAACTAAGGAGATTCAGCGGCAAGTCGAGGAGTTATTAAGTATTGGGTATATCCGGAAAGTTTAAGTCCTTGTGCCATTCCGATAATTGTCGTACCAAAGAAAGACGGGACTTGGAGATTGTGCACCGACTGCCGAGTGGTGAACAATATCATGGTAAAGTATCGACATCCAATTCCAAGGTTAGATGATATATTGGACGAATTACATCGTTCACGTGTGTTTAGTAAAATTGATTTAATGAAAGGTTATCACTAAATTCGTATGAAAGAAGGGGATGAATGGAAAACAGCTTTTAAAACTAATGAATGGTTGGTAATGCCTTTTGGTCTTACAAATGCACCGAGCACTTTTATGCGGCTAATGAATCATGTTTTGTGTGCTTATATTGGAAAATTTATTATCGTATACTTGATGATATTCTCATTTATAGCAAGAGTATAGACGAACATGTTGAACATTTAAGATTGGTTTTAATTACATTGAGAAAGGAACAATTATATGCTAGTCTTAAGAAATGTACTTTTTGCATGAGTGAGGTTATATTCCTTGGGTATGTCGTTAGTATTGACGGCATAAAAGTTGATGAAGAAAAGATAAGGGCCATACGAGAATGGCCTAGACCGACTAATGCAACTGAGGTAAGAAGCTTTCACGGTTTAGCAGATTTTTATCGACGCCTTGTTAAAGATTTTAGCACGATTGCAGCCTCGTTAAATGAACTTGTACAGAAACATGCTAAATTTCATTGGGGTGATGATCAAGAAAATGCCTTTAACACATTAAAGGATAAATTATGCACAACACCTATTTTAGTATTACCAGATTTTTCTAACACTTTTGAAGTTGAGTGTGATGCTTCAGGAGTAGGAGTTGGAGCGGTATTAATGCAGGGAAAGAGGCCGATTGCTTACTTTAGCGAGAAACTTGGAGGAGCGATGTTGAACTATCCTACATATGATAAAGAATTGTATGCTTTGGTTAGAACTTTACGTACGTGGAAACACTACTCATGGCCTAAGGAGTTCGTGATTCACACGGATCATGAATCATTGAAGCATCTCAAGGGACAAAATAAGTTGAGTAAAAGACATGCCAAATGGTTAGAGAAGATCGAATCATTTCCTTACATCATCAATATAAACAAGGTAAGGAGAACGTCATTGCCGATGCATTGTCGAGAAGGTATGTATTACTTACTACGCTTTCTTGTAAATTGTTGGGATTTGGGCTCTTGAAAGGATCTTACATGGGAGATAAAGATTTTGGCGAAACATATGTTGCTTGCGAAACAAAAAGTGTGGATAAATTTTATCGGGATGATGGATTTTTATTCCGTGAAAATAAACTTTGCATTCCATTTTGTTCGACACGGGAGTTGTTACTAAGGGAAGCACATAGTGGGGGATTAATGGGATATTTCGGAATTGCCAAAACTTTTGAAATATTGCATGAACACTTCTTTTGGCCTAAAATGAAACATGATGTTTATAAAATTGTCAATTCATGCATTATTTGTCGAAGGGAAAAATCACGAGTTTTACCACATAGTTTGTACATGCCACTTCCAATTCCTAACGAGCCTTGGGTTGATCTTTCTATGGACTTTGTGTTGGGGTTACCAGAGGTAAGATCTGGGTGTGATTTGATATTTGTCGTTGTTGATAGATTTTGCAAAATAGCACATTTCATTGCATGTCACAAAACTGACGATGCCATTCATATTGCAAATTTATTTTTCAAAGAAATTGTCCGTTTACATGGAATGCCAAAAAGTATAGTGTCCGATCGGGATACTAAATTTCTTAGCCATTTTTGGAAAGTTTTGTGGCGGCGGGAACAAAATTGCTTTATTCGACAACTTGTCATCCCCAAACTGATGGCCAAACCGAGGTAGTTAACCGAACACTTGGTCAATTGTTACGAACTGTTGTTAACAAGAACTTGAAAAATTGGGAAACATCTTTACCATTCATTGAATTTGCTTACAACAGAACCGTTCATTCTACCACTACATTTTCTCCATTTGAATTTTTATATGGTTTTAATCCAATAACTCCTTTAGACTTGTTGCCTATTCCTATAGATGACATGGACAGTATCGATGACAAGAAAAAGGCTGAAATGATCAAACCGCATGCAAAGATTCGAGAACAAATTAAAAAACGCAACGAACATAATGTCCGAATAAAGAATAAGGGACGAAAGCAAGTATTCTTTGAACCAGGTGACTGAGTTTGGATTCACTTGAGGAAAGAGAGGTTTCCTGCACAAAGGAAGTCGAAGTTGATGCCGAGAGAAGACGGACCATTTCAAATTTTAGAACGCGTCAATGATAATGCCTACAAAGTGGATCTACCTGGTAAATATAATGTTTTCGCTACCTTCAATGTTGCTGACTTAAGCCCTTTTGAATTTTTAGATTCGAGGACGAATGCTTCTGAGGACGGGGGGAATGATGTGAAGCAGTTAGTCAGTCAGAAGAAGAACTATACATTCCTGTGGGACCAATAACAAGATCACGAGTAAATGCGATAAAGAGTTCATTAACAATGCTCGTGGAAAATAATTTCAATCAGACCGATGACCATAAATATAATAACATCTTTATTTGTGTTATTGAAGCAGTCACATGTTAAATCAAAAGTGTTGATGTCTTCATTCCAAGCAATAATCCTAATTGAAGCAGCTTTCGTAATTCAGATGTATCTCCTATATACAGTGTCCAATTAAGCTCGTATTTATACCATCGGAAACCTAAGAGAAAGTCCTAAAATTTTTATGTTCATCATGACATCAAAATCAGATATTTTCAGTGGTGAAATGCGATACAATTGAAAGCAGGCGTTGGAAATTTCAAATACGATACACCTTCGTATTTTTGTCACAACTTTCGCATCCGATATCCGATTGAGACGATTCAGGTGGATTTGGAAAGCTAAGAGGCAGTACTAGAATCATCTAGAGACATCAAAATCAAAATCCGAAGTTTAGGATCCGTTATGCCACTAAAACGACAACAGCATATTTTTCTTTAACTTTGATTTCTTACCTTCAAAACATAAGTCTTGGTCCTTGATTTTTGTGCCCTAAAAATTTGTTGACTCCTTCACTTATGGGTTGATTAGTCATTGATCAGATTTTAGGAGCTTCGAATGTTGAATTTATAGTTTCTTAGTCTTTATTTTATATTTTTATATTGTAATAGTTGTAGGAATTTTGGCTATAAATAGCCCTCATTTTCATTTGTACTGACGCCTTGAAATTTATCAAAATTGTGAGTATTTGTGTTAATAAACTTTCTTCTTATTTTGTTGAGTGTGTCTCCAAAATATAAATCGTGATTTCAATTCACTTATTGAGGCGTTAGAAACCTCGTGACGTGTTTGAATCGCACCTTCCGGTTTGCAACGGCGCGTCTCGTAGAGGGCTTGAAGTAAAACAACCATTTGCTTAATATTGGAGCGATCTTGAGAACTAAAATCATACTAGCGATAGCGGTAACCACGGCACGTCGTGTGGGGGTCGCATCAAAATGGTAACAAAAACACGGGCATACCCTCATAGTATATATTATATAAAAAAAATATCTCAGTTACCCCTCCAAAATAAATTTTTTCTCTTATATCGCCCACTCCCTTAAATTTCTACATCAAACCACATATCATGTATAATTAGAATCTCCATAAATATGCCAAAATTTCACGAATGTAAATACGATAGGGGCGAAAAAACAACACGAAAAAAAACAAACGCATTCCTCTTCGTTGTCACAAACTGCAACTTTTCAAGACTGAGGCGCACTTGCATACAGGCTGTTTTCCTCTTACATCTGTAGTAGAGCATGCACACACTTGGTCTGGCAGAGTGTGAAAAATGCGGGCATGTCTGCGTGACGGTCTAATCCCGATCACAAGTATTGTTTATGTATCCTCGCTCTATTCTCTTCCCACCATAATCTAGCATGCAACTCCCCGAATTTCTCCCGGCTGAAACATCAGTTACCCGACCTCCAGTTAGCAAACAAGCATAAACCAATAGTAAATGGTAAATTATATAAAAAAAACTAACCTGAACCTGACACGTTTGATTTCTTTTCTACCATCAGGCAGAGCTCTGATGGTAATATACACACCGGGCTCATCCTGTTCGACCCATTCCGTATCCGAATCACTGGCATTGCTGATGGATATCTCTCCTGACCTGTCGGCCTCTAGAGAGGAGCTAGTGGTTGTACTGCTCGCCGAGGCATCCATGGAGGATGTTTCTGTTTTGCCACCACTAATACTCGACAGCTTGGGAGTCGATCCGACGCCCCCGCAAGAGTGCGTGGACTGAATGTCTGACGAATCCGAAGACAAGTACCCGACCGGACGTTTCGAAGCACGAGGCAGCGGCTCTCGATCGAGGGGCGGCGTCACGGGGCTGTTCCCGACCGATTCCGTCTTTGAAGTGGTGGTGCCGTCTTCGGAAGTTGGAGTCGTCGGATGAGGGAAAGCTTGGGGATTCAGCCTCTGCACGTTGTAGAGTTCGATGATCTTTTCGGAGTTCTCAGCCCACCACCTTTGGGCTTGCCATTTGTTGAACATTTCTCGGCTATTGAACGTTTGTGACAAGTAATGAGGTTTTTGATAAGGGTTCTTTGACAAGTAATGTAGTCCAAATTTAAAGTGGTAACTAAAATACAAAAATACCCCTAAGTTTACCTAATTATCCCCCAAAAGAAGATGGTTAATCCTATTCAGTTCTGTATTTTTTCACAAATTAACCCATTTCCAGCTTCTTAGGAGGATCTTTTCTAGTATTTTTTTTTTTGTTCTCTTATTTTTTCTGACATTTCTTATTTTTGTTTTAGTTTTTGGATTTTTACTCTTCGAGTTTAGTTTTCTAGTGTTTATGTTTTGGTTATTTTAGTGTTTTATAATTTCTTTAGTATATTTTTTAATTTTAAAAAAATTAATTTTAAGAAACCATCTCATGGTGAGACCAACTTACTGGGTTCTCTACTGAGAAATTAAATAATTTGATTTTTTTTTTTGTAATAACATTTCATCCTTATTCTTAAATGTGTGGAACAAGTTTGGTGGTCAAGGACTAAATTAATGCATCATTCTGACAAACCAAAGCAAAACATATTTAGGGTGTGTTTGGTGGTTTAGCCGATAAGGTAGATGATGGCTGCTGATAAACTAGCTTATCGATATCAACGACCTAAATCATAAGTTATCTTATAAGCTAGTTTATGGTGAATCAAATTAATTTTAAATAAACTCGAAAAATAAGGTAACTTATAAGCTAGCTTATTGTTACAAAACATACACTTGATGTATGTTTGATAAAACCAGGGGCGGACCCACGTTCAGAGAAAAGGGGGGACATGCCCCCAGTGAAAAAAAAAAAAGTGTATCTATATTATATTATATTATATATATATATATATATATATAAATATAATTTAATTAAAATTAGTAATTTGTTCACTTTCCTTACAAGAAGGCCCCTGTCTGTTACTTCTGCTGCCGTTTTTTTTTTTTCTTTTCTTTTCTTTTCTTCGTTGTCTCTGTGCTTCTATGATGCCCGACGCCCACTTTGAGGCATTTCTCTCTCTCTCTCTCCCTCCTTTCTGATCGGAGTGTGCTGCCAATTTTTTTTACTTTGAGTTTGAGGTATTTATATAAATTTTTACTTTCCGATCGGAGTGTGCTGCCAAATTTTCTTTCCGATAGGAGTGTGCCCCCAGTCTTAGAAAATTCTAGATCCGCCACTGGATAAAACTAAACTAACTTATTTTTTTGATCTTATTTAAAAACCATCGTATGTTAGCGTATATGCTAATTTACCGAGACGTATCAGACATCAACTACCTTATCATTTAAACTGCCGAACAAAGGCCTAATCATACTTCATGAAACTGTTGTTATGGGAAGCCCCTAAGTTGGGCCTACACAAGGTTCTTCATAACTTCAAAATAGTGTGCTTTTGTGCTTTACAGTGTATGTAGAAGTTGGTTTTTTTTTTTAATTAAAGAGCATCAACTGTCCCTCATAATAGTGAGGAAAAAAACTAAAGAAATGTGGATTATGGATCAAGGATACATATGGATCATGAGTCAGAGCCCATTATAAGAACCAACATAGATATATATTTTTTGTTACCTATAACAGTATTTGATTAGTGGGATTTCCTGCTCCAAGACATGTGTTCATTATTATTTTCATTCTTGCATGTTAGCTTCTCTTCTGCTATCAAAGGTTAATCATATCTATGAGCAATAAATTTCATGGTGGACCATACATATACTCAACATAATCTTGAACAAAACAAATAACAAGAATGTGAAAAAGCACAGCTGAATTCCCTCATGTATGCACTCCTATTAGTTGTTGGGAAATCCTACGATACACCGATAGATTGTGTCTGAAGAGGGTGTCCCGACAACAAGATCAAAACATACTCATGCATATAAGTGTGCGTTTGTGTTGTTTAATGTCTGCATAGACACGAGCAATTCCGTTCACCCTTCTAAAGTGGGTCGATTTAAGGCGAGAAAGATAAGAAATGACTCTTTTTTTTTCTTGGTTCCATATTATCTTCTCATCGAGAGCTTCAATTTTGAATATAGTCTTGATATATCATTTTATATATTTCAAAAGCAACTTATTATTAAAATAGGTAACATATGTTTTACATAATTTTCGTAAGCATATAAGTAAACTTATCACTAAAAATATGTCAATCTTAAATTGATAATAATATTACTAGTAGTATATCAAGATTATACCAAAACTAGCTTCTTGTAACATTAAATTCACCCTAAAACGAGGTGTACAAAATTGCTCTAGCATATTGAGGGCACACTATCTCACAGGTTTCCCAATGTTGAATTTACACACACCCGTGTGGGTATGTGTGTGTGATTCAATGGTAGGGACCCGACAGGGAAAGCGGGTCCAAATTCCATTTTGTTGGGCAGGGTAGAATTCCCTTTGCCGTCCATATGCCTAACAGATTTGGCCACAAATAATCCCCCCCCCCCCCCCCCCAACCCACCCCCACTAGATGACAAAGTCAAAGAAAAATAGGCGTGGTGAAGTTTGAAAATGAAAGCTAAAATTAATGTTCATTCCCGGACAGGCGACAAGCCAACAACTTAATAAGAGTAATAAAAAGGTTTATCCGACCCTATGAAGACAGGCCCACCAAAAGTTGTGTGTTTTTAATGAGGTTTTTTACCCTCCGGATTGATTTTTTCAAAAGAGTGTCCTACTAGTTTTTTTTTTTTTTTTTATTTCCTCACTTGCTTTTCTATAAAGAGAGATGATATATACATGAGAGACTTAAGGATGTCCTGACCCGTCCATATATGGCTCACTTTATTGGGTGAGACGGGTCTGAGTATCATTTTGATCCATCCCTATTAGTCTTTTATGTTTCTAAAAATAGTTAATAATATACAACGTATTAAGAAAATGGTAAACTCGTATGAGTCGAGGTGAGGCGTACGCCTGGCGAGTTGATGCTTACGAGTTAGCTGTTTTTTAAATACTAGCGGGTTTTCTTTAACGAGTCGACTCGCAAAGAGGCCGACTAATCTGTTTTTTTTATTAATATAAATATTTTACTAAAAGCCCTAGTTCTAAATTGAGAAGCCTCTGTTCTATTTTTTTTAAAGTCCACTGCCTCTCGTCTCCCTAGTTATGTGCTATCTCCGTTGTATTACAATTGTAACATTCGGACTTTCACGATTATTAATACATAACTTTGATTATTACTTTATGTAATTCTTAAGTTTTAAAAATTAGTAGTTTGAGACGAATTCAGTAAGATCTCACGTGACTGGCTGTATTTTTCACACGTAGAAATCACAAAATATGGCTAAAATAGAGTATGAACGGTGTAACAGTTAAATATTGCAATAGTAAGGAACGGAGAAAGTATGTTTTACATATATTATATATTGATGTACTTTTTTATGCAATTATTAATATACCTCTTATATTTATATTAGTATTGACAAGTATTACAAATTATGTGTATTATTAAAACAAACGCAAGATAAAAGATTTGTAAAAATATTTATTTTCTTGTTAATTTAAAAAGGAATTCTATGTCGGTGATCCGCCCCATCCATGATATGTGTTGGGTCCATCCATCCACCTCGTTCACTTCATGGAATGGGTCTAGGTCTTCAAGTACCCATTCCGACCGACCACATCGCCGTTCCTAGATAGAGTTAGGGGAAGTTCACGAAAATGTATGGATACATTACTCCTATGCCATCACTTAGTACACATCCACCATTACTTGAAGTGAGGGTATATGGATGATATACAAATTCTTTTCGTATCTCCATAACACACTGTCTCTGCACATATCATTCCTCTTCCATTAATACTTTAATAGTTTCTACCGATTTTCTCCATACTTGTCATTTATATCTTGAATATCTATTTTTATAATAAGATGATAAAATCGAACATTCTTGCGGGTTGAGATCGGTCCGATTTTTCATGTCTCGCTCCATGTACACTCCATTGAACAATTACCACATTATTACCCAATTCATATTTATCAAAAAATTTACTTAGGTAAATTTTAAATGATGTGGCAGTTGTTCATTGGATGCTGACATGAAAAATGAAAACATGTGATGATGTCTAAATGTTAAAACATTGATAACATGAGTGCAAACAGCATGCCTCTCTTTCATGTACTATATACAAAGCAATAATAACATGTCAATGAAGTAAGCATAAAGCTAGTGTCAACTGTAGAGAAATAATTCTCTCTAAGCATGCAATTTTTCCTTTTTTTTTTTTTTTACCTAACCCTCAAAGAGGGCCATCCCATGAATGAAAGCCAATGTATTATTGCCCACACCTTAAAACAGTAAAAAACCTTCAATTACGGTGGTGATTTAACTATGTCAATCATGCCGAATCATAGAGTCCTCTCACAACGTAACTTAATGAGTATAATTCAAATTCGTTATTATTTTTATTTCCTATTAAAATATTTCAAATCAACCTAGTTAAAATAACAAAAATCTCACTATTAAAAAATATGAACTCAAGATAAGTATTACTCCTCTCTATTGAGGAACTAAAATAAGTATTACTCCTCTCTAACATCTTAAGCTCTTCAGCAAAATAAATTAGGACAGAGTATTAAGAGTCGAATAACTGAACTGAATGGTGAAAACGGTTCGATTCTGTTATCGAAAAAAATTGTAAGAATTTTAAATATTAAATCCTACTTTCAAACTGAATCCCGGATAAGGGATATTGATTTTTTAAATTTCAAAAACCCAAGATCAAAGTACCGGATCTTTAAATTTAAAATAACCGAAATACCCGATTATTATATATTTTCGGTTACTTATATATTTATTTGTTCTTTTTTTAATCAAGCTACTATATACTCCCTCCGTCCCAGCTAAAATGACCATTTTGACTTTATATAGTCAATAATTTCTAAGTTTGACTAAGAATTAATCTCAAAATATAATGATAAAATATTTAACAAAATTATATTATGAAACTTCACCATCTAAAGTTTCATAATATAATTTTTTTAAATATTTTATCATTATAATTTGAGATTAATTTATATTCAAACTTGAAAATTATTGACCATATAAAGTCAAAATGCTCATGTTAGCTGGGACGGGGGAAGTAATTCCTAACTTCAAAATACTATGCTGGTATACAAATTTGTTGACTCAAGTTAGAATGTTATATCACCAAAAGACTTTCATTACATGTAAATTAATAAATATGCAGCTTTTATATATATAATATATATATATATACATATATATATATACTGAAGACCCGAAAAATGCTTGATAAAATTTTAGTTGGGATATTTTTGAATAATGTCAAAAGATGAAGAATTGTACCAAAAATATTTAATACTATTAGGGTAAGGGTGGTGGCAATGGTCACCCATCTACCCCATCTACCCCCACTCCCCACCAATAACATTCTTCCAACTCATCCAATCCCCAATCTACCCACACTCTACCCCCACTCATCATTTTTTAGTGGCAATGGTGCCTCATCTACCCTCACCACTTTTAATTTTTTTTTTTACCCTTTTATATTTAAAATTATATCAAACAATTTAATAAAAACACATAATATTTTATTTTTACTTAATAGGAAATTACAAAACACTTAAAAAAATTACATAATACTAAAAAAAATAATACTTAAAAATAAGAAAAAACTAGTCGTCAAGGTATGGTAAGTCTTGAGCCGCTAGATGCTCCGTAAGATCATATCGGAGACGGTGATGGCCCTCTTCGTCGAGTAACTCCGCTAGTCTTAGTGGCAACCACTTCACCAACCCTCACAACTTTTAATTTTTTTTTTACCTTTTTATATTTAAAACACATAATATTTTTATTTTTTTACCTTTTTATATTTAAAACACATAATATTTTTAAAATACAAAGTTTTTTATTAATAAAAATAAAAACATTACATTACACCTATTTAAAACAAAACATAAGGTTTAAATTGTAAATTATTAATAGTATAAGGTTTAAAATATAAAATAAATAATTAAAAAAATAAAAATTAAATGTGAGGCCATCTTCTTCATTTATCATCTAAAAACCAGCACACACACATAATCTAAAAACCTGCACACACACATATATAACACCACACACCTGCACACACATATATTTTTAAAAAAAAAAAAAATGCTGGCCCCCCAATCTAGCCGTTCAACGACTCTTTCCTTTCACTAGCCGCACCGGGTAAGTAACCCGTGAGCCTCTTACTCGCATGGAACCCGCGGTGGTGGCGGCGGTGTTCACCGCGCGGCTAGAGCCAAACCGCAGGGTACCCGTTTGCCGTTGCCACCACCCTAACGGTAGGACTATTCTTTTTTCTACTTTATTTAGATTATAAATGTTTGTTTTGGGCGGTAGTTATTTGAGTTTAACAGAATAATTTAAATATTAAAATAAATAATTGATATATTTCGAAAATAGACTAATTATGTATTTCCTGATTAAATATTATTTTTTGTTTGATTATTCAATTCACTTTAGTTAATAAATAATCTTGATGGATTAATTAATTAATATATTCTTTCAAGACACTCAAGAACTAATAAAGTTCGCATTAAAAGACGGTGTACCTGAATCGAATCCGCTTAAGATCATTGCCGCCACGTGGTAAGGACACAAATGTAATTAGAACACCGGGTTCCACCTGAGCGACCCACTCTTTGGGCTCACTTTCCTCCACGAAAACTACCGGAGATTCGAGCCGCCGCCCACTCGCCGACGCCGGCGTACCGTCCCCGCTCGAAATCCCCTTCAGCCTCGCCTCCAGCTCCCTCCTGCCCGCCGCCCAGCTCCCAGTCCGCCTGTACAATTTCCGGAACTTGTCCGCCGCAACCAAGTCCGCCTCGCCGCCGTAACTCCCGTTCCTCCGCTGCTGGGGACCCGGCGTCTGGTTCGCACACGGAGCGCAGTGGCGATACGCGCCCGACGCTTTCAGCGCCATATCCTTGATCTGCGAGAGATAATTACTCGGAACACCATTTTCAGATCTCATTCAAACCAAAAAGATAACCCAAAAAGATTTTTGTGAAAATATTTTGTATAAAGGATTAACCTGAGAAGAGAGGGTTTTAATGGCTTGTTTAGTATCGTCGGGGCCGAGTTTTTCAGTAGGCTGATCAATGGACGGCGAGTCCTCACTCCCTTGCTTCGAACGTACTATGCATGTTAGCATTTTCGGTTGTTCCCGTCAAATTAAACACACAAAATAAAATTCTCTATCAAGTCCCTGAACGATCAAAAAAATAAGAAAAGAAAAAAAGGGACCTGAGGAGAGAGAGAGAGTCTTAAAGTGACTAAATATTTAGAAGGGGAGCTGAATAGAAAATCGGAGGGAAAGTGAAGAAAGCAGAGAGTAATGAGAGGGTAGATGGTGAAATGAGACACTTTTAATGCCGCCCCTAAAGTGACGCCATCACAGATACTCCCTAGTCCCTCCTAGTCCATGTAAAACAGGCTTTAGAGCATCTAAAGGGTGGTAAGGCTAGTAGATAAATTGGTTAGCTAAAATAATACATAAAATTATTTAAGTTGGTTAAATAATTTAATATATGGGCTAGCATGGTAAAATGTGTAAATATATAAAAATTATAAGGATATTTTAGTAAATTGTATTGTGGAGTAGTGTTTAAAAATAGAAAGAGAACATTTTTTGTGGACATACCAAAATGACAAAAAGGGAACATTGATTGTGGACGGAGGGAGTAATTAGTTAAAATTTATTGAATTTTAATGAGGTTAGCTATAATGGTTACCTATATTTTAAAAAATATATTTTATTATTATTTTCAAATTCAAACGACTCTATACCAATGGCTCTATTTTAACAGTTATGTTATAAATAGATGACATAATTGAGAACAGATTCAAAACACAAACTCGAGAGAAACAAACGCAAATTCATTCTTCACCGTAAAATACTCAATCCAATGGACAATACCACACGAATGATGCTTGATATAATTCAGAAGGAAGAAGAAGAACATGAAGCAAGAATGAGAATGGCTGCTATTTACCTTCATCACCGGCAACAGAGAGGTAATTCTGTCTCACAACATGGTGGTTCAACAATGAATCACTGTGTAATTGATCGCAATAGAGAAGGAGGTCATGCTAGATAGTATCATGATTCGAATACACCTATATATACAGAAACACAATTTCGTCGAAGATTTCAGATGCGTAGATCATTGTTTTTGCGCATTCAAGAAGTAGTTACAGCTCACGCCCTTATTTTACTCAAAGAAGTGATGTTGTGGGAGTTCGTGGATTATCATCTCTATAGAAAGTGATAGCTGCACTTAGAATGATTGCATATGGAACGGAAGCCGATGTTGTTGATGATTATGTATGAATGAGTCTAAAAAGATTCGTGAAAAACAATACTTGAAGTTTGGAGCTGAATATTTGAGTAATACCTTCAATTGAAACTTCGATTAGCGTTTCTTGTGGGAGAGGAAGAAGAGCCAACAAAAAAGTAGCGGGAGATGAAGATAGCGCAAAAATTATAGCGCGGGAGATGTAGCCATCCTTGAAACTCTTCTCTATAATTTTAGCTATATGTAGATGGGGGCAGATCCTCTACAGTGCACAGCATGGTGCTGTGCACTGTAGGCCGTTAGATTACACACATCCGCATGGGTGTGTGTGTGTATGTGGCCGATCTAATGGCCGGCAGTGCACAGCACCATGCTGTGCACTGCAGAGGATCCTACCCCTATGTAGATACGGTTAGAGATGCTCTTACTTGAGTAAAAATAGATAAAATTCATAACATCCCTTGTCTTGTAAAAATTATGAACAAAATTCTGTAAACGTTATTTTTCATCAGAAATGTTAATATCGTTAATTTTTCCATTAAAAAAATAAAAAATTACTAGAAAATATTTAAAAAAAAAAAAGAGATAATTTAATGAATAATTTATTTTGTAAAAATTAATTTTCATAAAAAAATATTTAAGGCTTAGTACCAAAATGATTTGAGGTCGGCTAACATGACTCAAACTTTGAAACCGTCAATGATCGTTACATAAATAACATAAAAGGAAAAAAAAAGGGAAAAAGTAGAGAAAAAAGCAAATCAAACAAAAAAGGAGAATGAATGTTAAAAAAAGAAAAAAAATGAAAAATCCTGAAAAATAAATTAAAAGATAACATGAAATAAAAGAAAATAGGAATAAAAATACATATATATATATAAAGAATCAGATTCCATCCACCATCCGTATTCTTTCTTACCATATTTGCCTCTCCATCGCCATACTTTCTCCAATTCCAAGAAACCGCATATCATTTTCAATTATCTTTATCCAAGTTTTCTTGGGTCTTCATCTACCTTTCACAATATTACTTGTTACCCAACTTTCTAGCCTCCTCACTGGGGCATCAACAGGTCTTCTTCTCACATGATCAAACCATCGTAATCGATTCTCCATCATCTTGTTTTCTATAGACGCAACTCTTACCTTCTCTCTAATCACCTCATTTCTTAGCCGATCCTTTTTTGTATGATCACACATTCATTGTAGCATACGTATCTCCACCACATTCATCTTTTGAACATGACACTGTTTTACAGCCCAACATTCGGTACCATATAACAGTGCAGGCCTAATTGTCGTGCGGTAAAATTTACCCTTTAATCTATGAGGCATGTGAGGATCACATAAAACTCATGTGGAACTCTTCCACTTCAACCACCCTGCCTTTATTCTGTGAGCCACATCGCCATCTAGCTCTCCATCCTTTTGGATAATAGATCTAAGATACCGAAAGAAAGTGGATCTATGAACAACTTTCCCATCAAATGTGATCATCTCCGCCTCTCTATCACTGTTTTTGCTAAACCTACACTCTATATATATTCAGTTTTACTTCTGCTCAGCCTAAAGCCTCGAGCTTCCAAAGTATCCCTCCAAAGTTCCAATTTCTGTTGCACTCCAACCTTCGTTTCATCAATCAACACAATATCATATGCGAACATCATATACCACGAAACGTCACTTTGAATTTTTCTTGTCAATTCGCCATGACTATGGCAAAGAGAAAAGGACTAAGAGCAGATCCTTGATGCACCCCAATCATAATAGGGAATTCTTTTATCCTCCCAACATTAGTACATACACTTGTACTTGTAACAACCCCGTGATTTATGGAGATATTACAGCGCCGCAGGTTGTTTTTGGAGAACCTACCAGGCATAGTCTGACATAAAACTCATAAAATTTAACAAACCACAACGTTCACTTACTTAAAAACAAACATGTCTCCAATACGACATACGTTACAAAACAAATTAACACATTCTCATAGGACCACAACTGATACAACAGTTCACAACTGATACGACAACATCATTAACAATCAACAACGACACGATGACAATACATGACAGTACCCGCGCGAGTACAAAACCAAAACACGACCACGGCCATGACAACATGACCAACAACTCAACAGAGTACACGATATCAATGCTGCCCACCAAAATCGTGTCCGCACTATGCTGGCTCTCCCGCCGGACCTGTACCTAAATACACAATAAGTATATCCACCCTAAAGGGGTCAGCAAGATACCGGTGCAAGTACAATGATTACAGAATATGTACAACAAATGAATGTTCAACAAAAACCATAGTGCCATCACATATATTCCTGAATACAATACCATAATCATCAATGCAGAACAACCTCCCGAGTTGTACTGCCCTGTACCCACGCGGGATACACACCCCAGAGAGTCCTCGTCAGGCCCTCCCCAGTGTACAACCCAACCGAGTGATCCGTAGAACTCGAAGTATAATGAATTCCAGGGGACCCTTGCTGGTTTTACTCGGCTCGCACATACTCAATAAACACATGGCACAAATCATATTTTCTCAAAATCACATTTTCACATATTCACACGGAGTACAATAAACGCAATCAGAGTACTTTCCTTGGTTGGAAACGATAAAAGAATAACGGGCAGAAAGACGTACGGTCCAAACTCCTTCAACAATTCGATCTTAGTTCAACAAAATACCGAATCAAATATCATACTATGAAAACAGAAGGATCCACCCTAAGTTTTACCTTTTGGGACATTTAATCAAATATTATGAGGACAACATGGTTTAAATTCAAACTATGGAAGAAAACATAGAATTTAATCCATGAACTTCGGAGAAAGACAGAGGATTATGATTACAATATCATAATATAGCACAAACTGAGCTAAAATAGATTAGAATCGAAGATCTTAGCAAAAGCCCCAAAATATGTAGAACTAGGGTTCAAGCGAATTTTACCTTGATTTGGATGGTGAAAGTTGATGAGATGTTGTTAACTTTGTGTTAGGAACTCAAAAACGTTGTTGGATGATGAAATCCGACCAAAATCTACACTCTTATATGCTCAATATTGCTCAGCCGTCGGAGGAGAAGAAAAGGAGCGGTTGAAAACTGACGGTTCTAGAGCATGCCCAAAATATATATACTGGGAAGGATTAGCGCACGCTACGGCTAAAGTTTAGCGTGCGCTAACGGGCTGAAAGACGGTGCAGTGTTGAACAGGAAAGACGGTCCAGAACCTACTGTCTGACTCGGTAGCGTGCGCTACCTAAATATATTAGCGTGCGCTATCGATCAACACTAGCGCGTACTAACTCCGAAACATAGCGTGCGCTACTTGCTATCGCCCTCAGTCCAGAAACGTTCTGCCCTCACTATCCTGCCGACTTAGCGTGCGTTACCACCCTTTAACGTGCGCTAACACATCAGTAATAGCATACGCTAGTCTGCCATTAGCGTGCGTTGACCTTAGTCCAGAGTCCAGAAAGCTCACTGTCCAGCAGGCCTAATGTGCGCTAATACGCAAGAGTAGCGTGCGCTACTCGCACATGGTTAGCGTGCGCTATCAGCGCAGTCTTGCGCGTGCTAACTGCTATTACCCAGCATAAAATTCGCGAAGTTCGGCCAGAACGAACGCAATCCGAATTTACAAAACTCAACAGTTACCAACCATGAACATTCCAATATCAATCGTCAATACCCTCATATTCAAATTGTTAGGAGTATGCCCTCTAATGCCACTCAGAGGATGTTGAGTGAGGGCATTGTACTTGTTATTATGTAATTCATTATCATAAGGCAAATATGTGTTTCTTTATTTACTGGTAGTTACTGGCATTCCTAATTCGTAAATATATATCTATATATATATATATATAAACTAGTTTGTGTATTTGAGAGCAAAATATTCCACTCCTTATTGGATAAGGGGGTCGGCACTGGAAAGGTTTATAGCTCAAATACTTAATCGTTCGCAAGTCGATTAAACTTGACTGGGCGTTAAGTTTATGTGAAGATTTGTATGACATATTTTTTGACATGGAGAGTGCCTGTCGAACACTAATGGTTAGTGGGAGCACACGTTATAGTTATGCTAATTGGATTAGTATACTCGAACCGACTCACCCTCGATTCGTCACACGGATTTCACTCTGGGACAGTCAATGATGGAATCGAAAGGTTGTGATAGGTATTCGTGAACCTTCGACTTGATGATTTAGTTGGGATGTGCTTGTGACGTTAAGATTTTCATTAAAGTAGTTCGACCCTATAAACCGGAAGGCGGGGCTCAACCTCGACGTGCGTATTGACGGGCAAGTAGCAGGTCCTACTGAATACCAAGATAGAATTCTTTCTCCTGTTAGTGAACGGGTTACATGTCATATGCGGTTATTGGCAGATGAGATCATAAGTTTTTGGCCAAAGCATTGGAGCTAGTTGTATTGGATACACGAGAGCTCGATGATCTCGATTTGCATTAACTCATGCATAGCGTCAAGTACAGATAGGGTTTGACTGATCGTGACCCTATAACTTGATCGGGACATTTGAAAGAAGGGTTTATACGTATACTGGCATTCACGACGGAATGGTTCTTGAATGATCCCAATCATTTGTTCTCAGTTGGGGTACAGTGTAGGCCGCCAGGCTGGTTAGGTGGTGCTACTACTCTTTGGTTCCTGCCATTGCAGACTGAGATGGACCTACCGAGTCGCGCAATAGGATTGACGACGGAATGAATCGAGTTTATTCTCTCATTATGCATATTAGATATTGGATATCTAATTTTGGGGATATTGGATGTCTAAATTGATTTATTGGATAAATTAATTTACGACCAAATGAATTAAATAAATTACTGGGTGATTAATTTAATTCGTAGATATAATTATTTATTGGAAAAATTAATTATATTATTTTGTATTTGATATGATTAATTAATTGGATTAATTAATTGATATAAATACATCGGAACGAAATTGGAGTTTATCTGTTTGGACTCACGGGAGTCCGATACGAACTGAACTCGTCCGATTTCTTCATGATGGCCGCCCCCCCTTAATAATACAATAACACAGTAATTGCTACGACGATAACAACCAAACACCATAAATAATATGCCCAAAACCCGAATAGAAATTCATTGAAACATCTAATCAAACATTAAATATTCAAGGTTTCTCAAGAACATAATATCACGAGCTAAATTAACGAGACTGAGATATGGATATTCTATCTATAGAATACAATCAAAAATACCATAACACTACCGAACTCATCAAAATTGGATGAAAAATGAATTTACAATAAAACCGCCCAAAATAGACAAATATGGATTTTTAGGAAATTACCTCAATCTAGACGAATAATCAACAAGTGATGATGCTAAACATGATAAAGACCTCCCTAGATGATGATAATTTTCCCAATGCTTGAAACCCTTCTCAAAATCGCCCTAAACCGAGTGGAGGGGAGGAATAATGTGAAAAAAATGCACTTGTCCTATTTATACACCTACAAACACGATGCAAAACATGGTACAAACAACACCGTGTTGACTCCGTACTCCATAGATAGGTGGACACCTGAAGGAAATGACGCATCCTCTCGCGGGCTCAGCATCGTGTCACACAAATGGTGCAACACCTGCGTCAAAGACGATCATGTTGTCTCAATCATGCCCCACCTCGTGATACAGTACCCTCTCGCACAAATGGTCCACAACCCGGTGAGCGCACTTGATGCTCACACGACCGCGTCACACGGCGCGACACATGGTGCAATCACAACCATGTTTATTGTCGTGTTCTCCTATAACTGAAGAAAATGCCTCTGCGAGCTAACGGATCGAGATGAATGCGAACCAACAACATCATACGACATACAATAATATAAACACACGCATGAAGCACCACGACACACGCACCAAATAATTCACGTTAAATAGAAAACACGATAACACAGTCTAAACGTACGCTAGTCAAGAGGAAAATAATTCCAATTAATCAACAACGAAAAATTATCCAGTACCAAATGACAAATAATTCGAGACAATAGAAATAAAAAATATCGAGTATTAATTACATGCAAAACTCATGGACTTGTCCACAAAGATGCATATGGTATTTTTTTACCGAAAATCATAAAATAATTCAGTAATATAAAATCTAAAGTATTATTTGTTTAAAAGGTTTATATGATTTCCATAACAAAATTAATGTAACTTCCTTATACATGATATTTATAGGTTCACTACAAAAAAAAATTGTCTTAGCAAGTCCTCAGCTCGTTCCTACATTTACTCTGGATTCACCAAGTATAATGCGTGTGTGTGAGATTGTATCCTTCTCTATTATGAGATTGTATCATAATATTGGCATGACTTTTTTCACATTAAATCATACATTCCAAATTAATTTTTAATTATTCAATAAAAATTTCGTAGCTACCAAAATACAATGTTACCTCTAAAAACACAAACATCAAATATTTCGAAATTTCGCAAACCTATTTCGTCATATATCCCACGCGATTCCTACGTACTTGTAACACCCTCAGAATCTAACCGGGAATATTACACGCCACAGACCCTCTCCGTGAGGATCCGTCAGGCTAAACATCGAAACAACATAATACATCACATGTCGACATGGCAAAATCACGAACCATTAGACCGATTTGCTCTTTTGTCACTGTCTTAAAAATTAAAAATACATAACTCTATCCAGACTCGTACCCACGCAAGGGTAAAATACTTCATAACATAGACAATACGACATCGAAAAAGACAATACAATGGACTCCGACTAACTGAACCCAAAATTGGCCTTCGTGTGATTAGTATCATTCGTCTTTCATCATTCCTCGTACCGATCCTGTGTCTTGCTCACGAAAACCTGCATGTACCTGGACACAATACAGATATCCACCCCCCGATTACTCGGGGGTTAGCAAAACTCCACTATTTCGCTACTGCAAGTATAAAGTGCAAATACGAGCCATACACAACACATTCCGAGAATACAACGAAAGACTTCACGAGATATGTTATTTGGTTAAAAAATAGTTCAAGTCTTGAAACTAGAAACGAAACAAGTAAGCACTTTGAAAACACTTCCAAATCTTGGGAGTTTTGAAAACATTTGAAATAGAAAAGTTCTGAATTCCTCGAAAACCACTTAGGGTCACAGCCCCAAAGTTCATTTTCCCAAAAATGCAAATCCATTAACAAGACACGGGGTCCACGGCCCAACCATTTCGATCACAAAACATAGGGCCCACGACCCGATCATCCACTGCAATTCATTTACAAGGACACATTACACATAACACATTATTCTTATGCCATTCTAGCCAAACACCAAGACCTGATATATAATGTATCTCGACCCCGAGCGCAAAGCATTGTGATACTCCGGACATATCACAATTAATCATCAAAACATCAACATCAATATCACAGAAATCACACTTGGTAACCCGTGGCCGTACCCATTAGTATCGGCCCCTAGAGGCCCCGTCGGACCGTCCCCAGGTGGGAAACCACTTCCGCGGCCGTACCCATTAGTATCGGCCCCCAGAGGTCCTGTCGAACTGTCCCTAGGTAGAAGAACATGAACACATGCACCCAAGTCCACTTCCGTGGCCGTACCAAAAGTCTCAAAGGTCAAACACAAAATATATATAGTCGAGGTACCTTGCTAGAATGGCCATATTATCCAACACGTACTCACGACCCAGAACTATATCAATTCGCAAGGGAGCACAAGATCTCAACAACACCGAACGACACAACTAATATCACAAAAACTCACATATTCATCCATAACCACGTGACTCCAAGCACATAATTTGACAAGAGAATTACACTTTACATTTACCGACGCCATAATCATACATAATGACATCACACGAAAGTAAGGTAATCCTATACTCGACACTAGCACACATAATCAACTAAGCATATTAATTCCCGACCCACACGGGTCACCTTTACGAAAACCATGATGGTAAATATACCGATTCTTTGGAAAAAATGGTTATAAATATTTATTTAGCACATATCGACACTTAGCAACCATTATATCCACAAAACACATAATGTATGGGCAAGATACTTGCCTCAAAATCAATTTGTGAATACTCCGACGAAAGCGGCTCGGCCGAAACAGTCCCGAAACAGCCAGGCCGAAACAACCCCGAAACAGCCCCAAAAACCGACCACCTTCACGAGAAATCAATAACAACACAATCACCACGAGAATAACACCGCTACGAATCAACAACACTAAACGAAATCTCAATCGACACTAAGAAACTACAAGGGTTCAAGGGTTCATTCCAAGAAAGCCAAAATCATATTCCGGGTGAGATGAAGTCGATAAACGAGTTACTAATCCGTAGATTACAACCAATACAACAAGAATTACATGACCAATTCATCATAATCGGCCCAGAATTGAAATCAAAAGGAAAACCCAAAAATATCTCAAGAACATAAATCAACCCGATAAAAACATGAAAACGAAACTCCAAACTGGGGGTTAAGATAAACAAGACTAGATAACCACAAGGGAATCAATAATTTCGGATTGGAATCATGAAATCACGATAAACCCCAAATTATCCCGAAAGTAGGGTTTTAAGAAGAAAATACCTCAATTAAAATGGCGAAAGATGTTGGGATGTTGTTAAATCCGTACTAAGAACTCAAAGATATTGATGGGTGATGATATCAGGCCAAAATCCATGCTTATACGCCCTCAAGATCGTCTAGATCGCCGGAAGGAAGAAAGGGGAGGAAGAAATGACGAAAGTTGACCTCTGCAGTCTTATATATCACATCGCTTAGCGCACGCTAAGGTATGTGTAGCGTGCGCTAACGGCTGTAAAATGCAGTCCAGAACCCTCTGCCAGATCCGTTAGCGCGCGCTAATATATGTATTTAGCGTGCGCTAATTATACACTAAGTAGTCTTTGCTATTACGACCATAACTCCTTCGTCAGGACTCCGATTGACTCGCCGTTTGAACCATTGGAAAGCTAATCTGATGCTCTATCACATTGTAAAGTTTCAGAATTTTTTAGACTTTATAAGCGCCGGTGGTGATCTTACAAAGTCGACCAAATGCACAAAAACGATACTCCTCGACAAAACAATAATTATTCAACATGCAACGAAACACTAACGGACAACACCAATGATCCAAATCGAAAACGAACACATAACAATGCAAGACATACTATTAGCTCGACTTACGCAATGATAAGTCGTACCCGACGAACACCACAACACGGTACATCGTGTCGTACCCAACATAGGGGAAAATCTCAAGAAATCGCCAACAGAACAAAATGAACGGCGTAATCGACAAAAATTCAAAAATAACCGGAACCGAGAATCTCGGGTATTACATTCTACCCTCCTTAAAAGAAGTTTCGTCCCGGAACTTAAAACATGAAACAATCAAGGCAGAGCAACTCTAGATGACACATGATTTCGATAACTTGAAGATCGGGAAAGACGATACGAAGGCAACCACCTCAAAACTTTGGAAAATTACAAAATGGCCCAAACGCCTGAAACATCACGATAAGAAAACGTATAACCAAACCGAACTTCACAAAACGTCTAACAAGGTTAAACGGACTTACGGGGAAATACGAACAATAATTTCGAACGGGATTCGCAAGAATCGATCTCAAATGCGGAAAAATCGCCAAAAAGCACGGAACTCAGCAAAACAACACCGAAACGAACTCGGATGTTAACAAGTGTAGAATGAAACATTCACAGAAGGACGAAACGGTCACAGACGATCCGTTAAAACGGACTCCTGCCAAAAAAAGAAATTTACCAAAAATCGAAAATTGCGGGTATTACATCATATCACCTTTAAAAGAGGTTTCGTCCCCGAAACCTAAACAACGAGAATGAAGTGCTGGAGTAGCAACTTTCCCGGCCATATCCTCTTGGTCCCGCATCTGATCTCCACGACTAACTATACCGCGGTCACGACCGTATCCTCTGTCCCTAGACATACTAAGCGGATTCTCACTCGATATGATGGCACAACTTCGCGAAAATAATATGCTAAAGTACCAACCCAGCACGACATAACACATAAGGTAATTGATAACAACTAAATAAGAAAATCCACAAGGTATCCTTTTAAATGATTTCATTTGGAAATCCTTGGATTCGTGTGCTATTCAAAATAAAACCTTGAAAGTATTTTTGGTACCTCGGTTTGTTTCATCAAAACCCGTAAACGACGGACTTTAACCGTCTCATTTGACATCACTTGCAAAACAATATTTTTTTTAAACATCATCATTATAGAGTGATTCAAGATCACGCACGATAACTGGCTTAGTATAGAAAACTTTTCTAAACCCGAGTTTGAAGTTTTAAATCGAGTAAGATTCTTTATCTTCCACATTATATTGTTGAAAATAAAAATTGTGTTGATTTTTGAAAATAAAGATTTTATGATGTGAAAGATTTCTGAAATTATGTACTCGGATTATTTGAAAATACAACAATACGTCAAAAATCATTTTCGAAAATTCTCTCAACACTACACAAAAATCAACGACGGTAATATTTTACAAAATGTCTACATGTACTTTAAAACAACTCTTTCAAATACCGTCGAGGTTTTATTTGAGAATCCGAGGCCGGCTCGTGAATTCTAAATAATTTTCAAAGTACGCACAGAGCCGCCGATTAATAGAATCGTCGAAACTTTATGAAATTTTCAGGGGGGGGGGGGGGTTTCGAACACACACAGCAGACATAATTTAAACAAAATCAATTATCACCTAGCGCTACAAAAAGTCCTAACACTTATTCCCACACAACAGTTGCATCGCTAGACAACACACATAGAATACCGTCGAAGATGATTGACTGCAAAACATATACCTGACGGCTAAAAATGCGGTTCCATAGCCTTTGCCCATGCTGATTAGCGCGCGTTACAACAAAGATTAGCGTTCGCTAAACATGCCACGTTAGCGCACGTTAGCCTCGTACCAAGCCTGCGCTAACTGCTCTAATCGACAACACGATTGCAAACATATATGAGGTAATACCAGACTCGAATGTTACAAATAAGTAACCACATACGAGTCTAAATGTCATCGACTCACATAATTATAACATCTCACAAGCAACCATCAAAAGAAAATCATCCTACAAAAACGAAAATTTTACTTCTCAATAAAGAGGACTATCTCAACACATACATACCGATGGACTCAACATTCACGTTACTATTTTAATCATAAAACTGGCACCACTGCCCAACAATGAGAGTATCATCAATACACATCTTCTGACTAATATTCATGAAACCGAAAAGTTACAAACGAGAGTCACCTTATTTGGGTTAAAAACTCGTGTTTTGAAAACTTATAGTATGAGATGAAAATGAAATATCGGTAGATGAAGTCTCAAAAATTTTGACCTTGAGGTCATCATACAAAAATCAAAAATTTTCCTCCCTTGGAGAACATTTAATAAAAAAAAATTTACGACTCCCCGAAAGCCTTTCGAAAACTTAAAATTCCAAGGTTGTTACTCTTGCAAGAAAAACAGTTCATACAAGGATACATTTAGCAGTATCACTCTTCATTCTAGCACAAAACGAGAATCGACAAATATATGTCACTTACTCACGATGCACCTTCAAATACTACTACATAACACAGAATCACACAGGCTCGTATAGCTCGTGGTACAACATGTAGTAGGGAGACTTACATCCACAGATCGCACGAAGATGATGGTTGCACCATGATACTAATCACGACCGACATCCCATACGACGCATCGCGACACGACATCAGTCAGACTCAATCTGACAAGAAAAGAACCAACAATACACGACTGGGCCCGACAGCCTAGGTTTCCACAACCTAAGCTCTAATACCATAAATGTAACACCCCCAGAATCTAACCGGGAATATTACACGCCGCAGACCCTCTCCGTGAGGATCCACCAGGCTAAACATCGAAACAACATAATACATCACATGTCGACACGGCAAAATCACGAACCATTAGACCGATTTGGTCTTTTGTCACTGTCTTAAAAATCAAAAATACATAACTCTATCCAGACTCGTATCCACGCAAGGGTAAAATAGTTCATAACATAGACAATACGACAGCGAAAAAGACAATACAATAGACTCCGACTAACTGAACCCAAAATTGGCCTTCGTGTGATTAGTATCATTCGTCTTTCATCATTCCTCGTACCGATCCTGTGTCTTGCTCCCGAAAACCTGCATGTACCTGGACACAATACAGATATCCACCCCCGATTACTCGGGGGTTAGCAAAACTCCACTGTTTCGCTAGTGCAAGTATAAAGTGTAAATACGAGCCATACACAATACATTCCGAGAATACAATGAAAGACTTCCCGAGATATGTTATTTGGTTAAAAAAATAGTTCAAGCCTTGAAACTAGAAACGAAACAAGTAAGCACTTTGAAAACACTTCCAAATCTCGGGAGTTTTGAAAACATTTGAAATAGAAAAGTTCTGAATTCCTCGAAAACCACTTAGGGTCACAGCCCCAAATCCCAAAATGCAAATCCATTAACAAGACACGGGGTCCACGGCCCAACCATTTCGATCACAAAACACAGGGCCCACGACCCGATCATCCACTGCAATTCATTTACAAGGACACATTACACATAATACATTATTCTTATGCCATTCTAGCCAAACACCAAGACCTGATATATAATGTATCTCGACCCCGAGCGCAAAGCATTGTGATACTCCGGACATATCACAATTAATCATCAAAACATCAACATCAATATCACAGAAACCACACTTGGTAACCCGTGGCCGTACCCATTAGTATCGGCCCCCAGAGGCCCCGTCGGACTATCCCCAGGTGGGAAACCACTTCCGCGGCCGTACCCATTAGTATCGGCCCCCAGAGGTCCCTTCGAACCGTCCCCAGGTGGAGGAACATCAACACACGCACCCAAATCCACTTCCGTGGCCGTACCCATTAGTATCGGCCCCCAGAGGCCACATGCCATCCCCAGGTGGAAGAGTAACAACTCACAGATTACAAAACCAAAACTCTCAAAGGTCAAACACACAAAATATATATAGTCGAAGTACCTTGCTAGAATGGCCATATTATCCAACACGTACTCACGACCCAGAACTATATCAATTCACAAGAGAGCACAAGATCTCAACAGCACCGAACGACACAACCAATATTACAAAACTCACATATTCATCCATAACCACGTGACTCCAAGCACATAATTTGACAAGAGAATTACACTTTACATTTACCGATGCCATAATCATACATAATGACATCACACGAAAGTAAGATAATCCTATACTCGATACTAGCACACATAATCAACTAAGCATATTAATTCCCGACCCACACGGGTCACCTTTACGAAAACCATGATGGTAAATATACCGATTCTTTTGAAAAAATGGTTATAAATATTTATTTAGCACATATCGACACTTAGCAACCATTATATCCACAAAACACAAAATTTATGGGCAAGATACTTGCCTCGAAATCAATTTGTGAATACTCTGACGAAAGCGGCTCGGCTGAAACAGCCCCAAAACAATCCCAAACAATCCCGAAATGCCCCAAAACAATTAAAATTCCTAAATGAAATTTACCCCAAAACAATTAAACAATTTCTAAAAACCGACCACCTTTACGAGAAATCAATAACAACACAATCACCATGAGAATAACACCGCTACGAATCAAGAACACTAAACGAAATCTCAATCGACACTAAGAAACTACAAAGGTTCAAGGGTTCGTTCCAAGAAAGCCAAAATCATGTTCCGGGTGAGATGAAGTCGATAAACGAGTTACTAATCCGTAGATTACAACCAATACAACAAGAATTACATGACCAATTCATCATAATCGGCCCGGAATTGAAATCAAAAGGAAAACCCCAAAATATCTCAAGAACATAAATCAACCCGATAAAAACATGAAAACGAAACTCCAAACTGGGGGTTAAGATAAACAAGACTAGATAACCACAAGGGAATCAACAATTTCGGATTGGAATCATGAAATCACGATAAACCCCAAATTATCCCGAAAGTAGGGTTTTAAGAAGAAAATACCTCAATTAAAATAGCGAAAGATGTTGGGATGTTGTTAAATCCGTACTAGGAACTCAAAGATATTGATGGGTGATGATATCAGGCCAAATTCCATGCTTATACGCCCTCAAGATCGTCTAGATCGCCGGAAGGAAGAAAGGGGAGGAAGAAATGACGAAAGTTGACCTCTGCAGTCTTATATATACTGTCAACAGTTAGCGCACGCTAAGGTATGTGTAGCGTGCGCTAACGGTCAGAAATGCGATCCGTAACCCTCTGCCAGATCCGTTAGCGCGCGCTAATATATGTATTTAGCGTGCGCTAATTATACACTAAGTAGTCTTTGCTATTACGACCATAACTCCTTCGTCCGGACTCCGATTGACTCGCCGTTTGAACCATTGGAAAGCTAATCTGATGCTCTATTACATTGTAAAGTTTCAGAATTTTTTAGACTTTATAAGCGCCGATGGTGATCTTACAAAGTCGACCAAATGCACAAAAATGATACTCCTCGACAAAACAATTATTATTCAACATGCAACGAAACAATAACGGACAACACCAACGATCCAAATCGAAAACGAACACATAACAAAGCAAGACATACTATTAGCTCGACTTACGCAACGATAAGTCGTACCCGACGAACACCACAACACGGTACATCGTACCGTACCCAACATAGGGGAAAATCTCAAGAAATCGCCAACAGAACAAAATGAACGGCGCAATCGATAAAAATTCAAAAATAACTGGAACCGAGAATCTCGGGTATTACAGTACTATTGATTAATAACTTATATATATATATATAATATTGCAAATCAAAAAGTACTTAATTTTACTACACTACATTCTAAATCGGGTAAGAAAGGCCTTCTAAATCGGTTATGTAACCGTTAAATCCAGCTACATAGAAAGTCTGGAATTTAACCGGTCTAAAACGCCTATTTGAACCGATCTAGAAAGTTTACTTTTCTCTAAAGTTGACCCAGGCCCGACCCCTATTGGGACCTGAAATATAAATATATTGCACTTTGCCATCGCGAGGGTTTGAACCATCAATCTTGTGGTTGGGGACTCAATTCCCAACAACTATGGTAGAGTCATTTGTCCGAATACTTTACGTTTATAGTAAATTTAATTATATTTTTTGGGAGGCTTTTAAATATGTTATAAAATAACTGTTTTAAAAGCTGCGTTTTATAGATCGATTTTAAAGTAATCGAATTAAAAAGTGCATTTTCTAGATTGGTTCCTAAAATAATCGATTTGAATTGGATTGAATTTGACTAAAATAAAAATATGGTAGTTTTATTTTAAGGGAATTAATTTGATGAAATATTTCTTATCGTCCGTAATAAATTCAAATTATCGGTTGTGTGAATTAATCGGATTAATTCTAATATTTGAATTATTTTTATATTGACTGGATAAATATTAAATTATGTATTTATGCAATTAATTTAATGTATTTATTGTATTTATTGTATTTATTTTGTGATGGTGACGTAGTTCATATACTTAGTTTTTAATCTGTGTTCGATGGGTTGTAAAGACTGTTTTGAGCCAATACTTTTATTCGAAAAATTTGTATAGAATGCAATTTTCATTAATGTAATAAATTAGTGCATTTTCATTAATATTGGAGCAAAAAAGGGTATTTTCTAGATCGGTTGATCTAGTTCACTTTCTAGATTGGTTATTTTGTAAACGATCTAGAAAGTGATCGTGTCTCTTTCTAGATCGGTTATTTTATAGAAATTGGCCCCGTGACTTTCTAGATCGGGTCCGCTACAACAGATCTAAATAGTCGGTTATTTTAATATACTTGTGTCCAATGTGTGTTCTTGTGAGAAAAATAGGTATATATATACTTAGAGTGTTCTTATATAACATATAAGCTAATTGTATTTACTTCTAGCTATATTGTTCGAGAATAAGAAGATAGAAATTATTCCGAATATTTTCTAACGCGTGATACGTAGATGCACGATGTTTTCGATGCTCAGGATTTTGTGAAAGCTTGGATCGTTATCATCAATATTTAATCAAAGGTCTTCAAGGGTATGATTTCTAGATTCATACTTTGAATTAATATATTCGTTTATACGATGCTTGATCGATCTTGTTCAGGGATTCAGTTTATTGATTGGATAAACAATATTATTCCGCAGCGCCTTCGTTTATAGGCCCGAATCCCAAAACTGGTTTTGGAGAGAGGTCTATGCGATCGTATAAATGATATTTGTTGATTGAATATTTTTATGATTTGAAATCATATTTATTTTAATCGTTAATGTTTAATTGTTCGCCGAAAAATTTATTTTTCATGATTTTATGTTACAATATAAAACTATTTTTCTTTTAAAAAAGTGACTTATATGTATAATTTAAAAATTATAAAAATATTTTTATTTAATTCGGGACGAAAAGATGAGCGGAGAAGTGGACCGGCAGCCTCTGGTCGGCCGGGAGGTCACATTACCGGGTGCCGAGCAAGTTGCCCGCCTCGGCAGTAAGGCCAAGAGGGCTGACCTCTCAGCCAAGGCCCGACAGTCCCATCGGGCCGCGAGCTTGGCCCCAGTCTTGTATTTTCAACTCTGTTTTTATATTTTATTTTTGATAAATTAATTTTCTGCGAATTTATATTGGATTGAATTTGACTAAAATAAAAATATGGTATTTTTATTTTTAAGGGAATTAATTTGATGAAATATTTATTTTCATCTAGAATAAATTAAAATTATTGCTTGTGTGAATTAATTGGATTAATTCTAATGGTTGGATTATTTTTACATTGATTGGATCAATATATTAAAGGGCGATTTACATCTGACTACCTTTTTAGATGGTCTAAGTACAGTTTGATCCCTATTATTTGAGATATTACAATAAAGGACAAATTTTGCATTGTCCAGAAATTATATTTACAACGAAGGACAAAAGTCAAATTTTCAGATGATGTCACTGGAGAGAGAGTACTGATATTCCGAATTTGCCCTTTTATTTTTTATTTTCTTGTTTACCCATTTATTTTTCGCCTCACGTGGCTGGCACATGCTGGACCTCATTGTAATATATATAACACGTTTGGACTCCAGTGTAATAAATTTTCAAGCTTTTTAGAAAAAAATATTTTTTCCAAAAAAAAGAAAGTATTTTCTGGAAAAAAATATTATTTTTCAAAAAAATAAAAAAAATTATTTTATGGGGAAAAAATTATCTTTTCAAAAAAAATATTACATTATGGAATTTTTATTTTTTTCGAAAAATTAAAATATATTTTCTGGAGAAAAAATTATTTTTGGGCAAAATAATATTTTTTCGAAATAAAATTATTTTCTGGAAAAAATATTATTTTTTCGAAAAAATAAAACTATTTTCTGAAAAAAAAATAAAAAAAATATTTTTTCGAAAAAAATAAAAAAATATCTTCTGGAGAAAAAGGTATTTTTTGGCTAAATAATATTTTTTCGAAATTAAATTATTTTCTGGAAAAAAATATTATTTTTTCGAAAAAATAAAATTATTTTCTGGAAAAAAAATAAAAAAAAATATTTTTTCGAAAAAAATTAAAAAATATTTTCTGGAGGAAAAAATATTTTTGGAAAAATAATATTTTTTCGAAATAAAATTATTTTCTTGAAAAAATATTATTTTTTGGAAAAAATAAAATTATTTTCTGGAAAAAAAATAAAATAAAATATTTTTGCGAAAAAAAATATATATTTTCTGGAAAGAAATTATATTTCGAAAAAAAAAATTATTTTCTGAAAAAAGAATATTTTTTAAGAAAAATGTATTAGCCAAACACTTTAATAACTTATAAGCTATTTGTTTAATATGAAATGTATTTTAAAAGAAATGTTTTATTCAAGTAAATAGAGGGGCATTTTTGTCTTTTTAATAGAAGTCAACACCAATTCAGATTTTTATCCTTCGCTGTAATTTATGAAATAATAGGGACTAAAGTGTAAAGAGACCATCTAATAGGGTAGTTGGCTGTAATTTTCCCATATATTAAATTATGTATTTATGCCATTACTTTAATATATTTATTATATTTATTTTGTGATGGTGATTTAATTCATGGAGTTAGTTTTGAATCTTTATTCGATGGGCTGTAAAGGCTGTTTTGAGCAATTTATTTTTATTCGAAAAATTTGCATAGGATACAATTTTCGTTAATGGATTAAATTAGTGCATTTTCATTAATGTATAGGAGCCAATAAAAAGTGCATTTTCTAGATCGATTATTTCTTTACCGATCTAGAAAATGGTCGCGTCACTTTTTAGATCGGGTCGGCTACAACTGATTTTTTAAAATTATTTTTTCTTGTAGTATTAGACAAAACATTATAAGCGTGTGATGATAAAATACTATGAGAATTTGAAAAACTCGTTTGATAACCCAAACTTCAAACCTCTTCTTTTATTGAACAAATCTTCAAAACTCGTCTGCACACCTCCCCTAAACCTCACTAACTCACATTCTTCCTATTTAAAACAAAAATGAAAATCTTGTCGTCTAAAGTCTAACATTGGATTGGCCCGTTTGAGCAGTACTTAAAATTCAAATATTAACTCAAAATAATAAAATAAAAAACATTTAGTAATTAAACAAAAGTATAAGTATGTTAGAAAATCTTTTGAAACCTATACTTTTGCGCCGTAAAGATTCAGAACAAACTTCAGAATCAAGACATCGTAAGGATATTTGGAACATGTAAAAAGTTCCTTCTTCCAGAAAAATAAGTTGAATGTGAGAACTCAAACGTGCAAAAGAAGTTACCCGTCATGCAAACACTATTCCTAGCAAGTTACTTTTTTCTATTTTCTTTATATGCTTTTTTAAAGACAAAATTTATATTAGACTGTCTTATTAAGTCAGAAAATGAGATCTTCATATATTAAAAAAGACATTCTCTAAAATTTGTAAGGTAGTCAAGTTGGTGGAGTTGATGAGCGCGGGACAGAAACGTCACAAGTTCGATTCTCCCTGCCAACACTTTCTTGGCTGAACCTGTCACGCAACGCTTGCCTAGTATGATTTACCTGATTGGCGTAGTTTGCAGGCTATTACGTTTAGCCCGAGAGTTTACCCAGTGCGCACTCGAAGAGTAGCAGCGAAGAGTTCCCCATCATAAAAAAAAGATTTATTTTCTAAGTTTCAGAATTATATGTAGTTTGTGAAATATGATTTCTAATACTAAATAAAACCTATTGTCGGACGGTTTGATACCATCAATAATCTGACAGTAGTGTGCCTCTTTTACAAAACTCCAAGGAAATGAACCATGAAAGACAGTTCCATTAGCCCTTGCCTATTGCATTAACCCCGAAATTCATGGAATTCTGGAAATAACTCGAAATGTTTTGAATGAGGTGGATAAATGGATAGTTTAATGAACCCCGAAATTCATGGAATTCATAGTAAAGTAAGGACAATTGCTTCAAAACTCCAAGAAATAATTTACCCCAAAACACAATAACGATAATTTTATAACATAAAACAATTTTTAGACATCATAAAATACATCTATCTTTATCCTCATTGTTGACGTCTGATTTGGTCAACGTCACGTGTGCTGATCTGGACGAATGAATCGAAGCCACGTAGAAAATAATAAATAAGATGGAAGATATTTGATCACTAAATTTTATTAATGACCTTTTTATAGCATAGAGCCGAGCAGAATAATGTGTGCCGGTCTATCCAATTTGCTTGTTAATTACAAGTCTTACTTTCTTTTCTCTCTTCTCTCGTTTTATCTCTCTTTCTCTCTCTATATCTCACTTTTTTCTCTCCTTCTCCAAAAAGTCCCTTTATTGTACATTCTCTTGCATATATATAGGCAATGTCAGCCATTCGTGAGATGACAGCAGGAAGATTGAGGTGGACATGCTGATGACATTTGTCACAATGAAGGTGACTTCTTCGACATGTGTCACCTTCTTAAGTGTGCCTTGGGAAGGGACATGACAGCTCTCTTTCACTGTCCTGTCTGCTTGTTTTTCGGGCTTTTGGGCGATACTTATCTCACGATGACAACGGGTCGGCCCTCGAGCTTCCCGCTATTCTGGCCGGCCTTATTTATGATTATGGTTCGGAGCGTATTCCTATATGGTCAGCTCGGTCCTCCTGGTCCGGATTCCGGGTCGGCTCTAATGTCTCTGCCCGGTCCGGTTTGGTTGTGAGTCCGAGAGACGATCGGGCCTATGACCGGTTCGGCTCCAGGATCTGCTCGGCCGTTCGGCTGTCTGGAGCGCTTAGGTGGATGCCAAGGTGGATCGACTACCAACAAGGGCCCCCGAGTCCAGGGTCGTGCCGGGTTGGCCGGTGCTGGAATCGTTTCAGATTGAGGTCGATCCGACTTGGGGGTGTATAAGATCTCTTGAAGGGACATATCTTTGAGAGTCGCGTCGATTTGACTTCGGGATTTCCAAGAGTCATAGTGAGGGGGACGCGTGGCGGGACGTAATTCGTCGTGGTGTCTCACGCGTCTTTGATCTTCGTGACGATTATGAATCGCCGCTTCCTGTTTCATCTTATAAATATAGAGAGTCTTCTTCCCCATTGCTTCCTTCGCCATTTTCAAGTGTTGTTGCAGAGAAAGATCTTTTCCGGCAATTTTTCTTCTCCTCCGATTTCACAGACTTTCCCGGTAAGCTTGCTTTTCCTCTTCTTTTTTCTTATTTCATGATGTCGGAGCGGAGGGATACGGTGGAGGAGTTGGTTGTGTCTCCGGACCGCACGGAAGTGGCGGATCTGTCGATAGGTGATGCTCCCGTTGACTGGAGCGATGAGGATGGAGGCGAGGTCGCAAGATCGCCGGATTCTGGAGATGCAGATTCTGGAGACGTGGAGGTGGCGACGCCGTTGACGGCGGTTGGCAAGACTAAGGCCTGGGTTCGGCCTCGGCCGTCTCCTTTTGTTGAGGCGGAATGGGATTCGGCCTCGATACGCAGCACGATCACCGATGAGCAGTTGGAGGCTTGGCGGGGGCGATTTAAGATACCCGCGGTGGTGCGGATGTTTGTTCCGGACTCAGAGGAGAGACCCCACACCCCTCCTGTCGGCTGCACGGCGGTATATTACCGCTCCCTGTTGTCCGGGCTGAGGTTTCCCCTTTTGTTGGTACTCTCCCGGTGGTTGAGGCAGTGGGGCCTTTGTATTGCCCAAATTCATCCGAATTCTTGGGCTCGGATGGTGGATCTTTTGATTCTTTTTAGTCAGCATGGATGGACCGAGCCCAGTTTTGAAGAGATCAACAGTCTCTTCCTATGGAGGTCGGTCGGCCGATCTGGTTCTGGCTGGTTTTACTTGACAGCCCGGCACGCGATGTATAAAGAATTGGTGGATATGCCGGAGACCATACATAGTTGGAAAGAACAGTGGTTCTATGTAGGGGGGCCGTGGATGAGCTCGGTTGATGAGTGGGAACCTGGCGTAATAGACGCCGAGCTTCGGGTCCCCGAACACTTCATTGCTAAAATGAGTAAGTGTCGTGTTCTTTACTGCTGTTCCTTTTTTGTCTAACGCTCATAATTTATTGTTCGTGCAGAACGTATCCCGGCTTCAGAGACCTCCTCTTTGTTTGACGACCGGGTTGAACAGCTCTTGGATCTTCCTGTTGATCGGAGGAAGTCATACCTTTTGGTTACTGAGGATAATCTTTGGGTTGCGGGACTTCGATCAACTAACCCGAGCAGAATGTCTTCGTCAGGTAGCTCCTTTTTTTTTTTTAACACATCTTCCTCATCCAGTCCCTAGGGGTAGGAGTTCGTCGGGACGGAAAGAGACGCCTGCGCAGCGGGTGGCGAGGCTGGCTGCGGAGGCCGCCGAGCGTAGGGAGCGCGCGGGCAAGTGGAAGAGAGTAGAGGCTGGGCCTGAGGATAACGTGACCAGGGCCGAGGGTTTCCCCATTCCTGAGATTGTTGTGCCCGCCCTGAGCCCTGTACGGACGGGCCGGGCGAAGGGTAAGGAGCCCGTGATTGATTTGGAGGGCTACTATCTCCCGGTGAATAAGGATCGGGAAGAACCTTGTGCCCAGATGAAAGGGCGGCGACCGCGCTGGTTCCTCGACTATGTCCGGGCAGCCACCCCAACCGCCGAGATGCTCGACCGAGTCCCCCCATCGGTGGTTGAGTCCAGCTATGTCCCCATTTTGGCTTGGACGCCGAGAATGGAGATGGTGACCAACGACATGGATCCGGATGAGCAGATCCATTTTGGAAATGCTATTTTGGGCCGGGTGTTGTGCACCTATGTGAAGGCCGCTGGGGAGCTGACCGCCTCGGTTGGGAAACACAAAAAGGCAGAGGCCGATCTCAAGGCCTTACAGGAGGAGCACCATCTCTGCCCTTTGCTTATCAAGTCTTTGGAGGAGGAGATGGATTCTCTGAAGGGTGAGATGGAGCTTCTGGAGAGCCGGGCCTTTGAGGCCAATATGTGGAAAGGGAAGGCTGACGAGATGGCCACGGCGACTGAGAAGGCGCAAAAACGGTGCCTGGATATCAGGGCCGAGTACGAGGCCCATTTGCAAAGTGCTAAGGCCCAGCTTGAGCAATTGACCGAGCGGGTCCAGACTTGTGAATCTGCGGGTTATGCCAGGGGCCTTGCCGACGGCGGCCGCCGTAAGACACCCGAGTACGAGGAATTGATCAACCTTAACTATGTCTCCACTTGTTATGAGATATTGGATCTCATGAAGGAAGGGAAGACCGTTGAGGAGGTCCAGGCCTACGTAAAGTCTCAAGCGGCCGACCTGAAGGTTGAAACTCTCGGAGATGATGAGCCGAAGGCCGCCGAAGCTGTCGAAGATCCGGTAGTGATCCCGTCTGGCGAAGGTGAAGGACAGTCTTCTCAGGCGACCGATCAGGAGGACAAGGCCGAGTAGATTTTTTGTTTTATTCCATGTATGGCCTGCGTGCCGTTTTTCCTTGATTTCTTTTGTATTCTGACATGGAGCGGTTTATTTTGAATGAATAAAATCTTTTTATGGCCTTTGTTGCTTTTTTGTGTTTGGGCCCGGTTGGTCGTGGCCTTTCGTCTTTTCACCCTTTGTTGATCGTGTACGGACGGCCGATCTATCAAGGTGCCGAGGCGAACTCGGACTTTCGGGAGTGGACCGGACTTTTGAGGTGCCGAGGCGAGCTCGGACTTTCGGTCCGGGTGGACCGGTCTTTTGAGGTGCCGAGGCGAGCTCGGACTTCGATCTTGGGTGGACCGGTCTTTTGAGGTGCCGAGGCGAGCTCGGACTTTCAGTGCCGGGTGGACCGGTCTTTTGAGGTGCCGAGGCGAGCTCGGACTTTCAGTGCTGGGGGGACCGGTCTTTTGAGGTGCCGAGGCGAGCTCAGACTTTGAGTGCCGGGTGGACCGGTCTTTTGAGGGGCCGAGGCGAGCTCGGACTTTCAGTGCCGGGTGGACCGGTCTTTTGAGGGGCCGAGGCGAGCTCGGACTTTCAGTGCCGGGTGGACCGGTCTTTTGAGATGCCGAGGCGAGCTCGGACTTTCAGTGCCGGGTGGACCGGTCTTTTTAGATGCCGAGGCGAGCTCGGACTTCGATCAAAGGAGTGGACCGGTCTTTTGTGGTGCCGAGGCGAGCTCGGACTTTCAGATCTGGGTGGACCGGTCTTTGAGGTGCCGAGGCGAGCTCGGACTTCGGTGCAGGTGGACCGGTCTTTTGAGTTGCCGAGGCGAACTCGGACTTTTAGTGCCGGGTGAACCGGTCTTTTGAGGTGCCGAGGCGAGCTCGGACTTTCAGTGCCGGGTGGACCGGTCTTTTGAGGTGCCGAGGCGAGCTCGGACTTTCAGTGCCGGGTGGACCGGTCTTTTGAGGTGCCGAGGCGAGCTCGGACTTTCAGTGCCGAGTGGACCGGTCTTTTGAGGTGTCGAGGCAAGCTCGGACTTTCAGTGCCGGGTGGACCGGTCTTTTGAGATGCTGAGGCGAGCTCGGACTTTCAGTGCCGGGTGGACCGGTCTTTTGAGATGCCGAGGCGAGCTCGGACTTTCAGTACCGGAGGAGCCGGTCATTCGAGGTGCCGAGACGAACTCGGTCTTATAGTGCCGGAGGAGCCGGTCATTTGAGGTGCCGAGACGAACTCGGTCTTATAGTGTATTTGATTCAGAGATGAAATAGAGTCGAATTTTATTGATTATACCTTCATGGCACTCAACGAATGAATTAATCCTTGGTCATTTATATATTCTAGCTAGCAACCTCCGTTCTGACGGGCTTTGTTACTTCCGTACGGCCCTTGTTACTTGGATTCAGGAGGTCCCGGGTCGGGCCCCAACGCTCGTTTAATAATGAGGTCATCGACCTGGAGGCTCTGATGATGATCCTCGGATGTTTCGTAGAAGACGTTCCGCCTTTTTGCTTGGTTTTGTTTTTTGGGCGACGAGGTCCAGGTTCTTAGGGTCACATTGACCTTGTTTTTTGAAACGAATTCTCCGGTGGGCGTGTTCCAATCTCGACCGGGGTCATCGCCTCAGTGCCGGAGGCTACGAAGATATTTCTCAAGTGGCGGGCCGATGCATTACCAAGTCTTCAAAGAGTTCTTCAGGCCGTGACCCTTTGCGCTTTTCGAGGCGGGCCTTGAGGTACTGTTTCATAATTGCATTAACCGCCTCGACTTGTCCGTTGGATTGTGAATCGTGCGACATGGATAAAATGCTTCGTATATGGAGGTCGTCGCAGAACGCCTGAGATTCTTCTTGGGTTGGCCGTTGCAGGATTGTTGGTGACTCGGTCGGCCGGGCCCCTCTTTTCTTATAGAGATTATTCCTTTGCTCATTTTAGTTTTACTAATATTTTCCACTTTCTGCAGCTTTTTCATCACTTTGAGTTTTGAGTTTCGTCGTTGGCATCCTAACGACCGCTGCTCGGGTGATTATGCGGAAAACTCTTTAACAGATTACTTTTACTTCGACTTCCAATTCACTTGTAAGTGCCGCCGCTGCTTCTCTAACACATGGCTCAATACTTGGAGATGTTTTCGGTAGCTGGTCCAGTGCCGTCCGGATTACCAGGACCTTCGCGGGTGTGGATGGGAATTCCGAAGGAGTTTTCAGATGTTGCAGTGTATGTTGACTGCAACTTTAATTTGAAGGATACGAGGACTCTTCGAGACCTTTTCTAGAATTTTGAGCTACGCTCGATATCCTTCGAGTTATGACCTTTAAAAGGTCAGCCGAGTCGAGCAGGAACCCGTGGTCACAATGGCTCCTGTGCTTTCAACTTCAAATTACGATGATTCCTATGCTTTCGACTCGTAGTTATGATGATTCCTATGCTTTCATCTCACCATCCCTTGGTGGGGGTGGTTATTCCCGGATGAACGCAAGGTGTGTCAAAGTGCCCCGCCAATTGGAACGGATTTCCCTTCTTTGTGGCGGGCTGATTATAATTGGAATTGGTCATAACTTGAGCGACTCGCTCAAGCTCCCGGTGGTTGCCCCCCCCCCCCCCCCCGCCCTCCTTCTAGCGCCATTCTGTTGACGTCTGATTTGGTCAACGTCACGTGTGCTGATCTGGACGAATGGATCGAAGCCACGTAGAAAATAATAAATAAGATGGAAGATATTTGATCACTAAATTTTATTAATGACCTTTTTATAGCATAGAGCCGAGCAGAATAATGTGTGCCGGTCTATCCAATTTGCTTGTTAATTACAAGTCTTACTTTCTTTTCTCTCTTCTCTCGTTTTATCTCTCTTTCTCTCTCTATATCTCACTTTTTTCTCTCCTTCTCCAAAAAGTCCCTTTATTGTACATTCTCTTGGCATATATATAGGCAATGTCAGCCATTCGTGAGATGACAGCAGGAAGATTGAGGTGGACATGCTGATGACATTTGTCACAATGAAGGTGACTTCTTCGACATGTGTCACCTTCTTAAGTGTGCCTTGGGAAGGGACATGACAGCTCTCTTTCACTGTCCTGTCTGCTTGTTTTTCGGGCTTTTGGGCGATACTTATCTGTTACGACCGACAATGGGGTCGGCCCTCGAGCTTCCCGCTATTCTGGCCGGCCTTATTTATGATTATGGTTCGGAGCGTATTCCTATATGGTCAGCTCGGTCCTCCTGGTCCGGATTCCGGGTCGGCTCTAATGTCTCTGCCCGGTCCGGTTTGGTTGTGAGTCCGAGAGACGATCGGGCCTATGACCGGTTCGGCTCCAGGATCTGCTCGGCCGTTCGGCTGTCTGGAGCGCTTATGTGGATGCCAAGGTGGATCGACTACCAACACTCATTTCTTTTACTATCAGGCGTAATTTTAGCCGGTCGGTCATTATTTCTTTTTTATTATTTATTTAGTATTATTCTTTTTAGTATTTTGCTGTCAGCACTTATGTCTAACTGGCAACAAGAATTTCAAAAACTCAGGTGGTAATTTTTGTTGTTCACTAAGGACTACCTATCACCAACTCCCGCCGCCGGCTAAGGAAAGTATTTTTTAAAAAGATAATATAAATGAACCGAGCGTTATTCGGCGATTCCTGGTTAAGATCTCAACCCTAAAACCCTAAACCCTAAACCCTAAACCCTACGAAGAAAATGAGAAGCATCAAAAATGAGTTCTTTTATTTAAATACTCCCTCTATCCCAAGTTAAAATTTACTTTTGGAATAAATTCGTTTATTTTAGGAGATGATAATTTTTATGATAAAAGGTGTGAATTTTGTTAATATCAATGACAAATATATAATGTAGACTAAACGATAAACATGATGTTCATAGTAAATATATAAAAGATTAAAAGAAAATATTTAATGAAATGTATATTTCCAGAAAAACTCTCAGAGGAGCTTTGTTCTTTGGCTTAAGATGTTTCGGTGTGTAATATGGGAATTTTTTTCATCAATCCCAATGAGTAAAGACGTTTAAGCGGCTTTATTTTTCAAGTTTGCTGGTAACTTGTTAGGTGGAAAAATAGGGCTAGGCTAATCCCCTAAATCCCGCTCCTTTGTTCCTCCCACTTTTTTAACACACATGTATATATACATAAAAGGAATCAATGATTCATATATCACACAAATGTCAAGTGCATATCGGAGTCACGTTAGTCATACAATTGATGTTTTTGGGGATGGTAACTGTAGATACAGAGCTATAGCCGCACAAGTCGGGTATAATTCAGAAGATGATTGGAAGCAGGTTCGGACAGATCTTTACTTTGAAATTGAACAAAATATGGAGTTCTACGATCGTATTTAACTTGAACGAGGTGCTGCCGATAATATGATGCTAGCAATAAATTTCTTCGAATCTTCGGCACTACAATGGAGTTGGATGAACATTATGTATGAGCTGTCATTGCAACACGATATAATATTGTGATGCATGCATTTACTCCTCTTAGTGGAAATTATTTTACACACTTGTCATTTAGGTCAGCTCCAATTCCATTTCAACAACGTCAACATATAGCAATTGCATTAGTTAATGATAATCATTTTGTACAAGTTTTTTTGAACTCCGATTATCCTGTGCCACCAATTCCAATTTTATGGTGGAATAATATGAGTGAAGATTGTAAAGAATGAGCTGATCCATATGGAGAAAAGATACAATCTTGGTTCGATTTGATGACCAGATAATGTAATTGAATAATTTTTTATCAATGTTGATCGTATTTTCCGTATTTATTATTTATTATATTATGTCGTAGTTATTTTTAATCATAAATAATATAAATAAAAATAAATAAATAAATAAATAATAGAAATTTTTAATTTTAATAATAATAAAATAAAATAAAAATTCAAAGAAAAAAAAAGAACAAATAAATAAAGAATATAAAAAAAACTAAAGTGCAAAGGATTAAATATTTTTATATTATATTTTTTGTTTATCTTATTTTCTAACGATACATTTTTAAATAATAAATAAAATATGAGAAATTATTAATTTTAATAATAATAAAAAAATAATATTAAAGTTAAATATATTAAGATAAAATTGATTAAAAAAAACAAAGAATATCAACCAACTGCATTGGCGCAGTTGGCCACCTGACCTTCAATTTAGTTGGAGGTCAGGGGTTCAATTCTTAGTGGCAACACTTTGGAATTGAATTTCAAGCGATGATGATCCTTTTTACTGATTAGCAGTACTAAATGCAGATTGGAACAATTAAATATTGAGGCTTGCGGCGGTGTGGCGCCAGGATCTCGGTGGGAACTGCGGTTGGATTTGGGGGTCAAGATAGAGCAATCACTTGGGGTGACTCGCAAGGCTTAGTTGAGGATATGTAATAACCTGGGAGCAAGATACACATCTCGCGATTTAACTCAGTAGCGATCTTGTAGAGGCCTGTTATCCCGAACTTAGTCGTGTGTAAGTTTGGAGCCAACCTGTAAAAAAAAAAAAATATCAAAAAGTAAGTCCAAAGAGAGAAAAGAAAAAAGAAAATGGAGAGGGAGACGGCGGGTGTCTGTCGGGGTCGGGGGGGTGGGGAGGGGGGGAAGGTGAAAGGAATAGCAGCTCTCGGGAAAATAGGGTACTGCCGTACCGGAACTAAATAATAAAATATAGTAAAGCATCATTTTGTTTCTAATACTCGTTATTTTGTCATCTATCCCAAAGCGTAGCCTTACCGTATGTTCTTTTGAACGGAATGAATTTAAACTGAATTGAAATGAATTGAATGGATCTGAACTAAACTGAACTGAATGGAACTGAACTGAACTGAACTGAAATATATATTAAGGGTAAATAATAATAATAATGGTAAATAATAATAATAATAGTAATTAACAACAACGATAATAGTAATATTATTAGTAATAATAACAATAATAATAATTAAGATTAATAATAATAATAAGAAGAAGAAATGAAATAATCGAATCAACTAAATGGATCGGATTCGAATCGAATCGAATGGACTGAAAATCAAAAATAAGTCAAAAGAATGCGCCAGAGCAAGTGAGCAACTCCAACCATACTAGCCACAATGAGAAAAATTAGTCCGCATGGGCAGCTCAACTGGTTTCTGGGTGGCAGACTGCTACAAGGACGCAGGTTCGAGTCCTAGCAGCCGCAGTGTGAGAGTTTTATCCCTCCAATGTGGGGGATAGCTCCTTGTGGGCACCAGGCACTGTTCCTCCCACCTAGTGGGCCGTTGAGTCACCATGATTTAATTCCTCCACCAATCCCTATCGGGGCGGGGGGTGGGGGTCCTGGGGCGAGGGATTTCGCCTTTATTGCTACAATACGAAAAATTATACCATCGATATGATGTATCGTGTGATATATTATTTTTGGTTATATTTTACATTAATTGTGATTATATTGTTGCATCATATTTTTACAGTAATTAGATTATAAATAGTGTGATTACACTTAGGGCTGTAACGGAACGAACCGAACTATGATACGTTTGAGTATACGTTTGAAAATATCGAACCTTAGGTTCGAACACGTTTGAAAGTGTCGAATCTTAGAATTTAACATTTGGGTATACGTTTGAACATCTTGAACCGAGCCGAACTTTTGCGAATCGAGCCGAGACATTTGACTAAACTTTGCAATTTTTTTATAAATGACTCAATTACATGGATGAGAGTTGATGAGAAATGAAAAAAATGAGATAAATGATGATAAGTGTATATTTTTATCAGATATTCAACATATGTTTACATCATATCTAAGGCATGAAACATCCACAAATGGGACTAGGGCTGTGTTTTGCTTAAATGAACTGATATAATTAGTTGGCTGGGGGAGAGTTAATTTTAAAGGGCATCTTCTACCGTAATCGAGCCGAGCAGAACCATTTGTTCCGATTTGCGAACCCCAAATATTAGGGTTTGACTCTAAGTTTGAGGGGCCGAATCGAGTCTCGGATCGAGCTTTTTCGAATCGAATATCTCGAATCGAATCGAGCTTTCAAGTCCATTTACAACCCTAATTAACTACACACCAATTATAATTATATTAATAATCACAAGTGGCCTGTATCTTATACTTTCCGATCGTGATATACCAACTCTCACAATACTAGCAAAAGTCACAAGTCATGGCAAAATGGAATATATTTGTTGCACCATCAACACCAACCAGAAAATCAGCCATTTGCATTTCACACTTTCCCTATTAGGCTAGATGAGCTGATCGGTTATTTTTTCACATTTTTAGAGCATTACTTACATAACAAGATGACTAAAAAATGTTACTATTTAATTTTGTAATTTTTTGTATGTTGATCGGTAAATAAATTATTGTTGTTTTGTATAATTCGCTTAGTTGGAGTACTAAAAGCTCATATAGATGTAAGGAGCGTCTGATTCTCATATTTTTAGTATGAGTTATTGTAGATTACAAGTTCTCAGGAATAAGTCTATGGGGTGAATAGATTTATTAAACTCTTTCCTGAATCTCAGGTGAGTTTCTCAGCTGTGATTAAGTGCAAATGACTTAAGTCGACTGCAGACAGATAGTGCGGAAGACACAACTGATAATAATGCAGATAACAAGTATTGATTGCGTATAACTTTCTAATGGAACAGTAAATATGTATGCAACAGTTATATATGATGTTTAAAGCAGTAAATCACACAAGCACTTCTAATGGTTTCAGAGGTGGGGTAATCCTCTACTAGTCCACTTGTCTCCAAACCAGCTGGAGATAAATTCACTATAACTGCCAACCAGTGATAAAGGTTACAATGAATTTCTTTCTTGTTACAATAGCTTCCAACCAGTGGAAACCCGTGGCCGTTGCAACTCCCTTGACTGCCTTGCACCTCTTGATCGAAAACTCGTGCATGCCTCAACAACTCTCGAGCTGTCTATCACCTTCCAATCAAGAACTCGTGGATGCGTTTACAGTCTCTTTACTTTCAAGAACCTCGTTCAAGAAAGCAACCCCGTACTCAAGCTTTAAAGACAAGAGTTTTTGTCTTCTCCAGCTAAAGAGCTTATCAGAATATGACTGTTTAGGCTTTGCTCTTTCACGATGCTATAGATCTCTTTGATAGCTTTGTTTGCTTTGATTACTTTCTTCGCTTGTAAGTATTGTTCGCATCGTACTTTGCTCAATTCATATCTTCAGATATTTATAGAACGATCCTTTGAGTTTTCTTCATAGTCATTGCATCTCTTGTAACAAATCCGTCCATTGGAGAGTGGACATCTTTATTTATCTTTATCATTCCGTTGCACGGTTTGATTCTCTTTTTATTTTCGACCGTTTGAAAGATTTTCTTTGTTAGCGCCGTTATTCCATATTAGAATAATCATAAGTCTTCATAATGCGGATCTCAATGAATATTTTATTCCTAGCTTTCCAGGAATATTTCCAGTTTGTCTCCTTACGTCTGCATGTGGCTTTCCGTAATTATTGACTTTCAACGCTTGCTGACGTGAACTGAGTATCTTGAACTTGGCTGATATCTCTTGACTGAGAACTTATCTGATATCTCTTGGTCAAGCCTGTCTGATGTGCGGTCAACCTTCTCTAATGTAAACTTCTCTGATATATCTTGGTAGAAGTTCTCTAAGATAAAGTTGTCTGCTCCAATGACTGAAGTTCTCTGACCTGATGAATATTCTCTGATCCGATGGTCAAACTTCAGCTGATATTTATGTTGACCATTTCTCGTTTGATAAGTTGACCAAAACCTGTCTGATGTAGCGTCTTCTCAGAACTTAACTGCAGCTTGATTTTGGTCAAAACTCTCTGATGTTTTGCGTTGACCAAAACTTCTCTCATAATGAACTTGCCTGAAAACTTCTCCGATAAATGGCAGTTCTATACTTAGTCGATTTTCAAATGATCAACATTTGATCAAGACTTGCCCAACTTTTTAAGGCCTATAGAAGATACTTATTTGGTTCTTCTTTACAATGTCAAGTACTTAGATGCATATATTTGAATAATTAACAATACATGGATGACATCATCAAAATCTAACAAGTATTCCTAACAAATTTCCCCTATTCTGATGATGGCAAAACTAAAGTATTTCAAATGTAAACAAGTCTGCACAAAATAAGGTACAAGACACAAGTAAAACTCAGTCTGTTTGAGACAACTAGTGGTTGTCATTCAAGTGACTATTATAAAATTTTATTGATGTTTTACATTACAGTGCAGTTGAATGAAACAAAATACAAGTAAAAATTACAAGTACTACAAAATTACAAAGTAAAAATTACAAGTAAAAAATTTTTATCTTCCTCTCCCTATTCCTTTTCCTCTGACTCTGGATGGAGGGAATGCCTTAAATGGTTTGGCTCCAATTGGTCTTTTGGTTAATGGGGCTAACCCATATTTTCTTTTGATAACCAATGAAGCAAACTCTTGCTGCTCTGGAGTTGCGAAATTATTTTCCATGCAAAGTTCTCTGATTTCCTCCTGAAGAGACATCTCATCAAGTTCATTGTTCATCAAGGTAGGTGCTTCTTCAGGTCTGAAATAAGGGATCCTTAGATAGGCATTAAAGTTCTCTGCAGCATACTTCCTCAACTCTGCCCAGAGTTTTGGAAAGTTCATATCCATGAAGTTGATAAATGTCTGCTGCGGGGAGTAGTCTTTGTCTTGAAGCATCTCCCAGAGATAGTACTTCTCTATGAACTGCTTCTTGGCACTTCTCCACATTGGCGCTGCCTCTACAGGTAGGTTTTTTCAACATATTGAAGTTCCTTTCCTTCACATTGATACCTCACCTCAGGTTCATATCCTGTTCTCTTCCTTTTGGCTGCATGTGGGTCTGATGGTGCAGCAGGTTCTTTTTTCTTGAGATGGGAGGTTCCTGCCTGTAGAAGTGGGAGGTCTTTCCTGGTCATCAACTCTTCTCTGTATCCCTCCTGCCTGATGTCTTTTCTTTTGCCTTTATCTTCCCCCGTTTTTCTAGCATCAATGATAGTGGCTAACTACTCTTCTACCCTTGTCATGAAATCATACATACCAAGAGGCATTCTATTGTTTAGGGGTGTTGGTGAAGGTTCCTTCTTGTTGATCAGGATATCCATCTTGGCATTTAAGGACTGCAGTTCAGACTTGACTTTAGTTTCTAGAAGCCTGGCAACTATTTCTTCAAAAATGCCTCTGATCAGCTCAGCGATATTTGGGGGTAGTTGATACACAAGTGGCTCTGCGTGACCAAAATGTTCTCCTAAATCCTCTTGTGCAGTTGGTCTCAGAGCCATAGAGTTTTCGGAAGAGACCTGCCTGTTAGCTGGCACCTGATCAGATGGGGTCTTCTCAGGAGTTCCTGATTTGTCATCTGATAAGTCCCTGTCTACAGGGGACTTTTCCTTGTTCTCTGCAGAGGACTTCCTCTCTGCATATGACTTCTTGTTTTCAGAGGGGTTTTTTTCAGGCTGTTCCCCCTGGTTGTCTGCTTCAGCTTCTGAAACTTGATCAGGTGATTGTTGATCCTGATCCTCATCTTCATCTCTTCTTTATTCTTCCTTCTTTTCTTCATTTTTTTCTCATCCTCATCTTCTTCTTTCTCCTCTTTCTCTTCAACTTCTTCTTTTTCCTCTTCTTTTTCTTCTTTTTCTTATTTTTCAACTCTTTATTCTCCTTTTTATGTATCCTCCTTTTCAACTTCTTTAATTCTGATTTCTTTTTATTTTTATCCTTATCTTCTCTCTTCGCCTTGATCTTCTTTTCCAAGGTTTTTTCCTAGAGAAACACCCTCCATGATATGAAGGACGAACTGGTCCATATTTTGTTTAAAATGGGACATGAACCACTTCTCCTGAAGCAACAATAGAATATCTGTCTCTTGATAGAAGAGCATGAGAAGTTACTCAGTTGCCTGGGGGTGTTCCCAGGTACTTCTCTCAACGAAATCTTTTAATTGAGTGAGGAAAGAGATTTTCCTTCCACTCATCAAATATATTGATAAAAGAAAACTTAAGAGCTTGTTGTTTTACCACCTTTAGTTGATCTGCCTTCAGGTTCAGAGGATTGTTCTCTCTGAGGTTTAGGGAGTATCCAGCTTCTGGTATCTCTACTATTTCTTCTGCCTCTTCCTCTTTTGTCATGCTAGGGAGAGCGAGAAGGGGAACGATTTCAGCCATCAGCTCTGATTAATCTGGCTGACTTGATGAGTGATCTTCAGTAGGAGCAGGTGCAAGTGCAGGTGAAATGATGATCTGCATCTGGGCTGAAGGTTCTTCAAATGGTGCAGGTGATCTTATTGTATGCACTGCTTTATCTTTAACTTCAAGTGGCTGGTCCTCCAATCTTCTCTACCTTTTGGGGGACTTATCTGTAGATGCGGTGATGTGCACAGCATCATCTGCTGCATATAGATTCCTTTTAGATAGCTTGTAAATAGGTAGGTTGTCATCATCGAACTCATCTGCAGGTAACTTTTGTATTTTAGCTGCAGATGGGGCTGACGTTATCTCCTTTGCAGGTAACTTTTCGAAGGTTTGGCCAACTGCATTAGAGCGGACTTCGTCTGAGTCCATAGGGAGAAGTTCCACTTGTCATCTCACTCAAGATTTTGGCGGCCTTCCTCTGATCACCCAATTTCTTCAAAGTCTCTTGGTCCAGATGACCAAGTCTCTTACTGCCATGGAATGTGTCTGCAACTCCCTTTGCCTTTCCGAGAAACTCCAAAATTCAACTGATTTGGGTTCCATAGGCAAGCTTTTGTTTGAACTTCTTCTCTTCTGCATTCCAGCTCACGTTGTTCAGTTCTCGGACTAACTGCCTATAGATATAGTCAGGCCAGTTAAGCTGTTGTTGCTGGATAAGCGCTCCCATCACAACAAATTTGGCAGATGATAACTGATCATAACTGTCGGCCATGCCCATGACAATCTTATTATACTACACCATATATGACCTATTGCAAGCCCACAAAAGTGTATTCTTAGACCCAAAAATGTTACAGTAGATGTTTATGTAACATTTTGGCCAAAATTCGGCGTTGCATTTACTGGCATTGCCTATGCCCTCTTTTGAAATATTATGTGTACTTATTGCAACACATTTTGTAATATTACAGTAGCACTTTTTTGCAACACTTTGATCTGTTTTAGTAATATTTTTAAGGTGTTACAATAGACTAATGCAACACTTTTTAGCAACATTTATATCCCTATTGTAATACTTTTAAATTTTATTTGCAACACTAATCTGCAACACTTTTTATTAGCCCGGATTGCAATATCCTGTTTGAAATTTCAATATACCATTCACTAAAGCGTATCAAACTAGAAATCTGGGGTATTGGGGTAATGTTGTTGTTGTTGTTGTTGTTGTTGTTGTTGTTGTTGTTATAGTTTGTGTAACCATCTCCCTCATAAGAATTCACAAAAGCACATATAATCGTAACATAACCTTCCACCGGTTGTTGCTTATTGATCAACGTATTAACAAGAATGTTACTGAAATCTTAATTACCAATACAAACTAAAATACATAAGCGGTTAATTAATAAGACACAAATCAAACAGCATTACATGATTGAGAAGACCATTTATTCTCACTCAAATATTCTGCTGTTTAACCGGTTGCGGATAAGTAACAGAACTTCCATAAAACTTCCAGGAGAAGACGCCGCCCCCAAAAGCGGCCTCCTAGGAGAAGACGTCGCTGCTGCCGCCGCCGCCTCTAGAAGTGGCCTCCCGGTGCCGATAAAAGAAGCAGCTCTTTCCGCACCACCATTCATCAATAGAAAATGGAAAGTCCAGTAGAGGACTTTGGGTGCAAAAACTCTGTACAAGAAGAAAACATCATATATACCAGCTTGGATACTTCACGTATGGATCTCCTCTGCATGCCCCTACCACTATCAGCTTCGCAAATTCCTCCACTCGACCGCCAAATACGCGCACCTTGCACAAGAATGGAAATTAAATGTTTTTTCTTTTAAAATGTCGTTTATGTAGTATGGAACTTCAGAAAGTGTTGGTAAACACTTTAAATGAGAAAATAGATTCTCAGCTTCTAGGAGGAATAAGAAGATACTTCTCTTTCTTCTTTCCACTGCATTTCCACGCCTTCCTCTACCATGAATTTTCCTCCAGTAATTTTAGTTCCAATCCAACCATGTGTAGCAACTGTTATCCCTACCTCATTCTTCACTTCAAACCTCAGTGTTTCGTAGAAGTCCATGAGTGCTGATTTGGCAGCCTACACCACATTAAAAAATTATATGCCTTATAATGCAGCCTTACCTCTGGATGTTAGGGTGGAAATAGGTAGTTATTAAACTGAAAACGAGCTTACGGAATACAAGCTCATCCTTGCGAGAGGCAATCAGTTTTCAACCGAAGCATTCCCTATTGATCTCTTTTTGCTTGTTCTAATCCACTTCATGTGATGCATCTAAAAAAAAAGTGAATAGTAAATTAAGATACTAGTAAGGAAATTTTTGTGATTTTTTTACTGACTTGGGGGATATATAATACAAGAAACGTGTCAAGCCTGCTCGACGGCTTTCAAATACTCGTGAGCATCTTCAGGGCCATAATCCCATATCATGGAATGGTCATCCTCCCAATTCATGACCTTATTTCGAACTCATCGAGCCGAAGAGAAAAGGCTTATATTTACTCAAAAAGGAGGGACTCCTGCACCACATGCAAAATTCATCAATCAGAAAAGACTCCCCAAATACGTTTGATATGTGCACAGTTGAATAGATATTTACCTAACATCATGGCGGAATTTCAACACATCAGTTACCAAGAGGTACTATTGAGAAAAATCAGGCACGCAATAGGTCCAATATGCATTAGAACTGAATACGACAAAGTGACTCTTACTTACCCATTCGGGAATATGGTTCTGTTTCACCAACTTCTCCACAAGAAATGCAGAAAGCGGGAATATTGGAAGACTTAGACTGCAAAAATTTATGTAAATAGTTGACATTAAGATAGGATTTTCATTTTTTAAATATTGCTCTCTCACCAAACTACAATGGCAACCAAAATGGTTCAATGCAATTACCAACACATCAAAAGTGGCCAATCCCTTAGCGATCTAGGACTAAACCAAAAGCCTACTCTTATCAGCCAGCCATACTGCATGCCAAAGACAAGATTAGATGCCCTGGTAGGGTTATAAATGTTTAATTTAAAAAGTGGAGCATTTATATGCTTAAACTCAACTGCTCCAACAACGACAAGAACCAATGTATCTACAGGTTAAGATTTGCTAAAGATGCAGCTAGCGAGATTTTGCAGCTAGCTAAAAGGAGATATCCACAACAATATAAAAGAATATTCATCATTTTACAAAGATACAAAAGAATGATTAAGGTACATCAGACACACCTTCATCAAATTTTCAATGATCAGTCTGCTATTCACATATATTTATGGAGGATATATATATATATATATATATATATATATATATATATACATATTACACACAGAAATTAGTAAGAAAATTAGGATAGAGAGAAGAAGAGAATAAAAAGCAGCAGGATTTCGGCAAAAGAGACGAACATAAATAAACTAGGCATCGAGAAGAATAATTTCCAGAAATTTTTCAAGAAAACATAATAAATAAATAAAAAACTGAAGGCCGAAGAGAATACTTACTGACATTCACCGAACTGAAGAGAGACGAGGGATGTTGGCCGGAAGGGAGGGGAAAACTCGGTCATGTGCGTTCGGTCGGGAAGAACCAGGGATTCTGCACTCGGACGCCTTGGCCTGGGAAGAATAGAGAGACTCCCGTTTCACTAAGCAATGATTAGGGTTTTAATTTAGAGATTTTCAGATTTGTCCCCAGAAAGTTCAACTTTTGCAAATTTGGCTCAAGTTGACCAAAATTATTACGTGTATTGTAACACTTTTGTAATGTATTGCAATAGTTCTAAAATTTTCAAAATGATTCTTAGGCTTGCAACACCTTCCCATATTATACAACACTTTTCGAAAATATTGCAATAGATTAGCAAATTTCTTATCTATAGCAACACTTTATGCAACACAAACATATAATAGGCTTGCAATAGGTCATATATGGTGTAGTGTTAGTGATGTCAAGGACGCATCTGTTGTCCTTCTTCAGGTCGCCTCTCTTCGCTGTAAATTTGACCTTGTTGGGTTGTTCTGGTAATTTAAACTCATACCAGGTTTCAACAGAGCTTTGTTTTAGGGCTTCGATTGCAATGCCCCTATTTTCCATCTTGAATGCGTCAGCAACGGTCTGAGGCGTGATGTTGATTTCTTCTCCAAAGATAGAGCTGGTGATACAGTGCTCCGTGACTTTTGCTTCCTTGAAGAAGCAAATGGCGACCTCCTTGAACAACTTCCCCCGGTTGATGTCTAGGAAATGGTAAATATCATTTTTCTTCATCATGCGGATAACATGGCTCATTTCTATGGTGTCTGCCATGTTTGCCTCGAGCAATCCTTCGAAATACACCACGATACTGAAAATGATCTGCTCCTTCACCAGCTTTAGGTTAACTCCTTCGAAATACTGAGTGGAGTCTATTTCTGCAAAAAATAAGTTTTTTGATTGAGTGCAGTGAACATTCAGAGTTTTTTCTTGCTTTTGACAACTAGGGTTCTTTAGAGATTGAAGACACTAAAATTTGTGAAATGATTTCCACCGCCTTAAATACCTAGTTGAAAAGACTCTTTGAAATTTAATAATAAAATAATCAAGCGGTGGTACGATTTTTAATAATTAAGGAATGATGATTGAAGTTGATTGGACGTTGTGGGGGTAGTGGGATTGTCCACGTGTCAATAAATAATTAAGTCGGACTAAGAGTGAGAAACTTAGCTGGTTGACCGTTTGGCTTCTTGTTTGTTCTGCATCAGGTAAGTTGTGTCGTCTGTGGTTGATATTAGCTAACTTTTCTTTGTCTGGTCTGATCAGATAGCTTTCTCATCTGGCCTCCACATCAGGTAGCTTTCTGCATCAGGTAAGTTTTGTCTCCTGTGGTTGATGTCAGCTAACTTTTCTTTGTCTGTTTTGATCAGGAAGCTTTCTCGTCTGACCTCCACACCTGGTAGCTTTCTGCATCAGGTATCTTTTCTCGTCTGATCTCCACACCAGGTAGATTTTCTTGTCTGCTTCAGATCAGATAACTTTTTATTCATCTTCAGATCAGATGATTTTTCTCGTCTGTACTAGATTCCCAATCAAGTAGACCAAGTTCCCTGCTTAGCTCCAAAAACCTTTCTTCTGGTAAAGGTTTTGTGAATATGTCAACAATTTGGAATTCTGTGCTGACTCTTTCCACTTTTACTCTCTTGTTTAACACATGGTATCTGATGAAATGATGTTTGACATCTATGTGTTTTGTCTTTGAGTGCAATACTGGATTGTTTGTTATTGCAATTACATTGTTGTCGTCACACCAGATTGGAACTTCATTTGCTACGATGTTGTAGTCCCTTAGCTGTTGTCTGATCCATAGAATTTGTGCACAACAGCTGCATTTAGGTACTCTGACTCGGTTGTGGAAATTGAGTTGGATACCTGCTTTTTGCTGAACCATGATATAAGTCTGGTTCCTAGGAATTGGCACATTCCACTGGTGCTTTTTCTGTCAATCTTGCATCCTGCAAAGTCTACATCTGAGTAGCCGGATAGCTCAAAATTATCATCCTTGGGATACCATAGAGGACTTAAGGTATCTGATTATCCTCTTAGCTGCTTCCTGGTGAGACTACTTTGGCTTTGACTGAAATCTTGCACACACTCCCACTTCATATGAAATGTCAAGTCTGCTTGTAGTGAGGTATAGATCCAATAAGTCCTCTATAGTGGATTGAATCCACTGAAATGCCTCCTTCATCTGCATCAAGGTGTAGGATGTGATCATTGGTACTCTTGCTGGTTTGGCTAAATTCATACCAAATATTTTGATTAAATCCCTTGTATACTTGGCTTGATTGATGAAGATTTCTTTGTCCATTTGCTTGACTTGCAAACCAAGGAAGAAGTTTAGCTTTCCCATCATACTCATCTCAAATTCTCCTTGCATGAGACTTGAGAATTTTTCATATAGCTCAGGATTGGTTGAGCCAAATATGATGTCATCCACATATATTTGAACAAGCAATATGTGGTCTTCATGTTCCACTCTGAAGAGGATCTTGTCCACCTTTCCTTTGCCGAATCCATTCTTCTCCATAAACATAAATAGTGTCTCATACCATGTTCTTGGTGCTTGCTTGAGTCCATATAGAGCTTTCAAAAGCTTGTATACTTTGTCTCCTTTGACAAATCTGGGGGGTTGCTCTACATAGACTTCTTCTTCTAGGATTCCATTGAGGAAAACACTTTTTACATCCATTTGGTAGACTTCAAAATCCTTGTATGCTTCATATGCAAGTAATAGTCTGAAAGCTTCTAATCTTGCTACAGGTGCATAAGTTTCATCAAAATCTTCATTCACATTGAGCATATACTCTTGCAACGATTCTGGCTTTATTCCTAACAAAAACTCCATATTCATCACATTTGTTTTTATATACCCATTTGGTTCCTATGACTTTATTGTGATCTGGTCTGTCTGTTAGTTCCGAGACATTGTTTCTTTCCATCTGGTTGAGCTCTTCTTGCATTGTAATTATCCATGAGTAGTCCTTTAGTGCTTGATCTGTTGTCTTGGGTTCCATTTGAGACACGAAACATGAGAACATAGCCATTCCTGCTGGTTCTATGGATTGTCTGGTTCTGACTCCATCAGTTAGGTTTTCAATTATCTGTTGAATGAGATGATCTCTGAGCCATTTGGGAATATATTCTTCACGGTTTGTTCCCCCTATTAAGTTGCTTTGGTGGACTTCATATCTCTCTGCATCAGCTTGGTTCTGTCCTTCTTGATCTGCAAATGGATCAGCTACGGTCTTGTCATCTACAGATGGGGATCCTGTTTGCTCTGCAGGTACATCTTTGTCAGTTACAGTTGGATCTTTATCTGTTGTAGTTGGATCACCTAGGTTTTGGGATCCTATCTTATCTGCAGTTGGGTCTTCAGACTGATCTGCAATTGGATCTTCAGGCTGATCTGCAGGTGAGTCCATCATTCATGTGTCATGAGTGATAACTTCTTCTAGGGTGGCAGATTTGATCTTTTTCTCAATTGATTCCACCTATTTCCTGTACTCAACAGTCGACTCATCAAACACAACATGTGGTGTTTCTTCCACAACTAATGTTCTTTTATTAAAAACTCTGTATGCCTTGCTTATTTGTGAGTATCCCATAAAGATACCATCATCAGTTTTAGAATCAAAGGCACTCAGTTGGGTTTTACCATTATTGTGGATGAAACACTTACATCCAAATATATGAAAGTATGCAACAGTTGGTGTTCTGCCATTCCAAACCTCATAGGGAGTTTTGCCATGTCTCTATACAATCATACTCCTATTCTGAGTATGGCATGATGTGTTGACAGCTTCGACCCAGGACCTTTTTGGCAGGTCAGCTTCAGCAATCATTGACCTGGCAGCTTCCTTCAAGATTCTGTTTCTTCTTTCAGAAACACTATTTTGCTGTGGTGTTCTTGTGGCAGAAACTTCATACTGGATTCCATTCTGATCACTGTACTCAGTGATTGCCTTGTTGAGAAATTCTCCACCTCTGTCTGATCTGATCTTGATGATGGAGAGGGATTTCTCATTCTAAATCTTCCTCAGTAGCTCAGGTAACTTTGATAATGTTTCACTCTTTTTTTAGAGAAAAACAACCCATGTGTATCTTGAGTAGTCATCTACTACTACTAGGGCATGCTTCCTTCCACTCAGTGTCCTTGTATTGATGGGGCCAAAGAGATCCATATGAAGTAGATATAGAACTCTGGTGGTGAGAGTGGTAGGCCGGAGTGGTTTGAATGATGCTCTGGTCTGCTTTCCTTTCTGACATGCATCACCTATAGCTTCTTTCTTGAATACTTCTTCTGGAAGTCCTCTGACCAGCTTTTGAGAGTTTATCCTGTTGATGGCTTTGAAGTTCAGGTGACATAATCTCTTGTGCCATAGCCATCTATTTTCATCAATTGTCTTAGATAGAAAATAGGTGTTTGGGGTGCCTGTATTCCAATCTATCATGTAGACATCTCTTCTTCTGAATCCTTGTAGCTTCACTTCTCCAGATAGGATATCAATCACCATGCATTTCCAAATGGTGAAGACTACTAGATTTTTTTATCACAGAATTGGCTTATGCTCAAAAGATTGTATTTGAGCCCTTTGACATAATGGACTTTGGATATGGTTATGTTTCCTCTGTGCAGCTCTCCAAATCTTTTTTGTCTGACCTCTGGAGCTATCTCTGAAGGTTACACCTGGATCTCTTTCTTCGATGTAGTTGGAGAGCACCTTGTTATTCCCTGCCATGTGCCTTGAGCACCCATAATCTAAAAACCATTCTTCACCTCCTATTGTTGATCTTGAGGAGATGTGGTAGTAGTCCTTCCACCTTTTTTCTTCATCAGCTAGTTTCGCCATGAGACAGTTGTATTCATCATCATCATCAGAGAAGAATCCACCACTTGATTCTACACTTTTTTCAATCTGATCTTCTCCAATGAGAGATTTTCTTTTGTCCTCCTTTCTGCCCACTTCTTTCTTGCCTTCATCTCTCTTGAGTCTGGACAATCAAACTGGATATGTCCAGTTTTGTGGCAATTATAACATTCCACTTTCTAGTTGCCTATCTTTTGGTTCCTCCTTGGATTGTCCTTGTAATTCTTCCTGTATTTCGAATAGTTCTTCCTGAAATTACTGAACCTCTGCATGATGAAAGCCATTTCTTCTTCAAAATTCGGAGGACTTGGAGGACTGGCTTTAGATAGGCTCTTTTCAGGTGATTCTACTACAAATGCTGTTCCCTTTCCACCTCGTTCATTAGATGATGAACAGGGCAGGTCGAACTCATATGCCTTCAGATCAGAAAACAGATCCTGGATCTTTATTTTGTTGAGATTCTTTGATTCTCTCATGGCCACAACCTTCATGCTCCATTTAGGATTGAGATATCTTAAAACATTTAGGGTCATCTCCCAGTTGCCATATGTCTTTCCAAGGGAGTTTATTTCATTTATGATCTAAGTGAATCTTGTGTCCACTTGGTCAATTGATTCACCATTCTTCATCTTGAAGTTGTCAAACTTTTGAGTGGCAATTGACAACTTATTTTCCTCTATCAACTCGGTTTCCTCACACATTATAGCTAATGTGTCCCGAATTTCTTTGGCATTCTTGCAATTCTTGATCTTGACCATGGTTGCTTTGTCAAGAGTCTAGTACACCACATCTCTAGCCCGGTTGTCTAGGTTGGCCTGCTTTTTTTCCTCATGGGTTATCTCAGTTCTCTTCTTGGGAATCTTCCCTGGCTTCCCAGCAGCAATTTCTTCTGGAGTATTATCCTTCTCAAATATGAAGGGTCCTTCCTCAATGATACACCACATGTCATCATGAATAGAGGACAGATGAGCCTGCATTGTTATTTTCCATAAGTCATATTCATCTACAAAGAATACAGGTAATCTAGAGTGCATGTGTTGCATGTGTTCCATTATAAATGAGAGATTAATATATATGCTCAGATATATGGATCTCACCTCTCTGATACCACTTATAGGTCACAAGTTCTCAAGAATAAGTCTAGAGGGGGTGAATAGACTTATTAAACTCTTTCCTTAATCTCAGGTGAGTTTCTCAGCCGTGATTAAGTGCAGGTGACTTAAGTCGACTGCAGACAGATAGTGCAGAAGACACGGCTGATAATAATACAGATAACAAGTATTGACTGCAGATAAATTTCTAAGAGGAATAGTAAATATGTATGCAGCAGTTATGTATGATGTTTAAAGCAGTAAATCACACAAGCACTTATAGTGGTTTCAGAGGTGGGGTAATCCTCTACTAGTCTACTTCTCTCCAAGCTAGTTGGAGATAATTCACTATAACTGTCAACCAGTGATAAAAGTTACAATGAATTTCTTCCTTGTTACAACAGCTTCCAACCAGTGGAAACCCGTGGCCGTTGCAACTCCCTTGACTGTCTTGTACCACTTGATCAAAAATTCATGGATGCCTCAATAACTCTCGAGCTGTCTATCACCTTCTAATCAAGAACCCGTGGATGCGTTTACAGTCTCTTTACTTTCAAGAACCTCATTCAAAAAAAGCAACCTCGTACTCAAACTTTAAAGACAAGAATTTTTGTCTTCTCCAACTAAAGAGCTTCCCAGAATATGACTGTTTTGGCTTTGCTCTTTGAGGATGCTATAGATCTCTTTGATAGCTTTGTTTGCTTTGATTACTTTGTTCACTTGTAAGTATTGTTTGCATCGTACTTTGCTCAATTCATATCTTTGGATATTTATAGAATGATCCTTTGAGCTTCCTTCATAGCCGTTGCATCTCTCGTAACAAATCCGTCCGTTGGAGAGTGGACATCTTTGTTTATCTTTATCATTTTGTTGCACGGCTTGATTCCCTTTTCATTTATGACTGTTTGAAAGACTTTCTTTATTAGCGTCGTTATTCCTTATTAGAATAATCATAAGTCTTCAGAACGCGGATCTCAAGGAATATTTTGTTCCTAGCTTTCCGGGAATCTTTCCAGTTTGTCTCCTTACGTCTGCATGTGGCTTTCCGTAATTGTTGACTTTCAACGCTTGCTGACGTGGACTGAGTATCTTGAACTTGGCTGATATCTATTGACTGAGAACTTATCTGATATCTCTTGGTCAAACCTGTCTGATGTGCGGTCAACCTTCTCTTATATAAACTTCTCTGATATATCTTGGTAGAAGTTCTCTGAGATAAAGTTCTCTGCTCTGATGACCTAAGTTCTCTGACCTGATGAATATTCTCTGATCTGATGGTCAAACTTCAGCTGATATTTATGTTGACCATTTCTCGTTCGATTAGTTGACCGAAACCTGTCTGATGTAGCGTCTTCTCAAAACATAACTGCAACTTGATTTTGGTCAAAACTCTGTGATGTTTTGCGTTGACCAAAACTTCTCTCATAATGAACTTGCCTAAAAACTTCTCCGATAAATGGCAGTTCTATACTTAGTCGATTTTCTACTGATCAACATTTGATCAAGACTTAGCCTAACTTTTTAAGGCCTATAGTAGATAATCATTTGCTTCTTCTTTACAATGCCAAGTACTTAGATGCATACATTTGAATAATTAACAATATAGGGATGACATCATCAAAATCTAACAAGTATTCCTAATAGTTATATATTTGTAATGTGTAAAACTCATATGTTTGCTCTCCAAAAAAAAGAACTCACCACAAAAAAACTCATATGTTTGGTTAATAAAAATATAAATTTTAAATTCAAACCACTTATTCATGAATATGAAGTTGAGAAACTCATGTGGGAAGGTGAGTTTGGCTCATACCATATCTTTAATTAATAATAGATTAGCAACAGAAACTATCCTATCACCCTCCAAGCCTTCTTAAAAAAATACAAATTATAACCATCAAGACTAGGCGCTTTATAAGCATTCATCCCAAATAGAGCATCTTTATTTCTTGCCCAGTAAAAGGAGCACAAAGGCTAAGTTGCTAAGCATGTGATAAAATATTTCCTCTCTATGTGAACTTTTTATCCACCATTGGTAAACTAAGAACAGCACTACCCATGAGGTTCTGATAAAAGTTCCTAATGTAACCCCAAAAATGGCAGCTATTACAGTGTCGTGGACCCCACACTGGACCCGCCAGGCGATACAAATCAACCATAATACAATTGTAGTACCTGGATGAAGACATGACCTGGATGACTCTGGTGATCTCCCGCGTCAAGCAAACAGGACTTTATTGTCTGAGTAGCCTTCATTCGGAGATCTATGATGAGCAGATTGTGGAGGAACTATTTGGATGCAGACTTCACTTATGCATCTGAAAATAAAGGATCTGAGTTACTAGATATTGTGAGTACTATCCAGGAGAAGGATATTTTCATTAACAGGGAGCTCTTGGAGAAACTGTACATATTACCTTCCGACCGACTGAGACTTTCGGTTCTGACAGTATACTGGGAGCCTACTGGAAACTCTTTACTGGTGACTCCAACGCATCAGATATCCATCCGTCTTGCCATAAGAAGAACCATGCCAAGTAATGATGAAGCTCCTACAGGAGGAGGCTTCCAATCCGGATTCGGCAAGGAAGTTCTTCGGCCTGATGTTGAACTTTATATTAACCAGCTGTGGCGTACAACAATCTCCTGTGCAGAAAAGATTTTGGCTGGGAAGTACTTAGGTGGTTCCAAGCCCTCTATGTACAACAACGATACCTTGCTTGCCAACACGCTTGATCCCATCTCTATGCCGACGTCATGTGATCCAAGAGATGTCACCGATCACTCCGCCAAGGCCAAAGCTGTTGACAGCAGAAAGAAACATGCTACCAAGTAGGGCTGGCAATTTTCGGCACGACACGAAAACACGACACGGACCGACACGGAATTAATGGGTTAGTGTCAAGCCTTATTGGGTTCGGGTTCTTATTAGGTTGACCCAATAAGGACACGATAATTTCGGGTCGGGTTCGGGTTGGGTTCGGGTCGGGTTCAGGTAACCTGTTATAATTTATTTTTTTAATAAATATTTATTAAAAAACAAAATATTTAATAAATAATTTTTTAATAATTTATTTCTTTTAGACTTTTAGTTGAGGTTTGTAATTCTTATTGTTTTTTTTATCATTTTTTGTTAGTATTTATAGGTTATGAGGTTGTTATCATGTTGAAACGGGTTTTTAACGTGTCGTGTCGTTATTGTGTTGCTATCGTGTCGGGTCAACACGAATCCAATCGTGTTTTTATCGTGTTCGTGTCGTGTCCGGGTCGTGTTCGGGTTTGACCTTAGCAGGTCGGGTTCGTGTTCGGATTTAGGGAATCCTTATCAGGTCGTGTTCGGGTTTGACCTTAACAGGTCGGGTTGTTATCAGGTCAACCCGATAACGACCCGACCCGCACGATTTGCCACCCCTACTACCAAGAAAAGGTCTGTTCCCGACAGCAGCTCTCCATGAGCTATTGAGAAGAAAAATAAAAGGTAGAAGACCAAAAAGCCTTCAAAGTCGGAAGCTATTCCTACAGCACCCTCAGGTGACTACATCAGTCATTGAGGCAGTTCTGCCTACTGTAACACCCCGAGATAATCGGAATAATTACAGCGTCGTAAACCCTTTAAGTAAGGATTTACAAGGCTGATTAAAATAAATGTGAATATAATCCAACAATACTACCGAAATTCAAATTACAAAACCGGTTCCAACTGATCCATTACAACCATATCGAAATGATATTAAAAAGACACGCGTACTCGAGTACTGAAAATGAACCAAGAAGACAAATCACAAAAACAACAAATATTTAACATCACTGAGCCACTTCATCGTCATGATGATACTGTGGCTGCTTCCCCACTCCTCGGCTACCTGAACATCAAAACAAATGTCCACCCCCGCATGGGTTAGCAAAACAATGCTAGTACAAGTATCGGAACACACAAATATGCAACGACAATGCATAAAAACATACACAATACGGACTTCTGCTACCAGAATCCAACAATACGAATCCACAAGATTCAATCAACACAACATGGGTATTCCAACGATCCAGCGCCCTCAGCATAGATCCCAAGATGATCCCGTCGGACCAACACGAGGTGGAAAAACCCGTCCAATGATCCAGCGCCCTCAGCCTAGATCCCAAGATGATCCCGTCGGACCAACACGAGGTGGACATCCGATCCAGCGCCCTCAGCATAGATCGCTTGATCCCTTCGGATCATCACAACTTACACATAACACAACTATGCATATACATATGCAAGAAAATCGACATGTTCATCAATATGAACATACGTTAAATCGATAGCAAGTGTCATGACAATTTAATGAAATAATCTCATGTCAACAACACGAATAAACCATATGCATGATCAAATTAATCAATTATTCGCAAACTTTAAAAATACGATACTTGCCTCAACAAATGGCGACAAGAATTTCTACTATCAATAGTCTTCAATCCGATTGGAGAATTCTCCCTTGGTCGGCTCACCGGAATGCAAACCTTCATCGAACAATAACGTCGGTATAACTAACGGTTCTGGATAATCGTTTAAATCATTAAATGAATCATCAAAAGGCATGATACACCCTACAATGGCGATGGACTATACTGCCCTAACACAATTTGGTTGGACCGATACTACGCTATTCGTCCTTGCAATAGCTCAATGGAATACTTTCTAAGTTCCAACACAATTCCTTCGGTTGATTGTTACAACATAACATGGAATTCATCCTAGGAGGATTCTATTCATGTTCTATTATAACAAGATATCCGAACTTCGATGAATCATCATAAAGATTTGTTCACTAGTTTCAATATCCTCTCCTTCTACGAATAAATCCTTAAATTCAATCCATTAATTCTTCACCAAAATGTTCAATCATACCATTCTCATGAACTAAGATAATCTTCGAAAACTAGATATGATTGAGTTTACAATCTCAAGATGCACTAATCAATAGTCTAATCACTAGAAGGTTTGCTCAACGATTACAACAACCAAGAGGAATCGAAAATAATTGAATTTAATCTTCTAAACCATGATGAAAGGATCCTCAAGAAGATAACTGGTTCGGTCTACTCAAAACAGGTCCAAAACGTTACTAGGATCATGCTAAATTAGTTGGTGAAGGATCACATACCTCAATAAATTGATGAACAATGAAGAACTTGAATAAACTCTACCACCGGAAGCTTGAACACCAATCTACAAGGCCTAAGCTTCCAAAGAATCGTCTCAGAAGATGATATGAAGGATAAGAGGTGATGAAAGATCTCCAGAACACGAAAAATCAGCCAAAGGAAAGGTGAGAAATGAAATAGGGTCGAGGTCTATAAATAGAATTCTGGGCATTACGTACGTTATGCAATTAACCTTACGTACGTAACAAACTTAACGTACATTACACCCTAACTTTAGCATACGTAGTCGCCTGACCAGAACTCACTGGCCTGATTTCGCCATTTCCTTACGTACATAATCACAAGGGTTTTACGTACGTAATATCCATGTCCTTAGCTTACGTAAAACATGCACCATAGCGTACGTAACACCTATGTCCAGGTTCATACGGAATATCACACGAATCTTCCCCGGCCCCTTCCTTGGCCCCTACACGCCGACCCTTATCCGATCGTAAGTTGACTTAGCTTATGTATGTTAAGAACATCAGATAACGTATGTAATACTGCAGTCTTAGCGTACGTTATGGACGCCTGATAGCATACATTAACACGTGCAGAACCATGCATGCAGAATGCTGGAGATACCAAAATGTAAGGATACGAAATACGGGAAACCAACCTCCGAATAATAATATCACAGAGTTGATTCTTACAAGATAGATACACAATAATTATCCGGGCATTACATACTACCCCTCTAAAAAGAAGTTTCAGCCCGAAACTTAAATCACAAACAATTCCGGGTACCTCGACTTCACACTATCTTCCGTCTCCCAAGTTACTTCTTCGACTCCATGCCGAGACCACTGAACTTTTACCAAGGAGATCGGTTTATTCCTCAATTGCTTGACTCGACTCTGAAGTATCTTGATTGGCTTCTCTTTGAAGGTGCCGTCATTAGCTATCACGATCTCATCGAACTCAATGATATGACTGGGATCTGGTACATACTTCCGCAATTGGGATACGTGAAACACATTGTGAACGTGACTCAGCGATGGCGGTAAGGCCAACCTGTATGCTAAATCCCCAACTCTCTCGAGGATCTCAAATGGTCCGATATATCTCGGACTTAGCTTACCTTTCCTCCCAAAATGGAAAATTCCTCATGTAGGAGACACCTTCAATAGTACGTGGTCCCCAATGTCGAACTCTAGCGGGCGACGACGCACGTCTGCATAAGACTTCTGTCGACTCTGGGCAGTCAACAGTCTTTCCCGAATCAAAGCTATCTTCTCTTGAGTCTGAACTATCAATTCCAGTTCCGTCCCGATCAAGTCCAAAGAATCATCCCAGCACAGGGGTGATCGGCATCTTCTCCCGTACAAAGCTTCAAATGGTGCCATCTTAATAGAAGTATGCCAACTATTGTTGTAGGTGAATTCAATCAACGGCAAGTGAACTTCCCAATCAGTTGACCAATCCAAAGCACAAGCTCTAAGCATGTCTTCTAATGTTTGTATTTTACTTTCGGACTGACCGTCCGTTTGAGGATGATAAGCCGTGCTAAAGTTTAGCTCAGTCCCCAAAGCCCTGTGAACTGCCTTCCAGAAGTGCGACACAAAGCGACCATCTCGATCTGAAATAATAGTCTTCGGCGTCCCATGCAATCTGACTATCTCTGCAATAAATACTCGTGCCAATTTCTCGGGTCCCCATGTGTCCTTAATTCCTAGGAAATGAGCCAACTTGGTTAGTCGATCAACTATAACCCAAATCATGTTCATTCCCGTCTTGGTCCTTGGCATATTGGTGATGAAATCCATCGAGATATCCTCCCACTTCCACTCAGGGATCGGAAGTGGCTTCAGCATTCCGGCAGGTCGTTGATGTTCAATCTTAACCTGCTGACAAGTCAAACACTTCGAAACGTATTCTGCTACGTTCTTCTTCATATTTCCCCACTAGAAGTTTTGTTTTAGATCCTTATACATCTTACTGCTACCCAGATGAATAGAATAGGGTGCGCTGTGAGCTTCCTTCAGAATTGTCTGTCTCAAAACATCATCATCGGGAACGCAAAGTCGACTCCGAAATCTCTCCTTTCTTTACTTCGTCACATAACTGAAGGATCAGAGAATCGTTCAACTGCTTAGATTTGATTTCCTCGACTAGTGACGAAGTCAGTTCCATCGCATATAGTTGCCCTTGGATTCCTGGCGACCATACTTCAATCCCTTCGAGGATCAGTTCTCGTATGCTGGTTTGGGATGTAAGTGCTTTCAACACTCTAAGAGAAATAGGTTTACGGCTCAATGTATCAGATACTACGTTTGCTTTACCCGGATGATAGAGAATTTCCAAGTCGTAATCCTTGATCAATTCTAGCCACCTTCTCTGCCTCATGTTTAATTCTTTCTGACTGAAAATGTACTTGAGGCTTTTATGATCTGTAAAGATCTGACAACGAGTGCCGTATAAATAATGTCGCCAAATTTTCAAAGCAAAGACCACAGCTACTAACTCCAGATCATGAGTCGGGTAATTAACTTCGTACAGTTTCAACTATCGAGAGGCATATGCAATCACCCTATCCTTTTGCATCAACACACATCCCAGACCCTGATTTCAAGCATCGCTGTATACCATGAATCCATCAGTTCCATCTGGTAACGCTAGTATAGGCGCTGTTGTCAGTCTCCTCTTAAGATCATTAAAACTAGCCTGGCATCTCTCATTCCACGCGAACTTTTGAGTTTTCTGTAATAGCTGAGTGAGCGGACGAGCAATTTTGGAAAATCCCTCTATGAAACGGCGATAATATCCAACAAGTCCTAAGAAACTCCGGACTTCTTTCACATTATTTGGAGATTCCCACTCCAAGATTGCCTCGACTTTCTTCGGATCTACTTGAACTCCGTCAGATGATATCACATGCCCAGGGAAAGTCACTTCCTTAAGCCAGAACTCACATTTAGAAAGTTTCGCATACAACTGTTCATTCCTCAAGGTGCTCAGAATAATACGCAAATGCTCAGCATGTTCCTCGGGGTCTTTCGAATAGATCAATATGTCATCAATGAAAATGACCACGAACTTATCCAAGTATTCTAAGAATACCCCATTCATCAAATTGCATAAATACCGCAGGAGCATTGGTAAGTCCGAATGGCATCACTACAAATTCATAATGCCCGTACCGGGATCTGAAAGCAGATTTCGGTATATCCGATTCCTTAATCCTCAGCTGATGATATCCTGATCGCAAGTCGATCTTATAGAATACTCTTGCCCCTTGCAGTTGATCAAACAAGTCTTCGATCCGAGGTATAGGATACTTGTTCTTGATCGTCACCTTGTTTAGCTCCCTGTAATCAATACATAATCGGAGGGATCCATCTTTCTTCCGGACAAAGAGAATGGGTGCTCCCCAAGGAGAAACGCTAGGTTGAATGTAACCCTTCTGCAATAATTCCTCCAGTTGCTTCTTTAGTTCATACATCTCGGTTGGCCCCATGCGGTATGGTGCTCTGGAAATAGAAGAGGCTCCAGGATCTAATTCGATAGTGAACTCCACTTCTCTCTGCGGAAGTAGCCCAGGTAGTTCGTCAGGGAATACATCTGAGAATTCATTCACAACTGGAATAGATGAGAGCTCTACTCCTTCCTCTTTCCTCATGGCATAACACCAAAGTCCATGACATCCATGCTTCAGTAATTTCACTGCTTTCATCGCTTTGATCAATTTTCCCGAGCTTCCCGGTCTCCATCCTCTGAATAAGTGTTCAGGTCCGTCATCAGCAATGATAGAAATGACTCTCTTTCGGTAATTCAAAATAGCTCCATAACGGTTGAGCCAATCGTCTCCGAGAATTAAATCGTCACCATGGATGTCAACTAAAATAAGATTCGATGGCCAATATCTACTTCCTATAGACACTGGAAAATATCTAGTTTCTAGGGTTTCCACAATTCTCTCTCCGCTCGGAAAACCCACAACATATGGTTCACAATCAAATAAACACGAGATTTTCAAACGATTAACACAGTTCAATGATATGAAAGAATGTGTAGCTCCTGAATCGAATAAGATACTAACTGGTTGCAAAAGGATCTGAATCGTACCTGATGCAACAACAGTGTTCTGATCGTCAGATTTCCTCATCTCGTACAGGCGCGGAGGAACGGACCCAGCACTGGATGTCTCTCTCTTCCCAACATGCTGCTGCTGAAATCCACTCTGCTGCGTCTGGTTCACACTCATCTCCTTCAGAACTGGCGCTGGAGTGCGAGTACCAAATGATCTAGTCGCAACTCCACAGAAATCCGCACGGTGCCTTCTTGCCCACAATCGAAACAAGTCACAGAAGATACGGGGCAATCACGTCGAATATGCCCTGCTCGACCACAATTATAGCATTTCTTTGATGCGTCCGAAACTACTGATGTTTTTCGGAACTTCTTTTTACCTCTAGAAGGATGTGGAGGTTTCCTAGATGAATAAACTGAAGACTGGCCCTTGCGGGCCCCACCACTCTTGTTTTCCGAGAAGTTGCCGGACACTTTCTGCTTCTTTGCCTCCATCGATTTCTCCACCGCCGCCTCTTTCATGTCGTAGGCCAGCGCTTTGTCTTGATACTGTCGCAACGTAGTACACTCGAATCCGGACATGTACTGCTGAATCTCCGGCTTTATCCGCATATCGAAATGAAAAATCTTTTCTGCCTCCGTTCTGACCAAGTGTCACACACAAGTCAGCTGATGGTTAAAAGTCTTGATTATGTCTGTCACAGATGCTTCCGAACTCTGTGGTGAGAAAAACTCTCGGATTTTTGCCTCTCTAATTGGACGAGGACAATACTGTGCTTCTATCATTAGTTTGAAATCCATCCAGTCAGCATTATGATTCTCGGGTCGAATAGCCTCCCACCAGTCAAAAGCCTCCCCAGTCAGAAAATACTGGGCAATAGGAACTTTCCAGTCCTCGGGACAGTTAATACCCACAAATATCTTCTCTAACTCCTTTAGCCAATGATCCCATGTAAGTGCCTCAGCAGATCCGTCAAATTTTGGCGGGTGTAATTTGACCACCTCAGCAAGCCATCTGTCTCCCCAGTTATCCTCGTGGTGCTGCTGTCCCATCGCCGTCTGCATGTGGTCAACTACCTGAGCGAACTGGTTTATCTGAGCCACCACCTGTTGAAGCACTCCCGGCATGTTAGGATTCGCGTCGTCATTCGCTGATCCCTGCTGTCCTCCAGAATGGGAATCGGTTCGACTAGCCGATAATTCTGGGGTAGTTGCGGAATCCTCCTGTCTCATGTTACCACGTCCGCGTCCACGACCGCGTCCGCATCCACGTCCTCCTCTCAACATACTGTAAACACAATTTCTCAATATCCAGGACAAAATTTTCAAACATAAAGCCCGCCAATACTCACAAAATAGAAATTAAGTAAAACGGTAGTATAAGAGATTAGGAGACTTACAACCACGGTCCACATGATGACTTTGGCTGAATAGTGATGTTACGAACGACCCGTAAATCAAATAACGTAAACAGACCCAACTAAAACCCGACTGCCAAGATATCCATGAATCTTAGCTCTGATACCATATTCTGTAACACCCCAAGATAATCGGAATAATTACAGTGCCGTAAACCCTTTAAGTAAGGATTTACAAGGCTGATTAAAAGAAATGTGAATATAATCCAACAATACCACCGAAATTCAAATTACAAAACCGGTTCCAACTGATCCATTACAACCATATCGAAATGATATTAAAAAGATACGCGTACTCGAGTACTGAAAATGAACCAAGAAGACAAATCACAAAAACAACAAACATTTAACATCACTGAGCCACTTCATCGTCATGACGGTACTGTGGTTGCTTCCCCGCTCCTCGGCTACCTGAACATCAAAACAAATGTCCACCCCCGCAGGGGTTAGCAAAACAATGCTAGTACAAGTATCGGAACACACAAATATGCAACAACAATGCATAAAAACATACACAATACGGATTTTCGCTACCGGAATCCAACAATACGAATCCACAAGATTCAATCAACACAACATGGGTATTCCAACGATCCAGCGCCCTCAGCATAGATCCCAAGATGATCCCGTCGGACCAACACGAGGTGGAAAAACCCGTCCAATGATCCAGCGCCCTCACCCTAGATCCCAAGATGATCCCGTCGGACCAACACGAGGTGGACATCCGATCCAGCACCCTCAGCATAGATCGCTTGATCCCTTCAGATCATCACAACTTACACATAACACAACTATGCATATACATATGCAAGAAAATAGACATGTTCATCAATATGAACGTACGTTAAATCGATAGCAAATGTCATGACAATTTAATGAAATAATATCATGTCAACAACACGAATAAACCATATGCATGATCAAATTCATCAATTATTCACAGACTTTCAAAATACGATACTTGCCTCAACAAATGGCGACAAGAATTTCTACTGTCAATAGTCTTCAATCCGATTGGAGAATTCTCACTTGGTCGGCTCACCGGAATGCAAACCTTCATCGAACAATAACGTCGGTATAACTAACGGTTCCGGATAATCGTTTAAATCATTAAAATAATCGTTTAAATCATTAAATGAATCATCAAAAGGCATGATACACCCTATAATGGCGATGGACTATTCTGCCCTAACACAATTTGGTTGGACAGAGACTACGCTATTCGTCCTTGCAATAGCTCAATGGAATACTTTCTAAGTTCCAACACAATTCCTTCGGTTGATTGTTACAACATAACATGGAATTCATCTTAGGAGGATTCTAATCATGTTCTATTATAACAAGATATCTGAACTTCGATGAATCATCATAAAGACTTGTTCACTAGTTTCAATATCCTCTCCTTCTACGAATAAATCCTTAAATTCAATCCATTAATTCTTCCCCAAAATGTTCAATCATACCATTCTCATGAACTAAGATAATCTTCGAAAACTAGATATGATTGGGTTTACAATCTCAAGATGCACTAATCAATAGTCTAATCACTAGAAGGTTTGCTCAACGATTACAACAACTAAGAGGAATCGAAAATAATTGAATTTAATCTTCTAAACCATGATGAAAGGCTCCTCAAGAAGATAACTGGTTCGGTCTACTCAAAACAGGTCCAAAACGTTACTAAGATCATGCTAAATTAGTTGGTGAAGGATCACATACCTCAATAAATTGATGAACAATGAAGAACTTGAATAAACTCTACCACCGGAAGCTTGAACACCAATCTACAAGGCCTAAGCTTCCCAAGAATCGTCTCAGAAGATGATATGAAGGATAAGAGGTGATGAAAGATCTCCAGAACACGAAAAATCAGCCAAAGGAAAGGTGAGAAATGAAATAGGGTCGAGGTCTATAAATAGAATTCTGGGCATTATGTACGTTATGCAATTAACCTTACGTACGTAACAAACTTAACGTACATTATACCCTAACTTTAGCGTACGTAGTCGTCTGACCAGAACTCACTGGCCTGATTTCGCCATTTCCTTACGTACGTAATCACAAGGGTTTTACGTACGTAATATCCATGTCCGTAGCGTACGTAAAACATGCATCATAGCGTACGTAACACCTATGTCCAGGTTCACGCGGAATATCACACGAATCTTCCCCGGCCCCTACATGCCGACCCTTATCCGGTCGTAAGTTGACTTAGCTTACGTACATTAAGAACATCAGATAACGTACGTAATACTGCAGTCTTAGCGTACGTTATGGACACCTGATAGCGTATGTTAACACGTGCAGAACCATGCTTGCAGAATGCTGGAGATACCAAAACGTAAGGATACGAAATACGGGAAGCCAACCTCCGAATAATAATATCACAAAGTTGATTCTTACAAGATAGATACATAATAATTATTCGGTCATTACACCTACTGCACCTCCTCCCGCAGTAGTTGTCCTACATGAGACTAATCATATGGAAGAAACACTAGTTGTTCCCCCAGTTGATCCTAAGCCTGTTGCGGCTATGATGAACGACGAGTTGTTTTCAAAATTAGAAGGAGTTAGTGAATCGGATGCCCTTTTGGATCCGACAACCACCTCTTGTCACATGACCCCTACCCCTGTGAGGAGACCCTCTCCTAACAGGTACCCCACCCTGTCAGGGATCCATCCGCTCAACAGGCTCCCATACTTATAGAGGATCTCAACCGGACAATGGAGCCATCTAATGTTCGGAGTCCCTCCCCTTCAGAAATAATAAATAAAATAGGTCTCCAGGTCCAAATTGATGAGGCATTCGAACACTTCAAATTATGGAAGGACCACAGGCTCGCCCTATACGACATCCTGTAAAACTGGGAGGACTAAAAGGAGGAAGAATTGTTCGTGCTGGAGGTCACGGACACCCAGAATATCGAGGTGATGATCAGATGGCATGATCTCTTCTGCGTGAACTTATCACGAAATATTATGTGGAAAAGGAGAAGGCACGACTCAAGGGAAAGAAACCTACCGATGACGGGACTCCAAGCTCAATCCACCACTCAGAACCAGACTCTGATGAGGATGATAACGCTTTATAGGCTGGACTAAGAATGAGCCGTGAAGAGGCCCGTGAAAAGAATTTTGCTGACCTGCAGGCTGCTCGAGGCCAAGGGATATCAGATAACAAATAAAAGTCCCCCACCCCTGAAGATGAAGCAGTCCAGGCAGGCAACGTACAGGAGGAATTAGTCCCTCCTGTCACTGGTGAAGTTGCTTCAGCTGCCCAACAATCGGAAAAATCCTCATCCCCCATTCAGGAGGAACCAGTTCCTCCGACCCATGAGGATGCATCACGCACCGTCCGACTAGAGGAATCAATCCCTTCTAAGGAACAAGCAGAAGCTGAGATCCAACAGAAGGAATCGGTCCCTCATGTACACCAAGCTATAGAAACCCCGACAAGGCACAAAGAATTAAACCCTTCTGTCTCCTAGACTGAAACCCCGACTGAACCTACAACGGTTCCAGCCACCGAGCAGGTACAAATTCCTATCCCTATTGGTTCATCAATTGAACCCGATCAGGACTTCCCAGCTGATGACAACCCTAAAAAACCAACTCATAATGTCATCATCGAATAGTTAGGAGAGCCCTCTGATTAAAATCTGGTTCAGCCCCACTCTCTTTGCACCGAAGTTAAAAGCGAGCAACTGCAACAAATTGGTCGCCGAACCATATTCTTACAGGATGCTGTCAAGAACTGTATGATGTCGGTAAGGAACTGGACTGGATGAGAGAAACTGCACAAGATGAACTCCCAAAACTCCAAGAGCTCTTCAAGACGTAGAAGAAGCATTCAGAATCATGCCTAACGCCTTATGACAGGCACTGAATCAACTTAAACAACACCAGGAGAGGATACTGAAGCAGGAACATGAGAAACTGTGTGTTGTTGAAGCCAAAATGGTTGCCTCCCTTGAGTACACTGGCTCCTGATGAACTGCGCATGATCAAAAAATTTATGATTTACCTGTGGTGGTTGCAAGTCTTGTGGACTCAGTAAAAGATATGAAGACAAGAAAGATGAATCAACAGGTATACTCCGGGATATTCATGATAAAGACATGGAGCTTTATAATGCCAAAAGGGGGAAGATGCCTGAGAAGATGCAAGGAGGTGGAGACTATAACGGGAAGGGGAGATGGAAGCAATATTGGATGATAGTGTTGCGCTAGATATCGGAAGACTGGTCGGACCCTGGCTAAGTCAAGGAGCAAAAGGATCAAGGATAATTGGTTCTCGTCCCAAGTTCTAGGATCCCAATTTTCCATGGAAGAATACAATTCGCAAGCGCCCTAAGATCCTACTGCCAACAGACAAACAACTTACGGATGAGGAACTAAAGGCATGCAAGAACAATAAACTGATGAGATACTTCTGTACTCTCATCAGAGAGTTTATCATGTTCAACAAGTTTCAGACACTGGAGGAAGCTGCGAAGGAGTTCTCAAAGCTCCTGTCAGAAGGGAAGCTTTCATTTCAAGTAAAGCTGAAGCCAAAACATATGAAGGGTGATCAGATAACTCACTCAGAGGACTGGATTCTTGCATTCGATGTCTCCAAGCAAGAAAGGAACATCTATAGAGATATAGGCAGAAATTACTTAGTCAACTGGTGGAGAGGAACCGAGCATGACCCCTCCCAACAGTTTAGACAACATCCATATAGAAGATAACTCCTAACAGTTGTATCTTTCATTTATGTATGATCTACGATGTAATTTCAATTCTGAACAGGCACTGTAATCTTGTTTATCAATAAAATGATTGATTTACATCAAAAGATTATAGCTCGTAAACTCCATTTACTGTTTGATTGTGAAATATATTGAAATAATTGCTAAGTATAAATTTTCTAAGACTAATAAGCTGTAAGAACTTGTCTGCGAATATTTCATAGATTAAGTTGTATTCATCTAAAACTACTTGTTGTAAGATTGTGCCTATGAGTCAATCATTACTTAATTTGTAATACAATTAGTCCTACGGGATTGGAAGTTTTAGAACTTTCTAAGATAATCGTGTGCTGTAAACATTGAAGTTTTTAATACACTAAGCATTCAACATGAAAGAATCCTTGGATACAACAAAGATGCTGTAGGTGTTTTACTTAGGAAAAATAAAGCATAAACCCAATAGGATATACCTTGAATTTCAAACCATTAGGAAATAACCTTTCTTTATTCACAAAGTATTCACGATTTTAAAGTAGAATTTAATACTGACATGACAGTATTTAATGCAGTCGAAGGGATTGAAGACTGGAGAGTATTTAATACGAATCAAAGAATGTCTGAAGTATTAAATATGAAGTATATTTAATTCAAACATTCGAATCCGGCAATCAGAGTTGTCTAAATCTCACCAATCGTCCAATAGCTATATTTATAATGGATCTATTTCCAAAGTTATAAATACCCCAAGCAAAGAGGACATTGCTCAGTGACTGAACTTACGAGTCAACGAACGAACTTACTATCAAAGCAATATATTTCTTCAAGCATACGTCGAATATCTTGAGTGAAGAAATATACAGTCCTCAACAGTTAATAGCACACATACATCGAAGCCTACAGCTGCTATTCGAACTCGTGATACTTCACCATCTATTGATGAGACCTTTAGCACTACTAGGGATGGCAGTCGGGTACGGCGGCGCGGATAGTGCCTATCCACATCCGTACCCGTGAGGTAAACCTGTACCCGAGACCCGACCCGCGACCCGCGACGGGTATGATTTGCCAACCACACCCGCGACCCGTGGGTATCTGCCACCCGTCGGGTATCCGCAACCCGCCACCCGTCGGGTATCCACAATTCGCTATCCGCGGATACCCGCGATGCAAATAAATGAATTCAATATAAATAAAAATTTCACACATATTAATATCCATAAATCAAACTCATAAATTCAAATCCTCTAACCCACAAAGTTCAAAGTTTAAATCCACAAATCACAAAACACAAAATTAATATCCAAAATCATCAACTAAAAACAAAGTCTAAATTCTAAAAAAAAAGCATATTATTCGAAGTCAACAGTTGAAATAGACCTATTTTCCTCTTATTTGTTGTGAATGTTTGAAATAATGAGTGTGGGCCGGGCTCTGTTCGGGTATTTTGTGGGTATTTCGTGGGTATTTTTGTGGGTATTTCGCGGGTATCTTCGCGGGTGTTTTTCGCGGGTAGACGGGTTTCGCGGGTACAGATAGTAACTATCCATATCCGTACCCGCGAACCTAATGGATTGTAATTTCATACCACTAAGCTATCCATGGATACCAAATGCCCACCAAACCCGCACCTATTATGGTCGGGTGCCCGCGGTTATCCGTTACCCACGGGTAAATTGCCACCCCTAAGCATTACGTGGACTAAGTCAAGCTTTCTAACGTGTGTGGGAAGAATAGAGTTCAGAGACGAAGCTTCAATCTGTCTGAAGAAGCAGGTCGAAGAAGCCTACAGCCAATCTATGTGAACCGCTCAAGCCACAGTCGGTTGTATCAATCTGTGTGAATGCTACAACGACAGATTTAGTTAAAATCATACAGTTGTGTACATCTTGATTTGAATTAATCTTTTACTGCTGTATAGAGAACCTGTGGACATATAGGGGTTTACCTCGAACCACATTAAATATATGTGTTATTACTTTCTGTATTTATTATTTTCATACTGCCTGTCATTTTGGTATACTTATTCTGAAAACCGTGTAAGTACCAAGCTACAGGAGACCATCTAAGTTGTTGTACTTACATCAACTCCATCTAAGACTTCCGCTACGCAAACTTAATTTCAAAAAGAGTATATTGTGGCCAACAATTATCACTTAAGGAAACGGTAGTTGCCGCAACTGTCGCTGGTTCATCGCCTTCTTCAGTATAAGATGGTCCATTATAAGGGTTGGACAAGGTATTTGATTTCATTGATGTACCAATTTGAGCTTCACATTTTTATAGATCTTTTAGTCACTTGTTTTATGGCAAAATAAAAGTATCCCATCAATTTGTTGGTATGGAACTTCTCTTATTTCCCGACTGTAGCTCCGAGGTACTTAACTATATTACTTATCCGAGTGTCGTATCCCAGTGTTGTAAGAAACATTCCCTTTTATTAACCGGATAGTCTTGCGCACTTCTCTCACAAACTTCCTGTAAATGTAACCTGGTCAGTTTATCCTCTTCATTTAGATCATTGCTCCAAATACAAGGTACTAGTTGGCAGATACCTGGTCACAACTTTACGCCATTCCCGTCACTATATTGTTGCACGTATGTAATATGTATTAATAGTCCTTTCATATTTATCTTTTTAACGTCTAACTTCAGTTCTGGAGGTTCTGAAGTAAGTTTGATTTGATACCAAATTTGGTTGATGTCGATCGTCAGTTTTTCAAGCACACATCTTCTCTTTTTAAGGTTGCATGCCTCAATAATCACCACTTTGTCGATGAGGATGTCCTTATAAAATAATTGTGATTTTTATACCAATTCAGTGACAAAAGCTTCTTTATATAAACATATAATGTCTTCCTTGGAAATTTTCAACAGTCTTATGTGTTGTGCGGCGATTTATACGCCTCAACGGCGATCGGTATAAGGGCCGAGCGACCTAGTCCACGACCAAATGAGCTACAACGAACTTGTCAAAACAAAGGTAGCAATCCGCCTTCGAGTATCTAGCGATCGACTCACAAGGCGACGCCCTTTGGCACCTAGCGATCGACTCTGGTGCCCGACCTAGGATGACCGTCCTGTGCCACGAACAAAGGCCTTCTTCCGTCAAAGTCTACGAAGACTGAATCACAAAGCAAGCGCCCATGTGCAGATCCGCAAAAGGCACCGCAGAACATGGATCGTTGATTCCAGACCATCAGCATCTGTCAGTGACAAGGACGGCCTCACCTACCGACAGACCCGCCGAAAGGTCCTAAGTGGGGCCTCCCGGGACAGCGACACGAACACGTGTTGGCCTCTCATTGGTTCGCACTTCAGGCAGCCAGCAACTTCTGCGGACTTTAAGGAGACCAACCAATGTGCTAAAGACAATCACCCGCTTATTATAATACAGCAGAAGCGATCACCCAGCAAGGCCCAGTCCTATAAATAGAGAACCTCCAGCAACTGGAGAAAGGTTGGAAACCACGTTCATAATACATACACACTTTCAGACTCTCGGCCTCCTCTCTTGAACCTATCTCCGGATTTCTCTCTCAGCACCTCTCAACCAAAAGACGGTCGACAGAGGCAAGGACTCCCTACAGTTCAGGTTCGAAGAGGTTCACAAGTCCAGGAGCTCAGACTTACAGCTAATACACACTGTGAAAGACCGTCGATCTCTCGCAGTCGTCACAGCACATCATCGTTGTTACAAGAACTCACAGAGCATCATATCTGGTTCTTCCGGCAATCTTCACGCTCAATAGCTAAGATAACTAGGGTCTTTACACTCATAGTAATTGTACTCTATCATTAATATTTGTACTCCAAAGTATTTGTATTAATAATATTTCGCGAGAGGATTCAAGCCCGGGACTAACAACCCCGGCAAATCTTGTGTTACTTACTTTCCCTACGGACGTGCTCTCGCACTTTGTTTGCTACTCGATCATTTCAGCAATATCTATCTCCGGATAATATTTTGGCTAGCAACAATTGGCGCTAGAGGAAGGGGCATCTTAACCTTCATTTTTATTCCGACCGTCCCGAAGAACACTCACTGTTCTCGGGGCATATACTTGAAGTGACACTCACTGCTCTTCAAAGAAAAACCTTCAGAATCATGATGTCCGCCACTACATCAAAGAGAGCCACTCTCCGAACTGCCGGACATCATATCCCGGCTCGATCCGAGCCCCAGCCGAAGGCAGAGGGTAACCGCGGCGACGCAAGACTCTCGATCCCGCACCTGAGGGACGGCCCCAGCCTTTCGCTCGACCAGTTCCAAACCGCAGAACAGATCGAGGAGGCTATGGCCATCCTAAAGGAGTGAGGGAGAGCATGCGCGGCGCCAGCAATAACTCCCTCGGCCATCCGCCGCGTGGGCAAACGGAAGTTCAAAGGGTTACTGGGCGAGCGATCGTCAGAAAGCCCCGATTCGCGAGAAAAGGCCCTCGCAAGGCCGGACGGTTCCGTATTCAGTCACTTGGGAAGCGATCCATCATGGAGATCGGGGCATTCTGGCCCCAACCACGAGACGACGAAATCCGAGTCCGTCACTAGGAGTTCGGCGTACCCAACTCCCAGCCGAATATAGGTCAGCCGTCTGGATCCCGTTCCGAACGCCAGGGGGTCAGTACTTGATCGCCGCGGCGATGTCCGCTATGCAACGCCATCTCGACGAGATGAAATCGCTCTTGGATACTGGGGCAAGCACTAGTAGAAAGATCATCGGACCGACTAAGCCACTCGCGGTCCACATCGAGCTTGCCCCCGTGCAACCAAGGATCGATCCTCCCAAAACACCTATGTACGAAGGGAGATCGGATCCCGAGACCCACCTAAGCAAGTTCCGAATTTACATGACCAGGTGTGGGGCATCAGATGTGACCAAGTGCCAAATCTTCCCATTAACATTGGGCGAGCTGGCCCATAGGTGGTACGTCTCACTACCACCGCGATCGATCATCTCCTTTGAGAAACTGGCGAGTGACTTCACGTCATACTTCGCCGCCAAGGTCGCCAGACCAGAAGGCCCCCACCGCATGATGAAAATCAGGCAGGGGGAAGACGAATCCGACGCAGATTACATCGACCGAGTAGATGAAATAGTCCTCACCGGCGAGCCCATCAGCGACGAGCTCGCTCTCTACTCGGTCTTGGGGGGGATTCTACGGCCATTCGCCCATGTTTAGACATCTCACGAAGGACATTCCCCCAACCTACGCGATCTTCCGCGCTAAGGCTGCCCATTTTCTGGCCAGGCAGAGGCTGCTCACCCTCGCCTAGGCGAGGGAACGCCACCTCCTGTCCGAAATAGGGCGATCGTCAAAACCAAAAAGGCGGTCGCCAATCCACCCGGTGATCTCAAGGCCTTCGAGGATGTGGAAGCACATCTCCTCCACAAGTTCAACCGAACTCTGGCACACATTTTTTACGCCATCAAGGGGCGCGAACGGCTAAACAAGCCAAAGGCAATAAGGGACCATGGTCATCTGGACCACAATCAATATTGTGCTTACCACAAGAGTCCTGGCCACAACACCAACAAGTGCCGCGACCTCCTCAGACAACTCTGGAGATTGTTCGAGGAGGGCAGGTTGGACAGCTTATTGGCTTAGCCGGAGCCCCATCAATCTCCCGATACGGTCGCCCAAGTCGAACACGAACAGGCTGGAAAGCTCATACGAGCCAACCCCTCGATCAACCTCGGCGACCGGATCTACATGATTCAATCAAGAGAATGGAACTTCGGAAGTCTCTCCCCGATTCCCGCCTCATCATACCAAAGGCTACTGCCTGAGCAAACGCTTCGAAAAAAGAGGATGACACGCTCGCCCTCTAAAGTTCGTCATCAACATAATGGACCTAGGCAGCGATCGCCTCCCCTAGCACACGTATACCATCGAGGATCATCATCTGACATGATGATCCGAGGTAGAAAAGTGCCGCCATGGTCGCGAAAATCGATGAAACGGACGATCCGTCCATGCAAGGTTCCTTTGGGCTTCGATCGCTCGCCCTTCGTTTAAATACGAGGCAGGCATGGCCGAAGTGTTAGGGTTGTATACGTCAAAGCATACTTTATGCTTGTATTACCTAATTTCCCGGTCTTTATCTATGAGAATATTAATTCATTTATCACATGTTTTGCATATTTATTCACGCTATGGTTATACAAATGCAGTCTAATTTACTTTATATTGTAGATAATGTGGTGTGTAGTGTCACACAGAAGATCACATTATCGGTTCCTTATATAGTAATATTTAGTTCACAACATATGTAACATTAGACCGTTATGTGAGAGGTTGTAGTATATGCTTGAGATTGGTTGGTCTTGACCATTAGCATATATTAGCGTATTCGTTATACGTTGAACAGGATCGAAGTGAGATAGATTCTTCTGTACTGACTAAAAGAAGAACGTACATCTCGGATAATTATTATTTCTTAATTCTAGTGATTAATATTTAATTATATATATTTAATATTTATTGCTTTGATTTATCATGGGTGAGAGCCATAATGATTGACTCAATATGCTCGATATTTTGGGCAATATTATTATCTATGTGATAATTAATATTATAGCTAGAAATCGTGTCCCGACCAGTCGAGTTGATCATGTCCCTTGAGGCACTCGAAAGGATTATTATATCAAACCCTGCAGGTGGAATTAATTTTCCGATATAATAATAAAGGTCGAGTGGTATACTCATGTATAATACATTAATTAATTAAAAGCTGTCACTAGCTTAAATTAATTAATGGACATGGACTATCTTAAACACGGGAAATAATTAATTTAAAAGGAGCCCAATTTCGTAATTTGGGATTTTGGTAGGAAGTGCAATATTAACTTATTAGTGGACTAAGTTGATATTAATAGAGTCTTCATATTAGGAAGAGTCCTAATAATGGAAGGAAGATATCTATTGGGAGTCCTTACCATATCCTCCTTAAGGTCCCTAGAGTAGCCCAAAACACCTATAAATATAGATACAAGGGAGGCCGATTTTTTGACCTCATTATTGCCCAAGAAATCGATTTTTATTGTGTGTGTTTTAATTGTGGATCTTGACTTGTGTCTTGGATTCCACAATTTGGTAAACACAATATTTTTCTAAAATACTCAAAATATTCAAGAAAAATAGAGAGAACAAAAATCGTAAGTTTCTTGAGAGAAAAGTTTCGGCCGATCCCTTTGCAGTCCAAGTAGTCCGGTAGATTGTTGCACACACGACATCCGGACGTAGGCGGGATATACTCTAGAAGATCTTGAGGTAGAAATACAAGAAGATCGGAGAGGAACACGAAGAAGGACAAATCGACCAAAGAGGGAATTATTCTACCACTTCGCGTCAAATGTAAAAATTACCGACTCCCATGCATAAATATGTTTATTTAATTGTTTATTAATCTGTTTAGTTAATTAGTTGACAAGCCTAAATAGATCCGGTTTTTACGTTGGTTAGTTTATAAAACCTTTTATTAAATTACCTTCACCAACTCGCTTCCGGTGCTTTTTTTATTACAACAATTGTTATCATAGCCGGTCTTTTGGTTATTTTCAATTGAATTAATTTGGTGATTAATATGCTAGCAATTAAATATTCGTATAGTATGATTTTTTGGAATATTTTGCTAGAATTTGTCTTGCAGGAAAATATGATCCAATTATCATGGCTATGTGATGTTTTATTTATTTACGCGTTTTGGTAATTTGGCCCATTTTTGTGGCATGTATAAGTTTTTCCCGTGAGAAAATCCACGGGTAGAATAGGATTTATTTTTTCTTGTAATTTGATGTAAATTCGATGTATTTTATTTTGAATAAAATTGTAATCGAGTTGGGACACTCAAAGTACGAAAGAAAAAGAAGTCCAGCGCGAAGAGGAGTCCCGATCGGACGAACCAACCGGGACCAGCAAGGAGCCGATCGGCGGTTCGGCCAGCAGTACGGTCCGGGCAGGTCGGTCAGCTCGGGCAGCTCGGGCAGCTCGGTCAGCTCGGGCAGCTCAGTCAGCTCGGTCAGTTCGGGCAGCGATGCAGGCGATTCGGGCGGCCGGGCGGCGGCGATTGGGGCGGCCAGGCGTGAGTCGGGCAACGGCGGAGTCAAGTCGTACGGTTCGGGTCGTTCAATTCGTTTTTCCGCGAGATGCTTGAAGCAGTGGGAGCAAACGAGCCGAAGATTTTCTCGTTATTCAAAACGAGGAATAATAAGCCATGATAATTGGATATAATTGTCCAATTTTAATATTTGTTGGTTTATATTGTTTTGATGTATGGCATGTATGGATGTATGCGTGATATGTTTTCTTGCATGTTAGGACGAGAAAATTAAAAACCTTATTTTTTCAAAATAACTAAGTGATTTTAAAATTGATTTTTCAAAATCAAATTGGCCTCCATAATTGGTTTAAATTGTGAAATAATTAGCATGCGCGTTGACATTAGAGTCTTCCTCCACATCGGATGTGCTAAATTATTGGCTCACTGGTTTTAAACTTCAAATTTGATAACAAAAAGGTGAATATTATTTTTTATGATAGGACCTCTCCATCTGTAGGACTATTATCATTAAATAATATTCTAAGGTTTGTTAAATTATGGTGTTCACTAAGATGTATTAATTAATAAGCTCCCCATCGGAGTCTATGTTAATTAAATACATGGCCAAGAGGAACCAACTATTAATTTTACTTGTCAAAATGTGTCTTGGCTAGATAGTAAAATTAAAGACGTCAAAATCTACTTGAAAAGTATATGTAAACGTCCACACTATCGTGACTTGCATGTGCGGTTTTTCAAGGTGTTGGTTGATTGCACATATATTGTTTTAAGGTTTTTTCAATATATTTTGCGTCGAATTATGTGATGAATGATGTTTTAATTTTATTCTCAGATGTCTTTCAATCCACTAGCTGTTATTCTCAAAGAAAACAAACTTGATGGCACTAACTTTGCCGACTGGAAAAGAAATCTTGATATTGTCTTGACTGCCGAGGGGCATAAGTTTGTTTTAACTGAGGAGAGTCCTTTGGAACCAGAACCGGATGCCACTCCTGAAGAGTTGGCTGAATTCCGGAAATGGAAAAAGTCTGATGAGATGGCTCGCTGTTACATTTTGGCTTCATTGACAAATGTATTGCAGCATCAGCATCAGACGATGGGCTCGGACGCTGATATGATGAAAAATCTCACTGTGATGTTTGTTCATCAGAACCGGGCGGCTAGGCAAATTGCGATTTGGGTTTTGATGACATCCCAATTGTCTGAAGGGACCCCAAGAGGATCACGTTCTTAAAATGATGTCTCATTTGAGCGAATCGAGCATCTTGGGGGCCACTATCGATCTTGGTCGCAGTCGATATTATCTTGGGCGGTTACCAAGAAGCTTTGAGCGATTCCGCCTCAACTACAATATGAATCGTAGGACTTACACATTGGCGGAACTTCGTGAGCTTCAATCTGCCGAAGGTCTCTTCAAACAAGGTTATCATCAAATTCTTGCGGCAGCAGTCTTGCTTCTTCAAAACCCAAATGGGGAAAGAAGAAAAAGCAGGTTGGCCAGAAGCAAGTGGCGACCTTCAAGGCTAAAGGCAAGGCTCCTCAGTCAAAGGCTCCTCAGCCGGAAGTGAACAAAAAGCCGAAGGGCAAGTGCTTCAACTGCGGTCTGAAAGGACATTTCAAGAGTGACTGCCCTAAGAAAGGTACGTCTCATGCACTAGTAGTCAAAACATGTTTGGCTGCCTATTCCATCACTTCGTGGATAGTGGATTCGGGCTCCACTGATCATGTTTGTTATGACTCGCAGGGGTTCCAAGTAACTAATGTACTTAGTGCGGATGAGATTACAATAAGCTGGGGCGACTATTCCAGGCTGAAGGCTGTTGCAGTGGGAGTCGTGCAGCTAAAAGTTGATGATAAGATTTTAGTTCTTAATAATGTATTATTAGTACCCGATTTTAGAATGAATTTGATTTCAGTTTCTAAATTGCTTCGTGATGGATATTCAGTTTCTTTTGAAGATAATGCAATCATTAAAAGAAATGGTGAATATATTTGCGGGAGTACTTATAATGAAGAACTTTATATCATCAATGCCTTTTGACTCCCTTGCATAATTATAAATCGCTTAATTCTTTGACTAATCCTAATAAAAGAAAGGAACTTTCGAGCATAAATCCAACATATTTGTGGCATTTACGATTGGGTCATATTAACCTTAGAAGGATTCAAAGATTGGTTAGCGATGGCCCATTGGATTCGCTCCAAGTTGAGTCATTTCCAACCTGCGAATCCTGCCTGGAAGGTAAAATGACTAAAAGGGCTTTTCAAAGCAAAGGAAATCGTGCACAAAAGGTATTGGAATTGGTTCATACCGATGTATGTGGTCCAATGAACATCCAGGCTAAGGGTGGTTTCGAATACTTCATCACGTTTATAGATGATTATTCGAGATATGGATACATCTATTTGATGCGACGTAATTCTGAATCTTTTGATAAGTTCAAATAATTCAAGGCTGAAACGGAGAAGCGTCATGGGCAGAGTATCAAGTCACTACGATCTGATCGTGGTGGCGAATACCTTAGTGGAGAGTTTTTGGATTTCTTGGCACATGAGGGGATTACTTCCCAGCTCACAGCGCCTGGTAAACCACAACAAAATGGTGTTGCTGAACGAAGGAATCGTACTTTATTAGAGATGGTTAGGTCAATGATGAGTTATTCTGATTTGCCTATTTCGTTTTGGGGATACGCCTTGGAAACAGCGGCGTACATTCTAAACTTGGTGCCTTCGAAATCAGTTCCAAAAACACCCACAGAACTGTGGAATGGGCGTAAGCCCAGTCTAGGACATGTTCGGATTTGGGGTTCTCCAGCACACGTGCTGAATAAGGAAGCTGATAAATTGGCATCTCGTACAGAAGTATGAGTGTTTGTAGGATATCCTAAGGGAACGAAGGGTGGCTTATTCTACAGTCCTAAAGACCAGAAGGTCATTGTTAGCACCAATGCCCGGTTCTTAGAGGAGGACTATGTGATAAGCCACAAGCCTAGGAGTGAGGTCATTCTAGAAGAACTTAGGGGCGAAATTTCGACAATACCAATTGTGCAAACACCTAGTGTACCACGTATCGACACTATTGTGGATACGCAAACTAAGGACACACCTCGTCGTAGTGGGATGGTTATTCGTCAACCCGAACGTTTCATCGGCGTGGGAGCATCTTCGGACCACTCCCCGGACCAGGATGAAACGGATCCATGTAAATACAAACAGGCAGTTCAAGACAAGGATGTCAATCACGAAAGCAGAATGGAATCCGAAATGGGATCTATGGATTCTAACCAAGTGTGGGAGCTAGTAGAACTACCCAATGGGGTAAAACCCATTGGAAGTAAGTGGGTCTACAAGCGTAAGAGAGGATCGAAAGGGAAGGTTGAAACCTACAAAGCAAGGCTTGTTGCGAAAGGTTACACTCAGAAAGAGGGCATCGACTACGATGAAACCTTTTCGCCAGTAGCCATGTTTAAATCGATCCGGATTCTCTTAGCTATAGATGCGCATTTGGATATGGAGATTTGGCAGATGGATGTCAAGACTGCGTTCTTGAACGGGAGTCTTCATAAGGAAATCTATATACGCCAACCTGAGGGATTCATTACTGAAGGTCAGGAGCACTTAGTGTGCAAGCTTAAGAGATCCATTTATGGTCTTAAGCAAGCATCAAGGTCTTGGAACATGCGATTTGATGAGGTCATTCAATCGTATGGTTTTGAACAGTGTCCTAGTGAGGTTTGTGTATACAAAAAGTGTGATGGAAACGTGTTGGTGTTTCTTGTACTATACGTAGATGATATACTTCTAATTGGAAACAATGTGAAGGTATTATCAGACGTAAGGGTATGGCTATCTGAGCAGTTCGATATGAAGGATTTGGGAGAAGCTGGACACATCCTTGGTATTAAGATCTTTCGAGATCGCAAGAAAAGGATGTTGTGCTTATCTCAGGCATCCTATATCGATACGGTGCTAAAGCGGTTTAGCATGGAGAATTCCAAGAAAGGTTTCTTACCTTACAGACATGGAATTCAACTATCTAAGGCTATGTGTCCTAAGACACAGAAGGAGATAGATGAAATGAAGCTGGTCCCTTATGCTTCGGCAGTGGGAAGCCTCATGTACGCTATGCTTTGCACTAAGCCTGATATCTGTCAAGATGTAGGCATGGTGGCAAGATATCAGTCGAACCCAGGACCGGGACATTGGATTGCTGTCAAGCATATACTCAAGTACCTGAGAAGGACTAGGGAGCATATGCTTGTATATCAATCAGATACGCTTTGTCCTTTGGGTTACACTGACTCGGATTTCAGTGCGGACAAAGAAAAGTCGAAATCAACTTCCGGATATGTTTTCACTTTGGGAGGTGGAGCCATCAGTTGGAGGAGTGTGAAGCAGAAATGCATAGTGGACTCTACCATGGAAGCCGAATATGTAGCAGCCTCAGAGGCAGCTAAAGAGGCGGTATGGTTCAAGTACTTCCTAAAGGATTTGGGGGTGATTCCTAATTTGCCCAGGAGTATTACACTGTATTGTGATAATACCGGTGCTGTTGCAAATTCGAAGGAACCACGAGCCCACAAAGCAAGCAAACATATCAAGCGCAAATATCATATCATTCGAGATTTTGTGAAGAGAAGGAAGATCATTGTCTCCAAGATAGCATCTGAAGACAACCTAGCTGATCCTTTCACGAAAGGGTTGCCCTCAAAATCATTTGAAGGGCATGTGGAAGGAATGGGGTTGAGATGTATGGCATTGCTTTCAAGATAAGTGGGAGATAGATAGACATAGTCTAGATAGTATACTTCAAAAGCATGCTTTGAGTATAAGTGGGAGATTGTTAGGGTTGTATACGTCAAAGCATACTTTATGCTTGTATTACCTAATTTCCCGGTCTTTATCTATGAGAATATTTAATTCATTTATCACATGTTTTGCATATTTATTCACGCTATGGTTATGCAAATGCAGTCTAATTTACTTTATATTGTAGATAATGTGGTGTGTAGTGTCACACAGAAGATCACATTATCGGTTCCTTATATAGTAATATTTAGTTCACAACCTATGTAACATTAGACCGTTATGTGAGAGGTTGTAGTATATGCTTGAGATTGGTTGGTCTTGACCATTAGCATATATTAGCGTATTCGTTATACGTTGAACAGGATCGAGGTGAGATAGATTCTTCTGTACTGACTAAAAGAAGAACGTACATCTCGGATAATTATTATTTCTTAATTCTAGTGATTATTATTTAATTATATATATTTAATATTTATTGCTTTGATTTATCATGGGTGAGAGCCATAATGATTGACTCAATATGCTCGATATTTTGGGCAATATTATTATCTATATGATAATTAATATTATAGCTAGAAATCGTGTCCCGACCAGTCGGGTTGATCATGTCCCTTGAGGCACTCGAAAGGATTATTATATCAAACCCTGCAGGTGGAATTAATTTTCTGATATAATAATAAAGGTCGAGTGGTATACTCATGTATAATACATTAATTAATTAAAAGTCACAAGAGCTTAAATTAATTAATGGACATGGAATATCTTAAACACGGGAAATAATTAATTTAAAAGGAGCCCAATTTCGTAATTTGGGATTTTGGTAGGAAGTGCAATATTAACTTATTAGTGGATTAAGTTGATATTAATAGAGTCTTCATATTAGGAAGAGTCCTAATAATGGAAGGAAGATATCTATTGGGAGTCCTTACCATATCCTCCTTAAGGTCCCTAGAGTAGCCCAAAACACCTATAAATATAGATACAAGGGAGGCCGATTTTTTGACCTCATTATTGCCCAAGAAATCGATTTTTATTGTGTGTGTTTTAATTGTGGATCTTGACTTGTGTCTTGGATTCCACAATTTGGTAAACACAATATTTTTCTAAAATACTCAAAATATTCAAGAAAAATAGAGAGAACAAAAATCGTAAGTTTCTTGAGAGAAAAGTTTCGGCCGATCCCTTTGCAGTCCAAGTAGTCCGGTAGATTGTTGCACACACGACATCCGGACGTATGCGGGATATACTCTAGAAGATCTTGAGGTAGAAATACAAGAAGATCGGAGAGGAACACGAAGAAGGACAAATCGTCCAAAGAGGGAATTATTCTACCACTTCGCGTCAAATGTAAAAATTACCGACTCCCATGCATAAATATGTTTATTTAATTATTTATTAATCTGTTTAGTTAATTAGTTGACAAGCCTAAATAGATTCGGTTTTTACGTTGGTTAGTTTATAAAACCTTTTATTAAATTACCTTCACCAACTCGCTTCCGCTGCGTTTTATATTCCAACACGAAGGACTCTCCAAAACAAATCAGAGGATTACTCGCTTACCCTCTAAAGTTCGTCATCAACATGAAGAACCTAGGCAGGCGATCTCCTCCCCTTACACAACGTATACCGTCGAGGATCGTCATCTGACTTGATGGTCCGAGGTAGAAGAGTGTCAACATGGTTGTGGAGGACGATGGAACCGTTCTCTATGCCCTCCAAAACAGATTTGTGGACACGTTCTCCCGCCCTCAAAGGTCCATCACTTAACATGGTGGATCCTTCCCGGACAATGCGATGCGTCCCTCCCCCCGTCATAACGTATACCGTCGAGGGCCGCCATCTTAATGGCAGTCCGAGGTAGAAATGTGCTAACAAGCTGCGGTCGTGGAGTCGATTAATCCGACGACGCCCCGCGCAAGGAATCCTCCAGACCAAGACCGCACGCCCTTCGTTTAAATACGAGGCGAGGCGCAGCCTACGGAGGACCCTAACAATTAAGTGAGTTGCGAGAAATTATCCATCAGATGGAATGCCGCTCGCGCACAAGACAAGGTCATGGATATCAGTCCATTGAACTCCGCGATCGTGCATGGTTCCTCAAGACCGAAATGGACGGCCTTTCTCGAGGAATCTACAAAATTGAAGACCGCTCACTCAACGATTTATTTTCGTCCCCTTACTTTCACTAAGTGAAAAAAAACAAGGGGGAAGGGCGGAGCTATGTATACGACGATCATCCCTATTCTATTACATACGGAGATCGGCATTTTTCAGATGTATGTGCATCGATCGAATTTGTTGTAAAAGTTATCTATATGAGTTTATCAATTCACTTGGAGCTATACACGCAACAATCTCTCCTCACACATTTGTACAAAGCCATGCAAAGACTCAGAAAAGCAATCATTCAAGTAATAAATCGAAGAAGCAAAATTTCATTTCATTACTTGGGATTTCAATGTACATACACGGTCGCCCGAGGCCTAAGTACTACAAGGAAATCTACAAAATTACAAGGCAAAAGCAAAAACAAAAGAAGGTCGTAAAGCCTCAGACTGCCCCTGCCTGGCCTTCACCTTTGACCACTGGATCGGCCCGCGATCCCTCACCGGCTTCCGGAGCTTCCTACCCGTCCTCCGGAGCGTTTGGATGAACAAGGTTTGCTGGAGTCGGGTACCAGCTCAGGTCTACGCCGATTTCCGCGAGATCCAAGATCAGCACGGAGAAAGCAGGATGGAGAGGATGCTACAATGCATATGACTTGAAGTTTTCGGCTAGAGGGCCGACCTCCAGCCCTCCTTTCTTAGCAGCACGGAGTGAGTCAGCGAACGCCATGTAATAGGCAAACTCGCTGACGAACTCCACGTTGAGAAAGGGATCGGCCTCAGTCGCCTCCAGCTTCCCTTTCAACTCCACAACCGCCTGTTGCGCACCTTGAAGCTCGGTCTCCTTAGCGGCCGTCTCTCCCCTCGACGATGCCAGCTCGCTAGTCAGCCGAGCGACAGTCACCTTCAGATGATCAGCCTCCTTCCGAGCAGCCGCGTGCGAACGACGGGCATCTGTCATCTGGTCCCAAAAACGGTCGACCGTCTCCCGGGCTCGCTCGGAATCCTATCTCACCAGCTCAAGTTCATGACTTGCCCACTTAGCTGCAGCCAAGAAGTCCTTATCCATAGCCACGATCCTGTCAACAAACTCGGCGTTCTGTTTCCGAGCGGCCTCGAGGTCTGCCTGGAGACGGGACGTAGAAGGACGCCCTTCGAATTCTTTCACAACCTAGGCAGCCATCGTCGCTGCCTGGAGAGAGAGACCGAAAGCAGCCTGCATCGTGTTCCCGGATCGCTGGTGGGCGATCGCATCCAAGTCGGTCGTCCAGGCCTTCGGCAAAGCAGAAACGGCCCGGTTGATGTATAGCGGGACATCATAGGCCTGGAGAGGGGATCGGCTCGCGAGGAAATCCAATACCAGCGGCGGGCAAGCTGTGTTAGTGCTACGGATCCTGTATCAAACAACAAAGAGTTAGCACATCTCCCACGCAAGTGACGAAACTCAACAAATAAGAAAAGTCTACCTCTCGACTTTCTCGGGGTCGCGACCAAAGTACGGTTTCCCGCGAGGGGTCTCGGCCTCGGCGATCACCATTTCTTTCAAGAAAGCCGACGAAGGCGTAGGCTCATCCACCGGGGGGACCGCGGTAAGCGGAGGTGCGGCGATCGGCACCTCACCAGCAGGGGTAGAGACTGGAGGTTCCCCCGATCTCTACCGCTTGCGGTTCGACCGAAGCCCCTCCTCCCGAACCTCCTCCTCCGCTACGATCGGCTCTACGTTAGGCCTCACCTCCGGAATTAGAGGTAGCGCCACCGGAGGAACTCGAGATGACTTCTTTTGGCGCAGACGACTCAAAACTCCGGGGTTCGACATAGCAATCTCTGGCAGAGGCTTCAAGAAACGAGGGAAGCGGACCTCTGCAAGAAGGAACAATCAAACAAACAGTTAGACATATTCCTCAAACAGGACAATCGCCAAGCAAAAGGAGATCGTAGAGATTCATACCTGGGACCGAAAGATGTCTCGGGAAACGAAATAGCCGAGCAGACACCCAACGACTCTCTTTGTTGATTCGGCGAGCGTCTAAGTCGTCGTCCGGAAGGCTTCATATCCGCTCCCAGACGACCAGAAAATCGAAAGGTAGCTCGTCGGCCGCCAGAATATGGAAACCTGCAAAAGGAAGACCAAATTAGATCAGTTCAGAACATGTCCGAACAAAGGGAGAGTCAAAACCCTTACTCGGATTCCTCTCCCGAAAGCTAGTGGGGATATCCAGCTCGCCCGTAGGGTTATCGCTCGCTGATGCGTTCCACGCACCGCCGACCCAGAACCATTTCGCCGGATCGTCCCGCACCTTTTTCGGGACCCCAAGGATCACCCGACCGGATCGGCCTTGAATATGATAGCCTCCGACCGACCCCTTATGAGCCGTCAGCTTGAACAGGTGGTTTATCTCCAATGGCGAAGGAAGGCGGTACAGTCGGTGACCGCCGAACAAGGTGAGAGCACAAACGATCTGGAGCCAGGCGTTCGGCGTTAACTGAAGCGGCGCCATGTTCCAAGCAACCAGCAAATGAGAGACGGCGAATGACAGAGGGAACCGCAGCCCGGCCTCCATAATCGCCTCATTCACGGCGACCATACCCTCCGAGGGTTGGTCGGCACGCTCGTTCTCGTCCGGCGCGAAAAGATCCACGTCTGAGGGGACATGATACCTCGCCCTGCAAACGGCCAGGTCTTTCCTGGTCGCCGAGCTCCTGATTTGGCCGAGGGACCACGGAGAGCGCTGCGCGGCCCGAAACATCGACCGCTTCGCCGACTGATAAGGGTGGGGGATCGAGTACTCCCAGTAATCGAACATGGGGCACGGACCGGCCAACCTCTCCATGATGTCTGCAAAGGCCAAATAGGCTTGGCCAAAAGCACTATGCTGCTCCCAATACGCCCTCACCACCGAATCCTTCTCCTCCAGCGAACGTTTCCGCTCAGTCTCCGCCTCCCTAGCAGCGTCGGCCTCGTTGAATAATGTCTCGACTTCCGCGGGATCAATACCGGCACGGATGGCCTCGACGGCCGTCTCCATATGGAATCCCATGGAGGGTCCTTCCCGGACATTAGAAGTCCCAACGGCGGAGGAGGTGCCCATTCTAGACGATGAAGGTACTCGAGACATTCTCGAAACAAGAAGAGGAGAAAATGAGTGTTTTCTTACCGATGGATGAGTCGATCGACGATCGGCAGTCAAAGCTTCAGAAAATTCTTCGGCAATATTCTTCTTCTCCGATGAAATCGCATAAGGGTCTTAACACTGCAACCCATCGCCTTTTTATAGGAGATGGCAGGGACTTCCATGCAATTAAGGAGAATCTCAGGGGCCGGAGTGCAACCGTCGCAATTAATGCCTCCCTTGAAACCTGCGTACGCGTCGTTTCAAGGACACGCCAGACGAGGAGTCATAACTAACCGTCGGTCTCCCCCAACAGGAACTCGACACGTGCCCCGGAGACTTTTCCACGACCGCTGTCATTCCCCGCTCATTTTCAGCGACCGACCAGGTCGTCCAAATTCAAAACCAAACCGCTCAAAGATGATCGCCAGTTCCGTAAAATACTGAGTCACTCGTCAAAATTCAGCGATCGCCAGCAGAACCACCTCACCCCACGTTTCCAACATCGGAGCGAGCTGGGGGGCAATTGTTGTGCGGCGATTTATACGCCTCGACGACGATCGGTATAAGGGCCGAGCGACGGAGTCCACGACCAAATGAGCTACGACGAACTTCTCAAAACGAAGGTAGCAGTCCGCCTTCGAGTATCTAGCGATCGACTCCCAAGGCGATCGCCCTTTGGCACCTAGCGATCGACTCTGGTGCCCGACCTAGGACGACCATCCTGTGCCACGAACAAAGGCCTTCGTCCGTCAAAGTCTACGAAGACTGAATCACAAAGCAAGCGCCCATGTGCAGATCCGCAAAAGGCGCCGTAGAACATGGATCGTTGACTCCAGACCATCAGCAGCTGTCAGTGACAAGGACGGCCTCACCTACCGACAGACCCGCCGAAAGGTCCTAAGTGGGGCCTCCCAGGACAGCGACACGAACGCGTGTTGGCCTCTCATTGGTTCGCACTTCAGCAACAAGAACTTCATGACTTTAAGGAGACCAACCCATGTGCTAAAGACGATCGCCCGCTTATTATAATACAGCAGAAGCGATCACCCAGCAAGGCCCAGTCCTATAAATAGAGAACCTCCATCAACTGGAGAAAGGTTGGAAACCACGTTCAGAATACATACACACTTTCAGACTCTCGGCTTCCTCTCTTGAACCTATCTCCGGATTTCTCTCTCAGCACCTCTCAACCAAAGGACGGTCGGCAGAGGCAAGAACTCCCTACAGTTCAGGTTCGAAGAGGTTCACAAGTCCAGGAGCTCAGACATACAACTAATACACACTGTGAAAGACCGTCGATCTCTCGCAATCGTCACAGCACATCATCGTTGTTACAAGAACTGACAGAGCATCATATCTGGTTCTTTCGGCAATCTTCACGCTCAATAGCTAAGATAACTAAGGTCTTTACACTCATTGTAATTGTACTCTATCATTAATATTTATACTCCAAAGTATTTGTATTAATAATATCTCGCGAGAGCATTCAAGCACGGGACTAACAACCCCGGCAAATCTTGTGTTACTTACTTTCCCACGGACGTGCTCTCGTACTTTGTTTGCTACTCGATCATTTCAGCAATATCTATCTCCGGATAATATTTTGGGTAGCAATATTATGTACATGTTTTTCTTCTCCCCCGATTTATTATTGATCCCTTCATTATCGGGGTAGGATCCTCTGCAGTGCACAGCATGGTGCTGTGCACTGCCGGTCGTTAGATCGGACACATACATACACACACCCGTGCGGGTGTGTGTAATCTAACGGCCTACAGTGCACAGCACCATACTGTGCACTGTAGAGGATCCTGCCCCTTCATTATCGCATTATTCCATTATCAAAGTAACCCTTTGAAGTCAACCATTTTTCCACGATGTTGACATCGATCTTGTCGAAGCAGTTCTTATATTCCATATTTTTTCTTAGAAAAATAAATTTGAGTGTATATATTGTTCTTGAGATTTTGCCTTAAAATTAGGATTTGATGAATTTTAGAATATGATGAAGATTTATGACACTTCGAATGATTTATATATTAAATATAGTGGGGAAAGTGGGATATTGGTAGTTAACTAATCACCGATTTTTGAACATATTACGTGTTAAACATTTTGTCGAGGGGTAGTACCCATATGTTTAATAATTTAGAAAATAATATTATTATTAAAAATTAAATTTCGGGATTTGAGTATTCTTACAAATTAAATAATAGTAGTTTGTACTTGACCGTGGTCTCGAGTTCAAGGTCAACAGTTGAGTACGATCGTAGTTGCCAATATAATTTCAATCTCATTTACCCATAACTTTTATGTATTGCTATGAATTTAAGAGTCTAAGTTCCGGACTTACCTTGATGAATCTTTCTTATAGTAGATACTTTGTGAAGATATAAGCTATTTGTTGTTCAGTTCCTAACATCCTTCTGTTCAACATGATCTCCTATGAAGTGATGTCTGACATCTATATATTTTGTACTTGACCGAACCACTAGATTTTGAAAGATTACTATAGCATTGGTGCTAGCACATAAAACTAGTATTTCATTTTCTATAACGTTTAGGGATGTTAACTTTATCCGTACCCGATCTTACTCGTCGAATAAACCCGAAATCGGGTCGGGTATCGGCCGAACCCGAAATTTTATGATCGGGTATGGGTAGGGTATGGGTATAGTATATTACCCGAATACCCGACCCGCGTACCCATTTGAATTATATAAATATATTATTAGTATATATTATAAATAAATATTATGTTGTATTATAAATTATATATATTATAATATAAAATATTATATTTTAAATATTTATTATACTAAATTGAATTTATTAATTACATTATATGTCTATATGATATATATTAAAAATATTTATATTCTTAAATATAGGGTATACGGGTACTCGAATACCCACTGAGTACCCGATTACCCAATGGGCAATATCCAAACCCAATCCGAATCAAATAGGGTAGGGTATGGAGGAAGCATACCTAATAACGTTGTAGTATCTTAGCTATGACTCGTTCAAATATTTATATACGATAATTACCAACATCTAAGCATTCTGATTCAGTAGTAGGTTTTGCATTTAATGTTTGCTTATCAGTTTCGTGTTTAATTTGCAACCTACGTAATCAACATATGAAGATCTAATTAGTTGAAAATTATTAGCCTTTGTGTACCATAATACAATAATAGTCGGGGACTTAAGATATCTGATAATCCTGTCTATTGCCTCAGATGAGATTTTTTTAGTTTAGATTGTAATCTAGCATAAACTCCAACTGCATATGACATATTTGGTCTAGTGGCAGTCAGATACATTGTAACGACCCACTTTTATATAGCTTGGGAAAGTAAAGATTTCAACTTTAGGAAAAATAAAATTAATATAAAGTGGAAGCATTAATAAAAAAATAAATATTTGTATAAATCTAAATAAAAATATTTATTAATAACTAATCGACCAAATAGGTTAACAATTCATAGAACAATTAAACTCAATAGAAAATAAATTTGTTCAACTTAAACACTTTAAGCAATCCAATTACCAACCGTAGCACTTGGAAAATAAATAAAACTTGACGACAATAATAAGTAAATCCTAGACTTAAATATAATTATAGCCTTCACATCTACCGCCTCATACCACATCCAAGCTCCTTAATTTGTGGAAAATAATTTTGGGGTGAACTTTCAGGTCACTTCATGAGGATTAGTTTGTCAATGCGAAATGCATATCATCTAAATCATCGCTATGACTACAACACAATGCAAATAGTTTTACCATGGAGGCTAAATTGTAGACTGTTGTCTATGGAATATTATATTGAGACGCCAATAAACAATATTATATACCATGTGAATCATTGATGAATAACTACAACACACTTAAATTGATTTTAGCACCGGAGCTGAACTATAGAATGTTGCCTGTTACTTATGGAATGCTGTATACAATAAATGAGCTTGATGGTGATAAGGACGATGCTTGTTGCATCTGGTCATGAGAAATTCGTGTTCCTATACACATAATAAATCTAACTTAATACATACCTTAGGGAGGAGGGAGTGGTCACCTAATATCCTAGGTGCCACCTCTATTCAATAAAAACCTTCCAACTCAAAATTATTCAATTTTACCCTAACACTACCCTAAGTGGAGGAAGTGGTCACCTATACTACCCGATTTTTTTTTTCATACATAAAATCACATACAATATTAAAATAAAAACATACAATTTCATTAAAAATAAAAACATTACACAATACTTAAAAAAAAGAAACATAACATATACTTAAAAATAACTAGATTAAAATAAAAAACCCACTAATCATCGAGATGCGGCAAGTATTGACGTGCTACGTGCTCCGTGAGATCATATCGAAGTCGGTCATGGAGAACTTCGTCTAGTAACTCCGTTATCACACTTTGCCGAACACCTACTGACTGGCCATCCATTAATGCATTCGAATTCGGAAGAATCGGAAGACATTTTAGTAATTATTTTTTATTTTTGAGAGATTAGTGTGTGTTTTATTTGAAAATAATGAGTGTATTCAAGAGAGCCGTTGGGCTTGGAACCGTTGGGTTCTTCAATTTTTTTTTTTATTTAACGGTCCTTTTTTCAAAAACAAAAAAAAAAAGAAAAAAAAAAACCGAACACACACACACCGATCGGGCTTGGAAGTCGAATTGGTAGCCGATTTGCACTACCCGAGCCCCACGGGGCGGTGTTGCCGATCGGGTAGTGCTAGTCGATTCACTACCCGACCCCACTTCCTCCCCCCTTAAGGCTTAAAATTAATGGGATTTGAAAAAAATGATAAATATTGATTTTGAGTCTGGTCCAAATAATTAAAAAGGTGAAGTCAAAAGGCTGAAAAGAAGCATACCGTGGGGTAGATTTGTAAATTATGTTGATTTTGGCGGATGGTTAGTGGTTCAAATCAGGATGATGGTTTGAAGTAGTGAGTTCAGATGGCTTCGGTTAGGGTCGGTATCCAAAATAGATCCGGGCTTGGTGGTTCAACGGTAGGGCTTAAATTGCCATAATGGGTTTGCTGATTGACGGGAACAGCTGAGTAAGGTTTCAGGTTCGAGTAAATACCAAACGTGTAATTTGATCGGGGAACAATTGAAAAATATGAAACTTGACTTTGTTTTACCTTGCACTTGAAAAAGATGCTGATTTTATGTTCTAATTTGGAAAAGTATTGAAGAAGAAGAATACCATGGACAATTTGTAGGAAAATAAGGAACGTATATTGTGTATTGAATAGGTATTGTATATTGTGTTGTAAAAATGTATATCTATAGGTGTAGGTTTAGGTTGAATTTGAAGACTTTGGAAAGTTTTGATATTGGGGAATTCTTGAGAAAAGACTAATTTGATAAGCTAAATTGATAAGTTAATTGACATGAAATGATGTTTCAAATTGATTTTAATGTTGATGTTTAGCAAATAAGCTAATAAGCTACCTGTTTTTTTTTTTTTTTAAAATTACATAAAATGAAATCACTTTTATTTTTTTATTATTTTTAAACTTTCTCATTATATTTTAACAATAATTGTTATAAAATAAAATAAATGATATTTTTGTCTATGATTATTTTAATATATACTACCTCTAAATTACACATATGTACTATTCACAGTTCACTGTCACTTTGAAAAGTCATTGATAATTTATTTTTGATGGTTTAAAATTACCGCTGAATAGGACTTGTGTGTATAATTTTAGTCACAAATAAGTTCACAACAACAATAAGTATCAAAAAGATTCCGTAAAATATAAAAGATAAATCGAACACACAATTATTGTATTATATTTATAACAAAGTACTTCCGTAGCAAGTGTAATAGAGCGATGTTCAGACTAACCATATTTTTTCGCGTCCACCACTCATCCGAAGCCTCAATTTTTCCTGAAAAGATAACGGATGATGGGTTTATTTGTAATATGTCAATTACCCAGGGGGTGCTTATATAAAAACCTATGTTTTTATTTAGGTCACGGACATATATGGAATATATAAAGATGAGAAGTTAGCTTCTTTTTTCATAAGCTTGAAAAATTAGCTTATCAATCAGGTAGCTTATAAGCTAGCTAATTTGAGAAGCTAATCATTTACGAAACGAGCTCGTTTTTAGTCAATGATCAAATAAACTCTGAAGCTTATAAACTAGATGATAAGCTAGTGCTAAATAATGACAAAAAAAGGATTCTATTAAACTTGGTGGACAAGAAATACCCGATTGGGCCAACTCCCAGAGCAAGTTAAAATTTGGGCTTAATGTAAAGTTAATAATGATGATAATATAATAAAACTGGGTTAAAAAATTACACCAATAATAATAATAATTTATAATTATGTATGTTAAAAGTAATATAATAATAAGTGGGCTTACATTAATAACAATTTGTAGTAATAAAAATAAGACTTAATAGTATAATAAATATCTATACTATATACTACTTATCCCCCTTAATTTAATGTGGAAGGGGGATTTAATTGTAACTTTTAATTGTAAATATATGAAGAGACTATTTTAATTGTAACTTTTAATTCTATACTATATAATACTTATCCCCCTTAATTTAATGTGGAAGAGGGATTTAATTATAACTTTTAATTGTAAATATATACTTATCCCCCTTAATTTAATGTGGAAGGGGATTTAATTGTAACTTTTAATTGTAAATATATGAAGAGACTATTTTAATTGTAACTTTTAATGTAAATAAACTAATTTAAATATAAAAGTTATGATAAACATCACAATGCAAATGCACCTTCTAATACACAAGGTGATTAAAATGAACTTTTAAATGATAGTATAAATTACAAGATGGTTAAATTTTAGCTATGAAATCTTAGATACAATCGGTGCATCACACGGGTTGAATAAACCAAAAACAACCCCGGAGCAACATACGGGTTAGTAAAGCCTCATTTCATATAACTAATTACATAGACTAAAAAGGACAATAACAATAAAAAAAACATATAAACTTCTCTAAAAGGCATTTAAATTCTGTCATCTGCTCATTCAACCGTCTTCCCCAACATTACGTACAAAACACGTAGATATTCAACCAAAGACCGTGCATCGCACGGGTTGGATAATGCCTCGTAATTAATAAAATTTAACTTTGGCCTAGAATTAATAATGACTTGATAGAGAGTTTTATATCATGTCGCATAGGTAGAAACCTCTTTTAACCGGAAACGGCGGTTTTGGCCCAAACCGACCCGGACCATTGACCAGGGGCCGGTTCCGGAACCAGAAACGGTATTAAGCACGTTCCGGTTACGGGCCGCAATTTCTGGACTCGTGAACCGGTGGACCGGCCCGGCGGTTCGTCCCGGAACCGGCGGTTTTGCCGAATTTTATTTTTTTTTCAAATTCAAATTCAGATTTCTTCCACCCAATTTTATCTATAAATACCCTCCTTCTTCCACCTTCAAAACCATCCCACTATGTGTTAACAATTCTACACTCTCTTCTACTTTTAATTCTCCTCCATTCTTTATTGTTCTTGCTTTACATTATATTACTACTAAATAGTAACTACTAAATACTATCTAGTACTATATAATATATATCACTATTATCTCTATACTCTTCTCTACTTGTTTATTTGTTAGCATGTCTCATTCTCGTGGTAACCGTGGGAATTCTATCAATGCCGATGCCGAAGAAAATATTGATAGCACTCCCACATTTTATAAAAATTATAAAATCATAAAATTTCAAAAAAAATATTTTATGATAAATCTATTTCTATTAGTGTCACATCATAATTAAATTTATATTTTCATAAATTGATGGTCAAAATTAAAAAAATTTGACGAGAAAAAAGTCAAATGCCTCAAACTAGTTGGAACGGAGGGAGTATTAAAATTGAGCTCAAGCCCTTTATTCATTTTTTTCCCTTGTAAAAAAAATTATTTTTCAATTAGGATAGTGAATTAGTTAGTATTAGTTAGTTTACTTATTCACTTTTAAAGATTGTATCCTTGCAACATTTATTTTATACATAGATAGAATCACAAAAAACAATAAAGATATCAGTTTTTATGTATATTTTGATTGTAAATATTTTAGAACTATTTTTACTTTATTGCATTTCAAATTTTCAATATTTCAAATTTTGAACACAAGTAATTTAATTTAAAAAAAAAGTTCTAAAAATATTACAAGTTACTATAAATTAGATAAAAAACACTACATAAAGAATTTCTAAATTTCTAAATTGCCTATAAGTTATTATATTTTTATTAAATTAACTTACATAATTTTAAAATTTCAACACTTATAAATTAAAAAATTTAGAAATTTCAACACAAATAATTTAATTTAGAAAAAAAGAAGATATAAACAATATTACAAGTTATTATAAATTACATAAAAAAACACAACATAAATAATTTCAACATTCGAAATTTCAACACAATTCATTTTATTTCATTCAAAAATAAAAAAATAATAAAAAAATGAAGAAACGCCGGTTCGGCCAGGGAACCGCCAGTTTTCGGCCCGGCCGTGAATCGCCGGTTTCGGGCACGGAAACCGGCCCTTCTACAGAATACCCAGTCCGGTTACGGTTCACGTGTTCTGGTGAACTGGAACCGCCGGTTCAGGCCCGGAACGGGCGGTTCACGGCCCAGTGGCAACACTAGTCGCTTTAGGATCTTTTCTATATAGAGGGCTTGGGAGACACTTGTCATTCTTTTCATTCTATCCCGATATAGTCGAATACCCAGAATCGCTACTCCCAATTTTTCCATTGAGAACACATTTGAAAGCCAAGTTTTCACACAAATGAGCATTCCTATGTCGTTTTCTATAAGTAGAATGTCATCCACATATAGTATTAAGAATGCAATTTTGCTCCCACTAACTCCTCTCCATTTCGGACAAAGTCAAACTCTTTGACTGCCTCATCAAAACGAAGATTCCAGCTTCGTGAAGCTTGCTTTAGCCCATAAGTGGCACGTTGAAGCTTGCACACTTTATGAATATCAGTTTCAGATATGAATCCCTTAGGTTGTTCCATATAGATATCCTCCTTGAGGAATACGTTTAAGAATGCCGTTTTCACATTCATTTGACATATTTCATAATCTAAGTGGGCTGCTATGGCAAGCATCATACGAATAGACTTAATCATGGCTACAAACGAGAAGGTCCCGAAGTAATCGATTTCTTCTCTTTGGGAATAATTCTTTTGCCAGAAGCCTGGACTTATAGGTATCAACATTTCCATCTGCATCAGTCTTTCTCTTGTAGATAAATTTATTCCCAATGGGCACTATGCCCTTAGGCGATCTATTAAAGTCCGGACCTGATTAGAATGCAAAGAGTCTATCTCAACTTTCATAGCTTCTCGCCACTTTGCGGAGTCTACATCTACCATCGCTTGGTCATTTGTAGAATGATCATTATCTTAGATACTTTCTGTCATTTCATAAGGACCCAGTTCATCTTGATGCAAATAGCCATACCTCTCTGGTGAATGAGAATATCTACTAAACCTACGAGGTTGTGTTTTTATTTCAGAAGGTTCTGTTCTAATACCTTGTACAAGTGTCTCATTTGGTGTTTCTTTTATTTCTTTTAAAGAAATATTTCTACCTGCGCCTCTTTCCTGAATGAACTTATCTTCAAAAAAGTGTGGTTGTTAAGCAACGATGATCCTATGATCTTCGTGCATGTAGAATGGATATCCCATAGAATCCCCTGGATATCCTATGAAACGACCCTTCACAGTCATAGCTTCCAACTTCTCTACTTTAATCTTCTTGACATAAGCACGACATCCCCAAATCTTAATATGATTAAGACTTGGCTTCTTACCTCTCCACATATCATGTAGGGTCTTAATAATGGATGTGTAAGGACACTTGTTCAAGATATATGCAGCAGTAAGGAGCACGTAACCCCACATGTAACGTAAACCAGTATAGTTAAGCATGAGCGAACCATGTCCAACAAGGTTCGGTTCCTTGTTTCTAACACACCATTTAATTATGGAGTAGCTCGAGGTGTAAATTATGATACTATTCATAGTTCTTTTAAGAACTCATCAAACTCTGTACTCATATAGTTGCCACCTCGGTCCGACCGAAGTGCTTTAATATGATGACATGTTTGGGTTTCAACTAGAGCCTTAAATTCCTTGAATTTATCAAAGGCTTATACCTAGTATAGTCATATGTGAATGTAATAAAATACTGAAAACCATCTCGTGCCACTTCAAAAGGTCCACATACATCGGTATGGATCAGTCCAAGTTTTTCAGAAGGTCTTTCAAAAGTCGCAGTGAAGGGTAACTTAGTCATTTTACCTTGGAGGCAAGATTCATAAGTTGGATAGGGATCCGATCCCAATGAACCTATTTTATGAATCTTGGTCTGACCTAAATGACCAAGTCTAAGATGCCACTTAAGTGCTTGGTTTGTTTCATCCCTACCATGCTTCCTATTTATAGTGTTCACATTAGTTTTATTCTTTAGATTCAAATGGTATAAACCATTTAATAATATAGTAGTACTGACCAACTTATTTCTAAAATAAATACGACATAACCTATCTCCAATAAAGAAATGAAATTCCTTACGGTCCATGACCGGAATTGATATAATATTTTTGTGCCCCTTGGGCAAAACAAGTACATCATCCAAAGTAATTATAAAATCGGATTCTAAATCCAACGTAAGTGATCCGATGTCAGTAGCCTCGACACTATGCCCGCTTACCGGCTTCTACCATGACTTCTCCAGCTCAAAGCTTCTTAATTCGTTACAGATCCTGATTCATTGTACATATGTTAGAAATCGCACCAGAATCAAGTATCCAATAAGTAAAATAAAAAGTTACAGAATAATTCATTTCGAAAGCTAGTAGTTTCATAACTGAAGGCGTATTGCGGTCAAGTTTTGGATAGTGCCTCCTCCAGTGGCCCAACTCACTACAGTTGAGGCATGCATCTGTCTTCTTGGCCACTTTACTCATTGGAAACATTGTTTCCTTGCCCTTATCTTTCTGTATCCCACATTTGGTCTTGAACTGATTCTTGCGCTTTCTTGGACCTCCAAGACCCAGAAAAATTACAAGAGCGGCCTCCTTTAGCCTAGTCTTCATTTGGAACTGTGTCGTACTCAGTTTGTTCATTAGTCCAGCTAAATTGCAATCAATTTCATTACAGTTGAAGTTCATTACAAACTCAGAGAAGGAGTCAGAAGTGACTGAAGGATAAGATCGTTCTGGAGAGAAGCATGCATCCTGAAATCAAGAGCCTTTAGTATCTCGATCATGGATATCATTTTGAGGACGCGATCCTCAACTTTTTCACCTTCCTTCATCTGAGCACCAAACAACTTATTCGATATCTCATATCGAGCAGTTCGATTGTGCTCCCCATAGAGCTATGTAAGATGTGGCAGAATCGCCCTTGATGAGAGTATGTTTTCATGGGCCCTCTGAAGATCATTGTTCATTGAGGCCATCATGAAACTTCAGACCCTGACATCTTCTTTAGGCCATTTCTCATGGGCATCAACTTCTTCCTGATTAGCCCTGATCCTTGCAGGAGCCGGTGGGATGTCTGCCTCCAAGATGTAGCCCAGCGTCTCCATACTGAGGACTATCTTCAGTTGGGTCCACTAAGAGTATTCTTTTCAAGTAAAATAGAGAGTGGGTTCATTGTCATATTGAGATAGTGTTGTTGTTAACTGCAGAGAATAGTTTTAGATTCGTTGGTGATTGTTTAATTATGATCCGAGTAAAGATTTTAAGGACTTTCTTTATTCATAACTCGACTCCCATTATTTTGTCGGAATTACACACTCCCATGTAGAATCTGGAAGTCATTGTTGACTTCATAGTGGTGATCAAGTTCTTTACAAAGTTGAATAGAGGGCAACTCATTCGGTACAATTCTATCATTATTTACAAAATGGTGTATAACACCAACCCATCTAATGGATGATTCGATCTTCTTTTATTCCTAGTTCACTTGCCCTCAACCCATATGGTATATATGGCTCGCTGAAATATCTAAATTTAAACCGCCAACTCCTATCAGTCTGACAATTGAATCTTACCCGGCAATCCATACGATTTCTAGGGGTTCGATTTTTCACAATCGAAGACATCTAATACACTCTATGAATTTATCGACCTTCCCCAAAATATACCCCCGACATACTCGGAAGAATAGTATTTTGGTTTAGATTTCAATTTTTCCTTAGTTTGACGGAGGATAGAAAACCTCGTAACTTTTATAACTTAGTATTTATAAGTGGGAGTATTATGCGATTATATGTTACACTTGCACATTAATCCATTTATAAGCGCGATTTGTATATTTGTTGGTTTGTTTGTTTGTCATACAATATGAAAACATCCACGACTCAAATCTACCAACTTGTAGTTCATGGATCATTGCTAAGTACCGAGTCATCATTGACTCGATAAAATTTCAAGCAATCAAATTTACAGGTCTTGAATCTTCGTCTTCATGGCGGTTCCTCCTCGACCCTTCATTATATCTAATTTATTACATCAATAAAAATTGCATCCTATACAATTTTTTCTAATAAAATAAAAATTGGCTAAAAACATCCTTTACGACCCCATCGAAAAAGATTCAATAGCTAAGTCCATGAACTACACCATCACAAAATAAATGCAATAATTATATTAAAGTAATGGCATAATTAATTTTAATACATTGATCCAATTTATATAAAATTATCTTTCTATTAGAATTAATACAATTAATTCACACAACTGATAATTTTAATTTATTCCGGATGAAAATTAAATATTTCATTAAATTAATTCCCTTAAAAACAAAAATACCATATTTGTATTTTAGTCAAATTATATCTAATTTAACATGTTGAAAATTAATTTACCAAATATGAAATATAAAAAAAAACCAAAGTCGGAAACACAAGGCTCGAGCCAAGCCCGCGGCCCGACATGGCTGCTTGGACCTGGCTGAGAGGCCCAGCCCTCTCGGTCGATGCCTGCCAAGTGCAGGCAGCCTGCTGCTGCCGGCAATCTCCCGGCAGTCCCGAGCTACCGGGTCTGGCAATATTTCGGCTCGTCTTTTCATCCTGAATCCAAAAATAATATTTTTCTAATTTTTCAGGGCTGCCTGGACCAGGCCGAGAGGCCCAACCCTCTCGGCCGCTGCCTGTCAAGCGCAGACAGCCTGCTGCCGGAGGCCTCCCGACAGCCCTGAGCTGCCCGATTTGGCCATTTTTTGGCTCGTCTTTTCGTGACGAATCCAAAAATAATATTTTTCTAGTTTTTAAATTTCACATATAAATCAGTTTTTCAAAAGAAAAATAGATTTGTAAAATAAAATCATGAAAAATAAATTTTTAAACGAACAATCAAATATTAACAATTAAACAATTATGATTCTAAATCATAAAAACATCCGCTCAAGCATTCCAAATGCGAATATCGTTAATGCGATCACATAGACCTCTCTTTGATACCACTCTTTAGATTCTAGCCTAAAAACGAAGGCGCAGCGGAATAATAATATTGATCTAATCAATAAACCGAACCCCTGAAATAAGATCAATTAAGCATCAAATATACAAATATAATAAATCAAAACATGAATTAAAAATCATACTCTTGAAGTCGTTTGATTAAATACTGAAAGAAAAATAATCCAAGCTTTTGCAAAATCCTGAGCACCGAAAACACCGTGCCTCTACGTATCACGAGTCGAAAGATGAGCAAATTTTTTTTTATCAAGTTATCCTCGAAGTGTACGGCTAAAAGTAGATAGAATTAGCTTATATTTATTTTTATAAATACTCTAAGTATTTAATTAAAATTATTTTCCTGTCAAATACACTTAAACTTTAAGTGTATGAAACTTTGAAAAATTCTCCCTTTCTCTCTCCAACAACTCACGACCAAGCGTTTTGGTGGAGGAGGGTGAAGTTGATTTTATAACATCAAAACAACTCACTCCACACCTCATGCCAAAAGCTCCATAATTGTTTATACACCATGTATAACAAAATGTATCACAAATCTCTTTCATATCTAACTTTGAGACAAAATGAGATGATACACCATCAAACTGTAATATCCGCAATTTCGGACTTCCGGTAATTTTCATTTTCCGGCGGAGGTCCGTTTCGAAAACTCGCTTTTGACCGTTTCGTCATTCGGAGAATATTTAATTCTGCACTTTTTGTCATCCGAGTTCATTTCGGTATCGTTTTGTTGAGTTAGAGCTTTTTAGCGACTTTTCGCACTTGAGTTCGATTCTTGCGAATCTCGTCCAGCTATTGTTTCGAGGTTCCCGTAAGTCCGTTTAACTTTGTTAGACGTGTTGTGAACTTCGGTTTGGTTATTCGACCACGTATCATGATTTTCGGATGTTTGGGCCGTTTTTGTAATTTCCTATAAGTTTAGGGAACTTGTTCCTTGTTCGGTTTTGATCGTGTACCTCGGACCGTTTTGGGTTACTGGTTATTGTTTCTCGTTGTGTGTATTTTCCTCGGACTGTTGGGTCGGCATATCGTGTTTTGGTGATCGTCTTTTCGTTTTGGTAGCGTTGTTTTCTGTCCCGAATCTGTCTGTCAGACTGTGCAAAACGGCGCAAGACCCGCGGCATTTTGCGCCGTGTCTGTGCGCCGTGTCGCCCCCGGTGTGGGGGCATGTCCGAGAAACGGCGCAAGACCCGCGGCATTTTGCGCCGTGTCTGTGCGCCGTGTCGCACAGGTCGCCACGACCGGAACACGGCGCCGAACACGGCGCTATTTGGACCGTTTGTTGCGCCGTGTTCTGTCCGGATATAAAGGACAGATGGGTGTTTTAACCCCATTTCTTCCTTTCTCTCTCGTTTCTCCACTCTCTCCTCGCGACTTTGGGCGATTTCAACCAGATATTGCGATCTAGCATCTTATAACTCGGATTTGGACATTCTAACACGAATCAAACATCATCTTCCACCCGGATCGAAGGTAAGAACACCTAAACTTTTGGTTTTTGGGTGTTCTTGAGGTTTCTTGGTGTTTTGGCCGATTTGCTTCGTTTTGATTCATATTATTGTTAGAACTTGATTGTAAACTCGTAATCATTCAATACCCTTGAAGTTTTGTGGAACGAATTTGAGTATTTCTTTGAATAATCGATCAAATTGGCCTATGCCCTCAAAGTGTCCGATAAAATGCTTCAATGGGTAGAACTTGGGAAGTTCCATACGTTTTCGTAGAATTGTGATTGAATTGATATCGTTGTGACTTAGGAGCGAATTCTTGTGAAGAACTCGAGTCGGCACCCATCCGCCCGCTGCCTTCTTTGGGGTTCGAGCTTCCCGGTCGAACCGTGTTCTTCGGAGCGTTCGGTAGCGGTTATTAAGGCAAGTATCTTACTATACGACTTGTATCTTGCGACTAGTAATTACGTATGAGATGTATGATGACTTTGCTTGCCTTCGTAATTATGTTCCGTTTGAGTTGGTTGTGTTTTCCGTAATTTGAAGGCTTTGTGATAATAGTGTTATATCAGTATACGTGTTAGGCGTTGTGCCCTTTGTGCGGGAATGCGACGTACATATGGGATGGTTGTACCCTTGGTTGTGCAATGTATTGTGTACCGAATGTGTGTTATGTTGGTTAAATGTCGTTGATTGATGATAGTTGTTGCGAGTGTCGAGGTTGTGTTATGTGCGTGCAATGTACGATTTTGTGGTGATCAAGGTGATTGATTAATTGTACTCATTGTTGTATGTAATGTGGATGTGAATATGTGTATGACCGCTAAGTTCACTCGTGTTGGTTCGGGGACCTACGAGGATTTGTGGCGGTGGACTACGGGATCGTAACTTAGTGAGGTGCGAGGTCCAATCGTCTTTGATCAGCGAGGCCTACGATAACGCATGGCGGTGGACCATGAGTTTCGGACACGGTGCGTCCAACCGGGTGAGCTCGACGGGCTTACGGTGACACGTGGCGGTGGACTACGGTGTCGGGACTATGTGTGTGATTGTTGTGATTGATATAGTCCGTGCGGGTCGTTATGCCTACGGAGACACGTGACAGTGGATCACGGTGTCGAAATTGGTTATGATTGGTTAATAGTCCGTGTGGGTTGTTGAACCTACGGAGACACGTGACAGTGGATCACGGTGTCGGAATTGATTATGTTTGTTTAATTGTGCGTGATGTAGCCCGTGCGGGTTGTGGAACCTACGGAGACACGTGACAGTGGATCACGGTGTCATGAGCATGATACTTTTCAAATCAAAGTTTTTAAAGGAAAAGTTTTAAGAAAGAACGTTGGGCCGAGTCCACGAGATTTATAGAAATGTTTCCGTATTGTAAATCGTTGAATTATGAAACAAGTTTTGGGATAAGGCCTTTAAGTTTTTCAAAGGTTTGTGAATCGGGACTTGAGGTCTTAAGGTTTTGAAATTTTAAAAAAATACCGAGATGATAATCTTATTTTCGAATGCTTCATAGCTTATCTTCCCTTGTGAAAACCTCCCGGGAATATTTGATACTTGATTATTATATTTGATCACGATTATTAATTGCTTGTTACATTTCGTATGATTTGATACTTGCACTAGTAAAACAGTGGAGTTTTACTAACCCCGTGTCGGGGTGGATGTCTGTTTGCGTCAGGTACATGCCGATTCGGGAGCGATCACGGGATTGGCACAAGAGGATGACGAGCTACGATACTAATCATGAGTCGAGAGTTATTTTGATTTTTGTTGTGTTGTCAGAGTTGATTTCAGTCTTCCGCTGTATTGTATTTCGACCCCTGTGTGGGTAATGTTAATTAAGTTAGTTTTATCGATTGGGTTGTGTGACCTCATCGGTCTGTGTATTCACGTGTAAGTGACCATATCGGTCTGTATCATTTTATTGTTTGACCCTGGTCGGGCAAGCATTTGGTTGTTTATGGATGTTTAGCCTGGTAGATCCTTGTGGAAAGGGTCTACGGCGTGTAATATTCCCATATGGTTTTGGGGATGTTACAATTATGGTATCGGAGCTTAGGTTGCGGAAACCTAGGCTGTCGGGTCGAGTCAAGTCGTGATTTGTCGAGTAATGTGTTGTCTTGTCGTTCGAGTCGTCAGTGACAAATTGAGTTGTGCGTAGTCACGACGTGTCAGTTATGTTGTCGAGTGAGATTAGTATCGTGGGCGACTGTCACCTCCGTGCGACCTGTGGATGTAAGCCTCCTCCTTTATGCGTAATACCTGTGTATCTCGATTTTATCATAGTGAGTTAATTGCGGTGCATGATTTTGTTTACACAGTATTGTGTGATGTAGTTGTGTTTAATACTTGTGGTACATGGTATGAGTATAGCTGGGCGTATTGTTGTTTTACTTTTGAACCACCGTGTGGGGTGGTATGGTGTGAAAGATGTAAACCTTGATGGGTTCTGTGAAGATATCAACGGTAGAGTTTGTGAGAAACTCCGATGAATGATTTTCTTTGTGTGTTTAGACTTGATACCACGAGATGCATTTGATTGAATTGGCGACCAGTTGCCATTTGAGTATGTGGTTTTAAATTGACTGTATTTGGAATGTAGTAATTTTTGTCCGCTATGGGTAACTTTAATAATATTTTCTTAAGGACGTTACAGTTTGAGAAATTTTGTATAAATCTAATTTTAGAAAATATTTTGGTGGTTCGGTCAAACCACGGTTTATATAGATTTTTAAAATTTGTAAATTTTGACAAATGGGCCGTGTATTTTCAAATGACACCATCAGACGGTACTTGAAAAATGTGTTTTGAAGTACTTCGGACATTGTAAAATATTACCGTCGTTTTGTTTGTGAACTAAAGGATTTCGGGAAATCTTTATTTTGCAGAACGATTTTTGGTTTTTGGGATTTTGAACTTCTTATGTCCATGTGTTGGGGCTAGGTGGTTGTGATAAGTTTGTAGTATTGTTGTGCTCGCCGGAGAATGTTTTAGTGTTTTCTAAATGTTGAGATACATGGTTTTGATTAAATGACCAAGGTATTAAACAAAGTGCTTTCAAAATTTCACCCCAGCAAAATCTTTCGAACTCGCGAATTTTTTTTATATTATCATTCGAACAAATACCTCGATAAACTTGTTTTTTTAAAAATATTACCGGTGTTGGACCACAATGGTATGCTTAATGTTTTAACCATGTATGCTGAGGTATAGGTCGTTCATCTTTGTCAATGTGAACGTGTGAATATTGCATTGTCTTGCGATTGTGGGCTTATGTCGATTATGTGAGGTTTGTTTGATCTTGTTATTCTGATTGGTTGTCCGTTCAGTATGCTAAGGGGTCGAGGTCGAGGCCGTGGCCGTGGTCGTGGTCGTGGTCGTAATCGGGAGCAGGAGAGGGCGACTCCCTCCTTGCCGAGTACCAATCACTCGGTCAGATCAGGGACATTCGACTAGCGTTAATGTTGACGTTGGCGCCGCCACCATCATTCGTCAGGTGGTTGACCAGTTAGTGCAGATGAATCAGGCCGTACGTCAGGATGAGAACCCAAATAGGGATAACGGAACTAGTAAGTGGTTACGAGATGTGATGAAGATGCATCTGCCCCGTTTTGTGGGTTCGTCTGACTTGTTAGGTTGGGAAAACTGGCTCTTCCAGTTGGACAGAATATTTGATGCTGTAGCTTGTCCGGATGATAGGAGGGTACCCATTGCTCAGTACCTACTCGACAAAGAAGCTGCAGACTGGTGGCACGCTGTAGTGCCTGCAGATCGTACACCTACATGGGCTGAGTTTAAGACCGCCATGGAGGCAGAGTATTGCCCGTTGCCTGTTCGTGAACGCAGAATCGTTGAGTTTTTCTCGGCTACACCCCAGGATGTGTCAATATCCCAGGCGATAGTCGATTATAATCGACAGTTGGCTTATGTTCGTGAGCAAGTGAGAAGTGAAGCGGACAAGGTCCGATACTTCAATATGCGCATGAAACCCCATATCCGTGAGAGTATGGCTCCGCTCATGTGTACCACCCTGAAGGAATATCAGGACCGAGCTTTAGCCATTGAGATGGCCGTTTCTGTGACGGAATCTGGTTCAGAGAGTAAGAGACAGAAGACCTCGAGAAATTTTTCAAGAGGCCAGAGGTGTGAGATCCGTGAGCCTGTTGCTTCGCAGTTTCCTTCTGGGAGCACTCCTCGTTCGGTTGACCAGTCTAAGAACCTTACCCCAGAGGCGAGTAAGACGATCAGTGTGAAGACCTGCTTTAACTGCAGTCGTGTAGGCCATGCGAGACAGAATTGTCGTTCGCCACCGGTTAATTGTTTTAAGTGCGGCCAACTGGGGCACCAAGCGGTGCATTGTGAGTCCGTTGCCAGGATGTTCGGGAATCGGGTTTTCGTTCCTACTCGGGGAGGGCCCGGTGGTGTTCAGTGATGTAGTTGTGTATCGTACTTTGTGCTGTAATTCGTGTAGAGATTGATATTTGTTGCGTGAACTTTTTGGTTTGGTTTCTATTCTATCATGATGTTTTATTTTAAGTTTCGGGAAGAAACTTAATTTTAATAGGATAGAATGTAATATACGGTATTCTCGTTTTCCGTTATCTTGAATTGTTTGTGTTTTGACGTCAGACATTTTCTTATTGATGAGAATAGGAATGATTTCTATCGTGATACTCTATTTGTTTCTATCGCATAGCCGTTTTAGTCGGGTGCAACTTGTTGTCGCGTACGTTTCTTTGATTAAATGTGTGCATATGATGTGGTATGTGATGCGTCGTTAATTGATTGTTATTGTTTTGAATCATTGCTGGTGGCTTTGTTATGGTCGTCGTGGGGCGTGTTTCCACGCTGTATATTCTTTCGCATTGCTTGTAACGTTTCGCCAATGGGCGAAAGTTATGCGTTCTTGTGTATCTCGTTGAGGTTTCCTGTTGGGATATTGCTTCTCCCTACTTATTTTAAGTTTCGGACGAAACTTCTTTTAAGGAGGGTAGAATGTAATATCGCAATTTGACTTAGGTAATTTTCATTTTCCGCGGAGGTCCGTTTCAAAACTCTCTTTTGGACGTTTCGTCATTCGGAGAATATTTTATTCTGCACTGTTTGTCAACCGAGTTCATTTCGGTATCGTTTTGTTGAGTTCCGAGCTTTTTAGCGACTTTTCCGCACTTGAGTTCGATTCTTGCGAATCTCGTCCGAAACTGCTGTTTCGAGGTTCCCGTAAGTCCGTTTAACTTTGTTAGACGTGTTGTGAACTTCGGTTTGGTTATTCGACCACGTATCATGATTTTCGGATGTTTGGGCCGTTTTGTAATTCCTATAAGTTTAGGGAACTTGTTCCTTGTTCGGTTTTGATCGTGTACCTCGGACCGTTTTGGGTTACTGGTTATTGTTTCTCGTTGTGTGTATTTTCCTCGGATCATTGGGTCGGCATATCGTGTTTTGGTGATCGTCTTTTTCGTTTTGGTAGCGTTTTTACATCCCGAATGCATGCAGCCGGGACTGTGCAAAACGGCGCAAGACCCGCGGCATTTTGCGCCGTGTCTCGTGCGCCGTGTCGCCAGTGGGGTCGGGCATCGTCAGAAAGCAGCGCAAGACCCGCGGCATTTTGCGCCGTGTGCGTGCGCCGTGTCGCCGCATGTGTCGCCACGACCAGCAACACGGCGCTGAACACGGCGCTATTTGGACCGTTTGTTGCGCCGTGTTCTGTCCAATATATAAAGGACAGACGGGTGTTTTAACCCCATTTCTTCCTTTCTCTCTCGTTTCTCCACTCTCTCCTCGCGACTTTGGGCGATTTCAACCAGATATTGCAGTCTAGCATCTTATAACTCGGATTTGGACATTCTAACACGAATCAAACATCATCTTCCACCCGGATCGAAGGTAAGAACACCTAAACTTTTGGTTTTTGGGTGTTCTTGAGGTTTCTTGGTGTTTTGGCCGATTTGCTTCGTTTTGATTCATATTATTGTTAGAACTTGATTGTAAACTCGTAATCATTCAATACCCTTGAAGTTTTGTGGAACGAATTTGAGTATTTCTTTGAATAATCGATCAAATTGGCCTATGCCCTCAAAGTGTCCGATAAAATGCTTCAATGGGTAGAACTTGGGAAGTTCCATACGTTTTCGTAGAATTGTGATTGAATTGATATCGTTGTGACTTAGGAGCGAATTCTTGTGAAGAACTCGAGTCGGAACCCTTCCGTTCGTTGCCTTCTTTGGGGTTCGAGCTTCCCGGTCGAACCGTGTTCTTCGGAGCGTTCGGTAGCGGTTATTAAGGCAAGTATCTTACTATACGACTTGTATCTTGCGACTAGTAATTACGTATGAGATGTATGATGACTTTGCTTGCCTTCGTAATTATGTTCCGTTTGAGTTGGTTGTGTTTTCCGTAATTTGAAGGCTTTGTGATAATAGTGTTATATCAGTATACGTGTTAGGCGTTGTGCCATTTGTGCAGGAATGCGACGTACATATGGGATGGTTGTACCCTTGGTTGTGCAATGTATTGTGTACCGAATGTGTGTTATGTTGGTTAAATGTCGTTGATTGATGATAGTTGTTGCGAGTGTCGAGGTTGTGTTATGTGCGTGCAATGTACGATTTTGTGGTGATCAAGGTGATTGATTAATTGTACTCATTGTTGTATGTAATGTGGATGTGAATATGTGTATGACCGCTAAGTTCACTCGTGTTGGTTCGACGGGACCTACGAGGATTCGTGGCAGTGGACTACGGGATCGAACTTAGTGAGTGCGAGGTCTAATCGTCTTTGATCGGCGAGGCCTACGATAACGCATGGCAGTGGACCATGAGTTTCGGACACGGTCGTCCAACCGGGTGAGCTCGACGGGGCTTACGGTGACACGTGGCGGTGGACTACGGTGTCGACTATGTGTGTGATTGTTGTGATTGATATAGTCCGTGCGGGTCGTTATGCCTACGGAGACACGTGATGTGGATCACGGTGTCGGAAATTGGTTATGATTGGTTAATAGTCCGTGTGGGTTGTTGAACCTACGGAGACACGTGTGATGGATCACGGTGTCGGAATTGATTATGTTTGTTTAATTGTGCGTGATGTAGCCCGTGCGGGTTGTGGAACCTACGGAGACACGTGACAGTGGATCACGGTGTCATGAGCATGATACTTTTCAAATCAAAGTTTTTAAAGGAAAAGTTTTAAGAAAGAACGTTGGGCCGAGTCCCACGAGATTTATAGAAATGTTTCCCGTATTGTAAACTGTTGAATTATGAAACAAGTTTTGGGATAAGGCCTTTAAGTTTTTCGAAAGGTTTGTGAATCAGGACTTGAGGTCTTAAGGTTTTGAAATTTTAAAAAAATTCCCGAGATGATAATCTTATTTTCGAATGCTTCATAGCTTATCTTCCCTTGTGAAAACCTCCCGGAATATTTGATACTTGATTATTATATTTGATCACGATTATTAATTGCTTGTTACATTTCGTATGATTTGATACTTGCACTAGTAAAAGCAGTGGAGTTTACTAACCCCAGTAATCGGGGTGGATGTCTGTTTGCGTCCGGTACATGCCGATTCGGGAGCGGTCACAGGATTGGCACAAGAGGATGACGAGCTACGATACTAATCATGAGTCGAGAGTTATTTTGATTTTTGTTGTGTTGTCAGAGTTGATTTCAGTCTTCCGCTGTATTGTATTTCGACCCCTGTGTGGGTAATGATAATTAAGTTAGTTTTATCGATTGGGTTGTGTGACCTCATCGGTCTGTGTATTCACGTGTAAGTGACCATATCGGTCTGTATCATTTTATTGTTTGACCCTGGTCGGGCAAGCATTTGGTTGTTTATGGATGTTTAGCCTGGTAGATCCTTGTGGAAAGGGTCTACGGCGTGTAATATTCCCATATGGTTTTGGGGATGTTACACAAACGGTGGGTTGGGGCGGCCATGTGTCAGAATAATAGAGTTGGTTTATTTCAGTCCTTGAGACGAACCGTCGCGTATATAGTCTGATAGATAAACCTTGATACGTTTCAATATTAATACAATTAATTAATCTAATTAATTAATTGTATTAAATATAAATTTTTTAAGAAATAATATGAATAAAATTAATTATCGAGTAATTTATTTAACTCACGAGACTAATTTAATTTATCCAATAAATTAAATTAGACATCCAATGTCCAATATTAACCAAGAGAAAAGAAGCTAAATATAATCCATCGTCAATTCCTGTGCCACGACTCTGTAGAGTCGTCTCAATTAGTATTGGAAGGATCCAATGAGTGCTAGCACCACCTAGCTAGTCCCTTAGCCTATACCGTAACCTAACTCAGAATAAATGATAGTGATCATTTCAAAAATAAATATGTTACGAATACTATATACGTATAAAACCTTCAATCATATATCCCGATCAAGTATTAGGGTCACGGTAATGTCAAACCCTATTATAACTTGACTCTATGCATTTGTTAGTACAAACTGAGATCACCGAGCTCTCGTGTGTCAAATACAACTAGCTTTAAATGCATTGGCCAAAGACTTATGATCTCATTTCGCAGTAATCGCATAGGATATTTACCTGCTCACTTACAGGAGAAAGAATCCTATCTTGGTATTCAGTAGAGACTGCTACTTGCCCAACAAGTTGCACTTCGAGGTTGAATCCACCAGTCGGTGATTGGATCGAACTACTCTTGTGACTAACCTAATGTCACAAGTACATCTCCTACTAAATCCTCAAGTCAAAGGTTCAGGTATACCTATACAACCTTTCGATTCAGTCATTGACTATACCAGAGTGAAATCCATATGATCGAATCAAGATGAGTCGAGTTCGAGTATATTAATCCCATTAGCATACCTATAATGTGTGCTCTCACTAACCCTTAGTGAAGACGGACACTCTCCATGTCAAAGTACATATTATACAAGTCTTGTCTAAACTTAATCACCAATCAAGTTTTATCTACTTGCGAACCGGTTAAGCATTCGAGCTCTAAACTCTTCCAATGCCTATCTCCTTATCTTTATAAGGAGTGGAATGTTTGCTCTCAAATGCAAGGACCATTATTCTATATATCAAATCACGATGCCAATGATATACAATAATAAGTACCTTATACAATTGATGTTCATAATTACAATATAATGCTCTCACTATCTCATCCTCCTAGTGGCATTGAAGGGCATATTTCTAATATTTTTTTGATAGTTTTTTTTTTACTGAAAGGAATACTACCAAAAAGTTATATTTCATACAAGAAAATCATTATAGACCTTAGGTTTATTTATATAATTATATCTATAAATATGTATATAAGAACCTGCATATATGGCAAGTCGGTCCACAAGATTAATATCAGTTACAATCACAAAAATTCACACACACGATCAGAATAAAACAGAACAATCATTAACACTAGAGAAACCACGCACAAACACACTACTTTCAAAATATATCAAGAAAAACCAGGCACCACGGAAACCTATTAGAGAGGTGGTAGGTCTTCTCTATTACAGAGGCGGTCGAGTACCACTACTATCCCACCCCTATTCTTTAATTCGTAAATGATTCTTGTAACACGACAAATACCAACACGCCGTAGAATCTTCCACGAAGGTCTATCAGGCTAACAATAATACACATAAAGTCATATTCTATAACCATCAATAATTTAAGACGGTAATTAGGCTGTAGTCTCAGTCAAAATATTTTAATTTATGAGAATACGACAATTAGATAAACTGACTTCTTTTCCACACAGGGACTTTAACGATAATTCAAAATTAAAGTTTACTTAACAATTTCAGACATTACACATAACACATAGAGGGATTAATCCACATGACTCCAGCCTCATAACATCATTGTTGATCATCCTTAGCATGTGCTTCCCATGCTTGATCCTGTAATGTATAAAAGGGATTTTCCCATCTAAGGAGTTTTCAAATAGCTAGCGCAAGTACAAAATTACACAATTTTATGTACATATACATTTCAAATTCCAATTTTCGCATTTCGAAATGTTTTAAAAACATTTCATACAATATTTTGGAATATCTAAATCACGTCAAAAATCAACATCATCATCTTTCACAACACTCAAAGGTAACCCGCAACCATGCCCTTAGCATCAATCCCTAGAGGCCTGTCATACTCATCCCCGGGTGGACGAACCGCTCACAACTCAGACAATATTTCACAGTTCATCATTCACATCGAAGTAATATGAAACATAATATAATATAATATGTGTGCTTGCCTTGATTGCTACTACACGAGTGAACAACGACTGGGAAGGATTTTGATCCGAACTTAACCCTAAGACATTACATCACTCAATTAACACCAATACGATCGGAAGGATAAGCAATCCCCGAGAACCCCCATTTGGAACATTCAATCAAACACTACGAGAACATAATTTTGTCCAAACTTGATAATCGGGTGAATCACGAAGGATAATATACAAAACCATAAGAAATACAATTGAATACAATTACACCGTCATATGCACCATTAATTTAGATTAAATCGTGCTAGGAGGACAAGATCAAATAAAAACTCCAAAATTCCCGAAATTAGGGTTCTGCGATATTTACCTCAATTCCAAAGTGGAACGTGTAATATCCGTGTTTTTTATTTTTGGTAATTTCTATTTTTGGTGTATGTTCGTTTCGGACAACTCGCTGGACACTGTTTTGGAATTCTGAATCTATTTTGTTCTTGGAGTTTCTCCGTTTGGACGAGTTTCGATGATGTTTTTACGTATTTTCATCTTGAGTTATATTTTATCGCATGTGTATTCGATTCTCGTAAAACTCATTCGATTTCATCATTTTCCTATTTCCATGAGTTCGTATGGTTGAATGGAGCATGTTGTGAGTTTTGGATTGTTAATCCGACGTTGTATCGTGATTTTCGGACGTTTGGACCGTTTCCTAATTTCCTATAAGTTTAGGGAATTTGTTCCTTGTTCGATTATGGTTGTGTACCTCGGACCGTTTCGGCTTATTGGATATTGTTTCTCGTTGCATGTAATTTTCCCGGACCGTTGGGTCGGCATATCGTGTTTTAGTTTATCGTCTTTTTCCGTTTTGGTAGCGTCGTCTTGTGTCAAGAGGCTGTCTGGCCTGACCTGTGCAAAACGGCGCAAGACCCGCGACATTCTGTGCCGGGTCTGTGCGCCGTGTTGCCCAGTGGTGCCCGCTACCTTGCGAAACGACGCAAGACCCGCGACATTTTGCGCCGTGTCTATGCGCCGTGTCGCACAGGGGTCGCCCGCTGACCCGCAATACGGCGCCATTTGGGCCGTTTGTTGCGCCGTGTTCTGTCCAGTATATATATAGCACAGACACGGGTTTTAACCCCATTTTCACCATTCCTCTCGGCTCTCCACTCCTTTATCACGATTTTGGGCGATTTCATCCGGATATTGCATTCTAGCATCTTATAACTCGGAATTGGACATTGTAACACGAATCAATCATCTTCCTTCCACCATTCCATCGTTGAATTGAGGTAATTGGACATTATACCTAATTTTAGGGTTCTTGGCTATTATTCATTTTTCCTTTCATTTTTGCTTCGATTGATGATGAATTATAGTTGGGCAATCGTGGTGTTATGTTTTCCTAGAACTTTAGCGGATCAGTTCCAAGTTTTTCCCCTTCGTTGATCGAATTTGAACCTTATGCCTCCGTAGTGTTCGGCGTATTGTCCCTTAGGGTAGAACACCGATTAATTCGTGATTTCTCAGTGGAATTGTAGTTGAGTGAGTCTCTATTGTTGTTAAGATCGGATTTGTGAAGATTGTTCGGACCGAAACCTTTTTCTTCCACCATTTTCTCCGCCTCGTGTTATCCAAGGCAAGTACATGTATTACATTCCGTTATGTGTGTATGATTTTGATGCGAATGATGTAAATGGTATTATTGAACGAATGTGATTGTTGCTCTTCCACCTGGGAATGGCATGTGGCCTCTAGGGGCCGATACTAATGGGTACGACCACGGAAGTGGACATGGGTGCGTGTGTTGATGTTCTTCCACCTGGGGACGGTTCGACGGGACCTCAGGGGGCCGATACTAATGGGTACGGCCGCAGAAGTAGTTTCTCACCTGGAGACGGTTCGATGGGACCTCTGGGGACCGATACTAATGGGTACGGTCGTGAGTTACCAAGCGTGTATGGTTTTGGTGCAGAAACTTGAGGATATACTGTTGTTAAATGTAAATGTGATATTCCGGAATATTGATTTCATCTTCAGGGGGCGACAATCTTTTCGAAGATTGATTTGCGATCGGGCTACTACCAGTTGATGATTCGGGACAGCGATATACCAAAAGCTGCCTTTCGGATGAGATATGGCCATTACGAGTTTGTGGTTATGCCTTTCGGGCTAACCAATGCCCCAGCAGTGTTCATGCAGTTGATGAACAAAGTTTTTATTGAGTATCTGGACAAATTTGTAGTCGTCTTTATCGATGACATTCTTATCTATTCACGGAGTCGGGAGGAGCACGCCTTACATCTCCGGATTGTATTAGACATTTTGAGAGCTGAGCAATTGTATGTGAAGTTCTCTAAGTATGAGTTTTGGCTCGAGGAACTGATGTTCCTCGGGCATGTGATTTCAGCAGAGGGATTTCGGGTAGACCCGCAGAAGATAGAGGCAGTGATGGCTTGGGAGCCGCCTAAGAATGTGAAGGAGGTGAGGAGTTTTCTGGGTCTTGTCGGCTATTACCGTAAATTTGTTGAGGAATTTTCTAAGATCGCTAGACCACTCACTCAGTTGCTCCAGAAGACTCATAAATTCGAGTGGACCGCAACAGACAGGGTAGTTTTGACGAGTTGAAGAGACGACTAACTACCACACCCGTGTTAGCGTTGCCTCAGGGGAATGAAGATTTCGTGGTATATAGTGATGCTTCGGGCCTCGGGCTCGGATGTGTTTTGATGCAGAGAGATAGGGTTATTGCTTATACGTCCCGCCAGTTGAAACCTTATGAGGTGAATTACCCCACGCACGATTAGGAGTTAGTTGCGGTCATTTTCGCCTTAAAGATCTGGAGGCATTATCTCTGTGGGTTGTCGTGCAAGATTTTTACGGACCACAAGAGTTTGAAGTATATCTTCAGTCAGAAAGAGTTGAATATGAGACAGCGTAGGTGGTTGGAGCTAATTAAAGATTATGATCTCGAGATACTTTATCATCCGGGTAAGGCTAACGTAGTGGCCGATGCGTTGAGCCGAAAGCCGATGGCGCTACAGATGTTAGAGGTACTTACACCACAGAATGGGATCCAGCGAGATTTTATTTGTCAGAATATCGAGGTTTGGGTTCGGAGAGTTCAGGGTCAGTTATGTGCGTTAGAGATCACTTCGTCCTTGACTGATGATATCAAGGCGAAACAGTATGATGATCCATTTTTGGTCCAGTTGAGGGAGGATGTGAGGAAGGGGAAATCCCCTGGATTTGTGGTCCAGGATGATGGAGTTTTGAGATTTCGCGGCAGACTATGTGTACCGAGTGTTATTGAGCTGAGACAGAAGATCTTGAGTGAAGCTCATACCACACCTTACTCCATACATCCTGGTACGAGTAAAATGTACAAGGATGTGAGGAGTAACTACTGGTGGAGTAATCTGAAGACAGACGTTAGCGAGTTTATGTCGAGGTGTTTGACCTGTCAACAGGTTAAGATCGAGCATCAGCGACCCGCGGGGCTTTTGCGATCACTTCCTATCCCGGAGTGGAAATGGGAGGATATTTATATGGATTTCATTACCAATATGCCTAAGACTCGGACTGGAATGAACATGATTTGGGTCGTTGTCGATCGACTAACCAAATCAGCTCATTTTCTGGGTATTAAGGACACTTGGGGGCCAGAGAGACTAGCGCGAGTGTTTATTGCGGAGATAGTGAGGTTGCATGGGACCCCTAAGAGTATTGTTTCAGATCGTGATGGCCGGTTTATATCACATTTTTGGCAGGCCGTTCATAGAGCTTTGGGGACCGAGTTGAGACTCAGTACATCCTACCACCCTCAGACAGATGAACAGTCTGAGCAGACGATACAGACGCCGGAGGATATGTTGCGAGCCTGTGCTTTACATTGGAAGGATGATTGGGAGTCGCACTTGCCATTGATCGAATTCACGTACAATAATAGTTGGCACGCCTCGATCAAAATGGTACTATTTGAGGCACTGTATGGTAGGAAGTGCAGATCGCCGTTGTATTGGGATGATACATCTGAGCTAATTGGCAACGAGCCTGATATGGTAGTTGAGACGAGGGAGAAGATTGCTTTGATTCGCGATAGGATGTTGACGGCTCAAAGTCGATATAAGTCTTATGCCGATACACGTCGCCGGACGTTGGAGTTTGAGGTGGGAGACCATGTGTTGCTTAAGGTGTCGCCGACACGGGGAGTTTACCGCTTCGGTCGGAAGGGTAAACGTAGTCCGAGATTTATTGGGCCATTCGAGGTTCTAGAGAGAGTTGGAGAGCTTGCATATCGGTTAGGCTTGTCGTCGTCCCTGAGCCACGTGCAAAACATATTTCATGTTTCTCAGCTTAGGAAGTACGTACCGGACCCTAGCCATATTATTGATTTTGGAGAGATCGAGTTGGGGCCCGACATTACCTTCGAGGAGAGGCCGATTCAGATCTTAGAACGTCGGGTGAAGCAACTCAGGCACAAAACCATTCCTTTGGTTAAAGTGCAATGGTCGAGGCATGGATCCGAGGAAGCCACGTAGGAGACGGAACAGAGTATGAGGTCGAGATACCCCGAGTTATTCGCATTGTAAGTTTCGGGACGAAACTTATTTTTAGGGGGAGAGAATGTAATATCCGTGTTTTCTATTTTTGGTAATTTCTATTTCTGGTGTATGTTCGTTTCGGACAACTCGCTGGACACTGTTTTGGAATTTTGAATCTATTTTGTTCTTGGAGTTTCTCTGTTTGGATGAGTTTCGATGATGTTTTTACGTATTTTCATCTTAAGTTATATTTTATCGCATGTGTATTCGATTCTCGTAAAACTCGTTCGATTTCGTCATTTTCCTATTTCCATGAGTTCGTATGGTTGAATGGAGCATGTTGTGAGTTTCGGATTGTTAATCCGACGTTGTATCGTGATTTTCGGACGTTTGGGCCATTTCGTAATTTCCTATAAGTTTAGAGAATTTGTTCCTTGTTCGATTATGGTTGTGTACCTCGGACCATTTCGGGTTATTAGATATTATTTCTCGTTGCATGTAATTTTCCCGGACCGTTGGGTGGGCATATCGTGTTTTAGTTTATCGTCTTTTTCCGTTTTGGTAGCGTCGTCTTGTGTCAAGAGGCTGTCTGGCCTGACCTGTGCAAAACGGCGCAAGACCCGCGGCATTCTGCGCTGGGTCTGTGCGCCGTATTGCCTAGTGGTGCCCGCTGCCTTGCGAAACGGCACAAGACCAGCGGAATTTTGCGCCGTGTCTGTGCGCCGTGTCGCACAGGGGTCGCCTGCTGACCCGCAATACGGCGCTGAACACGGCGCCATTTGGGCCGTTTGTTGCGCCGTGTTCTGTCCAGTATATATAGGACAAACACGTGTTTTAACCCCATTTTCACCATTCCTCTCGGCTCTCCACTCCTTCATCACGATTTTGGGCGATTTCATCCGGATATTGCATTCTAGCATCTTATAACTCGGAATTGGACATTCTAACACGAATCAATCATCTTCCTTCCGCCATTCCATCGTTGAATTGAGGTAATTGGACATTATACCTAATTTTAGGGTTCTTGGCTATTATTCATTTTTCCTTTTGTTTTTGCTTCGATTAATGATGAATTATAGTTGGGTAATCGTGGTGTTATGTTTTCCTAGAACTTTAGCGGATCAATTCCAAGCTTTTCCCCTTCGTTGATTGAATTTGAACCTTATGCCTCCGTAGTGTTCGGCGTATTGTCCCTTAGGGTAGAACGCCAATTAATTCGTGATTTCTCAGTGGAATTGTAGTTGATTGAGTCTCTATTGTTGTTAGGATCGGATTTGTGAAGATTGTTCGGACCGAAACCTTTTCCTTCCATCGTTTTCTTCGCCTCGTGTTATCCAAGGCAAGTACATGTATTACATTCTGTTATGTGTGTATGATTTTTATGAGAATGATGTAAATGGTATTATTGAACGAATGTGATTGTTGCTCTTCCACCTGGGGATGGCATGTGGCCGCTGGGGGCCGATACTAATGGGTACGGCCACGGAAGTGGACATGGGTGCGTGTGTTGATGTTCTTCCACCTGGGGATGGTTCGACGGGACCTCTAGGGGCCGATACTAATGGGTACGGCTGTGGAAGTGGTTTCTCACCTGGGGACGGTTCAACGGGACCTCTGGGGACCGATACTAATGGGTATGGTCGCGAGTTACCAAGCGTGTATGGTTTTGGTGCAGAAACTTGAGGATATAGTGTTGTTAAATGTAAATGTTAATATTGTTTTCAAATGTTTTTCCTAATGGTTTGTTTGCGTTGAATCTCGTATGTATATAATGTTGTGTAATCGTGTACTTGCACTATCTATTCGAATGCTAACCCCTTAAATGGGGGAAATACGTCTTATGCATTTCAGGTACTGGTCGAGCTGAAGAGCTGGCACGGGATGCGCACGCAAAGGATGGGCTGGCATGATGATGTGGCTCGAGTCTGTATTTTTGTGTTTTGTCATTGCATTTGTTGAGTACTGGAGTTAGACTGATTACTTTTAAACTTGGGTTAAGTCCCCTGCGTGGGCAATGTATTGGTATTTAACTTATGTTTCATGTACTCCGTTAAAATGTTTTGGCCGGGGCCACGTCCTTATTTACTTTTTGAGTGCATCTTTTGGGATATGATTGTGGTTTACGTGTCATGAGTTAGCCTGGTAGACCTCACGAGGGTTCTACGGCGTGTAATGTCCCATTTGTGAATTTGGGTGTTACAGAACGTAGATCAAAAGGTTTAACCAATGGTAGGAACTCCATAATATAGATAAATGAGGATTATATGACAAAACATTAGAACTCCAAGTCGTTAAACCGTTGAGAGAGAAGGTAAATTGGGCGAAAATAACAAAGCCTGCTTGCTGCCAGGTTTTTATACCGCGTGTATGTTACGACCACAACATACAAGGCTTACGTCTGTAATCAATGACCTTACTGCTATGATCAGTGACTTTACTATCGTAAATGGCAATACTTATGGCCGTACATAGGACACTAGAATGAACTACCTACAAACAAACACAATTACAGCTGTATATATGAGACTTACGGTTATAACCAATATAACACTTACGGCGGTAATGCATGGTGACTTACGACCGTAATTCACTACTGTGCACCAACGCATCACAACAAGGTTATGGGAAAAATCCTTAAACGACAACTAAGATGCGAAAACATGAAAAGTAGCAAAGTGCTTACATATGTATATTTCTTACGAACCTTAACGCTATAAAATTCACGCCAAAGCAATATCTTACAAGCTCTGGCAAAGTCCAGAACGACATGACACATCAACAATGAGAAAAGCAAAAAGGCCGATTTTTTTTTTTGAAATGACAACACATCAACAAATACATACTAAATACGAAGCGCTTACACAAATATACTGGTTATAAACTCAAGCATCACCGTTTGAAGTGATGACAACAACATCAAGCATGTACCAATAATACAAAACCATGGAAATCGATAATTTCAAGACCGGTGAAGTATAACAAACTCATAAAAAAATTGAAAAATGAGAAGCGACTATCTCATTAATATAAGCGAATCAACGAGTCAAGTACAATCGAGTTAATAAGATACAAAATAAATCGAAATAAAAATAAGGATATTAGATCCCCTTCCCTCTAAAAAGAAGTTTGGTCTCGAAACTTAAGAAATGAATAAATCAGGGAATCTAAATCTCATACTCTCCTATGTATCCTATGTATCCTCCTCCACTCCGTGCCTCTACCGCTGCACCTTAACCAGTAGGATGATTTTGTGATGATTTTGCCGCTCCTCATACTCGAAGGTTGGAGTGCAACAGAATTTGGAACTTTGGAGGGATACTTTGGAAGCTCGAGGCTTTAGGCTGAGCAGAAGTAAGACTGAATATATGGAGTGTAGGTTTAGCGAAAACAGTGATAGAGAGGCGGGGATGATCACATTTGATGGGAAAGTTGCTCATGGATCCACTTTCTTTCGGTATCTTGGATCTATTATCCAAAAGGATGGAGAGCTAGATGGCGATGTGGCTCACAGAATAAAGGCAGGGTGGTTGAAGTGGAAGAGTGCCACAGGGGTTTTATGTGATACCGGCATGCCTCATAGATTAAAGGGTAAATTTTACCGCACGGCAATTAGGCTGCTTGTTGTTATATGGCACCGAGTGTTGGGTCAGAAGCAGATGTCACGTTCAAAAGATGAATGTGGCGAGAGATGCGTATGCTACGATGGATGTGTGGTCATACAAAAAGGATCGGCTCGAAATGAGGTGATCGGAGAGAAGGTAAGAGTAAGAGTTGCGTCTATAGAAGACAAGATGATGGAGAATCGATTACGATGGTTTGGTCATGTGAGAAGAAGACCTATTGATGCCCCAGTGAGGAGGCTAGAAAGTTGGGGAGCAAGTAATGTTGTGAAAGGTAGAGGAAGACCCAAGAAAACTTGGATAAAGATGATTGAAAATGATATGCGGTTTCTTGGAATTGGAGAAAGTATGGCGATGGAGAGGCAAATGTGGCGGGAAAGAATACGGATGGTGGATGGAGTCTGATTCTTTTTTTTTTTTTTTTTTAATTCCTATTTTCTTTTATTTCATGTTATCTTTTTTTTCTTTTTTTTCTTTTTTTTTTTCTTTTTTTTTCATTCATTCTCTTTTTTTATTTGCTTTTTTCTCTACTTTTTCCCTCTTTTTTCCCTTTATGTTATTTATGTAACGATTATTGACGGTTTCAAAGTTTGATTCATGTTAGCCGACCCCAAATCATTTTGGGACTAAGGCTTAGATGTTGTTGTTTTTTGTTGTTGTTGCTTTACTCGACGCTCTTACATCTAAACTAATCTCTCATCGAAAGTAATATTGGGTCTGACCTCAATCTCTCTGAAGTTGACAAAATGACTTAGGTATGAAATGTACTTTCTCAGCTGGGAGACATGAAATACTTTATGCACACGGCTCTCTGATGTTGTTAAACCCAATCAATAAGCAAGGTCCCTGACTTGTTCTTGTATCTTAAATAGTCCGATATATCTCGGACTAAGCTTACACTTTCTCCCAAAGTGGTAGGCTTCACGAGTCGGTGATACCTTCAGTAAGACATGATATCCAACCCCAAACTCTAATAGACAACAACGAACATATGCAAAATATATTTGTAAACTCTAAGAGGTCAATAGTCTATCACGAATCAAGGCAATTTTCTCTCTCGTATCGACCAACATATAATGATCGGCCCAATCAACTCGGATGACTGGTCCCAACATTGTGGCGATCTACATCGCCTTCCATATAGGGCTTAAAATGGTACCATTGTAATAAACGTGTGCCAACTATTGTTACACATAAATTCGATTAATGGAAAATACGACACCCAATTATCCCTCCAGCTCAAAGCATTACCACTCGACATATCCTCAAGAGTGAATCATTCGCTCTGGTTGCCCATTTATATGCGGATAGTATGATGTACTAAGTCTCAACTCGGTACACAATGGATTGGTTCAACAAGTTTTGGTGCGAGAATTATAAAAAGCCCATTGAAGAGAATGATTTGGGCTGATGCATGAAAACTTCTACTTTAGTTTAATTAGACATTTTTAGTGTTTTAATTGACTTATCAGATGGATTTCTATCCCCATTTGTGGCATCATTCACACTCCATACTTAGCGAAATGCTGACTTTGAAGACTTCATGATGTATGGTGGCGATTATCAAAATTGTATTTCACCCAATAATTTCCCCCTTTTGATAATGCCAAAACATCTTTATTGATATGGAGAGGCTGTCTTCGAGTATTCTGTTCGAAAGATCTGATCTTCATGACTTAGTCTAAAAATTTGAACTGATCGCAGGCAAGTTCTAAAATAAAAATCCTACAGGACTATGTGTATTATATAAGTTAACTTATAAATGGCGTGCAGGCACAATCTGACAAAATGTAATCTGGATTGAATATAACTTAATCTATTAAATGTTCACAAATAAGTTCTTACAACTTGTGGATTAACAAGTTTGTACTTGCTGAATATATCAATATTTTATCGTAATCTAAACAGTAAAATAGTAAAAATAGATTATGAGTTGTAATCTTTCAAGAAATCAAAATTGTATTGATGATCGAATTTACAGGGCTTGAAAGATAAATACTGCATCGAAGAGCATATAGTAGGATAAAGTACAAAATACAACTAACGGAAGCTAGTCCCCATAATGAGAATGTTTCCAAGTCTTTCGAGAGGGATCATGATCGGTCCCTCTCCACCAGTTGATTAAGGAGTCTGTGCCTCGGTCCCTATAGATGTTTCGTCCTTTATATGAGACATCGTAGGAGAGAATCCAATCTTCAGTATGGGTTACCCATTCACCTTTCTGGTGTTTAGACTTCATCTTTAGCAGTAAGGGAAGCTTTCCTTCTGCCAGTAGCCTCGAGAACTCGTTTGCCGCATCCTCCAGTGTTTTGAATTTATTGAACATGACGGACTTCATCTAGAAGTATCTCAGTAGTTCGTTGTTTTTCCAGTCCTTCAATGTAGCTTTGTAGGTTGTCGATCAGTTGGAATCATAATCTTGGTAGGCTTTCATACTGTACTCTTCCATGTGAAATTGGGATCCTGGAACTCAGGTCGAAAACTAGTTACCCTGTATCCTTTTGCTGCTTGACCTGGATCGGGTCCAGCTAGTCGTCCGATAGTAGTAGCAATGCTTTCCTCTAGGGCAGCCTCCATCTCTCTCTTTCTCCAGCCTTCACTTCCTGGCAGCCTCTCTATACTCTTCCCCCTTTTTGGCATCATCAAGATCGGAGACTCTGTCGTGAATATCCAGAAGGAGTTTCATAGATTTGACCTATTGGGTCTTCACATCACTGACATTATCGACCAGCCCCGCAACCACTGTTGTAAGATCGTCGATCTTGTGATCGTGGTCAGTAAGTTTTGAGCCAGTGTATTCAAGGGCGGAAACACTCTTGGCTTCAGCGACACGAATCTTCTCTTGCTCTTGCTTCAGGATCCGCTCCTGATGCTGTTTCAGTTGATTTAGGGCTTGCCACAGTATAGTTAGCATGAGGCAAAAAGCCTCTTCCACATCATTAATGGCCCTTTTCAGCATCAGGAGCTCGTCCTGAGCTGTTTCGTGCATCCAGTCTAATTCCTTTCCGACGTTATACAGGGCCTTGACAGCATCCTACAAGAATACAATTTGGCGACCGATGGCTTGGAGTTGCTCGATTCGGGTCTATGTGCATGGAGAGACAAGGCGCGCAATCTTCAAGTCAGAAGGTTCTCCGAGCTGTTTGAGAACCACGTTGTGATGGGGCTTGTGTGGTTTGTCATCAGCAAGGAAACCGTCATCAAATTCAGAGTGGGATTCCATAGAGATAGGAGATTTAACCTGTTCGAAAGTAGGAGCTTTTGTAGGTTGAGCTGTAGGGACTGTCTAGGATATGGGCTGATTCCTTCCGCCTCTGTTGGTTTTTAGTAATTGGAACTATAGGAGGGACTGATTCCTCCTGCCGACTCTCAGCTTCCACCTATTCCGAAAGAGAAACTGATTCCTCTTGCCGGACGGCACAGGTGTCTTCTTCTCTTCCTCTCTTAGCTTAACAGATTCTTCTTGTACAGGATGAGCTTTCTGTAGGGGAGAGTAGTGGGTTCTACATTGGTGACAGGAGGGATTGATTCCTCCTATTTCTTGTTCATGGGGTACTTCTTCCTGTTGTTGGGGCGGGGACTTATGTTGTTCATTGGATGTCGCCTGGCCCTTTTGGGCTTGGATGTTAGAAAATTCTCCTTCCTGAGCCTCTTCTTGGCTTATCTAAAGACCTATCTGTAAGTCTTCATCGTCGTTGTTGGAGTTCAGTTCGGAGTGGTGACTTGGTGATCGAGCCTTGTCACTGGACTGTGACTTCCCTTTGAGTCGGGCCTCCTTTCTTGCCATGAAATAATTTGTGATAAGCTCATGGCAAAAGTGATCTTCCCATCTGATCAAGACCTCAATGTTCTGGGTGTCCATGACCTCTAGAGCAAATAACTCTTCTTCCTTCTAGTCCCCTCGGTTGTACAGGGTGTCATAGGGGGCGACCCTGTAGGATTTCCAAACTCTGAAGTGCTCGCAGGCTTCCTCAATCTGGACTTGAAGGAGAGTGTTATTGATAATATCCGTCGGGGAGTAACTCCGAACAACAGATGGGTCTATTGTCCGGTTGGGATCCTCAGCAGGTGTGGGAGCCTATTTGGGAGAGGGATCCCTGACATGAAGTGGGTGCCCTGTTGGGAGTGGGACTCCGTACAGGGGTGGGTGCCCTGTTCGGAGTTGTGTCTCTTGGATCCAAAGGGGCAGCTGATTCGCCAGATCCTTCTAACTTGGCAAACAGTTGTTCCTACGTCATAGCCGCCACTAGCTTGGGATCTACTATACGAGCAGCAAGTGTTTATTCCATAGGGGGTGTGCCCCATGGGATAGATTCAGCGATTAGAGTGGTCGATGAGACTTCTACAGTGACCACTGTAGTCACCGTAGGATCAGCCTTAGAAGATTTCTTCGTCTCCTTTCTTTTCTTCTCGACAGCTTTGGGGGAGCTGCTGTCGGGAATACTTCTTTTTCTCTTCTTCCCATCACTAGAGCTCTTCATAGTGACATCCCTCGGGTCACTTGAGGTTGGCATGCTATGGGGATTGGGCCTGCCAGTGAGAATGGGTGTTTTGTTGTATACATTGGGTCTGATTCCACCGATAAACTTTTCGGTCATTATTTTCTTAGCGTCTGTGGACTGCTTTACTTCGCAGTGAGTGAGGATGTGATTCATAATTAGCCCAAATAATTTCTTGGTAGACTCCGGCTTAGATGCCTCTTCTTGAATGCGTTTGAGAATTATTTGGCACCAGTTTACTTTCTCACCAGATATGATGGCGACCATCATTCTGTGTCTCAAGTTGGTGCACATTTCGAAAGCACCGGTGCGGTTTTCAACTATTCGACAACAAAAATCATGAAGATAGACGTACGGGAGGGTGAAGTTCTTCTTGTGGCAAGAAGGATGAACATTGGTGGCCATGGAAGTGCCAGTAAACAACTTCTAGTAGGCAGACAACATGCTTTTAGACCCGAAGGTCTCCAGTTCTTCCATCTTAAGCCCTTCAGAGGGCAGCTTGTAGATCTTCTCCAGGAGATATTTGTTCACATGGATCTCAATCCCTTGCATAGTCCCAATTATGTAAGTTATTTCATAGCCTTTTCTCTGCGAAGAATATTTAAACGTGGCATCCAGATGAATTCTTCCACTGTCTGTTCGTCGTAGTTGTCAGCGTGATGACTTCCCAGGCGGTACAGACCTTGTTGCTTCACTCTAGCAACAACCAAGTCCATTCTGATTTTGTATTCACTTTCAAAGGCAATCATCTCCATTAAAACAGATTTAGCAAAGATGCGACCGTCAATGATGGTTTTCTTCTTCTTCAGAGAGATTGAAGAGGTCTATGAAGTAGACATGTTCTAGAAAAGAGGGTGAGGAAATGGGTAATTAAGCAAAGGAATACAGAGGATATGTAGACAGATTGTTGTAGACTCGTTAATATTGCCAAAAGCATAAAGAGTTTGTAAGAGCAATGTACTGTCCTTTTATAAGGTGCATGGAAGACTAGGTTAATAGTGAACGGTCAGATTTAAGGGATGAGAACCGTCTTTTGAAAGAATTTACAGGATGGATTCATATGTAACTTGTACATCTAATCCGTCAGTTTTGAAATAATAGGCGGTTCCAATTCTGACACAGTTTGTCTTCCACTATTGCACGAAAAAGCGGTTTGAATTTTGAAATCGTGGTATCTGAGGCAGTAAAGTCTAGGTATATTTAAAACTATTAAAGAATAAAACATTTTAAATTCAGACAGAGCACGAGGACTTAAAAAAGTTTGTTGTGAGAAAGTGTATAAATTAGATACAATTATAATATTATTTGATATCCTTCAGTGTATCTGTTGTATCCGCGAAAATACAGTGTTCCCTCTTAAAAGGTACATACAGGATTCAATTCTTACAGCAATATTTGGATTAATACTGTATTCATGGGTCGTACTGTATTCCCCCTTAATTAATGCACACGTCATCTGTAGAAAGGTTTTATTCCTTCTTCCTACAGTAAGATGTGACTTGTTCTGAGTGTACAATTTATTAAAGTGGATACTGTATTCTTGGGTCTTACAGCATTCCCATCAATTGATGAGTAAAATGTAAAAACTTATAGGGAGTCTAGTTGTAATATTCCCAATTCCTGGCGAAGTATACATAATTTGGTTGTGCTGAGAGGTTTCGTAAAGATGTCAACTAACTATATGTCTGTATGAATCTTGTCGATCTGAACATCTTTATTCTCAACATGATTCCTGATGAAATGATGCTTCATTAAATATGCTTAGTTCGCAAGTGCAGTACAGGGTTGTGCGTGATTATAATTGCAGTCGTGCTATCGCACATGATTGGAGTCTTTCTGGCGTTGATTCCATAATCTTGTAACTGCTGTTGCATCCAGAGAATCTGCATACAGCAACTTCCATGAGCACAGTATTCTGACTCAGCTATAGAAAACGAGTCGGCCAAATGCTTCTTACTGAACCATGCCACAAGTCTAGGCCCAAGGAAGTGACAAGTATCGCTTGTACTCTTCCTATCCAACTTATAGCCTCCGAGATCCGAGTCGTTGTAGCCTACCAAATTGAATCCTCCTTTCTTAGGATACCACAATCCTACATCGATTGTTTCTTTCACGTACTTAAGGATTCATTTGGCTGTAGTGAAGTGTGACTCCTTAGGTGCTACCTGATACCTAGCACACACTCCTACAGCAAACTGGATATCGGGATTGCTAGCTGTTAGGTACAGGAGTGAGACTACAAGCTTCATGTAGAGTGACTGATCAACCGGGTTTCCATCTTCATCAGCACTAATCTGCGTGGAATTACTCATGGGAGTGGACGAGGATTTAGAGTTGTTCATCCCTAATTTGTTGAGTGACTCCTTGCTGTACTTTTCCTGGTTGATGAATATGCTTGTAGGCAATTGCTTAACTTGTAATCTTAGAAAATAGCTAAGTTATCCCATCATACTCATTTCCAATTTACTTTGCATGAGGTGAGAGAACCTTTGACATAGAGCGAGGATAGTTGAACCAAATATAATATCATCAACATATATTTGTACCATTAAAAGGTCATCACCTTTATATATCTTAAAGAGGGTCTTGTCCACTGCACCTTTCTCAAATCTATTGTTGATTAGGTTCATACCAGTCTCTAGGCACTTGCTTAAGTCCATACAGTGCTTTCCTTAGCCTGTATACTAGGTCTCCGTCGTGAATGTTGACAAACCCTGGTGGCTGTTCAACATAGACTTCTTCGACAAGATCTCCATTCAGGAATGTACTCTTAACGTCTATTTGATATACTATAAAGTTCTTATGGGTGGAGAATGCTAGGAATATCCTGATGGCTTCTAGTCTAGCTACAGGGACAAAAGTTTCATCGTAGTCTATGCCTTCTTCCGATCTGTAACCTTGAGCGACTAGTCTGGATTTGTTTCTTCTGACAAATCCATTTACATCATTCTTGTTTCTAAATACCAATTTAGTTCCAATTACAGCTTGATAATCTGGTATGGGTACGAGATACCATACATTGTTTCTTTCGAAACCATTTAGCTCTTCTTCCATAGATTTGATCCAGTGGGAATTATCAGAGCTTCATTAGTCGAAACAGGTTCGGACTGGGCTAAGAATACAACTTGAGTACACATAGCTAGTCTCCTAAGTTCAGCTTGAGATTTCCATACATGAAGTGAGATTGTTTAGAGTTTGTTTCTTCCTGTGCGCAGAGTATAGTTCCTTGTGTACTCTGTATTCTCCTACGAGTGGTTACACCAGCATCGATATCTCGTATAATCAACTCTTGGGGGTGATCTCTTAGCCACCTCCTGCCAGGTTCTAGCTCAGCATCCCGTACTGTAACCTGTTGAACTGTAGCCTCAACTTCAGCTTGTACAACATCAACTTTGACTGTTTCTATTCTTACAATGGCGGGATTGATTTCTAGGTCCACGACTGGTTTTATTGGAGTTTGGGGGTCATCAATAGAGAGTGTCTCTACGCATTGAGTTGTGTCTTCTACTCCTGTAGGGTCACAATGGGGTTCATTGAATCGGATTCCTCTATTGTCAGCTTTCTCTTGTTAAATATCCTGAAAGCTTTGTTGATAGATGAATACCCTACGAATATACCTTCATCCGACTTTTCGTCGAAGGTTTTGAGTTGATCCTTTCCATTGTTTAGAACATAATACCTGCATCCAAAAATATGAAAGTGTGCAACCATTGGAGTTTTATTATTCCATACCTCATATGTTATTTTATTGTGATGCTTGTTGATGATGCAGCGATTTTGTGTGTAGCATGAAGTATTTGTTGCTTCTCACCAGAACCGCTGCGGCAATTTGCTTGCAGCTAACATGGTACTTGTTGCTTCTTTGAGCGACTTATTTTTTCGCTTGGCAACGCCGTTTTGTTGAGGAGTTCTGGATGCTGAGTATTCGTGCTGTATTCCATTGTCCGTACAGTATTGCAATATGAAGCGATTTGTGAATTATGTGCCTATGTCGGAACGAATGACACGATACTCAGACCTTTCTCATTATGTAGCTTCTTTAGGTGCTCTGGCAACTTTGTGGTGGTATCTTTCTTTTTGCTCAGAAAGATCGTCCAAGCATACCTGGAAAATCGTTAACAATAACAAGACAGTGTTTCTTACCTCCCAAACTTACAAGGTCAACAGGGCCGTAGTGGTCCGTGTGTAGCAAACCCAGTACCCTGTAGGTGGATAGGTATGACTTGCTTTTCAGGGTGGTCTTAACTTGCTTGTCGTTCTGACAGGGTCCACAGACGTTGTTTTTATGAAATAATACATTGGGAAAACCTCTGGCTGTTTCTTATCTAGCGAGTTTGTTTATAGTCTTGAAGTTGATGCGCGACATCCTTTTGTGCCATAGCCAGCTTTGATCTGTAGTGCCTTTGGCAACAAAACATGGAACAGTGGAGCTCGTAGCCTTCCAGTCAGCAATGTACATATTACCTGATCGGCTTCCTGTGAGGACGACTTCCTTGGTCTTGATGTCCTTCACCCTACAGTGATCTATATAGAATTTGACCGAGAACTGATTGTCACAGAACTGGCTAATACTAAGTAGATTATACTGTAAGCCTTCAAGATAGGCTACGTCAGTGACTTTAAACTTTGCTACAAGCAGGGTTCCCTTCCCTCTTGTTCTTCCTTTGGATTTGTCACCGAACCGTACCTTTGGACCACGACCGTCTACATAATCTGATAGCTTGCTAATATCTTCTGTCATATGCCGAGAACATCCACTGTCGAAGTACCAGATGTCATTTTCCATGGTATCCTGTAAGCAAAGAGTTTAGGTAGATTTAGGCCCCCTTTGATTATTGGGTCCATGGATGTTTGTGCCTTTTGGTACCCGGATTTGCCTGAATACAAGTACTTTGCTGTAGGTTTCTTTTGATCCAGTTTTGTGATGGGGGCAAGCACGTATTCGCTGTAATCTTGATTATTATGCATGAAAAATATAGGGTTTTGATTCCAGTACTATTGTTGTCTTGGAGGGGGAACCATTTTCTTCGGCCTTACAGCTTACCATATAGGTATCCAGTTGGATTCCCAGAGCTGTTGGTGGTACTGCGTGGTGGCCTGTTTCCTGGATGGATAATGGGGCCCCTATATCCAGTATCTAGGCGCACTATACTGTTGGTAGTACTGCGGTGCGTGCCTCTGATACTTAGATACAACTTTCTTTCTGGATGGTTGCTGGCGCGATTGGTATGCTCGGAGAGTATACTATTGATTACGTCTCACAGGTCTGGGAGGCTGAGATTTCTGCTGTTTATGATAGGGACTTGGGGGCGGAATCGCAACCTTTGCTGTACGAGGAGGGGCAGATGTAATCTTTGCTGGACTCGGGGCCTCTTCGGGTTCAGGAATGGGTTCCACCCCCTGACGAACACCGTACTAGATTTTCTCTTATGGGAGAACGAGTCATATCCTAAGCCACGTTTATCGTGGCGTGCTGCCCAATGCTTAGAATTTTTTCCATCCGTTTAGAATATTTTTTAAATGATTTCAGGATGGTCTCGAGTTCTCCTTCTCATTTCTTGAGAGTTTTTACTTTAGCTTCGAGTAAAGCATAATCATTTATCTTGCACTCACTATGAGACTTTGCCTCATTTAGATCTTTTGCAAGTTGATGATTGCTTTTCATGAGTTTTTCATAGGTGACTTTGCTGTTTTCGCAATCCAAGGACATATATTCATAGTTTTTTTTGAGCAAGTCATTTTTGTCTTTCAGCTCCAGGTTAAAAATGGCGAGTTGTATATTTTCTTGTTTGAGTGTCTCATGGGCTCTTTGAATGTTTTTAAATTCATTCATCATGTTTTTAAAAGTATGCGATGCATTGATAGGAATAGTTGAGTTTGAGCTTACCTCATCATCTGTCATCATCTTCTTCTATATCTTTGGCCATAAAGTACATATAAGCTTTGTCCTCAATTTCATCATCAGAGGAGTCACTGTCTGTGATCACATGAAGGCACTCCTCGGTCTTCTTCAATATGGGCGAGGCTTCTGATTCACCAATCAGGGCCTTAAACTTGTTTCTCCAGGAACGTCTCTTCTCACCATTTTCCTGTTGCTCAGCTTCGGGCAACTTTTGCAATTTTGGATGAGGACACTTATTTCCATAATGTCATCACTTCCTATAATTATAGCATATGTTTGAATCACCAGATGAAGGGGATTCAGAGCTTACCTTGTTAAATGGCTTGGGCCTGTATGGGTCCTTTACAGACAGTTTGATTAACTTCTTGAATTTGTGCCTGAGCAAGTCCATTTCATCTTGTGATAGGATGTCATCGTCGTTGTCTGCTGCCTTGGGTGCCGACTTGGATATGCTGGGTGCTGAACTATGTCTCCTGTCATATACAGCAGCCAGTGCTGTAGTCTTGGAAGGTGACTCTTTATAATTCTCTCTCCTGTCTATATCATATTCGAATGCTTTTAGGTCAGAAAAGAGATCTAAGGTAGAAATATCAGTTGAGTTACAGGACACACGCTAGGTGTAGTTTTTATGTCCCATCGGGCAGGGAGTGATCTAAATGTTTTCAATTTTTTCTCCTTTTGGGTATACACTTTACCCAATGATTTAAGTTCACTGACAATGCTGGTAAATTTGAGGTCAAGCTACTCAAGCATTTCTGTAGGTTTAATATCAAAAGACTCAAATTGCTGAGTCAATTTAGAAATTTTATTTTCTTTTGAGAGCTCAGTTCCCTCGTAAATGAGCTTGAGTTTTTCCTAGATTTGTTTGGCTGTTTGACAGCTTTTTACCTTAGAGAATATGCCTTTGTCGAGAGTGACAAATTGCGCATTCTTGGCGATATTGTCCAGGTTTGGACGCTTGCGCTCATTGGTCGTCCATTGCTCGTGCTCCTTCTCGAGCATCTCCGCATATGGTTGCTCTTCCATTCTTGCGGCTGTATTGACCTTCATAATCTTGATAGGTCCTTTCTGGATGACAAAAATCATCTCTTCGTGCATGAGTGCAAGATGGACTTCCATCCTAATTCTTCAATCATCAAATTCATTAACATAAATCATAGGAACTTTATTTATCATGGAGGTGTCCATTTTAGAAATAGGATAAATGAAAGAAATATAACACAAAGTTTTCAAAAGCTAGTGATTTTATGGATCTGATTCAGTTAAAAATCGACTGATTCCTTTTAGAATCAACCGCTCCGATACCACTTGTAGGCCACAGAGTATATAGTAAACAACTTAGAAAGGAAGGATACAATAAGTTATATGTTTTTTGAAGTTATTTGCGTAGCAGAAGACTAATATTGAGTTGCTGTGAATACAGCAACTAGGTACTCTCATGTTTGCTAGATGCGTACAGGGTTTTCACAATATGTATACTTTAAATCACAGGTATAAATAAAAATCGTAATGACAGAATTAAAAATACACACAGATATAAGTGGTTCGAGATAAACCCCTCTACGTCCACTGGTTCTCCACAGAGGAGTAAAATATTTATTAAAATCACTACGCACACAACTACGTGACTTTAACTAAACCTGTCTCTGTATCGTTCACACAGATTGATACAGTGACCACAGCTTGGGTCATTCATACAGATTAGGTTTAGCTCTTTCGACTTGCTTCTTCTCACATAAATCGAAGCTTCGTCTTCAATGCTATTCTTTCCACACAGGTCGGAACAAGCAATGACTTAGTCCACACAGGGCTAAGGTTGATTTCAACGATAAAGACAAGGTAGAACAAGTTCAAACAGTAGTTGTATGCATTGACTAGCGATTGTTGTATGATGTATTGTTTGCATTGAGGACTGTATATTTCTTCGCTTTGACAATGTTGTATGCTCAGAAAATATACTGCTCTTTCTTAGCTTGATATTCTGATTGTCAGAGTTGATTGTCAGATGTAATACGCAAGATAATTCGTTGTTGTCTCTGATGTCCTCTGCTTGGGGCTATTTATAACCTTGGAAATAGATCCGTTATAAATGTAGTCGTTGGCCTGTTGGTGCGATTTAGACAGCTCTGATTGGCAGCTGCAGAATGTTTTAATTAAAGGCGATTCACATTTAATGCTTCAGACATTCTTTTTGACTTTGCATTGAATGCTCTTCAGTGCGTTCAGACTGTTATCTCTTTCTGTCCCATTAAATGTTGTCCTATCGGCATTAAATACTACTTTAATTATGAATAATTTATGAATAATCAAAGTTTATTTCACAATGATCTAAAGCTATTCTTCAGTCCAGTTGGATGTGTTTTACTTTTCCAAGTAAAACTCCTACAACAAGATTGCTGCATCCAACTCTCTTCACTTCTGCTGTATAATGATGTAGGCACTATAGGATCGGACTATGCATGAAGATCTCTTGTTGTATGGATAGGCTGTATGTAGTTTTCTAACAGCTTACATACTTAGCAAAATGCTGACTTTGAAGACTTCATGCTGTATGGTAGCGATTATCAAAACATGCTGTATTTAACCCAGCACTATGGATCTGGTTCAGGTTAGAGATTGATTCTTTGTAGAACCAACGTCTCTGACACCACTTTGGTCACGATATACCTATATGATAGCTTAGAAGGGGGTGAATAAGATGTATTCTTTTTTCGAATATTTTGCATAGAAAGTCGATATGTAAGTAGTTGTAAGTAAAGCAACTGCAAGTACTCCTGTATGCTTGGTGCTTACAGGGTTTGACACGATATGTATAAATAATTCACAAGCAATACTGCAGAAATACGTAAGCAAGTAAAGACACAGTATGTAACATGGCTTGAGGCAATGTCCTTACATGCATGGATTTTTCACACAAGAATAAAGTTTATTAAAATCAAGACATACACAACTATATGATTTTAACTAAACCTCCAAGTTGTATCTTTCACACAGATTGATATACTTGGTTATAGCTTGAGCCATTCACACAGATTAGTTATCTTCTTGAACTCAGACTTCTTGTCACACAGATTGAAGCTGCATTCCCTTGAATTGTCTTTGTCCCACAAAGGTCAGAATCCGCTCGATTTGTAAGGCCACAAATGGATAACTCTCAATGGCAAGTAAAGTAGTTTAAGTCTCTGAACAGCAACTTTAGGCTTTTAGATTACTCGTTGTAGTGGGCTGTTCTCTTTTGTTGAGGGCTAATAATATCTTAGATATGAATATTGTTGTAGGCTTGAATAGAGTAATGCTGTTTCTAACATTTTAGTAGTTGAGCAATTTCTCCAGTTGTGCTATTTATAAATATAGCCGTTGGCCGGTTGGTGAGATGTGGATACAATGTTGAATTAAAGTAATCCATCTTATCAATATTAAATGCTTCAGACATTCTTTTAGCCTTTACTAAATACTCTGTATCGATAGTTTTTTGGCCGCATTACATGATGTCTCCATAAGCATTAAATGTTCTTCAAACTCCAGAATACTTTGTGAATATTATAAGACTGTATCACAATTGTTTGAAGTGTAAAGTTTTCCGGCTGGTTCTACATTTTAATTTTCCTAAGTAAAATGCGTACAACATCAAAGATGTAGCCAACTAGGAGTTTATCTTATAGAAATCTTGATCTTCATTATCATGTAGAAGTCGGATGTAGGATGCCATGCTGCATTTATCAACACTCCAGGAGGATTTATCCCAACATAAAAAGACAAGTTTTTCACCTAAGAAAGCGAGAGATTTGAGCAGATCGGCGAAACTAACAATAGATATGGGAAAGAACACTCAAATAACCAATTGGGCGACTAAAAGTCTCTCTTCTGCCAGAAGAAAAAAGTCTCTCTCTCACAAAAGTGCAAAGTGAGAAATACACGGGGAAGGCAATATTTATAGGGGAATGATATGGAGAAGCATGACAGTTCACAAATCGGAACGTCTCAACCCCGTGCACCACACGTTGAAAGCGCCATGTGTTCGTGCCAGCCTCCCAAAGTTTATTGGGATATTACAGAACCATGAATTCCTTGTGGGACCACAAGGCTATTTTCTAGAAGATAAAACTTGGACACGTGATTATTTGGATTATATTTTGAATTGGTCAATGATATGAAGAAAGAGGGATGTTTTGAATCCAAATAATTAAGAAGATAAAACTTAATGGGATTTTACATAATAGATCACGTGATATTGTTTGGTGATTTAGAAGATAAAACTTAATGATAGATCATACTTTGGGTCAGTCAAAATCGAAGGGTAGTTGAACTTATTTAAAATTCATCTGTCAGTCTAAGATCAACGGGCCAACCAATCAGTCAAAATACTAACTCAAAATATAATTGCTCAAAATTCTTCCGCTTCAAAACTCAACTAAATAAATATCGTACTTTGAGATAATCTAATTGAGTTTGATTTCAACACCCAAACCAAATATAGACACAAATTTAATCTAACTCAAACCAAATAATCAAGGCGCAAGTTAATTTTCCAACCCAAAATTCATGTTGGTGAAACTCTAATAATCCCAATTTCTTAATAGTACTGATCGGTACTCCCTCTCTCTCATTTCCCTCATCCACCGTATGCCCCTCTCTGCCTCTTCTCTATCTCTTCATCTCCATCGGTCAACATCTGTAACTCTACATCCCTACTTCTTCATCTTTTTCTCTCAATAAATTAGTCTCTCTCTCTCTCTCTCTCTCTCTCTCTCTCTCTCTCTCTCTCACACACACACACACACACACACACACACACACATATAATCAGGGGCGGAGGGAGGGGGGTCCAAGGGGGTCCACGGACCCCCCCGGTGGATGAAAATTCCCTTATAAAATAGGGGAAGCTATATATATAGTTGTCCAACCTCCGTATTTTTTATAGCTCCGGACCCTCCCGGGTAAATGCTCTGCTTCCGCCACTGTATATAATGACTCACTAAGGGCGGCAACGTCAACGGACAGAGGAGGAAGCCGTCGTGGCGCACTACTAAAAAATAGCCACATTGGCTTCAAAAAAAAATAAAGCCAATAAAGTTGACTCTGAAGTATTTGTGCTTTAACTTCACATATGTGAAGCCAATATGTGAAGCTACAGAAGCTGAAGCTAAAGTTTATTTAGTTTCAAGGTTTGACTACGTGAAGCTAAAGAAAATAACTTTACCGTCAATTATATGAAGCTAAAGAAAGCGCAGAACAAATAAAATAATTACTTTAGCTTCACATGGGTGAAGCTAAAGCGTATGAATAGAATACTATTTTTTAAGTTTTTGCGTCACATATGTAACACCCCCAGAATACATCCGGAAATGTTACACGCCGTAGGCCCTTCTTACAAGGATCTACAAGGCTAAACTCTACTAGACTACAAAATGGTACTAGACCTGGTCAATCTAAATACAACACAGACCGACAAGGTCATTAAACAATTCAGAAACAAATGAACTTTACATCTCAATGATGAAAATAAAGATGAACACAGAAATGAACGACAATTCAATTTAATAAATGAAAACTACACCCATGCAAGGGTGAATACTCGAACGACAGAGAAACACCGACCAAAATGAAACAAAAGAAAAGACTCTAACTCGTGTGATTAGTATCATTGTCCTCCATCTCCTTCCCAGTAATCCTGTGATCGCTCCCGATTGCCAAAACTCGAGCGCATAACAGGCACCCACCCCGAAAACTCGGGGTTAGCAAACTGGAATTTTGCTAGTGCAAGTACATAACCCACAAGATATACGAATAATAATAACACAAACTCAACAGTCGTGAAACCTTAACACAACCCACACATTCAAATGGCTAACACAGAATAGTATTACGTACACAAGGTGAAAGATAATCACATTGTCATATTCTCCGTCTGAACATAACACAAATGAAACTTTAAACGAGCCCAAGGAGTCGAAAATTCCATTTTAATAAAATGAAAAGTGTTTTGATAAGAAAGTTCGAAAACATTAATATTGACTCGGGCTATCTTGGGATTTTGAAAATCGATGGAAATATATTTTAGAAAATACTTCAAAAGCTCTCGGGTCCTTGACCCGACATGTGGAAAACAATTTGCAAGAAAACCATTACAACGTTATTCGGGGTCCTCGACCCAAATGATAAAACACTATCACAAGTGAATCATTACAACATCTCACGGGGTTCTCGGCCCAATCCAAATAATATCATCACGAGATCAAATCTCAACATATCACGGGGTCCTCGACCCAATACACAGAATAATCAACACGATAATCAAAGGCCTGACCTCTCCTTCGACAAATCCTGCTCAAGACCCCTGACTAATTAACCCTCGGAGATCTCGTCAAATATCCTTGGTTAATTAGCCATGATACCAACATTTAAAACAAGTTGGAACGAACTCCAGAAACACAATTCGCGGTCTACATGAAGACCAACATTAAAAGCAAATTGCAAAGATTAAATTTCGAAAAATCATTTGGTAACGGGGTCTTAGCTATCACTCAAATATCCGTTACCAATAAGCCTGCCAGCGCCTCCCTTGCACACCTATGTACCGGCGTTCACTCCACTATATTGGCCGCCCATTGCACATGTCACCGCGCCGGCGTTCACTCCCACAGAGCCGCCCCTTGCTCGCGCATTAAGTAACACCGGTGTTCACCAATCATATGGAGCCGCTCATTGCGGCGTACATCGGGCGGAGTGCACGCCCGCCCTCGGAGGTACCGGATATGACGTCTCTCATAACAAGTATTCACATTATTACAAATACCAAGCACAGTCCACCGTTGCAACAATTATCAAATCGGTTCCCGATTCCACAGAATCTATTCGCCAATACACAACTACGCAAAATAAACAATAACTCGCACGTTATTCATCAAGACTTAGCACATTAGGCCTTCAACACTATCGATCAATACTACATAATTATATTTATATCGTAACTCAACCGATAATACAAACATTACCATATTACCTCTATAAACATCATTCGTACTTTAGTCTAAGTTGCATACGTCGACTAATATTGGTATGAATCACCCAACATTTATCTCTATATGTATATTTATATACATACACATATATCTATACATATATCCACACATATCTATCTACATAATATATAATATAAATACAGATATTCATAACATGATTCATACTCTTTAGCAACAATGATTTCACGTAATTATAATTCGTATATCAAGGTACTTGCCTTGGTAATCTCTCGCGAATGCTCGAAATACGATTGATTGGAACAATCCGAACTCCAAAAAACGACGATCGGAGAGGCTCGACCTTTGGATTATCGTAGGAAATTCGTCCTTAATATCCTATCATTAAATAAACAATCAATCACACGAGGAAAAGCATAAAGAGATGGCCGAACACTAACTGTTCTCTTCGTAACGTACGTTACACACATACGTAACGTACGTTACGTCTGCCGCCAGCGCACGTAAGCTACAAGGATTAGCGCACGCTAAGCATGCATTAGACGATTCTACCCATTCGAACGATTGCCTTGCATGAGGGTATAACGTCGTAATGCATAGAGCTTAACGTCGTTATATTCACACATATCATACTCATGTGAATCGAATAACCCTATGGTGTTGATGTCGACGAATTCCCGGTTAATCCTCTCATCATAAGACTCACTCCAAATATTGATTATAGATCTTCAAAGGTAGTTCGGAAAATCTGAGGTTGTTACCAACATTAAGTCTATGATCATTATGGAAACACCATACAATACGGTATATTAATCTCAGAATTTTACTTTACTTGATCATCATAATAAGAATCGGACTATAACGTTCTTAACTCGGGTAAGTAAAGCATGAACATTCCAACTTCCAAAAACATGGTGTTCGGATAAGAATCATCTATGGAGCATAATAATACCGTTGGTATGTTCATTACATCCTTAAGAACACGAATTCAAGGTTGAGGTAACATTAACATACCTTGATATGAAAGAAACGCAGAGGCAAGAGGTAGCATCCAATTCCGATTGCTTGAATGTCAATCAAGATGTTTTGTAACTTAATGATCGAGGCTACGTGTTCTATATGTGTTTTAGAGGGTGGAGACCCTCAAGAAATGAAAGAAAACGAATTACAAGTGAAAGGGACGAAGAGAAATGAAATGGGGTGTTGTCCATATATATAATATCTTGAGCTTTACGTCGTTAGCCTTAGCCATTTACGTACGTAATAGGCTTAGCGCACGCTACAATTCGATCTTAGCGTACGCTATCGTTCACCGATAGCTTCTCGTCTCGTTTTGTACTAGCTTACGTGCGTTACACCCTATGCATTACGTCGTAAGCTACACATATTAGCGTACGCTAGTTACAAGCCTTAGCGTACCTTAACACCGTTGACCCCAAAGCGTCGATTCATCGCGGGAATCTTCCGAGCCCCACCACCGGTATCCATGTGCCGATGCATTCAATTATTGACCTCCTTACGTGCGCTACGTCTAGCTCGTAGCGTCGCTATATCCGATTAAGAACGTACGTTACGCTTGCCTGTTAGCGTGCGTTACGGCGTAGTTGCATGTGAAAGATTAAAAATTGATATTATCATGCATGAGGATACGAATACGGAAACGACCGTACTTCGATCATTGATAGCACTAATTCAGGTAATCCAGGGTTCAAATACAGATGAAAATACCCAACAATTATCCGGATATTACATACTATCCCTCTTAAAAGAAGTTTCGTCCCGAAACTTAAAGTAGAGTGGTGGAACAACCAAGGAAAAGTAACTACTTGCTCAGCCCCAAAACATCACGAGCGATGCGCGAATGCAAGGTTCTAAAAATACAATGATTGGACCTAGGAAGTATCAGGCACGTCAATTGAGGCGATAAATTACACGTGAACACGAGAAGTTAGAGTGGAGAAGTAGAAGCTCACGAAATTAAGGAAATTCACAAACGGCTCAGATGTACTAAAATCGCGTGTCGAGCTCGACCCACCGTATTCAAGTTCATAACACATTGGAAATATTAATCATACGAATGGGAACAAATAGTTTCGAACAAAATTCTGCAAAGATTAAGTTCAGATGTGAATAGACCACAATAATTCAAAGAGTCTAACAAATCGGTTCTGAAATTCGTTCGAATGATGGTAGGTTCAGTAGAACATGGTAGTTTGAAATTGTCAAGAGAATCACAGATGAATCATCAACAATGAAAGCCTCCCAACATCGGAAATACTAAGAAGAGCACGGGTACTACGTGTCCCCGTACTAAGAAGACATGTCAGCCTCGAAACTTAAAACAGCAGGAGTTGGAAACGAAAAGCAATTAAAATGAAAAACAATCGAAGTCACGATTGTTGGAAACAGCAACGACTAGAACACGGACAAAATCTTCATTCGCCTATGATAGGCTCTTCATTGAAGACATAAGGTTTCGGTCATTCTCCGTCCACTTGCTCTGCTCACCGGCGAGTAGCATTCTTTGCCAATTCGGAAATTATCTCACAATGTTTCTCCCGATGGCCTTCACACCCGCACCGATGACAAGTCAAGAGTGGGGAGGTACGGTTACACGGATATGTCCCGTGCGGTTGCGGTTGAAGCACACTCTCTTCTTCACGGAGTCACCGTCTTTGGTGGCGATTCCCAATGCTCATTCTCGACCGCGAAGATGACGTATTCGAGCAGCGTGGGGGTTTGAGAACCTTAATCTCTTCACCGCCCAAAAATTTTCCGGATGTCCTCGGTCTCTTTTCTCCGCTCGTTGGCTCGGTCCGAGGAGGTTTCATAGGTTATCGTCGATCTTGATATTCCTTCACCGTAACATGAATCGTTGTCGTCGAACCACTTCACCTCTTCCGCTTCCTATATTATGTCTACATCCGCGTGGCTCGTCATGCTAAAGCCGATAGTACCGTTTATTGTTATCACATAGTCGGTTGTACGGTATACCACAATTATCAACATAAGGTTTAATTAGCATCCTTAGAATAACGGTAATATCGTAAAGCACGAAATTTTCTGAAATCAACTTCCAGTCCTTCGTCCAGGACGGTCATTATGCGTATGCCTTTAAAAAAAATTTGAAACAAAAGTCGAATCACGTTGTGCTCAAAACTTGTAAATACTGTCCTTTGTCTTGGAAGAGGAAGTTTATACAATGACTCTAAAAAATTTATTTTCGAGTAATGCTTACAAGAAAATTGAAAATCGAATTGTAACTAATTTAAAATATTTCAAAAGTGTTGAGTCCCAAATACCACAATTTTGAAAATCCTTCCTCTTCTACCAAAATGTTTATTCGAAAGAACTTTTTACCAAAATACGTGACTCTTCGACACGACTACATTAAATCATGAGGTTTACAATGCTAGGAAAATTTTAAAACACTACTTTGAAATGTTCGTAATTCGGCCCGGAAATATTACATGCCGGGGATTCTGTGCCGGAACCTACCAGGCTAAAAACCATTTAAATTCATTTCAAAATATGCCAAAAAGCCGATGACGGTAGCATTTTCCAAAACTTACAAAATCATTTGTAAAATATTAAATACCGTCATAAAAATACCGTTAAAATGTGCAAGACTAAAAATGCCAAAATGTCAAGAGTCATTTCAAAATACCCACGCAGCGGATAAAATTAACACTCAAAGATTTATCCTACTGAAATGTAGAAACCGATAAATATGTTCGACTACCGAAGTATACTACATAACCATTCTCACTCGAACCGTATACGCAGGTGATATCGTAAAACAATATAATCTCTAACAAGTTCAAATCCTAGGTTCACGTTAAGCACAATATAATCAAATACGTATATAAGGGGACTTACAATTCGGAAGGCTTACCATCACGGATTGCTTGAAGATGATGTTGGAACCACGATACTAATCACAACTTTGACGCGCGCGACTTACACAAGACATGGACTTGACCCAACGGCCTAGGTTTTTCGCAAACCTAAGCTCTGATACCATATTTGTAACACCCCCAGAATACATCCGGAAATGTTACACGCCGTAGGCCCTTCTTACAAGGATCTACAAGGCTAAACTCTACTAGACTACAAAATGACTGACCGACCGTTGTCTATCTAAATACAACACCGAACGACACGGTCATTAAACAATTCAGAAACAAATGAACTTTACATCTCAATGATGAAAATAAAGATGAACACAGAAATGAACGACAATTCAATTTAATAAATGAAAACTACACCCATGCAAGGGTGAATACTCGAACGACAGAGAAACACCGACCAAAATGAAACAAAAGAAAAGACTCTAACTCTGGTGTGATTAGTATCATTGTCCTCCATCTCCTTCCCAGCCGATCCTGTGATCGCTCCCAGCCGCCAAAACCTGAGCGCATAACAGCACCCACCCCGAAAACTCGGGGTTAGCAACCGGAATTTTGCTAGTGCAAGTACATAACCCACAAGATATACGAATAATAATAACACAAACTCAACAATCGTGAAACCTTAACACAACCCACACATTCAAATGGCTAACACGAATAGTATTACGTACACAAGGTGAAAGATAATCACATTGTCATATTCTCCGTCTGAACATAACACAAATGAAACTTTAAACGAGCCCAAGGAGTCGAAAATTCCCTTTTAATAAAATGAAAAGTGTTTTGATAAGAAAGTTCAAAACATTAATATTGACTCGGGCTATCTTGGGATTTTGAAAATCGATGGAAATATATTTTAGAAAATACTTCAAAAGCTCTCGGGTCCTTGACCGGCATGTGGAAAACAATTTGCAAGAAAACCATTACAACGTTATTCGGGGTCCTCGACCCAAATGATAAAACACTATCACAAGTGAATCATTACAACATCTCACGGGGTTCTCGGCCCAATCAAATAATATCATCACGAGATCAAATCTCAACATCTCACGGGGTCCTCGACCCAATACGAAATAATCAACACAGTACAATCAAAGGCACAGCCTCTCATTCGACAAATCCTGCTCAAGACCCTGATTAATTAACCCTCGGAGATCTCGTCAAATATCCTTGGTTAATTAGCCATGATACCAACATTTAAAACAAGTTGGAACGAACTCCAGAAACACAATTCGCGGTCTACATGAAGACCAACATTAAAAGCAAATTGCAAAGATTAACTTTCGAAAAATCATTTGGTAACGGGGTCTTAGCTCTCACTCAAATATCCGTTACCAATAAGCCCGGGCGCCTCCCTTACACCTATGTACCGGCGTTCACTCCACTATATTGGCCGCCCATTGCACATGTCACCGCGCCGGCGTTCACTCCCACAGGAGCCGCCCCTTGCTCGCGCATTAAGTAACACCGGTGTTCACCAATCATATGGAGCCGCTCATTGCAGCGTACATCAGGCCGGAGTGCACGCCCCGCCCTCAGAGGTACCCGGATATGACGTCTCTCATAACAAGTATTCACATTATTACAAATACCAAGCACACAGTCCACCGTTGCAAAAATTATCAAATCAGTTCCTCAATTCACAGAATCTATTCGCCAATACACAACTACGCAAAATAAACAATAACTCGCACGTTATTCATCAAGACTTCACATTAGACCTTCAACACTATCGATCAATACTACATAATTATATTTATATCGTAACTCAACCGATAATACAAACATTACCATATTACCTCTATAAACATCATTCGTACTTTAGTCTAAGTTGCATACGTCGACTAATATTGGTATGAATCACCCAACATTTATCTCTATATGTATATTTATATACATACACATATATCTATACATATATCCACACATATCTATCTACATAATATATAATATAAATACAGATATTCATAACATGATTCATACTCTTTAGCAACAATGATTTCACGTAATTATAATTCGTATATCAAGGTACTTGCCTTGGTAATCTCTCGCGAATGCTCTGGAAATACAGTTGATTGGAACAATCCAGAACTCCAACGAAAACGACGATCGGAGAGGCTCAACACTGGATTATCGTAGGAAATTCGTCCTTAATATCCTATCATTAAATAAACAATCAATCACACGAGGAAAAGCATAAAGAGATGGCCGAACACTAACTGTTCTCTTCGTAACGTACATTACACACATACGTAACGTACGTTACGTCTGCCAGTTAGCGCACGTAAGCTACAAGGATTAGCGCACGCTAAGCATGCATTGGACAGTTCTACCCAGTTCAGACGACTGCCTTGCATGAGGGTATAACGTACGTAATGCATAGAGCTTAACGTACGTTATATTCACACATATCATACTCATGTGAATCAGAATAACCCTATGGTGTTGATGTCTACGAATTCCCGGTTAATCCTCTCATCATAAGACTCACTCCAAATATTGATTATAGATCTTCAAAGGTAGTTCGGAAAATCTGAGGTTGTTACCAACATTAAGTCTATGATCATTATGGAAACACCATACAATACGGTTTATTAATCTCAGAATTTTACTTTACTTGATCATCATAATAAGAATCGGACTATAACGTTCTTAACTCGGGTAAGTAAAGCATGAACATTCCAACTTCCAAAAACATGGTGTTCGGATAAGAATCATCTATGGAGCCTAATAATCCCGGTGGTATGTTCATAACATCCTTAAGAACACGAATTCAAGGTTGAGGTAACATTAACATACCTTGATATGAAAGAAACGCAGAGGCAAGAGGTAGCATCCAATTCCGATTGCTTGAATGTCAATCAAGATGTTTTGTAACTTAATGATCGAGGCTACGTGTTCTATATGTGTTTTAGAGGGTGAGACCCTCAAGAAATGAAAGAAAAGCGAATTACAAGTGAAAGGGACGAAGAGAAATAAAATGGGGTGTTGTCCATATATATAATATCTTGAGCTTTACGTCGTTAGCCTTAGCCATTTACGTACGTAATAGGCTTAGCGCACGCTACAATTCGATCTTAGCGTACGCTATCGTTCACCGATAGCTTCTCGTCTCGTTTTGTACTAGCTTACGACGTTACACCCTATGCATTACGTGCGTAAGCTACACATATTAGCGTACGCTAGTTACAAGCCTTAGCGTGCGTTAACACCCGTTGACCCCAAAACTGTCGATTCATCGCGGGAATCTTCGAGCCCCACCACCGGTGTCCATGTGCCAGCCAGTCTGTTCAATTATTGACCTCCTTACGTACGCTACGTCTAGCTCGTAGCGTACGCTATATCCAGTTCGTAACGTACGTTACGCTTGCCTGTTAGCGTGCGTTACGACGTAGTTGCATGTGAAAGATTAAAAATTGATATTATCATGCATGAGGATACGAATACGGAAACGACCGTACTTCGATCATTGATAGCACTAATTCAGGTAATCCAGGGTTCAAATACAGATGAAAATACCCAACAATTATCCGGATATTACAACATATGTGTCGCCAAAGAAAGGCAAACAATTTTAAATTGTTTATCTTTGGCGTCACATATGTGTCGCTAAAGAAAATAGAAAAATATTATATATTTCTACCGTCAATTTTGCGATGCTAAAGTTTTTAACATATAAAAAAAGATCCGATTATTTTACTCATATATGAAGCTAAAGTACTTTCCTTTAAATAAAAAACTGAAATTAGCCAAAAAGAATTTTTGACTAATTTGAGGTGTGTGTGTGTGTATATATATATATAAATATTAATTTAATGAGCAATATATTCTAAATATAATTTTTTGTTGTAATTAAAAATAAATGTCAAAAACTACACTTCTAAGTGTTATTAGAAAGATAAACTATATTACACTAAAAAGATATTTATTTTAATTAGAAAATAAATATCGTCATTTTTGTAAAATTGATTTTAAAAAGAGATAAACCAGATTATGTTATGTTCAAATAATATTAATATTGAAAAAATATAATTCACTTATATTTAAGTACATAAAAATCCGACAAAACAAAGAAGAAAACAAGAAAATATTAATAAGTTAGTATAAACAAAAAATAATATTAGTAAATTTATTAACAAAATTAAAAATTATTTAGAAGCTTGAAGATTGAGAGATGAAAGTTGAAGAGAATGAGATGAATGAGGATTGGAATGAATAAAGGTTTGTAGTGATGTTGTATATATAATATATCCTGGAACCAATAGCTTCACATACGTGAAGCCAAAGTATTTGAGAAAATTCAAAATTCCCACTCATTCACGCCAAAAATTTCAAATTTTCGCCAAAAGTTTTGAAAATTTTTATATTGGCGTCACATATGTGATGCCTTTAGGTTTTAAATTTTGTCCTTTGACATTGATTTCACATATGTAAATTTAAAACTTATCAACTATCATATCGCGTGCGCCACCTACCGCATGTGTAATCATTCTGGACTTATTCTTTGGCTTCACATATGTAAAGCCAATATTTGAGTAAGTATTTTATAAAACTCATACGTCGTTTGAAAGAGAGAGCTATCACAAAAAACTTTCATTTTCTGGAGCACCATTTTTTTTCTGAATATTTTTTTCCAAATATATATTCAAGGATATATTGAGCATTTTGAAGCAACATTCGTCGATATTATAAGGTATGTAGAAACAGTTGAAATTTAATTTGCACTTGAATATATTAATTTTATATGCAAAATTAATTATACTTATTTTCTTGTTGTTAATACGAAATAGAATTATCTTTTTAATTGATAATTTAGTTGCAGTTTTATGTTAATTTAACATTTGGTTTGATGAACGTTAGTTAATTTATATTCATAATTCGAAATAAATTATTATATTTTTAGAAGGTACGCATATGAATTTTCTAGTCAATTTTCAAGGTACGCATATTGTTTTGAAATGCAATGAAAATATTTTTTTTATATTTTGCAGTTATTTGTTTTGTATGCAGTGATAAAAATATCAACTTTTAGAGACTGGATGTACGAAAAACATCGTGGTCCCGACAGTATGATTACTAGAAAATTTATTGATGGTGTTATTATGCTTATGGATTTTGGATTCGCTCGTGTAGTAGTTGGTAGTAAGATATTATATCCGTGCAAAAAGTGCAGGAATTGGCGTGTAAATGATTGCAATAGAATCATGCAACAGTTATGTCAGCGTGGATTTGCACCAGATTATCGTGTTTGGGTATGCCATGGTGAAGGTTATCAAAATTACGGGATCAATGGTTACACTATAGGATGATCATCTTGTTGGAATAACGCAGCGGAAGCGATTTGGAATAAGATGAATTGATTTGGTTTTATATACTAACCAACATAAATAGCGGATCTATTTATACTTGTCAATTAATTAATTAAACAGATTAATAAGCAATTTAAATACACCTATTTATGCAGTATAATTGATAATTCATACCTTTGACGCGAAGTGGCAGTATTATTCCTTTAGGGTCGATCGAAATCTCCTCCTTGCTCCTAGTTGATCTCCTTGTATTTCTACCTTTTTGATCTTCTAGAGTATATCCCACCTAAGATCCAGATGCTGTGTGGGCAATAATCTACTGGATCAAACTTTGTGTATTTAGAAAAATATTCTGTTAGCTAAATTATGGAATCCAAGACACAAGTCAAGATCCACAATTAAACACAAAGTAGGAAAAATCGAAAATTCTTGTTCAAGAAGTGTGAAAAATCGGCCAACCCCATTGTCCTATTTATAGGTGTTATGGGCTACTCTGGGGACCTTAAGGAGGACAAGGTAAGGACTCCCAATAGATCTCACATCTCATCTTACCATATTAGGGATCTTCCTAATATTATGAGTCTATTAATATCAACTCACTCCACTAAAATATTGATATTGCACTTTCTACCAAAATCCCAAATTATGAAATTGTGCTCCTTTTTGAATTAATTATTTTCCGTGTTTAAGATATCCCATACCCATTAGTTAATTTAAGCTACTAACAGCTTTTAATTAATTAATATATTATACATGAGCATACCACTCGACCTTTATTATTATATCAAAAAATTAATTCCACCTGCAGGGTTTAATATAATAATCATTTCGAGTGCCTCAAGCGACATGATCAACCCAACTGGTCGGGACACGATTTCTAGCTATATTATTAATTATTATATAAATGATAATATTGTCCAAAATATCGAGCATATTGAGTCCATCATTGTGGCTCTCACCCATGATAAATCAAAGCAATAAATATTAATTATATATAATTAAATATTAATTACTAGCACTACACCATATATGGCTTTCAACAATATTTTTTTTGATGTTACAAGCAAAAGTGTAGCCTTAGATGCCTTAAAATTGGTCAAATTCGATTTAAGGCTACACTTTTTTATAACGTTATTGTTGATAAAAATTAGTGTTACTATAGACTAAACTGAATATCTACGCTAACATAAAATTTGTGTTGCCGTTGCTATTTAAAAAAAGTGTAACTAAATACTAAAAGAAATAGGCGGGCTTGCTAAAATATTTTAGGCGATCCAAATAAATTATTTTCAATTTTAGCGGGTCAATACACTCACATTAGTCAATACTCACTCAACACATTTTCTCTAAAAACACAAACTCACTCATCACACTTTCTCTCTAAAACACAATTTCCACTAGGGGTGTTAAAAAGTATCTGATACCTGATATTCGACCCGAAAATTCAAAAATACTAGGCCTGAGCAACTAATCCCGAAATTCCGGGCCCGTCTCGGGCCCATCTCGTCCCACCCCAGGACGAGACGAGACCAAATTCTTAAAATTCAAGGCTCGTCCCGTCCCGTCCCGTTTTAAATATTTGGAGCGGGTCGCAAGCCCAAATATTGAATCCCGATGGGATCCCGTCCCATCCCGTAAAATATATAATTATTAAACTTATATAATATATATTACATACAGGCCCGATGCAATCCCATTTTTTAGACTAAATCTGTGTTTTTAGCCAAACTTTTGTCAAATTACTGAATTAGCCCAACATTAACTCAATTTTTTTTTGCCAAACAAAATAATTTACTGGAAGTCAGAAGTCTCAAGTCTGAAACATTAACCCTACCCAACCAGTCCACCCCTCGGTCCCCTCCTAAAAAATTTGTTGAGTACGCAAAACACCCTCCGCCGCCGCCAGACCCAGACTAGGGCTTACCATTTTCTCTCCAAAAATTGATTCCTCTCAAAATTGAATACTCAGATTCAGGCTTCGATTGAATCGATTCAATTTTTCTACAGTTCAATCTTCGAATAGGGCTTCTAATATCCAGTTGTGGTGCTCCGATTTGAGGTAAATACCCGATTTGGAAATCACACATTTGTTTGATTTTATATATATATATATATATATATATATATATATATATCGATCATTGTGTTTGTGTCTATCATGTGATTTTGATACATCTATTTTGATTTCTGTTCAACTTGATTTCAGACAGACCAGAAGCTTCGGGTCTGTGACATTTGTGGAGCATTCTTGAGTGTGTATGACAGGTAAATAATTTGTTGACCGTTTAGTTACGATGTGTACTTTTAGCATTAGGACCAGAAAGAAGTAATGAGAGCTTTTGGTGCTTCATTGTTTGACCTGGCAATTATACCTACTTGTTACTAGCAGGCTTTTGGGCCCAGTTTTATGAGGATATCTTTTGCAGCTAAAGAATCTACGTTATTTTCTGTTTTATACCTGTTGGTCATGCTATTGCTATTGCTTTTGCAACTAGAACGTTTATCAGACTACTGTATTACAGTTCATTACTGAATTAGTACTTGAGCTTGTTATGATAAGAGATTTGTGTTCGCTTGGAGCATATCTAATTCTAATTTGTATGTTCGAGCATATGCATGTTAAAATTCTAATTCATATCCTGATCCCGTCCCAATCCCATTTGGGATCCAGATGGTCGGGACCAATTCTTCAAAAGTGCAATCCCATCCCGTCTCGTCCCATATTTTTCAAATGGGACAGGATGGGATTACCTTAAAATGGTCTCGTCCCGTCCCGTGCCCAGGCCTAAAAAATACGATCCGAAATTAACCAAAAAATCGGATATCCGAAATTTTGGATATCCGAAATTCGGATATCCATTTCTTCGGATATTTCGGATATCTGAATCCGAAATATGTTAGGCATCCAAAATCAATCTGCTACTTCTGAGAGTTTTTTTTTCTGTTATTTCTTTGTCAAAATCAATCTTGCTTGGGTACGCTTAATGCTTCTATTTGAAAGTACTAGTGCTTTATGTTCTTTTAGCTTCATTAAACAAACTTTGGATTTTGTTTAAACGACCGTAGCTATTGTGTTGTACCAGTTAGAAGGTTGGTTTTATGTGTAGCTTCTTGAAATATTGAGAATATCTTGTATGTAACCTTTTTCTTGTATAAGTTTTGTGGAGTTGGCTTCTGATGGTGTCTCCATATCATTTTTTAACTTAATCTTGAACCTTTTCAACATTCCCCTCCTCAGTATTGCAACTTCTTTTGTGGCTGAAGACATTTCAAAAAATGCATCCAGATTTTCCGCATCAGGTAAATGTGATATATGGAAGGCTACATATTTATTATGATTTTTTTTTTTTTTGCAATTTTCAGTTATGAAGTCGTGTGAGCCCATTTTGTTTTTGAGGATATAATTGTGTTGGTGAGAGGAACTTAGCCATCTTTGAATTTTTATTGATGGCTTGATCTTTGTAGAAAGATGCGGCTATCTTCGATTTCCACTTTAGCTTTAGTTGTTGGCATTGGCCTATTTGAAGCAATGGCCATGTCGTGTTTGGGTTCGAACTCTTCTCACTTTGATGGGCATATCACCGATATGAATTTCGAGATGCGACAAATATTTATATTCCTCTTCATTTCCTCGCATCTCATTTATTTTGCTTCAGTGCCGTTTCTTTGTTGCATGAATCATCAGAAGCATCTTCTATACTTGTATGTATCTTCAAATGTTATTGGACAACATACATCTGGCAGTTTTATTACTCAGCATACAAGGGTAACTGATGGCGCTGCATGTATGCCTATTAGCTAAAAACTAACTGACTGGTCTTTGGTACTCTAATTTGATGCAAGTATTATGTTAGCAATATGCTTGAACTCTTTATTTGTGCAAAATTTATCCGGACAACGATGTGGAGATATTTGCATGTGGCAGTCAACAAGGTTACAATAGAGTAACTTATCATGACATCATGTGCAAAGTCCAGTAACGAAATCATCATTCCTCTAAGAAAGTGTCTGCCCATATTTTGAGTGGTTATATTTTTATGAAGATGTGTATTATAATAGCACCTTGACAGTGGAATCCTGACACTTGTCAAGCCTAATTGAAACTTGAAGAAATGCATGTCGATGTCGATGGTGATGGTGATGGTGATCGCGAGGAAGAGCCGTTGTAATCTCTGATGCTGATATATATTTAGCGAGTCGCAGACGAAAAGATAATGTGAAGTACAAGTTACCTAAGGAGGTGCTTAAAACCGTTGATGAATAAATTGTAAGTATTTATCGTATCTACTAAATGATAGGTCGCGTGGTAATGCTTTCTGGTGGTAGGTCGCCTGGTAATGCTCTTTATATTCATGTGTTTATAATCTATGCAGGATCGATTTTCCTGAACAATTTAATCTGTTTTATGCATCCGCTCAACATGGTTTTCCTGAACAATTTAATATGTTGACTTGAAAAGCGAGTATATATACATATAAAACAATTGTACATGAGACTTAAGGAGATCCTCTAGGCATTACTATTGTTTTTTATTTATTGATGGTTGTGTTGAGGTCTTCTGCACCATTACTGGAAGTGTATACTATGTTATTCTTCTTTTTTTTTTTCCTTGAAGATTGGGTAAAATTTAAAGTTTTATTTTGTAAATGATTCTTTTCTTTAGCTGATTTCAATTTTTCGGTGAAACTAGGTAGCTTAGCTGCTGTATATAACTATTATATTTACAAGAGTGAAACTTGGTAGCTTAGCTGCTGTATTATAACTACTTATGAAGCAGGAATTAAGATAATTTTCCATTATTGTTATTGTTTGTATTTTATGTTTCTGTTAATTATTTGAGGGAAATACTTGATACTTTTATTTACAGGTTGATGTTAAGAAAGCTCTTGAAACTGAAGGTGTTGAGGCTGCTAATAAATTAATTCATGATGGCAAAGAACACCGACCATCTTATCTAATTGGGAGACTTATTCAGAAAAAGGAACTAAAATCGAACTCTTCAGCATCACCATCCGTTCAAGTTGCTGATCAGTACGTGGCGGACCTAACTGCTAAGATCAGGGCTCAACTTCAACAAGAGATGGATGAAAAACTTGACCAAAAAGTTCAAGAAATAATGAAAATATTGGCCGAGAAGAATCCAGATTTGAACTTAAAGATTGATGACTCTCAGAAATCAGTCGAGGAGTCCTATGGCGGTGACAATGTCACTCCTTGACTGATCACATCATTTTATATTATGCTAGCTAAGTGACTCAAGTAGCTTTGTTATATTTATGGATTACGATCGTAACTTGTTCTTAGCTATTATGGATTGAATATTAGCAGTCATATATTTTGGATGTTGTTATGGTTGACAGTGTTTTAATGGTATTGACTGTTTTATGGTAATATTTATTTTCCAATATAACATTTTGCTTTTTACCATGAAAAATGTTGGTAAAAACCTGCAAAAATGTAGCCATAGACTATAATTTATAATTCTTTCTGTTGGCAAAATATAAAAATTGTGTTGGCAAAGATTAAAAGTGTGTTGGCAAAAGTTAGAACTGTTCATATATAAGTATAGCCATAGTGTTAAAGTTGTTGGTAAAGATGTCAAAGTGTTTCACAATTTAATGTTACATTAGACCTCATGAGTGTTGGCATAGGTCTACGGCTACACAAATATTTGTGTCACTAAATATATAAAAGTGTGGCCTTAAATCTACAGCAACAAAAAATCTAGTGTAGCCACAGACAATAAAAGTGTTGGCATAGGGGTCTATTGCTACACTTTTTTAACATGTTACCAAAAATAAGAAAAGTGTTACCTTAGACCCCTATGGTTGCGGCCGTTTTTGTAATACTTTCGATTTTGATCAAAGTGTAGCCATAGCTTGTTTTTATGCCTTCAGCAACACTTTTTGGACTTTTGAACACAGTTTTTCAGGTGTTGCTGAAACCCATATATGGTGTAGTGTGGAATTAAGAAATAATAATTATCCGAGATGTACGTTCTTCTTATAGTCAGTACAGAAGAATCTATCTCACCTCGATCCTATTCAATGTATACCGAATACGCTAATATATGATAATGGTCAAGACCAACCAATCTCAAACATATACTACAACCTCTCACACAACGGTCTAATGTTATATAGGTTGTGAATTAATTATTACTATATAAGGAAGCGATAATGTGATCGTCTGTGTGACTCGACACACCACATTATCTACAATATAAAGTAATTAGACAACATTTGCATAACTATAGCATGAATAAATATGCAAAACATGTGATGAAATAAATTAAATGTTTTCATAGATAAAGACCGGGAAATTAGGTAATACAAGCATAAAGTATACTTTGATGTATACAACCCTAACAATCTCCCACTTATACTCAAAGCATGCTTTAGAAGTATACTATCTAGACAATGTATATCTATCTCCCATGTATACTCAAGCATTACTGCCATATATCTCAACCACATTCCTTCCACATGCCCTTCAAATGACTTTGAGACCAACCCTTTCGTGAAAGGATCAGCTAGGTTGTCTTCATATGCAATCTTGGAGACAATAATTTTCCCTCTCCTCACAAAATCTCGAATGAGATGATATTTGCACTTGATATGTTTGCTTGCTTTGTGGGCCCGTGGTTCCTTCGAAATTGCAACATCACCGGTATTGTCACAATAAAGTGTAACTCCTAGGCAAAAGGAATCACACCCAAATCCTTTAGGAAGTACTTGAGCCATACCGCCTATTTAGCTGCCTCTGAGGCTGCTACACACCCGACTTCCATGGTAGAGTCCGCTATGCATTTATGTTTCACACTCCTCCAACTGATGGCTCCACCTCCCAAAGTGAAAACATATCCGGAAGTTGATTTTGACTTTTCTTTGTCCGAACTGAAATCTGAGTCAGTATAACCTAAAGGACAAAGTGTATCCGATTGATATTCAAGCATATGCTCCCTAGTCCTTCTAAGGTACTTGAGTACATGCTTGACAGCAATCCAATGTCCCGGTCCTGGGCTCGACTGATATCTCACCACCATGCCTACAACATGACATATATCAGGCCTAATGCAAAGCATAGCATACATGAGGCTTTCCATTGTCGAATCATAAGGGACTAGCTACATGTCATCTATCTCCTTCTGTGTCCTAGGACACATAGCCTTAGATAGCTGAATTCCATGTCTGTAAGGTAAGAAACCTTTATTGGAATTCTCCATGCTAAACCGCTTTAGCACCGTATCGATATAGGATGCCTGTGATAAGCACAACATCCTTTTATTGCGATCTTGAAAGATCCTAATACCAAGGATGTGCCCAGCTTCTCCCAAATCCTTCATATCGAACTGCTCAGACAGCCATACCCTTACGTCTGATAATACCTTCACATTGTTTCCAATTTGAAGTATATCATCTACATATAGTACAAGAAACACCAACACGTCTCCATCACACTTTTTGTATACACAAACCTCACTAGGACATTGTACAAATCTATACGATTGAATGACCTCATAAAATTTCATGTTCCAAAACCTTGATGCTTGCTTAAGACCATAAATGGCTTTCTTAAGCTTGCACACTAAGTGCTCCTCTCATTCAGCAATGAATTCCTCAGGTTGGAGCATATAGATTTCCTTGTCAAGACTCCCGTTCAAGAATGCAGTCTTGACATAATGTGCTGCTATAGCTGAGAGAATCCGGATCGATTTAAGCATGGCTACCGGCAAAAAGGTCTCTTTCTGAGTGTAACCTTTCGCAAGAAGCCTTGCTTTGAAGGTTTCAACCTTCCCTTTCGATCATCTCTTATGCTTGTAGACCCACTTATTTCCAATGGGTTTTACCCCATTGGGTAGCTCTACTAGTTCCCACACTTGATTAGAATCCATAGATCCCATTTCGGATTCCATTGCTGTTTTCCAGGATTCAGCATCCTTGTCTTGAACTGCCTGCCTATACGTCCATGGATCCGTTTCATCCTGGTTCGGGGAGTGGTCCGAAGATGCTCCCATGCTAATGAAATGATCAGGTTAACGAACAACCCTCCCACTATGACGAGGCGTGTCTTTAGTTTGCGTATCTACAATAGTGTCAATACGTGGTACACTAGGTGTTTGCACTGTAACACCCCCAAAACTAATCGGGAATATTACAGCACCGTAGGCCCCCGCGCCGGAACCCACCAGGCTAAAACTCATTTTCGCAAACATTTCAAACACGCCAAAGAGGCAAAGATGGTAATATTTTAAATACTCAAATATTTTCCAAAATATAGTTCTCAAATACCGTCATAAAATACCAGTTGAAAGTACAAGGCGAAGACGCCAAAACTCAATAGTTTCAAAATATACGTTAAGCCACCGCTTATACGTGCCGATAAAATAGTTTAGGGAAAAAGGGCTTAACGAAATAACCCAAATTTACGAAATACACAAAAAGGCCATTTTGAAAGTACACACAAGTTGGTAAAAAATACCGAAAAGCCATTTTAAAATACACACGCAGCGGATAAAACACAGTTAAAAAAAATACACAATTGCAGTGGAATAAACAACCAGAAGGAATACTAGATTCTCCAAATACATGCCACCGCCAGTATTACCCGGGAAGCTCATCCCTTCACGACCGCTACTAGCCCGATCTCCGAGTACCTAAAAATAAAGCCCACGACAGGGCCAGCCACAATACTCGATAACGATAACGATCGCATCATCATAAATAATTACACACCAATGTAATCTTAACGACATAACTTACCAACCCATGGCAAAACATACCAAATCAATCATTACCATAATCCACCTTTCGCATTCTCAAATGACGAAATGAACTCAACTACAACTGTCTGTACTGTATTCAAACAATACCAAGAATTCTCAAAACATCATCATAACTCACAAGTGCGGAATAATCCATCCGTGCCAAATCCTATCCGTCGGATTTACATTGTCAAATCTCAATCTGGATAAAAACCAATAACACATAATATATCTGTAGATCAACCACCACAAGACAATGTAACGAGTCCCAAAACATCGACGTACAGTCCGAATACTCATAAGATCAATAACAATGATCAACCAATAAATCGATCGAGAATATCATCGACATGATAACTCCGATACTACCAATGAAGGATCAACTATAATCGAGAATAGCATCAACATGATAAACTCTAACACGATCAACAGAGGATCAACAACGATCGAGAATACCATCAACAAGGTAAACTCCAAACGATCAACAATAATGGATCTCAAAGAAATAACCCCGACTGTCGAACATACCCCTCGGGCGTATGAACAACCAGTCGCAAACCGTCGAACATACCCAACCATAAACGGAGGATGAACGACCAATCAATATGGCTCAAAGATGGACATCATAGTACGCCCGATCCGGAAATGTGTCCGTGCACATGTCCACCCCGTATACGGAATCCAGGATATACGTGGGACATGTACCTAATTAGGCTCACGAACTACGTCTCGTGTGCACAACCCAATGTAGAAATATCAACACATGACCATAATGTGCCCAGCTAAAAATCCTACGCAATAACCAATTGGAACGTAGATATGACCCCAGATATGTCATGATGCAACATGACAACAAAAGTAAAAGAATCACATATCCAATAAGGATCAAAAGACTCACCGAAGTGAACAATGACAAACTGACAATGAAAAGTCGACACGACCAATCAATATCCAAAACAACAATCCTGGGATCATCATGCCCAATGAATGATCAACATGATCAACGATCTCAATACAAACAGTCCTGGGATTAACATCCCCCAACGAAACAATCAATACAACCATCACTACCAAACAATGGTTCTGGGATCAACATCCCTCAACGAACAGCCAATACGGATCTCATTATAAGAAACCTCAACATATAACATAAACAACAACTCAACATAATAATTATCCTCATAACTGAACAATACATAAATTACCTCAAGCCGAAGATAATATCCTTTCCACGAAAAACATCCCTGAACGAATACACAGTTATACGAATAATCTTGAATGAGGTATAGTCCATTAATATTATTAAAACATCATCCCGACGTCTATGTCAGTACGATAACTATTCCCGATATCCGACATTCCATAACACAAACTAAAGATATCCCACATCTCCGTCTTCTATCAAACATAATTAATACATTATGATTTAATCCAAACTAGAGCACAATATACAAACCATCATCCCGACAAATTACAATTATAATATCATTGCTATATGAATTATAAATGCAATGAAATCAAAATCATTCATTAAATATTATAAACTGAACAAGTATAAACTTGCCTCGATACCGATACCACGAAGCCGTTACCAAATCCATTGCCTTTGTCTACGAGCTCCTCAGCCCCGACCAAAAGCAATCTACGAACTCTTCGACATCGACCGCAACACAACGGTTAAAATCAACGATCAATTATCACAACCTATTGCAATAATAGATTAACACACATTCGATAATAATCAACAACCGATATAGCCAACCAATCAAACTCAACGGCTCAACAATACCTCGATCATATATAAAATCGAAAAATACAATCCAAACAATTACGAACTCATAACCACAATACAAACCGCAACTCGACAAATCATAATTAACAATTAATATAATCGATCAACAAACCCAACGGTTACACAAAATCCCAATTAAACACAATTCCGAACAACCCAAACCAATCAATCACGAATTCAAGACCTCAACACGATTCATAATCCGATAATCATATCGATAATCAAATTAAATCAATAACAAGGGTCTAAACATTACCGAATCCAAATTCAATCTTAAATACGAATACAAGTTTCCTCCTTGTAAATTCATATTAAAAACCAATTATCGATTATCATCATCAATCAAGATAATCCAGTTAGTTCAACATTATAGATGTTCATATTCCAAGGGTGTCAAATAATTCAATCATTCGATTTGAACACCTGTTCAATACGTACGAACATCCAAACTGAAAGATGAATAATAATCTCATCAACCTTGTATTCATATTCGTATTCCTATACGAATATTGTACCGATACACATAACTTGGTTCTAGATATGAATATTCCATACTCACATCCAAAACACCAACATCTCTTAAATGTATTCATCAAATCATATAATCCAAGAGTTCCTTAAGAACATAGATTATTCCGAAATCACATTCATAATCCGCAAGACGACATAATCCGATGTGTTCTAACATCTAAACAATCCTCATTCATAATTCAAGATGTATATTATCATATTCTCCAATATACTATTCACGTAACCTCAAGAATCACAATAACACCACTATAACCATCATCATACGAAGAAAAACATCAACAGTCAAACCAACAAGGATTGTATCATACTTAATCTGGAATCAACCTCATATCAGGACTCATACAAAATTATCATAATTCAGAAATCCATCTTTCATCGGGTTAAACGAATCACAATCCTTACAACAGGAAGAATCTTAATTAACATCCGAAATTTCTTATCATAATTCCATTAAATCTCATATAACATCATCACATGATAATTCAACATGCTCCCTCTCAAGAAATCATCCTTAAAAATGAACCACTATCAAAGGGATACCAAAATTATCTTGTATAGATGAACCATGAAGAAGAACAATCGAACTCCATTCCAAGAATCATCAATAACTCCACATCTCAAGCTCCAAATCTAAGCCCTTGAGCTCATAATCGTCTTAGAAAAACCGAAACTCCATCTCTGAGTGTTGAGGGCAAAAAACAAAATCAAGTTCTGAAGAAAAACAAAGTGACGGGCAACCCACTTATATAAACTCCCAGATCGTTATGTACGTAACATGCATTAGTTAACGTAGGTAACATCCCTTTACGTACGTTATCTATCCTTGATAGCGTACGTAACGATGACCGAGGCTACTGCCTCAATTATATACCATGATTACGTACGTATGGCCCATGCCATAGCGTACGTAATACAGGAGTTGACTTACGACAGTATCTCAGTTACGTACGTAATGTCCAACTCTTTACGTACATAAAATTCCATTAGCGTACGTAATCACCTAAGAATAGCGTATGTTATCCTCAATCCAGACATTACTGCCCTTATCAACTAATACCATTACGTACGTAACATAATAGGTATAACGTACGTAATCTGCATACAGTTAACGTACGTAACACCATTTACATAACGAACGTTAAACTATCCATTGACTCACCTGTCCACATCTGCACCGAAAGTTGCCGACCACGGGCCCACTGTCGGCCACAGCCTGGATCATATCCGATTCCTTTCATAACGTACGTAATGCATGATACATAACGTATGTTATGCTTACTAGTTTAGCATATGTAAGTCCTTAAGCTTAGCGTACGTAATGGCTTCTGCACTTAGCCAAATCCAACTGTTCCTGTCCGTCTCGACATACCAGTTACGTATATACACATAATGAATACATATACTTGATCCAATAACATTCTCATATGATATACCCGATATCAAAATTAAAGCAACCTGATACACGATATCCTCAATTATAACTGTCAACCAATCACGTCAAATGTACAAATACAACTGTCTCGGTCCTCAAATTATTTTATCCATGTTGTATAGACACCAAGCTATCCAGTATATCTCAGATAAAATAACGCGAAATATTTAAACTGAAAAAATCCGGATATTACATACTACCCCCTTAAAATAAGTTTTGTCCTCGAAACTTGCAATCCTGTCACAAACAACAGATCAATGCAAAATTTCCAAACTCATCACAAAAGCAATCAATCGTGGCCACAAGCGAATAACCAAAACGATATAATTGCAGGTGCGTGAAGCTGATGATCTCCCGTGATACTAGCACACGACTCCCATACGAAGTCTCAACATAATACCGACACACACCAATATCACAAATAGCAATTTGAAAAGATCTCAAAAATTTTGGAACCACCAAAAATCGGTTTGACTCAAAGGTCATAAAATCATTTTTAAAAGTCACGCTACTACCGTACTGGTAGAGCCACATAACACACACGCCCGGGTTTCACAAAACTCAAGCTCTGACACCATCTTCTGTAACACCCCAAAACTAACCGGGAATATTACAACGCCGTGGGCCCCCGCGCTGTAACCCACTAGGCTAAAACCATTTCCGCAAATATTTCAAACACGCCAAAGAGTCAAAGGCAGTAATATTTTAAATACTAAAATATTATCCAAAATAGAGTTCTCAAATACCGTCATAAAATACCAGTTGAAAGTACAAGGCGAAGACGCCAAAACTCAATAGTTTCAAAATGTACGTTAAGCCACCGCTTATACGTACCGATAAAATAGTTTAGGGAAAAAGGGTTCAACGAAATAACCCAAGCTTACGAAATACCCAAAAAGGACATTTTGAAAGTACACACGAATTGGTAAAAAATACCGGAAAGCCATTTTAAAATACACACGTAGTGGATAAAACACAGTTAAAAAAAATACACAATTGCAGCGGAATAAACGACCAGAAGGAATACTAGATTCTCCAAGTACATGCCACAACCAGTATCACCCGGGAAGCTCGTCCCTTCACGACCGCTACTAGCCCGATCTCCGAGTACCTAAAAATAAAGCCCACGACGGGGTCAGCCACAATACTCAATAACGATAACGATCGCATCATCATAAATAATTACACACCAATGTAATAACAAAGTGAGGATACTGTAACACCCCCAAACCATTTGGGAATATTACAGCGCCACAGACCCTCTCCATGAGGATTGTTAGGCATATTTTTATACGTTTATTCATCATTATTTTGTATTGTTTTGAAGAGTGAATTTGCTTTTATGAGCCTTTAATACCTTAATTTTGTATGTTTGTCAGGAAATTGAAGTCCGGAAGCTAAAACGAGGCGAAACGGGTGAAAACGGCAAATTTTGGCTATGAGCCGCGGCACAAGGAAGCAGGGCCGCGACACAGGAAGACAAAAAGCGAGCACAGAGTAAACTGTACTCTGTGCCGCGGCACAGTCCAGGTGAGCCGCGGCAAAGAGAAATTAAATGACGCCCAGGCATCCAGCTGAAGGCAATGTGCCGCGGCACAGATTTAGTGCGCCGCGGCACACTTGGCGGTTTTTGTATGCTCCGCGCGGATTTGGGCCATTTCGAAGCCAGTTTTCGACCTACTCATACGGACGCAATTTGGAGACTGTGAAAAGCTATAAATAAGGGTTTAAGACCCTAATTAATCATCTTCCAGTTTTCGACCTACTCATACGGATGCAATTTGGAGACTGTGAAAAGCTATAAATAAGGGTTTAATACCCTAATTAATCATCTTTTAATCTTTGGATCTTGAGCTTGGAATCAGAGAGGAGAGACGGCAGAAGAGGAGGGAAGTAGAAGACTTCAAGAGCAGAGGGCGGAAGCCGAAGAACGGAGGAATCCGAGCTTCATCTGCGTTTGATTTTAATGCTTTCATTCATTTATTCTGTATTTTCCTTTATTAGTATGTCAGGCTAAAACCCTAATCTAGGATTTTGATGAAACCTACGTTTTGACAGATTTGCTTGAGATTATCTAATTAATTACCTTTTTGTTGAGTTTTCCCAATCGTGTTTAATGCTTTCAATTATCTGGCCAATAGTTGTATTGATTTAATCATTCAATTCGAATTGGGAGAGGAGAATTGGTGAGGAACTATTGGTGAGGACCGTTTTATTCTGTGAGATAGGAATATACTCATAGGAACTACGTGGCCTTTTGGAGATTTTATGCTTTTTGCCTATTGACGAATTAATTCACCTAGGAATAGAGTGTGTTATTCGCCTTTAGAAAAATCTAGTGACCTCGGGAGAGGCGGTAGAATATATTAGCAATCTCTGCCTTCAATAAATTGGGAAAATTATTTACTTCAGATAATCGAGAGTAAATTCAGATAAACCGAGGTGGATTCAGAATCCTAGACTTATTCATCATTTGATTCCCTTTCTTCAAGCTATCATTTTCTACTGTTCAGTCTTTTAATAATTCTTTTAGTAGTTAATTGCAAAACCCAAATTCGATTGTTCGAATAAAACTGGAATACATAAAAATCGGTAGTTAGTGATTCAGTCCTCGTGGGAACGATACTCACTCATAACTTTATTACTTGTAAACGATAACGTGCACTTGCGTGTAAGAAATATCGCAACAAGTTTTTGGCGCCGTTGCCGGGGACTGAAATTTTCTAATATCGATTTCAGTATTTCTAGTCTTAGTTTGAACGTTTTTATTTTATTATTTTTATGTATTTAATTTTATTTATTTGTTTTTCCTTTCAGGATTTTTCGCGTAGTGCATGAGAAAACTCGGTAACGAAGGCCTACTACCTTTGGATATCGAGCTCGAGCGCACTCTTCGAAGGAACAAGAAGGAGAAACGAGAGTTACAGACGACGGAGATCATGGCCGAGAATATCGAAATTCAAGGAGGAGATAACCATGTGCAGCAAGTTCAACCGGCACTAGCTCTTAGAGACTATGCCATGCCGCAGATCAATGCTAATTTTTCGGGAATTCGGCGTCCCACTATCCAAGCCAACAATTTTGAGATCAAGCCTGCTATTATTCAGATGGTGCAGGCGAGCCAATTTTGTGGATTGCCGAATGACGACCCAAACGCTCATATTGCTTCTTTCCTTGAGATTTGTGACACGTTCAAGAATAATGGTGTCACCGACGATGCTATCCGATTATGGCTTTTCCCATTCTCTTTGAGGGATAAAGCGAAATTTTGGCTGAATTCTTTACCACCGGGGTCGATCACAACATGGGCAGAGTTAGCGCAAGCCTTCCTTGCCAAATTCTTCCCACCTTCTAAGACGGCGAGATTGAGAAACGAGATCACCACTTTCGGTCAGTATGATATGGAATCACTCCACGAGGCGTGGGAGCGATACAAAGATTTGTTATGGAGATGCCCACATCACGGCCTTCCAGACTGGCTTCAAATTCAGACGTTTTACAATGGATTGAGTGCCTCTACACGCACTCTCGTGGATGCAGCTGCCGGTGGGGCATTGATGGGAAAGACTATGGCCGAGGCACACTCATTGTTAGAAGCTATGGCCTCAAATGCATATCAATGGCCATCTGAAAGAATAACGCCGAAGCGAGTGATGGAAGTTTCTAGTAATGATCCGATTTCCACATTGTCAGCTCAAGTCGCCGCCTTGACCCAACAGCTCCAAGCATTTTCGCATGCACCTTCCCCCGTTACCATTGAGACTTGCAATTGGTGTAATGGATCTCACCCTAGCGCGGAGTGCCAAGTCGTAAATCCGTTCGAGCAGCCCCAAATCGAACAAGCTCAGTTTGTAGGAAACGGAAACCGGCAGAATAATCCGTACTCAAACACGTATAATCCGGGGTGGCGTAATCATCCCAACTTTTCGTGGAGAAACGGACAGAACTCAAACCAGCCCCCGTTCGCTCAGAACCAACAGCAGCCCCCTCCCGCTCTAAAAGTTTCTCTCGAGGAAGCACTTGCGAAATTGGCAGCGAATACGAGTCAATTCATGACCCGTACTGAAGCGACATTGCAGAATCATTCCGCTTCCATTCGCAACTTGGAAGTCCAGCTAGGCCAAATTGCTAATGTGTTGACAGCCCGCCCGGAGGGAGCATTGCCAAGTACAACAGAGACAAATCCTAGAGAGAGTCTAAACGCAATCAGCTTGAGAAGCGGGAAGGAGGTGTGTGACCAGCCCGAGAGGTGTGAAAAGAAGAGTGAAATTGAGGAGAAGAATAATATAGATACAGAGAAGTCACAAGATTGGAGGCCTTCGATAACATTTCCGGATGACCCGAAGGCATATGTGCCCCCCGTCCCGTTTCCGCAGAGATTACAGCAGAAAAAGGCCGACAAACAATTCTCTAAGTTCCTTGACGTGTTCAAAAAGCTTCATATTAACATCCCGTTTGCCAACGCGTTGGAACAAATGCCGAGCTACGTTAAATTCATGAAAGAGATATTGTCGAAGAAAAGAAGACTCGAGGAGTTTGAGACTGTCGCCTTGACAGAGGAATGCAGCGCAATTCTTCAAAAGAAGCTCCCACCAAAATTGAAAGATCCGGGAAGTTTCAACATACCGTGCACCATGGGGAATCTTTCTTTTAATAAGGCATTGTGCGATCTCGGTGCTAGTATTAACCTCATGCCTCTGTCGATTTTTAAGAAGCTGGGAATTAGGGAAGCAAAGCCGACGACGGTCTCCTTGCAATTAGCGGATCGATCGATTAAGTATCCGAGGGGAGTGATTGAGGATGTTTTAGTAAAGGTGGATAAATTTATCTTTCCAGCGGACTTTATTGTTCTCGACATGGAGGAAGATGAAGATATCCCGATTATCTTGGGACGACCATTTTTAGCGACCGGCAGAACTCTTATAGACGTGGAAAAGGGAGAATTAACTCTGCGGGTTCAAGACGAGCATGTTACGTTCCAAGTATTCAAACCCTTTTCATGGCCCGGAGGTGGTGATAAAAGCTCACAGAGTGAAAATGTGGAGGCCGTTGCAAAACAAGAGCACCGAAAACATCGTCGATCGGAAAATTCAAATTCCGAGTCAGATGGTCCAATTTTTAAGAAAGATGTAGAACGAGTAGCATTTCTCGAGCACTCAGACAAGTCTGCTGGGGTCATGAAGTCATTTTTGAAAGAAGGAAATAAGCCAGAAATCAAACGGACATCTAGTCATGAGAAAAATGGGTGTTTCGGAAAGTTATTCTCGTCAAAACCTTTCCGCAAACAACATTCGATGTCCGAACCGAAAGTCGAATCGTTAACGACTGATGGTCATAATTTTAAAAATCATATTGATGGTTCGATGAACGGGGCGGAGATCAAATGGAGTTTGCGAAAAGCGAACTGATTTTTAAATAGGTCCGGCTGAAGACTATAAACTTAGCGCTTCTCGGGAGGCAACCCGAGTTCGTAGTTGTAGATTTTTGCGTTTTTTATACTTTTCTTGCATTCTTGATTTTTATTTTTCATCATTTTGTGCTTTAATTTGCTTATACCTCTCGCTTTTAACGTGTTTTTCTCAAAATTCTGTGCAGGAAAGTCCCAGGGGGAGAAAATTATGCTTGAGCCGCGGCACACACAAATCGAAAGGATAAGCTAAACCCACTATACCCTGTGCCGCGGTACGACATAAATGAGCCGCGGCACACTTGAGCGCGGAGTCGCGGCACACGAAAAATGTGCCGCGGCACATGTCAAAACGAACGAGCAGGTAAAAAGGGACTGTACTCTGTGCCGCGGCTCACTTGAGCTATGCCGAGGCACACCATGCGGAATTCGAAAGGCCCAGGTAGCTTATAACACGCATTCGGCCGGCCATTCCAGGTACGCCTTCTTTCTTTCCTTCCCTTTCCCCCTGCGCGCGATCGGCCGAGCCTTCTTCCAGTTTTCTTCTTGCGATTTTTTCGTGCACTTTTCACAAAACCAATCAAGGTATGTTCCAATCTCTAATCTCTACTTATTTTATGAATTTAAATCTGAAGTTGTTTTATGCATTTAGAGGACTAAATATGTTTATTTTCCTTCACAAGTTCTAGGATGGTTTAGTGGATGACATGGTGGTTTTAATCGAATTTTCATGGGTATTTTGGATTATTGATGAATTAAGTATGTAGTTTTGATGATGAATGATTGGTGTTTTTGTTCTTGGGGCTTGAATCGAGCTATAGCCATGTTTATTCTTCAAGTAAACTCTTGCCCATAAAGTGTTTGATGAAATGTCTAAGTGAAAAATTTTCTTTGTTAAGGCAATATTTTGAATCTTTGTGCAACGTATTCGTTCTGAAATTACAGCAAACCCAACCCTTACGTCCAGTTTAAACGTTAAAGTCCAATTTCATTTTTTCTCACGGATGTGCTATCTTGTTAAATTCTTGATTTACGGCTGGATATCTTTGGCCAAGTAATGATTAGTTCCGTTATTGTTTGCGTAAATAAACTCTGGTGTTAATTCTTTTTCAGGGATCACGATGGCTAGGACTAAAAAGTTGAGCAAGAGATCCAGGACTCAGTCATCCCCCACTCGAGGGGAAACATCTCCTAGCCGCGCCGAGTCTGAGGGGCACCAGTTTTCTAACCTTGAAATCCACAAAATCTTCAATGAGAAGATTCGGCCGCGACCTCTTATTCCGGAGAGGGGATTTACTCCAGCCCCTCAGGACGGGGAACTGCTTGCTATGATAGATGAGATGGGGTGGGCCCGATTCACTGCACCCCCCAAGCCAGCGGTCATTTCGATAGTGCAGGATTTCTATGCCAGCGCGTTACTGAAGCACATTCGGGCGGGCCATACGTTGCCGTCGTTAGACTCTCGGACTCAGGTCGATGTCCGAGGTATTACGATTGACTTTTCCACAGCTACTATTCGGAGGTTGTTTGGGCTTCCGGTGGTAGATGAGTCGGCTTATGACTGAGTGATGACTAGCCTCACGAAGGAGGCCCTGCTCGAGACTATTGCACAGCCCGACTCCGACTGGGAGCAGCGCGCACAGGGTTCTTCCACTTTCCACTTCAAGAGCTCGCGCCTCAGCCGGATCGGGCGTGCCTGGCAATATTTTATCTGCGCACGTATTGACCCCACCTCTCAGATCCGCACTGTTTTTCTCTCCCGCGCCCGGACACTATATGCTATCACTTCCGGGCTGCGTTTCAATGTGGCCCCCATCCTAGTCCGATCTATCTTCCAGTGTATCCAGGGGGGGCCAAGACGGGGTTGAAACACCCCTCGCTTATTTGCGCTCTGTCCCGGCAGTCGGGGCTGACTTGGTCAGACGACGAGCCGATGCTTGCTCCCCAGGCCCCGATCGACCACCGCATCATCTCACATTTTGACCAGTGGGGAGGAGCGCCGGCGCACGCTCGGGGGAGAGGATTTCTGCTGGAGGAGGCCCACGAGGGATCCCCCGAGCCTCTTTTGCTGACACATGGAGATGCCGGCCCGCCGCCCGACAGAGAGAGATTGCAGGAGATGTTTGACGGGATGAGGGAGGATCTGAGGAGAGAGAGAGAGAGGAGCTGAGAGAGGAGACGAGGAGAGAGAGAGAGGATATGAGAGATGAGATGAGGAGAGAGAGAGATGAGATGAGGAGAGAGAGGGAGAGTATGCTGGCTGCCATGCGAGAGGAGCAGCGGACGGAGCGAGAGAGCGTTATTGCTTCCGTCAGAGCTGAGATGCGAGAGCAGGCCCGCCGGGCCAACCGACGAGAGGCGAGGCATCTGGCAGCGAGGGACGCCTACCATCAGGATCACCTTGCCGCATGGACGGCCCATATCATGCATCCAGACGGGCCATTTATTGCACCCGCCCGGCCAGCCACACCACCCTCGTCACCGGATGATGCCGGCACCAGCTCGTGAGAGGACTAGAGGGGAGTACTTGACCTTTTTATTCTTATTGCATATCATATTTTGTCCATTGAGGTCAATGTACGTCCTAAGTTTGGGGGGGGGGGGGGTTTACTTTCAGTTGCTACATTCATTGCTGTACTGTTTTTTGTTGCACTTTTCATCACTTTGCGTTATTTTTTTTCGATAGCCTTGCTTGTCTAGATTTTACTTATTCGTGAATTTGTTCGTGCTTCTATTTGTGTGATACTGATGTTACGACACTATTTTTTCTCTCTGAAGAAACGGTCGAGTTTTAGTCGAGTTGTAGTCAGTGATTTCTGTTTCTGCTTAGTCGTCATTTAGGTCCGAAATTTTTTCGTGATTGTAGAGGTCTTGGAGGATAAGAGAGGACACATACGTGTTTTAAAAATCACCGTCGATACGTTTGGTTACCTTTTTTCGGTGAGTTAGTCGTCCAGTTACATTAGTCGTGTTGGCACTTAGAGTGAGTTTAGAGTCGGTCAGTTTTTTCCCAAAAGTTGAGATAACTTTGTTCTATGAGGGGAAGTCTAGTAACCGGGGGTATTCACGTAACCAGTAGTTTACTCTCGCGTAAAACGACGACCCTGATTAGACTAGTGATTTAGAAATTTCACATGTGCCGATGATAGGGAGCCTAGTAACCGGGGGTATTCACGTGACCCGTTGTTTACTCTCGCGTAAAACGGCGACCTTGACTCGGACATGCGGGAATTATATATTCGAGTTGTTTCTCCGCTGTAGAAGGGAACTTAGTAACTAGAAGCATCCATGTGCCCCATGAGTGTCTTTTACGTCAAACGGTTTCCCAATACATGAGAATGGAAGTTCCACCCTAGGATTATCCCGATGAAACATCCCGAGATCCGAACCTAGTGGACAACTCAAATCAATTTCTTGAGCATATATATATAAGGGAATGCTGTCCGAGGATTATTTTTATGAAACTCGTGAAAATTTTGCCATTAGACTGTGGAACGGGGCGAACTAGCTTGTTTATTTTAACCTTTCATATTGACGGACGATTTGATTCACGTTTTGTTAATCTTTGAGCTGGATTTTCTTCATGAACGAGTAATTAGGACTGCATTTGGTTACTTTGTAGAATCAGTGTTCTGAGTGTAGCTCACTATTACGATACTCGTATTCTTCAGAGAAAATATCAGGATAGTATTGATTAGGTAGAACACTATAAGTTGCACGATTATTCACGACATTCTTTTGATTGAATTTGATTCGTTTTGCTTGAGGACAAGCAAAGGCTTAAGTTTGGGGGTATTTGTTAGGCGTATTTTTATACGTTTATTCATCATTATTTTGTATTGTTTTGAAGAGTGAATTTGCTTTTATGAGCCTTTAATACCTTAATTTTGTATGTTTGTCAGAAAATTGAAGTCCGGAAGCTAAGACGAGGCGAAACGGGCGAAAACGACAAATTTTGGCTATGAGCCGCGGCACAAGGAAGCAGGGCCGCGACACAGGAAGACAAAAAGCGAACACAGAGTAAAATGTACTCTGTGCCGCGGCACAGTCCAGGTGAGCCGCGGCACAGAGGAATTAAATGACGCCCAGGCATCCAGCTGAAGGCAATGTGCCGCGGCACAGATTTAGCGCGCCGCGGCACACTTGGCGGTTTTTGTATGCTCCGCGCGGATTTGGGCCGTTTCGAAGCCAGTTTTCGACCTACTCATACGGACGCGATTTGGAGACTGTGAAAAGATATAAATAAGGGTTTAAGACCCTAATTAATCATCTTTTAATATTTGGATCTTGAGCTTGGAATTAGAGAGGAGAGACGGCAGAAGAGGAGGGAAGCAGAAGACTTCAAGAGCAGAGGGCGGAAGCCGAAGAACGGAGGAATCCGAGCTTCATCTGCGTTTGATTTTAATGCTTTCATTCATTTATTCTGTATTTTCCTTTATTAGTATGTCAGGCTAAAACCCTAATCTAGGATTTTGATGAAACCTACGTTTTGACGGATTTGCTTGAGATTATCTAATTAATTACCTTTTTGTTGAGTTTTCCCAATCGCGTTTAATGCTTTCAATTATCTGGCCAATAGTTGAATTGATTTAATCATTCAATTCGAATCGGGAGAGGAGAATTGGTGAGGAACTATTGGTGAGGACCGTTTTATTCTGTGAGATAGGAATATACTCATAGGAACTACGTGGCCTTTTGGAGATTTTATGTTTTTTGCCTATTGACGAATTAATTCACCTAGGAATAGAGTGCGTTATTCGCCTTTAGAAAAATCTAGTGACCTCGGGAGAGGCGGTAGAATATATTAGCAATCTCCGCCTTCAATAAATTGGGAAAATTATTTACTTCAGATAATCGAGAGTAAATTCAGATAAACCGAGGTGGATTCAGAATCCTAGACTTATTCATCATTTGATTCCCTTTCTTCAAGCTATCGTTTTCTACTGTTCAGTCTTTTAATAATTCTTTTAGTAGTTAATTGCAAAACCCAAATTCGATTGTTCGAATAAAACTGGAATACATAAAAATCGGTAGTTAGTGACTCAGTCCTCGTGGGAACGATACTCACTCATCACTTTATTACTTGTAAACGATAACGTGCACTTGCGTGTAAGAAATATCGCAACAAGGATCTACCACGCTAAATATGAAAACAATACATCACATTTAATGACGATATGGCTAAATAATGAACCATTAGACCGATTTGGTCTTTTACCACTAACAACACAATAAACATACAAAACTCATACCCATACAGGGGTTGAATTACATCAACGTTCCCATAAAACTGGAAAATTACACAATGGAGAGCCAAACACTAAGACTAACAAAATACTCAACAACTAGTCTTCATGTGATTAGTATCGTCGTCTTCCATCATCATTCGTATCGATCCTATGATTTGCTCCCCAGCGACCTGCAAGTACCTGGACGCAATACAGACATCCACCCCCCGAATACTCAGGGGTTAGCAAAATTCCACTATTTTGCTAGTGCAAGTATAAAATACAAATACAAGCCATACATATCATACTCCAGTACCCAATAATCGTAAACGTACTCCCCGAGATAAATCATTTGATCAAAACAGCTCGAATCAAGGGAGGTGGGGAATGGAACCCATATACATCTAACAAAAACCTTTCATATCTCGGGGGTTTTGAAAACATTTAGGACTTATGAATCCTTAACTGACCAAAAACCACATAGGGACACGAGCTAAAGAATTGTTTTGCAAGAGAGCAAATCCGGTCAAAAACACAGGGCCTACAACCCAATCATCCACAATTCACATACTCGAGTAAATAACCCAATGGTTAATCTCGATACACAACCAACCATAATTCACAAAGACAATCACAGGGCCCGCACCCTTATGCCAAAAATCTCACAATCAAGAAACGAATCATATACGACAATTATACTGGTGCCATTCTAGCCAAGTACCAAGACCTTACGTACGACATAACTCACACCGAGAATGGAAGCGTTATGATATTCCGGTCATATCATAATTATCGAAACAACAATGTGCCAAAATCATTAGCACAAAATAACCTCCCGAGCTATACTGGCCCTGGACCTCTCGAGCAAGATACACACCCGAGTGATCTGCCGAACTCGAAGTCTAAACAAATCCCAGGGGACCCTTGCTGGTTTTACTCGGTTCACACAATCTCAAAAGCCACAAGGGCACAAATCACAATCATCAAAAACATATTCTCCCGAAGTACATGAAACGTAAATCAAGGTACTTGTTAGAAATGGCCACTTAACCAACACCTACTCGCGACCGATATTATAATATCGCATACTCATCAATAAACACATATAACCACACGCACAGAGTTTTTGCCAAAGGTATCATCTTTAATACCACTAACGGTATAATCACACACAACAGTACCATACACAACCAAGGCATCCTAATGCACAACACTAATACATATTCTTAGAACAACACAAATACATAAGTAGATTTAGAAGGAAACCTTTATCAAGAACATACCAATCCTTTTTAACATTCATTAAACATTCGTATTTCACATAAAATGATTTATCAACAATTGTGCTTATGAAACACAAAACGTATGGGCAAGATACTTGCCTCGAATCCGCGAGCGAACAAATATGACGAATCACAAGGCCTCGATACCACGAACCACCGGACAACGAACGGATGAGGTTGGGCAGCCCTCAAACTTCCAAAACCGACCAAGAACTCGACAACTCCATGAGAACTACGAAAATAACATCACCACGAATCAATAACACTAATCGAAATTCGAAACGACCCTAAAAACAACAAGGATCTAAGCGCTCTCAAAGAAATCAAGAACTATGTTCCGAGTGATATAAAATCATGAATGAGTTCAAAAATCCGAAGATCATGGCCAAGACAACAAAAATTTCACCATCGATTCATCATCCTCGGATTAAATCGAAGAACTAAGGAGAAACCCCCAAAATTCAAGAACTAGGATTCTAAGAAGAGATTACCTTGATTGGGATCAAGAAGATGATTAGATGTTGTTAAACACCTACAAATCCGTTCCAAAATGAAGTTTGATGAAGAAGATCGCTCAAAACCACCTCATGAGCTCACTCCCGACGGCTGGGAACGAAAAGGAGAGAAAAGGTAGAAAATGGGGAAAGAAAGCCTGCTGTCCAGTATTTATACTTGACAGTTATTAGCGTGCGCTAACTAGACAGCATTAGCGCGCGCTAACGAGGTCAACGCCGAGAACTTACCGAATAACACTGTTAGCGTGCGCTAGACCCATAAGCGTAGCGCGCGCTAGCGGGTCACGAAACCAGTCCAGTGGACCCTGGACAGAACTGCACTTACTGGGCAGCGTGCGTTAGAAAGAAGAAATAGCGTGCGCTAATCAGTCGATAGCATGCGCTAGCTACCAACCTTAGCGTGCGCTAACGAGACTCCAGTCCCAGTTCAGTAGCTCCTGGACTGCCTCTGGACTGCCAGTTAGCGTGCGCTACACATTCAGTAGCGTGCGCTAACCACAATGCCGTAGCGTGCGCTATGCCACAAGCATTAGCGTGCGCTACACCACAAAAACCCAGAAACTCACATAGTGATTCGAAACGCCTCCAAACACATGTCCTAACAAGGCACACATAAACATGGCACAAAATTCCAACGATGAGGATAATAACAATCTGATAAAACCCCCAAAACTCAATGAATCCGGAACAAAGATCTCGGGTATTACATTCTACCCCCCTTAAAAGAAGTTTCTTCCCCGAAACTTAAAACAAAAAATGATCAGCGCAAAACAATCTCCGACAACAAAAATCAGAACGATAACAAAACGCAAAACACATGCTAACTGTTGCTGATGATCTGCAACGAATCACATGCAGTACGTGGCAGATAACATCCATATCATTATGCCAGAATGATAACGAACGCAACAAACAAGATCAATATGGTTGGCCAGCCCGAACAGTACAACAATCAAGACGCGAGCTCAACACTGCACAAATACAAAATTCCATGATTCGAGGGTTGGAAGACCAACAATGAAGCTAATTTCCCGAAGTGAAGGAAATTACGACGTGGTTTGAATGCTCAAAAATCACGATACGGAAGTAACAAGATCAGACAACAAATGATCGAACCACAATGATCGAGACAATAACGGTCGAACAGTCAAGTTCGAATCACGACGACCAACAAGAATCAAAGAACAACTCCGAAGTTCACACCTCGGCTCGAGACAATAGGTGATATGATAAAGCGACAAGATATGCATCCACATAAAATCCACAGGGATGGAATCGTAATCGAACAAAAAGTCACAACGACAAGCGGATTATTTCGAAAAATTACCACAACCCGTTCGATCAACAAAACAAAGGATAGGGCAAGTTCAGAAAATATCAACGAACACAAATGAGTCGATAGAGTTGAAAACACAAAAGTTCGAAACCGATCCACTTCTAATAAAAGAAGTCTATCCCCAAAATTCAAAACAACGAGGCAAGGAGTAACACAACATACAACTGGTAGACTACGCTCTCAGGGACTCCTTAGAGTCAGCCCTGATATCAGTGCTCAAATTCAGGCCTCGGAAGACTCGGTGACTAACTGGCAGAAGTGAACCCGGTGTCCCATGAGTCCGTACTTGTAACACGTCACTGGAGGAGAAGGACAATGTGCACGAACATGCCCTGACACATTGCAGTTGAAACACCTCTTGGCCTTACCAGGAGGCAATACCGACTATTTGGAACTCTCAGTCCCAAGCATCGAGCGATGGAGCTTCACAGCGGAAAGACTACTACGTTGCAATCCAGAAACACCAACTCTAGTACTAACCACAATATCATCCAACTTCCTCTGCTTCCCACTCGGATCCAGATAAAACCCAGCTTCCAGAAGTTCTCGGAACTTCGCCCACATGACGACATGATCCCGAGGTTTAACGGCTTCCCACCAATGAACAGCATCATCGCTAAGAAGGTATTGAGAAAATGGGACCTTCCGATCTTCAGGACAATCAATGGCCTCGAATATCTTCTGCAACTGAAGAAGCCAACCATCCCAGCCCAGTGCATCTTCCGCACCAGCGAATTGAGGGGGATTCATACGAATTACCTCTCAGAACCATAGATTTGTCCCTACCTTCTGAATCGCATCAGTGTTGCGTTGAATCGCCTTGGTCAACTGAGTCATTTGTGCTGCTACTTGTTGCAATATAGTAGCAACATCCATACCAATATCGTTCCCAACAATATTCTCTCGATCCCGCGCCTGATCCCCGTGGTTATCCGTACCACGGTTGCGACCAAGATCTCTGCCCCTCGGCATAGTAATCAAGAAAATTTAACGCAACGAAAGTCACATAATCACACAACAATATTAATGCACACACGGAAACCACTCACAGGTGATCGACTGCAAAGGTTAGACGTAACGGCAAAATACAGTCTAAAACTTTTGCCCAGCCAGAAAGCGCGTTCCACAACAAAAGATGGTGTGTGCTGACTGTGCAAGTTTGGCAACACAAACATACTCACCTACCAACGGTGCTAGACCGGAGGTTACAAACAAACAATAACGTACAAATCCAAATGCCAACCGTTCACATAATTATAACATCACACAATTAACCGTCAGAAGTTAAACAACGTTCCAAACCGAGTCTTCACCTCTCGGTCAAGAGATCTATCTCGACGAGTGCATACCGAACGACTCAGCGTTCACATCACCACTCTAATCACAATTCGGAGCATTACAGCTGAATAACAACAACATCTTTATCACGTACCTTTTTAACGAAATACATGGAATCAAAAAGTTTAAAAGCGCGAGTCACATTTCAAGTAAGTTTTTGGTAGACCTCAAATGAGTTTAAAATTAAATTTTTGAAAACTTGCAACATAACAATGGGAATAAAATGTAAGTAGTTTGAATTCTCAAAATGTTTGGCCTCGAGGTCATCACACGAAAATCAAGCTTTTCCTTTCTTGAAGGATGTTTTAAAATAATTTTTACATGACTCCCCAAAAACATTTAGGACATTTAAAATATCACATTGATGAACTTACCTAGTGTAACCATACCAAAACATTACTTCTTGTAAAACAATTTATACAAGGATATATATATATATATATATATATATATATATATATATATATCCCGGCACATTACAAAAATCAAACAAACATGGAGGACGTTTTCATGATTCACATTTAACTCCTCAACATAACACAAATATCACACAAGCTCGTGTAATACGAGACACAACATTATAGTGGGGAGACTTACATCCACAGATCGCACGAAGATGATGGTTGCACCTTGATACTAATCACGACCGACCTCCAAACGACGCGTCGCGACACGACTTAGTCAGACAAAATCTGACAAGACAAGACAAGACAGGACCCGACAACACACAACTCGACCCGACAGCCTAGGTTTCTGTAAATCTAAGCTCCGATACCATATTCTGTAACACCCCCAAACCACTTGGAAATATTACAGCGCCGCAGACCCTCTCCATGAGGATCTACCACGCTAAATACGAAAACAATAGATCACATTTAATGCCGATATGGCTAAATAATGAACCATTAGACCGATTTGGTCTTTTACCACTAACAACACAATAAACATACAAAACTCATACCCATACAGGGGTTGAATTACATCAACGTTCCCATAAAACTGGAAAATTACACAATGGAGAGCCAAACACTAAGACTAACAAAATACTCAACAACTGGTCTTCATGTGATTAGTATCGTCGTCTTCCATCATCATTCGTATCGATCCTATGATTTGCTTCCCAGCGACCTGCAAGTACCTGGAGGCAATACAGACATCCACCCCCCGAATACTCAGGGGTTTGCAAAATTCCACTGTTTTGCTAGTGCAAGTATAAAATACAAATACAAGCCATACATATCATACTCCAGTACCCAATAATCGTAAACGTACTCCCCGAGATAAATCATTCGATCAAAACAGCTCGAATCAAGGGAGGTGGGGAATGGAACCCATATACATCTAACAAAAACCTTTAATATCTCGGGGGTTTTGAAAACATTTAGGACTTATGAATCCTTAACTGACCAAAAACCACATAGGGACACGGGCTAAAGAATTGTTTTAAAAGAGAGCAAATCCGGTCACAAAACACGGGGCCTACAACCCAATCATCCAGAATTCACATACTCGAGTAAATAACCCAATGGTTAATCTCGATACACAACCAACCATAATTCACAAAGACAATCACAGGGCCCGCACCCTTATGCCAAAAATCTCACAATCAAGAAACGAATCATATACGACACTTATACGGGTGCCATTCTATCCAAGTACCAAGACCTTACGTACGACATAACTCACACCGAGAATGGAAGCGTTATGATATTCCGGGAATATCATAATTATTGAAACAACAATTTGCCAAAATCATTAGTACAAAACAACCTCCCGAGCTATACTGGCCCTGTACCTCTCGAGCAAGATACACACCCCAGGGACACCTCGTCAGGCCCTCCCTGGTGTATAGCCTAACCGAGTGATCTGCCGAACTCGAAGTCTAAACAAATCCCAAGGGACCCTCGCTGGTTTTACTCGGTTCACACAATCTCAAAAGCCACAAGGGCACAAATCACAATCATCAAAAACACATTCTCCCGAAGTACATCAAACGTAAATCAAGGTACTTGTTAGAAATGGCCACTTAACCGAAACCTACTCGCGACCGATATTATAATATCGCATACTCATCAATAAACACACATAACTACACACACAGAGTTTTTGCCAAAGGCATCATCTTTAATACCATTAATGGTATAATCATACACAACGGTACCATACGCAATCACGGCATCCTAATGCACAACACTAATACATATTCTTAGAACAACACATTCGTTCACAAATACACAAGTAGATTTAGAAGGAAACCTTTATCGAGAACATACCGATCATTTTTAACATTCATTAAACATTCGTATTTCACATAAAATCATTTATCAACAATTGTGCTTACGAAACACGAAACGTATGGGCAAGATACTTGCCTCGAATCCGCGAGCGAACAAATACGACGAATCACAAGGCCTCGATACCACGAACCACCGGACAACGAACGGATGAGGTTGGGCAGCCCTCGAACTTCCAAAACCGACCAAGAACTCAACAACTCCACGAGAACTACGAAAATAACATCACCACAAATCAATAACACTAATCGAAATCCGAAACGACCCTAAAAACAACAAGGATTTAAGCGCTCTCAAAGAAATCAAGAACTATGTTCCGAGTGATATAAAATCATGAATGAGTTCAAAAATCCAAAGATCATGGCCAAGACAACAATAATTTCACCATCGATTCATCATCCTCGGATTAAATCGAAGAACTAAGGAGAAACCCCCAAAATTCAAGAACTAGGGTTCTAAGAAGAGATTACCTTGATTTGGATCAAGAAGATGATTAGATGTTGTTAAACACCTACAAATCCGTTCCAAAATGAAGTTTGATGAATAAGATCGCTCAAAATCACCTCATGATCTCACTCCCAACGGCTGGGAATGAAAAGGAGAGAAAAGGTAGAAAATGGGGAAAGAAAGCCTGCTGTCCAGTATTTATACTGGACAGTTATTAGCGTGCGCTAACTAGACAGCATTAGCGCGCGCTAACGAGGTCAACGCCCAAAACTTACCGAATAACACTATTAGCATGCGCTAGACCCATAAGCGTAGCGCGCGCTAGCGGGTCACGAAACCAGTCTAGTGGCCCATGGACAGAACTGCACTTACCGGGCAGCGTGCGTTAGAAAGAAGAAATAGCGTGCGCTAATCAGTCAATAGCGTGCTCTAGCTACCAACCTTAGCGTGCGCTAACGAGACTCCAGTCCCAGTCCAGTAGTTCTTGGACTGCCTCTGGACTGCCAGTTAGCGTGCGCTACACATTCAGTAGCGTGCACTAACCACAACACCGTAGCGTGCGCTATGCCACAAGCATTAGCGTGCGCTACACCACAAAAACCCAAAAACTCACATAGTGATTCGAAACGCCTCCAAAAACGTGTCCCAACAAGGCACACATAAACGTGGCACAAAATTCCAACGATGAGGACAATAACAATCCGATAAAACCCCAAAAACTCAATGAATCCAGAACAAAGATCTCGGGTATTACAGATACTACCAATGTAATCTTAAAGCCATACCTTACCAACCCATGGCAAAACATACCAAATCAATCCTTACCATAATTCACCTTTCGCATTCTCAAATGACGAAATGAACTCAACTACAACCGTCTGTACTGTATTAAAACAATACCAAGAATCCTCAACACATCATCATAGCTCACAAGTGCGGAATAATCCATCCGTGCCAAATCCTATCCGTCGGATTTGCACCGTCAAATCTCAATCTGGATAAAAACCAATAACACACAATATATCTGTAGATCAACCACCATAATACAATGATAACGAGTCCAGAAACATTGACGTACAGTCCGAATACTCATACGATCAATAACACTGATAAACCAATAAATCGACTGAGAATATCATCGACATGATAACTCCAATACTACCAATGAAGGATCAACTATAATCGAGAATACCATCAACATGATAAACTCTAACACGATCAATAGAGGATCAACAGCGACCGAGAATACCATCAACAAGGTAAACTCCAAACGATCAACAATAATGGATCTCAAGGAAATAACCCCGACCGTCGAACATACCCCTCGGGCGTATGAACAACCAGTGGCAAATCGTCGAACATACCCAACCATAAACAGAGGATGAACGACCAATCAATATGGATCAAAGATGGACGTCATAGTACGACCGATCCGAAAATGTGTCCGTGCACATGTCCACCCCGTATACGGAATCCAGGATATACGTGGGACATGTACCTAATTAGCCTCACGAACTACGTCTCGTGTGCGCGGCCCAATGTGGAAATATCAACACATGACCATAGTGTGCCCAGCTAAAAATCCTACACCATAACCAATCGAAACGCAGATATGACCCCAGATATGTCATGATGCAACATGACAACAAAAGTCAAAGAACCACATATCCAATAAGGATCAAAAGACTCACCGAAGTGAACAATGACAAACTGACAATGAAAAGTCGACACGACCAATCAATATCCAAAACAACAATCCTGGGATCATCATCCCCAATCAATGATCAACATGATCAACGATCTCAATACAAACAGTCCTGGGATTAACATCCCCCAACGAAACAATCAATGCAACCATCACTACCAAACAATGGTTCTGGGATCAACATCCCTCAGCGAACAGCCAATACGGATCTCATTATAAGAAACCTCAACATACAACATAAACAACAACTCAACATAATAATTGTCCTCATAACTGAACAATACTTAAATTACCTCAAGCTGAAGATAATATCCTTTCCACGAACAACATCCTTGAACAAATACACAGTTATACGAACAATCTCGAATGAGGTAGAGTCCATTAATATTATTAAACCATCATACCGACGTCTATGTCAGTACGATAACTATCCCCGATATCCGACATTCCATAACACAAACTAAAGATATCCCACATCTTCATCTTCAATCAAACACAATTAAATCATATACATTATGATTTAATCCAAACTACAACACAATATACAAACCATCATCCCGACAATTTACAATTATAATATCATTGCTATATGAATTATAAATGCAATGAAATCAATATCATTCATTAAATATTATAAACTGAACAAGTATAAACTTGCCTCGATACCGATACCACGAAGCCGTTACCAAATCCATTGCCTTCATCTACGAGCTCCTCAGCCCCGACCAAAAGCAATCTACGAACTCTTCGACATCAACCGCAACACAATGGTTATAATCAACGCTCAATTACCACAACCTATTGCAATAATCGATTAACACACATTCGATAATAATCAACAACCGATATAGCCAACCAATCAAACTCAACGGCTCAACAATACCTCGATCATATACAAAACCGAACAATACAATCCAAACAATTACGAACTCATAACCATAATACAAACCTCAACTCGACAAATCATAATTAACAATTAATATAATCGATCAACAAACCCAACGGTTACACAAAATCCCGATTAAACACAATTCCGAACAACCCAAACCAATCAATCACGAATTCAAGACCTCAACACGATTCATAATCCGATAATCATATCGATAATCAAATTAAATCAATAACAAGGGTCTAAACATTACAGATTCCAAATTCAATCTTAAATACGAATACAAGTTTTCTCCTTGTAAATTCATAATGAAAACCAATTACCGATTATCATCATCAATCCAGATAATCCAATTAGTTCAACATTATAGATGTTCATATTCCAAGGGTGTCAAATAATTCAATCATTCAATTTGAACACTTGTTCAATACGTATGAACTTCTAAACTGAAAGATGAATAATAATCTCATCAACCTCGTATTCATATTCGTATTCTTATACAAATATTGTACCGATACACATAACTTAGTTCTAGATATGAATATTCCATACTCACATCCAAAACACCAACATCTCTTAAACGTATTCATCAAATCATATAATCCAAGAGTTCCTTAAGAACACAAATTATTCCAAAGTCACATTCATAATCCGCAAGACGACATAATCCGATGTGTTCTAACATATAAACAATCCTCATTCATAATTCAAGATGTATATTATCATATTCTCCAATATACCATTCAAGTAACCTCAAGAATCACAATAACACCACTATAACCATCATCATACGAAGAAAAACATCAACAATCAAACCAACAAGGATTGTATCATACTTAATCTGGAACCAACCTCATATCATGATTCATACAAAATCATCATAATTCAGAAATCCATCTTTCATCGGGTTAAACGAATCACAATCCTTACAACAGGAAGAATCTTAATTAGCATCCGAAATTTCTTATCATAATTCCATTAAATCTCATATAACATCATCACATGATAATTCAACATGCTCCCTCTCAAGTAATCATCCTTAAAAATGAACCACTATCAAAGGAATACGAAAATTATCTTGTATAGACGAACTATGAATAAGAACAATCGAACTCCATTCCAAGAATCATCAATAACTCCACATCTCAAGCTCCAAATCCAAGCCCTTGAGCTCATAATCGTCTTAGAAGAACCGAAACTCCATCTCTGAGTGTTGAGGGCAAAAAACAAAATCAAGTTCTGAATAAAAACAAAGTGACGGGCAACCCACTTATATAAACTCCCAGATCGTTATGTACGTAACATGCATTAGTTAACATACGTAACATCCCTTTACGTACGTTATATATCCTTGATAGCGTACATAACGATGACCGAGAGGCTACTGCCTCAATTTTATACCATGATTACGCACGTAAGGCCCATGCCATAGCGTACGTAATACAGGAGTTGACTTACGACAGTATCTTAGTTACGTACGTAATGTCCAACTCTTTACGTACATAAAATTCCATTAGCGTACGTAATCACCTAAGAATAGCTTACGCTATCCTCAATCCAGAAATTACTGCCCTTATCAACTGATACCATTATGTACGTAACACAATAGGTATAACGTACGTAATCTGTATACAATTAACGTACGTAACACCATTTACATAACGAACGTTAAACCATCCATTGACTCACCTGTCCACATCCACGCCGAAAGCTTCCGACCACGGGCCCACTGTCGGCCACAGCCTGGATCATGTCTGATTCCTTTCATAACGTACGTAATGCATGATACATAACGTATGTTATGCTTACCAGTTTAGCATATGTAAGTCCTTAAGCTTAGCGTACGTAATGGCTTCTGCACTTAGCCAAATCCAACTGTTCTTGTCCGTCTCGACATACCGGTTATGTATATACACATACTGAATACATATACTTGATCCAATAACATTCTCATATGATATACCCGATATCAAACTTAAAAGCAACCTGATACACGATATCCTCAATTATAATTGTCAACCAATCACGTCAAATGTACAAATACAACTGTCTCGGTCCTCAAATTATTTTATCCATGTTGTATAGACACCAAGCTATCCAGTATATCTGAGATAAAATAATGCGAAATATTTATACTGAAAAAATCCGGATATTACATACTACCCCCCCTTAAAATAAGTTTCGTCCTCGAAACTTGCAATCCTGTCACAAACAACAGATCAATCCAAAATTTCCAAACTCATCACAAAAGTAATCAATCGTCGCCACAAGCGAATAACCAAAACGATATACTTACAGGTGCGTGAAGCCGATGATCTTCCGTGATACTAGCACACGACTCCTATACGAAGTCTCAACATAATACCGACACACACCAATATCACAAATAGCAATTTGAAAAGATCTCAAAAATTTTGGAACAGCCAAAAATCGGTTTGACTCGAAGGTCAAAAAATCATTTTCAAAAGTCACGCTACTACCGTACTGGTAGAGCCACATAACACACACGCCCGGGTTTCACAAAACTCAAGCTCCGACACCATCTTCTGTAACACCCCCAAAACTAACCGGGAATATTACAGCGCCGTGGGCCCCCGCGCCGTAACCCACCAGGCTAAATCCCATTTTCACAAATATTTCAAACACGCCAAAGAGGAAAAGACGGTAATATTTTAAATACTCAAATATTTTCCAAAATAGAGTTCTCAAATACCGTCATAAAATACCAGTTGAAAGTACAAGGCGAAGACGCCAAAACTCAATAGTTTCAAAATGCACGTTAAGCCACCGCTTATACGTACCGATAAAATAGTTTAGGGATAAAGGGTTCAACGAAATAACCCAAGTTTAGGAAATACCCAAAAAGGCCATTTTGAAAGTACACACAAGTTGGTAAAAAATATCGGAAAGTCATTTTAAAATACACACGCAGCGGATAAAACACAGTTAAAAAAAATACACAATTGCAGCGGAATAAACAACCAGAAGGAATACTAGATTCTCCAAGTACATGCCACAGCTAGTATCACCCGGGAAGCTCATCCCTTCACGACCGCTACTAGCCCGATCTCCGAGTACCTAAAAATAAAGCCCACGACGGGGTCAGCCACAATACTCAATAACGATAACGATCTCATCATCATAAATAATTACACACCAATGTAATAACAAAGTGAGGATACTACCAATGTAATCTTAACGCCATACCTTACCAACCCATGGCAAAACATACCAAATCAATCCTTACCATAATCCACCTTTCGCATTCTCAAATGACGAAATGAACTCAACTACATCCGTCTGTACTGTATTCAAACAATACGAAGAATCCTCAAAACATCATCATAACTCACAAGTGCGGAATAATCCATCCGTGCCAAATCCTATCCGTTGGATTTGCACCGTCAAATCTCAATCTGGATAAAAACCAATAACACACAATATATCTGTAGATCAACCACCACAAGACAATGATAATAAGTCCCGAAACATCGACGTACAATCCGAATACTCATACGATCAATAACAATGATAAACCAATAAATCGACCGAGAATATCATCGACATGATAACTCCGATACTACCAATGAAGGATCAACTATAATCGAGAATACCATCAACATGATAAACTCTAACACGATCAACAGAGGATCAACAACGACCGAGAATACCATCAACAAGGTAAACTCCAAACGATCAACAATAATGGATCTCAAGGAAATAACACCGACTGTCGAACATACCACTCAGGCGTATGAACAACTAGTTGCAAACCGTCGAACATACCCAACCATAAACGAAGGATGAACGGCCAATCAATATGGCTCAAAGATGGACATCATAGTACGCCCGATCCGGAAATGTGTTCGTGCACATGTCCACCCCGTATACGGAATTCAGGATATACGTGGGACATGTACCTAATTAGCCTCACGAACTACGTCTCGTGTGCATGGCCCAATGTGGAAATATCAACACATGACCATAGTGTGCCCAGCTAAAAATCCTACATAATAAGCAATCGGAACGCAGATATGACCCCAGATATGTCATGATGCAACATGACAATGAAAGTCAAAGGATCACATATCCAATAAGGATCAAAAGACGCACCGAAGTGAACAATGACAAACTGAAAATGAAAAGTCGACACGACCAATCAATATTCAAAACAACAATCCTGGGATCATCATCCCCAATGAATGATCAACATGATCAACGATCTCAATACAAACAGTCCTAGAATTAACATCCCCCAATGAAACAATCAATACAACCATCACTACCAAACAATGGTTCTAGGATCAACATCCCTCAACGAATAGCCAATACGGATCTCATTATAAGAAACCTCAACATATAACATAAACAACAACTCAACACAATAATTATCCTCATAACTGAACAATACTTAAATTACCTCAAGCCGAAGATAATATCCTTTCCACGAACAACATCCCTGAACGAATATACAGTTATACGAATAATCTCGAATGAGGTATAGTCCATTAATATCATTAAACCATCATCCTGACGTCTATGTCAGTACGATAACTATCCCTGATATCCGATATTCCATAACACAAACCAAAGATATCCCACATCTCCGTCTTCAATCAAACACAATTAAATCATATACATTATGATTTAATCCAAACTAGAGCACAATATACAAACCATCATCCCGACAATTTATAATTATAATTTCATTCCTATATGAATTATAAATGCAATGAAATCAAAATCATTCATTAAATATTATAAATTGAACAAGTATAAACTTGCCTCGATACCGATACCACGAAGCCTTTACCAAATCCATTGCCTTCGTCTACGAGCTCCTCAGCCTCGACCAAAAGCAATCTACGAAATCTTCGACATCAACTTCAACACAACAGTTATAATCAACGATCAATTATCACAACCTATTACAATAATCGATTAACACACATTCGATAATAATCAACAACCGATATAGCCAACCAATCAATCTCAACGGCTCAATAATACCTCGATCATATACATAACCGAACAATACAATCCAAACAATTACGAACTCATAACCACAATACAAACCGCCACTCGACAAATCATAATTAACAATCAATATAATGATCAACAAACCCAACGATTCCACAAAATCCCGATTAAACACAATTTCGAACAACCCAAACCAATCAATCACGAATTCAAGACCTCAACACGATTCATAATCCGATAATCATATCGATAATCAAATTAAATCAATAACAAAGGTCTAAACATTACCGATTCCAAATTCAATCTTAAATACGAATACAAGTTTCCTTCTTGTAAATTCATAATAAAAACTAATTACCGATTATCATCACCAGTCCAAATAATCCAATTAGTTCAACATTATAGATGTTCATATTCCAAGGGTGTCAAATAATTCAATCATTCGATTTGAACACCTGTTCAATACGTACGAACATCCAAACTGAAAGATGAATAATAATCTCATCAACCTTGTATTCATATTCGTATTCCTATACGAATATTGTACCGATACACATAACTTAGTTCTAGATATGAATATTCCATACTCACATCCAAAACACCAACATCTCTTAAACGTATTTATCAAATCATATAATCCAAGAGTTCCTTAAGAACACAAATTATTCCGAAGTCACATTCATAATCCGCAAGACGACATGATCCAATGTGTTCTAACATCTAAACAATCCTATTTCATAATTCAAGATGTATATTATCATATTCTCCAATATACCATTCACAGAACCCCAAGAATCACAATAACACCACTATAACCATCATCATACGAAGAAAAACATCAATAATCAAACCAACAAGGATTGTATCATACTTAATCTGGAATCAACCTCATATCATGATTCATACAAAATCATCATAATTCAGAAATCCATCTTTCATCGAGTTAAACGAATCACAATCCTTACAATAGGAAGAATCTTAATTAACATCCGAAAATTTCTTATCATAATTCCATTAAATCTCATATAACATCATCACATGATAATTCAACATGCTCCCTCTCAAGTAATCATCCTTAAAAACGAACCACTATCAAAGAGATACGAAAATTACCTTATATAGACGAACCATGAAGAAGAACAATCGAACTCCATTCCAAGAATCATCAATAACACCACATCTCAAGCTCCAAATCCAAGCCTTTAAGCTCATAATCGTCTTAGAAGAACCGAAACTCCATCTCTGAGTGTTGAGGGCGAAAAACAAAATCAAGTTCTGAAGAAAAATGAAGTGACGGGCAACCCACTTATATAAACTCCCAGATCGTTATGTACGTAACATGCATTAGTTAACATACATAACATCCCTTTACAGACGTTATCTATCCTTGATAGCGTACATAACGGCGACCGAGAGGCTACTGCCTCAATTCCATACCACGATTACGTACGTAAGGCCCATGCCATAGCGTACATAATACAGGAGTTGACTTACTACTGTATCTCAGTTACGTATGTAATGTCCAACTCTTTACGTAAGTAAATATCCATTAGCGTACGTAATCACCTAAGAATAGCGTACGTTATCCTCAATCCAGACATTACTGCCCTTATCAACTGATACCATTATGTACGTAACACAATAGGTATAACGTACGTAATCTGCATACAATTAATGTACATAACACCATTTATATAACGTACGTTAAACTATCCGTTGACGCACCTGTCCACATCTGCGCCGAAAGCTGCCGACCACGGGCCCACTGTCGGCCACAACCTGGATCATGTCCGAGTCCTTTCATAACGTACGTAATGCATGATATATAACGTATGTTATGCTTACCAGTTTAGCGTACGTAAGTCCTTAAGCTTAACGTACGTAATGGCTTCTTCACTTAGCCAAATCGAACTGTTCCTGTCCGTCTCGATATACCGAATACGTATATACACATACTGAATACATATACTTGATCCAATAACATTCTCATATGATATACCCGATATCAAAATTAAAGCAACCTGATACACGATATCCTCAATTATAACTGTCAACCAATCACGTCAAATGTACAAATACAACTGTCTCAGTTTTCAAATTATTTTATCCATGTGACACGTATTTTGTGTAACTATCGCAAGTGCACGATATCATATCAAGTAGTAAGTGGACTTTTTGAGTCTGGTTTATCAATCCCACGAGGATGTTTGATTATATATTGAATTATACACTATTTATATATTTATTATAGATATTTAGATGAGTGAAACACACAATTTAAGAGTTTGGTTTGACAATTGCAAGGAAAGTGCAATAATAGTACTAAAATTAAAGGAAATGAAAAATTGCACTAATAATAGATTAATAAGAGGTGAAATGAAATAGTTGGGATTACAAACTTAGTTCATCATTAGTTAATTAAGAAGTATAGGAGATCATAAGATGAATTTACTTATTATGTTGTGTAGATTTGATTTTCCTTAAAAAGACGGTTCCTCTTTCGAATGTCAAAACGCCCCTTATATATTGAATCAATCTACTATATTTCTATGTTGATTGGCTTCAATACATAGCATTAGGTTTTATGAAAATAACTCAAAGAATCATCTAAGGTCTAGAGGTATATTTCTATCCCCTAGAACAACTTAGAGTGAAGATCATTTGATCTAATCAAACATATTTTCTTTCGAAATATATGAAGATAAATATCATCATTTATTGGCCAAATAAATAAAGATTGGTAAACAATGAAAATCACACACAATAATAAGTAATTCATAATAGATCTTTATACAAACTTAAATAACATGACTAACCTTGTTTATAATCCCGACTAAGGTAACTTAGCCCATGAAGGGTTTATTTAACATATTACAAGCTTGAGTGGTCATTATTAGTTGAAAAAGGGAATGAATTGATTCTAACTCCCTTAGTAGATAAAGGAGAAAGAAGCAATAAACTCCCTCAACAACATAAGCTAAACCACTCTTACACAAATCACTCAAGAAGACAACTGTGTTCTTCACACAAAGAAAATATTACAAAGTGGAAAAATATAAGATGAATGATGGATCTAAGGGGTCTATTTATACAACTAAAGTCATCTAATAGCTCCAAAACTCCAACATTATTACATTAGATCGGATCAGGGCGAGCCATCCCCTCAATAATAAACCAAAAGTATAAAAGATTAAAAAATGATCAAAAATCTGTCCAGAGTTACGGCCGTAACTATGAGGACTTACGACCGTAACATTGAGGAGTTACGGCCGTAACATGGCTACGAATTTTTGCACATTAGTTGCTTTGTGAGTTACGCCCGTAACTTTTAGATGTTTCGCCCGTAAGGAGTTTCAGACTTCACTTTTAGCCCAGAATTTTTTAGACTTTGCGTTTTTGCCCCAAATCTTCTTTGGATGATAACTTTTGATATATAACTCTGATTTTGAATCCGGAAAAACTGCCGAACTCGTCTCGGAAAGCCCTACAATATGAATACATAAAAATTCAATAAATAGAATATTTTATAAACATGTTATTTCTTGAGTAAATCAGTAATTCAATCCGATTAAGACTAAATTTATATCTTCATCCTATAAAAATAAAATTATTAAAAACTAATTAATTCAAAGCAAAAACGAGTAGACTAGCTCATAATTATGGGTGAAATATATCAATACTAAACACAGATAAGTGTATAAAACTGACACTTATCACACCCCCAAACTTGAATTCTTGCTAGTCCCGAGCAAGACTCTTTATTATTCACGCTCAAAATAAAATAAAAAAAATAAGACACAAATATGAAAAATAATACACACTCAAATTAAGAAAAATAATTATATATAAAGACAAATAGATCAAAATGCCATTAATACACAACAACCAGCTTTATACAGTAGATAGAAATGAATCAAGATTCAAAATAAATCTACTAATGATTTTGAAGTTAAAACACGATTTTATTTTTGTAATTCCAAAATGCAAGGTTCCCCCCCAAAAGGTTGATTATTCCTTTCCCACTCGTGACACACACCACTTCCTTTAATGGTTGCTCTCGATCACTCGTTTATTTTTCGACTCAATTAGAAAAATAATTTCATCGGCATCATCAAAGATTGTGATTGTTCACGAAATTGAGTGTATTGAAATTCAGCTACCAATTAATTCAAATCTGCTTATAATCTACATCCCTTTTACTGATAGCGTTCACACCGTTATTTGCTAACGTGTAGCTCTTTTCACCAACATATTTTCCATTTTTTTTAGGTGATAGCTTTCACACCGTTATTTGCTAACGTGTAGCTCTTTTCACCAACACATTTTCCATCTCTTTTTTTAGGTGATAGCTTTCACATCGTTATTTGCTAACGTGTAGCTCTTTTCACCAACACATTTTCCATCTTTTTTTAGGTGATAGCTTTCACACCGTTATTTGCTAACATGCAGCTCTTTTCACCAATACATTTTTTTCCCGGAAATAGAATTTTTGCAGAAAAATCATTTATTAGTTAAGCATGAAAAATTAAAAACTCCACAAATTAAGTAAATTTCAGTTCTATTTTTTATCAACCGACTGATTCTTCTTTTCTCAAGGTAACGAATGACTCATTTTAAATGATAATTACAAGGCTTGGAAAGAGAGATTAAGGCTCAAAAATTTTGGAATATACAAATTTTTTACCGGTTAAAACGATTTTAGAAACTTGTATATAGCTAACTTATTGGTGTTATGGCCAGATCTAGAAATCTCACAAATCAAAATAAACAAAATAAATATATATAAATATACACTAAAAAAAATCAAAGCCAAACAAAAATAATCAAAACACACTACAATAATCAAAGCTAAACACACCAAAATAATCAAAACACCCAAACTTGAAAAAGAAACTATTCTCGGTATAAAAAAAATAAAAAGCAAGGAGAAAAACCGAATACTCCCTGTTATGATAGTTGATGCTTGAGCTAACGCCTTTTTGGATCTGCAAACAAAAAAATATACGAGGCAGACAACAACAACAACAACAAAAAAAAATATACCCAGAAGTATAACACAATTTTTAAGATGCGCTTCAGGAAAGTCCGAAGAGTCGCCTTACGCTGCCATCAATGCTTTTATTAAAAATAAATAATAAAAATTACAGCAATAACAATACATAAATCGCGAATAGATGCGCGTCAAGAGATCAAAAAGAAACTCCTTAAGCTGCCATCATTTAGCACGATTTTTACACACAACAGAAAGTAAAAATAACAATAGGTCTGATATGGGTTATCAAAGGGAGAGGAATGAATCCACTTTTCATTTTCTCCCGGTAAAATCTTCTATCCAGACAATATTAGCTAGAGCTTGATCTGGTTGAGGAACAAATTCGATGAGTTTTTTATTAGTTCTTCTGGTGTTGCAACGACTATGATTCGTTTAGCACGCTCGGAAATAAAACCTTTATCAGCAGAGTAGTCGATGAAAGATAGTAAACCATCAAAGAAACCATTGACATTAAGAAGACCTATTGGTTTTTTATGAATATTTAGCTGGGCTCTAGTAACCATATAAAAAAGTTCCTCAAGAGTGCTAAAACCACCGGGATGGGTGATAAAGGCGTCAGAATTATTCATCATGTGATTTATGCGATCTTGCATATTTACAGCTCTAAACTCATCTCCAATAGTTGCCCCGGTGATTTTACTTTCAGCCAGAGGTTTTGGAATTATTCCCAACACTTTTACTCCTTTCATATAGGCAGAAGCAACAGCGCGTCCCACTAATCCTAAACTTTATCCTCCGTAAACTACATGAATGCATTTTTCTCCTAAGGTACGACCCAAATTGTGGCTGCTTCAGTAAAGCATGCCTTTATTCCATAACTAGCTTCACCAAAAATGCAGACCGAGTTAAATCTTTTTGTGGAAGATGGTTCCATTTTTGAAAAGAAACTTATTTGAGAGAAAAAGAGAAAAGTACAAGTTTGAGGGATGAATAAAAGAAACAAACACAATGTTTATTTATAGAAGAAAAACAAGGTAAAAATATTTAACAAATCTGTGATTGCTTTAATTGCGCTTCAACTACTCAATAGAATAATGAATGCATTTATCGCGTATCACATTTTTTTATTCAGAAAATCTCACCATACGACAAAAATAAAACATACTCACGTGTATGTACAGTAGTTGTGATTGTGGCTCCCATCTTCCTCTGATTTTATATTCAGAAACGGCTTAAACGCCTTCTATGAGTCGGGGAGAAGCTTCCCATCCAATTTTCATACAAATTGGCAAACAGGGTCTTTTAACGTCAGATTCCCAAGACGTTGTTCATATTCTGGTTTGAATTTATTCCACAAACATTGAATTCCGTAATGTACGAGTCCACTAGGATGCGTGTCAAGAGAAATGTCGATATTATTTAAATTCTCTTTATTCAGACCATCCTTAATGAATTGAATTTTATCTTCTCTATTTGTAAATGGAATTCCTAAAGATCGACATTTTAAATTACAGTTCCATCTCGCACATTTATAGCAAACGGCTATTATCTTTGCTCGTCGTTTCTTGGCATATGAACTTTTTCCAAGGCCTGGTAAAAATCTAGTAGGTATCTCTGTGAATTCACCTGCTATTCTCACTTTGGCTTCAATAATGAATCTAATGTCAAAAGGTATGCTTTTATTCATAAGCAACATCATCCTTTCATGTCTTGTCTTGTAAATTTTTAAAATTACTTTTTTGCTAAGAAAGAGAAATCTCTTTTCAATACTATTCAAAGTTTCTTCCATGATAAAAAAAATAAAAGGAAAAAAATATCTAAAAATATCAGTTGTTGTGGGAAACTCAAAAATCCGACTTTAATAGTCACGGAGTACCGTTACCCGCCACTTGACCGGACAAATACAATTGAGTACTAAGTTACAAGGTCGAGAAATTGTATCTATAACAATAGTTTACAATGTAAGATTTCAAAATAACACTTATACCTCCCCGGCAACGGCGCCAAAAACTTGACACGTCTTTTGTGTAACTGTCGCAAGTGCACGATATCGTATCAAGTAGTAAGTGGACTTTTTGAGTCCGGTTTATCGATCCCACGAGAAAGTTTGGTTATATATTTAATTATGCACTATTTATCTATTTATTATAGATATTTAGATGAGTGAAACACATAATTTAAGAGTTTGGTTTGATAATTGCAAGGAAAATACAATAATAGTACTAAAATTAAAGGAAATGAAAAATTGCACTAATAATAGATTAATAAGAGATGAAATGAAATAGTTGGGATTACAAACTTAGTTCATCATTAGTTAATTAAGAAGTATAGGAGATCATAAGATGAATTTACTTATTATGTTGTGTAGATTCGATTTTCCTTAAAAAGACGTTTCCTCTTTCGAATGTCAAAACGCCCCTTATATATTGAATCAATCCACTATATTTCTATGTTGATTGGCTTCAATACATAGCATTAGGTTTTATGAAAATAACTCAAAGAATCATCTAAGGTCTAGAGGTATATTTCTATCCCCTATAACAACTTAGAGTGAAGATCATTTGATCTAATCAAACATATTTTCTTTCGAAACATATGAAGACCATAAATATCATCATTTATTGGCCAAATAAATAAAGATTGGTAAAACAATGAAAATCACACACAATAATAAGTAATTCATAATAGATCTTTATACAAACTTAAATAACATGACTAACCTTGTTTATAATCCCAACTAAGGTAACTTAGCCCATGAAGGGTTTATTTAACATATTACAAGCTTGAGTGGTCATTATTAGTTGAAAAAGAGAATGAATTGATTCTAACTCCCTTAGTAGATAAAGGAGAAAGAAGCAATAAACTCCCTCAACAACATAAGCTAAACCACTCTTACACAAATCACTCAAGAACACAAGTGTGTTCTTCACACAAAGAAAATATTACAAAATGGAAAAATATAAGATGAATGATGGATCTAAGGGGTCTATTTATACAACTAAAGTCATCTATTAGCTCCAAAACTCTAGCATTATTACATTAGATTGGATCAGGGCCAGCCATCCCCTCAATAATAGACCAAAAGTATAAAAGATTAAAAAATGATCAAAAATCTGTCGAGTTACGGCCATAACTTTGAGGAGTTATGGCCGTAACTATGAGGACTTACGGCCGTAACTTTCAGATGTTACGGCCGTAACATGGCTATGGATTTTGCACATTAGTTGCTGTGTGAGTTACGCTCGTAACTTTATGATATTACGCTCGTATGGAGTTTCAGACTTCATTTTCAGCCCAGAATTTTTTAGACTTTGCGTTTTCGCCCTAAATCTTCTTCGGATGATAACTTTTGATATATAACTCTGATTTTGAATCCGGAAAGACTGCCGAACTCGTCTCGGAAAGCCCTACAACATGAATACATAAAAATTCAATAAAGAGAATATTTTATAAACATATTATTTCTTTAGTAAATTAGTAATTCAATTCGATTAAGACTAAATTTATATCTTCATCCTATAAAAATAAAATTATTAAAAACTAATTAATTCAAAGCAAAAACGAGTATACTAGCTCATAATTATGGGTGAAATATATCAATACTAATCACAGATAAGTGTATAAAACTGACATTTATCACCATGCTGTATAGACACCAAGCTATCCAGTATATCTCAGATAAAATAACGCGAAAAATTTATACTAAAAATCCGGATATTACATGTACAATTGGTATTGTCGAAATCTCGCCCCTAAGTTACTCTAGGCTTGTGACTTATTATATAGTCCTCCTCTAAGAACCGGGCATTAGTGCTAACAATGACCTTCTGATCTTTAGGACTGTAAAATAAGCCACCTTTCGTTTCCTTCGGATAACCTACAAACACTCGTACTTATGTACGAGATGCCAACTTACCAGCTTCCTTGTCAGCACGTGTGCTGCTGAACCCCAAATCTGAACATGTGCCAGACTGGGCTTGCGCCCATTCCACAGATTTGTGGGTGTTTTTGAAACTGATTTCGAATTCACCAAGATTAGAATGTACGCTGCTGTTTCAAGACCTATCCCCAAAACAAAATAGGCAAATCAGAATAACTCATCATTGACCTAACCATCTCTAATAAAGTACGATTCCTACGTTCGGTAACACCATTTTTTTGTGGTGTACCAGGCGCAGTGAGTTGGGAAGTAATCCCTCATGTGCCAGGAAATCCAAAAACTCTCCAATAAGGTAGTGACTTGATACTCTGTCCATGACACTTTCCTGTTTCAGCCTTGAATTCTTTGAACTTATCAAAATATTCAGACTTACGTCGCATCAAATAGACGTATCCATATCTCGGATAATCATCTATAAATATGATGAAGTATTTGAAACCACCCCTAGCCTGGATGTTCATTGGACCATATTCATCGATATGAACCAACTCCAACACATTTTGTGCATGATTTCCTTTGCTTTGGAAATTTTAGTCATTTTAACTTCCAAACAGGATTCGCAATTTGGAAATGACTCAACTTGGAGTGAATCCAATGGGCCATCGTTCACCAATCTTTGAATCCTTCTAAGGTTAATATGACCCAATCGTAAATGCACAAATATGTTTGATTTATACTCGAAGGTTCTTTTCTTTTATTAGGATTAGTCAAAGAATTAAGCGATTTATAATTATGCAACATTAATGATACAAAGTCCTTCATTATAAGTACTCGTTCAAAAATATTCACCATTTCTTTTAATAACTGCAGTATCGTCAAAAGAAACTGAATATCCATCACGACGTAATTTAGAAACCGAAATTAAATTCATTCTAAAATCAGGTACTAATAATAATCTCATCTGCACTAAGGACCTTGGTTACTTGGAACCCCTGCGAGTCATAACAAACATGATCAGTGGAGCACAAATCTACTATCTACGAAGTGATAGAATAGGTAGCCAAACATGTTTTGACTACTAGTACATAAGACGTCCCTTTCTTAGGGCAGTCACTCTTGAAATGCCCCTTCAGACCGCACTTATAGCATTTCCCCTTCGGATTTTTGTTTGCCTCAGACTGAGGAGCCTTGGACTGAGGATTCTTACCGTTAGCTTTTAAGGTCGCCACTTGCTTCTGGCCAACCTGCTTTTTCTTCTTTCCCCATTTGGGTTTTGAAGAAGTAGCACCGATAGCCACAAGAATTTGATGATAACCTTGTTTGAAGAGACCTTCAGCAGATTGAAGCTCTGTCAGAAGTTCCGCCAAAGTGTATGTCCTACGATTCATATTGTAGTTAAGGTGGAATTACTCAAGCTTCTTGGTAAGCTGCCCAAGATAATATCGACCTACGACTCCGCATCGATAGTAGCCCCTTGTATGCTCAGTTCGTTCAAATGAGACATCATTTTCAGAACACGATCCCTTACGGGTGTCCCTTCAGACATTTGGGTTGTCATCAACACCCTCATTGAATTTTGCCTAGCCGCCCGATTCTGATGACCAAACATTTAGGTGAGATTTTTCATCATCTCCCCGGCTGAGCCCATCGTCTGATGATGATGCTGCAACACATTTGTCAATGAAGCCAAAATGTAACAGCGAGCCATCTCATCAGACTTTTTCCATTTTCGGAATTCAGTCAACTCCTCAGGAGTGGCATACGATTCTGGTTCCAGAGGGCTCTCCTCAGTTAACACAAATTTATGCCACTTGGCTGTCAGGATAATGTCAAAATTTCTGTTGGACACTAAGTATACTGGATACAGCTTGGAAAGTGTTTTAAACAACAAGCTATACTGATTTTAAATCTGAGTGCGTAGCGGAAGTCTTAAATACAGTAAGTTGTTGTGGATACAACAACTCGATGTGCAGTGTATACTTAAATAATCACAGTTAAATAAAACAAGTAAGGCAGAAGGTAAATAACATAGTATTTAAAGTGATTCGAGGTAAACCCCTCTACGTCCACTGGTCCTCCACACAGGAGTAAAAGGTTTATTATAATTACTGCGTACACAACTACGTAATTATAACAACACTTAATCAATATATCGTTCACACAGATTGGTTTGAGCTAACACTTTGACTGACTTCTTCACACACAGTTCTGAAGCTTCATCTTCTTCGATGCAATTCCTTCACACACAGTTCCGGAGTAGCAAAGATTACTCATTCCACACAAGGCTGATCTGGGTTTGTTCAAAGATAGAACAGGGTATGAACAACAGCTTTGACTTTCTGAGCTTCTAGCTAATGATGTGTTGTTCACGATTTGAGCACTGTATATCTCTTGTATGTGAATAGTAGTGAGCTTTAGAGATATGTATTGCTCTGATGTATATGATAATTACTTCGTAAGATTTTCAGCTTTTTGGTAACTTGGTAACTGATGATCTTCAAAATCTGGAGATATATATAGTCTCTGAAATATATCCGTTGTAGATCTATCCGTTGGGCAAGATTCTGTGACAACAGATATTCAACTGAGATCTGGATATTGCGGGATTTGAAGATCTTCTGACTTATAGTATTTAAATACTTTATCCTTTAGTATTTAAATACTTCTTTATCAACGGGACTTGACTTTTAGTGAAGACTTAAGATTCCTTCTTTGTCCTGTTGAGAGCTGTATGGAAGGATTACTTATTGTTGATTCGAGACAGCTTCCATACTTAGTCTTTATGAGACTTCTTTGCTGTACTGAAAGATATGCTGGATCTTATGAGAGGTCTTCGATACAGGTTGACACTATAGATCAGCTTTTCGATACAGTGCGCTTACTGTATGCAGGATTGGTATATTGTCAAAACATACTGACACTACGATCAATACAGGGCAGTATCGATACAGGGTATTATTATCCTAACAAATTCGATACAGGGTATTATTATCCCAACAATTTCCCCCTTTTTGACAATTTGCCAAGACTTAAAATCTTTCAAGTCCTTCTTGATGATGCCAAAACCTTCTTCATGAAGCGAATAACCTTCTTGATGACTTCGGGCGGATTTCTTGGTCTTCTGTCAAATGATCTGGCTTTTAGTAACTTAGACTAATTTATGAACTGCTCGCAGGCGAGTTCGATACAACTAAGAATTTTTACAACTTAAGCTTATGATTGGCGCGCAGGCACAATAATGTATTCTAGATGCATACAACTGAATTTATGAACTGTTCGTAGATAGGTTCGTACAGCTTAATTTTCAAACAAGTTTCCATACTTGTGATTGTTATCCCAACAATTTAAGTTATGTAATCACACATTAACACAGTAGAGGATTGCTATTTTGAAAGAAAAATTACAAACAACTAAAAAATACAAGGATTTCAGCTCCTATAATCAGAATGTCTCCATGGCCTCTTCTCTGGATCATGCTTGGTTTCGCGCCACCAGTGATGTAGGGAGTCATTGACTCGATATAAGTAGATTGCTCTACCATCGTAGGATATATCGAAGGCAAGAATCCAGTCTTCTGGATGGGTGATCCGATCGCCTCTTCTATGCTTGGATTTCATTTCGATTTAGAGAGAAAGATTTCCTTCTTCTAACATCTTCGTGAATTTGTCTGCAGCCTCCGCTAATGTTTTATAACCTTTGAAGATGGCGGATTCCCTGACGAGTTTTGTAAAATATCTCATCGGTTCATTTCTCCTCCATTGCTTCACTTCTTCAGTAGTGGGATGGCGGTTGGTTGGCAGACGAATTTCAGAAGTGTTGTGCGGCGATTTATACGCCTCGATGGCGACTGACATGATGGTCAGGAGCCAGTCAAAGAAGACAGACACTGGGCAAGCACCTAGCAATCGGCGTCTAAGGCGATTGTCTGTAGGCGTCTGACGATCGCCAATGATATCTGACTGTAGACGATCGCCCCATACTGCATGTGAACCCGATACCCGTCAAAGTCTTCAAAGACCGAATCTCGGACGTGGACCCACGTGCAGATCCACAAAAGGCGCCGCAAGACAAGGCCTTTGACCCCAGCCTGTCACCAACCTTTCACCTACCGACAAGCCCGCCGAAAGGTACAAGGTGGGTCCTCCCCAGCCAGCGACTCAGGACGCGTGCAGGCTTCCCATTAGCTCGCACAGTTGGCTGTCAGCAGCAGCCTCGGACTTTAAGGAAACAGCCCCACGTGATAGGACGATCGCCCACATTATTCTAATATAGAATACGGTGGTCGCCCGCGATCGCCGGAGAAGACCCAGCAACCTTGTCTCCTATAAATAGCAGGCCTCCAACAGTGGCCTAAAAGGATCGAGAATACAGCGAAAAACATACAGAGAGAAATACATTCTCATACACTGAACATCAAAAGCAAGAACTCACAGAGCTCCATATCTGGTTCTTCCGGCAATCTTTACGCTCTATAGCTAAGATAACTAGAATCATTACACTCATTGTAATAGTGTTCTAACATTAATATTTGTACTCCACAGTATACATATTAATAACATCTCGCGAGAGCATTCAAGCCCGGGATTAACAACCCCGGCAAATCTTGTGTTATTTATTTTCCCACGGAAGTGTTCTCGCATTTGTTTGTTACTCGATCATTCCAGCAATATCATCTCCGGATAATATTTTGGGTAACAAAAATTGGCGCTAGAAGGAGGGCATCTAAACCTTCATTTTTAATCCTACCGTCTCGAAGAACACTCACTGTTCTCCGGGACATATACTTGAAGAGACACTCACTGCTCTTCAAGGAAAACTTTCAGAAAAATGACGTCGGCAACAACCTCCAAAAGAGCCACCCTGCGATCTGCCGGACATCTCATTCCGGCCCAGACCGAATCCCAGCCTACGGCGGAAGGTGACCGCAACGACGCAAGACTCTCACTCCCGCCCCCGAGGGACAGTCCCAGCCTCTCACTCGATCAGTTCCAGACCGCGGAACAGATTGAGGAGGTTATAGCCATCCTCAGGGAGCGACGGAGGGCATGTGACTCGCCCACCATTACTCCGTCAGCCATCCGCCGAGCAGGCAAGCGGAAGCTCAAGGGGATATATGTTGAGAAATCGACAGAAAGCCCCGAGCCGCAGGAAAAGGCTCTCATAAGGCGGGACGACTCCGTCTTCATCCGTCTAGGTAGTGATCCCTCATGGCGACCCGGGCGTTCAGGCCCCAGCCGGGAGGCATCGGAGTCCGAATCCATCACCAGGAGTTCGGCATATCCGACTCCCAGACGACAAGCCGGCCAACGGGCCCCCGCTCGCCCAAGAACTGAGCTCGGTGGTGGAGAACTCATCATCTACCCTAGGGCCAGGGGATCAGTACATGATCGCCTTGGCTCATGCTCTGGGAGCCAATCAGCGAGCGGTCAGGCTACGGCGATGGCCGTCATGCAGTGCCAACTCGACGAAATGAAGGCGCTCCTAGAAACTGGGGCAGGCGCCAGGAGATCGATCGTGGGACCGAATGAGCCACTCGCGGTCCAGATCGAGCTCGCCCCAGTTCAACCAACGATCGCTCCCCCTCAAACACCCCTATATGAGGGGAGATCGGATACTGAGACCCATTTAAGCAAGTTCCGGATTTACATGACCGGATGTGGAGCATCGGACGCGGCGAAGTGCCGAATGTTCCCTTTGACATTGGGCGACCTCGCCCATAGGTGGTACATCTCACTGCCACCGCGCTCGATCAATTGCTTTGAGAGACTGGCGAACGACTTCATGTCGCATTCACGCCAAAGTCGCCGCCGTAAGGCCCCACCGCATGATGAAGATCAGGCAGGGGAATGACGAGCCCGATGAAGACTACATCGACCGGGTGGACGAAGTAGTCCTCACCGGCGAGCCCATTAGCGACGAGCTCACTCTCTACTCGGCCCTAGGGGGATTCCATGGCCATTCACCCATGTTCAGGCATCTTACGAAGGACATCCCCCCAACCTACCCTATCTTCCGCGTCAGGGCTGCCGATTTCCTGGCTAGACAGAGGATGCTCACCCTCCGCTTAGGCGAGGGATCTTCCGGAGAAGGGAAGGCGCCGTCCCAGATCCATAAGAAGGCGGTCGCCAAGCCCAGAAAGGCGGTTGCAAATCCGCCTGGTGAATTCAAAGCCTTCTAGGATGTGGAGGTTCACCTCCTCCGCAACCTCAATCTATCTCCGACCCACATCTTTAACGCCATCAAGGGGCGCGAATGGCTCAACAAACCAAAGCCGATAAGGGACAACGGTCATCTAGACCGAAGCAAATTATGTGCATACCATAAAAGTCCCGGCCATAACACCAGCCAGTGCCGCGACCTCCTTAGACAACTCTGGTGTAATATCCGCAATTTCGATTTTCCGGTAATTTTCTTTTTTTCGGCGGAAGTCTGTTTTAACGACTCAATCATGACCGTATCATCATTCAGAGAATGATTAATTCTGCACTTTTTGTCATCCGACTTCGTTTCGGTATCGTTTTGTTGATTTCCGTGTTCTTAAATGGCTTTACTGCACTCGAGTTCGATTCCTGCGAATCTCATCCAAAACTATCGTTTCGAGTTTATCGTAAGTTCATTTAATGTTATTATTCATTTTTCGATCTTTGGCTTGGTGTTTCGATCGTGTATCGTGTATTTCGGACGTTTTGGGCCATTCTCGTAATTTCTCAAAGTTTGGGGTAATTACTTACCGTTGTCGAATTTCGAGCCTTCGAGTGGTCGGAATCGTGTGTTCACTTAGCGCTTGGATTCGTCTTTGCGAGTACTTCATAACCGTATCTTCGATTCATATTCAAGTTCGGGTTTCGGCATCGTCCGGGCCGTCGGAGTGGCCACGGCCGAGCCACGGCCGCACAGTTTGGAACTGGCCTGGCCTGGGCGAGTTACGGCCGTAAGGTGCCGGTTACGGCCATAAGTGATCGGCAGGCATGGCCTGACGAATGCCGGTTATGGCCGTAAGGTCCGAGAGTTACGGCCGTACGGGTGCCAGGCAGCTTCCGGACGAATGCTGGTTACGGCCGTAAGGACCTGCCGGTTACGGCCGTAAGTGCCGAGTTACGACCGTAAGACCCTGTCGGTTACGGCCGTAAGCGATCGGCAGGCACTGGGCGTGGTTTTGACGAATGCCGGTTACGTCCGTAAGGCCCTGCCGGTTACGGCCGTAACCTGTCGGCCATATATAGGCAGTGACCGGCCCAAACTTCATTTTTTATCACATTTCTTCACCCGGGTGCGGCTGGCGACGGGGAAAATCGGGAAATGGAGTTTTTGGTCGATTCCACTCGATTTCAAAGAGTTTTTGAGGATTCTTATCAATTATATCAACATCAAATTATTGTTCTTCGTCGGATCGAGGTAATTTCTTGAAATCTCATAGAATTTGATTTTTCGAGATTTCTTCTTGATTTTCGTTGTTCGTCCGAATTTGATGAATCGATTGATATTAGTAAACATTACTAATCATGTTCTATGGATTGTATATCCATATTTTCGATTCGTTCAACCCGATTGATGATTCTTAGGCTCTTGAGGAACTTTGAACATTTAGTGTTCGATTAAATGTCTCAAAGAGTTTCTTTCGGTCGTTATGTTGCTTTCGATTGATATTGTGTTATTGAATGAATTGTATTTCATTCAAGGTGGTTCGAGTACTTGTGTTTATCGGAGGAATCCGTTCGTTGTTCGTGGAAGGAATTCATCGCCTTCGGTTGAGGCAAGTTTTATACTTGTACTAGTCAATGAGATTAATGTTATCATATATGTGTATGAATGTGTTGTATCATTCCGAGACTTAGTCTCTTCATAAGTTCATTGATATTAGGGGATCGTTCGATACGATACTCTTCGGCAATTATGCCAAATGTTTATTATCATTCATTAATGGCCGGTAAGGCATTGAGATATTCATTGTTAATGTTATTATCGATCACCGATTCGCGGTATCAATGTATCGGTTGTTGTTAATATTGATGTCGATCTAAGACGTTGTTTTAATCATTGTTATTAATGTTGGCGTCCTGTCATTCATGTTGTATTGGCCGATTGAAGGCATTGTCGTATTCGTTCTCATCTTCGTCGTCGGTAGCCGATTAAAGGTGCCGAGGCATTCATTTTATCATTGTTATCGATTGGCCGTTCTAAGGCAATCGGGGAGTTCAATCATTCATTGTCTCATTGTCATCGATTAGCCGTTCTAAGGCAATCGAGGTGCTCAATCATTCATTGTATCATTGTCATCGATTAGCCGTTCTAAGGCAATCGAGGTGCTCAATCATTCATTGTATCATTGTCATCGATTAGCCGTTCTAAGGCAATCGAGGTGCTCAATCATTCATTGTATCATTGTCATCGATTAGCCATTCTAAGGCAATCGAGGTGCTCAATCATTCATTGTATCATTATTATCGATTATCTGTTCTAAGGCAATCGAGGTGCTCAATCATTCATTGTATCATTGTCATCGATTAGCCGTTCTAAGGAAATCGAGGTGCTCAATCATTCGTTGTATCATTGTTATCGATTGGCCTTTTTAAGGCAATCGAGATATTGAATCATCCGTTGCATCATTGTTATCGGTTGGCCATTATAAGGCAATCGAGGTATTGAATTGGGGTTGTCGAGGATAGTTCCCATCCGTTGTGTCGTTGTTATCGATGGACCATTCTAAGGTAATCAAGGTATTGAATTGGGACCACCAAGGACGGTACCCATCCGTGAGTCATTGTTGTCGTGTTGGCCAACTCAAGGCAGCACACTATCATTCTCGTGAATTCGGTAATCTTGGGATCGTTGTCGTTTGTGATTAATTATGTTTGGAGGCTAGTCTCGGCTAGTGCTCATTATGGGGTAAGTTTGGTGGGGCCGAACCATCGCGGTTGTTTCCCCCAACACCTACAACTCAGTAGGTCAACGACCATTGGATGGTTTCATTATGGGTAAGCTTGGGGCTTCAACCTTCGCGGTTAGTTTCCCAACACCTACAACTCAGTAGGTCACGATCATGTTTATGATCTCATTATGGGTAAGTCTGGGGCTTGAACCTTCGCGGTTGGTTTCCCAGCACTTGCAATTCAGCAGGTCACGGTCACTGGGTGATCTCATTATGGGTAAGTTTGGGGCTTGAACCTTCGCGGTTGGTTTCCCAACACCTACAATTCAGTAGGTCACGGCCATTGGATGGCCTAATTGTGATAGGGCTTCGTGCTGTGGCTTCGGCCCTAATTATGATACGGCTTCGTGCCGTGGCTTCGGCCCTAATTGTGATATGGCTTCGTGCCGTGGCTTTAGCCCTAATTGTGATACGGCTTCGTGCCGTGGCTCCGGCCTTAATTGTGATACGGCTTCGTGCCGTGGCTTCGGCCCTAATTGTGATACGGCTTCGTGCCTTGGCTTCGTCCCTAATTGTGATACGGCTTCGTGCCGTGGCTTCGACCCTAATCGATACAGCTTCGGGCTGTTTTGGCTTCATGTCATTGTGATATTTGACAGCTTCGGCTGAGTGGCTTTCAGGCCTTTGTGGTTGTCTTGGTAACTTCATTGGAGCCTTCAGGCATTATGATTCATAATTAATTCAGTTCTAGTTTGGTTCATCTTCACGTAATTCATTGTGATTCATATTTAATTCAGTTTCGGTTTGGTTCATCCTCTTGTAATTCATTGTGGTGTTCTGTATCACTGATTTGCCGTTGGACACGTATACTTTAACTTGTTGAGCACGTATTGATCATATGCCGTGGGCATATTGTTTCACGAATGCTCGGTTCTTACATTGGTTTGTGAGCATCTCGTATTATTATTATCATTGTACCGCTTCATTCTGCCTTTGGATGCATATCATGTTATACATGTATTTGATGTTCATTATCTGAATGACTGACCCCATGGGGGCGGAACATGTTTTCATGTTTTAGGTGCTTGCGAGGAGAGAGTTGAGACACAGGGGCATGATGATGGCGACGAGGCATTCGAGCGATACTAATCCGAGTTGTTCATGTTGGTCAGTCAGTTGGAGTGTTCTCCAGTTTGTCAGTCATTGTCATTATGTATTACCCGAGCAGATGCTCGTGGATGTTGTTGTATTTTTATTTTGGCCATGTAGGCCCATCGTTGTCGTTGAAATTCCTTATCGGAATATTGTGTCGGATATCATGGTAGGGACTGTGATCTCCCTTGTTGGTTAATTTTAAGGTATTTTAGTCATGTTCGCCTGGTGGATCTCCGGGTGTGGGGTCCACGGCACTGTAATAACCCAATGAGATTTGGGGGTGTTACAGAAGATGGTATCAGAGATTTTGAGTTGTGAGATACCCTGATATGTGAGTTATGTGGCTCTACCGATGCGGTAGTTGTGGGAGTGTCGGGTTACGACAATCTGGACAATCGGGTTTTGTGAGTCGTAATATTAGTACGACTGCACGAGTCATTCATTCATCGAGTCGTTGTCAGTTGAGACTAGTATCGCGAGACCTCGAAGCTTCGTATGACCTGTGTAAGGACTCGATTCTCTTTATGTTCATACATTCATCATGTTATTAATTGTTCATGCTTTGTTGAAACCTATATGTGATATTAGTGTTATGATTGATTCATGACTAATTGGTTTGGAGCACGTGTGACTTGTGTAAGCGTTAAGGATCAACTCATTCATCAGTTAATAATCCTCAATCATCATTTTAATCTCATCGCTCAGTTAATTCATTCATCACTCAGTTAATTCATTCATCACTCAGTCAATATCATTCATCACTCAGTCAATATCATTCATCACTCAGTCAATATCATTCATCACTCAGTTAATTCATTCATCACTCAGTTAATTCATTCGTCACTCAGTCAACCTCATTGTTCAGTTAATTCATTCATCACTCAGTCAATCTCATTGTTCAGTTAATTCATTCATCACTCAGTCAATCTCATTGTTCAGTTAATTCATTCGTCACTCAGTCAATCTCATTGTCCAGTTAATTCATTCATCACTCAGTCAATCTCATTGTTCAGTTAATTAATTCATCACTCAGTTAATCTCATTGTTCAGTTAATTCATTTATCACTTAGTCAATCTCATCGCTCAGTTAATTCATTCCTCACTCAGTCAATCTCATGACTCGGTTAATTCATTCATCACTCAGTCAATCTCATTGTTTAGTTAATTCATTAATCATCCAGTCCATCTCACGGTTCAGTTGTTCATCTTATGGATCGAATTTTCAACCTTGTTAACTTGTTCAAGGTAATCATTTCAGGAATTTCATCAGATAGTCATGTCACCTCACTTGATCTTTCATGCGATCTTATCATATTCCAAATCATGTCGATTTATCATTTTATTGCATTATTAATGCATTCATTGTGTTAGAGGGTGTATGCTCATTGTTATCATTCCGTCTCGTAATCATAATGCAATCTTCATACGAGATCTGTAATTATCACGTGACTTTCCTGCCTCGGTATGGGAAGAGCTGTCAGAGGGACATCAGACTCCGACGTCCAAGAGATCGTTTTCTAGTCGTCTTCATGCTGGGAGAGCATCTTCATCTCAGACGACGAGTTTGCTTTAACTGTGATATAATAGGACATTCATCACCGGTTTTGAGCAAGTTAATTCTTGCTTGGTAATAGGATAATCATTCATTTCATCGTCGTTCATTCATTCGCATAAGTCATTCATCATATATCAATCACGTTGAGACTTATAATTATCAAACTAATCATTCACTTCACGGGTAACAATGGTGCCAATCATTTCATTTGAGCTATCACTCATTACGTTATCATTTCACCCGGGTGAGTCATTATTGATCCTTGTTGGATTTCGATTCATTATCATTCATTGTAATCATTCTTGTTCGTGTGTATTTCGTTGATTTTTCCTGGCGGAATATTGCTTCTCCCTACTTGTTTTAAGTTTCGGGACGAGACTTCTTTTAAGGGGGGTAGTATGTAATATCCGCAATTTCGATTTTCCGGTAATTTTTTTTTTTAGGCGGAAGTCCGTTTTAGCAACTCGCTCATGACCGTATCATCATTCAGAGAATGATTAATTCTGCACTTTTTGTCATCCGAGTTCGTTTCAGTATCGTTTTGTTGAGTTCCGTGTTCTTAAACGGCTTTTCCGCACTCGAGTTCGATTCCTGCGAATCTCATCCGAAACTATCGTTTCGAGTTTCTCGTAAGTTCATTTAATGTTATTATTCATGTTGCGATCTTTTTCTTGGTGTTTCGATCGTGTATCGTGTATTTCGGACGTTTTGGGCCATTTTCGTAATTTCCCAAAGTTTGGGTTAATTACTTACCGTTGTCGAATTTCGAGCCTTCGGGTGGTTGGAATCGTGTGTTCTCTTAGCACTTGGATTTGTCTTTGCGAGTACTTCGTAACCGTATCTTCGATTCATATTCAAGTTCGGGTTTCGGCGTCGTCCGGGCCGTCGGAGTGGCCACGGCCGAGCCACGTCCGCACAATTTGGAACTGGCCTGGCCTGGCCGAGATACGGCCCTAAGGTGCCGGTTACGGCCATAAGGTCCGAGAGTTATGGCCGTATGGGTGCCAGGCAGCTTCCGGACGAATGCTGGTTACGGCCGTAAGGACCTGCCGGTTACGGTCGTAAGTGCCGAGTTACGGCCGAAGACCCTGTCGGTTACGTCCGTAAGCGATCGGCAGGCGCTGGGCGTGGTTTTGACGAATGCCGGTTACGTCCGTAAGGCCCTGCCGGTTACGGCCGTAACCTGTCGGCCATATATAGGCAGGGACCGGCCCAAACTTCATTTTTTTATCACATTTCTTCACTCGGGTGCGGCTGGCAACAGGGAAAATCGGGAAATGGAGTTTTCGGTCAATTCCACTCGATTTCTAAGCGTTTTTGAGGATTCTTATCAATTATCAACATCAAATTATTGTTCTTCGTCGGATCGAGGTAATTTCTTGAAATCTCCTAGAATTTGATTTTTCGAGATTTCTTCTTGATTTTCGTTGTTCGTCCGAATTTGATGAATCGGTTGATGTTAGTAAACATTATTAATCATGTTCTATGGATTGTATATCCATATTTTTGATTCGTTCAACCCGATTGATGATTCTTAGGCTCTTGAGGAACTTTGAACATTTAGTGTTCGATTAAATGTCTCAAAGAGTTTCTTTCGGTCGTTATGTTGCTTTCGATTGATATTGTGTTATTGAATGAATTGTATTTCATTCAAGGTGGTTCGAGTACTTGTGTTTATCGAAGGACTCCGTTCGTTGTTCGTGGAAGGAATTCATCGTCTTCGGTTGAGGCAAGTTTTATACTTGTACTAGTCAATGAGATTAATGTTATCATATATGTGTATGAATATATTGTATCATTCCGAGACTTAGTCTCTTCATAAATTCATTGATATTAGGGGATCGTTCGATGCGATACTCTTAGGCAATTATGCCAAATGTTTATTATCATTCATTAATGGCCGGTAAGGCATTGAGATATTCGTTGTTAATGTTATTATCGATCACCGGTTCGCGGTATCGATGTATCGATTGTTGTTGTTAATATTGATGTCGATCTAAGACGTTGTTGTAATCATTGTTATTAATGATGGCATCCTGTCATTCATGTTGTATTGGCCGATTGAAGGCATTGTCGTATTCGTTCTCATCTTCTGCCGAGGTATTCATTTTATCATTGTTATCGATTGGCCGTTCTAAGGCAATCGGGGAGTTCAATCATTCATTGTCTCATTGTCATCGATTAGCCGTTCTAAGGCAATCGAGGTGCTCAATCATTCATTGTATCATTGTCATCGATTAGCCGTTCTAAGGCAATCGAGAAGCTCAATCACTCATTGTATCATTGTCATCGATTAGCCGTTCTAAGGCAATCGAGGTGCTCAATCATTCATTGTATCATTTTCATCGATTAGCCGTTCTAAGGCAATCGAGGTGCTCAATCGTTCATTGTATCATTGTCATCGATTAGCCGTTCTAAGGCAATCGAGGTGCTCAATCATTCATGGTATCATTGTCATCGATTAGCCGTTCTAAGGCAATCGAGGTGCTCAATCATTCGTTATATCATTGTTATCGATTGGCCGTTTTAAGGCAATCGAGATATTGAATCATCCGCTGCATCATTGTTATCGGTTGGCCATTCTAAGGCAATCGAGGTATTGAATTGGGGCTGTCGAGGATAGTTCACATCCGTTGTGTCGTTGTTATCGATTGACCATTCTAAGGTAATCGAGGTATTGAATTGGGACCGCCAAGGACGGTACCCATCCGTGAGTCATTGTTGTCGTGTTGGCCAACTCAAGGCAGCACACTATCATTCTCGTGAATTCGGTAATCTTGGGATCGTTGCCGTTTGTGATTAATTATGTTTGGAGGCTAGTCTCGGCTAGTGCTCATTATGGGGTAAGTTTGGTGGGGCCGAACCTTCGCGGTTGTTTCCCCCAACACCTACAACTCAGTAGTTCAACGGCCATTGGATGGTTTCATTATGGGAAAGCTTGGGGCTAGAACCTTCGCGGTTAGTTTCCCAACACCTACAACTCAGTAGGTCACGGTCATGTTTATGATCTCATTATGGGTAAGTCTGGGGCTTGAACCTTCGCGGTTGGTTTCCCAGCACCTGTAATTCAGCAGGTCACGGTCACTGGGTGATCTCATTATGGGTAAGTTTGGGGCTTGAACCTTCGCGGTTGGTTTCCCAACACCTACAATTCAGTAGGTCACGGCCATTGGATGGCCTAATTGTGATAGGGCTTCGTGCCGTGGCTTCAGCCCTAATTGTGATACGGCTTTGTGCCGTGGCTCCGGCCTTAATTGTGATACGGCTTCGTGCCGTGGCTTCGGCCCTAATTGTGATACGACTTCGTGCCTTGGCTTCGGCCCTAATTGTGATACGGCTTCGTGCCGTGGCTTCGGCCCCAATCGATATAGCTTCGGGCTGTTTTGGCTTCATGTGATTGTGATATTTGACAGCTTCGGCTGAGTGGCTTTCAGGCCTTTGTGGTTGTCTTGGTAACTTCATTGGAGCCTTCAGGCATTGTGATTCATAATTAATTCAGTTCTGGTTTGGTTCATCTTCACGTAATTCATTGTGATTCATATTTAATTCAGTTTCGGTTTGGTTCATCCTCGTGTAATTCATTGTGGTGTTCTGTATCACTGATTTGCCGTTGGGCACGTATACTTTAACCTGTTGAGCACGTATTGATCATATGCCGTGGGCATATTGTTTCACGAATGCTCGGTTCTTACATTGGTTTGTGAGCATCTCATATTATTATTATCATTGTACCGCTTCATTCTGCCTTTGGATGCATATCATGTTATACATGTATTTGATGTTCATTATCTGGATGACTGACCCCGTGGGGGCGGAACATGTTTTCATGTTTTAGGTGCTTGCGAGGAGAGAGTTGAGACACAGGGGCATTATGATGGCGACGAGGCATTCAAGCGATACTAGTCCGAGTTGTTCATGTTGGTCAGTCAGTTGGAGTGTTCTCCAGTTTGTCAGTGATTGTCATTATGTATTACCCGAGCAGATGGTCGTGGATGTTGTTGTATTTTTATTTTGGCCATGTAGGCCCATCGTTGCCGTAGAAATTCCTTATCGGAATATTGTGTCGGATATCATGGTAGGGACTGTGATCTCCCTTGTTGGTTAATTTTAAGGTATTTTAGTCATGTTCGCCTGGTGGATCTCCGGGTGTGGGGTCCACGGCACTTAATAACCCAATGAGATTTGGGGGTGTTACATCTGGCGACTGTTTGAGGAAGGCAAATTGGATAACTTGGTCACCAAGCCCGAGCCCCGAGCAGAGAGGACCAGGGGGCATGAACGCCGACAGAACGATGGAATCCCTTCCAATCCGGTCGCAAGGATCGAACAGAATGAGCCAGAGTACTCTGATGAATCGATCCCCCCGATCAACCCTGGCGGCCGGATTAATATGCTTCAGGTGGGAGGCGGAAACCTCGGAGGCCTTTCCCCAGTTTCCACTCTGTCGAACAGAAAGAGGAAGGCCAAACTAAGGGCGTTCGCCGGGGTCCATGTCGTGGTACCCCCAGATCCGACCATCTCCAAAGACGCACTCATCACTTTCTCCAACAAGGATAGGGAGGGAGTGCAGTGCCCCAAAGAGGATGCATTGGTGATATCTGCATGTATCCTTCGGAAAATGGTCGATCGCGTGCTGGTTGACAGCGGGAGCTTTTGCAATATCATATTCAAATCTGCTCTTGACCAGCTCGGCAACCTAACCAAGATCATCAAGCCATTCGACATCGTGCTCCAAGGGTTCGGCGACAACACAGTCCATGCCTATGGAAGGATCAAGCTCTCTGTCGAGCTAATATGCTACTACGATCCCAAGGTTAGGATTACTAGGAACCTAAATTTTGTAATCATAGATAGGCCCAGCATCTATAATGGGTTCCTAGGTCGTCCATTTTTAGAAACCTTCGAGGTGGTCGCCTCTTCTTTCTTTTACTGTATCAAATTTCCCACTGCCGATGGGATGGTCGGTACTGTAAAAGGAGATCAGCTAATGACAAAGAAATGTTTGAATTACTCCTGTGTCGTAACTTCTTTCAATACTTCCCATGCAATTTGTAACATCGAGACGATCGACAATCAACCGATGGAGATCGACGAGCCAAGCACATCGTACCAACCCGACTCAGAGGACGCCATCTCACGTCGATTAACGGACGACATCGAGCCAAGGATCGGTTTCGAGACAAGCCTCGACATCGATCCAAGGATCGAGTCCGGAAATCGTTCCAAACGAGAAGCGACCGTCCCCATTGAAGAGTTGGAAAGTGTAACGATAGATCTGGCTCGCCCGGAGCGGGAAGTACAGATCGGCACAAGCGTCGACCTCGAATTAAAGGAGGACCTGATCAATTTACTACGTAAGAATATCGGAGTCTTTGCCTGGTCGCACCAAGATATGGTTGGCATAAGTCCTAAACACGCTTGCCACTATCTAAGGATCGACCCGTCAAGGAAGCCTGTTCACCAGAAACGTAGGAAATTCGGTCCTGAGAAGTACGCAACACTCGACATAGAAGTCAAAAAGCTACTCGATAACAAACTAATCGGGGTAGCTACAGACGAGCCACAGTGGGTCGCCAACGCGGTGCTCGTCAAAAAGACGAACAACTCCTGGAGGTTATGCATCGAATTCACTGACCTCAACGCGGCATGCCCAAAAGACCACTTTCCAATGCCTCATATTGATCACTTGGTCGATAGTACAGCAGGTTGCGAAATGATGCCGTTCATGTATGCCTTCGCCGGATACCATCAAATCCCAATGGCGGAGAAAGACATAAAACACACATCTTTCCACACGGAAAAATACATATACTTTTGGGTCCGAATGCCGTTCGGCTTGAAGAACGCAGGGGCAACCTACCAACGACTGGTCAACGGGATGTTCGCCAATCAGATCGGCAAGACCATGGAGGTCTACATTGACGACATCGTGGTCAAAAGCCTCAAGAAGGAAGACCACCTCAATGACCTTGCCTAGACGTTCGCCATCCTCAAGAAGTTCAACATGAAGCTGAACACCAAGAAATGCAACCTCGGGGTGAGCTCCGAAAAATTCCTGGGGCACATCGTCAGCCAATGGGGGATCGAGGCAAACCCCACCAAGATTCAGGCAATCCTCGACATGCAGGAGCCACGGAATGTCAAGCAGGTGCAACGCCTCACAGGTTGTCTGGCTGCCCTCAACCGTTTCATATATCGGCTCGGGGATAAAAGCAAGCCTTTCTTCGCGACCATAAAGAACAAGAAGTTCGCATGGACGAAGGAGAGTCAGATAGCGTTCGCCAAAATCAAGGAGTATCTGTCTAACCCCCAGATCTTGGCAAAGCCGATCCCCGGCGAGAAACTATTCCTTTACCTGGTGGCCTCAGAGGTCGCACTGAGTGCCGTTTTGGTGCGAGCGGAGGGACAAGTCCACTTGCCGATCTACTTTGTTAGCCAAGCGCTCCATGACACGGAAACGCGATACACACCTCTGGAGAAGATCGCCTACGCTATAGTCATGAGTGTTCGCAAGCTAAGATCCTACTTCTTCGAACATCAAGTGGAGGTTATGACAACTCTCCCTCTAAGGCAAGTTCTACACCGACCAGACAACAACGGGCGACTCCTCAAGTGGTCACTGGAGATCACCCAATACGGTATCACATACGCTCCTCGCATGGCGATCAAAGGCCAGGCTCTGGCAGACTTCGTGGTGGAATTAACATTCCCTCACAACCGACTCCAGACGGCCGCCCGCTGGAAGTCAGACGTGGATGGATCGGCGACCAACTCGCGAGCAGGGGCAGGGATTGTCCTCATCAGCCCCGACAGACAAAGTTTCACGAATGCCGTGCGTTTCGGGTTTCGTGCGACCAACAATGAAGCCGAGTAGGAAGCCTTGGTAGGCGGGCTCGATCTAGCCCTCGCCCTTGATGTTCGTCGCCTCCATATCTTCATGGAATTCCTCTTGGTCGTGAACCAAGTCAAGGGAGAATATGAGGCGCGCGGCGAACAGATGGTCAAATACCATGAATTGGTCGCCGAAATGTACACGAAATTTGAGGAAGTGCTAATCGAACAAGTACCGAGAGAGCACAATTCCCAGGCCGACACCCTATCCAAACTAGCATCATCAGATGGGGCGGCCGATTTCTCCAACATCCAAATCACAAAATCAGTAAAGCCGGCGATCGACAGAAACCTGGTAACCGCAGTTACCATCGCCGAAGAGGACTGGATGACTCCATTCATTAAATACTTAAAGGACGGAACCGTCCCCGACGACCGTGTCAAAGCTCGTCAGCTTCAGCTCCGTGCGACCAGATACACCCTATTGGACAACCGGCTTTACAAGTGAGCTTTCCGCCTTCCTCTTCTTAAGTGTATCACGCCGGAGGAAGGTCGACTCATTTTAGCCGAGATCAATAATGGGATCTGTGGAAACCATGCTGGCGGGCGAGCTCTCATCCACAAAACGACCAGGCAAGAGTTTTTCTGACCTACACTACAAAAAGATGCGATCGCCTATGCCAGATCGTGTCACAGGTGTCAAGTGATGGGCCCAAACATCAAGCTCTCCCCCGAGCAGCTCACCTCAATGTACAGCCCATGGCCGTTTGCCCAATGGGGCATCGACCTCATAGGTCCCTTGCCGACGGCGCCTGGGGGTTGCAAGTTTGCCATCGTAGGGGTCGATTATTTTAAAAAATGGGCTGAGGCTGAGCCACTCAACAAGATCGGCCAAGAACAAGTAATCAAGTTCATCTGGTAGAACATCATATGCCGATTCGGTCTGCCCCAGGCTATCATCTCCGACAACGGAAAGTAGTTCGACAGTTTGGAAGTCATGCAATTCTGCGAGAAGTGGGGAATCAAAAAGTCGTTCTCGGTCCCTTACCACTCTCATACGAACGGGCAGGTAGAGGCTGTAAACAAGATCCTCAAACATACAATCAAAGCACGACTCGAATACAGACAAGGACGATGGGCGAGCGAGTCCAAATGTTTTGTGGTCATATCGAACGACGACCCGAAACTCAACCGAAGAGACCCCATTCGCCCTCGCCTTTGGAATAGAAGCCGTGATCCCTTCGGAGATCGCCGTCCTCAGCCATCGAACCGAACAAGAGATGACGACGGACAATGATGTGTCCCGACGAATCGATTTGGACATGCTCGAAGAACGGCGACTGACCTCGAAAATGAAGAACACTATCCACAAAAGGAGATCCGAGAAGTTCTTCAATTTGAAGGTCAAGGAAAGACGGCTCCAAGTGGGCGACCTAGTCCTCAAAAAGGTCCAGACCCACACTGGAGTCTTTGGCCCAAATTGGGATGGCCCCTTCAGGGTATCTAAATGGCTAAGTAGGGGGGCCTACAAATTGAACATCCTGACGGCACTCCGGACTAATATCCCTGGAACGCCATACATTGAAAGAAATACTACCAGTGAAAACTTTGTATTCAATATCAGTTACCCAACGTACAAAGAGTATAATGAGATCTCCATGTCCCATCTATATGATTCGCCTCGATGAAAACGAGTAACTAAAAAGGGGATGACTCGCTCGCTTTACAAGAGGTCATCATCTAAACTTGACAGACCTATGCAAGCGATCGCCCCTCCAAGCACAACGTATACCGTCGAGGGTCGTCATCTAACATGGCGATCCGAGGTAGAAAAGTGCAGTCGTGGTCCTGGAGGTCGATGGAACCAACAGCTTCGGCCATGCAAGGTTCCTTTGAGCTGAGATTGCTTGCCCTTCGTTTAAATACGAGGCGAGCGTAGCCGAAGGACCCTCCAATTAAATCCGTGGACACGCTCGCGCGCCATCAAAGTACATCATCTAACATGATGTACCCGGACAAGGCGGCGCATCCCTACCCCATCACAACGTATACCGACAAGGGTCGTCATCTAACATGGCAATCCGAGGTAGAAACGTGCAGTCGCGGTCCTGGAGGTCGATGGAACTGACAGCTTCGGCCATGCAAGGTTTCTTTGAGCTGAGATCGCTCGCCCTTCGTTTAAATACGAGGCGAGCATAGCCGAAGGGCCCTCCAATTAAATCCATGGACACGCTCGCGCGCCCTCAGAGTACATCATCTAACATGATGTACCCGGACAAGGCGGCACATCCCTACCCCATCACAACGTATACCGACGAGGGTCGTCATCTAACATGGAGATCCGAGGTAGCAAAGTGCCAACAAGCCACGGAGGTGAAGTTGAATAAACCGACGACGCCCCGTGCAAGGACTCCTCCAGACCAAGACCGCTCGCCTTTCGTTTAAACACAAGGTGGGCGCAGCCTAACAGAGGACCCTAACAAAAAAGTGAACCGCGGGACAATACCTCGCACATAAAGACACGGTTACGGAGATCGGTCCATCGAACTCGGTGACCGTGCACACTGTCGTCCTCCCTCGAAGGATCGGCAAAACTGAAGATAGCTCACCAAGACATACTATTTTCGCTCCCTTACTTACACTAAGTAAACGAAAACAAGGGGCAAAGAAGTGGAGCTATTCCTAAATGCGATCAGAAGGAAGGGACCATACACGATCGGCCTCATTCAAAAACACACACGACGATCAGCTCTATTCAAGAAATTTACAAGTAAGAATTTTCGAGTATACCAATACATTCGGATCCATTCAACATTCAAACAGTCAATCGGGCGTACAAAACATCAGGTGCAATTATGCAAACACTTGTATAAATTCACATGATAAAAATTCAGAGACGATCGTACTCATAAAGAATCGGATACAAACAAGGAGTATTTTATTCCATCCGAAGATATTCGTATAAATGCAAGCCCGAAGGCTGTAGAAGAAAAAGCAGAAAAATTACAAGTGAAGGAAGATAAAAATCACTCAGGCTCCCCCTAGATGGCCTTCGCCCCCAGCGAGTGGATCGGTGCACGCTCCCTCATCGACTTCAGGATAACTCAACTTATCCGGAAAAGGATACCAACTCAAGTCGATCCCCAAGTCGGTGAGGTCGAGGATCGGCAGGGAAAATTCCGGATGCAAAGGATGCTCGAGTGCGTAGGCCTTGAAGGACTCCATCACAGGACCGACCTCGATCCCTACCTTCTTAGCGGCTCGGACAGCATCGACATAGGCCATATAGTAGGCGAACTTGCCGACGTATGCCACGTTAAGGTAGGGATCGGTCTCGATCGCCTTTATCTGCCCCTTCAAATCCACGGTCGTCTTCTCAGCATCCGCAATCTCGACCACCTTGGCGGCCAGATCTCCCTTCGCCTTCTCCAGCTCGCCGTTGAGACGATCCATTGTCGCCTTCAGCCCGGTCGCCTCCTCCTGTGAGGCCGCATGCATCCGGCGAGCTTCCGCCATCTGGTCGCGGAACCGATCGGCCATTTCCTTGGACCGGTTGAGCTCCTGCTTCATCCAATCAAGGTCCTGCTTGGCTCGTTTGGCCGCCTCTAAGTGCTCCTTCTCCATGGCCACTATCCGATTGGCGAAGTCGGCGTTCTGGCTCCGAGCGGCCTCAAGATCTTGATGGAGGCGAGCATTAGAGGGTCGCCCCTTATAATCCTTGGCGGCTTGGACGGCCATCGTCGCCGCCTAGAGAGTCAGGGCGATGGTCGCCTGCATGGCATCTCCAGACCACCGACGAAAAATCGCGTCGATATCGGTCGTCCAAGCCTTAGGCAGAGAGGTGATGGCCCGGGAGACATAAGAAGGGACTTCGAGGGACTGGCGATGAGACTTGCTCGCCAAGAAGTCCAGCACCATCGGCGAGACGTCCGGATCGGCTGTAACACCCCCAATCCGCTCAGGGATATTACACGCCGTAGACCCTCTCCTCGAGGATCTACCAGGCTGATAACTAAAATCAAACATCGCCTTTTAAAGCTAAAATGACTCAGTAGACCGATTTGGTCTTTCAATAAATACATACAACTCAGATACAACTCATCCCCACGCAGGGGTCAAAATACAACCACACCCGTACAACGGGAAAAATATACTGCAGCGGAAAATAAAATACAACTAGACCAGTACGACATCAACGGATCCTCGTGTGATTAGTATCGTTCATCTTTCATCATCCTTCGTGCCGACCCTGTGCTATGCTCCAAAACCTGAATGCAAAAATAGACATCCACCTCCCGAATACTCGGGGGTTAGCAAAACTCCACTGTTTTGCTAGTGCAAGTATAAATACGAAAACAAGCCATACATATCATACTCCACAAAAACAAAATAATCGCGAATATACTTCCCGAGAAAATTCACTTGATCAAACCATTCAAAACGTGAAAGGTAGGAAATAACCCAATGTACATATTACAAAACATTTGATGATCTCGGGAGTTTAGAAAACATTTGGGATTTAGGAATTCTAAAACCTTTCGAAAACATTTAGGGACACAGCCCAAAAAGTCATTTTCCAAAATTCAAGTTCCGATAACAATACGCAGGGTCCACAACCCATTTCACAAAACACGGGGTCCGTGACCCAAATCACAAATCACATGTTCCTAAGGATTATTCGTGTCCCGTGCTAACAAGCCACGAACCTCAGATGCTCCCGAAGAACAAACTCGAGTGAATAACCCAATAGGAAAAACATATCAAATCGCATGTCTCCACGACACGAATATCACAATCAAACCACAACAATAAGTTATCCCGGCATCGCGCTAACAAGCCACAAACCTCGGAGTCCCCACAAGACATACCCGATGATAACCCCACAAGTTATCCCGGCATCGGGCTAGCAAGCCCCGAACCTCGGAGTCCCCACAAGACATACCCGTATTGGATAACCCTACGGTTTCGCCCGACCCATACTAGCAAGTATGGATCCCGGAGATTCAACAATCCTACCCGGAGGCACAACACATACAACAAGCACACAACAATAATCGATTATCAAGACAAGCAACACTAAGCATCACAACCTCCTTTCAAAGGAGTAACGACTAACATCACATCATGTCGAATACCCACCGAACAAATATACAATTCAATGCACAATCCTCGGCAAACAATTATGGTCTATTATATTCACTCAATGCGATCATAACGTCTCTCAACGTACGAAACTAACACACATATCCATTCACGAAGTATACGAATTATCATTGAAAGACAATATTTATCGAGAACATACCGATCCTTTTTAACGTTCATTAAACATTGGATTTCGCATAAAATCATTTATCAATAATTATGCCTACGAAATATGAAATGTATGGGCAAGATACTTGCCTCGAATAACCACAACGCGGAGAATCGACCGAAGTAGGTTGGCGCGAACCGACTACGAACTCGCCGACTCCACCGAACGACAATACACAACAATGAACTACTAACGAAAACAATAACAACGAAAATGAATTCCAAAGTACGACCCAAAGCCGCTGAATTCAAAGAACAAATGACGAAGGTTCAAGGATTTCCCCCAAAACGGCCAAGAACACGATTCGTCCCGTCAAAACCCGAAAACGGAATTCCAAATTGAAATATGGATATACAATCCATAGAATATGTTTAACAACATCATTTAACCATAATCGATCCATCGAAAACGGATGAAAAACGAGATCGAGGACAAATCCCCCAAAAAGTCAATTCGAAGGAAATCAAGAAATATACTTCGATTCGACGAAGAACAATGGATTAAATGATGTTAAACAAAAGAATACTACCAAGATTAATCATAACCATCATGAATTAATCAACAACACGGAACGAATCGGACGAAAATGCAACAAGCCCCAAATTTTCCCAAAATAGGGTTCTAGAAAATCTCACCTTGATTCGCTGGATCAAAGGAGGTTATGGAGGGATTAATCGATGATATGAACTCCCAATCTTCGTGGATTAGTTGCTTGACAACATGTCTCCTGGATCTCCAAGTCTCCACCATGAGAGGAAAAGATGGAAATGAAAACGGTGAAAATATGGCTACTCACATATTTATACAGCACGGCCTAGCGTGCGCTACACCTTCCGGACTAGCGCACGCTAACGGGCACCTCGCCAATAACTCGGCCGTGGCCCGTAAGGCCCTATATCGAAAACTCAATCTACGCCGGATCTGCTGCGCGATCAAGCTGAGAAGCCAAGGCTGCGCTGACGCTAGCGCGCGGCGCTTAGCCGATCTCGTCCGTAACCCTATGGATCGAATCGCCTGCCAGTAACGACGCTAGCCGGCCGGCCGCTGCGGCGCTTACGCCGCCGACTAGCGCGCTTACGCCGCATAGCGTGCGCTACCTGTCGATCCTTCCCGAGTCCAGAACCCCAGAAACCCCACTGTCCGGTCCGATAGCGTGCGTTGGTCGACCAAGCTAGCGTGCTGTCACGGCCGACAGTCGACAACGAGCCATGTGTGCGCAGACGGTCGCACAGGGTGCCGAGGGACCGGCACGAGCAGGACGCCATGGATGGCATCGGGCTGCATGGGAATACCCAGCCTTCAGGACGGCGTGACCGGACGGAGAGTCACGCGAGGAAACCGTGGGAGGAGCACGGACGCCGCTGTGGGAAGCGGATCGCCCAAGGGGCATTGCGGACGGGACATGTCCGGGACTGTCCGACAGCGCAGGGGACGCGGGCAAGGTCGGGCGAGCAGCAGTTGTGTGGGACAAGGCACGACGGGACAAGGCCGAGTCTGGGAACAGGACTCGAGCTGGACGGCCGGACGCGGGCGTGGGATGCCGGGCGCGGGCGCGCGCGCGCGAGGTGCGAGAGAGACCCTCCCCCCCTATAATAGGCTTAGACGGAAAAAGCCTTGTGGGGGCAGTAGACATTGAAAAGCTGAGGAGCCACTCAGCAGGAAAGACTCGACCGGAAGCAACTAGAAGCGGGCCGGCTTGGTCCAGGAGGTTCGGGAAGAGTCTGGAACAATGCAGAAACGGCCCAGATGGTCAGGCCCGAGACGGGCCGGCGGGCCGGACGGGCCGATGCGGGACGGACAGAGACGGGCCGGGCGCCCAGGATGATGGAAGAACCTTCTAGGACCCTCCTAGAAGGATGTAGTACTTGAAGATTGTGGAGCATTCTAGATTGTACTCAGTAGAATACTCTAGAATGTATTTGTAAGACTTGTATATTGTAGACAAGTGTGGATGATTCTAGAGATAGGTTCTAGAATAGGATAGAAGTGTGTGGATTGTATAGGATGTTCTAGAGTCCTCCAAATGAGGAGGTGGATAGAAGTTTCTAGGTCCCTAGGGGTAGTATAAATAGGCTTGAGGTTGGCTCATTTGCAATCAACCCTCAAAGACTCAACATTCTTGTACTTGTAAGTGTTTGTGAAATAGTGAAGTTTTTCTCTCAACTCCCAAGTGTTAAACCCCTCCTTTCATACTTAGCAACCGAGTGAGTTAGGCTTACTAGCTAGATCGAGGCAATTCTAGTCTAGTGCCGCACGGGTCCGAAGAGCTTTCGAGTGCTCAAACCCAACCCCGTGACAAGTGGTATCGGAGCCACGCTAGTGGTTCAAGGAACTTCCGCATTGAGACGTTGCTGAGAGGTATTGTGCAAGGAGGACCAATGGAGACTACGTCCAGCGTCACCAAAGTTCAACCCGGCCAGGAGAAGGACAAGTCCAAAAAAGGGTCTAGGGACAAGTCCGTGGAAAGAGGTGTTGCCATGGAAGCACGAGTGGCTCGACTGGAGGAAACCATGGGCAAGCACGCAGATGCTCTTGAGGCATGGAGCAACGTGGCCGACCAGGTGACGGAGATGAGCGAGTCGTTGGAGGAGCTTGAGAATCGGGTGACGGGCACCCTTAACGCGTTGCGACGCGACTTGTGTGAGGAGATCCTTGAGTCTGTCAGGAAGGAGGTTCGGTCCATGATCGCAGCCTTTCGAGAGGAGATCATAGGGAGGATCGAGACCATCGAAGGAAGGACAGCACTGCATTTAGCGGGCGATGGCCCACGGTCGGGACCAGCGGGGTGCGGCACCCCATCGAATCGACATCCCCCGGCCGTGTTCGTTCCAAGGATCGAGGAATGGTAGGGAAGTGGATGACTTCCTATGGAACATGGAGCGTTACTTTGGTGCATCGGGGATAGTAGATGATGCGACCAAGTTGCAGACGGCTCCATTCTTCTTAGCAGATGTGGCGCTGCTATGGTGGAGAAGGCGCGAAACAGAGATCGCGCGTGGAACATGTCGGATGGAGACATGGGAGGATTTCAAGGCCGAGTTCAAGCGGCAGTTTTACCCGGAGAATGTTGAGTTTGAGGTCCGGGCTAGGTTGAAGGAGTTGACACACAGCAAGGCGATCAAGGACTATGTGAAGGAGTTCCAGGAGATCGTGCTGGAGTTGCCTAGCCTTAGTGAGCAGGAAGCTTTGTTCGCGTTCGTGGATGGGCTAAAACCGTGGGCAAAGTTGGAAGTGCAGAGGGCCAAGGCATAGAACGTGTCCGAGGCGATTGCGATAGCGGAGCGGCTGATCGAGTTGAAACCAGCCGGGGAGAGCCGGAAGTCCAGGAGGGACGAGGATGGCATCGGTACGCAGGACAAGTCGTACCAGGGTGCGGATAGGGGCGCGAGGATGGCTGTGCCTGGGACGGCAAGCGGTCGGGATGGGCTCGGACTTGCCATGGGTGCGGGAGTGCACCATCTCGTAGCGGCGTGTCCGAAGAAGAAGAAAACTGAGAGTTGCAGGAGCAAGGAGCATACGACGAGGCAAAGCACGAACATTCCCAGGGAAGCCCCCAAGGAGTACACCAAGGCACGTTACGATCCCGAGGGTGATGGTACATCGATGGCGCTTCAGTGTTGAACTCACCACGAGGTATGGCATCGCGGGACGGAGCACCGCTTGAGGGAAACTTGTTGTATGCGACGGGGCTGATCAATGGGAAACCCGTCAAGGCGTTGGTCGACACAGGGGCCGATTACAACTACATTGACGAGGCTGAAGCACAGAGGTTGGGGCTTCAGGTCATCGAGGGACGGGGCTGGATGAAGTCGAATAATGCACCACCCGTTCGAGTTACAGGAGTCGCCAATGGGGTGCGACTAAAGATAGGCACGTGGGAACCGCGCGTGCACTTCAAGGTGACGAGCATGGATGATCGGGACATAATACTGGGCATGGACTTCCTGAGGAAGAATAATGTTGGCGTTGTTCCGCATAAGAGGGCACTGTACGTGTGTGATCAAGCCAAGCTGCAGGAAATACACTTGACCACAGAGCCTTCGAGACAAGCTATGTCGGCACTCAAGTATGTGAGGAAGCTTGAGGAGGAGCCGAGTTACCACCTTGGAGCAGTTCGGTTCATCGAAGGGCCGCCACGTCGCCGAGGACGTCGACGAAATGGGCGGGGGAGAATGTCACGGCCGACAGTCGACAACGAGCCATGTGTGCGCAGACGGTCGCACAGGGTGCCGAGGGACCGGCACGAGCAGGACGCCATGGATGGCATCGGGCTGCATGGGAATACCCAGCCTTCAGGACGGCGTGACCGGACGGAGAGTCACGCGAGGAAACCGTGGGAGGAGCACGGACGCCGCTGTGGGAAGCGGATCGCCCAAGGGGCATTGCGGACGGGACATGTCCGGGACTGTCCGACAGCGCAGGGGACGCGGGCAAGGTCGGGCGAGCAGCAGTCGTGTGGGACAAGGCACGACGGGACAAGGCCGAGTCTGGGAACAGGACTCGAGCCGACGGCCGGATGCGGGCGTGGGATGCCGGGCGCGGCCGGCTTGCTTTGGAGCGCGCGAGGTGCGAGAGAGACCCTCCCCCCCTATAATAGGCTTAGACGGAAAAAGCCTTGTGGGGGCAGTAGACATTGAAAAGCTGAGGAGCCACTCAGCAGGAAAGACTCGACCGGAAGCAACTAGAAGCGGGCCGGCTTGGTCCAGGAGGTTCGGGAAGAGTCTGGAACAATGCAGAAACGGGCCCAGATGGTCAGGGCCGAGACGGGCCGGTGCGGGCCGGGACGGGCCGATGCGGGCCGGGACGGACAGAGACGGGCCGGGCGCCCGGGATGATGGAAGAACCTTCTAGGACCCTCCTAGAAGGATGTAGTACTTGAAGATTGTGGAGCATTCTAGATTGTACTCAGTAGAATACTCTAGAATGTATTTGTAAGACTTGTATATTGTAGACAAGTGTGGATGATTCTAGAGATAGGTTCTAGAATAGGATAGAAGTGTGTGGATTGTATAGGATGTTCTAGAGTCCTCCAAATGAGGAGGTGGATAGAAGTTTCTAGGTCCCTAGGGGTAGTATAAATAGGCTTGAGGTTGGCTCATTTGCAATCAACCCTCAAAGACTCAACATTCTTGTACTTGTAAGTGTTTGTGAAATAGTGAAGTTTTTCTCTCAACTCCCAAGTGTTAAACCCCTCCTTTCATACTTAGCAACCGAGTGAGTTAGGCTTACTAGCTAGATCGAGGCAATTCTAGTCTAGTGCCGCACGGGTCCGAAGAGCTTTCGAGTGCTCAAACCCAACCCCGTGACAGTGCGCTATACCTGCCGGTTAGCGCGCGCATCCTTCCGGCCGTAGCGTGCACTACGCCGGTTCCTGCCGCACCCGTCCGGCCGGTGCCCGCAATCGTCCGGGCAGTCCCGCAACCGTCCGGCGATGCGACCACTGTGGCTCGACGACCCGATTTCCGAAAACGTACGGAACGAACACGACGAAAAGTTCGCGGACAACATCAACGACCCGGAATGAAAACATAATACCATAATTAGTCATACGCGACCAAGAAACGGGTCGAGACAACAATTACAGATACGGATACCCGTAAGTTTCAAGAAATTACAAAATGGCCCAAAACGCCCGGAAATCACGATACGTGATCGAATAACCAAACCGAAGTTCACAACACGTCTAACAAAGTTAAACGGACTTACGGTAAACTCGAAATAGCAGTTTCGACCGAGATTCGCAAGAATCGAACTCAAGTGCGGAAAAGTCGCTAAAAAGCACGGAACTCAACAAAACGACACCGAAACAAACTCGGATGTCAAAAAGTGTAGAATTAATCGTTCTCAGAATAATGAAACGGTCATGATCGAGTCATCAAAACGGACTTCCGCCGAAAAAAAAAGAAATTACCGGAAATCGAAAATTGCGGATATTACATCGGCAAGACGGATCCTGCAACGCAAATAAATGGGGACAAAGGAGTCAGCATATGCCTTGCATAAATAAGCCCAACTCAGAAAGACCAAACCGGTCTTACCTGTTGACCAACTCGGGGTTGCGGCCAAAATAGGGTTTGCCACGAGGAGTTTCAGCTTCGGCAAAGAAGTGGAGCTATTCCTAAATGCGATCAGAAGGAAGGGACCATACACGATCGGCCTCGTTCAAAAACACACACGACGATCAGCTCTATTCAAGAAATTTACAAGTAAGAATTTTCGAGTACACCAATGCATTCGGATCCATTCAACATTCAAACAGTCAATCGGGCGAACAAAACATCAGGTGTAATTATGCAAACACATGTATAAATTCACATGATAAAAATTCAGAGACGATCGTGCTCATAAAGAATCGGATACAGAAAAGGAGTATTTTATTCCATCCGAAGAAATTCGTACATATGCAAGCCCGAAGGCAGTAGAAGAAAAAGCAGAAAAATTACAAGCGAAGGAAGATAAAAATCACTCAGGCTCCCCCGACTGGCCTTCGCCCCCAGCGAGCGGATCGGTGCACGCTCCCTCATCGACTTCAGGATAACTCAACTTATCTGGAAAAGGATACCAACTCAAGTCGATCCCCAAGTCGGTGAGGTCGAGGATCGGCAGGGAAAATTCCAGATGCAAAGGATGCTCAAGTCCGTAGGCCTTGAATGACTCCATCACAGGACCGACCTCGATCCCTACCTTCTTAGCGGCTCGAACAGCGTCGACATAGGCCATATAGTAGGCGAACTCGCCGACGTATGCCACGTTAAGGTAGGGATCGGTCTCGATCGCCTTTATCTGCCCCTTCAAATCCGTGGTCGTCTTCTCAGCATCCGCAAGCTCGACCACCTTGGCGTCCAGATCTCCCTTCGACTTCTCCAGCTCGCCGTTGAGACGATCCACTGTCGCCTTCAGCCCGGTCGCCTCCTCCTGTGAGGCCGCATGCATCCGGCGAGCTTCCGCCATCTGGTCGCGGAACCGATCGGCCATTTCCTTGGACCGGATGAGCACCTGCTTCATCCGATCAAGGTCCTGCTTGGCTTGTTTGGATGCCTCTAAGTGCTCCTTCTCCATGGCTGCTATCCGATTGGCGAAGTCGGCGTTCTGGATCCGAGCGAACTCAAGATCTTGATGGAGGTGAGCATTAGAGGGTCGCCCCTCATAATCCTTGGTGGCTTGGACGACCATCGTCGCCACCTAGAGAGTCAGGGCGATGATCGCCTACATGGCATCTCCAGACCGCCGACGAGCAATCGCGTCGAGATCGGTCATCCAAGCTTTAGGTAGAGAGGTGATGGCCCGGGAGACATAAGAAGGGACTTCGAGGGACTGGCGAGGAGACTTGCTCGCCAAGAAGTCCAGCGCCATCGGCGAGACGTCTGGATCGGCAAGACGGATCCTGCAACGCAAATAAATGGGGACAAAGGAGTCAGCATATGCCTTGCACAAATAAGCCCAACTCAGAAAGACCAAACCGGTCTTACCTGTTGACCAACTCGGGGTCGCGACCAAAATAGGGTTTGCCCCGAGGAGTTTCAGCTTCGGCAAAGAAGTGGAGCTATTCCTAAATGTGATCAGAAGGAAGGGACCATACACGATCGGCCTCGTTCAAAAACACACACGACGATCAGCTCTATTCAAGAAATTTACAAGTAAGAATTTTCGAGTACACCAATACATTCGGATCCATTCAACATTCAAATAGTCAATCGGGCAAACAAAACATCAGTTGAAATTATGCAAACACTTGTATTAATTCACATGATAAAAATTCAGAGACGATCGTACTCATAAAGAATCGGATACAAAAAAGGAGTATTTTATTCCATCCGAAGAAATTCGTACAAATGCAAGCCCGAAGGCAGTAGAAGAAAAAGCAGAAAAATTACAAGCGAAGGAAGATAAAAATCACTCAAGCTCCCCCCGGTTGGCCTTCGCCCCCAACGAGCGGATCGGTGCATGCTCCCTCATCGACTTCAGGATAACTCAACTTATCCGGAAAAGGATACCAACTCAAGTCGATCCCCAAGTCGGTGAGGTCGAGGATCGGCAGGGAAAATTCTGGATGCAAAGGATGCTCGAGTGCGTAGGCCTTGAAGGACTCCATCACAGGACCGACCTCGATCCCTACCTTCTTAGCGGCTCGGACAACATCGACATAGGCCATATAGTAGGCAAACTCGCCGATGTATGCCACGTTAAGGTAGGGATCGCTCTCGATCGCCTTTATCTGCCCCTTCAAATCCGCGGTCGTCTTCTCAGCATCCGCAAGCTCGACCACCTTGGCGGCCAGATCTACCTTCGCCTTCTCCAGCTCGCCGTTGAGACGATCCATTGTCGCCTTCAGCCCGGTCGCCTCCTCCTGTGAGGCCGCATGCATCCGGCGAGCTTCCACCATCTGGACGCGGAACCGATCGGCCATTTCCTTTGATCGGCTGAGCTCCTGCTTCATCCGATCAAGGTCCTGCTTGGCTCGTTTGGCCGCCTCTAAGTGCTCCTTCTCCATGGCCGCTATCTGATTGTCGAAGTTGGCGTTCTGGCTCCGAGCGGCCTCAAGATCTTGATGGAGGCGAGCATTAGAGGGTCGCCCCTCATAATCCTTGGCGTCTTGGACGGCCATCGTCGCCGCCTGGAGAGTCAGGGCGATGGTCGCCTGCATGGCATCTCCAGACCGCCGACGAGCAATCGCGCCGAGATCGGTCGTCCAAGCCTTAGGCAGAGAGGTGATGGACCGGGAGACATAAGAAGGGACTTTGAGGGACTAGCGAGGAGACTTGCTCGCCAAGAAGTCCAGCACCATCGGCGAGACGTCCGGATCGGCAAGACGGATCTTACAACGCAAATAAATGGGGACAAAGGAGTCAGCATATGCCTTTCAGAAATAAGCCCAACTCAGAAAGACCAAATCAGTCTTACCTGTTGACCAACTCGGGGTCGCGGCCAAAATAGGGTTTGCCCCGAGGAGTTTCAGCTTCGGGGACCGCCGCAGTTTTCAGGAAGCCAGTCGAGCACCTGGAGCCGGATCCCTCCACCATCGGAACAGCGGAGATAGGAGCCGCGGCAACCGGCGGCTCCAAAATAGATACGTCCGCCTCAGCAGTCGGCAGGGACTCCTCCGGCCTCCGCCTCTTGCGGTTGCGTTGGAGTTGCTCTTCCTCCTGAACTTCCGGCTCGATGACCGGCACAGTAGCAGGCCTAACCACAGGGACGGGACGAGACGTCGTCACAGGGGCACGGCCCGCCTTCTTTCCCTGGTGAAGGCGACCCAACAGACCGGGATTCGACATTGCGATCTCTTGCGGTGGCTCGGCGTAGCGAGGAAAATGAATCTCTGTCAAAGAAGAAAGTCAGACAAGTTAGACATCTACTTCAATCAGATGATCATCATGCAGGAAAGAGGAAATAAAAATCCATACCCGGGGCCTTGAAGTGGCGAGGGTAGCGAAACAGTCGAGCTCCCAACCGATGAAGTTCGTGACCGACTGAGCGAACGTCGATGTAGGAGTCCGGCAAGGCACGAATTCGCTCCCAGACGATCAAGAAATCAAAGGGGAGATCGCCGATCGCTGGAACAAGGGATCCTGCAAAAAAAAACCAAATTAGATCAGTTCAAGGTGTATCCAAATAAAGGGAGAGTTGAAACCCTTACTCGGATTCCTCTCCCGAAAATTGGTGGGGATATCCAACTCTTCCTCCGGCTTTTCGCTTGATGCCGACCTCCAGGCTCCGCCGACCCAGCACCACTTTTCCAGATCGCCCCGAACCTTGTTCGGCACCCCAAGGACCACTCTACCCAGGAGACCCTGGATATGGTAGCCTCCGACCGATCCCTTCTGCGCGGTCAGCTTGAAAAGATAGTTCATTTCCAGCGCAGAAGGCAGACGAAACAGCCGATGACCGCCGAAAAATGTCAAGGTGCTGATAATCTGCAGCCAGGCGTTCGACGTCAACTGGAGCGGCGCCACATTACAGGCGATCAGCAAATACGACACGGCGAACGGCAAAGGAAACCGCAATCCGGCCGCCAAGATCATTTCATTGACAGCGACCATACCCTCGGGAGGCTGGTCGGCACGTTCGTTCTCCGAGGGCACGTGCAATGAAACATCAGAAGGAATGTGAAATTTCTCCCTCCAACGAAGCAAATCTTTCCTGGTCTCCGAACTCCAGATTTGTCCAAGGGTCCATATAGAATGGTGCGCGGCCCGGAATGACGTCCGCTTCACGTGCTCATAGGGTGGGCGGCGGAATACGCTTCGAAATCAAATTCAGGACATCGTCCGGCGATCCCCTCCATAAGCTTAGCAAAATCTAAATAGGCGGGGCCGAATACGCTATTCTTTTCCCAAGAGAGCCGTACCATTTCATCTTCATCCACCGGCGAGCATCCCCTGCTCCGCCGCCACCACTGATCTCGCCACTTCGGCCTCATTGAAGAGCTCCTCAAGTTCTGCGGGTGCAATCCCCGCACGAATCCATATGGAGACCCACGGGAATTTCCTCCCGGTCAGGTGAAGCCGCGGCGGCGGAGGAGCTACTGGTCTCGAATGTTTTAGATCCTCCACACATGTTCTTAAAAGTAAAGGGGGAGAGAAGGTTTGTGTTCTTACCTAAAAAGAAGGACGGTCGGCACAAGGATCTTCGAAAAAATTCTGCAGAGTCTCGACTAAAAAGCAAGGGTGCGTGAAGAGTGGAAATGAAGTAGCCCTAGCCCCTTTTATAGCCGGGAGCAGGGGTCTCTCTGCAAATAGGCGAAATCCCGAGGGCTGGAGTGCAACCGTCGGGGGGGACACATTAAATGCAGCCCTCGAAACCCGCGTACGCGTCTTTTCGAGGCACGCCAGGCGACAAGTCTGACAAAACCGTCGGACTCCCCCAATGGTAGCGCGACGCGTGTCCTTGCAACGTTTCGAGAGCCCGCCTCCATTTCTCGCTAATTCTAGCGCATAAGGAGATCGTCTGGGTTCGAAATCAAATCGTCCAAGCGACGATCGTCATTATCATAAGCATACGAGCCAACCGTCTAAAACAAATGATCACCAACAGTGCCACCTCACCCCACGTTTTCAACATCGGAGCGAGCTGGGGGGCAATTGTTGTGCGGCGATTTATACGCCTCGATGGCGATCGGCATGATGGTCAGGAGCCAGCCAAAGAAGACAGACACTGGTCAAGCACATAACGATTGGCGTCTAAGGCGATCGTCTGTAGGCATCTGGCGATCGCCAATGATATCTGACTGTAGACGATCGCCCCATACTGCATGTGAATCCAACACCTGTCAAAGTCTTCGACGACCGAATCTCGGACGTGGACCCACGTGCAGATCCACAAAAGGCGCCACAAGACAAGGCCTTTGACCCCAGCCTGTCACCAACCTTTCACCTACCGACAAGCCCGTCGAAAGGTACAAGGTGGGTCCTCCCCAGACAGCGACTCAGGACGCGTGCAGGCTTCCCATTGGCTCGCACAGCTGGCTGCCAGCAGCAGCCTCGGACTTTAAGGAAACAGCTCCACGTGATAGGACGATCGCCCACATTGTTCTAATATAGAATACGGCGGTCCCTCGCGATCGCCGGAGAAGACCCAGCAACCTTGTCTCCTATAAATAGCAGGCCTCCAACAGTGGCCTAAAAGGATCGAGAATACAGCGAAAAACATACAGAGAGAAATACATTCTCATACACTGAACATCAAAAGCAAGAACTCACAGAGCTCCATATCTAGTTCTTACGGCAATCTTTACGCTCTATAGCTAAGATAACTAGAATCATTACACTCATTGTAATAGTGTTCTTATATTAATATTTGTACTCCACAGTATACATATTAATAACATCTCGCGAGTGAATTCAAGCCCGGGATTAACAACCCCGACAAATCTTGTGTTATTTATTTTCCCACGGAAGTGTTCTCGCATTTGTTTGTTACTCGATCATTCCAGCAATATCATCTCCGGATAATATTTTGGGTAACAACAAGAAGGTATTTGGATAATGCTTTGCCAGGGGACGTTGGGGTAATGGAACTCAGGTTGAGAACCTGAAATCCTGAAACTTTGAGAGGGTGGAGCTAATTTGTTCAATTCAGCGGTAATGCTGTCTTGAGTAGCATTAAATTCCCTTTTGTGCTGAAGCTTTGTTCTCCTTGCTGCTTCTCTCACTTCTTCCCCCTTTTTGGCGTCATCAAGACGTCTTAGGATATCCAGAGCGGCATCCTATTTCGTCTCAATGTTTGTCATTCTCTCGACAAGGGTGGAGAGCACCTGCGACATATCTTTAATACTTTTGTCGTGGGCTTGAAGTTGGGAACCGGTGTCGATCATGGCAGCTGCTGTCTTGGCTTCAGATATGCGAGTTTTAGATTCCTCGTCTCTCAGGAGTTGCTCTTGTTTCTCTTGCAGATTCTTCAGGGCTTGCTTGAAGACTTCTGGCAAAACAGTGAAGGCTTCGACTACTCGAGAGACTTCATGCTATAATCCAGTCATCTCTTCAACATCAGAAGTGTGCATCCAATTCAGAGCTTTTTCCACTGAATACAAGGCATTAACTGCATCCTGGATAAAGATGGTTTGAAGGCCAAGAGCATGCAATCGCTCTTTCCTAGCAGCAGTATTGGGATGATCCGGCTTGGCGAAGTCCTCGACTCCATTCAACTTTCTCAGATTCATGTTAGGACGTGAAGTGAGTTGGACATCCTCAGGTGTAGTACCGTTGTCGGATTCCACGGTTGATGGGGCGGGAGCAGCAGTTTCGGGCTCGGCAGCAGGGGGTGCGACGTCCTCCTGTGTCGAAGGGATTTCTGCAGACATAGATACAGGAGGGACTGATTCCTCCTATTGTCTCTCAGCAACTTCTTCTTCTTCTTCGGCAGCAGCAGGCTCGGGTGCCTGTTGCGAAATATTTTCTTCTTCCTCTGTGACTGGAGGGACTGATTCCTCCTGCTCGTGAATAATATCTGGCTGTTGCGAGGGGGGCTCATGGCGGCTTGATGTTCCTTCATCATTTTGTTAAACCTGGGGGACTTCTCTTTCGTGAGCCTCCTCACGGCTCATTCTCAGACCTGCCTGAAAGGCATCGCCATCGTCGTTTGAGTCATGGTCTTCTTTTGGATTTTCAGGAAATTCCTCGGACTTATCTTTTCCTTTTCTTCTGGCATCTGATTTTTGCAAGAGATGGCTTTCAATCAACTCTTTGCAGTATAGATTGTCCCATTGGATCAGGGCTTCAACTTCTGTGGAGTCCGTCACTTCCAATACGAATCTTTCTTCATTTCTACACTCGCTCCAGTTGTATAGGGTATTGTACGGAGCTAGCCTGTAGCTTTTCCATTGAAGAAATTTTTCATATGCCTGCTCAATTTGCACAGAGAGAAGGGTTTTGTTGATAATAGTGTCCGGGGAGGGACTTCGTACAACGTCTGAGTCCGCTGTAGCGAGGGGTTCCTCTACAGGTGTGGGATCCTGTATGGAAGAGGGATTCCTTACAGGGGATGGTGCCCCGAAGTAAGGTGGATCCTATACGGGTGTGGAATCCCGCATAGGAGAGTTAGCTGTTGGCTCCAAAGGGGCATCCGACTCGCTAGAGTCTTCCAAGTTGGCAGATGACCTCATATCCGTCGTTGCCGCCAAAGGCTCGGGATTTACTGTCGATACAGTAACGGGCATCTCTTCCGCAGGGGTTGGGCCCCGGGGTAGTTGTTCAGTGGGTTGCGCCACGGTAGAAGCTTCCTCGGAGGTTTTTGTGGATTTGGCTTTAGAAAGCCTCCTTAGCTTCCTTTTCGGCTTCTCAGCAGCAATAGGTGTCTTGCTGTGAGATCTCTTTCTTTTCCTTGAAGACTCCACACTCTGGGACTTCAAAGAAACATCCCTTGGATCTTCAGACACGGGCATACTGCAGACGGATGGTTGGTTGCAGACAAGAGTGCTCTGGTTAAAAGCCGAAGGCTTGACGCCTCCTAAGTAGATCCGAGAACTGATTTTCTTCGCATCTGCGGATTGTGGAAGTCTGTATTTCGTCAAGATGTGGTCTAAAAATAAACCAAATGATTTCTTTTGAGTGGCAGTCTTGGACACTTCTTCCTGCAAGCGCTTCAGAATAATTTGACACCAATTGACCTTTTCACAGGTCAAAATCGCAACCATCATTCTAAACCTAAGATTAGTGCACATTTAAAATGCACCAGTGCGATTCTCGATGATTCTTCAACAAAAGTCATGCAAGTACACGTATGGCAAACATAAATTCTTCTTGTGACAGGTGGTGTAAACCACTTCAACCATAGCTGAGCCGGTGAACAGGCCATAGTACTTGGTCATCACCTCTTGAGACCCAAAAGTCTCAAGTTCTTCCATGGTCAGGCCATCAGCGGGCAGCCTGTAAATGTTCTGGAGAGGATCTCGATCGATGCAGATCTCCACTCCTTGAATGACAGCGGTGATGTCAACGACGTGGCCTCCCTGGGCCAGTGACATAAAGTGAACGGTAGCGTTGAGGTAGAAGTCCTCAACCAAATGAACGTTGTATTTATCGGCGGTGTGACTCCCAAGGCGGTAGAGGCCTTGCTGACGGAGTCTGGTGATGATGAACTCCATGGGTTCGACGTCATTATGTTGGGTACAGGGTCGGATATTGCGCCGTATTGCGGAAACGTAAAATAAAATGCGGAAATAAACGACACAAGGATTTATAGAGGTTCGGCTATAAACGAGCCTACGTCCTCTCTTTATCTTTTTCAATAGGTTAAAGATAGCAACCTCTACGCCTCTCTTCTATCGGTCGAGGTATAACCGTTACAATCACGTCTTCTATTGGTCCATGATAAACCACTCGTACTTGTCTTTGCGTCGGTCCAAGTTAAACCGTTTTCCTATTCTATCAGACAAGGAATCAACCGCTCTAGCTTTCTATGGGTACTAGATAAACCTCACGAAGATAGCGATTGTGATTCTAATAATGCTGGATCCTTGATCCTAATAACACCGAATCCAATCGTATCTTTTCTTTTACCGCTCGTGTATGATTTTGTGTATAACACTCAATCACTCAATGTAAGCTCAATATTACAACAACAATATAATTAATATCAATTTCTGATGAATGTGTAGTATGCTTGAAGTTGTTGTTGTTGATCAATACCATAGACATGGTATTTATAGGCTTCATCCTCAAACTAGCCGTTAGCTGTCAGACTGCTCATTACGTACGCTATCATCCCCTTATTACGTACGCAAGCCTCGTTACGTACGTTAACCACCACGGGTTACATACGTAAGCCTCTTCCAGTTTCAGTCCAGGGAGTTTCGTCATATTGGTTACGTACGTTAGCATATACTCCATTACGTACGTTAAGCCATACGTCAGTGCTGACGTCATCTGTCTGTTGCATGCTTTTCTGACTTTGACTCCTCCAACGTTCACTTGGTTTGAACTACATTACGTACGTTATATTACTCTCATTACGTACGTAAGGCTACTTCATTTACGTACGTTAATCATGCTGAGTTACGTACGTTAGGCTTGTGCAGAACACTATTTTCCAGCTTCGTTTTCTTCGATTCTTGGCTTCGCCTCTTCGTTGTTTTATTTTGTTTATCGCCTTTAATCATCAAAACTCTTTTAATTTATGTATGGAACAAAATGTTACAACAATCTCCCCCTTTTTGATGATTACAAAACAAAACTTCGTCGATGGGATTTACCTGCAAAAATACAAATATATGTATATGTGTATAGAACAAAGTTTTCGACTTTGTCTGTTTCGTTAGTTCTTCTCCCATTTCTTTTTCGACTCCTTTTCTTTTCTCCTGTTCTTTTCTCATTTTTAATTTTTCATCGTCTTTTCGACGTCTCCTCATTTTTGTTCAACTCCTTCGTTTCTCCCCCTTTGACGGTAAATCACATTTTCGATTTATTTCTCCATTCTCCTATCTCTCCCCCTTTTTGTATTCATCAAAAAATGCAATAAAATACCAATAAAAAAATTCAAAAAATATTGAAATATACAAAAATAAATACAAGGGTATTAACTCCCCTTGAAAATATTATCCGTTTAAAAAATTACTCCCCCTAAGTAAATTACCAAAAATCAATGTTTGGGGATCCAACCTATAGTTGGTTTTTGTTTAGAAACGTAGACGATATTTGAAACGATTGTTCCTTTAGGAACCCAAATTTTCTTAATTTTTATCGTCCGTCTCGGGCTTTTGCAACTTGAAATATGATGCCCGATTTTTAAACACTTTTCGCAATGGGGTATCTTAAAATTAACGGATTCGTTTTTCGAGCGAGGTTTGAATCCTAACCCCTCTTTATTCAAAGTAAACTTTTGAACACCAAGCATTTGTTCAAATTTCTCGTTTCCGCACGAGAATTTCTTTGTTAAAGATTTAAGCTCGATTTGGATTTTAGCGAGATCATTCTTCAAAATATTTTCATTTTCAATACACTTTGAATGATCGATTTCAACAAATTTTCCCTTTTCGATAATTTTGGAATTTTCAATTTCCAAAGATTTAATTTTAGACTTAAGGGATTTTATTTCGGATAAAGCGTTTTGAAAAGCCGTATGCAATAATTCAAATGCATCAAAAAGTTCATCACGGGAGGATGTACTTACTTGGCTTTCGACGTCGCTGTCGTTGAACGAACTTCGGGCCATGAGAGCGAGATTATTTTGATTAATGAATTCATCATCTTCGTCTTCATCGCTCCAAGTAGCCACGAGGACCTCCTTCTTGGGTTTGGCACGGCAATGCTTAGCGAAGTGGCCTGGTTTTCCACATAGTCGACAAGAGTTGTCGAATTTCTTCGTTTCGCTCGAGATATCCTTCTTCCTCCGGTTTAATAAAGTTTGAAATTTATTAATATTCTTGGCATAATATGCCGCTTCTTCGTCGCTTTCCTCCATCGGGGTTTCTTCTTTCTTTCTTGATATCTTAGCTTTCATGGCTAATGATCGTTCCTTCGGCTTTGGCTTGACACTTCGTGATTTTAATACAATCTCATAATTGATTAGTGAACCAACAAGGGCACTAAAATCGAGCGTGTTGAGATCTTTGGATTCCATAATCGCGGTCACGGTGTCGTCCCATTCGCTAGGTAGTGATCGTAAAATTTTCTAACTTTTTCACTACTAGATAATGGTTTTTCGAACGAAGCAAGTCCATTGGTGATGACCGAAAATCAGTCGAGCATATTGGTGATGGACTCGTCACCCTTCATCATGAATAACTCATAGTCATGGAGAAGCATATTGATCTTTGTCTCCTTGACTTGAGTTGTCCCTTCGTGTGTGATTTCAAGAATTTTCCATATTTCTTTCGCACTTTCACACGATGAGATTCGATTGACCTCTTCCGGATTTAAGGCACAAAATAAGAGTTGAGTAGCCTTACAATTTAGATGGTCATTTTTCCAATCGGCATCGTCATATTCTTCGAAAGATTTGAGCATACCGTCGGATTTGATAGGAACTTTGGGCCGAGACAAATAATCTTCCAAATCTCTATATCGTAGGCGCGAATAAAGATTGACATCTTTTTCTTCCATGTCAAATAATTTGAGCCATCGAAGAATGGTGGTCGGTTGAGAGCAAGGACTTCGACTGGAGAGAATTGAAACGCCATTTTTGGATCTTTTCTCCTCGGATGTCAAGCCGCGTATTGGAGTACCGCTCCGATACCAATTGTTGGGTACAGGGTCGGATATTGCGCTGTGTTGCGGAAGCATAAAATAAAATACGGAAATAAACGACACAAGAATTTATAGAGGTTCGGCTATAAATGAGCCTACGTCCTCTCTTTATCTTTTTCAATAGGTTAAAGATAGCAACCTCTACGCCTCTGTTCTATCGGTCGAGGTATAACCGTTACAATCACGTCTTCTATTGGTCCGTGATAAACCACTCGTACTTGTCTTTGCGTCGGTCCAAGTTAAACCGTTTTCCTTTTCTATCGGACAAGGAATCAACCGCTCTAGCTTTCTATGGGTACTAGATAAACCTCACGAAGATAGCGATTGCGATTCTAACAATGCCGGATCCTTGATCCTAATAACACCGAATCCAATCGTATCTTTTCTTTTACCGCTCGTGTATGATTTTGTGTATAACACTCAATCACTCAATGTACGCTCAATATTACAACAATAATATAATGAATATCAATTTATGATGAATATGTAGTATGCTTGAAGTTGTTGTTGTTGATCAATACCATAGACATGGTATTTATAGGCTTCATCCTCAAACTAGCCGTTAGCTGCCAGACTGCTCATTACGTACGCTATCATCCCCTTATTACGTACGCAAGCCTCGTTACGTACGTTAACTACCACGGGTTACGTACGTAAGCCTCTTCCAGTTTCAGTCCAGGGAGCTTCGTCATATTGGTTACGTACGTTAGCATATACTCCATTACGTACGTTAAGCCATACGTCAGTGCTGACGTCATGTGTCCGTTGCATGCTTTTCTGACTTTGACTCCTCCAACGTTCACTTGGTTTGAACTACATTACGTACGTTATATTACTCTCATTACGTACGTAAGGCTGCTTCATTTACGTACGTTAATCATGCTGAGTTACGTACGTTAGGCTTGTGCAGAACACTATTTTCCAGCTTTGTTTTCTTCGATTCTTGGCTTCGCCTCTTCGTTGTTTTGTTTTGTTTATCGCCTTTAATCATCAAAACACTTTTAATTTATGTATGGAACAAAATGTTCCAACACATTAGTTTCAGCATGAATACGCTCGATGATGACAGATCTGGAGAAGATCCATCCATCAATGATGTTCGAGGCTTTCTTGAGGGCGGGAGAAGATGTCTGAGCAGCCATTGGTGATTCTCAAGAAAATATGAAAGAGATTAAGAGTAATTTGCAGTAAAACATAGAAAAACTTGTAGGCTGTATTTGCTTGAGTGCTCTTAAATTTTTCAGAAAGCGTAAAGAGTCTCAAATGGCAGTATCAGTCCTTTTATAGTGGGCGGCGAAGTAGGGTTTTTCAGAGAACGAATGGTCAGATTTAAGGGGTGGGAACCGGCTTTTGAAATGAACAGTCACGATGTACTTAGTATAACTGGTACACTTATCCATGGAATATTAAAATATGTGCGGGTCCCACTTCTGACATTTGTTGTTACACTTAATGCCTGAAACGACAGTTTTAAACATTAAACAATTTGAAAACATCGCGGCTTTTGAGATTCAGTTGTCCAGATGTCGTGTAAGGCATTTAATGTAAATGATGTTTGACATGAAAACAGGGCACATGGACAAAATTATTTTAAAATGAAATATTATAATATATATACTGAATCGAAATCCTATAGTATGTCTTTGTATCATGACGATCTGACGTTCCCCCTTAAAAGGTACATATATGTTTTAATTCCATACAACAACTTTTGGATTAATGCTGTATTCATGGGTCATACTGTATTCCCCCTTAATTATTGCACACGTCAGCTGTAGGATAATTCATATGTCTTTGTTCCCTACAACGCTGTATTGAAGGCTCTGAGTGTACAGATAATTAATGGTGGATACTGTATTCTTGGGTCTTACAGCATTCCCCCTCAATTATTGAGTAAAAACAGTAAATTACTTACAGGGAGTCGGGCTGTAGCATTCCCATTTCTTGTCTAAGCATGTTGAATCTTGCTGTGTTGAGAGGCTTGGTGAAGATGTCAGCTAACTGAATATCTGTATGAACCTTTTCGAGCAGAACATCCTTGTTCTCGACATGATTCCTTATGAAATGATGCATCATGTTGATATGCTTAGTGCGCGAGTGCAATACAGGATTGTGCGTGATTGCAATTGCACTCGTGCTATCACACATGATTGGCGTCTCTCTGGCTTCAATCCCATGTCGACAGCTAGCTGCTGCATCGAAGGATCTGCATACAAAGAACTACCAGAAGATAGTATTCTGATTCAGTCGTGGAAAATGAGTTAGCCAATTGCTTCTTACTGAACCAAGAAACGAGTCTAGGTCCAAGAAAGTGACAAGTTACACTTGTACTCTTCCTATCTAGCTTGCAGCCTCCGAGATCCGAGTCGCTGTATCCAACTAAATCGGATCCGCCTTCTTTAGGATTCCATAGTCCTGCATCGACTGTTCCTTTAATGTACTTCAGGATTTGTTTAGCTGTATTGAAGTGTGATTCCTTAGGTGCTACTTGATATCTCGCACACACTCCTACAGCAAATTGGATATCAGGCCTGCTAGCCGTTAGGTACATGAGCAAGCCAATAAGCTTCCTGTAGAGTGATTGGTCAATTGACTTTCCGGCTTCATCAGCACTAATTTGCACGGAAGTGCTCATGGGAGTTGGCGATGATTTGGAAGTGTTCATTCCAAATTTGTTGAGAAGTTCCTTGCAATATTTTTCCTGGTTGATGAAAATACCTGTAGGCAATTGCTTTACCTGCAAACCTAGGAAATAACTAAGTTCTCCCATCATACTCATTTCAAATTTACTTTGCATGAGATGAGAGAACCTTTGACACAAAGCAAGGTTAGTTGAACCAAAAATTATATCATCTTCATAAATTTGCACCATTAGAAGGTCATCACCTTCCTGTATTTTGAACAAGGTCTTGTCCACAGCGCCTTTCTCAAATCCATTATCGGTTAGATACTGGGACAGGGTCTCATACCAGGCTCTAGGGGCTTGCTTAAGTCCATACAGTGCTTTCCTAAGCCTGTATACTAGGTCGATGCTATATGTGTTGGCAAACCCTAGTGGTTGTTCAACATAAACTTCTTCGGCAAGGTCTCCATTTAGGAATGCACTCTTGACGTCCATTTGGTATACAATGAAGCTCTTATGGGCGGCAAAGGCTAAAAATATCCTAATGGCTTCTAGTCTGGCTACAGGGGCAAAGGTTTCATCGTAGTCTATGCCTTCTTCCTGTCTATAGCCTTGTGCGACTAGCCTTGATTTGTTCCTTATAATAAGTCCATTTCGATCCTTCTTGTTTCTAAATACCCATTTGGTTCCTATAACTGATTAATGTGTAGGTCTTGGTACAATATACCATACGTTATTTCTTTCGAAACTGTTAAGCTCTTCTTCCATAGATGTTATCTAATGAGAATTATTAAGAGCGTCTATGGTAGAAACAGGTTCGGACTGGGCTAAGAATACCGCAATAGTGCACATGTTGAGTCTTCTAAGCTCAGATTGAGATTTCCATTTAGGGAATGGTGATGTCTCAGTATCTAGTTCTTCTTGTGCACAAAGTACATTTCCTTGTGTACTCTGTATTATCCTACGGGTAGAAACACCAGCATCTATGTTTCCAATGATCAGCTCTTGAGGGTGATCTCTCAACCATCATCGGTTGGGTTCTAATTCAGGGTCCCGTACTGTATTGAGAGTTTCTGTAGATACAGCTTCAGCTTGTACATCGTCGGCTTCATCTACGTCGATTCTTACAGCTGCGGGGTTGATTTCTAGGTCAACAACAGGTTCTATGGGAGTTGGTGGATCAAAGATAGAGAGATGTTGGATGTTCTGAGTAATATCATCTACTCCTGTAGGGTCGTGGTGAGGTTCGTCGAACACTACATGAATTGATTCCTCGATTGTCAGCTTCCTTTTAATGAAGATCATGTAAGCTTTGCTGATGGAGGAGTATCCTACAAATATTCCTTCATATGATTTCTCATCAAAGGTTATAAGTTGATCCTTCCCATTGTTCAACACATAGCACCTGCATCCAAAAATGTGAAATTATGAAACTAACGGAGTTTTGTTGTTCCATACCTCATATGCTGTTTTGTTGTGGTGCTTGTTGACGATACAGCGGTTTTGAGTGTATCATGTTGTATTGGTTGATTCACCCCAGAAATGCTGTGGCAACTTGCTTGCGGCAATCATTGTCCTTGTTGCTTCTTTCAGCGTCCTATTCTTTTGCTCGGCAACACCATTTTGTTGAGGTGTACGGACAGCTGAGTATTCGTGCTGTATCCCATTTTCCAAATAGTATTGCTCTATAAAGCGGTTAGTAAATTCTGTACCTCTGTCGGAACGAATGGACACGATACTCAATGCCTTTTCATTTTGAAGCTTTCTTAGGAGCTCGGGCAGCTTTGACGTTGTTTCCTTCTTCTTGCTTAGGAAAATTGTCCAAGCATACCTGGAGTAATCATCAACAACAACAAGACAGTATTTCTTACTTCCCAAACTTACTGGGTCTATAGGACCGTAGATATCCATGTGTAGCATCTCCAACACTATGTGGGTTGAAAGGTAGGATTTGCTCTTCAGGGTTGACTTGATTTGCTTGCCTTTCGGACATGGTCCGCAGACGCTGTCCTTTTTGAATGACACGTTTGGCAATCCTCTTACCATTCCCTATCTTGAGAGCATGTTGATCGTCTTGAAGTTGACGTGAGTCATCCTCTTGTGCCATAACCAGCTTAGATCTACAGTGCCTTTGGTAACAAAGCATGGAATTGAGGAGCTCATAGGCTTCCAGTCAGCAATATACATGTTACCTGATCTGCTTCCTGTAAGCACCACTTCTTTGGTCTAGATGTTCTTGACTCTACAGCGATCTATATAGAATTTTACCGAGAACTGTTTATCACAGAACTGGCTAATACTAAGTAGATTGTACTGTAAGCCTTCAACATATGCAACATCGGTGACTTTGAATTTTCCGACAAGAAGGTTTTCTTTCCCTCTTGTTCTTCCTTTAGATTTATTACCGAAACAAACTTTTGGACCGCTAACTTCTACGAAATCTGATAGCTTGCTTCTATCTCCGGTCATGTGCTGAGAGCATCCACTATTAAAGTACCAGGTGCCCTCCTCTAGGATGTCCTGTATGCAAAGAGATTAAGTAGATTTAGGTCCCCTTTGATTGTTTGGTCCATGAATGTTAGTGCCTTTAGGTACCCAAATTTTCCTGACAGCAATTGGTTTACTGTAGGTCACATTCGGTACAGTGTTGCGGTATCTTCGTGGGGCATAAACGTAGTCGCTATAACCATGATAATTATTATGCATGTAAAATTCAGGGTTATTATTATTTGTCCAGTACGAGTGCTGTCTTGGAGGTGGAGCCATTTTCTTTGGCCTAACAGCTTGCCTTATGGGTCTTCAGTTGGATTCCCAATATGGTTATTGATACTGAGCGGGCACCTGCTGTCTCGAGGAATAATGGGGCTCCTATATCTAATACCTCGGCGTGCTGTACTGATAGTACTGCCGTGCGAGCCTTTGGTATTTGGATACAGCCTTCCTTCTGAATGGCTGTTGGCGCTGTTGATGTGCTCGAGGAGCATGCTGTTGAGTGCGCCTTTCAGGTCTGAATGGCTAGTAATTACACTGTCTTGAGTATGATTGAGGTGGCGGAATGGCAGCCTTTGCTATTCGCTGTGCAACAGGTTCCTTCATAGGACTCGAAGTTTCTTTCGATACAGGAATGGGTTCCACACCCCTGACAAACACTGTACTAGTTTTTCCTTTGTTTGAACATGAGCTGTGTCCTAAGCCACTTTTATCATGAGCATGTTGCCCAGTGCTTAGAATTTCTTCCATTCTTTTGGATGATTTCTCGAACAATTTCAGAATGGTCTCAAGTTCATCTTCTCGTTTTTCGAGAGTTTTGACTTTGGCTTGAAGTAGAACAAAATCATTTGTCTTGCTCTCATTGTGAGTTTTAACCTCACTTAGTTCATGAGCAAGTTGATGATTCCTCTCCATGAGTTTTTCATAATCAACTTTGCTGGTTTCACAATCGATGGACATATTTTCATAATTTATTTTCAGCAAGTCATTTTCTTCTTTCAGCTCTAGGTTAGACAGTTGGAGCTGTATATTCTCATTTTTCAATGTCTCGTGGGCCTTTTGAATGTTTTTAAACTCATTCATCATGTTTTCAAAAGTATTAAATGCATTTACTGGAATAGCTGAGGTTGAGCTTACCTCATCGTCGCTATCTTCACCTTCCGGAATGTCCTTGGCCATAAAGCATATATATGCTTTATCATCGAACTCATCGTCAGATGAATCACTTTCAGTGACCACCTGAAGACATTCTTCTGATTTGGATGGTGTGGGGGAGGCTTCTGATTCTCCAATCAGGGCCTTGAGCTTGTTTTTCCAAGCACGTCTTCTTTCATCTCTCTCTTGTTGCTCGCCTTCCGGCAACCTTTGAACTTTGGGATGAGGACATTTATTTGCATAATGTCCTGGTTTCCTGCAATTATAGCACAAGTTAGAATGACCGGATGAAGTTTCAGTACTTACCTTGTGGACAGGTTTGGGCCTGTAGGGAGTCTTTCCAGACTGCTTGATGAACTTTTTGAATTTGTGCATGAGAAGCGGCATTTCATCTTGAGACAGGATGTCATCGTCACTGTCAGCACTCTTGTGACTAGGCTTCAACGAGCTGGGCATGCTGTGTCGCCGATTCAATACAGCGGCTAGTGCTGTAACCTTTGAAGGAGATTCTTCAGCTTTCTCTCTTCTGTCAATATGATACTCAAAAGCTTTGAGGTCAGAGAAGAGATCGAAAGTAGATATTTCATAAAGATTGCAAGACACACGCATAGATGTGGTCTTGATGTCCCATCGGGCAGGGAGAGATCTGAAAAATTTTAAATTCTTCTCCTTTTGGGTATAAATTTTGCCCAAAGCTTCAAGTTCACCAACAATACAGTGAATCTGGGGTCAAGTTCCTCAAGTGTCTCAGTTGGTTTCATTTCAAAGGATTCAAATTGCTGAGTCAGTTTTGAAATTTTGTTTTCTTTTGAGAGACCAGTTCCCTCACAAATCATCTTGAGTTTATCCCAGATTTCCTTGGCTATTTTACAGCTCTTTACCTTCGAGAATGTGCCTTTGTCAAGAGTGACAAATAACGCGTTCTTAGCCACATTGTCGAGGTTGGCTCGCTTTCTTTCATCTGTGGTCCATTACTCGCGTTCCTTCTCGAGCATCTCAGCATAGACTTGGCCTTCAATCCTTGCGGCCATGTTTACCTTCATGATCTTGATGAGGCCATCATGTATAACAAAAATTATCTCTTCGTGCATTGCGGCAAGATGAGCCTCCATCCTGATTCTCCATTCATCAAATTCGTTAATAGAGAACATAGGCACTTTGTTGATCATAGATGTATCCATGTGAGAATAAAGGAATGAAAAAGACTGTTTTAAAATCAAGTGATTTTGGATCTGATTCGGTTAAAAATACGACTGATTCTTTTAGAATCAACCTCTCCGATACCACTTGTTGGCCACTAAGTATACTGGATACAGCTTGGAAAGTGTTTTAAACAACAAGCTGTACTGATTTTAGATCTGAGTGCGTAGCGGAAGTCTTAAATACAGTAAGTTGTTGTGGATACAACAACTCGATGTGCAGTGTATACTTAAATAATCACAGTTAAATAAAACAAGTAAGGCAGAAGGTAAATAACACAGTATTTAAAGTGGTTCGAGGTAAACCCCTCTACGTCCACTGGTCCTCCACACAAGAGTAAAAAGTTTATTATAATTACTGCGTACACAACTACATAATTATAACAACACTTAATCAATATATCGTTCACACAGATTGATATAAAGATCTTAGCTTCAATCGTTCACACAGATTGGTTTGAGCTAATACTTTGACAGACTTCTTCACACATAGTTCTGAAGCTTCGTCTTCTTCGATGCAATTCCTTCACACATAGTTTCAGAGTAGCAAAGATTACTCAGTCCACACAGGGCTGATCTGGGTTTGTTCAAAGATAGAACAGGGTATGAACAACAACTTTGACTTTCTGAGCTTCTAGCTGATGATGTGTTGTTCACGATTTGAGCACTGTATATCTCTTGTATCTGAATAGTAGTGAGCTTTGGAGATATGTTTTGCTCTGATGTATATGATAATTACTTCGTAAGATTTTCAGCTTTTTGGTAACTTGGTGACTGATGATCTTCAAAATCTGGAGATATATAGTCTCTGAAATATATCCGTTGTAGATCTATCCGTTGGGCAAGATACTGTGACAACAGATATTCAACTGAGATCCGGATATTGCGGGATTTGAAGATCTTCTGAATTACAGTATTTAAATACTTTATCCTTTAGTATTTAAATACTTCTTTATCAACAGGACTTGACTTTTAGTGATGACTGAAGATTCCTTATTTGTCCTGTTGAGAGCTGTATGGAAGGATTACTTATTGTTGATTCGAGACAGCTTCCATACTTAGTCTTTATGAGACTTATTTGTTGTACTGAAAGATATGCTGGATCTTATGAGAGGTCTTCGATACAGGTTGACACTATAGACCAGCTTTTCGATACAGTGCGCTTACTGTATGCAGGATTGGTATATTGTTAAAACATACTGACACTACGATCAATACAGGGCAGTATCGATACAGGGTATTGTTATCCTAACAAATTCGATACAGGGTATTGTTATCCCAACAATTTCTTTTCCAGTCGGCAAAGTTAGTGCTATCAAGTTTATTTTCTTTGAGAATAACAGTAAGTGGGTTTAAAGACATTTGAGAATAAAATTAAAGACACCATTCATCACATAATTCGACACAAAATATATTGATAAACCTTAAAACACAATATATATGCAATTAACCAATACCTCGAAAGACCGCACATGCAAGCCACGTTAGTGTGGACGTTTACACATACATTTTTCAAGTAGATTTTAATCTCTTTAATTTTACTATCTAGTCAAGATGCGTTTGATAAGTAAAATTAATAGTTGGTTCCTCTTGTCCATGTATTGAATTAGCATAGACTCCGGTGGGGAGCTTATTGATTAATACACCTAAGTGAACACCATAATTTAACAAACCTTAAAATATTATTTAATGATAATAGTCCTACAGATGGAGAGGTCTTATTATAAAAAATAACATTCACCTTTTTGTTATCTAATTGAAGCCTAAAACTAGTGAGCCAATAATTAGTACATTCGATATGGAGGAAGACTCTAATGTCAACGCGCATGCTAATTTTTTCACAATTTAAACCAATTGTGGAGGCCAACTTAATTTTTTGTAAAATTTTTTTAAAACCAATTAGTTATTTTGAAAAAATAAGGTTTTTAATTTTCTCGTCATAACATGCAAGAAATATATCACGCATACATTCATACATGCCATATATCAAAACAGTAAAACCAACAAATAATTAAAACTGGATAATTAAATCCAATTATCATGGCTTTTATTCCTCATTTTAAATAACGTGAAAATCCTTGGCTCGCTTGTTCTCACTGCTTCAAGCATCTCGTCACCTCCTCCCGGTGGGCCACAAAAATTGCCAAATTTAGAAACTTTCTTCCATGCAAAAAATTAACTTCACAAGAAATTTCTAAATTTAAATTTATTGTGCTCCAACGGACGCAACGAACGGCGAAAAAACTGAACATGATCTGAAATTGCTCGACCCGAACTGTCGGACCTGCGGCCCTGCCCAGCCCGACCCGACCTGCTGCTATCGGCCGGCCCGACCAGTGGCACCCGCGGCCAGGACCGCATGCACTCGGTCGAGTCCCGATCGGCAGCAGGCTGGTCTTGGTCGATCCGTTCGATTGGGACTCCTTTTCGCACTGGACTTCTTTTTCCTTCGTACTTTGTGTATTCCAACTCGATTACAATTTTACACAAAATAAAATACATCGAATTTACAACACAAATTACAGGGAAAAATAAATAATATACTACCCATGGATTTTCTCATCGGAAAAACTTATACATACCTCAAAACTGGCCAAATTACCAAAAAAACGCGTAACTAAAATAAAAAATTCACGTAGCCATGATAATTGGACCATATTCACCTGCAAGACAATTTTTAGCAAAAATATTCCAATACCATACTACATGAATATTTAAATTGCTAACAAATTAATCACAAAATTAATTAATTGAACGGAACCTAAAGACCGGCTTCGATACCAATTGTTGGAATATAAAACGCAGCAGAAGCGATTTGGAATATGATGAACTAATTTGGTTTTATATAGGGGTGTTCAAAATATCCGATATCCGATATCCGATCCGAAATATCCGAAGTTCCGGATATCCAAAAATTCGGATATCCTGAACTTCGGATTCAGATATCGGATAGTACTTTTCAGAAAAATCGGATATTCGGATATCCGAAATATCCGAAAAATCCTAATTTTTTTATTTTTTTATATTTTAAATAATAGAAGGTATTCGGATATTCGGATATCCGATATCCATATCCAAAGTTTTTTTCGGATATTCGGATATCCGATATCCAAATCCGAATTTTTTTTTTTCAAATATAAGGATATCCGAATAAAATTCATATTTTTTCCGGATATTCGGATATCCGATATCCGTATCCGAAATTTCGGATATCCGAAAATCGGATATCCGAAATTTCGAATACGGATATCTGATATCAAAATCTACTATTCGAACTTTCGGATATCCGAAATTTCGGATATCCGAAAGTCCGGATATCCGGTTTTGAACACCCCTAGTTTTATATACTAACCAACATAAATAGCGTATCTATATAGGCTTGTCAATTAATTAACTAAACAGATTAATAAGCCATTTAAATACACCTATTTACGCAGTACAATTGATAATTCATACCTTTGATGCGAAGTGGTAGTATTATTCCTTTAGGGTCGATCAAAACCTCCTCCTTGCTCCTAGTTGATCTCCTTGTATTTCTACCTTTTAGATCTTCTAGAGTATATCCCAGATGTTGTGTGGGCAACAATCTACCGGATCAAATTTGGACTGCAGTACAGGGTGACATGGCCGAAACTTGATCTTCAAGAATTACCACACAAATTTTATATCTATTTTTCTTGAATATTTGTGTAATTAGAAAAATATTGTGTTAGCTAAATTATGGAATCCAAAACACAAGTCAAGATCCACAATTAAACAAAAAGTGGGAAAAATCGAAAATTCTTGTTCAAGACGAGTGAAAAATCGGCCAACCCCATTGTCCTATTTATAGGTGTTATGGGCTACTCTAGGGACCTTAAGGAGGATAAGGTAAGGACTCCCAATAGATCTCATCTTACCATATTAGGGATCTTCCTAATATTATGAGTCTATTAATATCAACTCAGTCCACTAAAATATTGATATTGCACTTCCTACCAAAATCACATATTACGAAATTGGGCTCCTTTTTGAATTAATTATTTCCTGTGTTTAAGATATCTCATATCCATTAATTAATTTAAGCTACTGACAGCTTTTAATTAATTAATATATTATACATGAGCATACCACTCGACCTTTATTATTATATCGGAAAATTAATTCCACATGCAGGGTTTAAAATAATAATCCTTTCGAGTGCCTCAAGGGACATGATCAACCTGACTTTTCGGGACACGATTTCTAGCTTTAATATTAATTATTATATAAATGGTAATATTGCCTAAAATATAGAGCATATTGAGTCCATCATTGTGGCTCTCACCCATGATAAATCAAAGCAATAAATATTAAACACATATAATTAAATATTAATTACTAGAATTAAGAAATAATAATTGTCCGAGATGTACGATCTTCTTATAGTCAGTACAGAAGAATCTATCTCACCTCGATCATGTTCAACGTATACCGAATAAGCTAGTATATTCTAATAGTCAAGACCTACCAATCTCAAACATATACTACAACCTCTCACAACGGTCTATTGTTATATAGCTTGTGAACTAATTATTACTATATAAGGAACCGATAATGTGATCTTCTATGTGACTCGACACACCATATTATCTACAATATAAAGTAATTAGACAACATTTGCATAACCATAACGTGAATAAATATGCAAATTATGTAATGAAATGAATTAAATATTTTCATAGATAAAGACCGGGAAATTAGGTAATACAAACATAAAGTATATTTTGATGTATACAACGCTAACATGTAATATCCGAAATTTCTACTACTGTTGTTTAATATTATTTTATCTGAGTTATGTTGTACAGCGTGGAATCTGTACAGTATGGATAAAATAAATGAAGGACTGAGATGTCAGTATTGGTATAATTGTCGTATCTGGTAAACAATTGCATTTGAGGATGTAACGAGTTGAGTATACATATTCAGTATGTCGTATGTTCGTATTTTGTATGTCGAGACGTTGGATAAGAATAGCTGAAATGGCTCAGTATAGCCACGTTAGCGCACGCTACGATGTATAGTTAGCATACGCTAAGACATAAGGATTACGTACGTTAAGAAGCACACTTAACGTACGTTAAGATGCTAAGTGTTACGTACGTTATGCGTAAGGCATTACGTACGTAATGAAGGGAATCGGACGGAATCGAGTCTTGGTCGGAAGGTGGGACCCGGTGTCGGCAGCCGATGTGGACAGGCGAGTCAACTACGTATTACGTACGTTATACAGGGTGTGTTACGTACGTAATACGAGGTTTCACTGTAGCATGTCAACATATGTATTACGTACGTTATGAAGGAAATGTTACGTACATAAGCGAGTGAACGAAACAGGCCAGTTAGTTCTGGAATGAGATTACGTATGCTATGAAGGACACTTAGCGTACGCTAAGCTGCATTACGTACGTTAATACTAATGGTTAACGTACGTAACGATCGATGCAGTTTATAAAATGAAGTTCGTTCTTTCATTTCTTCACGAATGAAAATCGATTTTCTCATCCAACCTTCGTCCCTCTGAGCATATAAGTGAGAATCAACCTCTTTTATCTTGGTTATGAGCTTGGAGGCATGGATTAGAAGCTTGTATATGAAGATATCAATGGTTCTTGAAGGTTTTGATGGTGTTCTTCATGTTCTTGAGGTATATTGATGAACTCTTCACTTTCATTTCGGATTTTTGGTATTGTTATCCGTATTTGATTTGTATGATGATGATTAGGGTGTTGTTATTATGATTATTGAGGTTATATGAAGTGCATATTGAAGAATACAATAATGCATGACTTGGATTTCGAATTAGATGATTACCTACATGTTAAAGGATATCGAATTTTATGTTTGATAGCTATGAACATGAAATACGAATCATGACGAAAATTGTGAATCCGGAAAGGTTATAGTTAATCTCATAACAAGATTCTCAATGGTATTGAACTAGTTGGGTAGTTCGGATTGCCGATTATGCCGATAGTATTGTCCTATGAAATTTACAACTATAAACAAGGAGGAATTGTGTTAATTCGTATGAATTCGGAATAGAGTGTGTTGTGTAATCCTTGTTATCAATATGAGTTGATCGTTGATATGATTATCGGATTATGAAAACGTATCGTGGTAATGAGTTCGTATTTGTTGAGTTGGATTATTTGGTTTTGTGTACGATCGAGATATCATTGTACCGTGAGATTGATAGATTGGTCGTGTCGGTTATTAATTATTATCGGATCGTTGCTATTTGATTACTTCAGTAGGTTGAGATTATTGGTCGGTGATTATAAACCATATGTTGCGGTCGTGTTCAAGTATGTGTAACACCCCCAAAACGATATGGGAATATTACACGTCGTAGACCCATTTTCATTAGGATCTACCAGGCTATACCTTACAACACGACCAAATATTTGCCCGGCCAGGGTCAAACAATAAAATAATACAGACCGTTAAGGTCACTTACACGTAAACACGCAGACCGATGAGGTCACACAACTCAATCAACAGAACTGATCAAAACAACATTACCCACACAGGGGACGAAACACAATACAATGGAAGACTGAAATCAACTCTAACAATACAATTAAACTCTAACAACTCTCAACTCTTGGTTAGTATCATAGCTCGTCACTTCCTATGCCAATCCTGTGACTGCTCCCCGGAACCTGCATGTACCTGGACGCAAAAACAGATATCCACCCCCGATTACTCGGGGGTTAGTAAAACTACACTGTTTTACTAGTGCAAGTATCAAATAATACAAAATGTAACGAGCAAACATTAACCATGAATCAAATTCAATAACCAAGTATCAAAACATTCCGAGAAGTTTTAATAAGGGAAAAATAAGCTATGAAGCATTTGAAAGTAAGATCATCATCTCGGGGATTTTTAGAATCTCAAAACCTTTTAAGACCTCAAGTCCTGATTTGGAAAACCTTTTAGAAAACCTTAGGGTTCCAACCCAAATCCGATTCGCATATCGGTAATTTACAGCACGAAAACATTTCCACACATCTCGTGGGGCTTGGCCCAACATTCCTTTCTGGAAAACTTCATTTTCAAAACTTAGATGATCAAAACATATTCATGACTCCGTGATCTCCTGCCACGAGTCTCCGTAGGTCCGACAACCCGCATGGAAGGAAACAAAAATATCAATCACAACGACTAGTCCTGACCCCGTGAACCTATGCCACGTGTCACCGTAGGTTCCGCCGAACTCGCATGGTTGGAAATTGTAACACCCCCGATATATTCAGGAATATTACAGCGCCGTAAATCCTTTACATAAGAATTTACAAGGCTGATTAAAAGAAAAGACAATAACAGATACCGCTTTATGAAATTGCTGAAGTAAAATACAACCGTCTGGTTCAAAAACCGAAATACAAATATCCAATGAAGAGTTATTATTACATCACTAAAATCCAAACATTATAAACGGACGACGTACTCGAGTACTTATTGAAATAACCAACAAATAACAGACAGTAAACCCGGTCGGAACATCACTTTGCACCCTCGTCCTCATACATCTCCAGTGGTTGTTTCCCCGCTCGCCTGGATCCTGAACAAACACAATGTTCACCCCCGAAGGGGTTAGCACAACGATGCTAGTACAAGTACAATAATCATACAACAGTGATATAATCAACAATTATATCATAACAAGTTTCTCCAACGAGAATATCCACAACACATATCATATCATAACAGTTTCAACATACTGGTGGTATTCCAACGATCCAGCGCACACAGCTATAGATTCCCATGATGATCCCGTCGGACCAACACATGGTGGAACTACCTGTCCAACGATCCAGCGCACACAGCTATAGATTCCCATGATGATTCCCGTCGGATCAATGCATGGTGGACATATATTCACAACATATTTACACGATACAATCACATCATAATTGTCATAATATAAACAATTCTAATTAGAGTACTTGCCTCGATTAGAAGACGGAACAATACTTCCACGAAAACGAGACACTCGAAGGTCGCCCCTCTCGATCAATCACGCAACAAGATCAAACCTTAACAAAAGAAATGATATAGGATTTATCTCACGTCGTACGAATGTTTAACAATTCGATTCACGGCCAAAAGTTCATAAAATGCACCGCTGAATCGCTTAGCGCACGCTAAGTACTGTAGCGTGCGTTAAGTCTCGCTCGATAGCGCACGCAAACAACAAAGCCTAGCGTCGCTAACTATGCATGGTCGATTTCACCGACCACCAATCGACTGCTCGATGGTCTAGCGTACGTTACGTACTAAACGTAGCGCACGCCAACTCGTGCTCGATAGCGCACGTTAATATTCATAGCATAGCGTGCGCTATCTATGCATGGCAGTTTACTGCTGAGCAGTAAACTATTCTCGCCATGATCGAAATAATGAAATCTTCCGTGATACTTCATGTTACCTCCATGAATATCATGTACACACGATTATGAATGATCTTACAGATAATAACATCTTCGGATTCGAGGATATGCATACCATTATAAAACCATATTCCATTTCGACTACAAATCTTTATACGACAACTCAAAAGACTTAACGGTTGATATCAACATCTTATATCAATCAATATTATCATGCTGAAGTTGTTAAACGTTCCATCTATACTAGATAAATCCTTCCATGATCCATCCTTTAGATTTATCCAGCAATAATGATTGTTAAAGCCAAGTCCATGATTATTATGAAGTCATCTACTAGATTCGAATTACCAATGATAGAAGCTTCTCTTTACATATTCAGTGTAATAAGATTCGAATCATGATGATTATAGTCAAGATACTTAAGGCTTATTCATCTCACTATTCCAAACATCATATACTTGGATAATTCATCTATGAAAATCCATATCTTGTTAACTTGATCATCCAAATCGTTAGAATCCAACTCTAAGTCTTGAGATAGATTGAACATACCTTAATATGATGAAAATCACTGAACCGTAAGGTAGAATCCAACTCCGGTTGGTTGTATGCCACTCCAAGGTGCTATTCCTCTTCAATGATTACTCCCAAGTGATAGCCAATATATAAACACCAACAATATGTGTTCTAAGTATGTAGTAGGATATCTCAGCTCTCTGGCCTCTCAAGTATGCAGAAGGAACGAGTAAAATGTAAGCCAAAACGAGTTGTTGTCCTATTTATAATATTCTGCATTTCAACAAGTTAGCGCACGCTACTAAGCATTCCTTAGCATGCGCTAATAATGGTTGACTTCAGAATTGTCCGGGTGCGTCCGCGGGAATCTTATCCGGACCCATGTCCCGGCTGGCGCATGTGCTAGTCGTCCCGCTCAATAATTGAGTTCTTAGCGCACGCAACCCCTATCTGCATAGCGTGCGCTAATAGTAGCCCGATAGCGCGCGTTAAGATACATTCTTAGCGTGCGCTAACACGAGTTTGCATGAGAAATTTTGCATGCTTCTATACTTATGCACAATGATATTAATGTAAGAAATATCATACTCCAATAATCAAAATCACCAATCCGAATAATACAGGGTTTGAATACAGATGAAATACACCGTAATAAATTCGGATATTACAGAAATCACACGTCAACCATAACAACCAGTCCTGACCCCGTGAACCTGTGTCACGTGTCACCGTAGGTTCCGTCGAACCCGCACGGTTGGACATACTGTGTCCTGATACGATGGACCTGTGCCATGAATCATCGTAGGCCTCGTCAGACCCGCACGATTGGACCTCAGCACTACACACTAAGTTCTGATCCCATGGACATGTGCCATGAATCCTTGTGGGCCTCGTCGAACCCACACGAGTGTACTTAGCGTTCCAGCACACAACATTCACATTCACATTACACCAACAGGCACACAATCAATCAATCAACTTGTCTATTACAATTTCACACAACTAGTATACTTAGCCCGAATCCGACATTACAACCAATACAAGCTTTACACAACCAAACACATATAACTCAACATTATCATCCAAATCCTCGATGAATCGATGTCACATAACTCACAATCAATACCTATAACACGGTACACATCCAAGTGTACAATCGACCAATATAGACACATTTTCAAGTTTGTCACAAATAACCACAATTCATTCTTTTCAACAAGTAGTCATATTCACAAGGTACAAAACGTATAAGTAAGATACTTGCCTCGATAGTCGGCACCCCATTATTCCTACGAATACGGCACAACCCGGAAAACCCCGAACACCTACAATCTTCCATGAAATCCAACGGAAACACGGTTACTACGAGAATAACAATTGAAAACAAAGGAAAACACGATCAAGAACTGAAGGGAACCCTTTGAGACATTTAATTGGATACTAAATGTTCAAGGTTCCTTAGAAACCCACAAATCCCAATTGGGTTCCAACGAACTCGAAATACGGATATACAATCCGTAGAACACATCCAAAACAACATTTATACAACAATTAATTGACCAAAAATGGATTGGAATCGAAATCAAAAGGAAAATTCCTAAATTCTTCAAAAACAAGGGTTCAAGCCAAAATACCTCGATTTGGACGAAGAACACGGATTAGATGATGATAAAATCAATACAAGCCTTCCAAAAATAATGTTCTATGATGTTCCCGATCAAAAACCCTCAAATTTCGTCGAAGGGTCGCGCAAAACGAAGGAAAAATGGAAAATGGCCGAGCGATCCACGTCCAGGCCTTTAAATAGCCGACCCTGGCCGACCGCTTACGTACGTAATCGACCATGGCTTACGTACGTAATCGGCCATGGCCGAACTTCCTGTACCAATTCTGCCGACATGTTATGTACATTATCGGGCCGTACATTACGTCGTACGTGTGCCCTTATACAGCATCGCCGCCATTACGGCCGTTACTCGGCCAGGTCTTGCCATCCAGGACTCGGTCGATCCGACGGTCCGGAAAATCCCGAAACCCCAGACCTGAATATAATCCGAAGATACGGTTACGAAGTACTCACAAAGACGAATCTAAGCACTAAGAGAACACACGATTCCGACCAGTAGCATGCTGTATTGGTTGCTTCAACCCAGAAATGCTGTGGCAACTTGCTTGTGGAAATCATTGTCCTTGTTGCTTCTTTCAGCGTCCTATTCTTTTGCTCGGCAACACCATTTTGTTGAGATGTACGGACAGCTGAGTATTCGTGCTGTATCCCATTTTCCAAACAGTATTGGTCTATAAAGCGGTTAGTAAATTTTGTACCTCTGTCGGAACGAATGGACACGATACTCAATGCCTTTTCATTTTGAAGCTTTCTTAGGAGCTCGGGCAGCTTTGACGTTGTTTCCTTCTTCTTGCTTAGGAAAATTGTCCAAGCATACCTGGAGTAATCATCAACAACAACAAGACAGTATTTCTTACTTCCCAAACTTACTGGGTCTATAGGACCGTAGATATCCATGTGTAGCATCTCCAACACTCTGTGGGTTGAAAGGTAGGATTTGCTCTTCAGGGTTGACTTGATTTGCTTGCCTTTCGGACATGGTCCGCAGACGCTGTCCTTTTTGAATGACACGTTTGGCAATCCTCTTACCATTACCTATCTTGAGAGCTTGTTGATCGTCTTGAAGTTGACGTGAGTCATCCTCTTGTGCCATAACCAGCTTAGATATGCAGTGCCTTTGGCAACAAAGCATGGAATTGAGGAGCTCATAGGCTTCCAGTAAGCAATATACATGTTACCTGATCTTCTTCCTGTAAGCACCACTTCTTTGGTCTGGATGTTCTTGACTCTACAGCGATCTATATAGAATCTTACCGAGAACTATTTATCATAGAACTGGCTAATACTAAGTAGATTGTACTGTAAGCCTTCAACATATGCAACATCGGTGACTTTGAATTTTCCGACAAGAAGGTTTTCTTTCCCTCTTGTTCTTCCTTTAGATTTACCGAAACGAACTTTTGGACTGCGAACTTCTACGAAATCTGATAGCTTACTTCTATCTCCGGTCATGTGCCGAGAGCATCCACTATTAAAGTACCAGGTGTCCTCCTCCAGGATGTCCTGTATGCAAAGAGATTAAGTAGATTTAGGTCCCCTTTGATTGTTGGGTCCATGAATGTTAGTGACTTTAGGTACCCAAATTTTCCTGACAGCAATTGGTTTACTGTAGGTCACATTCGGTACAGTGTTGCGGTATCTTCGTGGGGCATAAACGTAGTCGCTATAACCATGATAATTATTATGCATGTAAAATTCAGGGTTATTATTATTTGTCCAGTACGAGTGCTGTCTTGGAGGTGGAGCTATTTTCTTTGGCCTAACAACTTGCCTTCTGGGTCTTCAGTTGGATTCCCAACGCGGTTGTTGATACTGAGCGGGCACCTACTGTCTCGAGGAATAACGGGGCTCCTGTATCTAATACCTCGGCGTGCTGTACTGATAGTACTACCGTGCGAGCCTTTGGTATTTGGATACATCCTTCCTTCTGAATGGCTGTTGGCGCTGTTGATGTGCTCGAGGAGCATGCTATTGAGTGCGCCTTTCAGGTCTGAATGGCTGGTAATTCCGCTGTCTTGAGTATGATTGAGGTGGCAGAATGGCAGCCTTTTCTATTCGCTGTGCAACAGGTTCCTTCATAGGACTCGAAGTTTCTTTCGATACAGGAATGGGTTTCACACCCCTAACAAACACTGTACTAGTTTTTCCTTTGTTTGAACATGAGCTATATCCTAAGCCACTTTTATCATGAGCATGTTGCCCAGTGCTTAGAATTTCTTCCATTCTTTTGGATGATTTCTCGAACGATTTCAGAATGGTCTCAAGTTCATCTTCTCGTTTTTCTAGAGTTTTGACTTTGGCTTGAAGTAGAACAAAATCATTTGTCTTGCTCTCATTGTGAGTTTTAACCTCACTTAGTTCATGAGCAAGTTGATGATTCCTCTCCATGAGTTTTTCATAATCAACTTTGCTGGATTCACAATCGATGGACATATTTTCATAATTTATTTTCAGCAAGTCATTTTCATCTTTCAGCTCTAGGTTAGACAGTTGGAGCTGTATATTCTCATTTTTCAATGTCTCGTGGGCCTTTTGAATGTTTTTAAACTCATTCATCATGTTTTCAAAAGTATGAGATGCATTTACTGGAATAGCTGAGGTTGAGCTTACCTCATCGTCGCTATCTTCACCTTCCGGAATGTCCTTGTCCATAAAGCACATATATGCTTTATCATCGAACTCATCGTCACATGAATCACTTTCAGTGACCACCTGAAGACATTCTTCTGATTTGGATGGTGTGGGGGAGGCTTCTGATTCTCCAATCAGGGCCTTGAGCTTGTTTTTCCAAGCACGTCTTCTTTCATCTCTCTCTTGTTGCTCGGCTTCCGGCAACCTTTGAACTTTGGGATGAGGACATTTATTTGCATAATGTCCTGGTTTCCTGCAATTATAGCACAGGTTAGAATCACCGGATGAAGTTTCGGTACTTACCTTGTGGACAGGTTTGGGCTTTGTAGGAGTCTTTCAGATCGCTTGATGAACTTTTTGAATTTGTGCATGAGAAGCGGCATTTCATCTTGAGACAGGATGTCGTCATCACTGTCAGCACTCTTGTGACTAGGCTTCGACGAGCTGGGCATGCTGTGTCAACGATTCGATACAGCGGCTAGTGCTGTAACCTTTGAAGGAGATTCTTCAGCTTTCTCTCTTCTGTCAATATCATACTCAAAAGCTTTGAGGTCAGAGAAGAGATCAAAAGTAGATATTTCATAAATATTGCAAGACACACGCATAGATGTGGTCTTGATGTCCCATCGGGCAGGGAGAGATCTGAAAATTTTTAAATTCTTTTCCTTTTGGGTATAAATTTTGCCCAAAGCTTCAAGTTCACCAAAAATACCAGTGAATCTGAGGTCAAGTTCCTCAAGTGTCTCAGTTGGTTTCATTTCAAAGGATTCAAATTGCTGAGTCAGTTTTGAAATTTTCTTTTCTTTTGAGAGCTCAGTTCCCTCACAAATCATCTTGAGTTTATCCCAGATTTCCTTGGCTGTTTTACAGCTCTTTACCTTCGAGAACGTGCCTTTGTCAAGAGTGACAAATAACGCGTTCTTAGCCACATTGTCGAGGTTGGCTCGCTTTCTTTCATCTGTGGTCCATTGCTCGCGTTCCTTCTCGAGCATCTCAGCATAGAGTTGGCCTTCAATCCTTGCGGCCATGTTTACCTTCATGATCTTGATGGGGCCATCTCTTCGTGCATTGCTGCAAGATGAGCTTCCATCCTGATTCTCCAATCATCAAATTCATTAATAGAGAACATAGGCACTTTGTTGATCATAGATGTATCCATGTGAGAATAAAGGAATGAAAAAGACTGTTTTAAAATTAAGTGATTTTGGATCTGATTCGGTTAAAAATACGACTGATTATTTTAGAATCAACCTCTCCGATACCACTTGTTGGCCACTAAGTATACTGGATATAGCTTGGAAAGTGTTTTAAACAACAAGCTGTACTGATTTTAGATCTGAGTGCGTAGCGGAAGTCTTAAATACAATAAGTTGTTGTGGATACAACAACTCGATGTGCAGTGTATACTTAAATAATCATAGTTAAATAAAACAAGTAAGGCAGAAGGTAAATAACACAGTATTTAAAGTGATTCGAGGTAAACTCCTCTACGTCCACTGGTCCTCCACACAGGAGTAAAAAGTTTATTATAATTACTGCGTACACAACTACGTAATTATAACAACACTTAATCAATATATCGTTCACACATATTGATATAAAGATCTTAGCTTCAATCGTTCACACAGATTGGTTTGAGCTAACACTTTGACTGACTTCTTCACACATAGTTCTGAAGCTTCGTCTTCTTCGATGCAATTCCTTCACACACAGTTCCGGAGTAGCAAAGATTACTCAGTCCACACAGGGCTGATCTGGGTTTGTTCAAAGATAGAACAGGGTATGAACAACAACTTTGACTTTCTGAGCTTCTAGCTGATGATGTGTTGTTCACGATTTGAGCACTGTATATCTCTTATATCTGAATAGTAGTGAGCTTTAGAGATATGTTTTTCTCTGATGTATATGATAATTACTTCGTAAGATTTTCAGCTTTTTGGTAACTTGGTGACTGATGATCTTCAAAATCTGGAGATATATATAGTCTCTGAAATATATCTGTTGTAGATCTATCCGTTGGGCAAGATTCTGTGACAACAGATATTCAACTGAGATCCGGATATTGCGGGATTTGAAGATCTTCTGACTTACAGTATTTAAATACTTTATCCTTTAGTATTTAAATACTTCTTTATCAACAGGACTTGACTTTTAGTGAAGACTGACGATTCCTTCTTTGTCCTGTTGAGAGCTGTATGGAAGGATTACTTATTGTTGATTCGAGACAGCTTCCATACTTAGTCTTTATGAGACTTATTTGCTGTACTGAAAGATATGCTGGATCTTATGAGAGGTCTTCGATACAGGTAGACACAATAGATCAGCTTTTCGATACATTGCGCTTACTGTATGCAGGATTGGTGTATTGTCAAAACATTATGACACTACGATCAATACAGGGCAGTATCGATACAGGGTATTGTTATCCTAACAAATTCGATACAGGGTATTGTTATCCCAACAATTTCTTTTCCAGTCGGCAAAGTTAGTGCTATCAAGTTTATTTTCTTTGAGAATAACAGTAAGTGGGTTGAAAGACATTTGAGAATAAAATTAAAAACACCATTCATCACATAATTCGACACAAAATATATTGATAAACCTTAAAACACAATATATATGCAATCAACCAATACCTCGAAAGACCGTACATGCAAGCCACGTTAGTGTGGACGTTTACACATACATTTTTCAAGTAGATTTTAACGTCTTTAATTTTACTATATAGTCAAGATGCGTTTAACAAGTAAAATTAATAGTTGGTTCCTCTTGTCCATGTATTGAATTAGCATAGACTCCGATGGGGAGCTTATTGATTAATACACCTAAGTGAACACCATAATTTAACAAACCTTAAAATGTTATTTAATGATAATAGTCCTACAGATGGAGAGGTCTTATTATAAAAAATAACATTTACCTTTTTGTTATCTAATTGAAGCTTAAAACTAGTGAGCCAATAATTAGCACATTCGATATGGAGGAAGACTCTAATGTCAACGCGCATGCTAATTTTTTCACAATTTAAACCAATTGTGGAGGCCAACTTAATTTTTTTGTAAAAATTTTTTTAAACCACTTAGTTATTTTGAAAAAAATAAGGTTTTTAATTTTCTCGTCATAACATGCAAGAAATATATCACGCATACATTCATACATGCCATATATCAAAACAGTAAAACCAACAAATAATTAAAACTGGATAATTAAATCCAATTATCATGGCTTTTATTCCTCATTTTAAATAACGTGAAAATCCTTGGCTCGCTTGTTCCCACTGCTTCAAGCATCTCGTCACCTCCTCCCGGTGGGCCACAAAAATTGCCAAATTTAGAAAGTTTCTTCCATGCAAAAAATTAACTTCACAAGAAATTTCTAAATTTAAATTTATTGTCCTCCAACGGACGCAACGAACGGCGAAAAAACTGAACAGGATCTGAAATTGCTCAACCCGAACTGTCGGACCTGCAGCCCTGCCCAGGCCGACCCGACCTGCTGCTATCGGCCGGCCCGACCAGTGGCACCCGCGGCCAAGACCGCATGCACTCGGTCAAGTCCCGATCGGCAGCAGGTGTAATATCCGGATAATTGTTGGGTATTTTCATCTGTATTTGAACCCTGGATTACCTGAATTAGTGCTATCAATGATCGAAGTACGGTCGTTTCCGTATTCGTATCCTCATGCATGATAATATCAATTTTTAATCTTTCACATGCAACTACGTCGTAACGCACGCTAATGCAAGCGTAACGACGCATTCTGAATCGATATAGCGTACGCTACGAGCTAGACGTAGCGTCGTAAGGAGGTCAATAATTGAATGCATCTGGCCGGCATGGACACCGGTGGTGGGGCTCGGAAGATTCCCGCGGATGAATCTCGACGCTTTGGGGTCAACGGGTGTTAACGTACGCTAAGGCTTGTAACTAGCGTACGCTAATATATGTAGCTTACGACGTAATGCATAGGGTGTAACGTCGTAAGCTAGTACAAAGCGAGACGATGGCTATCGGTGAGCGATAGCGTACGCTAAGATCGAATTGTAGCATGCGCTAAGCCTATTACGTACGTAAATGGCTAAGGCTAACGTACGTAAAGCTCAAGATATTATATATATGGACAACACCCCATTTCATTTCTCTTCGTCCCTTTCACTTGTAATTCGTTTTCTTTCATTTCTTGAGGGTCTCCAGCCCTCTAAAACACATATAGAACACGTAGCCTCGATCATTAAGTTACAAAACATCTTGGATTGACATTCAAGCAATCGGAATTGGATGCTACCTCTTGCCTCTGCGTTTCTTTCATATCAAGGTATGTTAATGTTACCTCAACCTTGAATTCGTGTTCTTAAGGATGTTATGAACATACCACCGGGATTATTAGGCTCCATAGATGATTCTTATCCGAACACCATGTTTTTGGAAGTTGGAATGTTCATGCTTTACTTACCCGAGTTAAGAACGTTATAGTCCGATTCTTATTATGATGATCAAGTAAAGTAAAATTCTGAGATTAATAAACCGTATTGTATGGTGTTTCCATAATGATCATAGACTTAATGTTGGTAACAACCTCAGATTTTCGAACTACCTTTGAAGATCTATAATCAATATTTGGAGTGAGTCTTATGATGAGAGGATTAACCGGAATTCGTAGACATCAACACCATAGGGTTATTCGATTCACATGAGTATGATATGTGTGAATATAACGTACGTTAAGCTCTATGCATTAAATGCGTTATACCTCATGCAAGGCGATCGTGAATCGGGTAGAAGCGTCAATGCATGCTTAGCGTGCGCTAATCCTTGTAGCTTACGTGCGCTAACTGGCAGACGTAACGTACGTTACGTATGTGTGTAACGTACGTTACGAAGAGAACAGTTAGTGTTCGGCCATCTCTTTATGCTTTTCCTCGTGTGATTGATTGTTTATTTAATGATAGGATATTAAGGACGAATTTCCTACGATAATCCAGTGTCGAGCCTCTCCGATCGTCGTTTTCGTTGGAGTTCTGGATTGTTCCAATCAACTGTATTTCCAGAGCATTCGCGAGAGATTACCAAGGCAAGTACCTTGATATACGAATTATAATTACGTGAAATCATTGTTGCTAAAGAGTATGAATCATGTTATGAATATCTTTATTTATATTATATATTATGTAGATAGATATGTGTGGATATATGTATAGATATATGTGTATGTATATAAATATACATATAGAGATAAATGTTGGGTGATTCATACCAATATTAGTCGACGTATGCAACTTAGACTAAAGTACGAATGATGTTTATAGAGGTAATATGGTAATGTTTGTATTATCGGTTGAGTTACGATATAAATATAATTATGTAGTATTGATCGATAGTGTTGAAGGCCTAATGTGCTAAGTCTTGATGAATAACGTGCGAGTTATTGTTTATTTTGCGTAGTTGTGTATTGGCGAATAGATTCTGTGAATTGAGGAACTGATTTGATAATTGTTGCAACGGTGGGTATGTGCTTGGTATTTGTAATAATGTGAATACTTGTTATGAGAGACGTCATATCCGGGTACCTCGAGGGCGGGCGTGCACTCGGCCGATGTACGCCGCAATGAGCGGCTCCATATGATTGGTGAACACCGGTGTTACTTAATGCGCGAGCAGGCGCTCTGTGGGAGTGAACGCCGCGCGGTGACATGTGCAATGGGCGGCCAATATAGTGGAGTGAACGCCGGTACATAGGTGTGCAAGGGAGGCGCTGGCAGCTTATTGGTAACGGATATTTGAGTGATAGCTCGGACCGTTACCAAATGATTTTTCGAAATTTAATCTTTGCAATTAGATTATAATGTTGGTATTCATGTAGACCGCGAATTGTGTTTCGGAGTTCGTTCCAACTTGTTTTAAATGTTGGTATCATGGCTAATTAACCAAGGATATTTGACGAGATCTCCGAGGGTTAATTAATCAGGGGTCTTGAGCAGGATTTGTCGAATGAGAGGCTGTGCCTTTGATTGTACTGTGTTGATTATTCTGTGTATTGGGTCGAGGACCCCGTGAGATATTGAGATTTGATCTCGTGATGATATTATTTGGATTGGGCCGAGAACCCCGTGAGATGTTGTAATGATTCACTTGTGATAGTGTTTTATCATTTGGGTCGAGGACCCCGAATAACGTTGTAATGGTTTTCTTGCAAATTGTTTTCCACATGCTGGGTCAAGGACCCGAGAGCTTTTGAAGTATTTTCTAAAATATATTTCCATCTGATTTTCAAAATCCCAAGATAGCCCGAGTCAATATTAATGTTTTCGAACTTTCTTATCAAAACACTTTTCATTTTATTAAAAGGGAATTTTCGACTCCTTGGGCTCGTTTAAAGTTTCATTTGTGTTATGTTCTGACGGAGAATATGACAATGTGATTATCTTTCTCGTTGTGTTCGTAATACTCTTCTGTGTTAGCCATTTGTATGTGTGGGTTGTGTTAAGGTTTCACGTCTGTTGAGTTTGTGTTATTATTATTCGTATATCTTGTGGGTTATGTACTTGCACTAGCAAAATTCCAGTTTGCTAACCCCCGAGTTTTCGGGGGGTGGGTGCCTGTTATGCGCTCAGGTTTTGGCAGCTCGGGAGCAGTCACAGGATTGGCTGGGAAGGAGATGGAGGACAATGATACTAATCACACCAGAGTTAGAGTCTTTTCTTTTGTTTCATTTTGGTCGGTGTTTCTCTGTCATTCGAGTATTCACCCTTGCATGGGTGTAGTTTTCATTTATTAAATTGAATTGTCATTCATTTCTGTGTTCATCTTTATTTTCATCATTGAGATGTAAAGTTCATTTGTTTCTGAATTGTTTAATGACCTTGTCGGTCTGTGTTGTATTTAGATTGACCCCGGTCGGTCAGTCATTTTGTAGTCTAGTAGAGTTTAGCCTTGTAGATCCTTGTAAGAAGGGCCTACGGCGTGTAACATTTCCGGATGTATTCTGGGGGTGTTACAAATATGGTATCAGAGCTTAGGTTTGCGAAAAACCTAGGCCGTTGGGTCAAGTCCATGTCTTGTGTAAGTCGCGTCAAAGTTGTGATTAGTATCGTGGTTCCAACATCATCTTCAAGCAATCCGTGATGGTAAGCCTTCCAATTGTAAGTCCCCTTATATACGTATTTGATTATATTGTGCTTAACGTGAACCTAGGATTTGAACTTGTTAGAGATTATATTGTTTTACGATATCACTGCGTATACGGTTCGAGTGAGAATGGTTATGTAGTATACTTCGGTAGTCGAACATATTTATCGGTTTCTACATTTCAGTAGGATAAATCTTTGAGTGTTAATTTTATCCATTGCGTGGGTATTTTGAAATGACTCTTGACATTTTGGCATTTTTAGTCTTGCACATTTTAACGGTATTTTTATGACGGTATTTAATATTTTACAAATGATTTTGTAAGTTTTGGAAAATGCTACCGTCATCGGCTTTTGGCATATTTTGAAATGAATTTAAATGGTTTTTAGCACAGTAGGTTAAACCTACGTAATCCCGGCATGTAATATTTAGGGCCGAATTACGAACATTTCAAAGTAGTGTTTTAAAATTTTCCTAGCATTGTAAACCTCATGATTTAATGTAGTCGTGTCGAAGAGTCACGTATTTTGGTAAAAAGTTCTTTCGAATAAACATTTTGGTAGAAGAGGAAGGATTTTCAAAATTGTGGTATTTGGGACTCAACACTTTTGAAATATTTTAAATTAGTTACAATTCGATTTTCAATTTTCTTGTAAGCATTACTCGAAAAATTTTTTAGAGTCATTGTATAAACTTCCTCTTCCAAGACAAAGGACAGTATTTACAAGTTTTGAGCACAACGTGATTCGACTTTTGTTTCAAATTTTTTTTAAAGGCATACGCATAATGACCGTCCTGGACGAAGGACTGGAAGTTGATTTCAGAAAATTTCGTGCTTTACGATATTACCGTTATTCTAAGGATGCTAATTAAACCTTATGTTGATAATTGTGGTATACCGTACAACCGACTATGTGATAACAATAAACGGTACTATCTGCATTAGCATGACGAGCCACAGCGGATGTAGACATAATATAGGAAGCGGAAGAGGTGAAGTGGTTCGACGACAACGATTCATGTTACGGTGAAGGAATATCAAGATCGACGATAACCTATGAAACCTCCTCGGTGACCGAGCCAACGAGCGGAGAAAAGAGACCGAGGACATCTGGAAAATTTTTGGGCGGTGAAGAGATTAAGGTTCTCAAACCCCCACGCTGCTCGAATACGTCATCTTCGCGGTCGAGAATGAGCATTGGGAATCCCGGCCAAGACGGTGACTCCGGTAAGAAGAGAGTGTGCTTCAACCGCAATCGTAAATGCGGACATATCCGTGTAACTGTACCTCCCCACTCTTGACTTGTCATCGGTGCGGGTGTGAAGGCCATCGGGAGAAACATTGTGAGATAATTTCCGAATTGGCAAAGAATGCTACTCTGTCGGTGAGCGAGCAAGTGGACGGAGAATGACCAAACCTTATGTCTTCAATGAAGAGCCTATCATAGGCGAATGAAGATTTTGTCTTTGTGTTCTAGTCGTTCTTTGTTTCCAACAATTGTGACTTCGATTGTTTTTCATTTTAATTGCTTTTCGTTTCCAACTCCTGCTGTTTTAAGTTTCGAGGCTGACATGTCTTCTTAGTACGGGGACACGTAGTACCCGTGCTCTTCTTAGTATTTCCGATGTTGGGAGGCTTTCATTGTTGATGATTCATCTGTGATTCTCTTAACAATTTCAAACTACCATGTTCTAGTGAACCTACCATCATTCGAACGAATTTCAGAACCGATTTGTTAGACTCTTTGAATTATTGTGGTCTATTCACATCTGAACTTAATCTTTGCAGAATTTTGTTCGAAACTATTTGTTCCCATTCGTATGATTAATATTTCCAATGTGTTATGAACTTGAATACGGTGGGTCGAGCTCGACACGCGATTTTAGTACATCTGAGCCGTTTGTGAATTTCCTTAATTTCGTGAGCTTCTACTTCTCCACTCTAACTTCTCGTGTTCACGTGTAATTTATCGCCTCAATTGACGTGCATGATACTTCCTAGGTCCAATCATTGTATTTTTAGAACCTTGCATTCGCGCATCGCTCGTGATGTTTTGGGGCTGAGCAAGTAGTTACTTTTCCTTGGTTGTTCCACCACTCTACTTTAAGTTTCGGGACGAAACTTCTTTTAAGAGGGATAGTATGTAATATCCGGATAATTGTTGGGTATTTTCATCTGTATTTGAACCCTGGATTACCTGAATTAGTGCTATCAATGATCGAAGTACGGTCGTTTCCGTATTCGTATCCTCATGCATGATAATATCAATTTTTAATCTTTCACATGCAACTACGTCGTAACGCACGCTAACAGGCAAGCGTAACGTACGTTACGAACTGGATATAGCGTACGCTACGAGCTAGACGTAGCGTACGTAAGGAGGTCAATAATTGAATGCATCGGGCCGCACATGGACACCGGTGGTGGGGCTCGGGAAGATTCCGCGGATGAATCTGGACAGTTTTGGGGTCAACGGGTGTTAACGTACGCTAAGGCTTGTAACTAGCGTACGCTAATATGTGTAGCTTACGTACGTAATGCATAGGGTGTAACGTACGTAAGCTAGTACAAAACGAGACAGTAAGCTATCAGTGAACGATAGCGTACTCTAAGATCGAATTGTAGCGTGCGCTAAGCCTATTACGTACGTAAATGGCTAAGGCTAACGTACGTAAAGCTCAAGATATTATATATATGGACAACACCCCATTTCATTTCTCTTCGTCCCTTTCACTTGTAATTCGTTTTCTTTCATTTCTTGAGGGTCTCCAGCCCTCTAAAACACATATAGAACACGTAGCCTCGATCATTAAGTTACAAAACATCTTGGATTGACATTCAAGCAATCGGAATTGGATGCTACCTCTTGCCTCTGCGTTTCTTTCATATCAAGGTATGTTAATGTTACCTCAACCTTGAATTCGTGTTCTTAAGGATGTTATGAACATACCACCGGATTATTAGGCTCCATAGATGATTCTTATCCGAACACCATGTTTTTGGAAGTTGGAATGTTCATGCTTTACTTACCCGAGTTAAGAACGTTATAGTCCGATTCTTATTATGATGATCAAGTAAAGTAAAATTCTGAGATTAATAAACCGTATTGTATGGTGTTTCCATAATGATCATAGACTTAATGTTGGTAACAACCTCAGATTTTCCGAACTACCTTTGAAGATCTATAATCAATATTTGGAGTGAGTCTTATGATGAGAGGATTAACCGAAATTCGTAGACATCAACACCATAGGGTTATTCGATTCACATGAGTAGATATGTGTGAATATAACGTACGTTAAGCTCTATGCATTACGTCGTTATACCTCATGCAAGGCGATGCAGGCCAGGTAGAATCGTCTAATGCATGCTTAGCGTGCGCTAATCCTTGTAGCTTACGCGGCGCTAATCGCGCATTTAACGTGACGTTACGTATGTGTGTAACGTACGTTACGAAGAGAACAGTTAGTGTTCGGCCATCTCTTTATGCTTTTCCTCGTGTGATTGATTGTTTATTTAATGATAGGATATTAAGGACGAATTTCCTACGATAATCCAGTGTCGAGCCTCTCCGATCGTCGTTTTCATTGGAGTTCTGGATTGTTCCAATCAACTGTATTTCCAGAGCATTCGCGAGAGATTACCAAGGCAAGTACCTTGATATACGAATTATAATTACGTGAAATCATTGTTGCTAAAGAGTATGAATCATGTTATGAATATCTGTATTTATATTATATATTATGTAGATAGATATGTGTGGATATATGTATAGATATATGTGTATGTATATAAATATACATATAGAGATCAATGTTGGGTGATTCATACCAATATTAGTCGACGTATGCAACTTAGACTAAAGTACGAATGATGTTTATAGAGGTAATATGGTAATGTTTGTATTATCGGTTGAGTTACGATATAAATATAATTATGTAGTATTGATCGATAGTGTTGAAGGCCTAATGTGCTAAGTCTTGATGAATAACGTGCGAGTTATTGTTTATTTTGCGTAGTTGTGTATTGGCGAATAGATTCTGTGAATTGAGGAACTGATTTGATAATTGTTGCAACGGTGGACTGTGTGCTTGGTATTTGTAATAATGTGAATACTTGTTATGAGAGACGTCATATCCGGTACCTCGAGGGCGGGCGTGCACTCGGCCCGATGTACGCTGCAATGAGCGGCTCCATATGATTGGTGAACACGGTGTTACTTAATGCGCGAGCAAGGCGCTCTGTGGGAGTGAACGCCGGCGCGGTGACATATGCAATGGGCGGCCAATATAGTGGAGTGAACGCCGGTACATAGGTGTGCAAGGGAGGCGCCTGGCAGGCTTATTGGTAACGGATATTTGAGTGATAGCTAAGACCCCGTTACCAAATGATTTTTCGAAAATTAATCTTTGCAATTTGCTTTTAATGTTGGTCTTCATGTAGACCGCGAATTGTGTTTCTGGAGTTCGTTCCAACTTGTTTTAAATGTTGGTATCATGGCTAATTAACCAAGGATATTTGACGAGATCTCCGAGGGTTAATTAATCAGGGGTCTTGAGCAGGATTTGTCGAATGAGAGGCTGTGCCTTTGATTGTACTGTGTTGATTATTCTGTGTATTGGGTCGAGGACCCCGTGAGATGTTGAGATTTGATCTCGTGATGATATTATTTGGATTGGGCCGAGAACCCCGTGAGATGTTGTAATGATTCACTTGTGATAGTGTTTTATCATTTGGGTCGAGGACCCCGAATAACGTTGTAATGGTTTTCTTGCAAATTGTTTTCCACATGCTGGTTCAAGGACCCGAGAGCTTTTGAAGTATTTTCTAAAATATATTTCCATCTGATTTTCAAAATCCCAAGATAGCCCGAGTCAATATTAATGTTTTCGAACTTTCTTATCAAAACACTTTTCATTTTATTAAAAGGGAATTTTCTGACTCCTTGGGCTCGTTTAAAGTTTCATTTGTGTTATGTTCTGTACGGAGAATATGACAATGTGATTATCTTTCACCTTGTGTACGTAATACTATTCTGTGTTAGCCATTTGAATGTGTGGGTTGTGTTAAGGTTTCACGACTGTTGAGTTTGTGTTATTATTATTCGTATATCTTGTGGGTTATGTACTTGCACTAGCAAAATTCCAGTTTGCTAACCCCCGAGTTTTCGGGGGGTGGGTGCCTGTTATGCGCTCAGGTTTTGGCAGCTCGGGAGCAGTCACAGGATTGGCTGGGAAGGAGATGGAGGACAATGATACTAATCACACCAGAGTTAGAGTCTTTTCTTTTGTTTCATTTTGGTCGGTGTTTCTCTGTCGTTCGAGTATTCACCCTTGCATGGGTGTAGTTTTCATTTATTAAATTGAATTGTCGTTCATTTCTGTGTTCATCTTTATTTTCATCATTGAGATGTAAAGTTCATTTGTTTCTGAATTGTTTAATGACCTTGTCGGTCTGTGTTGTATTTAGATTGACCCCGGTCGGTCAGTCATTTTGTAGTCTAGTAGAGTTTAGCCTTGTAGATCCTTGTAAGAAGGGCCTACGGCGTGTAACATTTCTGGATGTATTCTGGGGGTGTTACAGCAGGCTGGTCTTGGTCGATCCGTTCGATCGTGACTCCTTTTCGCGCTGGACTTCTTTTTCCTTCGTACTTTGTGTATTCCAACTCGATTACAATTTTACATAAACTAAAATACATCGAATTTACAACACCAATTACAGGGAAAAATAAATTATATACTACCCATGGATTTTCTCATCGGAAAAACTTATACATACCTCAAAACTGGCCAAATTACCAAAAAAACGCGTAACTAAAATAAAAATTTCACGTAGCCATGATAATTGGACCATATTCACCTGCAAGACAATTTCTAGCAAAAATATTCCTATACCATACTACATGAATATTTAAATTGCTAGCGAATTAATCACAAAATTAATTAACTGAACGGAACCTAAAGACCGGCTTCGATACCAATTGTTGGAATATAAAACGCAGCGGAAGCGATTTGGAATATGATGAACTGATTTGGTTTTATATAGGGGTGTTCAAAATATCCGATATCCGATATCCGAGCCGAAATATCCGAAAATCCGAAGTTCCGGATATCCGAAAATTCGGATATCTGGAACTTCGGATTCGGATATCAGATAGTACTTTTCAGAAAAATCGGATATTCGGATATCCGAAATATCCGAAAAATCCTAAATTTTTTATTTTTTTATATTTTAAATAATAGAAGGTATTCGGATATTCGGATATCCGATATCCATATCCGAAGTTTTTTTCGGATATTCGGATATCCGTTATCCAAATCCGAATATTTTTTTTCAAATATAAGGATATCCGAATAAAATTCATATTTTTTCCGGATATTCGGATATCCGATATCAAAATCTACTATCCGAACTTTCGGATATCCGAAATATCGGATATCCGAAAGTCCGAATATCCGGTTTTGAACACCCCTAGTTTTATATACTAACCAACATAAATAGCGGATCTATATAGGCTTGTCAATTAATTAACTAAACAGATTAATAAGCAATTTAAATACACCTATTTACGCAGTACAATTGATAATTCATACCTTTGATGCGAAGTGGTAGTATTATTCCTTTAGGGTCGATCAAAACCTCCTCCTTGCTCCTAGTTGATCTCCTTGTATTTCTACCTTTTAGATCTTCTAGAGTATATCCCAGATGTTGTGTGGGCAACAATCTACCGGATCAAATTTGGACTGCAGTACAGGGTGACATGGCCGAAACTTGATCTTCAAGAATTACCACACAAATTTTATATCTATTTTTCTTGAATATTTGTGTAATTAGAAAAATATTGTGTTAGCTAAATTATGGAATCCAAAACACAAGTCAATATCCACAATTAAACAAAAAGTGGGAAAACTCGAAAATTCTTGTTCAAGGCGAGTGAAAAATCGGCCAACCCATTGTCCTATTTATAGGTGTTATGGGCTACTCTAGGGACCTTAAGGAGGATAAGGTAAGGACTCCCAATAGATCTCATCTTACCATATTAGGGATCTTCCTAATATTATGAGTCTATTAATATCAACTCAGTCCACTAAAATATTGATATTGCACTTCCTACCAAAATCACATATTACGAAATTGGGCTCCTTTTTGAATTAATTATTTCCTGTGTTTAAGATATCTCATATCCATTAATTAATTTAAGCTACTGACAGCTTTTAATTAATTAATATATTATACATGAGCATACCACTCGACCTTTATTATTATATCGGAAAATTAATTCCACATGCAGGGTTTAAAATAATAATCCTTTCGAGTGCCTCAAGGGACATGATCAACCTGACTTGTCGGGACACGATTTCTAGCTTTAATATTAATTATTATATAAATGATAATATTGCCTAAAATATAGAGCATATTGAGTCCATCATTGTGGCTCTCACCCATGATAAATCAAAGCAATAAATATTAAACATATATAATTAAATATTAATTACTAGAATTAAGAAATAATAATTGTCCGAGATGTACGATCTTCTTATAGTCAGTACAGAAGAATCTATCTCACCTCGATCATGTTCAACGTGTACCGAATAAGCTAGTATATTCTAATAGTCAAGACCTACCAATCTCAAACATATACTACAACCTCTCACAACGGTCTAATATTATATAGCTTGTGAACTAATTATTACTATATAAGGAACCGATAATGTGATCTTCTATGTGACTCGACACACCATATTATCTACAATATAAAGTAATTAGACAACATTTGCATAACCATAACGTGAATAAATATGCAAATTATGTAATGAAATGAATTAAATATTTTCATAGATAAAGACCGGGAAATTAGGTAATACAAACATAAAGTATATTTTGATGTATACAACGCTAACATGTAATATCCGGAATTTCTACTACTATTGTTTAATATTATTTTATCCGAGTTATGTTGTACAGCGTGGAATCTGTACAGTATGGATAAAATAAATGAAGGACTGAGATGTCAGTATTGGTATAATTGTCGTATCTGGTAAACAATTGCATTTGAGGATGTAGCGAGTTGAGTATACATATTCAGTATGCCGTATGTTCGTATTTTGTATGTCGAGACGTTGGACAAGAATAGCTGAAATGGCTCAGTATAGCCACGTTAGCGCACGCTACGATGTATAGTTAGCATACGCTAAGACATAAGCATTACGTACGTTAAGAAGCACACTTAACGTACGTTAAGATGCTAAGTGTTACGTACATTATGCGTAAGGCATTACGTACGTAACGAAGGGAATCGGACGGAATCGAGTCGTGGTCGGCAGGTGGGACCCAGTGTCGGCAGCCGATGTGGATAGGCGAGTCAACTACATATTACATACGCTATACAGGGTATGTTACGTACGTAATACGAGGTTTCACTGTAGCATGTCAACATATGTATTACGTACGTTATGAAGGAAATGTTACGTACATAAGCGAGTGAACGAAACAGGCCAATTAGTTCTGAAATGAGATTACGTACGCTATGAAGGACACTTAGCGTATGCTAAGCTGCATTACGTACGTTAATACTAATGGTTAACGTACGTAACGATCGATGCAGTTTATAAAATGAAGTTCGTACTTTCATTTCTTCACGAATGAAAATCGATTTTCTCATCCAACCTTCGTCCCTCTGAGCATATAATGAGAATCAACCTCTTTTATCTTGGTTATGAGCTTGGAGGCATGGATTAGAAGCTTGGATATGATGATATCAATGGTTCTTGAAGGTTTTGATGGTGTTCTTCATGTTCTTGAGGTATATTGATGAACTCTTCACTTTGATTTCGGATTTTTGGTATTGTTATCCGTATTTGATTTGTATGATGATGATTAGGGTGTTGTTATTATGATTCTTGAGGTTATATGAAGTACATATTTTTCAGAATACGATAATACATGACTTGGATTTCGAATTAGATGATTACCTACATGTTAAAGGATATCGAATTTTATGTTTGATAGCTATGAACATGAAATACGAATCATGATGAAAATTGTGAATCCGGAAAGGTTATAGTTAATCTCATAACAAGATTCTCAATGGTATTGAACTAGTTGGGTAGTTCGGATTGCCGATTATGCCGATAGTATTGTCCTATGAAATTTACAACTATAAACAAGGAGGAATCGTGTTAATTCGTATGAATTCGGAATAGAGTGTGTTGTGTAATCCTTGTTATCAATATGAGTTGATCGTTGATATGATTATCGGATTATGAAAACGTATCGTGGTAATGAGTTCGTATTTGTTGAGTTGGATTATTTGGTTTTGGGTACGATCGAGATATCATTGTACCGTGAGATTGATAGGTTGGTCGTGTCGGTTATTAATTATTATCGGATCGTTGCTATTTGATTACTTCAGTAGGTTGAGATTATTGGTCGGTGATTATAAACCGTATGTTGCGGTCGTGTTCAAGTATGTGTAACACCCCCAAAACCATATGGGAATATTACACGTCGTAGACCCCTTTTCAATAGGATCTACCAGGCTATACCTTACAACACGACCAAATATTTGCCCGGCCAGGGTCAATCAATAAAATAATACAGATCGTTAAGGTCACTTACACGTAAACACGCAGACCGATGAGGTCACACAACTCAATCAACAGAACTGACCAAAACAACATTACCTACACAGGGGACGAAACACAATACAATGGAAGACTGAAATCAACTCTAACAATACAATTAAACTCTAACAACTCTCAACTCTTGATTAGTATCATAGCTCGTCACTTCCTATGCCAATCCTGTACCTGCTCCCCGGAACCTGCATGTACCTGGACGCAAAAACAGATATCCACCCCCCGATTACTCGGGGGTTAGTAAAACTACACTGTTTTACTAGTGCAAGTATCAAATCATACAAAATGTAACGAGCAAACATTAACCATGAATCAAATTCAATAACCAAGTACCAAAACATTCCGAGAAGTTTTAACAAGGGAAAAATAAGCTATGAAGCATTTGAAAGTAAGATCATCATCTCGGGGATTTTTAGAATCTCAAAACCTTTTAAGACCTCAAGTCCTGATTTGGAAAACCTTTTAGAAAACCTTAGGGTTCCAACCCAAATCGGATTCACATTTTGATAATTTACAGCACGAAAACATTTCCACAAATCTCGTGGGGCTTGGCCCAACATTCCTTTCTGGAAAACTTCATTTTCAAAACTTAGATGATCAAAACATATTCATGACTCCGTGATCTCCTGCCACGAGTCTCTGTAGGTCCGACAACCCGCATGGAAGGAAACAAAAACATCAATCACAACAACTAGTCCTGACCCCGTGAACCTATGCCACGTGTCACCGTAGGTTCCGCCGAACCCGCATGGTTGGAAATCACACGTCAACCATAACAACCAGTCCTGACCCCGTGAACCTGTGTCATGTGTCACCGTAGGTTCCGTCGAACCCGCACGGTTGGACGTACTGTGTCCTGATACGATGGACCTGTGCCATGAATCATCGTAGGCCTCGTCAGACCCGCACGATTGGACCTCAGCACCACACACTAAGTTCTGATCCCTTGGACCTGTGCCATGAATCCTCGTGGGCCTCGTCGAACCCACACGAGTGGACTTAGCGTTCCAGCACACAACATTCACATTCACATTACACCAACACGCACACAATCAATCAGTCATCTTGTCTATTATAATTTCACACAACTAGTATACTTAGCCCGAAGCCGACATTACAACCAATACAAGCTTTACACAACCAAACACATATAACTCAATATTATCATCCAAATCCTCGATGAATCGATGTCACATAACTCACAATCAATACCTATAACACGGTACACATCCAAGTGTACAATCGACCTATATAGACACATTTCCAAGTTTATCACAAATAACCACAATTCATTCATTTCAACACGTAGTCATATTCACAAGGTACAAAACGTATAAGTAAGATACTTGCCTCGATAGTCGGCACCCCATTATTCCTACGAATACGGCACAACCCGGAAAACCCCGAACACCTACAATCTTCCATGAAATCCAACGGAAACATGGTTACTACGAGAATAACAATTGAAAACAAAGGAAAACACGATCAAGAATTGAAGGGAACCCTTTGAGACATTTAATCGGATACTAAATGTTCAAGGTTCCTTAGAAACCCACAAATTCCAATTGGGTTCCAACGAACTCGAAATACGGATATACAATCCGTAGAACACATCCAAAACAATATTTATACAACAATTAATTGACCAAAAACGGATTGGAATCGAAATCAAAAGGAAAATTCCTAAATTCTTCAAAAACAAGGGTTCAAGCCAAAATACCTCGATTTGGACGAAGAACACGGATTAGATGATGATAAAATCAACACAAGCCTTCCAAAAATGATGTTCTATGATGTTCCCGATCAAAAACCCTCAAATTCCGTCGAAGGGTCGTGCAAAACGAAGGAAAAATGGAAAATGGCCGAGCGATCCACGTCCAGGCCTTTAAATAGCCGACCCTGGCCGACCGCTTACGTACGTAATCGGCCATGGCTTACGTACGTAATCGGCCATGGCCGAACTTCCTGTACCAATTCTGCCGAAATGTTATGTACGTTACCGGCCAGCTGTTACATACGTAACAGGCCTTACGGCTGTTACTGCGGGCCATTACGGCCGTTACTTGGCCAGGTCTTGCCAGCCAGGACTCGGTCGATCCGACGGTCCGGAAAATCCCGAAACCCCATACCTGAATATAATTCGAAGATACGGTTACAAAGTACTCGCAAAGACGAATCTAAGCACTAAGAGAATACACGATTCCGACCACCCAAGGGCTCGGAATTCGACAACGGAAGTAATTACCCCAAACTTTGGGAAATTACGAAAACGGCCCAAAACGTCCAAAATACACGATACACGATCGAAACACCAAACCAAAGCTTGCAACATGAATAATAACATTAAATGAACTTACGAGAAACTCGAAACAATAGTTTCCGACGAGATTCGCAAGAATCGAACTCAAGTGCGGAAAAGTCGTTTAAGAACACGGAACTCAACAAAACGATACCGAAATGAACTCGGATGACAAAAAGTGCAGAATTAAATATTCTCATAATGACGAAACGGTCATAAGTGAGTCTTTTAAACGGACCCCCGTCGAAAAGGAAAATTACTGGAAATCGAAATTGCGGATATTACATACTACCCTCCTTAAAAGAAGTTTCGTCCCGAAACTTAAAACAAGTAGGGAGAAGTAATATCCCGACAGGAAAACTCAACGAGATACATAAGAAACGCGTAACTTTTGCCCATTGGAGAAACGTTACAAGCAACACAAAAGAATATACAGCGTGAAAACACGCCCCACGACGACCAACACAACGCCACCGGCAATGATTCAAAATAATAACGAGCAATTAACGACACATCACATGCACACATTTAATCAAAGAAATGAACGCAACAACAAGTCGCACCTGAATAAAACGGCTATGTGATAGAAACAAATAGAGTATCACGATAGAAATCACTCCGATTCTCATCAACAAGAAAATGTCCGACGTCAAAACACAAACAATTCAAGATAACGGAAAACGAGGATACCGGATATTACATTCTATCTCACTAAAAATAAGTTTCGTCCCAAAACTTAAAATAAAACATCAGGGTAGAATACAAACAAAACCAAAAAGTTCACGCAACAAATATCAATCTCTACACGAATTACAACACAAATACAACACGTAACTACGCTACTGGGCACTACTAAGCTCTCCACGAGTAGGGGCGAGATCTCGGCTCCCGAACATCTCAACGACGATCTCGTAGTGTACCGCCTGATCTCCCACATGACCACATTTGAAACAGTTAACTTGCGGCGAGCGACAATTCTTCCGAGTATGGCCCACACGGCTACAATTGAAGCAGGTCTTCACACCGATCGTCTTACTCGCCTCCAGAGTAAGGTTCTTAGACTGGTCAACCGAACGAGGTGTGCTCCCAGAAGGAAAATGCCAAGCAACAGGATCACAGATCTCACTTCTCTGGCCTCTTGCAAAGTTACTCGAGGACTTCTGCCTCTTACTCTCTGAACCAGATTCCGTCACAGAAACGGCCATCTCAATGGCTAAAGCTCGGTCCTGATATTCCTTCAGAGTGGTACACATGAGCGGAGCCATACTCTCACGGATATGGGGCTTCATGCGCATATTGAAGTATCGGACCTTGTCCGCTTCACTTCTCACTTGATCACTAACATAAGCCAGCTGTCGATTGTAATCGACTATCGCCTGGAATATCGACACATCCTGGGATGTAGCCGAGAAAAACTCAACGATCCTGTGCTCACGAATAGGAAACGGGCAATACTCTGCCTCCATGGCAGTCTTAAACTAGGCCTATGTAGGTGTACGATCTGCAGGCAGTACAGCCTGCCACCAGTCTGCAGCTTCTTTGTCGAGCAAGTACTGAGTAATGGGTACCCTCCTTTCATCCGGACAAGCTACAGCATCAAATGTTCTGTCCAACTGGAAGAGCCAGTTTTCCCAACCTAACGAGTCAGACGAACCCAAAAAACGGGGTGGGTGCATTCTCATCACATCTCGTAACCACTTACTAGCTCTGTTATCCCCATCGGGGTTCTCATTCCGACGTACGGCCTGATTCATCTGCACTAACTGGTCAACCACCTGACGAAGGATGGTGGCGGCGTCAACGTCAACATTAACGCTGGCTGAATGAGAATGTCTCTGATCTGTACCGAGCTGATTGGTACTCGGCAAGGAGTGAGTCTCCCTCTCACGCTCCGGATTACGACCACCACCACGACCACAGCCTCGGCCTCGACCCCTCAGCATACTGAACGGACAACCATTCAGAACAACAAAATAAATATCACATAATCAACATAGGGTAACAACCAGTAGCATGAAGTATTCACTCCAAGTCATCACACGAGTACACGAACTAACACTGCAATAATAGACTTAAATTCATAAGTAATTCACACGGTTACACCAACAGAGGTGCACGACTTTTAACAAAATAAACACGGTCAAGCCCACATACATATCATTGAGACTACACTTGTAACATTCTTCAAAAATAAATTTTTTTTCTGAGGTATTTGTTCAAATGTTAATATTTTAAAATTTGCGAGTTTCGAAAGATTTTGGTGGGATGAAATTTTGAAAACACTTTGTTTAATACCTCGGTCATTGAAGTGGGGAACGATACATAACAATGTATCCCGCCACTTGGGCATACAACCTAGATTTTCTGACGAGAATAATAATATAGCAACTCACTGCACGACTTAACCTCAATAGGTAAACACATAACGTTCTAATTTACGAAAGCCAAAGTTGTTTTGCAAAACAGAATTTTTCCAAAATCCTTTGGTTCATAACCAAAACAACAGTAATATTTCGCAATATCCGAAGTACTTAAAAACACATTTTCCAAATACCATCTGATGGTGTCATTTGAAAATACACGGCCCACTTGTCAAAATTTAACCAATTTTAAAATCCATACAAAGCGTGGTTTGACCGCACCACCAAAATATTTTCCAAAAATTGATTTCTACAAAAATGCTCAAACCGTAAAATCCTTCAGAAAAACATTCTCAAACCTACCCGTAGCGGCCAAAATTACAACATTCCAAAAGCAGTTGAATTTAAAACCCTATGCTCAAACGACAACCAGGGTCGCCAATTCAATCAATGCATCTCGTGGTACCAAGTTTAAACATACGACAAAATCATTCATCGGAGTTTCTCACAAACTCTACCGTCGATACCTTTTCAAAACCCATCACGGTTCTCAATTTTCACACCATACCACCCCGCACGGTGGTTCAAAGGTAAAACAACAATACACCCAGTTTTTTTTATATATATATACTATGTGTCACAAGTATTAAATACAACTATATTACATAACACCGTGCAAATAAAATTATGCACCGCAATTAACTCACTTAGATGAAATCACGATACACGGGTACATCGCATAAAAGAGGAGACTGATGTCCACAGGCCACACTGAGATGACGGTCGCCCACGATACTAATCTTATCTGACAACATATCTGACACGTTGTGACTACGCACAACTCAACTTGTCACCCGACATCTCGAATGACAAAACCACACAATACTCGACAAATCACGACTCGACTTAACCCGACATCCTAGGTTTCCGCAACCTAAGCTCCGATACCATAAATGTAACACCCCCAAAACTATATGGGAATATTACACGGCGTAGACCCCTTTTCACTAGGATCTACCGGGCTAAACCTTACAACACGACCAAATATTTGCCCGGCCAGGATCAAACAATAAAATAATACAGACCGTTAAGGTCACTTACACGTAAACATGCAGACCGATGAGGTCAAACAACTCAATCAACAGAACTGACTAAAACAACATTAACCACACAGGGGACGAAACACAATGCAGCGGAAGACTGAAATCAACTCTAACAATACAATTAAACTCTAACAACACTCAACTCTTGATTAGTATCGTAGCTCGTCACTTCCTATGCCAATCCTGTGATTGCTCCCCAGAACCTGCATGTACCTGGACGCAAAAATAGACACCCACCCCCCGATTACTCGGGGGTTAGTAAAACTCCACTGTTTTACTAGTGCAAGTATCAAATTATACGAAATGTAACGAGCAAACATTAACCATGAATCAAAATCAATAACCAAGTACCAAAACATTCCGAGAAGTTTTAACAAGGGAAAAATAAGCTATGAAGCATTTGAAAGTAAGATCATCCTCTCAGGGATTTTTAGAATCTCAAAACCTTTTAAGACCTCAAGTCCTGATTTGGAAAACCTTTTAGAAAACCTCAGGGTTCCAACCCAAATCCGATTCACATTTCGGTAATTTACAGCACGAAAACATTTCCACAAATCTCGTGGGGCTTAGCCCAACATTCCTTTCTGGAAAACTTCATTTTCAAAACTTAGATGACCAAAACATATTCATGACTCCTTGATCTCCTGCCACGAGTCTCCGTAGGTCCGACAACCTGCACGAAAGGAAACAAAAACATCAATCATAACAACTAGTCCTGACCCCGTGAACCTGTGCCACGTGTCACTGTAGGTTCCGCCGAACCCGCACGGTTGGAAATCATACGTCAACCATAACAACCAGTCCGGACCCCGTGAACCTGTGTCACATGTCACCGTAGATTCCGTCGAACCTGCACGGTTGGACGTACTGTGTCCTGATCCGATGGACCTGTGCCATGAATCATCGTAGGCCTTGTCAGACCCGCACGATTGGACCTCGGCACCACACACTAAGTTTTGATCCCATGGACCTGTGCCATGAATCCTCGTAGGCCCCGTCGAACCCACATGAGTGAACTTAGCGTTCCAGCACACAACATTCACATTCACATTACACCAACACGCACACAATCAATCAATCATCTTGTCTATTACAATTTCACACAACTAGTATACTTAGCCCTAAGCCGACATTACAACCAATACAAGCTTTACACAACCAAACACATATAACCCAATATTATCATCCAAATCCTCGATGAATCGATGTCATATAACTCAGAATCAATACCTATAACACGGTACACATCCAAGTGTACAATCGACCAATATAGACACATTTCCAAGTTTATCACAAATAACCACAATTCATTCATTTCAACACGTGGTCATATTCAAAAGGAACAAAATGTATTTGTAAGATACTTTTCTCGATAGTCGGCACCCGATTATTCCTACGAATACGGCACAACCCGAAAAACCCCGAACACCTACAATCCTCCGTGAAATCTAATGGAAACACGGTTACTACGAGAAAAATAATTGAAAATAAAGGAAAACATGATCAAGAATTGAAGGGAACCCTTTGAGACATTTAATCGGATACTAAATGTTCAAGGTTCCTTAGAAACCCACAAATCCCGATTGGGTTCCAACGAACTCGAAATACGGATATATAATCCGTAGAACACGTCTAAAACAACATTTATACAACAATTAATTGACCAAAAATGGATTGGAATCGAAATCAAAAGGAAAATCCCTAAAATCTTCAAAAACAAGGGTTCTGTTGTTACCCAAAATATTATCCGGAGATGAATATTGCTGGAATGGTCGAGTAACAAACAAATGCGAGAGCACTTCCGTGGGAAAAGTAAATAACATAAGATTTGCTGGGGTTGTTAGTCCCGGGCTTGAATGCTCTCGCGAGATATTATTAATACAAATACTTTGGAGTACAAATATTAATGTTAGAGTACAATTACAATGAGTGTAAAGACCCTAGTTATCTTAGCTATTGAGCGTGAAGATTGCCGGAAGAACCAGATGTGATGCTCTATGAGTTCTTGTAACAACGATGGGGTGTTGTGACGACTGTAAGAAATCGACGGTCTCTCACAGTGTGTATTAGCTGGAAGTCTGAGCTCTTTGGCTTGCAAGTCTCTTCGATTCTGTGTTGTAGGGAGTTCTTGCCTCTGCCGACCGTCTACGGGTTGAGAGGTGCTGAGAGAGAAATCCTGAGATAGATTCAAGAGAGGAAGCCGAGAGTCTAAAAGTGTATACGTTTGTATGTATTTCCGTGAAGGATTCTCTGAATGTCCGAACTTGTGAACTGAGAGGAGAGAACCGATTCGGGACCCTTTTCCAGTTGCTGGAGGTTCTTTATTTATAGCACTGGGAGTTGCTGGGCGATCGCCTCCGCTATATTATAATAAGCGGGCGATCGTCTTTAGCACATGGGTTGGTCTCTTTAAAGTCCGCAGGAGTTGCTGGCTGCCAGAAGTGCAAACCAATGAGAGGGCAACACGCGTCTGAGTCGCTGTCATGGGAGGCCCCACTTAGGACCTTTCGCTGGGTCTGTCGGTAGGTGAGGCCGTCGTTGTCACTAACAGCTGTTAATGGTCAACGATCCATGTTCTGCCATGCCTTTTGTGGATCTGCACGTGGGTGCTTGCTTCGAGATCCAGTCTTCGTAGACTTTGACGGACGATGGTCTTGTTCGTGGCACAGGTCGGTCGTCCTTGGTCGGGCATCAGGGTCGATCGCTATGTGCCAAAAGGCGATTGCCTTGAGAGTCGATTGCTAGATGCTTGAAGGTGGACAATTATCTCCGTTTAGACAAGTTCGCCGTAGCTCGTTTTGGTTGCGGACTCGGTCGCTCGGCCTTGTTATCGATCGCCGTCGAGGCGTATAAATCGCTGCACCGAGTCCGTAACCAGGAGTTCGGCCTACCCAACTCCCAGTCGAATACAGGTCAGCCGTCTGGCTCCCGCTCCGAATGCTAGGGGGTCAGTACTTGATCGCCTCGGCTCCCGCTCCGAGCGCCTAGCCGCGAGCATCTAGGCCGTGGCGATGGCCGCTATGCAATGCCAGCTCGACGAGATGAAAGCGCTCCTGGATGCTGGGGCAAGCGCCAGCAGAAAGATCATCGGACCGACTGAGCCACTCGCGGTCCACATCGTGCTTGCCCCCATAGAACCAAGGATCGCTCCTCCCAAGACACCTTTGTACGAAGGGAGATCACACCCCGAGACCCACCTAAGCAGGTTCCGGATCTACATGACCGGGTGCGGGGCATCAGATGCGACTAAGTGCCGAATCTTCCCGTTAACATTGGCCGAGCTGGCCCATAGGTGGTACGTCTCACTACCACCGCGATCGATCATCTCCTTTGAGAAACTGGCGAGTGACTTCACGTCATACTTCGCCACCAAGGTCGCCAGACCAGAAGGCCCCACCGCATGATGAAAATCAGGCAGGGGGAAGACGAATCCGACGCAGATTACATTGACCAGGTGGATGAAATTGTCCTCACCAGCGAGCCCATCAGCGACTAGCTCGCTCTCTACTCAGTCCTGGGGGGATTCTACGGTCATTCGCCTATGTTTAGACATCTCACGAAGGACATCCCCCAAACCTACGCGATCTTCCGCGCTAATGCTGCCGACTTTCTGGCCAGGCAGAGGCTGCTCACCCTCCGCCTAGGCGAGGGAACGCCACCTCCTGTCTAAAAGACGACGATCGCCAAAACCAAGAAGGCGGTCACCAACCCACCCGGAGATCTCAAGGCCTTCGAGGATGTGGAAGCCCATCTCCTCCACGAGTTCAACCGAACTCCGGCCTACAATTTTTACGCCATCAGGGGGCACGAATCGCTAAACAAGCCAAAGGCTATAAGGGACCATGGTCATCAGGACCACAATCAATATTGTGCCTACCATAAGAGTCTCGGCCACAGCACTAATCAATGCCGCGACCTCCTCAGACAACTCTGGAGATTGTTCGAGGAGGGCAAGTTGGACAGCTTATTGGCTTAGCCGGAGCCCCATCAATATCTTGATACGGTTGCCAGAGTCGAACGCGAACAGGCCGGAAAGCTCATATGAGCCGACCCCTCGATCAACCTCGGCGACCGAATCTATATACTTCAATCATGAGGAGGAAACTTCGGAAGTCTCTCCCCGATTCCCGCCTCATCAAACCAAAGGCTACTGCCTGAGCAAACGCTTCGAAAAAGAGTATGACTTGCTCGCCCCCTAAAGTTCGTCATCAACATGAAGAACCTAGGCAGGCGATCTCCTCCCCTTACACAACGTATACCGTCGAAGATCGTCATCTAACTTGATGGTCCGAGGTAGAAGAGTGTCGAAGTGGTTGTGGAGGATGATGGAACCGTTCTCTATGCCCATGCAAGCTCCCTTTGGGCCACGATCGCTCGCCCTTCGTTTAAATACGAGGCGGGTGTAGTCTGAGGGCCCTCCAAAACAGATACGTGGACACGTTCGCCCGCCCTCAAAGGTCTATCACTTAACGTGGTGGATCCTTCCCGGACAATGCCACGCGTCCCTCCCCCCGTCTCAACGTATACCGTTCGAAGGTCGCCATCTTAATGGCGGCCCAAGGTAGAAAAGACCTAACAAGCCGCGGACGTGGAGTCGATTAATCCGACGACGCCCCGCGCAAGGAATCCTCCAGACCAAGACCGCATGCCCTTCGTTTAAATACGAGGCGAGGCGCAGCCTACGGAGGACCCTCCCAATTAAGTGAGTCGCGAGAACTTAGCCATCAGACGGAATGTCGCTCGCGCACAAGAAACAGTCATGGAGATCGGTCCATCGAACTCCACGATCGTGTACGGTTCCTCAAGACCGAGATGGACGACCTTCCTCGAGGAATCTGCAAAATTGAAGACCGCTCACTCAATGATTTATTTTCGTCCCCTTACTTTCACTAAGTGAACAAAAACAAGGGGGGAGGGCGGAGCTAATTATACAACGATTGTCCCTATTCAATTACATATAGAGATCGGCATTTTTCAGATGTTTGTGCAGCGATCGAATTTGTTGTAAAAGTTATCTATATGAGTTTATCAATTCATTTGGAGCTATACACGCAACAATCTCTCCTCCCACATTTATACAAAGTCATGCAAAGACTCAGAAAAGCAATCATGCAAGTAATAAATCGAAGAAACAAACATTCTTTTCATTACTTGAAGTATCAGAGTACATACACGATCGCCCGAAGGCCTAAGTACAAGGAAATCTACAAAAATTACAAGGCAAAAGCTAAAACAAAATAAGGACGTAGAGCCTCAGGCTGCCTCTGCCTGGCCTTCGCCTTCAACCACTGGATCGACCCGAGACCCTTCGCAAGTTTTCGGAGCTGCCTCCCCGTCCTCTGGGGCATTCGGATGAACAAGATTTTCGGGAGTCGGATACCAGCTAAGGTCCACGCCGATTTCCGGGAGATCTAATATCGGCACAGAGAAGGCAGGATGAAGAGGGTGCTCCAACACATATGCCTTGAAGTTTTCAGCAAGAGGGCCGACCTCGAGCCCTCACTTCTTAGTAGCTCGGAGCGAGTCAGCGAACGCCATATAATAGGCAAACTCACTGACGAACTCCACGTTGAGAAAGGGATCGGCCTCGGTCGCCTCCAGCTTCCCTTTCAACTCCGCACCCTGGAGCTCGGTCTCCCTAGCAGCCGTCTCTCCCCTCGACGACACCAGCTCGCTAGTTAGCTGAGCGACAATCACCTTCAGATGATCGGCCTCCTTTTGAGCGGCCGCATGCGACCGACGGGCATCTGTCATCTGGTCCCGAAATCGGTCAACCGCCGCCCAGGCTCGCTCATAATTCTCTCTCATCAGCTCAAGATCCTGACTCCAAGGAGTCCTTCTCCATAGCCACAATCCTGTCGGCAAACTCGGCATTCTCTTTCCGAGTGGCCTCGAGGTCCGCCTGCAGACGAGTAGTAGAAGGACGCCCCTCGAATTCCTTCACATCCTCGGTGGCCATCATCACCGCCTGGAGGGAGAGAGCGAAAGCAGCCTGCATGGTGTTCCCGGACCGCTGGCGGGCGATCGCATCCAAGTCGGTCGTCCAGGCCTTCGGCAAAGTAGAAACAGCCCGGTTGACATACATTGGGACATCGCAGGCCGCGCGAGGAGATCGGCTGTTGAGGAAATCCAGCACCACCGGCGGACAAGCTGGGTTAGTGTTGCGGATCCTACGTCAAACAACAAAGAGTTAGCGCATCTCCCACGCAAGTGACGAAACTCAGCAAACAAACAAAGTTTACCTCTCAGCTCTCTCGGGGTTGCGACCAAAGTATGGTTTCCCGCGAGGGGTCTCAGCCTCAGCGATCGCCATCTCTCGCGAGAAAGTCGCAGAGGGCGTAGGCTCATCCACCGGGGGGACCGCGGTGATCGGAGACGCGGCGATCGGCACCTCACCGACAGGGGCAGGAACTGGAGGTTCCCCGACCTTTGCCGCATGCGGTTCGATCGGAGTCCTTCCTCCCGAACCTCCTCCTCCGCCACGATCGGCTCTACGCGAAGCCCCACCTCCGGAATAAGAGGTAGCGCCACTGGAGGAACTCGAGACGACTTCTTCTGGTTCAGACGACTCAAAACTCCAGGGTTCGACATAGCATCTCCGGTGGAGGCTCCAAGAAATGAGGAAAGTGGACCTCTGCAATAAGAAACAAGTGAACAATGGTTAGAAACATTCTCCAAGCAGGACGATCGCCAAGCAAATAGAGATCGAAGAAATTCATACCTGGGACCGAGAGATGTCGTGGGAAACGGAACAGCCGAGCAGACAGCCAACGACTCTCTTTGTTAATCCGGCAAGCATCTAAGTCGTCGTCCGGCAGACTTCGTATCCGCTCCCAGATGACCAGAAAATCAAAAGGTAGCTCGTCGATCGCTGGAATATGGAAACCTACAAAAGAAAAACCAAATTAGATCAGTTCGAAACATATCCAAACAAAGGGAGAGTCAAAACCCTTACTCGGATTTCTCTCCCAAAAGCCTGTGGGAATGTCCAGCTCGCCCATAGGATTGTCACTCGCTGAGGCCTTCCAAGCACCGGCGACCCAGAACCACTTCGCCGGATCGCCCCGCACCTTGTTCGGGACTCCTAAGATCACCCGACTGGATCGGCCTTGGATATGATAGCCTCCGACTGACCCCTTCTGAGCCTTCAGCTTGAACAGGTGGTTAATCTCCAATGGCGAAGGAAGGCGGTACAATCGGTGATCGCCGAACAAGGTAAGGGCACAAACGATCTGGAGCCAGGCGTTGGGCGTGAGCTGAAGCGGCACCACGTTCCAAGAAACCAGCAAATGGGAGACAGCAAAAGACAGAGGAAACCACAGCCCAGCCTCCATGATTGCCTCATTCACACCGACCATACCCTCCGGAGGTTGGTCGGCTCGTTCATTCTCGGCCGGTGCAAAAAGATCCACATCTGAGGGGATATGATACCTCGCCCTCCAGACGGCCAGGTCCTTCCTGGTCGCCGAGCTCCTTATCTGGCCGAGGGACCATGGAGATCGTTGTGCAGCCCGAAACAGCGACCGTTTAGCGGATTGGTAGGGGTGAGCGATCGAGTACTCCCGGTAATCGAATTTAGGAGACGGACCGGCCAACTTCTCCATGATTTCAGCAAAGGCCAAATAGGCCTGGCCAAAAGTACTATGCTGCTCCCAGTAGGCCCGTACCGCCAAATCCTTCTCTATTTGCGAGCGTCTTTGCTCAGCCGCCGCCTCCCTAGCGCTGTCGGCTTCATTGAATAGTGCCTCGACTTCTACGGGATCAATACCGGTGCGGATAGCCTCGGCAGCCGTCTCCAAATGGAATTCGGCGGAGGATCCTCTCTGAGCAGCCGAAGTTCCGGCGGCAGAGGTAGTGTCCATTCCAGTCGATGAGGATACTCCAGACATTTTCGAAGAGAAGAGGAGAAAAGGAGTGTTTCTTACCGAGGGTTGAGTCGGTCAACTATCGGCTGTCAAAGCTTCAGATAATCCTTCAGCAATATTCTTCTTCTCCGATGAAATCGCAAAAGGTTCTTAAACACTACAGCCAGGCCCCCTTTTATAGGAGAAGGCAGGGACTTCCATGCAATTAAGGAATATCTCAGGGGCCGAAGGGCAACCGTCGCAATTAATGCTCCCTTGAAACCCGCGTATGCATCGTTTCAAGGACACGCCAGGCGAGGAGTCATAACTAACCATCGGTCTCCCCTAACAGGAACCCGACACGTGTCCCGGAGACTTTTCGACATCCGCTGTCATCTCCCGCTCGTTTCAGCGACCGACCAGGTCGTCTAAATTCAAAGTCATTCCGCTCAAAGACGATCGCCAGTTCCATAAAATGCACAGTCACTCGTCAAAAGTTAAGCAATCGCCAGTAGAACCACCTCACCCCACGTTTCCAACATCGGAGCGAGCTGGGGGGCAATTGTTGTGCAGCGATTTATACGCCTCGACGGCGATCAAGAACAAGGCCGAGCGATCGAGTCCACAACCAAAACGAGCTATGTTGAACTTGTCTAAACGGAGATAACTGTCTACCTTCAAGCACCTAGCGATGGACACTCAAGGCGATCGCCTTTTGGCACTTAGCGATCGACCCTGATGCCCGACCAAGGACGACCGACCTGTGCCACGAACAAGACCATCGTCCGTCAAAGTCTACGAAGACTGGATCTCAAAGCAAGCACCCACGTGTAGATCCACAAAGCTGTCAGTGACAAAGACGACCTCACCTACCGACAGACCCGTCGAAAGGTCCTAAGTGGGCCCTCCCATGACAGCAACTCAGATGCGTGTTGCCCTTGTAGGTCACAAGTCGTCCAGGAATAAGTCTAGAGGTGGGGTGAATAGACTTATTGAAACTCTTAAACTCTTTTTCTCAAAGAGTAAGTTTCTTCAGCTGATAGATAAACAAATGACTTGGAGTTGTTTGTTCTTAATACGTGTGGAAGTCAGCTGATGACAAATACAAAACAACTAATGAAACACTTAATAATGAATGCAACAGTTAAAGTATGATGCTATAAAACAGTAAACTATGCAGGCAATTATAGTGGTCTCAGAGGTGGGGTAATCCTCTACTAATACACTTTTCTCCAAACCAGTTAGAGATGAATTCACTATAATTTTCAACCAGTGATAAATATTACAGTGATTCAACCAAGCTACAACAGCTTCCAACCAGTGGAAATTCGTGTCGTTGTAACACACTTGACTGCCTTGCACCTCTTGATCCTCGATCCTTGGATGCCTTTACAGTCTCGAACTTCAACCAGTGAAGTACCCCGAACTCAGGATTAAAGACACGAGTTTTTGTCTTCTCCAACTAAGAGCTTCTTCAAGTATGAACTTTTTAGAACCGCTCTTTTCACGATGATGTATTTCGCTTTAGATTGCTTGAATGCTTTGATCGCTTGTGAATATGTTCGCACCGTTTGTAAATGTTGTATCTGTGTGCTCAGCTTCAAATCTTCGGATATATATAGATCACGATCTCTGAGCTTTTCCTTCATAGCCGTTGCAAATCTTTTCAACAAATCCGTCCGTTGGAGAGGTTGACTTCATTGTTTTCTTTCTGAATGTTGCAAGGCTGGATTCCCATAATTTAATCCATCTTTCGACCATTGTGAAGACTTTGCATGTGAGGCGCCGAATCTTTTGAATATAATACATTTAAATTCTTCAAGGTGGGTCTGGATGAATTATTTAATTCATATCCTTTGCGGGAATCTCTCCAATTTGTCTCTTCACGTTGCATGTGACTTTCCATAATACTTGACTTTTCAACGCATGCTGACGTGGACTTGGAGTACTTGGCTGATCTCGAGTAGGCTGATGTGAAGTTAACTTCTCTGCAGTCTGGGCTTCACAGATGTTCACTGTTTGGGACTCGCCTGATCAGATGACTTGTCTGAGGTTACTTGACAGCAGTCTGGTCAAACATCTCTGATAATTTTTGTTGACCACATCTTCTCTGACTTTACTCGGCTGTACCTCTCTGATGAACTTAGCTGTTCTTTTGTACTTAGCCGATTTTTAGCCTAACTTATTTTGGCATATAGAAGATACTCATTTGGTTCTTCTTTACATTTTGCCAAGTTTTACACTTAACATAATTTGGCTTATGGAAGATACTCATTTGGTTCTTCCTTACATTTTTGCCAAGTAATAAGTATTTGAATTATATTAATGACATCATCAAAATCTATCAAGTATTCCTAAAAAATTCCCCCTATTTTGATGATGGCAAAACTTTAAGGAAATATTCAAATAAACAAGTCTGCACTTGAGTGCAAGACACAAACTAAAATCAGTTTAATTTTTGAGACAACTGGAAATTGTCATTCAAAAGAGTGTTATAAATTTTTCTGAATTGATTACAAATACATGTCTTAAATTTACAAGAAAATTTTACAAGCACAAAAATAAATAAAAGTCATCTGCCTCTGTCTCGCCTCTTTGGATAGGCTGCTTGGCAGGCCTGAAAGGTTTAGCTCCGATTGGTCTTGTTTTGACAGGGGCAAGACCATACTTCCTCTTTACAACAAGAGCTACAAAATCTTGCTCTTCTTGTGATGAGAACTTATTCTCAACACACGGCTTCTTGATTTTTCTCTGCAGTGCAAGTTCATCCAAAGCATTTCCTTTCACCAAGGTGGGAGGTTCTTTGGCACTGAACAGAGGGATCATGGGATATGCATTGTGTGCCTCAGCATGTTATACAAGAATAGTCCAGAGTTGTGGATGAGCTTCTTCCATGAAGTTGATGAAGATCTGCTGTGGGGAGAGATTATCATCCTGGAGTATTTCCCAGATGTAGTAGTCTCTGATGAATTTTTTCTGTGCAGATCCCCACATGGGTAGAGCTTCGTATGGTATAAATTCTTTAACATACCACAACTCCTTGCCTTCCCACTCTAGAGTAGGCTCGAATCCTCCTATGGTCCTCCTCTTTTTATCAGCCTGTTCTTTTGGTTCTGCTTCTCCCTTCCTTTTGGCTGAGGATGTCCCAGCAGTGATCAACAGGACATCCTGTCGCTTCTTCGTTCTTAGATCTTCCCTTATTTCTTCTTGAATGCTGCCTTCCCCCTGTATCCTATCTTACCCCTTTTTGCCAGCATCAACCAAAGTGGTGAGCTGCTGCTCTATTCTGTGCATCCAGTCAGACATGCCAAATGGCATTCTGTTGTTTGTAGGGGGAGGAGGTTGAGGGACTTCCCGCTGCAGCAAAGTATCAATCTTGGCATTGATGGATTAGAGATCAGGGGTGACCTGAGATGCAAGCAACTCTCCAATGGTGTCCTTTACTATTTGCCTTATCAGCTCGGTCATCGCAGGTGAGATCTGCGATGGTGGAGAGTGCTCGCATGAGCCTTCTGCGAATAATCCACTAGACTGCAGGCTCCTATCTGTAGCTAGCACTCTAGATGGGGTCTTTTCAGGTGTCCCTGATCTGGAGTCCTCAGCCAATTCTGCGTCCAGGCTGGTATACCGGGCAAGCGCCCCAGCCTTGTCTGCAGCCTCTAATTCTGGCTCTTTCTCCGGCTCCTTTTCTTTCTCTTCTTCTTCCTTTTCTAATTCCTTCTCTTGCTCTTCCTCCTTTTCTTCTTCATCAACATTCTCTTTTTCTTTTTCAGTCAGTTGTTCTCCTCCTTCATCTTTATCATCATCATCATCATCATCATTCTTATCATCTTTATCATTTTCTCCATTATTCTCATCATCTTTTCCATCATTCTCATCCTCCTCCTTTCCTTCATCATCCACCTGATCTACCTCTTCCCCTTCTTCTTCTTCTTCATCTACTAATTCCTCTGTTTTTTCAACTTCTTCTGTTTGTTTTTCAACTAAAATATTTTCTCCTCCTTTTCTTTCTTCCTGCTCCTCTTCTTCGTCATCTATAACAATGACCTCTTCTTATTCTTCTCCATTCACTTCTTCAATCGTTATTTCTTTTTCTTCTTCCTCCTCATCTTCTTTCCCAAAAGATCCATCAAAAATACTGTACATTATAGAAAGGATGAATTGGTCCATGTTGGTTTTGAAATTTGACATGAACCAATTCTCCTGGAGGATCAAAATTGTGTTGCAAAAGTGTATCAGTACATCCTCTGTGGCTTGGGGATATTCCCAACCACTGGTTTCAATATAGGTTTGAAGTTTAGCAAATGACAGTGATTTAAAAAATTTCCACTCTTCAAAAATATTAACAAAAGAGTGTTTTAGAGCTTGTGGTTTAACTAACTATAATTGCTCTATGGACAGGTTGAAAAGATTGTTGTCCAGCAGGTTAAAGGTCTAGTTTGCTTCAGGGATTGAGATAATTAAACCTGCTTCTTCCTCTTCTGAAACGAATGCTGGAGTGAGGACAGGGACGATCTGAGTTTCGAGGTCAGACGGAGCAGCCGTGGTCTTCAGTGGGTAGGCGGCCCGGCCGCAGGATCGTATAATATTCTCGCCGCTCTCCCGATCAACTGCAGTCGCCTGGGCCTCTTGGGAGAGGGTTCCGGTGAGGAGTGTATGAATGATGGCTCACCAGGGGTTGGTCCCCTTCTTTTGAACCGGACAGCAATAGGTGTGTTGTCTGACTCCGAGTCTGACTCGGCTGCAGTTGGGTTGTCGTTTGAAGGTCGGTCCGACTCGTCTGATGAAGGACATTTGTAGGGCGGTGAGTCAGACAATTCTTTGAGCATCCGAGCTGCTCTTCTGTTGCCTCCCAACTTCCTCAACGTCTCTTGGTCCAGATGACCAAGTCTCTTCTTGCTGTGGAAGGGGTCAGTACTTCCCTTCGCCACATCCATCTTCTCAAGGATCCAACTCAGCTGCGTTCCAAACGCCAGCTTGGATCTGAATTTCTTCTCATCAGCAAGCCATTCGGCTTTGTTGACCTCGCGAACAAACTGCCTAAAGATGTAGTCAGCCCAACCAATCGGCTCGTCCTGAATGAGTGCTCCCAGCACTGTGAATTTCGCTGACGACAGTTGGTCGTAACTACCGGCCATACCCATAATAATTTTGTTGGTAATATCCAACATATATCGATACTCCTTTTTAATCTCGCTCCTTTTGGCAGTGAGTTTTAGCTTCGTCGGCTGGTCAATAGCCTTCATCTTTAGCCAAATGTCTGCTGCTGTCTGCTTGAGAGCCTCGGTGGCTATGCCACGGTGTTTCATACCAAAACTTTACGAATCGACTCTGGCGAGATGTCGACTTGAATTCCGCCGATAGTTCTCCTGATTCCTTTTTCAATCACATGGGCTTCGCGGTAGAAAGCGATGACGTCTTCCTTGTATAGGTGTTTGGGACTGATATCCAGAAATCGGTAGATCCCATTCTTCATCATCGAGTGGATAAGGAAGAGTACGTCGTTGTTATCCAGATTTGCTTCCAAAAGACCTTCGAAATAAATGACCAGAGAGAAGATGATCTGGTCTTTGATCGCCTTCATGTTAACGCCTTCAAAATAAGATTCCATTTCTGCAAATAAGAGATTTTCAGTGTATTTGGAGTTCAAAGGATTTTTGCTCTGTAAATTTAGGGTTTGAAAGACTGGTAAGCGTAAAGGTAAAGTGAAGGGTTTTCCGTCTTTATAAGGAAGATGAAACGACGATGGGATTAAATTATTATTTATTTTGAATCGGTGGTTCGCCTTTTGAGTTTCTTTTTAAATTTCAAATTCTAATTGGTGGTCCAGGTTTTGATTTTAAAATTGGACGGTTGGATTTTAATTGGTCACCGTGGAGATCGATTTATCAAGTGATTGCCACGTGTATTTTTATGCCACCTGTGAACCAAAAATTAATATAATATTATTATACATCTAGCAGACAATAATAAAATATTCAGAAGTCGGTTTTTTTTTTAAAAAAAAAAACAAAATACGTCCAGTGTGGACGGGGGGTTGAGGTGGGACCCACCAACATGTAGATAATAAAATCAAGAAATACAAAGTATCAGCCCCGAATTATGACCAAAAATGGAAATAATTCGGGTCCAAACATCGGATATATCCACGGCCCGCTAAAGAATACAAAGTGCACCACAAATCGTGGGCTAATGTGCGGACCCATAGACCAAATAACTCAACACCGAATTATGACCAAAAATGGGCCATAATCCGGGACATAAAAACTAAAGTGCCTGGGGCCCACTAGATCAGTACAAGGTGCACCACTAAAACCGTGGGCTAATATGCGGACCCATAGGCAACCAATCAAACGATTAAAATAAATCCTATCTAAATATGAAGCACGGATAACCAAGCTGATCCATCCGTATAAGGGAGAGGAGAAACGGAGGAGCAGTATCGTAAGTATAAGTCTGAATGCCGAGGGACGACATGCCGATCTCAGAAAGATAATCGTCCGGCCTGTTGCCCTCCCGGAAAATATGAGTGACTCTGAACTGATTATCTCTGAGAATGTGTCGGATACGCATAAGAGTGTGACGAACCTGCCAAGAGCCCCGATGGCCAGATGATAGCAGGGTCACTACAGCAGCATCATCAAGCTCAATCCAAACATGTCTCGATCTCTGGGAGGCAAGAATCAATCCGATTGCCAACACCTGGACCTCTGCATCAAAACTCGAAGAGGCCTGAAAAGAGGAATGGAAAGCAAGAAGGAGCTCTCCGTGATGATCTCTAATCAGACCTCCCTCACCCGCAATCTGTGTGTCTCGATCGAACGAACCATCCGTGTTCAGCTTGATCCAAGGGGACTCGGGTCGAAGCCAAACCACCGGGACGGGGCGACGAGTCTGAGCGGGGGAAGATGTAGCTCGCTGGAAGCGATCAGGAGACGAGCAGCCCGCCCAGAACTCAGAGCAAATAAGCCCCGCAGCAGCTAATAAAGCAACATGGCGCTCCACCTGCACAATAACATGAGAGGAAACAAAAGTAACCGCCCTATGCTTTGCATTATTCCTTTCTGTCCAGATGAACCATAGGATCAGACAAGGAATAATGAAAGTCGTGTGCCTAAAGTTTGTGCCGTGTGCGAAGAAACTCAGGAGCTCAAAAATATTCTGAGAATGGGGTAGGGATAAATAGGTCCAAGCGCCAAAATACTCCCACACGTCACGGGCCACATCACTCTCCAGGAAAAGGTGGGCAATGGTCTCGGTATGGTAGGTCTGGGTAAGGGTATGCGATGAGCACAAACATCTAGAAGCCAATGAAACGCCCCTCCTCTGTAGGATGTCATCAGTCGGGATCCGACGCATGAGAAGTCGCCAAATAAACACCGAAATTGTCGGTGTGAGTAAGGCTATCCATATGGCCCCGTAAAATATTCAGAAGTCGGTTAAGTTTAGAAAACTTAGCTGGTTGACTGTTGACTGTTGACTGCTCTGCATCAGGTGAGTTGACTCCTTAGACTTCTCGCCTGAGATTTTGACCAGCTAGGTTCCTTTGACCGTACTTCGTCCTTTTTGTCTGCATCAGCTAGGATCTATTTCCTTTAATTAGCTGGGTCCGTCCTTCCTCTGATATGCTTCAGCTTGCTTTTTCTTCTATACTAGATTCCCAATCTGGTAGACCAAGTTCTCTGCTCAGCTCCGAAAATCTTTCTTCTGGCAAAGGTTTGGTAAAGATGTCAGCTATTTGGTAGTCTGTGTTGACTCTTTCAACTCTAACTCTCTTGTTAAGCACGTGATCTCTAATGAAGTGGTGCTTAACATCAATGTGCTTGGTCCTTGAATGCAAAACCGGATTGTTGGTTATTGCAATAGCACTATTGTTGTCACACCAGATAGGGACTTCATTGGCAATGATATTATAATCCCTCAGCTGTTGTCTGATCCATAAGATCTGGGCACAACAACTACCTACAGCTAAGTATTATGACTCTGTGGTAGAGATAGAGTTAGAAACCTGCTTGTTGCTAAACCAGGATATCATTCTGGTTCCTAGGAATTGGCACGTTCCACTAGTGCTTTTCCTATTAATTTTGCATCCTGCGAAATCTGCATCTGAATATCCTGACAGCTCGAAGTTATCGTCCTTAGGATACCATAGTCCAACATTGACCGTAGACTTAAGGTATTTAATTATCCTCTTTGCTGCATCTAGGTGCGACTGCTTATGCTTAGATTGAAATCGCGCACAAACTCCTACGGCATAAGATATGTCTGGCCTGCTTGCAGTGAGGTATAACAATGATCCAATGAGTCCTCTATAGCGGGTTGAATCCACTAATATACCTCCCTCATCTGCATCTAGGTGAGTACTTGTGCTCATAGGAATTCTTGCTGGTTTGGCTGATTCCATTCCAAATCTCTTGATTAGATCTCTGGTATACTTAACTTGGTTGATTAAAATTCCATTTTCCATCTGCTTAACTTGTAATCCAAGAAAGAAGTTAAGCTTTCCCATCAGACTCATCTCAAATTCTCCTTGCATGAGGTTTGAGAATTTCTCACACAGCTCTGGGTTGGTTGAGCCAAATATGATGTCATCTACATATATTTGAACTATCAATATGTGGCCTTCGTGCTCCACTCTGAATAGGGTCTTGTCCACCTTTCCTTTCAAAAATCATTCTTCTCAAGAAACACAGACAGTGTTTCATACCATGCTCTTGGTGCTTGCTTAAGTTCATAGAGAGCCTTCAACAGCTTGTAGACTTTGTCTCCTTTGACAAACCCTGGGGGTTGCTCTACATAGACTTCTTCTTCTAGGATGCCATTTAGAAATGCACTCTTTACATCCATCTGATAGACTTCAAAAACCTTGAATGCAGCATATGCAAGGAATAGTCTGATGGCCTCTAACCTTGCAACAGGTGCATAGGTTTCATCAAAATCTATTCCTTCACACTGTGCATAACCTTTAGCAACAAGTATGGCTTTATTCCTAACAACAGCTCCGTCTTCATCACTCTTGTTTTTATACACCCATTTGGTGCCAATAACCTTCTTGTGATCTGGTCTGTCTGTTAGTTCCCAAACTTTGTTCCTTTCCATCTGCTCCAATTCTTCTTGCATGGCATTTATCCATGAATAATCTTCCAAAGCTTGTTCTGTTGTCTTGGGTTCTATCTGAGACATGAAGCATGAGAACATATCCATTCCTGCGGGTAGAGTAGACTGTCTTGTCTTAACTCCATCAGTCAGGTTCCCGATGATTTGCTGGATTGGATGGTCTTTGAGCCACTTGGGGATATTGTCTTCTTCTGGGTCTGTTTCCCCTGTTGAATTGCTCTGGTGTATTTCTGCATCAGCTGGGATCTGGTCTCCTTGGTCTGCAGCTGGATCAGCTACCGTCTTGTCATCTGCAGGTTGGATCTGATCTGCAGATGAGTCTTTATCAGCTAAAGCTGGGTCTTCATCATCGGCAACTGGAGCAGGTAGGTTTGGTGTTTCTATCTGATATGCAGTTGGGTCTTCAGCAGCTATAGTTGGGTCATCAGGCTGGTCTGCAGGTGAGTCTACCATTCCAGTGTCATGTACAATGACTTCTTCAAGGGTTGCTGATTTGAGCTTATTCTCAATTAGCTCAACTTGCTTCCTGTACTCAACAGTAGATTCATCTCATACAACACGGGGTGTTTCCTCCACAACTAAGGTTCTTTTATTAAAAACTCTATATGCCTTGCTTGTTTGTGAGTATCCCATGAAGATACCATCATCAGTTTTAGCATCAAAGGCATTTAGTTGTGTTTTACTGTTGTTGTGGATGAAACACTTACAACCAAAAACGTGAAAGTAAGCAACAGTAGGAGTTCTATTATTCCAAACCTCATAGGGAGTTTTGCCATGTCTCCCTACTATCATACTCCTGTTCTGAGTATGGCAAGCTGTGTTGACAGCTTCAGCCCAGAACCTCTTGGGCAGGTCTGCTTCTGCAATCATGGATCTGGCTGCTTCCTTTAGGGTTTTGTTTCTTCTTTCAGCAACGCCATTCTGCTGGGGGTCCTGACTGCAGAGAGCTCATGCTGGATCCCATTCTGATCGCTGTAATCAGTGATTGCCTTGTTGAGAAACTCTCCTCCTCTATCTAATCTGATCTTGATTATGGATAGGGATTTCTCATTCTCGATCCTTCTCAGCAGCTCAGGTATCTTGGTCAAGGTTTCACTCTTCTTATACAGAAAGATAATCCAAGTGTACCTTGAATAATCATCTACTACAACAAGTGCATGTTTTCGGCCGCTTAGAGTCCTTGTCTTGATAGGACCAAATAGATCCATGTGGAGTAGATCTAAGATCCTTGCTGTGAGATTTGTAGGCTGGACTGGCTTGAATGATGCTCTGGTCTGCTTTCCTTTTTGACATGCATCACAAAGAGCTTCCTTCTTGAATGCTTCATCTGGAAGTCCTCTGACCAGCTTCTGAGAACTAATCTTGTTGATGGCTTTGAAGTTCAGGTGACATAATATTTTATGCCATAGACATCCGTTTTCAGCTACTGTCTTAGATAGAAAATAGGAGTTAGGTGTTCCTGTGTTCCAATCTATCATGTAGACATCTCTCCTTCTGAATCCTTGTAGATTCACCTCTCCATATAGGATATCTATCACCATTCATTTCCAGATGGTGAAGACTACTAGATTCTTCTCATCGCAAAACTGGCTTATGCTGAGGATATTATACTTGAGCCCTTTGACATAGTGAACTTTGGATATCAGAATATTTCCTCGGTGCAGCTCTCCAAAGCCCTTTGTTTGTCCTCTAAAACTATCTCCAAAGGTTACATCAAGACCTCTTTCTTTGGTGTATTTGGACAGCATCTTTTTGTTCCCGGTCATGTGCCTCGAGCATCCAGAATCTACAAACCATTCTTCACCTCTAAAGTTTGAGTTTGTGGAGATGTGGTTGTAGTCCTTCCACCTTTTCTGCAATCAAACAAGCAGAGATTTAGGTACCCAAATCTGTGTGGGTCCTCTAGGGTTAACTGGTTTCCTGGAGAATTGATTTCTCCTTGGATTGTGAAAATTGTTATTATTATTACCCTTATAAAGTGTGTAAGGTCGAGGTCTGTATCTCCTGTTGGGATTGTATACCGGATATTCCTCAAAATATTGATAGTGTGGGACATTTCTAAACCTTGGCTGAGACTATTTATTAAATCTTTGAGGTCTCCACACTTGTTCATTTTGAAAATTAGGATAACCTTGAGGTTTCCATCTGCCCCTCCCATTTTGAAATCTGTTTTTAGGGAGTTGTTGATAATAGTGGGCATGTTGTCTGGGCTGCTACTTCTGCCTGGGCTATTGCCTAGTCGCTTGTCTAGGTGGCTGCCTTGTGTACCCTGGCTGCAGCCTAGACTTGTGACTTGGTTGTTGCCTATTTTTAAATATCGGTTTGTATGTAGGCTCAGCAGTCGAGACAATTGTTTCTCCCTTGACGAAAGTGGTTTTGGAACTAGATGGAGTGTGAGGATCATATCCAAGGCCTGATCTGGAATATAGTGGCCTTTTATTAGTACACAGTTCGTCCAGAGTTGAAGACGCCTTCAGGTAGGTTATTTCCTGCGCCTGAGTCTTATTTGCCTGAGTCAGCTTAGTAAATTCGGCTTTGACATGAGCAAGTGCAACTGATTTTTCTTTAAGTAAAATAGTTAGTCGATTTATCTCAGCTGTAGTGACATAAGCCTGGTTTTGCAAGTTAGCTGCAGTTATCTCAACTGTATTCAGTTCTAGGCTGATTTTTTCAAAATCATTTTTCAGCTGCCTATTCTCATCTTGCAGCTGAGTCTTCTCGACTGATACAGATAGGTGTGCAGATTTAAGTGTCTCAAAATCTTTAAGTAGCTGATTTACAGATTCATGCAGATCCATATCTTGTGACATGGCTGAACTATTATTGGAACCAGAGGGTTTTGATGTTACCTCTTCATCAGCTAAGTTGGCCATCAGACAATCATACTCTTCATCATCATCCGAGAAGAATCCGCTACTTGATTCTACACGCTCCTGATCTTCTCTGATGAGGGCCTTCCTTCTGTCTTCTTTTCTGCCCACCTCCTTCTTGCTCTCGTCCTTCTTAAGATCAGGACAGTCGATCTGAATGTGTCCTGTCTTATGACAGTTGTAGCACTCCACCTTCCATCTTCCGGATTTCTGGCTCCTTCTGGGATTCTCCTTGTAATTTTTCTTGTATTTGGAGTAGTTTTTCCGAAAGTTGCTGAATCTTTGCATTATAAACGCCATATCTTCCTCAAAATCTAATGGATTTGGAGGCTTTACATCAGATAAGCTCTTGGCGGGGGACTCGGCTGCAAAGGCTATTCCCTTCTCTGCAGGCTCGGTTGAGGATGAACTTGAAAGCTCGAACTCATAAGCCTTCAGATCAGAGAACAGCTCTTGGATCTTTATCTTATTGAGGTCCTCGGATTCTCTCATGGCCACTGCCTTCATGCTCCATTCAGGATTGAGAGATCTTAGAACCTTCAGCGCCATTTCCCTGTTGCCATAAGATTTGCCGAGGGAGTTGATCTCATTGATAATCTCAGTGAACCTTGTGTCCGCTTGGTCTATAGATTCGCCATTCTTCATTTTGAAGTTGTCAAATTTTTGAATAGCAATTGACAACTTGTTTTCTTTGATCAGCTCCGTTCCTTCACACATTAGGGATAATGTGTCCCAGATTTCTTTGACATTTTTGCAATTCTTGATCTTGACCATGGTGGATTTGTCAAGAGTTTGATACAGCACGTCTCTAGCCCGGTTATCAAGATTGGACAGCTTTATTTCTTCGGGAGTCAGCTCTGTCCTCTTCTTTGGGATCTTCTCTGGCTTCCCTGCTGTGATCTCCTCTGGAGTGTTGTCCTTCTCGAAGGTGAATGGACCGTCCTCTATGATGCACCACATGTCATCATGGATTGAATATAAGTGTGCCTGCATCCTTATCTTCCAAAGATCATACTCGTCAACTGAAAACACAGGTAGTCTAGAATGCATGTGTTCCATTATAAAATGAGAGTAAAGATATATCTCTGATATAGATCTGGTTCGTGAAATAAATGAACCAACCTCTCTGATACCACTTGTAGGTCACAAGTCGTCCACGAATAATTCTAGAGGGGGGGTGAATAGACTTATTGAAACTCTTAAACTCTTTTTCTCAAAGAGTAAGTTTCTTCAGCTGATAGATAAACAAATGACTTGGAGTCGTTTGTTCTTAATACGTGCGGAAGTCAGCTGATGACGAATACAAAACAACTAATGAAACACTTAATAATGAATGCAGCAGTTAAAGTATAATGCTATAAAATAGTAAACTACGCAGGCAATTATAGTGGTCTCAGAGGTGGGGTAATCCTCTACTAATCCACTTTTCTCCAAACCAGTTGGAGATGAATTCACTATAATTTTCAACCAGTGATAAATATTATAGTGATTCAACCAAACTAAAACAACTTCCAACCAGTGGAAATTCATGCCGTTGTAACACACTTGACTGCCTTGCACCTCTTGATCCTCGATCCTTGGATGCCTTTACAGTCTCGAACTTCAACCAGTGAAGTACCCCGAACTCAGGATTAAAGACACGAGTTTTTGTCTTCTCCAACTGAGAGCTTCTTCAAGTATGAACTTTTTAGAACTGCTCTTTTCACGATGCTGTATTTCGCTTTAGATTGCTTGAATGCTTTGATCGCTTGTGAATATGTTCGCACCGTTTGTAATTGTTGTATCTGTGTGCTCAGCTTCAAATCTTCGGATATATATATAGATCACGATCTCTGAGCTTTTCCTTCATAGCCGTTGCAAATCTTTTCAACAAATCCGTCCGTTGGAGAGGTAGACTTCATTGTTTTCTTTCTGAACGTTGCAAGGCTGGATTCCCATAATTTAATCCATCTTTCGACTGTTGTGAAGACTTTTCATGTGAGGCGCCGAATCTTTTGAATATAATACGTTTAAATTCTTCAAGGTGGGTCTGGATGAATTATTTAATTCATATCCTTTGCGGGAATCTCTCCAATTTGTCTCTTCACGTTGCATGTGACTTTCCGTAATACTTGACTTTTCAACGCATGCTGACGTGGAGTTGGAGTACTTGGCTGATCTCGAGTAGGCTGATGTGAAGTTAACTTCTCTGCAGTCTGGGCTTCTCAGATGTTCACTGTTTGTGACTCGCCTGATCAGATGACTTGTCTGAGGTTACTTGACTGCAGTCTGGTCAAACATCTCTGATAATTTTTGTTGACTAGATCTTCTCTGACTTTACTCGGCTGTACCTCTCTGATGAACTTAGCTGTTCTTTTGTACTTAGCCAATTTTTAGCCTAACTTATTTTGGCCTATGGAAGATACTCATTTGGTTCTTCTTTACATTTTGCCAAGTTTTACACTTAACATAATTTGGCCTATGGAAGATACTCATTTGGTTCTTCCTTACATTTTTGCCAAGTAATAAGTATTTGAATTATATTAATGACATCATCAAAATCTATCAAGTATTCCTAAAAAATTCCCCCTATTTTGATGATGGAAAAACTTTAAGGAAATATTCAAATAAACAAGTCTGCACTTGAGTGCAAGACACAAACTAAAATCAGTCTAATTTTTGAGACAACTGGAAATTGTCATTCAAAAGACTGTTATAAAATTTTCTGAATTGATTACAAATACATGTCTTAAATTTACAAGAAAATTTTACAAGCACAAAAATAAATAAAAGTCATCTGCCTCTGCCTCTGCCTCTTCGGATAGGCTGCTTGGCAGGCCTGAAAGGTTTAGCTCCGATTCGTCTTGTTTTGACAGGGGCAAGACCATACTTCCTCTTTACAAAAAGAGCTGCAAAATCTTGCTCTTCTTGTGATGAGAACTTATTCTCAACACACAGCTTCTTGATTTTTCTCTGCAGTGCAAGTTCATCCAAAGCATTTCCTTTCACCAAGGTGGGAGGTTATTTGGCACTGAACAGAGGGATCATGGGACATGCATTGTGTGCCTCAGCATGTTTTACAAGAATAGTCCAGAGTTGTGGATGAGCTTCTTCCATGAAGTTGATGAAGATCTGTTGTGGGGAGAGATTATCATCATGGAGTATTTCCCAGATGTAGTAGTCTCTGATGAATTTTTTCTGTGCAGATCCCCACATGGGTAGAGCTTCGTATGGTACAAATTCTTCAACGTACCACAACTCCTTGCCTTCCCACTCTAGAGTAGGCTCGAATCCTCCACTGGTCCTCCTCTTTTTATCAGCCTGTTCTTCTGCTTCTGCTTCTCCCTTCCTTTTGGCTGAGGATATACCAGCAGTGATCAACTAGACATCCTGCCGCTTCTTCGTTCTTAGCTCTTCCCTTATTTATTCTTGAATGCTGCGTTCCCCCTGTATCCTATCTTCCCCCTTTTTGCCAGCATCAATCAAAGTGCTCAGCTGCTGCTCTATTCTGTGCATCCAGTCAGACATGCCAAATGGCATTCTGTTGTTTGTAGGGGGGGGAGGTTGAGGGACTTCCCGCTGCAGCAAAGTATCAATCTTGGCATTTATGGATTAGAGATCAGGGGTGACCTGAGATGCAAGCAACTCTCCAATGGTGTCCTTTACTATTTGCCTTATCAGCTCGGTCATCGCAGGTGAGATCTGCGATGGTGGAGAGTGCTCGCATGAGCCTTCTGCGAATGATCCACTAGACTGCAGGCTCCTATCTGCAGCTGGCTCTCCAGATGGGGTCTTTTCAGGTGTCCCTGATCTGGAGTCCTCAGCCAATTCTGCGTCTAGAATGGTATACCGGGCAGGCGCCCCAACCTTGTCTGCAACCTCTAGTTCTGGCTCTTTCTCCGGCTCCTTTTCTTTCTCTTCTTCTTCCTTTTCTAATTCCTTCACTTGCTCTTCCTCCTTTTCTTCTTCATCAACATTCTCTTTTTCTTTTTCAGCCAGTTGTTCTCCTCCTTCATCTTTATCATCATCATCATCATCATTCTTATCATCTTTATCATTTTCTCCATTATTTTCATCTTCTTTTCCATCATTCTCATCATCCTCCTTTCCTTCATCATCCTCCTGATCTACCTCTTCCCCTTCTTCTTCTTCTTCTTCATCTACTAATTCCTCTATTTTTCCAACTTCTTCTGTTTGTTTTTCAACTAAAATATTTTCTCCTCCTTTTCTTTCTTCCTGCTCCTCTTCTTCGTCATCTATAATAATGACCTCTTCTTCTTCTCCATTCACTTCTTCAATCGTTATTTATTTTTCTTCTTCCTCCTCATCTTCTTTCCCAAAAGATCCATCAAAAATACTGTACATTATAGAAAGGATGAATTGGTCCATGTTGGTTTTGAAATTTGACATGAACCAATTCTCCTGGAGGATCAAAACTATGTCTGATACTTTGCAAAAGTGTATCAGTACATCCTCTGTGGCTTGGGGATATTCCCAACCACTGGTTTCAATATAGGTTTGAAGCTTAGCAAATGACAGTGATTTAAAAAATTTCCACTCTTCAAAAATATTAACAAAAGAGTGTTTTAGAGCTTGTGGTTTAACTAACTGTAATTGCTCTATGGACAGGTTGAAAAGATTGTTGTCCAGCAGGTTAAAGGTGTAGTTTGCTTAATTAAACCTGTTTCTTCCTCTTCTGAAATGAATGCTGGAGTGAGGACAGGGACGATCTGAGTTTCCAGGCTGCCCGGAGCAGGCTGGTCTTCCAGGTGGGTAGGCGACCTGGCTGCAGGACTGGTATAATGTTCTGGCTGCTCCTCGTGACTGAACTGCAGTCGCCTGGGCCTCTTGGGAGAGGGTTCCAGTGAGGACTGTATGAATGATGGCTCACCAGGGGCTGGTCCCCTTCTTTTAAACCAGACAGCAATAGGTGTGTTGTCTGACTCCGAGTCTGACTCGGCTGCAGTTGGGTTGTCGTTTGTAGGTCGGTCCGACTCGTCTGATGAAGGACATTTGTAGGGCGGTGAATAAGACAGTTCTTTGAGCATCCGAGCTGCTCTTCTGTTGCCTCCCAACTTCCTCAACGTCTCTTGGTCCAGATGACCAAGTCTCTTGTTGATGTGGAAGGGGTCAGTACTTCCCTTCGCCACACCCATCTTCTCAAGGATCCAACTCAGCTGCGTTCCAAACGCCAGCTTGGATCTGAATTTCTTCTCATCAGCAAGCCATTCGGCTTTGTTGACCTCGCGAACAAACTGCCTAAAGATGTAGTCAGCCCAATCAATCGGCTCGTCCTGAATGAGTGCTCCCAGCACTGTGAATTTCGCCGACGACAGTTGGTCGTAACTGCCGGCCATACCCATAATAATTTTGTTGGTAATATCCAACATATACCGATATTCCTTTTTAATCTCGCTCCTTTTGGCATTGAGTTTTAGCTTCGTCGGCTGGTCAATCACCTTAATCTTTAGCCAAATGTCTGCTGCTGACTGCTTGAGAGCCTCGATGGCTATGACAAGGTGTTTCATACCAAAAACTTTACGAATCGACTCCGGCGAGATGTCGACTTGAATTCCGCCGATAGTGCTCCTGATTCCTTCTTCAATCAAATGGGCTTCGTGGTAGAAAGCGATGACGTCTTCCTTGCATAGGTGTTTGGGACTGATATCCAGAAATGGGTAGATCCCATTCTTCATCATCGAGTGGATAAGGAAGAGTACGTCGTTGTTATCCAGATTTGCTTCCAAAAGACCTTCGAAATCAATGACCAGAGAGAAGATGATCTGGTCTTTGACTGCCTTCATGTTAACGCCTTCAAAATAAGATTCCATTTCTGCAAATAAGAGATTTTCAGTGTATTTGGAGTTCAAAGGATTTTTGCTCTATAAATTTAGGGTTTGAAAGACTGGTAAGCGTAAAGGTAAAGTGATGGGTTTTCTGTCTTTATAAGGAAGATGAAACGACGTTGGGATTAAATTATTATTTGTTTTGAATCGGTGGTTCGCCTTTTAAGATTCTTTTTAAATTTCAAATTCTAATTGGTGGTCCAGGTTTTGATTTTAAAATTGGACGGTTGGATTTTAATTGGTCACCGTGGAGGTCGATTTATCAAGTGATTTATTTTTATGCCACTTGTGAACCAAAAATTAATATAATATTATTATACATATAGCAGACAATAATAAAATATTCAGAAGTCGGTTAAGTTTAGAAAACTTAGCTGGTTGGTTATTTGACTGATGACTCTGCATCGTGAGTTGACTCCTTGGACTTCTACTTTGAGATTTTGATCACTAGGTTCCTTTGTCCGTCCTTCGTCCTTTTTGCGCATCGGCTAGGATCTCGATTCCTTTAATCACCTGGTCCGTCCTTCCTCCGATATGCTTGACTTGCTTTTTCTTCCGTACTAGATTCCCAACTGTAGACCAAGTTCTCTGCTCAGCTCCAAAAATCTTTCTTCTGGCAAAGGTTTGGTAAAGATGTCAGCTATTTGGTAGTCTGTGCTGACTCTTTCAACTCTAACTCTCTTGTTAAGCACGTGATCTCTTTCAACTGTCTTATGACAGTTGTAGCACTCCACCTTCCAGCTTCCGGCTTTCTGGCTCCTTCTAGGATTCTCCTTATAATTTTTCTTGTATTTGGAGTAGTTTTTCCGGAAGTTGCTGAATCTTTGCATTATAAACGCCATCTCTTCCTCAAAATCTAATGGATTTGGAGGCTTTACATCAGATAAGCTCTTGGCAGGGGACTCGGCTGCAAAGGCTATTCCCTTCTCTGCAGGCTCGGTTGAGGATGAACTTGGAAGCTCGAACTCATAAGCCTTCAGATCAGAGAACAGCTCTTGGATCTTTATCTTATTGAGGTCCTTGGATTCTCTAATGGCCACTGGCTTCATGCTCCATTCAGGATTGAGAGATCTTAGAACCTTCAGCGCCATTTCCCTATTGCCATAAGATTTGCCGAGGGAGTTGATCTCATTGATAATCCCAGTGAACCTTGTGTCCGCTTGGTCTATAGATTCGCCATTCTTCATTTTGAAGTTGTCAAATTTTTAAATAGCAATTGACAACTTGTTTTCTTTGATCAGCTCCGTTCCTTCACACATTAGGGCTAATGTGTCCTAGATTTCTTTGGCATTTTTGTAATTCTTGATCTTGACCATGGTGGATTTGTCAAGAGTTTGATACAGCACGTCTCTGGCTTGGTTATCAAGATTGGCCAGCTTTCTTTCTTCGGGAGTCAGATCTGTCCTCTTCTTTGGGATCTTCTCTGGCATCCCTGCTGCGATCTCCTCTGGAGTGTTGTCCTTCTCGAAGGTGAATGGACCGTCCTCTATGATGCACCACATGTCATCATGGATTGAAGATAAGTGTGCCTGCATCCTTACCTTACAAAGATCATACTCGTCAACTGAAAACACAGGTAGTCTAGAATGCATGTGTTCCATTATAAAATGAGAGTAAAGATATATCTCTGATATAGATCTGGTTCGTGAAATAAATGAACCAACCTCTCTGATACCACTTGTAGGTCACAAGTCGTCCAGGAATAAGTCTAGAGGGGGGGTGAATAGACTTATTGAAACTCTTAAACTCTTTTTCTCAAAGAGTAAGTTTCTTCAGTTGATAGATAAACAAATGACTTGGAGTCGTTTGTTCTTAATACGTGCGGAAGTCAGCTGATGACGAATACAAAACAACTAATGAAACACTTAATAATGAATGCAGCAGTTAAAGTATGATGCTATAAAACAGTAAACTACGCAGGCAATTATAGTGGTCTCAGAGGTGGGGTAACCCTCTACTAATCCACTTTTCTCCAAACCAGTTGGATATGAATTCACTATAATTTTCATCCAGTGATAAATATTATAGTGATTCAACCAAACTACAACAACTTCTAACCAGTGGAAATTCGTGCCGTTGTAACACACTTGACTGCCTTGCACCTCTTGATCCTCGATCCTTGGATGCCTTTACAGTCTCGAACTTCAACCAGTGAAGTACCCCGAACTCAGGATTAAAGACACGAGTTTTTGTCTTCTCCAACTAAGAGCTTCTTCAAGTATGAACTTTTTAGAACCGCTCTTTTCACGATGCTGTATTTCGCTTTAGATTGCTTGAATGCTTTGATCGCTTGTGAATATGTTTGCACCATTTGTAATTGTTGTATCTGTGTGCTCAGCTTCAAATCTTCGGATATATATATAGATCACGATATCTGAGCTTTTCCTTCATAGCCGTTGCAAATCTTTTCAACAAATTCGTCCGTTGGAGAGGTAGACTTCATTGTTTTCTTTCTGAACGTTGCAAGGCTGGATTCCCATAATTTAATCCATCTTTCGACCGTTGTGAAGACTTTTCATGTGAGGCGCCGAATCTTTTGAATATAATACATTTAAATTCTTCAAGGTGGGTCTGGATGAATTATTTAATTCATATCCTTTGCGGGAATCTCTCCAATTTGTCTCTTCACGTTGCATGTGACTTTCCGTAATACTTGACTTTTCAACGCATGCTGACGTGGACTTGGAGTACTTGGCTGATCTCGAGTAGGCTGATGTGAAGTTAACTTCTCTGCAGTCTGGGCTTCTCAGATGTTCACTGTTTGGGACTCGCCTGATCAGATGACTTGTCCGAGGTTACTTGACTGCAGTTTGGTCAAACATCTCTGATAATTTTTGTTGACCAGATCTTCTCTGACTTTACTCGGCTGTACCTCTCTGATGAACTTAGCTGTTCTTTTGTACTTAGCCGATTTTTAGCCTAACTTATTTTGGCCTATGGAAGATACTCATTTGGTTCTTCTTTACATTTTGCCAAGTTTTACACTTAACATAATTTGGCCTATGGAAGATACTCATTTGGTATTTCCTTACATTTTTGCCAAGTAATAAGTATTTGAATTATATTAATGACATCATCAAAATCTATCAAGTATTCCTAAAAAATTCCCCCTATTTTGATGATGGCAAAACTTTAAGGAAATATTCAAATAAACAAGTCTGCACTTGAGTGCAAGACACAAACTAAAATCATTCTAAGTTTTGAGACAACTGGAAATTGTCATTCAAAAGACTGTTATAAAATTTTCTGAATTGATTACAAATACATGTCTTAAATTTACAAGAAAATTTTACAAGCACAAAAATAAATAAAAGTCATCTGCCTCTGCCTCTGCCTCTTCGGATAGGCTGCTTGGCAGGCCTGAAAGGTTTAGCTCCGATTGGTCTTGTTTTGACAGGGGCAAGACCATACTTCCTCTTTACAACAAGAGCTGCAAAATCTTGCTCTTCTTGTGATGAGAACTTATTCTCAACACACAGCTTCTTGATTTTTCTCTGCAGTGCAAGTTCATCCAAAGCATTTCCTTTCACCAAGGTGGGAGGTTCTTTGGCACTGAACAGAGGGATCATGGGACATGTATTGTGTGCCTTAGCATGTTTTACAAGAATAGTCCAGAGTTGTGGATGAGCTTCTTCCATGAAGTTGATGAAGATCTGTTGTGGGGAGAGATTATCATCCTGGAATATTTCCCATATCTAGTAGTCTCTGATGAATTTTTTCTGTGCAGATCCCCACATGGGTAGAGCTTCGTATGGTATAAATTCTTCAACGTACCATAACTCATTGCCTTCCCACTCTAGAGTAGGCTCGAATCCTCCACTGGTCCTCCTCTTTTTATCAGCATGTTCTTCTGGTTCTGCTTCTCCCTTCCTTTTGGCTGAGGATGTCCCAGCAGTGATCAACAGGACATCCTGTCGCTTCTTCGTTCTTAGATCTTCCCTTATTTCTTCTTGAATGCTGCCTTCCCCCTGTATCCTATCTTCCCCCTTTTTGCCAGAATCAACCAAAGTGGTCAGCTGCTGCTCTATTCTGTGCATCCAGTCAGACATGCCAAATGGCATTCTGTTGTTTGTAGGGGGAGGAGGTTTAGGGACTTCCCGCTGCAGCAAAGTATCAATCTTGGCATTTATGGATTAGAGATCAGGGGTGACCTGAGATGAAAGCAACTCTCCAATGGTGTCCTTTACTATTTGCCTTATCAGCTCGGTCATCGCAGGTGAGATCTGCGATGGTGGAGAGTGCTTGCCTGAGCCTTCTGCGAATGATCCACTAGACTGCAGGCTCCTATCTGCAGCTGGCACTCCAGATGGGGTCTTTTCAGGTGTCACTGATCTGGAGTCCTCAGCCAATTCTGCATCCAGGCTGGTATACCGGGCAGGCTCCCCAGCCTTATCTGCAGCCTCTAATTCTAGCTCTTTCTCCGGCTCCTTTTCTTTCTCTTCTTCTTCCTTTTCTAATTCCTTCTCTTGCTCTTCCTCCTTTTCTTCTTCATCAACATTCTCTTTTTCTTTTTCAGCCAGTTGTTCTCCTCCTTCATCTTTATCATCATCATCATCATCATCATCATCATTCTTATCATCTTTATCATTTTCTCCATTATTTTCATCATATTTTCCATCATTCTCATCATCCTCCTTTCCTTCATCATCCTCCTGATCTACCTCTTCCCCTTCTTCTTCTTCTTCATCTACTAATTCCTCTATTTTTTCAACTTCTTCTGTTTGTTTTTCAACTAAAATATTTTCTCCTCCTTTTCTTTCTTCCTGCTTCTCTTCTTCGTCATCTATAACAATGACATCTTCTTCTTCTCCATTCACTTCTTCAATCGTTATTTCTTTTTATTCTTCCTCCTCATCTTCTTTCCCAAAAGATCCATCAAAAATACTGTACATTATAGAAAGGATGAATTGGTCCATGTTGGTTTTGAAATTTGACATGAACCAATTCTCCTGGAGGATCAAAACTATGTCTGATACTTTGCAAAAGTGTATCAGTACATCCTCTGTGGCTTGGGGATATTCCCAACCACTGGTTTCAATATAGGTTTGAAGTTTAGCAAATGACAGTGATTTAAAAAATTTCCACTCTTCAAAAATATTAACAAAAGAGTGTTTTAGAGCTTGTGGTTTAACTAACTGTAATTGCTCTATGGACATGTTGAAAAGATTGTTGTCCAGCAGGTTAAAGGTGTAGTTTGCTTCAGGGATTGAGATAATTAAACCTGCTTCTTCCTCTTCTGAAACGAATGCTGAAGTGAGGACATGGACGATCTGAGTTTCAGTGCCGGAGCAGGTGGTCTTCCCAGTGGGTAGGCGACACATGCCGCAGGATCGTATAATGTTCTTGCTCCTCCCGATCAATCGCTGGGCCCCTTCTTTTGAACCGGACAACAATAGGTGTGTTGTCTGACTCCGAGTCTGACTCGGCTGCAGTTGGGTTGTCGTTTGCAGGTCGGTTCGACTCTTCTGATGAAGGACATTTGTAGGGCGGTGAATCATACAATTCTTTGAGCATCCGAGCTGCTCTTCTGTTGCCTCCCAACTTCCTCAACGTCTCTTGGTCCAGATGACCAAGTCTCTTGTTGATGTGGAAGGGGTCAGTACTTCCCTTCGCCACACCCATCTTCTCAAGGATCCAACTCAGCTGCGTTCCAAACGCCAGCTTGGATCTGAATTTCTTCTCATCAGCAAGCCATTCGGCTTTGTTGACCTCGCGAACAAACTGCCTAAAGATGTAGTCAGCCCAATCAATCGGCTCGTCCTGAATGAGTGCTCCCAGCACTGTGAATTTCGCCGACGACAGTTGGTCGTGACTTCCGGCCATACCCATAATAATTTTGTTGGTAATATCCAACATATACCGATACTCCTTTTTAATCTCGCTCCTTTTGGCAGTCAGTTTTAGCTTCGTCGGCTGGTCAATCGCCTTAATCTTTAGCCAAATGTCTGCTGCTGACTGCTTGAGAGCCTCGATGGCTATGCTACGGTGTTTCATACCAAAAACTTTACGAATCGACTCCGGCGAGATGTCGACTTGAATTCCGCCGATAGTGCTCCTGATTCCATCTTCAATCACATGGGCTTCGCGGTAGAAAGCGATGACGTCTACCTTGCATAGGTGTTTGGGACTGATATCCAGAAATGGGTAGATCCCATTCTTCATCATCGAGTGGATAAGGAAGAGTACGTCGTTGTTATCCAGATTTGCTTCCAAAAGACCTTCGAAATCAATGACCAGAGAGAAGATGATATGGTCTTTGACCGCCTTCATGTTAACGCCTTCAAAATAAGATTCCATTTCTGCAAATAAGATATTTTCAGTGTATTTGGAGTTCAAAGGATTTTTGCTCTGTAAATTTAGGGTTTAAAAGACTGGTAAGCGTAAAGATAAAGTGAAGGGTTTTCCGTATTTATAAGGAAGATGAAACGACGTTGGGATTAAATTATTATTTATTTTGAATCGGTGGTTCGCCTTTTGAGATTCTTTTTAAATTTCAAATTCTAATTGGTGGTCCAGGTTTTGATTTTAAAATTGGACGGTTGGATTTTAATTGGTCACCGTGGAGGTCGATTTATCAAGTGATTTATTTTTATGCCACTTGTGAACCAAAAATTAATATAATATTATTATACATATAGCAGACAATAATAAAATATTCAGAAGTCGGTTAAGTTTAGAAAACTTAGCTGGTTGACTGTTGACTGTTGACTGCTCTGCATCAGGTGAGTTGACTCCTTGTACTTCTCGCCTGAGATTTTGATCAGCTAGGTTCCTTTGTCCGTCCTTCGTCCTTTTTGTCTGCATCAGCTAGGATCTGATTCCTTTAATCAGCTGGGTCCGTCCTTCCTCTGATATGCTTCAGCTTGCTTTTTCTTATGTACTAGATTCCCAATCTGGTAGACCAAGTTCTCTGCTCAGCTCCAAAAATCTTTCTTCTGGCAAAGGTTTGGTAAAGATGTCAGCTATTTGGTAGTCTGTGCTGACTCTTTCAACTCTAACTCTCTTGTTAAGCACGTGATCTCTAATGAAGTGGTGCTTAACATCAATGTGCTTGGTCCTTGAATGCAAAACTGGATTGTTGGTTATTGCAATAGCACTATTATTGTCACACCAGATAGGGACTTCATTGGCAATGATATTATAATCCCTCAGCTGTTGTCTGATCCATAAGATCTGGGCACAACAACTACCTGCAGCTAGGTATTCTGACTCTGTGGTAGAGATAGAGTTAGAAACCTGCTTCTTGCTAAACCAGGATATCATTCTGGTTCCTAGGAATTGGCACGTTCCACTAGTGCTTTTCCTATTAATTTTGCATCCTGCGAAATCTGCATCTGAATATCCTGACAGCTCGAAGTTATCGTCCTTAGGATACCATAGTCCAACATTGACCGTAGACTTAAGGTATTTAATTATCCTCTTTGCTGCATCTAGGTGCGACTGCTTATGCTTAGATTGAAATCGCGCACAAACTCCTACGGCATAAGATATGTCTGGCCTGCTTGCAGTGAGGTATAACAATGATCCAATGAGTCCTCTGTAGTGGGTTGAATCCACTGATATGCCTCCCTCATCTGCATCTAGGTGAGTATTTGTGCTCATAGGAATTCTTGCTGGTTTGGCTGATTCCATTCCAAATCTCTTGATTAGATCTCTGATATACTTAGCTTGGTTGATTAAAATTCCATTTTCCATCTGCTTAACTTGTAATCCGAGAAAGAAGTTAAGCTTTCCCATCATACTCATCTCAAATTCTCCTTGCATGAGGTTTCAGAATTTCTCACACAGCTCTGGGTTGGTTGAGCCAAATATGATGTCATCCACATATATTTGAACTATCAATATGTGGCCTTCGTGCTCCACTCTGAATAGGGTCTTGTCTACCTTTCCTTTGCAAAAACCATTCTTCTCAAGAAACACAGACAGTGTTTCATACCATGCTCTTGGTGCTTGCTTAAGTCCATAGAGAGCCTTCAACAGCTTGTAGACTTTGTCTCCTTTGACAAACCCTGGGGGTTGCTCTACATAGACTTCTTCTTCTAGGATGCCATTTAGAAATGCACTCTTTACATCCATCTGATAGACTTCAAAATCCTTGAATGCAGCATATGCGAGGAATAATCTGATGGCCTCTAATCTTGCAACAGGTGCATAGGTTTCATCAAAATCTATTCCTTCACACTGTGCATAACCTTTAGCAACAAGTATGGCTTTCTTTCTAACAACAGCTCCATCTTCATCACTCTTGTTTTTATACACCCATTTGGTGCCAATAACCTTCTTGTGATCTGGTCTGTCTGTTAGTTCCCAAACTTTGTTCCTTTCCATCTGCTCCAGTTCTTCTTGCATGGCATTTATCCATGAATAATCTTCCAAAGCTTGTTCTGTTGTCTTGGGTTCTATCTGAGACATGTAGCATGAGAATATATCCATTCTTGCGGGTAGAGTAGACTGTCTTGTCTTAACTCCATCAGTTAGCTTCCCGATGATTTGCTGGATTAGATGGTCTTTGAGCCACTTGGGGATATCGTCTTCTTCTGGGTCTGTTCCCCCTGTTGAATTGCTCTGGTGGATTTCTGCATCAGTTGGGATCTGGTCTCCTTGGTCTGCAGCTGGATCAGCTACCGTCTTGTCATCTGCAGGTTGGATCTGATCTGCAAATGAGTCTTTATCAGCTACAGTTGGGTCTTCATCATCGGCAACTGGAGCAAGTAGGTTTGGTGTTCCTATCTGATCTGCAGTTGGGTCTTCAGCAGCTACAGTTGCGTCATCAGGCTGGTCTGCAGGTGAGTCTACCATTCGAGTGTCATGTACAATGACTTCTTCAAGGGTTGCTGATTTGAGCTTATTCTCAATTAGCTCAACTTGCTTCCTGTACTCAACAGTAGATTCATCAAATACAACATGGTGTGTTTCCTCCACAACTAAGGTTCTTTTATTAAACACTCTATATGCCTTGTTTCTTTGTGAGTATCCCATGAAGAGACCATCATCAGTTTTAGCATCAAAGGCATTTAGTTGTGTTTTACTGTTGTTGTGGATGAAACACTTACAACCAAAAACGTGAAAGTAAGCAACAGTAGGAGTTCTATTATTCCAAACCTCATAGGGAGTTTTGCCATGTCTCCCTACTATCATACTCCTGTTCTGAGTATGGCAAGTTGTGTTGACAGCTTCAGCCCAGAACCTCTTGGGCAGGTCTGCTTCTACAATCATAGATCTGGCTGCTTCCTTCAGGGTTCTGTTTCTTCTTTCAACAACGCCATTCTGCTGGGGGGGTCTTGACTGCAGAGAGCTCATGCTGGATCCCATTCTGATCGCTGTAATCAGTGATTGCCTTGTTGAGAAACTCTCCTCCTCTATCTAATCTGATCTTGATGATGGATTGGGATTTCTCATTCTGGATCCTTCTCAGCAGCTCAGGTAGCTTGGTCAAGGTTTCACTCTTCTTATACAGGAAGATAATCCAAGTGTACCTTGAATAATCATCTACTACAACAAGTGCATGTTTTCGGCCGCTTAGAGTCCTTGGCTTGATAGGACCAAATAGATCCATGTGGAGTATATCTAAGATCCTTGTTGTGAGATTTGTAGGCTGGACTGGCTTGAATGATGCTCTGGTCTGCTTTCCTTTCTGACATGCATCACAAAGAGCTTCCTTCTTGAATGCTTCATCTGGAAGTCCTCTGACCAGCTTCTGAGAACTAATCTTGTTGATGGCTTTGAAGTTCAGGTGACATAATCTTTTGTGCCACAGGCATCCGTTTTCAGCTACTGTCTTAGATAGAAAATAGGAGTTAGGTGTTCCTGTGTTCCAATCTATCATGTAGACATCTCTCCTTCTGAATCCTTGTAGCTTCACCTCTCCAGATAGGATATATATCACCATGCATTTCCGGATGGTGAAGAGTACTAGATTCTTCTCATCGCAAAACTGGCTTATGCTCAGGAGATTATACTTGAGCCCTTTGACATAGTGAACTTTGGATATCACAATATTTCCTCGGTGCAGCTCTCCAAAGCCCTTTGTTTGTCCTCTAGAACTATCTCCAAAGGTTACATCGGGACCTCTTTCTTTGGTGTATTTGGACAGCATCTTTTTGTTCCCAGTCATGTGCCTCGAGCATCCAGAATCTACAAACCATTCTTCACCTCTAAAGTTTGAGTTTGTGGAGATGTGGTTGTAGTCCTTCCACCTTTTCTGCAATCAAACAAGCAGAGATTTAGATACACAAATCTGTGTGGGTCCTCTAGGGTTAGCCGGTTTCCTGGAGAATTGATTTCTCCTTGGATTGTGAAAATTGTTATTATTATTACCCTTATAAAGTGTGTAAGGTCGAGGTCTGTATCTCCTGTTGGGATTGTATACCGGATATTCCTCAAAATATTGATAGTGTGGGCCATTTCTAAACCTTGGCTGAGACTATTTATTAAATCTTTGAGGTCTCCACACTTGTTCATTTTGGAAATTAGGATAACCTTGAGGTTTCCATCTACCCCTCCCATTTTGAAATCTGTTTTTAGGGAGTTGTTGATAATAGTGGGCATGTTGTGCAGGCCGCCGCCTTCAGGCCATTGCCTAGTCGCTTGTCTAGGTGGTGCCTTGTGTACCACAGTCATGACTAGACTTGTGACTTGGCTGTTGCCTATTTTTAAATATCGGTTTGTATGTAGGCTCAGCAGTCGAGACAATTTTTTCTCCCTTGACGAAAGTGGTTTTGGAACTAGAGGGAGTGTGAGGATCATATCCAAGGCCTGATCTGGAATATAGTGGCCTTTTATTAGTACACAGTTCGTCCAGAGTTGAAGACGCCTTCAGGTAGGATATTTCCTGCGCCTGATTCTTATTTGCCTGAGTCAGCTTAGTAAATTTGGCTTTGACATGAGCAAGTGCAGCTGATTTTTCTTTAAGTAAAACAGTTAGTCGATTTATCTCAGCTGTAGTGACATCAGCCTGGTTTTGCAAGTTAGCTGCAGTTATCTCAACTGTATTCAGTTCTAGGCTGATTTTTTCAAAATCATTTTTCAGCTGCCTATTCTCATCTTGCAGCTGAGTCTTCTCGACTGATGCAGATAGGTGTGCATATTTAAGTGTCTCAAAATCTTTAAGTAGCTGATTTACAGATTCATGCAGATCCATATCTTGTGACATGGCTGAACTATTATTTGAACCACAGGGTTTTGATGTTACCTCTTCATCAGCTAAGTTGGCCATAAGACAATCATACTCTTCATCATCATCTGAGAAGAATCCGCTGCTTGATTCTACACGCTCCTGATTTTCTCCGATGAGGGCCTTCCTTCTGTATTCTTTTCTGCGCACCTCCTTCTTGCTCTCGTCCTTCGTAAGATTAGGACAGTCCATCTGAATGTGTCCTATCTTATGACAGTTGTAGCACTCCACCTGCCAGCTTCCGGCTTTCTGGTTCCTTCTGGGATTCTCCTTATAATTTTTCTTGTATTTGGAGTAGTTTTTCCGGAAGTTGCTGAATCTTTACATTATAAACGCCATCTCTTCCTCCAAATATAATGGATTTGGAGGCTTTACATCAGATAAGCTCTTGGCGGGGGACTCGGCTGCAAAGGCTATTCACTTCTCTGCAGGCTCGGTTGAGGATGAACTTGGAAGCTCGAACTCATAAGCCTTCAGATCAGAGAACAGCTCTTGGATCTTTATCTTATTGAGGTCCTAGGATTCTCTCATGGCCACTGCCTTCATGCTCCATTCAGGATTGAGAGATCTTAGAACCTTCATCGCCATTTCCCTGTTGCCATAAGATTTGCCGAGGGAGTTGATCTCATTGATAATCTCAGTGAACCTTGTGTCCGCTTGGTCTATAGATTCGCCATTCTTCATTTTGAAGTTGTCAAATTTTTCAATAGCAATTGACAACTTGTTTTCTTTGATCATCTCCGTTCCTTCACACATTAGGGCTAATGTGTCTCAGATTTCTTTGGCATTTTTGCAATTCTTGATCTTGACCATGGTGGATTTGTCAAGAGTTTGATACAGCACGTATCTGGCCCGGTTATCAAGATTGGCCAGCTTTCTTTCTTCGAGAGTCAGCTCTGTCCTCTTCTTTGGGATCTTCTATGGCTTCCCTGCTTCGATCTCCTCTGGATTGTTGTCCTTATCGAAGGTGAATGGACTGTCCTCTATGATGCACCACATGTCATCATGGATTGAAGATAAGTGTGCCTGCATCCTTATCTTCCAAATATCATACTCGTCAACTGAAAACACAGGTAGTCTAGAATGCATGTGTTCCATTATAAAATGAGAGTAAAGATATATCTCTGATATAGATCTGGTTCGTGAAATAAATGAACCAACCTCTATGATACCACTTGTAGGTCACAAGTCGTCCAGGAATAAGTCTAGAGGGGAGGTGAATAGACTTATTGAAACTCTTAAACTCTTTTTCTCAAAGAGTAAGTTTCTTCAGCTAATAGATAAATAAATGACTTGGAGTCGTTGTTCTTAATACGTGCGGAAGTCAGCTGATGATGAATACAAAACAACTAATGAAACACTTAATAATGAATGCAGCAGTTAAAGTATGATGCTATAAAACAGTAAACTACGCAGGCAATTATAGTGGTCTCAGAGGTGGGGTAATCCTCTACTAATCCACTTTTCTCCAAACCAGTTGGAGATGAATTCACTATAATTTTCAACCAATGATAAATATTATAGTGATTCAACCAAACTACAACAGCTTACAACCAGTGGAAATTCGTGCCGTTGTAACACACTTGACTGCCTTGCACCTGTTGATCCTCAATCCTTGGATGCCTTTACAGTCTCGAACTTCAACCAGTGAAGTACCCCGAACTCAGGATTAAAGACACGAGTTTTTGTCTTCTCCAACTAAGAGCTTCTTCAAGTATGAACTTTTTAGAACCTCTCTTTTCACGATGCTGTATTTCGCTTTAGATTGCTTGAATGCTTTGATTGCTTATGAATATGTTCGCACCGTTTGTAATTGTTGTATCTGTGTGCTCAGCTTCAAATCTTCGGATATATATAGATCACGATCTCTGAGCTTTTCCTTCATAGCCGTTGCAAATCTTTTCAACAAATCCGTCCGTTGGAGAGGTAGACTTCATTGTTTTCTTTCTGAATGTTGCAAGGCTGGATTCCCATAATTTAATCCATCTTTCGACCGTTGTGAAGACTTTGCATGTGAGGCACCGAATCTTTTGATTATAATACATTTAAATTCTTCAAGGTGGGTCTGGATGAATTATTTAATTCATATCCTTTGCGGGAATCTCTCCAATTTGTCTCTTCACGTTGCATGTGACTTTCCGTAATACTTGACTTTTCAACGCATGCTGACGTGGACTTGGAGTACTTGGCTGATCTCGAGTAGGCTGATGTGAAGTTAACTTCTCTGCAGTCTGGCCTTCTCAGATGTTCACTGTTTGGGACTCGCCTGATCAGATGACTTGTCTGAGGTTACTTGACTGCAGTCTGGTCAAACATCTCTGATAATTTTTGTTGACCAGATCTTCTCTGACTTTACTCGGCTGTACCTCTCTCATGAACTTAGCTGTTCTTTTGTACTTAGCCGATTTTTAGCCTAACTTATTTTGGCCTATAGAAGATACTCATTTAGTTCTTTACATTTTACCAAGTTTTACACTTAACATAATTTGGCCTATGGAAGATACTCATTTGGTTCTTCCTTACATTTTTGCCAAGTAATAAGTATTTGAATTATATTAATGACATCATCAAAATCTATCAAGTATTCCTAACAGCCCTCTCATTGGTTCGTACTTCTGGCAGCCAGCAACTCCTGCGGACTTTGAAGAGACCAACCCATGTGCTAAAGACGATCGCCCGCTTATTATAATATAGCGGAGGCGATCGCCCAGCAACTCCCAGTGCTATAAATAAAGAACCTCCAGCAACTGGAAAAAGGTTCCCGAATCGGTTCTCTCCTCTCAGTTCACAAGTTCGGACATTCATAGAATTCTTCACGAAAATACATACAAACGTATACACTTCCAGACGCTCGGCTTTCTCTCTTGAATCTATCTCAGGATTTCTCTCTCAGCACCTGTCAACCCATAGACGGTCGGCAGAGGCAAGAACTCCCTACAACACAGAATCGAAGAGACTTGCAAGCCCAGGAGCTCAGACTTCCAGCTAATACACACTGTGAGAAACCGTCGATTTCTCACAGTCGTCACAGCACCGCATCGTTGTTACAAGAACTCACAGAGCATCACATCTGGTTCTTCCGGAAATCTTCACGCTCAATAGATAAGATAACTAGGGTCTTTACACTCATTGTAATTATACTCTAACATTAATATTTGTACTCCAAAGTATTTGTATTAATAATATCTCGCGAGAGCATTCAATCCCGGGACTAACAACCCCGGCAAATCTTGTGTTATTTACTTTTCCCACGGAAGTGCTCTCGCATTTGTTTGTTACTCGACCATTCCAACAATATTCATCTCCGGATAATATTTTTGGTAACAACAGGTTCAAGCCAAAAACCTCGATTTGGACGAAGAACACGGATTAGATGATGATATAATCAACACAAGCCTTCAAAGAGTGATGTTCTATGATGTTCCTGATCAAAAACCCTCAAATTCCATCGAAGGGTCGCGAAAAACGAAGGAAAAATGGAAAATGGCCGAGCAATCCACGTCCAGGCCTTTAAATAGCCGACCCTGGCCGACCGCTTACGTACGTAATCGGCCATGGCTTACGTACGTAATCGGCCATGGCCGAACTTCATGTACCAATTCTGCCGACATGTTATGTACATTACCGGTCGGCTGTTACATACGTAACAGGCCTTACGGTCGTTACTGCCGGGCCATTACGGCCGTTACTCGGCCAGGTCTTGCCAGCCAGGAATCGGTCGATCCGACGGTCCGGAAAATCCCGAAACCGAGACCTGAATATAATCCGAAGATACGTTTATGAAGTACTCGCAAAGATGAATCTAAGCACTAAGATAACACACGATTCCGACCACCCAAGGGCTCGGAATTTAACAACGGAAGTAATTACCCCAAACTTTGGAAAATTATGAAAACGGCCCAAAACGTCCGAAATACACGATACACGATTGAAACACTAAACCAAAGCTTGCAACATGAATAATAACATTAAATGAACTTACGAGAAACTCGAAACAACAGTTTCGGACGAGATTCGCAAGAATCGAACTCAAGTGCGGAAAAGTCGTTTAAGAACATGGAACTCAACAAAACGATACCGAAACGAACTCGGATGACAAAAAGTGCAGAATTAAATATTCTCATAATGACGAAATGGACATAAGAGAGTCGTCAAAACGGAACCCCGTCAAAAAAAGAAAATTACCGGAAATCGAAATTGCGGATATTACAGTATGTTCGTGAATTGCATGGGTCAGGGTCGAGGAGCTCATAGACGAAGGCAATGAAATTGGTAGCGGCTTCATCATCGTCGTATCGGTATCAAGGCAAGTTATTACTTGCTCAGTTATAATGTTTAATAAATGGTTTCAGTTTCATTTAGTTTATAATGCATATAACAATGATTATTACTGCAAATTCTGGAGATTTGGATTATATATTATTTTCCGATTTTGTAAGGTAAATCATAATGTATATGCTTTATCTCGATTATTGGTATGTTCGGGTATCAACTTTACGTTGCGATAAAGGCGAGGATACGAGTTATCTATAGTCCGAGGTACGTTTGGATCGCAGAGCATTGCGGATAATCACCGGTGATCAGTTGACATCGAGATTTCTCCTAAAGGATTCGGGACAAGTATCTTAGTTTGATTCGGTTTAGTATTGATGATGTTGATCATGTAGGTTGTCATTCATGTTGCTGAACATGAAGTCGTCCTAGTTGTTTCATCATAGTGTCGTTCATGTTTTTGATTCATATGTTGTTCATGTTGATGAACATATTGATTTGCATATATGTATGAATAATTACATTGTTTATGTTGTAAATGATCTGATGGGATCATGATGATCTATGCTCGGGGTGCTGGATCGGATGTCCACTATGCGTTGGTCCGACGGGATCATCATGGGGATCTATGCTGAGGGCGCTGGATCGTTGGATAGGTTTTCCACCATGCGTTGGTCCGACGGGATCATCATAGGATCTATGCTGAGGGCGCTGGATTATTGGATTACCAGTATTTTGTTGATGGAATCTGTGAATTCGCATCATTGATTTTATCATGTCTTGTTTTGTGTATATGTATATTCTTGGTTATCCATTTCGTGGTGATCTAGTAGGATCATCTGGGGATCTATGCTGAGGGCGCTGGATCATGGGATTTCCATTGAGTATACAATGTTGTTATTGTTTTGAGCATATTGACATTGTCATATGAGTATTCATTTGTAGGTCTTTGTTAGGCGTATTTTTATACGCTTATTCATCATTATTTTGTATTGTTTTGAAGAGTGAAATTGCTTAAATGAGCTTTTAATGCCTTAATTTTGTATGTTTGTTAGGAGATTGGAGTCCGGAAGCTAAAACGAGGCGAAACGGGCGAAAACGGCAAATTCTGGCTATGAGCCGCGGCACAGGAAGGCAACCAGCAAACGCAGAGTAAACTGTACTCTGTACCGCATCACAGTCCAGGTGAGCCGTGGCACAGATGAATTAAATGGTGCCCAGGCATTCAGCTGAAAGACATGTGCCGCGGCACAGATTTACTGCGCCGTGGCACACTAGGCGGTTTCTGTGTCCTCCGCGCGGATTTGGGCCGTTTCGAAGCCAGTTCGACCTACTCACACGGACGCGATTTGGAGGATGTGCAAAGCTATAAATAAGGGTTTAAGACCCTAATTAATTATCTGGGAATCTTTGGGATCTGGGGAAAAAAAAGAAGCTTGGAGACGGCAGAAGAGGAGAGAAGCAGAAGACTTCAAGAGCAGAGGGCGAAAGCCGAAGAACGGAGGAATCCGAGATTCATCTGCGTTTGATTTTAATGCTTTCATTCATTTATTCTGTATTTTCAATTATTAGTATGTCAGGCTAAAACCCTAATGTAGGATTTTGATGAAACTTACGTTTTGACGGATTTGCTTGAGATTATCTAATTAATTACCTTTTTGTTGAGTTTTCCCAATCGTGTTTAATGCTTGCAATTATCTGGCCAATAGTTGTATTGATTTAATCATTCAATTCGAATCGGGAGAGGAGAATTGGTGAGGAACTATTGGTGAGGACCGTTTTATTCTGTGAGATAGGAATATACTCATAGGAACTACGTGGCCTTTTGGAGATTTTATGCTTTTTGCCTATTGACGAATTAATTCACCTAGGAATAGAGTGCGTTATTCGCCTTTATAAAAATCTAGTGACCTCGGGAGAGGCGGTAGAATATATTAGCAATCTACGCCTTCAATAAATTGGGAAAATTATTACTTCAGATAATCGAGAGTAAATTCGGATAAACTGAGGTGGATTCAGAATCCTAGACTTATTTATCATTTGATTTCCTTTCTTCAAGCCATCGTTTTCTACTGTTTAGTCTTTTAATAGTTCTTTTAGTAGTTAATTGCAAAACCCAAATTCGATTGTTCGAATAAAACTGGAATACATAAAAATCGGTAGTTAGTGATTCAGTCCTCGTGGGAACGATACTCACTCATCACTTTATTACTTGTAAACGATAACGTGCCCTTGCGTGTAAGAAATATTGCAACAAGTTTTTGGCGCCGTTGTCGGGGACTGAAATTTTCTAATATCGATTTCAGTATTTCTAGTCTTAGTTTGAACGTTTTTATTTTATTATTTTTGTGTATTTAATTTTATTTATTTGTTTTTCCTTTCAGGATCTTTCGTGTAGTGCATGAGAAAACTCGGTAACGAAGGCCTACTACCTTTGGATACCGAGCTCGAGCGCACTCTTAGAAGGAACAAGAAGGAGAAACGAGAGTTACAGACGACGGTGACCACGGCCGAGAATATTGAAATTCAAGGAGGACATAATATTGTGCAGCAAGCTCAACCGGAAATGGCACTTAGAGACTATGCCATGCCGCAAATTAATGCTAATTTTTCGGGAATTCGGCGTCCCACTATCCAAGCCAATAATTTTGAGATCAAACCTGCTATTATTCAGATGGTGCAGGCGAGCCAATTCTGTATTGCGGAATGACGACCCAAACGCTCATATTGCTTCTTTTCTTGAAATTTGTGACACGTTCAAGAATAATGGTGTCACCGATGATGCTATCCGATTACGGCTTTTCCCTTTCTCTTTGAGGGATAAAGCGAAATTTTGGCTGAATTCTTTACCGACGGGGTCAATCACAACATGGGCAGAGTTAGCGCAAGCCTTCCATGCCAAATTCTTCCCACCTTCTAAGACGGCGAGACTGATAAACGAGATCACCACTTTCGGTCAATATGATATGAAATCGCTCCACGAGGCTTGGGAGCGATATAAAGATTTGTTACGGAGATGCCCACATCACGGCCTTCCAGACTGGCTTCAAATTCAGACGTTTTACAATAGATTGAGTGCCTCTACACGCACTCTCGTGGATGCAGCCGCCGGTGGGGCTTTGATGGGAAAGACTATGGCCGAGGCACACTCATTGTTGGAAGCTATGGCCGCAAATGCATATCAATGGCCATATGAAAGATTGACGCCGAAGCGAGTTATGGAAGTTTCTAGTAATGATCCAATATCCACATTGTCAGCTCAAGTCGCCGCCTTAACCCAACAGCTTCAAGCATTTTCGCATGCACCTTCCCCCGTTACCATTGAGACTTGCAATTGGTGTAACGGATCACACCCTAGCGCGGAGTGTCAAGTCGGAAATCCATTCGAGCAGCCCCAAATTGAACAAGCCCAGTTTGTAGGAAACAGAAACCGGCAAAATAATCCGTACTCCAACACGTATAATCCGGGGTGGCGTAATCATCCCAACTTTTCGTGGAGAAACAGACAGAACTCAAACCAGCCCCCGTTCGCTCAGAACCAACAGCAGCCCCCTCCCGCTCCAAAAGTTTCTCTCGAGGAAGCACTTGCGAAATTGGCAGCGAATACGAGTCAATTCATGACCCGTAGTGAAGCAACATTGCAGAACCATTCCGCTTCCATTCGCAACTTGGAAGTCCAGCTAGGCCAAATTGCTATTGTGTTGACAGCCCGCCCGGAGGGAGCATTGCCAAGTACAACCGAGACAAATCCTAGAGAGAGTCTAAATACGATCAGTCTGAGAAGCGGGAAGGAGGTGTTGGACCAGCCCGAGAGGTGTGAAAAGAGGAGTGAAATTGAAGAGAAGAATAATTTAGCGACAGAGGAGTCACAGGATTGGAGACCTTCGATAACATTTCCGGATAACCCGAAGGCATATGTGCCCCCCGTCCCGTTTCCGCAGAGATTACAGCAGAAAAAGGCGGACAAACAATTCTCTAAGTTCCTTGACGTGTTCAAAAAGCTTCATATTAACATCCCATTTGACGACGCGTTGGAACAAATGCCGAGCTACGTTAAATTCATGAAAGAGATATTGTCGAAGAAAAGAAAACTCGAGGAGTTTGAAACTGTCGCCTTGACGGAGGAATGCAGCGCGATTCTTCAAAAGAAGCTTCCACCAAAGTTGAAAGATCCGGGAAGTTTCAACATACCGTGCACCATGGGAAATCTTTCTTTTAATAAGGCATTGTACGATCTCGGTGCTAGTATTAACCTCATGCCTCTGTCGATTTTTAAGAAGATGGACATTGGAGAAGCAAAGCCGACGACGGTCTCCTTGCAATTAGCGGATCGATCTATTAAGTATCCGAGAGGAGTGATTGAGAATGTATTAGTGAAAGTGGATAAATTTATCTTTCCAGCAGATTTTATTGTTCTCGACATGGAGGAAGATGAAGATGTCCCGATTATCTTGGGACGACCATTTTTGGCGACCAGCAGAACCCTTATTGACGTGGAAAAAGGAGAGTTAACTCTGCGGGTCCAAGACGAGCATGTTACATTCCAAGTTTTCAAATCTTTTCCATGTCCCGGAAGTGTTGATAAAAGATCACAAATTAAAAGTGTAGATGCCGTTGAAAAAGAAAAACACCGAAAACATCGCCGGTCGAAAAATTCAGATTCTGTGTCAGATGGTCCAATTTTTAAGAAAGATGTAGAACGAGTAGCATTTCTCGAGCATGCGGACAAGTCCACTGCAGTCTTAAGTGCGTTCGTGAAAGAGGGGAATAAGTCGGAAGCCCAACGGACGTCTAGTCATGAGAAAAACGGGTGTTTCGGGAAGTTGTTCACGTCAAAACCTGTCCGCAAATAAAATTGGGTGTCCGAACCGAAAATCAAATCGTTAATGACTGATGGTAAAAAATTTAAAAAACATATTGACGGTTCGATGAACGGGGCGGAAACCAAATGGAGTTTGCGAAAAGTGAACTAATTTTTTTAAATAGGTCCGGCTGAAGACTATAAACTTAGCGCTTCTCGGGAGGCAACCCGAGTTCGTAGATGTAGATTTTTGCGTTTCTATACTTTTCTTGCATTCTGGATTTTTATTTTTCATCAATTTGTGCTTTAATTTGATTCTGCCTCTCGTTTTTAACGTGTTTTTCTCAAAATTCTGTGCAGGAAAGTCCGAGGGGGAGAAAATTATGCTTGAGCCGCGGCACAAGTATTGTGAGCCGAGGCACACACAAATCGAAAGGATAAGCTAAACCCACTGTACCCTGTGTCGCGGCATGGCATAAATGAGCCGCGGCACACTTGAGCACTGAGCCGCGGCACACTGAAACTGAGCCGCGGCACACGACAAAACGAACGAGCAGGTAAAAAGGGACTGTATTCTGTACCACGGCTCACTTGAGCTGTGCTGCGGCACACCATGCGGAATTTGAAAGGCCCAGGTAGCTTATAACACGCATTCGGCCGGCCATTCCAGGTACGCCTTCTTTCTTTCCTTCCCTTTCCCCCTGCGCGCGATCGGCCGAGCCTTCTTCTAGTTTTCTTCTTGCGCTTTTTTCTTGCACTTTTCACAAACCACTCAAGGTATGTTCCAATCTCTAATCTCTACTTGTTCTATGAATTTAAATTTGAAGTCGTGTATGCATTGGATGGATTGAATATGTTTATTGCCTTCAAAAGTTCTAGGATGGTTTAGTGGATGACATGAACTTTTAATCGAATTTTCATGGGTATTTTAGATTATTGATGAATTGAGTATGTAGTTTGAATGGTAAATGATTTGTGTTTTTGTTCTTGGGGCTTGACTCGCGCTATAGCCATGTTTATTCTTCAAGTAAACTCTTGCCCATAAAGTGTTTGATGAAATGTCTAAGTGAAAAATTTTCTTTGTTAAGGCAATATTTTGAATCTTTGTGCAACGTATTCGTTCTGAAATTACTGCAAACCCAACCCTTACGTCCAGTTTAAACGTTAAAGTCCAATTTCATTTTTTCTCACGGATGTGCTATCTTGTTAAGTTCTTGATTTACGGCTGGATATCTTTGGCCAAGTAATGATTAGTTTCGTTATTGTTTGCGTAAATAAACTCTGGTGTTAATTCTTTTTCAGGGATCACGATGGCTTGGACTAAAAAGTTGAACAAGAGGGCCAGGACCCAGTCATCCCCCACTCGAGGGGAAACCTCTCGTAGCCGCGCCGAGTCTAAGGGGCACCAGTTCTCCGACCCTGAGATCCACAAAATCTTCAATGAGAAGATTCGGCCGCGACCTCTTATCCCGGAGAGGAGATTTACTCCAGCCCCCCAAGACGGGGAATTACTTGCGATGATAGATAAGATGGGGTGGGCCCGATTCGCTGCACCCCCCGAGCCAGTGGTGATATCGATAGTGCAGGAGTTCTACGCCAGTGCGCTATTGAAGCATATTCGAGCAGGCCATACGTTGCCGTCGTTAGACTCTCGGACTCAGGTCGATGTCCGAGGTATTACGATTGATTTTTCCACAGCTGCTATTCGGAGGTTGTTTGGGCTTCCGGTGGTAGATGAGTCGGCTTATGACCGAGTGATGACTAGACTCACGAAGGAGGCCCTGCTCGAGACTATTGCACAACCCGACTCCGACTGGGAGCAGCGCTCACAGGGTTCTTCCACTTTCCACTTCAAGATCTCGCGCCTCAGCCGGCTCGGGCGTGCCTGGCTATATTTTATCTGCGCACGCATTGACCCCACCTCTCAGATCCGCACTGTTTTTCTCTCCCGCGCCCGGACACTATATGCTATCACTTCCGGGCTGCGTTTCGATGTGGCCCCCATCCTGGTCCGATCTATCTTCCAGTGTATCCAGGGGGGCCAAGATGGGGTTGAAGCACCCCTCTCTCATCTGCGCTTTGTGCCGGCAGTCGGGGCTGACATGGTCAGACGACGAGCCGATGCTTGCTCCCCAGACCCGATCGACCACCGCATCATCTCACATTTTGACCAGTGGGGAGGAGCGCCGGCGCACGCTCGGGGGAGAGGATTTCTGCTGGAGGAGGCCCACGAGGGTTCCCCCGAGCCTCTTTTGCTGACACATGGAGATGTCGGCCCGCCGCCCGACAGAGAGAGATTGCAGGAGATGTTTGACGGGCTGAGGGAGGATCTGAGGAGAGAGAGAGGATATGAGAGATGATATGAGGAGAGAGAGGGAGAGTATGCTGGCTGCCATGCGAGAGGAGCAGCGGACGGAGCGAGAGAGCGTTATTGCTGCCGTCAGAGCTGTGATGCGAGAGCAGGCCCGCCGGGCCAACCGACGAGAGGCGAGGCGTCTGGCAGCGAGGGACGCCTACCATCAGGAGCACCTTGCCGCATGGACGGCCCATATCATGCCTCCAGACGGGCCATTTATTGCACCCGCCCGGCCAGCCACACCACCCTCCTCACCGGATGATGCCGGCACCAGCTCGTGAGAGGACTGGAGGGGAGTACTTGACCTTTTTTATTCTTATTGCATATCATATTTTGTCCATTGAGGTCAATGTACGTCCTAAGTTTGGGGGGGTTTACTTTCAGTTGCTACATTCATTGATGTACTGTTTTTTGTTGCACTTTTCATTACTTTGCGTTATTTTTTTCGATAGCCTTGCTTGTCTTGATTTTACTTTTATTCGTGAATTTTTCGTGCTTCTATTTGTGTAATACTGATGTTACGACACTGTTTTTCTCTCTGAAGAAACGGTCGAGTTTTAGTCGCGTTGTAGTCAGTGATTTCTGTTTCTGCTTAGTATTCATTTAGGTCCGAAATTTTTTCGTGATTGTAGAGGTCTTGGCGGATAAGAGAGGATACATACTTGTTTTAAAATCACCGTCGATATGTTTGGTTACATTTTTCGGTTAGTTAGTCGTCCAGTTACATTAGTCGTGTTGGCACTTAGAGTGAGTTTAGAGTTGGTCAGTTTTTCCCAAAAAGTTAAGATAATTTTGTTCTATGAGGGGAAGTCTAGTAACCGGGGGTATTTACGTGACCCGTTGTTTACTCTCGCGTAAAACGACGACACTAATTAGACTAGTGATTTAGAACTTTCGCATATGCCAATGATAGGAAGCCTAGTAACCGGGAGTATTTGCGTGACCCGTTGTTTACTCTCACGTAAAACAGCGACCTTGATTTGGACATGCGGGAATTATATATTCGAGTTGTTTCTCCGCTGTAGAAGGGAACTTAGTAACTAGAAACATCCATGTGCCCCATGAGTGTCTTTTTCGTCAAACGGTTTCCCAATACACGAGAATGGAAGTTCCACCCTAGGATTATCCCGATGAAATATCCCGAGATCCGAACTTAGTGGACAACTCGAATCAATTTCTTGAGCATATATATATAAGGGAATACTGTCCGAGGATTATTTTTATGAAACTCGTGAAAATTTTGCCATTAGACTGTGGAACGGGGCGAACTAGCTTGTTTATTTTAACCTTTCATATTGACGGCCGATTTGATTCACGTTTTGTTAATCTTTGAGCTGGATTTTCTTCATGAACGAGTAATTAGGACTGCACTTGGTTACTTTGTAGAATCAGTGTTCTGAGTGTAGCTCGCTATTACGATACTCGTATTCTTCAGAGAAAATCTCAGGATAGTATTGATTAGGTAGAACACTATGAGTTGCACGATTATTCACGACATTCTTTTGATTGAATTTGATTCGTTTTGCTTGAGGAGAAGCAAAGGCTTAAGTTTGGGGGTATTTGTTAGGCGTATTTTTATACGCTTATTCATCATTATTTTGTATTGTTTTGAAGAGTGAAATTGCTTAAATGAGCTTTTAATGCCTTAATTTTGTATGTTTGTTAGGAGATTGGAGTCCGGAAGCTAAAACGAGGCGAAACGGGCGAAAATGGCAAATTCTGGCTATGAGCCGCGGCACAAGGAAGCAGGGCCGCGGCACAGGAAGGCAACCAGCAAACGCAGAGTAAACTGTACTCTGTGCCGCGGCACAATCCAGGTGAGCCGCGGCACAGATGAATTAAATGATGCCCAGGCATTCAGCTGAAAGCCATGTGCCGCGGCACACTAGGCGGTTTCTGTGTCCTCCGCGCGGATTTGGGCCGTTTCGAATCCAGTTCTCGACCTACTCACACGGACGCGATTTGGAGGATGTGCAAAGCTATAAATAAGGGTTTAAGACCCTAATTAATTATCTGGGAATCTTTGGGATCTGGGGAAAAAAAAGAAGCTTGGAGACGGCAGAAGAGGAGAGAAGCAGAAGACTTCAAGAGCAGAGGGCGGAAGCCGAAGAACGGAGGAATCCGAGCTTCATCTGCGTTTGATTTTAATGCTTTCATTCATTTATTCTGTATTTTCAATTATTAGTATGTCAGGCTAAAACCCTAATCTAGGATTTTGATGAAACTTACGTTTTGACGGATTTGCTTGAGATTATCTAATTAATTACCTTTTTGTTGAGTTTTCCCAATCGTGTTTAATGCTTGAAATAATCTGGCCAATAGTTGTATTGATTTAATCATTCAATTCGAATCGGGAGAGGAGAATTGGTGAGGAACTATTGGTGAGGACCGTTTTATTCTGTGAGATAGGAATATACTCATAGGAACTACGTGGCCTTTTGGAGATTTTATGCTTTTTGCCTATTGACGAATTAATTCACCTAGGAATAGAGTGCGTTATTCGCCTTTATAAAAATCTAGTGACCTCGGGAGAGGCGGTAGAATATATTAGCAATCTCCGCCTTCAATAAATTGGGAAAATTATTACTTCATATAATCGAGAGTAAATTCGGATAAACCGAGGTGGATTCAGAATCCTAGACTTATTTATCATTTGATTTCCTTTCTTCAAGCCATCGTTTTCTACTGTTTAGTCTTTTAATAATTCTTTTAGTAGTTAATTGCAAAACCCAAATTCGATTGTTCGAATAAAACTGGAATACATAAAAATCGGTAGTTAGTGATTCAGTCCTCGTGGGAATGATACTCACTCATCACTTTATTACTTGTAAACGATAATGTGCACTTGCGTGTAAGAAATATTGCAACAAGTTTTTGGCGCCGTTGCCGGGGACTGAAATTTTCTAATATCGATTTTAGTATTTCTAGTCTTAGTTTGAACGTTTTTATTTTATTATTTTTGTGTATTTAATTTTATTTATTTGTTTTTCCTTTCAGGATCTTTCGTGTAGTGCATGAGAAAACTCGGTAACGAAGGCCTACTACCTTTAGATACCGAGCTCGAGCGCACTCTTAGAAGTAACAAGAAGGAGAAACGAGAGTTACAGACGACGGTGACCATGGCCGAGAATATTGAAATTCAAGGAGGACATAATATTGTGCAGCAAGCTCAACCGGAAATGGCACTTCGAGACTATGCCATGCCGCAAATTAATGCTAATTTTTCGGGAATTCGGCGTCCCACTATCCAAGCCAATAATTTTGAGATCAAACCTGCTATTATTCAGATGGTGCAGGCGAGCCAATTCTGTATTGCCGAATGACGACCCAAATGCTCATATTGCTTCTTTTCTTGAAATTTGTGACACGTTCAAGAATAATGGTGTCACCGACGATGCTATCCGATTACGGCTTTTCCCTTTCTCTTTGAGGGATAAAGCGAAATTTTGGCTGAATTCTTTACCGCCGGGGTCGATCACAACATGGGCAGAGTTAGCGCAAGCCTTCCATGCCAAATTCTTCCCACCTTCTAAGACGGCGAGACTGAGAAACGAGATCACCACTTTCGGTCAGTATGATATGGAATCGCTCCACGAGGCTTGGGAGCGATATAAAGATTTGTTACGGAGATGCCCACATCACGGCCTTCCAGACTAGCTTCAAATTCAGACGTTTTACAATAGATTGAGTGCCTCTACACGCACTCTCGTGGATGCAGCCGCCGGTGGGGCTTTGATGGGAAAGACTATGGCCGAGGCACACTCATTGTTAGAAGCTATGGCCGCAAATGCATATCAATGGCCATCTGAAAGATTGACGCCGAAGCAAGTTATGGAAGTTTCTAGTAATGATCGAATATCCACATTGTCAGCTCAAGTCGCCGCCTTAACCCAACAGCTTCAAGCATTTTCGCATGCACCTTCCCCCGTTACCATTGAGACTTGCAATTGGTGTAACGGATCACACCCTAGCGCGGAGTGTCAAGTCGGAAATCCATTCGAGCAGCCCCAAATTGAACAAGCCCAGTTTGTAGGAAACAGAAACCGGCAAAATAATCCGTACTCCAACACGTATAATCCGGGGTGGCGTAATCATCCCAACTCTTCGTGGAGAAACGAACAGAACTCAAACCAGCCCCTGTTCGCTCAGAACCAACAGCAGCCCCCTCCCGCTCCAAAAGTTTCTCTCGAGGAAGCACTTGCAAAATTGGCAGCGAATACGAGTCAATTCATGACCCGTACTGAAGCAACATTGCAGAATCATTCCGCTTCCATTCGCAACTTGGAAGTCCAGCTAGGCCAAATTGCTAATGTGTTGACAGCCCGCCCGGAGGGAGCATTGCCAAGTACAACCGAGACAAATCCTAGAGAGAGTCTAAATACGATCAGTCTGAGAAGCGGGAAGGAGGTGTTGGACCAGCCCGAGAGGTGTGAAAAGAGGAGTGAAATTGAAGAGAAGAATAATTTAGCGACAGAGGAGTCACAGGATTGGAGACATTCGATAACATTTCCGGATAACCCGAAGGCATATGTGCCCCCCGTCCCGTTTCCGCAGAGATTACAGCAGAAAAAGGCGGACAAACAATTCTCTAAGTTCCTTGACGTGTTCAAAAAGCTTCATATTAACATCCCATTTGCCGACGCGTTGGAACAAATGCCGAGCTACGTTAAATTCATGAAAGAGATATTGTCGAAGAAAAGAAAACTCGAGGAGTTTGAAACTGTCGCCTTGACGGAGGAATGCAGCGCGATTCTTCAAAAGAAGCTTCCACCAAAGTTGAAAGATCCGGGAAGTTTCAACATACCGTGCACCATGGGAAATCTTTCTTTTAATAAGGCATTGTGCGATCTCGGTGCTAGTATTAACCTCATGCCTCTGTCGATTTTTAAGAAGCTGGACATTGGAGAAGCAAAGCCGACGACGGTCTCCTTGCAATTAGCGGATCGATCTATTAAGTATCCGAGAGGAGTGATTGAGAATGTATTAGTGAAAGTGGATAAATTTATCTTTCCAGCAGATTTTATTGTTCTCGACATGGAGGAAGATGAAGATGTCCCGATTATCTTGGGACGACCATTTTTGGCGACCAGCAGAACCCTTATTGACGTGGAAAAAGGAGAGTTAACTCTGCGGGTCCAAGACGAGCATGTTACATTCCAAGTTTTCAAATCTTTTCCATGTCCCGGAAGTGTTGATAAAAGATCACAAATTAAAAGTGTAGATGCGGTTGAAAAAGAAAAACACCGAAAACATCGCTGGTCGAAAAATTCAGATTCTGTGTCAAATGGTCCAATTTTTAAGAAATATGTAGAACGAGTAGCATTTCTCGAGCATGCGGACAAGTCCACTGCAGTCTTAAGTGCGTTCGTGAAAGAGGGGAATAAGTCGGAAGCCCAGCGGACGTCTAGTCATGAGAAAAACGGGTGTTTCGGGAAGTTGTTCACGTCAAAACCTTTCCGCAAATAAAATTGGGTGTCCGAACCGAAAATCAAATCGTTAATGACTGATGGTAAAAAATTTAAAAAACATATTGACGGTTCGATGAACGGGGCGGAAACCAAATGGAGTTTGCGAAAAGCGAACTAATTTTTTTAAATGGGTCCGGCTGAAGACTATAAACTTAGCGCTTCTCGGGAGGCAACCCGAGTTCGTAGATGTAAATTTTTGCATTTCTATATTTTTCTTGCATTCTGGATTTTTATTTTTCATCAATGTGTGCTTTAATTTGCTTCTGCCTCTCGTTTTTAACGTGTTTTTCTCAAAATTCTGTGCAGGAAAGTCCCAGGGGGAGAAAATTAAGCTTGAGCCGCGACACAAGTATTGTGAGCCGCGGCACACACAAATCGAAAGGATAAGCTAAACCCACTGTACCCTGTGCCGCGGCATGGCATAAATGAGCCGCGGCACACTTGAGCACTGAGCCGCAGCACACTGGCCCAGGCGCGGCACACGACAAAAGCGAACGAGCGGGTAAAAGGCGTATTGCCCACGACTCACTTGAGCTGTGCCGCGGCACACCATGCGGAATTTGAAAGGCCCAAGTAGTTTATAACACGCATTCGGCCGGCCATTCCAGGTACGCCTTCTTTCTTTCCTTCCCTTTCCCCCTGCGCGCGATCGGCCGAGCCTTCTTCTAGTTTTCTTCTTGCGATTTTTTCTTGCACTTTTCACAAACCACTCAAGGTATGTTCCAATCTCTAATCTCTACTTGTTCTATGAATTTAAATTTGAAGTTGTGTATGCATTGGATGATTGAATATGTTTATTGCCTTCAAAAGTTCTAGGATGGTTTAGTGGATGACATGAACTTTTAATCGAATTTTCATGGGTATTTTGGATTATTGATGAATTGAGTATGTAGTTTGGATGGTAAATGATTTGTGTTTTTGTTCTTGGGGCTTGACTCGAGCTATAGCCATGTTTATTCTTCAAGTAAACTCTTGCCCATAAAGTGTTTGATGAAATGTCTAAGTGAAAAATTTTCTTTGTTAAGGTAATATTTTGAATCTTTGTGCAACGTATTCATTCTGAAATTACAGCAAACCCAACCCTTACGTCCAGTTTAAACGTTAAAGTCCAATTTCATTTTTTCTCACGGATGTGCTATCTTGTTAAATTCTTGATTTACGGCTGGATATCTTTGGCCAAGTAATGATTAGTTTCGTTATTGTTTGCGTAAATAAACTCTGGTGTTAATTCTTTTTCAGGGATCACGATGGCTTGGACTAAAAAGTTGAACAAGAGGGTCAGGACCCAGTCATCCCCCACTCGAGGGGAAACCTCTCGTAGCTGCGCCGAGTCTGAGGGGCACCAGTTCTCCGACCCTGAGATCCAAAAAATCTTCAATGAGAAGATTCGGCCGCGACCTCTTATCCCGGAGAGGGGATTTACTCCAGCCCCCCAAGATGGGGAATTACTTACGATGATAGATGAGATGGGGTGGGCCCGATTCGCTGCACCCCCCGAGCCAGCGGTGATATCGATAGTGCAGGAGTTCTACGCCAGTGCGCTATTGAAGCATATTCGAGCAGGCCATACGTTGCTGTTGTTAGACTCTCGGACTCAGGTCGATGTCCGAGGTATTACGATTGATTTTTCCACAGCTGCTATTCGGAGGTTGTTTGGGCTTCCGGTGGTAGATGAGTCGGCTTATGACCGAGTGATGACTAGACTCACGAAGGAGGCCCTGCTCGAGACTATTGCACAACCCGACTCCGACTGGGAGCAGCGCTCACAGGGTTCTTCCACTTTCCACTTCAAGAGCTCGCGCCTCAGCCGGCTCGGGCGTGCCTGGCTATATTTTATCTGCGCACGCATTGACCCCACCTCTCAGATCCGCACTGTTTTTCTCTCCCGCGCCCGGACACTATATGCTATCACTTCCGGGCTGCATTTCGATGTGGCCCCCATCCTGGTCCGATCTATCTTCCAGTGTATCCAGGGGGGGCCAAGATGGGGTTGAAGCACCCCTCTCTCATCTGCGCTTTGTGCCGGCAGTCGGGGCTGACGTGGTCAGACGACGAGCCGATGCTTGCTCCCCAGACCCGATCGACCACCGCATCATCTCACATTTTGACCAGTGGGGAGGAGCGCCGGCGCACGCTCGGGGGAGAGGATTTCTACTGGAGGAGGCCCACGAGGGGTCCCCCGAGCCTCTTTTGCTGACACATGGAGATGCCGGCCCGCCGCCCGACAGAGAGAGATTGCAGGAGATGTTTGACGGCCGAGGAGGATCTCGAGGAGAGAGAGAGAGGATATGAGAGATGAGATGAGATGAGAGAGAGAGAGGGAGAGTATCTTTGTTTGCCATGCGAGAGGAGCGGACGGAGCGAGAGCGTTATTGCCGCCGTCAGCCGTGATGCGAGCGAGCCCGCCGGGCCAACCGACGAGGCGGCGTCTGGCAGCGAGGGACGCCTACCATCAGGAGCACCTTGCCGCATGGACGGCCCATATCATGCATCCAGACGGGCCATTTATTGCACCCGCCCGGCCAGCCACACCACCCTCCTCACCGGATGATGCCGGCACCAGCTCGTGAGAGGACTGGAGGGGAGTACTTGACCTTTTTTATTCTTATTGCATATCATATTTTGTCCATTGAGGTCAATGTACGTCCTAAGTTTGGGGGGGTTTACTTTCAGTTGCTACATTCATTGATGTACTGTTTTTTGTTGCACTTTTCATTACTTTGCGTTGTTTTTTTCGATAGCCTTGCTTGTCTTGATTTTACTTTTATTCGTGAATTTTTCGTGCTTTTATTTGTGTAATACTGATGTTACGACACTGTTTTTCTCTCTGAAGAAACGGTCGAGTTCTAGTCGCGTTGTAGTCAGTGATTTCTGTTTCTGCTTAGTATTCATTTAGGTCCGAAATTTTTTCGTGATTGTAGAGGTCTTGGCGGATAAGAGAGGATACATACTTGTTTTAAAATCACCGTCGATATGTTTGTTACATTTTTCGGTTAGTTAGTCGTCCAGTTACATTAGTCGTGTTGGCACTTAGAGTGAGTTTAGAGTTGGTCAGTTTTTCCCAAAAAGTTAAGATAATTTTGTTCTATGAGGGGAAGTCTAGTAACCGGGGGTATTTACGTGACCCGTTGTTTACTCTCGCGTAAAACGATGACCCTAATTAGACTAGTGATTTAGAACTTTCGCATATGCCAATGATAGGAAGCCTAGTAACCGGGAGTATTCGCGTGACCCGTTGTTTACTCTCGCGTAAAACAGCGACCTTGATTTGGACATGCGGGAATTATATATTCGAGTTGTTTCTCCGCTGTAGAATGGAACTTAGTAACTAGAAACATCCATGTGCCCCATGAGTGTCTTTTACGTCAAACGGTTTCCCAATACATGAGAATGGAAGTTCCACCCTAGGATTATCCCGATGAAATATCCCGAGATCCGAACCTAGTGGACAACTCGAATCAATTTCTTGAGCATATATATATATATATAAGGGAATACTGTCCGAGGATTATTTTTATGAAACTCATGAAAATTTTGCCATTAGACTGTGGAACGGGGCGAACTAGCTTGTTTATTTTAACCTTTCATATTGACGGCCGATTTGATTCACGTTTTGTTAATCTTTGAGCTGGATTTTCTTCATGAACGAGTAATTAGGACTGCACTTGGTTACTTTGTAGAATCAGTGTTCTGAGTGTATCTCGCTATTACGATACTCGTATTCTTCAGAGAAAATCTCAGGATAGTATTGATTAGGTAGAACACTATGAGTTGCACGATTATTCACGACATTCTTTTGATTGAATTTGATTCGTTTTGCTTGAGGAGAAGCAAAGGCTTAAGTTTGGGGGTATTTGTTAGGCATATTTTTATACGCTTATTCATCATTATTTTGTATTGTTTTGAAGAGTGAAATTGCTTAAATGAGCTTTTAATGCCTTAATTTTGTATGTTTGTTAGGATATTGGAGTCCGGAAGCTAAAACGAGGCGAAACGGGCGAAAACGGCAAATTCTGGCTATGAGCCGCGGCACAAGGAAGCAGGGCTGCGGCACAGGAAGGCAACCAGCAAACGCAGAGTAAACTGTACTCTGTGCCGTGGCACAGTCCAGGTGAGCCGCGGCACACCTGATTTAAATGGTGCCCAGGCATTCAGCTGAAAGCCATGTGCCGCGGCACACTAGGCGGTTTCTGTGTCCTCCGCGCGGATTTGGGCCGTTTCGAATCCAGTTCTCGACCTACTCACACGGACGCGATTTGGAGGATGTGCAAAGCTATAAATAAGGGTTTAAGACCCTAATTAATTATCTGGGAATCTTTGGGATCCAGGAAAAAAAGAAGCTTGGAGGCAGAAGAGTAGAGAAGCGAAGACTTCAAGAGCAGAGGGTCAAGCCGAAGAACGGAGGAATCCGAGCTTCATCTGCGTTTGATTTTAATGCTTTCATTCATTTATTCGTATTTTCAATTATTAGTATGTCGCTAAAACCCTAATCTAGGATTTTGATGAAACTTACGTTTGACGGATTTGCTTGAGATTATCTAATTAATTACCTTTTTGTTGAGTTTTCCCAATCGTGTTTAATGCTTGCAATTATCTGGCCAATAGTTGTATTGATTTAATCATTCAATTCGAATCGGGAGAGGAGAATTGGTGAGGAACTATTGGTGAGGACCGTTTTATTCTGTGAGATAGGAATATACTCATAGGAACTACGTGGCCTTTTGGAGATTTTATGCTTTTTGCCTATTGACGAATTAATTCACCTAGGAATAGAGTGCGTTATTCGCCTTTAGAAAAATCTAGTGACCTCGGGAGAGGCGGTAGAATATATTAGCAATCTCCGCCTTCAATAAATTGGGAAAATTATTATTTCAGATAATCGAGAGTAAATTCGGATAAACCGAGGTGGATTCAGAATCCTAGACTTATTCATCATTTGATTTCCTTTCTTCAAGCCATCGTTTTCTACTGTTTAGTCTTTTAATAATTCTTTTAGTAGTTAATTGCAAAACCCAAATTCGATTGTTCGAATAAAACTGGAATACATAAAAATCGGTAGTTAGTGATTCAGTCCTCGTGGGAACGATACTCACTCATCACTTTATTACTTGTAAACGATAACGTGCACTTGCATGTAAGAAATATCGCAACAGTCTTGTGTTAGGACCGTGCCCGTATGTTGTATTGATCTGATATCGGATTAGACTGACATGATTGTCGTGGTATTGTGCATCTCGAGGTATGTTCCGTATTTTCCCTTGGTATTCGTCTTTGTTAGACAATCGGTTTTCGTGTTGAGACTTGATGATGTTACCCGACGGATTTGGAATGGACAGAGTTAGCAGATTTCGTAACCATGAGTTATGATAATGTTTTGAGAATTTTGTGTACTATGAGAGAAGTAGTACGAGACGTGAATTTCGGTAGAGTTATGGTAGTAAGATTAGTTTGGTAGTATTCTTACTTAGTATCTCATTGGTATGTAATTATTGATGTGATGTGATTGATATCATTGTTGGATATTATAGCTGACCCCGTCGTGGGCTTTCTTTTTAGGTTCTTTGGATATCGAGCTTGTAGCGGTCGTGGAGAGATGAGCTTCCCGGAGGATACTGGCTATGGCATGTGTTTGTGAATCGAGTGTTCTGATTCGATGTTGTATTTCCGCTGCTAGAGTAATTTTATTTGGTTGTCCTTTCCGCTGTGTGAGTATTTTAAATGGCCTTTTGATATCTAGTAACTTAGGTTACTTTGGCAATCATTTTCTAAATTATTTTGTCGGTACGTGTAAGCGATAGCTTAACGTATGTTTCAAACTATTGAGTTTTGGCATTTCGGGCCTCGTGGTTTCAAATGAGATGTTACGACGGTTTTGAATTAAATGGATTTTATACGTCTTTGTGAATTTTTAAAAGATAGTACCGTCGTTAGCCTCTTGGAAATTTGTAAATGTTTGCGAAAATTTCTCTTAGCCTTGTGTGTTCCATCTCGGGGCCCACGACGCTGTAATATTCCCGGTTAAATCTAGGGATGTTACAGAATATGGTATCGGAGCATAGGTTGAGAAAACCTAGGCAATCGGGTCGAGTTGGGTCGTGTTTTTGTCGTGTCATTCGAGTTGTCGATTGACAAATATTAGAGCCGTGAGTTTTTGTTGTTCACTCGGGCTTGTGCGTTATGTGATTTACTAGTGTAGTACTTGGGTTGTTGCAAACTTTTCCAAATGGTATTAACATGTTTCTTTGGATAGAAATGTGTCGTGTTCTCGAGTTAAACTGATTTTTCAAAACGTGTGTTTTGAAAATATCTGTGTCGAGTACTTTCTAGAGTTGAGACATGTGCCAGTATCAAGGGGAATCGTCGGCTTCATGATCTGTAAGTATTTGGATTTTCGAATTTCATTGAGGCTTACTGCTGTTCTAAATTGATATGTTTTGAGATTCGGAAGAATATTATGTGTTATGTTATTAGATAACAGAACACATAGTTGGGATAGGATTGATAATATTGAGAAACTATTATTTTGGAAATCAATATGTCGGTTAAGTTTTGGAACAGAATTGTGTATTTGGGAGAAGGACTGGGGATCATTGAGAAGAACATGTAGTCATGTTAGTTCATTTTGTGATATATGGAACTGTTTTCGAGCATTTGAAAATGATACTTTTCAAAATGAATGTTTTACGGATGTTTTACCGTAAATGATTTTGGGCCGAGACCCAATTGATTTTAAAATAGTTTTACAACTCAGGACTTGGGGTCCGAAAAAGGTTTTCTACTTTTTAAACTTCTTGTAATACGGAATGAGATACGGGCTGAGACCCTAATGTCTCAAAAAGCTTTTCTGTTTTCTAAAACTCCCGAAATTTGTAAGACACTTTACCAATCATTTTTATTTCCGCCTTTTGAGCTTTTTGGTTTACTTGTTCAAATGAAACTTCTCGGGAAGTCTTTCGCTGTGTTTGATTTATTGATTATTCAATGTTTTGTCATAGCATATTAGAGGTGATCCAGGATGGATTAATGATTGACGTTGCGAGTCGTATGTGAAAAAGGAGTTTTTATCGGAGTTTATACATTGAGATTTTGGAACTCTATCGTGTGGTTTTCCAATGGAATGTCAGTGGAATTTGTGACGAGTCGGACTGGTATACAGGAGTATGGATGTGGTCAATCATTTGCATAGTTTTCATTTTAAAACTTCGAAATCGCGTGGATTCGAAGGACACTGTTATTGAATACTTGGCACTAGCGATCCAGTTTAATTTTTCAAAAAAAATGATTTCGTGATCTTACCAAAATTTATGTTTTGAGTTTTGAAATTTTTGAAAGAACTTTCGAAAATTTGTCTTCGTGATAAGACTATATGATTTCAAACTGGTTTTGAAAATGTGATTGATATACATACGCATTTAGTGCATAGTGCATAACATTGTGAAGTTATGAACGTAACTCACGAACTGGATAATACGTCAGAATGGTACGATGGAAAGAGATTCAAACTTTAGTGTGGCAGTTTGGTTATCCAGGAATGATCGGTTGATCTGTCGAATGAGAGAAATATACTATGTTTTGTAGATTCGTGTACAACATGTGATTTTAGAAACTTTGGATTTTCTGAAACCGGGACGTATATGCTATGTAATTCCATTTGTATGGTAGGAACGCGATTTTACCATAGTGACGATTTCCTTGTAAGTGTAGACTTGGGGATGGTGACCCCAGGATGGTTGTTTTGGATATTGATTGGTCGTTCCCACTCCATGTATGATTTGGGATGTTCGCTGATTTGCGACTGGTTGTTCGTACGCCTGAGAGGTTCATTCAACGGTCGGTTGTGTTTTGTTGAGATCCACTGTATGAGATTTGTTTAGCGTTTTGAGAATGTTATTCGTTCGTATATTGGTTTATGTGGTTCTGTGTTGATCGTGTTGGAGCTTACCGTGTGAAGGTATTCTCGATTGTGTTTTGACCTCTGGTTGGTCATATTGGAGATTATCATGTCGATGATATTCTCGATTAATTTGTTGGCTGATCATTGTTAATGATCGTATAAGCGTTCAGATTTTGTGTCGATGTTTCGGAATTTGTGTCGTTTTGGGCAGTTGTTTCACAGATGTATCGCGTATTATTGATTTGTATTCGGATTGGGATTTGATTGTGCGATCAGGCAGACAGGTTTTGACGCGGATAGATTCTTTCATCCAAAGATGATATAATTTTGAGACTCAAGGCATTGTGATTCTAAGCGTATTAAGACTGTATAGTGAGGTCACTTGCTAGTATCTCAGGACATCATCGATTTGCATATTCATAAGTATGCTCTTTTGGTCATTCGGTAATGATGATGATTGATCGTTGTTGTGATGGTTTCGGGATATTTTGGTTGAACGGTATGTTTGTTTGTTTTTATGACGGATTGCAAGTTTCGAGGACGAAACTTATTTTAAGTGGTGTAGTATGTAATATCCGGAATTTCTACTAATGTTGTTTAATATTATTTTATCCAAGTTATGTTGTACATCGTGGAATCTGTACAGTATGGATAAAATAAATGAAGGACTGGGATGTCAGTATTGGTATAATTGTCGTATCTGGTAAACAATTGCATTTGAGGATGTAACGAGTTGAGTACATGTATTCAGTATGTCATATGTTCGTATTTTGTATGTCTAGACGTTGGACAAAAATAGCTGAAATGGCTAAGTACACCCACGTTAGCGCACGCTACGATGTATACTTAGCGTACGCTAAGACATAAGGATTACGTACGTTAAGAAGCACACTTAACGTACGTTAAGATGATAAGGCATTACGTACGTAACGAAGGGAATCGGACGGACCGGTGTCGGCAGCCGATGTGGACAGGCGAGTTAACTACGTATTACGTACGCTATACAGGGTGTGTTACGTATGTGATACGAGGTTTCACTGTAGCAAGTCAACATATGTATTACGTACGTTATGAAGGAAATGTTACGTACGTAAGCGAGTAAACGAAATAGGTCAGTTAGTTCTGAAATGAGATTACATACGCTATGAAGGACACTTAGCGTACGCTAAGCTGCATTACGTACGTTAATACTAATGGTTAATGTACGTAACGATCGATGCAGTTTATAAAATGAAGTTCGTTCTTTCATTTCTTCACGAATAAAAATCGATTTTCTCCTCCAACCTTCGTCCCTCTGAGCATATAAGTGAGAATCAACCTCTTCTATCTTGGTTATGAGCTTGGAGGCATGGATTAGAATCTTGGATATGAAGATATCAATGGTTCTTGAAGGGTTTGATGGTGTTCTTCATGTTCTTGAGGTATATTGATGAACTCTTCACTTTGATTTCGGATTTTTGGTATTGTTATCCATATTTGATTCGTATGATGATGATTAGGGTGTTGTTATTACGATTCTTGAGGTTATATGAAGTGTATATTGAAGAATACGATAATACATGACTTGGATTTCGAATTAGATGATTACCTACATGTTAAAGGATATCGAATTTTACGGTTTTGATAGCTATGAACATGAAATACAAATCATGACGAAAATTGTGAATCCTGAAAGGTTATAGTTAATCTCATAACAAGATTCTCAATGGTATTGAACTAGTTGGGTAGTTCGGATTGCCGATTATGCCGATAGTATTGTCCTATGAAATTTACAACTATAAACAAGGAGGAATCTCGGAATAGAGTGTGTTATGTAATCCTTGTTATCAATATGAGTTGATCGTTGATATGATTATCGGATTATGGAAACGTATCGTGGTAATGAGTTCGTATTTGTTGAGTTGGATTATTTCGTTTTGTGTACGATCGAGATATCATTGAACCTTGAGATTGATAGATTGGTCGTGTCGGTTATTAATTATTATTGGATCGTTGCTATTTGATTACTTCAATAGGTTGAGATGATTGGTCGGTGATTATAAACCGTATGTTGCGGTCGTGTTCAAGTATGTTCGTGAATTGCATGGGTCAGGGCCGAGGAGCTCATAAACGAAGGCAATGAAATTGGTAGAGGCTTCATCATCGTCGTATCGGTACCAAGGCAAGTTATTACTTGCTCAGTTATAATGTTTAATGAATGGTTTCAGTTTCATTTCGTTTATAATGCATATAGCAATGATTATTATTGCAAATTCTGGAGATTTGGATTATATGTTATTTTCCGATTCTGGGAGGTAAATCATAATGTATATACTTTATCTCGATTATTGGTATGTTCGGGTATCAACTTTACGTTGCGATAAAGACGAGGATACGAGTTATCTATAGTCCGAGGTACGTTTGGATCGCAGAGCATTGAGGATAATCGCCGGTGATGAGTTGACATCGAGATTTCTCCTGAAGGATTCGGGACAAGTATCTTAGTTTGATTCGGTTTAGTATTGATGATGTTGATCATGTAGGTTGTCATTCATGTTGCTAAACATGAAGTCGTCCTAGTCGTTTCATCATAGTGTCGTTCATGTTTTAGATTCATATGTTGTTCATGTTTATGAACATATTGATTTGCATATGTGTATGCATAATTGCATTGTTTATGTTGTAAATGATCACATGGGATCATGAGGATCTATGCTGAGGGCGCTGGATCGGATGCCCACTATGCGTTGGTCCGACGGGATCATCATGGGGATCTATGTTGAGGGCGCTGGATCGTTGGACAGGTTCTCCACCATGCGTTGGTCCGACGGGATCATCATGGGGGTCTATGTTGAGGGCGCTGGATCGTTGGATTACCAGTATTGTGTTGATGGAATCTGTGAATTCGCATCATTCATTTTATCATGTCTTGTTTTGTGTATATGTATATTGTTGGTTATCCATTTCGTGGTGATCTAGTAGGATCAATTGGGGATCTATGTTGAGGGTGTTGGATCATGGGATTTTCATTGAGTATACACTGTTGTTATTATTTTGAGCATATTGACGTTGTCATATGAGTATGCATTTGTAGGTTGTGTTAGGACCGTGCCCGTATGTTGTATTGATCTGATATCGGATTAGACTGACATGATTGTCGTGGTATTGTGCATCTCGAGGTATGTTCCGTATTTTCCCTTGGTATTCGTCTTTGTTGGACAATCGGTTTTCATGTTGAGACTTGATGATGTTACCCGACGGATTTAGGATGGACAGAGTTAGCAGATTTCGTAACCGTGAGTTATGATAATGTTTTGAGAATTTTGGGTACTGTGAGAGAAGTAGTACGAGACGTGAATTTCGGTAGAGTTATGGTAGTAGGATTACTTTGGTAGTATTCTTACTTAGTATCTCATTGGTATGCAATGTGTTGTGATTGATATCATTGTTGGATATTATGGCTGACCCCTTCGTGGGCTTTCTTTTTAGGTTCTTTGGATATCGAGCTTGTAGCGGTCGTGGAGAGATGAGCTTAATACTGGCTATGGCATGTGATTGTGAATCGAGTGTTCTGATTCGATGTTGTATTTCCGCTGCTAGAGTAATTTTATTTGGTTGTCCTTTCCGCTGCATGAGTATTTTAAATGGCCTTTTGATATCTAGTAACTTAGGTTACTTTGGAAATCGTTTTCTAAATTATTTTGTCGGTACGTGTAAGCGATAACGTATGTTTCAAACTATTGAGTTTTGTAATTTCGGGCCTCGTGGTTTCAAATGAGATGTTACGACGGTTTTGAATTAAACGGATTTTATACGTCTTTGTGAATTTTTAAAAGATAGTACCGTCGTTAGCCTCTTGTGCATTTGTAAATGTTTGCGAAAATTTAGCCTTGTGGGTTCCATCTCGGGGCCCACGGCGTTGTAATATTCCCGGTTAAATCTAGGGGTGATACATAACACATCTTCTACCCTGTAGAAAATTATTTTACATCAAAAAGAGATATGGTCATGGATAGTTTTCCTCAATTTCGCAATTACACGGATAATAAGCCGGCAGAGCCAAATCTTGAAGCAAAATTATTTTATGATCTATTAGAGTATGATGATCGGTCTTTGTATGAGTTACATAATAAGTCGTTGTTGCAATGGGTTACGGAAGTAATGAATTTCAAAATGACGTACAATGCATCACAAAAAGTAATGGATTATTTCATCAAAAGCAATAAAGGCACGGCACCGAAGCAATATCAGAGTAAAATCCCCTATAATTATTCTGAAATAAAAAATATCATGTCAAAACTTGGTCTCCGAGTGATCAAGTATGATGTTTGTAGCAACAATTGTTTTCCATACTATGGGGAAGATGAGAGTTTGAAATTTTGTCCTAGTTGTGCAGCGCCACAGTATGAGGAAGGTAAATTGAGTGTACAAAAGAAATTGTGGTATTTCTAATCATTGGTAGGTTGAAGCGACTGTATATGTCTCGCAAAACTACTGAACACATGACACGGCACACAAAGTGCCATGATGAGTCAGAAAGAGTAAATCCTGCCGGCGCTGAAGCTTGGCAACACTTTGATCGTACGCATCCTTCGTTCACTGCAGATCCTAGAAATGTCAGGCTCGGTCTTTATACTGATGATTTTAATCCGTTTTGAAGAACAGGTGCCCAGTACTCTTGTTCACCAGTCTCCGTAACTCCGTATAATTTACCACCAACTTTATACATGCGTCAGGAGTTTATTTCCTTAAATCTTATTATATCTGGCCCTAAAGGGCCGAGGATGAACATAGATGTGATGCTCCGACACTTGATCGATGAGCTAAAAAGTTTGTTGATAGATGGTGCTACAACCTGGGATTGTGTAAGGCAGGGAAATTTCTCGATGCGTGCGGCTTTGATGTGGATGATTAATGACTTTCCAGCCTATGGTATGTTGTCGGGATGGAGCACACATGGAAAGTCAGCATGCCCTTATTGCATGGAAAGCACTTTTGCTTTTCGTTTAAGGAACAGAGGGAAACCATCATGGTTTGACTGTCACATATGTTTTCTCCCACTTAGGTACCCTTACAGAAAAACAAACATGATTTTTACAAAGGTCATGAAGAAAGCACATTTTTTCTGGAACGTCGAGGGCCAGTAGAAATGAATATTATTGCTGTCATATTCCTGATGTGACCTTCTGCGTCACTTATGAAGGTATTGAAGGGTTTGGAGAAAAGCATAATTGGACAAGAGCTCCCTTACTGGTCTACCCTACTGATTTTTCAAACAAATATAAATATTTTTCACATTACGTATAAATAAATTTTATGTACTATAATTACAGAATGAAAACATAACTCAGTCGAAACATGTTACTGCATATATCACATAGGCGCGGGTTCGAATCCCGCGCCGGCCACTGAGCTATGTTTTTTACTTCTTTTTTGCATTTATTAAGTATTGGCGTCACATATATGACGCATTTATTAAGTATTGGCCCTTATGTTCCTTCTCATATCAGGGCACCTCGCCAGATGAGTATTAGTCCGAGCCTCTCTTCCCCTCCTAGTATTCCCAAGTCTTTGTCGTCACATAGGACTGCATCTGTAAGACGACCAGATTGACGATCTGACCCGACACATACCCTTTGGGCAACAACAGCATTTGCGTAACGACTCAGGTTTTTATATGTTAGGATATCATCCATTTAGTGATGCCGAATTTACACGGTACCTGAATTATAATATGTTGTTATCTAATGAGAGCCAACATATTCCATTTATTGATGGCGATAGCCCTTCTGATGGAGATACTGACAGTCCGGAGGCATCACAGCAGTACACACTGATTGGCCATGGACCATATGCAGGGATGTCGGGGACCATTTTGCACGGTCAGCCACTATTGCAGCCACCTACTACTGATCCTCCATCAGGTGGTGCATCAGCGCATCACATTTCTATTCCAGAGGAGCCGATGGAGTTTGAGTATGACACGGATCAGGAGGTTTTAGCACTGTCCGACTGAGATCTCCAAGGTGAAAGAGAAGTATGATGATCGAAAACTAATTCGCCATTTGCCAAAAATAGTTGGGTTTAGTTCGAAGAAGGTCGAGAGCCATATAGTCGGATTACTTAAGAGGTACTACTCCGGCGAAGAGCATTGGGTCCAGGTCTCTCGACGGACGAGGAACGGGTTATGGCGGGAATTTGGGGTATATACTTGTAACAATTGTTACATTAGATTTTTTTGGATGTTCTGACAGTTGCTATATTTTTACAGATGCGTTATAGGTAGGAGAAATTGGATGAGGAGAAAATTGCGTGGTATTGGGACAGATATAGCCACGGTTGCTTTATTGATATGCTTACGTACGCTAAAAATAAAGCATATAAAAAACCAGTTGGTCAGCGGGAAAAGTGGTTGAAGGAAAGGGAGTTCAAGATCTTGTGGAAGCGTTAGGAGATGGAAAAGAAGAAGAAGAAGGCCTTCTAGAAATCTAAAAATATGGGCACTCTATACGATGATAGTACTGGTGTGATTATGCAAAAGGCATCGGGTACATATACTGGGGGTAGTATGAACATGTACGATCATGCTCATTCCATGGTACGTCTAAATTCTGTCAACGTTTTATTATATAATATATGTTATCTTTAATTATGTGTCATCATCAATATTGTTAATATTTTATGTTAATGCATAGGCGAGTGATGCTGCGTCTGAGGTATACCAAAGACCAACATGCGAGAGGGAGAGGCCGGTAGAGGACCCAGTGTTTAATCCTTTGGCCTTCATGAAGACTCACATCACCAATGTGAAAGAAATGGAAAAGTATCAAAAAAAAAAATAGAAAATTGGTGAGGGCAGCAGCGAGGCTCAACTGGAGGAGGGAGAAGCTGAGTCGGGAGAATTTACTCCCAAATGGATGGATGCCCGCAGTGTAGAACAATACGTAAGTTTAGCTTTATATTTGTTCATTTCCTTGCATTATGAATACGTGTTGCGATATTTCCTACACGCAAGTGCACGTCATCGTTTACAAGTAATAAAGTGATAAGTAGAGTATCGTTCCCACGAGGATTGAATCTCTAACTACCGATTTTTTCGTATTCCAATTTTATCTGAACAATCGAATTTGGGTTTTGCGATTAATAACTAAAAGAATTACTAAAAGACTAAGCAGTAGAAAATAATATCTTAGATAAAAGAAATCAAATGGTGAATAAGTCTAGGGTTCTGAATCCACCTTAGTTAATCCGAATTTACTCTCGATTATCCGTAATAAATAATTTTCCCAATTTATTGAAGGCGGAGATTGCTAATATATTCTACCGCCTCTCCCGAGGTCAATAGATTTATCTAAAGGCGAATAACGCACTCTATCCCTAGGTGAATTAATTCGTCGATAGGCAAAAAGCATGAAATCTCCTAAAGGCCACGTAGTTCCTATGAGTATATTCCTATCTCACAGAATAAAACGGTCCTCACCAATAGTTCCTCACCAAATCTCCTCTCCCGATTCGAAGTGAATGATTAAATCAATACAACTATTGGCCAGATAATTGCAAGCATTAAACATAATTGGGAAAACTCAATAAAAAGGTAATAACTTGGATAATCTCAATCAATTCGTCAAAACAAAGGTTTCATCAAAACCCTAGATTAGGGCTTTGCTTTGACATACTAAAAGCGAAAATACAGAATAAATAAAGCGAAAGCATAAAATTCAAAGCGAGATGAAGTTCGATTCCTCCGTTCTTGACTTAGCCTTCGCCCTTGAATTCTTCTGCTTCCCTCTTCTTCTGCCGTCTCCAAGCTTAAGCTCTCAAAGGTTAAAAATCCCAAGATTCCAAGATTCCAAGATTCCAAGATGATTTAATTAGGGTCTTGAACCCTATTTATAGCTCAGCACATCAGCAAATCGCGTCCGTATTAGTCGGTCGAAAACTGGCTTCGAAACAGCTCAAAATCCGCGCGGGCATACACAAACCGCCAAGTGTGCCGCGGCTCACTAAACCTGTGCCGCGGCACATCGCCTTCAGCTGAATGCCTGGGCGTTAATTAATTCTTCTGTGCCGCGGCTCACTGGCGTGCCGCGGCACAGCAGTACTACTCGCCCTTGGTGGTGTCTTCCTATGCCGCGGCTCAGCTTCCTTGTGCCGCGGCTCAGAGTCCAGTTTTGCCGTTTTCGCCCGTTTTGCCTCGTTTTAGCTTCCGGACTTCAATTTCCTGTCAATCATACAAAATTAAGGCATTAAAAGCTCATTTAGACGATTTCACTCTCCAAAACACTACAAAATAATGACAAATAAGCGTATAAAAATACGCCTAACAAATACCCCCAAACTTAAGCCTTTGCTTGTCCTCAAGCAAAAAGAATTAAATTCAATAAAAGAATGTCGTGAATCATCGTGCAACTCATAGTGTTCAACCTAATCAATACTATCCTGCAATTCTCTCTAAATAATACGAGTGTCATAAAAGCGAGCTGCACTCAGAATAATGATTCCGCAAAGTAATCAAATTCAGTCCTAATCACTCGTTCATGAAGAAAATTCAGCTCAAAGATTAACAAAACGTGAGTCAAATCGACCCGTCAATATGAAAGGCTAACACAACCAAGCTAGTTCGTCCTGTTCCACAGTCGAAAGGCACAATTTTCACGAGTCTCATAACAAATAAACCTCGGACAGTATCCCCTTATATATATGCTCAAGAATTTGATTCGAGTTGACCACTAGGTTATGATCTCGGGATGTTTCATCGGGATAACCCTAGGGTGGAAACTCCATTCTCATGTATTGGAAAACCGTTTGACGTAAAAGACACTCATGGTGCACATGGATGCTTCTAGTTACTAAGTTCCCGTCTACAGCGGAGAAACAACTCGAATATATAATTTCCGCATTTCCGAATCAAGGTTGCCATTTTACGCGAGAGTAAACAGCGGGTCACGCGAATGCCCCCGGTTACTAGGCTCCCTATCATTGGCACATGTGAAATATCTAAATCATTAGTCTAATCAGGGTCATCGTTTTACGCGAGAGTAAACAACGGGTCACGCGAATGCCCCCGGTTACTAGATTTCCCTTCATAGAACACATTATCTCGACTTTTGGGAGAACTGACCGACTCTAAACTCAATCTAAGTGCCAAAACGACTAAAGAAACAGTACGACTCTCTATCCGGAAAATGTAGCCAAACGTATTGATGGGGATTTAAAAACAAGTATGTATCGTCTCTTATCTGCCAAGACCTCTACAATCACGAAAAATTTCGGACCTAATTGAATACTAAGCAGAACAGAAATAACTGACTACAACTCGACTAAAACTCGACCGCTTCTTCAGAGAGAAAAACAGTGTCGTAACATCAGTATCACACAAATAGAAGCACGAAAAATTCACGAATAAAGAAAAACTACGACAAGCAAGGCTATCTAAAAAAAAATTTACGCAAAGTAATGAAAAGTGCAACGAAATAAAGTACAGCAATAAAATAAAGTACAGCAATGAATGTAGAAACTGAATGTAAATCCCCCCCCAAACTTAGGACGTACATTGACCTCAATGGACAAAAATGATATGCAATGAAATTAAAAAGTCAAGTACTCCCCTCCAATCTGCTCAGGAGCTGGAGCCGGCATCGTCCCGTGAGGTTGCACGCTTCTTGACTTCATCATGCGGAGTGTGAATAAATGAGCTTGCAACATCAAGTAGGAAGTTAAGTACGAGCTCTCAATTTTAACATGATGTAAGGGTTGGGGATAATGTAATTCGATAACATGATTCATTGCATATAATTTTGAAAATGCCTAGCTTACCAATTTTCCATTGCTGCAATTTATCAAACACCTTGTGTGCACAAGTTAAAATGAAGAACAAGAATTTAGATGGTTAATTCCAAATCCCAAAATTAATAATACAGATTATAACCCTGAATCACGACAACTATCATCAACAAATCGTTCATAAACATCAATTCCATCACAATATCAAATCCCCCATATTCCAACTCCATTTTAGAAACAACAATGAAGAACAACTAGCAATATAAAACTCCAAATCTATTCACATCAAGAATCACTTATGATTTAGAAATCAAAATTTACCTGGAGAATTTGAGAAGGAGACTAAAAGAATGGAATCAACTAACCTCATTGTGTGCAGGAAGGAAGGAAGGGAAGAGAAGGAAGAAGATACCTTGTGCTTGCCGAACGATTGAATGAGCCCAACCTGGTTGCTCTTATTTTGCGACGGGGGCCGCGGCACAGTAAAAGTGAGCCGCGGCCCAAAGTACAGTTGGACTGGGACATTTTGTCATGTCGTCGGGTGCCGCGGCTCAGATTCCGTGTGCCGCGGCTCAGTGTGTTAGTGTGCCGCGGCTCAGGTTTAGTGAGCCGCGGCACCAAGTACAGGCTCCCTGGGCGTTTCTTGACCATTTAGTGTGCCGTGGCTCAGTTTTCGTGTGCCGCGGCTCAGCGACCTGGTGTGCCGCGGCTCAGTAAGGTCATGCCGCGGCACAGGGTACAGTTTGATCGGCCATTTTTCATCAGCTGGTGTGTGCCGCGGCTCACCTGGACTGTGCCGCGGCCCATCATTGAATTCCTCCCCTTTTGCTGACTCCTGCACAGAATTTTTACACGAAAACATCAAAACGAGAGGGAAGGATGGATCAAAGAAGAAAGAAGACAAAGAGAGACTCTAAAAATGCAAGAAAACCACAAAGAATCTACAACTAATACTCGGGTTGCCTCCCGAGGAGCGCTAAGTTTATAGTCTTCAGCCGGACTTTTCTCGCATTCATCCGGCGGTGGATAAGGTGGCCTTTCGTTTCTGCGTGTCAATTGGATTTCCCAAGTATGCCTTCAACCGTTGTCCATTAACTTTGAATTTTCGGCCATCTCTTTGAACTTCTACTGCACCATGTGGAAACACTTGAACTACGGTGAACGGTCCCGACCATCGTGAACGCAATTTCCCGGGAAATAACTTTAAGCGTGAGTTAAATAGCAACACCTCTTGACCCGGGACAAATTCTCTCTGCGTGATGTGCTTATCATGCCAAATTTTTGTCCGCTCCTTATAAAGTTTTGCATTTTCGTATGAGTTGTGGCGAATTTCTTCCAACTCGTTCAGCTGCAAACAACGCTTTTCCCCAGCGGATTTTAGATCAAAGTTTAGTTTCTTTATCGCCCAGTAAGCACGGTGTTCCATCTCTACGGGTAGATGGCAACCTTTTCCATAGACCAATCTGTAGGGCGACATTCCGATAGGTGTTTTATACGCAGTCCGGTACGCCCAAAGTGCATCATCGAGTTTAAATGCCCAATCTTTTCGAGACGAGCTGACCGTCTTTTCTAGAATCCACTTCAGCTCTCGATTTGATATCTCGACTTGACCACTCGTTTGCGGATGGTATGTTGTGGCAACACGATGAGTGACTCCGTATTTTCTCAAAACCGCATCAAGAAATTTGTTGTCGAAGTGTGACCCACCATCACTTATAATAGCACGTGGAGTCCCAAAGCGTGTGAAGATATGTTGTTTAATAAACTTGATTACGACATTGGACCCATTCGTAGGTAGTGCCACCGCTTCAAGCCATTTTGAGACATAATCTACGGCCACCAAAATATAGAGATTCTTGTTTGATGGAGGAAATGGACCCATGAAGTCGATCCCCCATACATCAAATAATTCGACTTCAAGTATGGTGTTCAGCAGCATTTCGTGTCGTCTTGAGATGTTTCCTGTCCGTTGACACCGATCACATGTAGACACAAAGGAGTGAGCATCTTTGAATAAGGACGGCCAATAAAATCCCGTAAGACCTTTCTTCTTTGTTCTATTTCCACTAAAATGTCCACCGTAGGGTGATGCATGGCAATGGTTCAGCACACTGTGGATTTCCTCATCCGGAATGCATCTACGGATACTTTGATCGGGGCATCGCTTGAATAGAAAAGGATCGTCCCACAAATAGTACTTAGCGTCCGAGATTAGCTTCTTCTTTTGATGACGTGAGAGGTCGTTCGGAATTGTTTTACTTGCTAAGTAGTTCACTAGATCAGCATACCAAGGCGCATGTGTTGAATCCAACTTGTAGAGCTGCTCGTCGGGGAAGGTTTCTATAATTTGTGGCTGACTTTCTTCCTTCTCGAGGGAACTCTCTAATCGTGAAAGGTGATCGGCTATGAGATTTTCTGTCCCTTTCTTGTCCCGAATCTCCAAGTTGAATTCTTGAAGGAGTAGCACCCACCGAATCAACCTTGGTTTGGCATCCTTATTCTCCAAAAGGTATTTTATTGCCGAATGATCGGTCCACACTATCACTTTCGTTCCTAGTAGATAAGCCCGAAATTTATCAAATGCAAAGATCACCGCCAACAATTCCTTCTCCGTTGTGGCATAATTTCTTTGGGCATCATCGAGTGTTCGGCTCGCATAATATATGACATGGAACACCTTCCCTCGTCTCTGCCCCAAAACAGCCACAATGGCAAAGTCGCTAGCATCGCACATTAGTTCGAACGGAAGGTCCCAATCCGGAGCGACTATCACCGGTGCCGTGCTTAGAGCTTTCTTCAGCAACTCGAAACTTTCTTTACAAGACTCATCGAAAGTAAATGGGACATCTTTCATGAGTAAATTGCACAGCGGCTTCGTGATCTTTGAAAAATCCTTAATAAATCGGCGATAGAAACCGGCATGTCCCAAAACACTCCTAATCCCCTTGACCGAAGTGGGTGGAGGCATCTTCTCAATTGTCTCGATTTTCGCTCGGTCGACTTCAATTCCATGTGAGGATATTCGATGGCCAAGCACAATGCCCTCCTGCACCATAAAATGACACTTCTCCCAATTCAAGACTAAATTGGTCTCTTCGCATCTTCGCAAGACTTTCTGCAAATTTTCCAAACAAATGTCAAATGAATCTCCAAAAACAGAAAAATCATCCATAAAAATCTCAATACACTGCTCTACCATGTCAGAAAAAATAGCCATCATACACCGTTGAAAAGTAGCCGGCGCATTACACAATCCAAAAGGCATGCGCCTATAAGCGAAAATGCCGTAAGGACATGTAAACGTCGTTTTCTCTTGGTCTTCGGGGGCTATGTAAATCTGATTATACCCCGAATAACCATCGAGAAAGCAATAGAAATCGTGTCCGGCTAATCTATCTAACATCTGATCAATAAAAGGCAAGGGGCAATGATCTTTTCTAGTGGCCTTATTTAATTTCCTATAATCTATGCACATACGCCACCCCGTAACAATCCTGGTGGGAATTAATTCATTATTATCGTTTTGAACAACTGTTATCCCACCCTTTTTCGATACAACTTGAACCGGACTTACCCACTTACTATCAGAAATTGGAAAGATCATACCTGCGTCGAGGAGTTTTAAAACCTCGACTTTTACCACCTCCTTCATGTTAGGATTCAGCCGGCGTTGATGCTCCACGGATGGTTTGTAATCTTCCTCCATCAAAATCTTGTGCATGCAAATCGATGGGCTGATCCCCTTAATATCCGCAATAGACCATCCAAGAGCAGATTTGTACTCCCTCAAAACTCTTAATAATTTCGCCTCTTGATCTCCTGCTAAAGTGGCCGAAAGAATAACTGGAAGGGAGTTGTCGGGTCCAAGGAATGCATATTTCAAATGAGGTGGCAGCTTTTTGAGTTCCAACTTTGGAGGTTTTTCAATCGATGGGGTCGGTCGAGTTAGTGAACTTCCTAGCTCCTCGAATGGTTTACGAATAAAAATTGGCGGGGAAGCATCCATGTGTCGTACGTAGGCTGCATGCTCTCCATTTGGTTCGAAACAATTTCAATCAAAACGGATTCCAATGGATCGGGTGGATAATTTTCTCGAAAAGTTCTACTCACGCACGAGTCAATGACGTCAACTTGGAAACAATTTTCAGCGTCACTTGGATATTTTACGGATTGAAAAATATTGAATGTTACTTGCTCATCTTGAACACGCAAAGTCAGCTTTCCCTTTTCCACATCAATCAACGTTCGGCCTGTTGCCAAAAATGGTCTTCCCAAAATAATTGGGATATCTTGGTCTTCTTCCATATCAAGTACGATGAAATCGGCCGGAAAGATGAACTTATCAACTTTGACTAAAACGTCCTCTATCACACCCCTCGGATATTTGATGGATCTATCGGCCAATTGTAGAGAGACTGTCGTCGGCTTGGCTTCCCCAATCTCCAGCTTTTTAAAAATAGAAAGGGGCATAAGATTTATACTGGCCCCGAGATCGCATAGGGCTCTTTCAAAAGATGAATTTCCGATGATGCAAGGAATGGTGAAACTTCCCGGATCTCTCAATTTAGGTGGGAGCTTCTTTTGTAAAATAGCGCTGCACTCCTCCGTTAAAGCGACCGTCTCATATTCCTCGAGCTTTCGTTTATTGGACAAGATCTCTTTCATGAACTTGACGTAACTCGGCATCTGTTCCAATGCGTCGGCGAACGGAATGTTTATGTGCAATTTCTTGAAAACATCGAGGAATTTTGAAAACTGCTTGTCCAGTTTTTGCTTTTGGAAATGCTGTGGGAATGGAATTTGAGGAGTGGGCTGAGTAGTCGATACTTCCTTTGGCTTAGGCGTCTCATCCTTTTCCTTCTCGTTTTGCTCGATCGGCTGCTCTTTGTCATTAATAGGATGCCCTTTCAACTCCTTTCCGCTTCGTAATTCGATCGCTTGCACATTTTCCTTGGATTTCACTTCGGCTGCGCTGGGTGATGCACCTTGAGACCGAGAAGACAATAAATTAGCAATCTGCCCCATTTGTGTTTCTAGATTTCGGATGGAGGTCGAATGATTTTGGAGGGTCGTCTCGGTGCGGGTCATGAATTGGCTTGTGTTAGCCGCCAATTGAGCAAGAGCATCTTCCAAAGACACCTTTGGTGATTGAGGGGGCTGCGCGAAGTGAGGTTGTGGAGGCTTCATAGCTTGCCCATTTCTCCATGGAAAATTTTGTTAATTCCGCCACCCTTGATTATAAGTGCTGGGGTAGAAATTGTTTTGTCGATTTCCATTGGCCACAAATTGAGCTTGCTCCATCTGATTTTGCTCGAACGGATTTCCAACTTGACATTCCGCGCTCGGGTGTGATCCGTTACACCAATTGCATGTCTCTATGGTAACGGGGGCTGGTGCGTGTGAAAATGCTCGAGTCATGTGTCAAAGCGGCGACTTGAGCTGACAAAGTGGAAATCGGGTCATTGCTTGAAACTTCCATGACTCTCTTCGGTGTCAATCTTTCTGATGGCCATTGGTATGCGTTTTCGGCCATATCTTCCAAAAGCACGTGTGCCTCGGCCATAGATTTTCCCATGAAGGTCCCACCAGAGGCCGCATCCACGAGAGTGCGTGTAGAAGCACTCAAACCATTATAGAACGTATGAAGCTGAAGCCAATCAGGAATGCCGTGATGAGGGCATCTTCGTAGCAATTCTTTATATCGCTCCCACGCCTCGTGGAGCGATTCCATATCGTACTGGACAAAAGTGGTTATTTCGTTTCTCAACCTCGCCGTCTTCGCAGGTGGGAAGAATTTGGCAAGGAAGGCTTGCGCTAACCTCTCCCATGTTGTAATTGACCCCGGCGGTAAGGAATTTAACCAAAACTTTGCTTTATCTCTCAAAGAGAAAGGGAAAAGCCTCAATCGGATGGCATCGTCGGTGACACCATTAGTCTTGAACGTGTCGCATATCTCAAGGAAAGAAGCAATATGGGCGTTCGGGTCATCCTTCGGCAGTCCACAGAATGGGCTCGCCTGCACCATCTGAATAATGGCGGGCTTGATCTCAAAATTATTAGCTTGAATAGTGGGATGCCGAATTCCCGAAAAATTAGCGTTGACCTGCGGCATGGCATAATCTCGAAGAGCTAGTTCCGGTTGAACTTGCCGCACTTGGTTATCTCCTCCTTGGACTTCGATATTCTCGGCCATGTTGACCGTCGTCTGCGACTCTCTTTTCTCCTTTTTGTTCCTTCTTAGAGTGCGCTCGAGCTCGGTATCCAAAGGTAGTAGGCCTTCGTTACCGAGTTTTCTCATGCACTACACGAAAGGTCCTGAAAGGAAAAATAAATAAACGAAATTAAATACACAAAAATAAAAATAAAACGTTCAAATTAAGACTGGAAATACTTAAATCGATATTAGAAAATTTCAATCCCCGGCAACGGCGCCAAAAACTTGTTGCGATATTTCCTACACGCAAGTGCACGTCATCGTTTACAAGTAATAAAGTGATAAGTAGAGTATCGTTCCCACGAGGATTGAATCTCTAACTACCGATTTTTTCGTATTCCAATTTTATCTGAACAATCGAATTTGGGTTTTGCGATTAATAACTAAAAGAATTACTAAAAGACTAAGCAGTAGAAAACAATATCTTAGATAAAAGAAATCAAATGGTGAATAAGTCTAGGGTTCTGAATCCACCTTAGTTAATCCGAATTTACTCTCGATTATCCGTAATAAATAATTTTCCCAATTTATTGAAGGCGGAGATTGCTAATATATTCTACCGCCTCTCCCGAGGTCAATAGATTTATCTAAAGGCGAATAACGCACTCTATCCCTAGGTGAATTAATTCGTCGATAGGCAAAAAGCATGAAATCTCCTAAAGGCCACGTAGTTCCTATGAGTATATTCCTATCTCACAGAATAAAACGGTCCTCACCAATAGTTCCTCACCAAATCTCCTCTCCCGATTCGAAGTGAATGATTAAATCAATACAACTATTGGCCAGATAATTGCAAGCATTAAACATAATTGGGAAAACACAATAAAAAGGTAATAATTTGGATAATCTCAATCAATTCGTCAAAACAAAGGTTTCATCAAAACCTTAGATTAGGGCTTTAGCCTGACATACTAAAAACTGAAAATACAGAATAAATAAACGAAAGCATAAAATTCAAACGCAGATGAAGTTCGGATTCCTCCGTTCTTCAGCTTCCGTCTTCTGCCCTTGAATTCTTCTGCTTCCCTCTTCTTCTGCCGTCTCCAAGCTTAAGCTCTCAAAGGTTAAAAATCCCAAGATTCCAAGATTCCAAGATTCCAAGATGATTTAATTAGGGTCTTGAACCCTATTTATAGCTCAGCACATCAGCAAATCGCGTCCGTATTAGTCGGTCGGCCGAAAATCAAGCTCAAAATCCGCACGGGCATACACAAACCGCAAAGTGTGAAGAGGCTCACTAAACATGTGCCGCGGCAAATCGCCTTCAGATGAATGCCAGTGCGTTAATTTATTCTTATGTGCCGCGGCTCACACTGGGCTGCGTACGCAATCTGAGTTACTCGCCCTTGGTGGTGTCTTCTGTCGTGGCTCGGCTTCCTTGTCTTTGCGGCTCGAGTCCGATTTTGCCGTTTTCGCCCGTTTTGCCTCGTTTTAGCTTCCGGACTTCAATTTCCTGTCAATCATACAAAATTAAGGCATTAAAAGCTCATTTAGACGATTTCACTCTCCAAAACCCTACAAAATAATGACAAATAAGCGTATAAAAATACGCCTAACAATACGTCAGTAAATTACAATTGTGTAGCTTGTTCACTATTTGTATTATAAATATTTGAAACAGGACCGATACAATAAGATCGTTGAGGCATCGCATTCGCCAAAACCTCCTACGGAAGATGAATTTTACCTGAACTTGTGGGCTCATGCGGCTGGTGGAGTTAGACAGGGTGGAAGAGTAAGGGGAATTTCAAAGGGGATAATCATAAATGAAGTCATCGACCAACCCGCAAGTCGTCGTCTTGTTGACTCACGAGCATCATTACGACCTATCAAGGTCGATCGGACTTTGGAGGCTACCATCAAGGTGCTAAAACAGGATAACGAGGAGATGAAGAATGATAGAGAGAAGATGAAGAAGGATAGAGAGAACAAGGAGTCCAAATTTTCAAAGATGAGTAAACTCATGTTGAGATTACTCAAAGGAAAGAAGAAGGTGGATACTTCACCATCTCGGACGAATGCTGAGGATGGTGACTCTGACGACTTTGGTGAGGATGAGTTGATACGTTCAATATCTAACGAGTAGCATGTTAGATATATGTTTTGATGATCGTATTTGTTCTAATTTGGATATATTGTGATTTGATTTGTATAAAATGTTATATTTATTGTGCATGGTGTTTTATTGGTTTGTTGGTTTGGTATAGAATGTTGTTTGTTGTTCTGTTGCTTTGTTGGTTCAGTTGCTGGTGTGTTGTGTTTACTGTTTCTATGCTGTATTTTTTGCTTTTTTTAAGTTGTTTGGTTTGCTGTTTTGTTGTTGTATTGTGCATAGAATGGTGTTTTATTTTGCTGCTGTTTGGTTCTGTTTTTATGCTGTTAAAAAAAAGGACATATAGCGTCGCATATGTGACGCCGATAGGCACTTAAGGCGTCACATATGTGACGCTAAATATGAGCAACTGCAATTAAAAACATAGCTCAGTGGCCGGCGAGGGAATCGAACCCCGCCTATGAGATAAATGTGTGGCCTTTAACCACTGAGCTATGTTTTCATTCAGTAAATATATTACATTATATTTATTTATGCCTATACTATATTTCATACTTATATTTTTTTCAAATTAAATCAATTTTCAAAATATTTAAACATAAATAAATATACTGTAATTTAACTTCTTATTGTTAATAAATTTTTTACAATATAATTATCAAATATAATTATAAATTTACTATTTATAGTTACTTAATATTTAAACCAATACAAATTTATACATTTAAAACGGATTTAGTATATATAAATATATTTAATTTCATAATAGTGTCACTTATGTGATCCCTTTTACATTTTTTTTAAAAAAAATCAACTCGTCCTTATTGGCGTCACATGTTTTTGGCGCATTTGTGACGCAAATGCTGGAATAAAATTAAAAAAGTAAATATTATACAACGGCGTTACATATGTGAAGCCTTTACTTATCCAACTTTGATTGATTTCTTCAAAATTTAAGGCGTCACGTATGTGACGCTTTTCTCTAATATTTTTGTCTCCCTTTATTCTTTAGCTTCACTTTCATTGGTGAAGCTAATAATGTGACACTGTTATAGGCTTTTTTTTTTTACACGTACGCACCCGAACTCCCACTGAAGTCGAACCCTCGACCTCTTTGTTACCGGGGGGAGGGGTATTATAACTCAGCGACAGCGAAACTCCAATCCGATGGCGACGGTCATGACGATTCAGTGGTTATCTCTTTGGTGAGTACGAAGGTACTTCCGCGATTCACGAAGGCTGGGACCGATTGGTGTTTCTGTCGGCTGGAGGTTCTGGGTCTCTCCGGTCTGGATGCTCCGACAACTGCTCTGTTCTGTGAAGGGTTTCCGGTTCATTTCACCAGATATGGTGGACGGCGAACAGCATCTTGATGGAGACGATCGATGGAACAACAATTGGATGGTGACGCCTTTCTTGGTTGCTAATCTTCTGGCGAGCTCAGGTATAGGTGACGCTGCATACGGTCGATGGTGTGTTCACAGTCGAACAAGATGAGACGTTTCTGTGCCGCCCAACCACGACTGAGGTGGTTTAATTCATTACTGAGTATGTTTCTCGATTCTGCTCCTTAGTGAAGGCAATCTCTTCTTTGGTTTTTCAGTCTGGCAGCCCAGAAACTCGATTATGTTGAAGATGAAGGCTTTGCTCGGGTTGTTGTAGTTGAGAGTAGAGTAATGTATATATGACCAGATTTTGCTAGATTATGTATTATGCTTGACAGCAATTAAGGAGTTGGTCTTAAATCAGAGCTGAAATATGTGACGTACAAACATGGAGTGCTGCAATTGCATCTATGATCAAGTATATGTTGTGTAGTAGACCCCCTTGGAAGTCCTTGTGATACACCCTGTTTAAAGTACCCGGGCATAGACTGATGGTAAGTTCTAAGGTAATTGGGGTGGAAACACTCCGACATCGTGGGTTCGAATTCGTGTGGTGACAATACTTTGCTGAAATATTGCAAGGTTTGTTGCTGGGTTCGTATCTCGTTGGTCTCTCCATTGCAGGGCTGCCATTAGTGCACATCCCTCGATTTAACACCCGTCTGGTCAAGAGACCTCTGATACATGAGAATTTTTCGTCTCTCTCTCAAAAAAAATATATGTTGTGTAGTAGATGTTAATGCATGTACTGGGGAACAGAATATTTGTAGGACCATTCATTTTATTTTTGTAAGATGGTGGCAATGAGTGTTGTTGGTAGCCCATCCTCTTCGGAATCGCGTAAGACTCAGAAGCCTAAACCGGCGAGCCGAAGTCGGACCGGACAAAAAACCCGATTTCCAACCGGGCTCGCTAAAAACCGGAACAGACGGTGACTCCAAGGCTGACCCGGTATCTAATCCAGGAAGGCCGAGCAGAGAAAGGACGAAGATGTCCCGATTCAAGACTACGGCAGGGCCGGCCTGAACGGCGGGAGACCCGAAGCCGACCAGAGCGGCGGGGGGCCCGAGGACCGACCCTATCGGATAGACATCACCGGAGGTCGGCAAAAGCACTCCGCATGCCAATGCGCATGCGATCACGCCTTCCCAAGGCACTCCTTAGATGACGACACGTGTCAAAGACTTAATTGCAGACTGACAAGTGTTATGGGCATATTCCCCAAACATGCGCCAGCTGTCATCTCTCCACTGGCCCAGATTGTCTATATATAGAAGAAATTAACAGTAAAAAGGGATCTTTGGATTCTGGGCATTAATAAGAGAGAGAGAAAAAAGAGAGATTTGAGATATACTGAAAAAGAACAAAAAAGACTTGTAATTAACAAGCAAACTGGATAGACCGGCACACATTATTCTGCTCGGCTCTATGCTATCAAAAGGTCATTAATAAAATTTTGTGATCAAATATCTTCCACTTTATTTGTTATTTTCTACGTGTCTTCGATCTATTTGTCCCGATCAGCACACGTGGCGTTGACCAAACCAGACGTCAACAGATTGGCGCTAGAGGAAGGGGGCAACCTCCGATAAAAAAGGTAGAGATAGACCCTTCACCAGCAATGTCTCACAACAGTTCGAAAAACCCTCAGCCCGCGACGGAGGAAGAATGTAACACCCCCAAGTTATTCAGGGTATATTACAGCGCCGTGAGCCCCGTCGTGGGACCCACAAGGCTAAACATACGCAGAACTATAAACTTGACCGATAAGGTCTACATACAATAGAAAGAAAGACGATACAAATGATATTCAAAACCATAACCAATGAAAACATATACATCACTACACAAATCAATACCTCGGCAACACAGGCCGGAACATCAAGGGAACTGAAATACAATACTCGAGTATTTAAAAATCCATTCCAGTACAACAACACTGAATGGAGGAATCCGAGAAAATAACCGGAGACAAGACACAGTATCACACTTGCCCATCATCTTCATGCCGACCCGATGCCCACCTTTCCGCTCTCCTGGAACCTGAAATACATGAAACGTATTTCCCCCATAAAGGGGTTAGCCGTCGAATAGTCATGCAAGTATAACAATATGAAACATAATACTCCTCGACAATAAAGTAAATGTAATCGTCAATTCATCAATATCCGTCAATTCATCAATTTAAGACTAGTATTAGGAATAACTAAAATCTCATAAGACGTATGTGAATGCCATAGAAAGCAGTTCGTTCACCTCATACGCCGTTACGTATGTGAATGCCGAGAAAGCGGTTCGTTCACCTCATACGCCGATACATGTAGGAATGCCGTCAAAAGCGGTTCGTTCATTACATGCCAACAATATATCTATGAATGCCGTAAAAGCGGTTCGTTCATGATATGCCATCAATATTTCTATGAATGCCGTAAAAGCGGTTCGTTCATATCATACCATCAATTCCTCTTACTTTCAAAGTCGAGAACGCATAATCATAAATGTATACTTGCCTTAATAAACGTTACCGAAAATCCCGAAGAAAACGGTTCGACCGGGAAGCTTGAACCACGAAGAAGACAACGAATGGAAGGGTTCCGACTTGAGTTCTTCACAAGGATTTCGTCCCTAAGTCATATCAATGATAAATCAACAATCGTACGATGAATAATAATCGTAAAACGCACAAAACCCCCCCTCTTAGACCTTTTGTCGGACACTTTCAAGGCGTCGACTAATAACTCAACCAAAACGACGAATCAATACAATCCAACCATGGAATAACGATGGGAATGATAGAATACACCTAAATAATCATCAATCCATCACTAATCTAAATTACTACGGATTACAAGGATGAAGTCAAACAAAATCCCCAATTTCCAACATAAAATTCGAAGTGTTCTTGAATAATCTTTCAATAATCCGATGAATACTCAAACATGTCCATAATCATGCGTATATCACTTCATACCCCATGATTTTAACATCCAAAACATCATCACCCAATACAAAATCGAAATCCAAGATGTTGAAGAAATTACCTCTTGAAGATCCAAGCACTATGATTCGAAGAGTACGCGATAGATCGATGATCCGAGCTTCACAATCGAAAAGAGATGAAGAGAAATCACACACTCAAGTGATAGGTGAAGAAACTTCTTCCTCTCAAGCCTCCTCTCTCGTGCCCAAGTGAAGAAATGGGGAAAAAATGAGGTGATCCGCTCAAGAAAACGCAGATATAGGGTTAACTGTCATGTGTGCCGCGGCTCAGTAGAAGTGTGCCGCGGCACAGGCCCAAAATTTGCTCCTAGGGCTCGGCAGTGTGCCGCGGCTCAGCCCAGGTGTGCCGCGGCACCGGATACAGGCGGTTTTGGCCGAATCTGGAAAATGAGAGTGACTTAGCTATTTCGACCATAACTCCCTCGTCTGGACTCCGATTGACTCACCGTTTGAACCATTGGAAAGATAACTCGATGCTTTATAATATTGCCTAGATTCAGAATTTTTGGAGTTTCCAAGAATTTATGGTGATTTAACAAAGTCGAACTCATACGTGGAAAAGTCGCTAAAGAACACGGAATTCAACAGAACGATACCGAAACAAACTCGGATGACAAAAAGTGTAGAATTAATCATTCTCAGGATGACGAAACGGTCCCAAGCAATTCGTCAAAATGGACTTTCGCCAAAAAAAAGAAAAATTACCGGAAATCGAATTTGCGGATATTACATTCTACCCTCCTTAAAAGAAGTTTCGTCCCGAAACTTAAAACAACTAGGGAGAAGCAATATCCCACCAGGAAAACTCAACGAGATACACAAGAAATGCGTAACTTTCGCCCAACGGCGAAACGTTACAAGTAACACAACAATACATTACCCGAAGGTAATCCAAGCCAACGCTGAAGTAAATACGAATCATAATATCCAAGGCTCCAACGAAATACTAATACATCGCAATGGCTTGAAAGCCCCTCAATCAAGCCGTATATCACGATGGCCTGAAAGCCGAGCAGTCAAAGTGTAAATCATCACAATGAGATCTCAAAGAAGCAAACTGTTGTCGAACACACCCCTCGGTGTATGAACGCTTAATCACAAAACGTCGAACACATCCAATCAATCATGGACTACGAACGACCAAAAATAAGGCTCAAGAGGGAACATCACAGTACGCCCGATCTGGAAATGTGTCCGTACACATGTCTATCCCGTATACGGAATCCAGAATATACGTGTGACAATGTACCTTACTAGTCTTACGAACTACGTCTTGTGTGCACGGTCCAATGCGGAAACATCCACGCATGACCATCGTGTGCCCGGCTAAAAATTCTACACATAACCAATCGGCACGCAGACATGATTCCAGATATGCCACGATACAACATGACAACGAAACTCAAAGGATAACACATCCGAAACAAATCATACGACTCACCAAGTGAACGATGACACACGAATAATGAAAGATCGACACGACCAACAATATTCGAAACAACCATTCTGGGATCAAAATCCCTAAGGACCGATTAACACGAGCAACGATCACAAAATTACCGAGTTCATAAGAATAATAGTGTGCTGCCTTGAGTCGGCCAACATGGCAATAATAATTCAACGGATGGGAACTATCCTCGACAGTCCCAATTCAATGCTTCGATTACCGTAGAATGGCCAATCGATAACAACGATACAACGGATGAGAATATCTTTGACAACGGATGGGAATTATCTTCGATAATCCCAATTCAATACCTCGATTACCTTAGAACGGTCAATCGATAATCAATGATACGATAGAATAGATGTCCCGGTGTCTTAAACCGACCACCGAAACGGAGATGACAAAAGGATATATCAAACGTCCCCAATCGGTTAACGCAACATCATAGCAACAGTTCCAATTCGACAACAAAGATTCGACGATGTCTCAGAACGACATTAATCGCGAACAATAATAATCGATACATCGATACCGCGAACCGGCTATCGACAGCAACTTTACCAACAAGTATCATAATGCCTTGAACCGGCCATTTACAAACAACAGTAACATTTGGCATAATTTGCCGACGGGCGTCGTGTCAACCAATCCCTTGATATCAATACAATCATAAAGAGGCCAAGTCCCGAAATGATACACACATTCGTACGCCTACCCAATAACATTAGTCTCATTGATTAGTACGAGTATAAAACTTGCCTCGATATCAATACAACGAACTGTTACCAATTCAGTTGATTTCATCTCACGAATTTCCCTCAGTCTCGACCAAGTTAATCTACGAACCCTTCAACCTTAACCGCAACACAACAGTCATAATCTATGATCAAACATCATATCTTATTGTAAAATGAAGGATTGATAATCAACAGGTTCGATGACGACCAATATCAATACTACCAAACCACAAACTCAATCGTTTCACCATATCTCGACCAATCACGATCAATCGCCCAACTCAGACCCTCACGAATCCATGTCCACAATACGAGCCGAAATCCGATGATCATATCAGCAACCAATTCGGACCAATAATAAGGGTCTAAATATTATCGGTTCCAAACTCAATTCTTAAATACGAATTGACAAGGTTCCCTTCTCGTAAATCCGTAGTTAAAATTTTCCGATGATCATCGTTAATTCTAACCATCCAATTAGTTCAACATTATAGATAATCATATTTTAAGGTTATCAAACAATCCAATCATTCGATTTGAATATTTGCTCCGTACGTATGGGCTTCCAAATTCAGAGATGAATAATAGTCTCGGCAACATAACCAATGAAAACATATACATCACTACACAAATCAATACCTCGGCAACACAGGCCGGAACATCAAGGGAACTGAAATACAATACTCGAGTATTTAAAAATCCATTCCAGTACAACAACACTGAATGGAGGAATCCGAGAAAATAACCGGAGACAAGACACAGTATCACACTTGCCCATCATCTTCATGCCGACCCGATACCCACCTTTCCGCTCTCCTGGAACCTGAAATACATGAAACGTATTTCCCCCATAAAGGGGTTAGCCGTCGAATAGCTGGTGCAAGTATAACAATATGAAACATAATACTCCTCGACAATAAAGTAAATGTAATCCGTCAATTCATCAATATCCGTCAATTCATCAATTTAAGACTAGTATTCCGGAATAACTAAAATCTCATAAGACGTATGTGAATGCCATAGAAACAGTTCGTTCACCTCATACGCCGTTACGTATGTGAATGCCGTAGAAACGGTTCGTTCACCTCATACGCCGATACATGTAGGAATGCCGTCAAAACGGTTCGTTCATTACATGCCAACAATATATCTATGAATGCCGTAAAAACGGTTCGTTCATGATATGCCATCAATATTTCTATGAATGCCGTAAAAACGGTTCGTTCATATCATACCATCAATTCCTCTTACTTTCAAAGTCGAGAACGTACAATCATAAATGTATACTTGCCTTAATAAACGTTACCGAAAATCCCGAAGAAAACGGTTCGACCGGGAAGCTTGAACCACGAAGAAGACAACGAATGGAAGGGTTCCGACTTGAGTTCTTCACAAGGATTTCGTCCCTAAGTCATATCAATGATAAATCAACAATCGTACGATGAATAATAATCGTAAAACGCACAAAACCCCCCCTCTTAGACCTTTTGTCGGACACTTTCAAGGCGTCGACTAATAACTCAACCAAAACGACGAATCAATACAATCCAACCATGGAATAACGATGGGAATGATAGAATACACCTAAATAATCATCAATCCATCACTAATCTAAATTACTACGGATTACAAGGATGAAGTCAAACAAAATCCCCAATTTCCAACATAAAATTCGAAGTGTTCTTGAATAATCTTTCAATAATACGATGAATACTCAAACATGTCCATAATCATGCGTATATCACTTCATACCCCATGATTTTAACATCCAAAACATCATCACCCAATACAAAATCGAAATCCAAGATGTTGAAGAAATTACCTCTTGAAGATCCAAGCACTATGATTCGAAGAGTACGCGATAGATCGATGATCCGAGCTTCACAATCGAAAAGAGATGAAGAGAAATCACACACTCAAGTGATAGGTGAAGAAACTTCTTCCTCTCAAGCCTCCTCTCTCGTGCCCAAGTGAAGAAATGGGGAAAAAATGAGGTGATCCGCTCACGCAGATATAGGGTTAACTGTCATGTGTGCCGCGGCTCAGTAGAAGTGTGCCGCGGCACAGGCCCAAAATTTGCTCCTAGGGCTCGGCAGTGTGCCGCGGCTCAGCCAAGGTGTCTTTGCGGCACCGGTACAGCGGTTTTGGCCGAACTGAAAATGAGAGTGACTTAGCTATTTCGACCATAACTCCCTCGTCTGGACTCCGATTGACTCACCGTTTGAACCATTGGAAAGATAACTCGATGCTTTATAATATTGCCTAGATTCAGAATTTTTGGAGTTTCCAAGAATTTATGGTGATTTAACAAAGTCGAACTCATACGTGGAAAAGTCGCTAAAGAACACGGAATTCAACAGAACGATACCGAAACAAACTCGGATGACAAAAAGTGTAGAATTAATCATTCTCAGGATGACGAAACGGTCCCAAGCAATTCGTCAAAATGGACTTTCGCCAAAAAAAAGAAAAATTACCGGAAATCGAATTTGCGGATATTACATTCTACCCTCCTTAAAAGAAGTTTCGTCCCGAAACTTAAAACAACTAGGGAGAAGCAATATCCCACCAGGAAAACTCAACGAGATACACAAGAAATGCGTAACTTTCGCCCAACGGCGAAACGTTACAAGTAACACAACAATACATTACCCGAAGGTAATCCAAGCCAACGCTGAAGTAAATACGAATCATAATATCTGAAGGCTCCAACAGAAATACTAATACATCGCAATGGCTTGAAAGCCCCTCAATCGAAGCTGTATATCACGATGGCCTGAAAGCCGAACAGTCCAAAGCTGTAAATCATCACAATACAGATCTCAAAGAAGCAAACCTGACTGTCGAACACACCCCTCGGTGTATGAACGCTTAATCACAAAACGTCGAACACATCCAATCAATCATGGACTACGAACGACCAAAAAATAAGGCTCAAGAGGGAACATCACAGTACGCCCGATCTGGAAATGTGTCCGTACACATGTCTATCCCGTATACGGAATCCAGAATATACGTGTGACAATGTACCTTACTAGTCTTACGAACTACGTCTTGTGTGCACGGTCCAATGCGGAAACATCCACGCATGACCATCGTGTGCCCGGCTAAAAATTCTACACATAACCAATCGGCACGCAGACATGATTCCAGATATGCCACGATACAACATGACAACGAAACTCAAAGGATAACACATCCGAAACAAATCATACGACTCACCAAGTGAACGATGACACACGAATAATGAAAGATCGACACGACCAACAATATTCGAAACAACCATTCTGGGATCAAAATCCCTAAGGACCGATTAACACGAGCAACGATCACAAAATTACCGAGTTCATAAGAATAATAGTGTGCTGCCTTGAGTCGGCCAACATGGCAATAATAATTCAACGGATGGGAACTATCCTCGACAGTCCCAATTCAATGCTTCGATTACCGTAGAATGGCCAATCGATAACAACGATACAACGGATGAGAATATCTTTGACAACGGATGGGAATTATCTTCGATAATCCCAATTCAATACCTCGATTACCTTAGAACGGTCAATCGATAATCAATGATACGATAGAATAGATGTCCCGGTGTCTTAAACCGACCACCGAAACGGAGATGACAAAAGGATATATCAAACGTCCCCAATCGGTTAACGCAACATCATAGCAACAGTTCCAATTCGACAACAAAGATTCGACGATGTCTCAGAACGACATTAATCGCGAACAATAATAATCGATACATCGATACCGCGAACCGGCTATCGACAGCAACTTTACCAACAAGTATCATAATGCCTTGAACCGGCCATTTACAAACAACAGTAACATTTGGCATAATTTGCCGACGGGCGTCGTGTCAACCAATCCCTTGATATCAATACAATCATAAAGAGGCCAAGTCCCGAAATGATACACACATTCGTACGCCTACCCAATAACATTAGTCTCATTGATTAGTACGAGTATAAAACTTGCCTCGATATCAATACAACGAACTGTTACCAATTCAGTTGATTTCATCTCACGAATTTCCCTCAGTCTCGACCAAGTTAATCTACGAACCCTTCAACCTTAACCGCAACACAACAGTCATAATCTATGATCAAACATCATATCTTATTGTAAAATGAAGGATTGATAATCAACAGGTTCGATGACGACCAATATTAATACTACCAAACCACAAACTCAATCGTTTCACCATATCTCGACCAATCACAGTCTGAACTGTCCAACTCAGACCCTCACGAATCCATGTCCACAATACGAGCCGAAATCCGATGATCATATCAGCAACCAATTCGGACCAATAATAAGGGTCTAAATATTATCGGTTCCAAACTCAATTCTTAAATACGAATTGACAAGGTTCCCTTCTCGTAAATCCGTAGTTAAAATTTTCCGATGATCATCGTTAATTCTAACCATCCAATTAGTTCAACATTATAGATAATCATATTTTAAGGTTATCAAACAATCCAATCATTCGATTTGAATATTTGCTCCGTACGTATGGGCTTCCAAATTCAGAGATGAATAATAGTCTCATCAAGCTCATAATCACATTCGTATTTCCTATACGAATATTATTTCCAACACATAGTTTAGCTCTAGATATGAATATTCCATATTCATATTCAAAACATCAACACTTCTTAAAAATTTTCATCACCTCGGATAATTCAAGAGTTCTCGCAAGAACATGAAATATCCGAAATCACGTTCGTAACAACATATCCGAGGTATATATCTCCATGTTATCATTTCCTTCATCATGTCATTCATACAACCTCAAGAATCACAACAAAACCCTTATCGTCATATGAAGAAGATCTCAATAATCATATCAACATCCAAAATCTCTTATTACGATTCCAATAAATCTCGTATAGCATTATCACATGATACCAAGATTGTAACACCCCAGATCCTCCTGGGAATATTACACGCCGTAAACCCTTCTCACAAGGATTTACCAGGCTAAGCACAAATTTCCACATCATTTCAAAAATGCCAAAAAGACCGATGACGGTAATATTTTTCAAATACTAAAAAAAATTATTTTCCAAATACCGTCAAAACGATCAAGGTTAAAATGCCGAAAACTCAGTTTAGGGAATCGGTTTTACAAAATAAAATTCAGTTGGCAAAATACCAAAATCCATTTCAAAAATACTCATGCAACGGATAAAAGTACAGTCCAATTTATGCATTTACATTGAAATAAAAACGAACATCAAAATGCGCGATTCCCAACATACTCCCTCCCAAGTAGTAATCCTTAAAAAAAAAGAACCACTATCAAAGGGATACGAGGATTACTTTGTATGGATTAACCACGAAGAAGAATAATTTGAACTCCATTCCAAGAATCATCAAAAACTTCAAGAACAATACTTAAATCCGAGCTCTCCATCTTAATCTTGTTTAAGAGAATCATCTCTCAATGTTTAGGAACTTCAAGTACTTCCCAAGGCTCTCTCTCTATTGACTGAAGGAAGGAGAATGGACAAAATGCCTCTCAGCACTCGTCTATCCTCTCTATAAAACACATCACTAGCGCGTGCTAGACCTTATATTAAGCATGCGCTACATGACTAACGTGCGCTATCCTTCCTTGATAGCGTGCGCTATCGGGCAGTCCAGAAGCTACTACATTGCTTCGAAATTCATCTAACGTACGTAATGCCCAAGCATTAGCGTACGCTAACAGGCGTTGACTAGCTACAGTATCGTGCCCCCACAAGCCCAAGGCATCCGCGATTACCGGGATTCCTTTGACCGATATGGAATTAGCGTGCGCTAATCATACGGTTTTAACGTGCGCTAGCTCTACACGACAACTCTTGCTGACCTTATCTGGACACGCGTCGAACATGGCCGGGTCCGCCCGCCGAAGCTAAGATTCCATTAATGGCGATCTGGTGTTAGCGTGCGCTAACCAACATGCGTTAGCGTGCGCTAACTGAATATAAAAATCAATCTGGGCCTACCTGTCGGCCACCTTTCGGAACTAACCCAACAAGTTGTTATGCACGTTAGGGGTCCTCCTTAGCGCACGTAACCGAATATCTTAGCGTGCGCCAAGTATGCACCGTAGCGTACGTTAAGTATATGTCTTAGTGCGCGCTAGGCATATCTTGTAGCGTGCGCTAACGTAGCTGTACTTAGCCATTTTTCGCTATTCTCGACATAAACACATTCAATAATATTGTCATACGTTCACATCATCCTCAAGTACAATTGTCCATCTACGACATCCGACATATAAACGAAAAAAATTATATCCGAAAAATCGGGGTATTACACTCTACCCCCCTTAAAAATAAGTTTCGTCCTCGAAACTTGCAATCACTCGCACAAACAACATTTCAACGGAAATTTAAATTCACCAAGAATTATCGAATAATCCGAACAACATACTTACAAGTCTGCGAAGTCGAAGATCTCCCGTGATACAAGCATGCGACTCCTAAACAAAGTCTCAACATAATACCGATACACACCACTATCGCAATTAGCAACTTAACAAAATCTCAAGGAAGAGTTCACGTCCATGACCACGGCCACGATTCTTCCTACTTTCAGCCAACATTCTGAAGGGCACATCCGTGCGTAAGTATAATCCGAATCGCACATTCTTGAAGTGACCAAATCCCAAGAATACCAAGCTATAAACGAAACGATTAAAAAAATACAAGAAGAGTGAGAGGACTTACAAGTACCGGTCGCACTGTGATGATGGCAGAGTAGTGATACTGTGGGCAAATGCCGACTCAATCGACCCAAAAGACCGACAGCCTAGGTATCCATAAACCTAAGCTCCGATACCATATTCTGTAACACCCCCAAGTTATTCAGGGTATATTACAGCGCCGTGAGCCCCGCCGTGGGACCCACAAGGCTAAACATACGCGGAACTATAAACTTGACCGATAAGGTCTACATACAATAGAAAGAAAGACGATACAAATGATATTCAAAACCATAACCAATGAAAACATATACATCACTACACAAATCAATACCTCGGCAACACAGGCCGGAACATCAAGGGAACTGAAATACAATACTCGAGTATTTAAAAATCCATTCCAGTACAACAACACTGAATGGAGGAATCCGAGAAAATAATCGGAGACAAGACACAGTATCACACTTGCCCATCATCTTCATGCCGACCCGATACCCACCTGTCCGCTCTCCTGGAACCTGAAATACATGAAACGTATTTCCCCCATAAAGGGGTTAGCCGTCGAATAGCTGGTGCAAGTATAACAATATGAAACATAATACTCCTCGACAATAAAGTAAATGTAATCCGTCAATTCATCAATATCCGTCAATTCATCAATTTAAGACTAGTATTCCGGAATAACTAAAATCTCATAAGACGTATGTGAATGCCGTAGAAACGGTTCGTTCACCTCATACGCCGTTACGTATGTGAATGCCGTAGAAACGGTTCGTTCACCTCATACGCCGATACATGTAGGAATGCCACAAACGGTTCGTTCATTACATGCCAACAATATATCTATGAATGCCGTAAAAGCGGTTCGTTCATGATATGCCATCAATATTTCTATGAATGCCGTAAAGCGGTTCGTTCATATCATACCATCAATTCCTCTTACTTTCAAAGTCGAGAACGTATAATCATAAATGTATACTTGCCTTAATAAACGTTAAGAAAATCCCGAAGAACACGGTTCGTCGACCGAAGCTTGAACCACGAAGAAGACAACGAATGGAAGGGTTCTGACTTGAGTTCTTCACAAGGATTTCGTCCCTAAGTCATATCAATGATAAATCAACAATCGTACGATGAATAATAATCGTACAACGCACAAAACCCCCCTCTTAGACCTTTTGTCGGACACTTTCAAGGCGTCGACTAATAACTCAACCAAAACGACGAATCAATACAATCCAACCGTGGAATAACGATGGGAATGATAGAATACACCTAAATAATCATCAATCCATCACTAATCTAAATTACTACGGATTACAAGGATGAAGTCAAACAAAATCCCCAATTTCCAACATAAAATTCGAAGTGTTCTTGAATAATCTTTCAATAATCCGATGAATACTCAAACATGTCCATAATCATGCGTATATCACTTCATACCCCATGATTTTAACATCCAAAACATCATCACCCAATACAAAATCGAAATCCAAGATGTTGAAGAAATTACCTCTTGAAGATCCAAGCACTATGATTCGAAGAGTACGCGATAGATCGATGATCCGAGCTTCATAATCGAAAAGAGATGAAGAGAAATCACACACTCAAGTGATAGGTGAAGAAACTTCTTCCTCTCAAGCCTCCTCTCTCGTGCCCAAGTGAAGAAATGGGGAAAAAATGAGGTGATCCGCTCAAGAAAACGCAGATATAGGGTTAACTGTCATGTGTGCCGCGGATCAGTAGAAGTGTGCCTCGGCACAGGCCCAAAATTTGCTCCCAGGGCTCGGCAGTGTGCCGCGGCTCAGCCCAGGTGTGCCGCGGCACCGGGTACAGGCGGTTTTGGCCGAATTTGGAAAATGAGAGTGACTTAGCTATTTCGACCATAACTCCCTCGTCTGGACTCCAATTGACTCACCGTTTGAACCATTGGAAAGCTAACTCTATGCTTTATAATATTGCCAAGATTCAGAATTTTTGAAGTTTCCAAGAATTTATGGTGATTTAACAAAGTCGAACTCATACGTGGAAAAGTCGCTAAAGAACACGGAATTCAACAGAACGATACCGAAACGAACTCGGATGACAAAAAGTGTAGAATTAATCATTCTCAGGATGACGAAACGGTCCCAAGAAAGTCGTCAAAATGGACTTTCGCCAAAAAAAAGAAAAATTACCGGAAATCGAATTTGCGGATATTACAAAGAAAACCTCCTTAAAGTGGTTGAATGCTTTAAGCACCCTGCCTTCATCCAAGCCATGGCGGCCCTTATGGCAAGAGTTACAGGGGGCGGGACCCTTCAAAAACCCGAGGATTAGCTCGAGGCAGAATCTCAGACGGCCCGCCCCGCTGCCTCGGGACGAAGCAGAAAAAGGACGGCCTCGGGGGCCGCCGGCGAAAGGGCAGAGAGCCACGGCAAAAGCTCACATCCCTCACGGAAAAGTAAACTTTCGCGCCCCCCGTCCGTTCTTGATTGCCTTGGGGTGGGAAGGAAAATCGAGAAGGCAGCACCGGCTTCTACTGTCCAGAGTCAGAGCCGTAAGGAAGAGAAGGCTCACCACCTGTCCCTAAATCCAACGCAAATATTGCCTCCCACTCCGGGCGATAATTCGAGCAAGATCGAGTTCCTAAAAAAGCGCCTTACGGAGCTCGAAAATAAACAACTCCAGCCATCCCAAAGTTCGGAATGGCTCAACAGCCAGGAGAGTCCCCTGGCCCCTAGCGTTCTGGCGGAACCTCTCCCGGAGAAGTTCAAAATTCCTCAAATTCCGCCATACAATGGAGAAACAGACCCTAACGCCCATCTGGGGCATTATAATTCCTGGATGGATCTACATGGGTCTCAGGACGCGTTCCGATGCCGAATGTTTTCCCTAACTCTGGGGGAGAGGGCCCAGAGGTGGTATCGTACGCTGCCCCATCATTCGGTTCAAACATGGGCTCTGCTTTCGGCGACGTTCCGATCCCACTTCATGGGGTCCCTTGTGCGGGTCACCCCACGCTCTTCCATTGCTTCCATGATCCAGGGGCCGAACGAGTCCCTTAAAGATTATATATCCCGTTTTAATAAACGGATATTAGAGACGGAGCCCATGTCCGACGATGCGCTGGCCATTATTGCCCAGGCCGGCCTTCACGAAAATTCTTTCTTTCGCTGGACGGTGTGCCAGAATGTCCCACACACCTACCAGGAATTTTTGGAGCGCGCTAGCTCCCACATACCTGCCGAGGAAGCCATGTCGGCGCCAATGTTAGTCATGCCCTCCGATCAGAAAGGATCGTATAAAAAGAAAGAAGAAAGGCGTGACTACAAAGAGACCCGTCAAGAACCTCGACGGGAAAATAAAACCCCTGCCTCTTCCTCGGCAGCCCCGGCCATTCAAAGCTATCGCCGGCCCGAGCTCATGGCCAATTTCGCTGAAATATATTCCATTGGAGCCGCGGCGATATTTGAGCAAATAAAAGGCAAAAACTTGCTCCCAGTCCCCCGGCCGATCTATAAAGATCAGAAGGACATGGACCAGACCCGCTTTTGTAAATATCATGAGTCAGCGGGTCACAACACCGAGCAGTGCCGAGACCTCGTTGCCGCCCTGATCGCGGTATGCGACGAGACAGGCTTGAGGCGGTTTACCCGGAACCCGCCTCGGGATCGCCAGGATAGGGCCGACCCGGCGAGAGCCAAGAATGATCGGGTGCCTCCGGCCCCCAAATCCCCCCGGGAAATTCTAACAATTATGGGCACCGCCGAGGTCGATGACCATCGGTTCAAGCGCCAGAAAAAGGCATCCATCCGAGAAGCCACCACTTCCTATCAGCGGACCGAACGCCGAGCGGAAGGGTTTCTATCGGTGGCCGAAGAAGCCCCCAAAAACCCCCAGCTGGCAGTTACTTTTGAGGAATCCGATGCAGGCGGCTTGGACCATCCCCATTCAGACGCACTTGTCATCACTCTGCCCATAATGGGGATCCCGGTCCACAGGGTATTGGTGGACTCCGGGGCTTATGCAAGCATCATTTACCTTCATACCCTTCGTAGGATGAAGGTAGACCAATCGTATGTCCGGTCCTGCAACGAGGACCTCCGGATTTGCCAATCGCCGCACCTCCCATTGGGAAATTGACTCGCCACGGAATTTGGTCAGGGGCCGATCAGAAGAACGATGATCACAACCTTTAAGATCATCGACGTGCACAGCGACTACAATGCCATCGTAGGCCGACCTGTGATGTCGAGGCTGAGAGCCACTCAGTCCACCTACCATCTGTGCATGAAATTCCCTACCCCGGACGGCGTCGGGGTACACAGAGGGGATCAAAGGGCTGCCCGGGAATGCAATCTCAGCATCCGAGCTCGCGAGATCAACGCCGCAGAAGCCATCCCGGAAAATCTCCCGGAAGAAATGGAGACTACCAACTCCGAGCAGCAGAAGGGAAACACCCTGTTTGACCGGGGGCCCGACGGTCCCGGGGCCGCGCAAACCACCGGAATGAGAATCGAACAGGCGGCGGACCGCGGCCGCAGGCCCGATAAAGAGCAGATCTTAGAAGAAGATCCCGTTGACCCACAGTATCAAAATCCAAAAGGAAAAATCCGCCATGCTGAGCCAACAGAAGAATTGGGCCTGGTCGACGTGGATTCATCGAATCCCGCCCGACGGCTAAAGATCGGCCACAACCTCCAAGAACCGATCCGCTCCGAGCTTGTCTTCCATCTAAGACAAAATCTGGATGTCTTTGCTTGGACATATTCTGATATGTCGGGGATTGATCCGGAACTGGCATGCCACCGACTGAACATCGACCCCAGCTCAAAACCGGTCGTCCAGAAGAGGAGAAAGATGGGGCCCGAGCGACAGAAAGGGCTGGAAGAGGAGGTAGAAAAGCTAATTGATAACGGGTTTATTCGGGAAGCCCGATACCCGACCTGGGTAGCCAACCCGGTTCTGGTAAAAAAGCCAACCGGGCTATGGAGGCTCTGCATTGACTTCTCCAACCTGAATAAAGCCTGCCCAAAAGATAGCTACCCGCTCCCCCATATCGATTACATGGTGGATGCCACGGCCGGGCACGAGCTAATGAGCTTCATGGATGCCTATTCCGGATACAACCAGATCCCAATGCACCCCGCCGATGAGGAAAATACCTCCTTCTACTCGGCCCGTGGCCTGTACTGCTACCGGATGATGCCTTTCGGGCTCAAGAATGCCGGCGCGACATATCAACGCCTGGTAAATAAGATGTTCAATAGCTTGATAGGTCATACTATGGAAGTATATGTAGATGACATGTTAGTTAAATCTCTGCGCTCGATCGACCATGTACATGACCTCAATAAAATGTTTGCTATCTTGCGAGAGTATAAGATGAAGCTAAATCCGAAGAAATGTTCCTTCGGGGTAGGGTCTGGAAAATTCCTCGGCTACATGGTAAGCCAAAGAGGGATTGAGGCCAACCCCGATAAAATTAAGGCAGTAGCCGAGCTTGTTCCCCCAAACTCGGTCAAAAAGGTGTAAAGCCTAACTGGCCGCCTAGCCGCACTAAGCCGTTTCATCTCCCGCTCAACAGATAAGTGCAAGCCTTTCTTTGAGGCGATAAAAAAGAATAAGGATTTTCAATGGACAGAACCTTGCCAAAAAGCCTTCGAAGCCATCAAGAAAGTCCTAGCAGAAGCCCCGACCCTGCAGAGACCGTCCCGAGGGGAACTTCTTAACTTTTATCTCGCGGTCTCCGACTCCGCAATCAGCGCCGCTCTGATTCGAACGGAGAATGCGGTGCAACATCCGGTCTATTATATAAGTCAGGCCCTTCATGATGCCGAGCTCAGATATGCCCCGATGGAAAAACTGGCCTATGCGCTCATAATGGCATCCCGGAAGTTGAGGCCCTACTTTTTGGAACACCAGGTAGTCGTCTTAACCAACTATCCATTAAAACAGGTTATGCACCGACCTGATGTTTCCGGCCGGATGGTAAAATGGGCCGTCGAACTGGGACAGTTTGACATAACTTACGAATCGCGCACTGCTATAAAGGGACAAGCCCTTGTGGACTTCATTGCAGAGTTCACGCCCGCAATCGCCCAGGAGGACGACCGATCAGAAGAGTGGTCACTCTATGTAGATGGGTCATCTACCGCTGACCGATCGGGTGCGGGAATAGTCCTCGTTAGTCCCGACCAGCGCCTGTTCTGCTCGGCTATTCGCCTGAGTTTCCCAACCACCAACAATGAGGCAGAATACGAAGCTCTCTTGGCTGGTCTAGAAATGGCGACCTCTCTCGGCCTTACCCGCCTCACCATCCTGAGTGATTCTCAGTTGATGGTCAACCAGATCAACGGCGAATACGAAGCCAAAGAGCCTAAACTGGTTAAGTACCTCAACCTGGCCCGAGCCCGGCTGCAAGGTTTTTCAGGGGACTATACAACATATTCCCCGAACGGAAAACATTCAGGCCGACTCTTTGGCCAAACTTGCATCCAGCGCCGGGGCCGAGCATATGGATGAGGTCAGCATAGGGCATCACGCCTCATCGGCCCTGGAAATGGCCGAAATCCGAGCAGCAGAGCAATCAGAACCGCGAGGGTGGATGCAGCCTATAATGCAATACCTTCAAAGCGGCATTTTGCCCGAAGACCGAGCTCAAGCAAGATCCTTACGAACTCAGTCTGCCCGGTTCACTATCATGGACGGAGCTTATATAAACGAGGATATTCGGTTCCGCTGCTGAAATGCCTGTCCGAATCAGAAGCCGAATATGCCCTCAGGGAGGTGCACGAGGGTATATGTGGAAACCACTCCGGCGGCCAGGCATTGGCCTATAAGTTAATCCGACAAGGCTACTATTGGCCCGATCTAAAAAAAGATGCCATTGCGCTCGTGCGGAAGTGCGTCCGGTGCCAAATCTTTGCTCCGCAGATCCGATCCCCCCCGGAGACCCTCACGTCTGTATATTGTCCATGGCCATTCGCCAAGTGGGGAATAGACTTGATCGGCCCTATGCCTAGGGGACGGGGAGGAGTGCAATACGCCATCGTCGCAGTCGATTATTTTACGAAATGGGCCGAGGCCGAACCTATGGCACGCACAACCGAACAGAAGATAGTCGACTTCATATGGAAGTCAATCATATGCCGGTTCGGGATCCCTCAATCCATTGTCTCGGATAATGCGAAACAATTTGACAACAAGAAGTTCCGATCCTTCTGCGACGGTCTCCAAATACGAAATAACTTTTCCACACCCTATTATCCCCAATCTAACGGACAAGTCGAGGCGGTCAATAAGATTTTAAAACAACATCTCAAGACTCGCCTAGAGGAACTCAAGGGTTCTTGGCCAGAAGAACTCCCCGGGACCCTATGGGCCTACCGAACAACACATAGGTCCGCCACCGGGGAAACGCCATTCTCCTTGGCTTACGGCTCTGAAGCCGTTATCCCGGTCGAAATCGGGGCACCTACCTACCGAGTAACACATTTTGAAGAACAGGATAACGACCTGGCCCTCCAAGTGAACCTGGACCTCCTTGCGGAAAAACGAGCTCAGGCACAAATGCGAAACGCCGTCTACAAAAGAAGGAGTGAAAAATATTACAACTCCAAGGTTCACCCGAGAAGATTCCAGGTCGGCGACCTAGTCCTTAAGAGGGTTTTGGGCCCGGATCCCGGGCCGCTCAAGCCCAAGTGGGAAGGGCCGTATAAAGTTAGTGAAGTCCTTCAGAATGGAGCCTACCGACTGGAATATCTGAACGGCCAAAGATTAACTCACCTGTGGAACGCTATGTATCTAAAAAGGTATTATCAATAAGAACTTGATGTTATTCCCTATCTCAATACTGGTACACCTCGAAAGACCGGCTCCACCGGCACTATAAGACCGAGCTCGTCTCGGCACCTCGAAAGACCGGCTCCTCCGGCACTATAAGACCGAGCTCGTCTCGGCACCTCGAAAGACCGGCTCCTCCGGCACTATAAGACCGAGCTCGTCTTGGCACCTCGAAAGACCGGCTCCTCCGGCACTATAAGACCGAGCTCGTCTCGGCACCTCGAAAGACCGGCTCCTCCGGCACTATAAGACCGAGCTCGTCTCGGCACCTCGAAAGACCGGCTCCTCCGGCACTATAAGACCGAGCTCATCTCGGCACCTCGAAAGACCGGCTCCTCCGGCACTATAAGACCGAGCTCGTCTCGGCACCTCGAAAGACCGGCTCCTCCGGCACTATAAGACCGAGCTCGTCTCGGCACCTCGAAAGATCGGCTCCTCCGGCACTATAAGACCGAGCTCGTCTCGGCACCTCATAAGACCGGCTCCTCCGGCACTATAAGACCGAGCTCATCTCGGCACCTCAACTGACCGGCTCCTCCGACACTATAAGACGGAGCTTGCCACGACGCGATCAACCAAGGACAATAAAAAAGCACAACGAAAACGACAGAAAAAGATCTTATTTCATCAAGTCGTTGCTACAAAATACAGACGATTACAAAAGACCTGAACCAGGTTGGCGCGCAGGCCGTACATCAGATGAAACAAAAGAGACAAAAATAGGCACGCAGGCCATGCTAGACGCAAAAGCTAAAGGAAACTACTCGGCCCCGTCATCCTGACCGGCCGCCTGAAAAGATTGCCCCTCGCCTTCGCCTTGCGGAGCCCTACCGGCATCCTCACCCTCGGCCGCCTTCGACTCGTCGGCCCCAGCAATGTCAACGTGAAGGTCGGCCGCTTGAGAGGTGATGTAAGCCTCAATCTCCTGAACGGTTCTACCACCTTTCATAAGATCTAAAATCTCGAAACAAGTGGAGACGTAGTTCAGATTGATCAGCTCCTCAAAGGCAGGCGTCTCCTTGAAGGCCTCCACCCCTTCGGCACGGCCCCTAGCATAGCTCAAAGCCTCGCAGTCCGAGGCGCTCGGTCGAGCTTTCGACACAGGCCTTGGTCTCCTTCAAATAAACCTCGTGCTCGGCCCGGATTTCCAAGCACTGCTTCTGCGCCTGATCGACCGCATCGGTCAGCTCCTCGGCCTTCAGCCTCCATATGTCGGCCTGAAGGGCCCGACCATCCAAAAGCTCCATCTCGCCCCTCAGGGAGGTTATCTCCCCCTCGAGAGACTTGATCAAAGAAGGGCACAGGTGATGCTCCTCCTGCAAAGCCTTGAGGTCGGCCTCCGTCTTCTTGTGCCTCTCGGACGAAGCCAGAAACTCATTGGAGGCCTTCACGTAGGTACACATGGCCCGGCCAACCAGGGCATTCCCGAACTGGATCTGCTCGGCCGGATCCATATCGTTGGTCATCATTTCGAGCTTGGGAGTCCAACCCCGGATCGGAATATGACTAGAAACAGCCACCCCAGGAGGGACCCGACTGAGCATCTCAGGAGTCGGGGTAGCGGCCCGGACGTAATCCAGGAACCGGCGCGGCCGTCGCCCCTTCATCTGGTCACATGGCCCCACCCGCTCCTGGTTGACCGGAAGATAATGGCCCTCCAAGTCAATAACGGGCTCCTCCCGATCGTCCCGGACAGGAGTCGGGGCGCACAATACGACTTCAGGGGCCGACGAACCCTCGGCCTTATTCACGCTATCCTCAGGCACAGGCTCCACCCTCTTGCGTTTGCCGGCCCGCTCCCTCCGATCGGCAGCCTCAGCAGCCAGCCTTGCCACACGCTGAGCGGGCGTCTCCTTCCGACCGGATGAAGTCTTTGCCTTAGAAGCTGGAAAAGGAGGACAAGTTAAAAAAAAAAAAAAAAAAAAAAAAGGTACCTGAAGAAGACATTGTGCTCGGGTCGGTCTCTCTAAGTCCGGCCGCCCAAAGGTTCTCCTCGGACACTAAAAGGTGAGACCTTCTTTGCTCCAGAGGGAGGCCCAAAAGCTGCTCGACCCGGTCGTCGAAATCGGCAGAAGTCTCTGACGCCGGGATGCGTTCTGCACAGGCAACAAATGATGAGCGTTAGACAAAAAAGGAACAAAAACAAAAATACCACACTTACTCATTTTGGCCGTAAAAAGCACAAGAATCCGCAGCTCGGCATCTATCACCCCCGGCTCCCACTCATCCAAAGAACTCCTCCACGGCCCCCCGATAAAGAACCACTGTTCTTTCCAGCTATGAATGGTCTCGGGTACCCCCACTAGCTCCTTGTGCATAGCATGCCGGGCCGTCAGATAAAACCGAAGCCCGGCCAGTAAAGAGCGGTAATACACCGCCGTGCAACCAACGGGCGGACTGTGGGGCCTCTCCTCGGGATTCGGAACAAACATCCACACCCTCGCCGGAATTTTAAAACGCAGCCGCCAGGCCGCCAATTGTTCCTCCGTAACGTTACTCGGAATCGAAGCTGAGTCCCAACTCGCCGCCACCAAAGGGGCCGGACGAGGCGAGCCGAGCCACCACGGCTCGACTCTCTCGCCGGATTTTCTCCGACAACTCACAGCGCCGCCATTTCCACTTCTCCAGATCCGCGACTTCACAAGTTCATCTCCTTCTTCCTCAACACTCCAGTCGGCCAGGAGCTTCGCGATCGATAGATCCGCCACACCCGTGCGCTCCGGCGACACGGCCAAAACCACCTCCGTCTCGTCCCTTGTCTCCGACATTTTGAATAGATGAAGGGAAAAAGAAAGAAAAGCGAGCTTACCGGGAAGGTCGGTGAAATCGGAAAAGAAGAAAAGTCGCCGAAAAAATTTCTCTCTCTGCAACAATACGTAAAAATGGCGGAGGAAACACTGAAGGAGAAGACAACCTCTATTTATAGGGAAATGTAGGCATTAAATGCCAGGCGCGTGAAGCGAGAAATTCTACTAAACCGTCGCAGGATTCGAGAACGCGTGAGCGCGCCGCCCAGTATTCTTGCGCCACGCGTCCCCCCACATGATGACTCCTAAAAACCAGGGAAGCAGTGCGACGCGACTCCCGAAGAGACGTCTGTTCGAAAGGTCTTATCCTCTCACAAACCGGATCGGTCTCAACATCAAACGACTCCAGCCCGGCCGGCTCGGCGGCCACGGACTCGGGGCCCTTGTTGGTAGCCCATCCTACTCAGAATCCACGTAGGCACTCCAGGCAGCTAAACCGGCCGAGAAGAACCCGAAGTCGGACCGGACAAAAAACCCGATTTCCAACCGGGCTCGCTAAAAACCGGAACGGACGGTGACTCCAAGGCCAACTCGGTATCTGATCCAGGAAGGCCGAGCAGAGAAAGGACGAAGATGTCCCGATTCAAGACTACGGCAGGGCCGGCCTGAACGGCGGGAGACCCGAAGCCGACCAGAGCGGCGGGGGGCCCGAGGACCGACCCTATCGGATAGACATCACCGGAGGTCGGCAAAACAGACCCGCATGCCAATTAACGCATGCAGTCACGCCCCTTCCCAAGGCACTCCTTAGAGGACGCCACGTGTCCAAGACTTAAATGCAGACTGACAAGTGTTATGGGCATATTCCCCAAACATGCGCCAGCTGTCATCTCTCCACTGGCCCAGATTGTCTATATATAGAAGAAATTAACAGTAAAAAGGGATCTTTGGATTCTGGGCATTAATAAGAGAGAGAAAAAAGTGAGATTTGAGATATACTAAAAAAGAACAAAAAAGACTTGTAATTAACAAGCAAACTGGATAGACTGACACACATTATTCTGCTCGGCTCTATGCTATCAAAAGGTCATTAATAAAATTTAGTGATCAAATATCTTCCACTTTATTTGTTATTTTCTACGTGTCTTCGATCCATTTGTCCCGATCAGCACACGTGACGTTGACCAAACCAGACGTCAACAAGTGTAATTGGACGTAATCATTTCTATCTAACATGATATCTCATCAAATTATACATCCCATCAATAATTGACTAATTAAATACTAATTAATCCCGTGTTGGTCATAATATTAGATTATTTGATTGATTAGGATAAAAAAAAATATATGTAGTGAAATATAATATTTGTCTGTTCGAAAATATACTAGAACAAGTAGTAACAGTAGTTTGATTTCATCGTGAAAAATTATAAAATTTGGTATCAAAGAATAATTCGGATCAAAATATATTTAAAAAGAGATTTTACACTCAAACACTTTCTTAGATGTCTACTAAATGTTTGGGTCTCTATGTTTAAAAAATAACGATAAGGTTCAATTTCAAACAAATGGCTGAATTTTTGCATAAAGTCTATTTTACTCATGGAATAAAATATTTCTTTAAAATTGATTTATTCAATATTACTGAATAAAACATTTCATTTAAAACAAAAAATAAGAAACAAGGCATTTGTGTGTTTAATTTTAGATTTTTTTTATTTTGTTGATTTCGGCCGCAATCGATTTTCTGCAAATTTCGGCCGCTCGCGCCTCCTCCTCGGTCGCGCACCACCGCTGTCGGAACCACCTCCTCGCACTGGTTCTTTTGATACCTGAACCGGCCGGTGCCTCTCCTTATCCGGCTTGCCCCATTTTGCACGTCACCGACGGTTTTTTCCGGCCAGCCCCGCCTGGGGTTTTTGGGCAGCTCCGCCCGCGAGTTTTCTGGCCGGTCCTCTCATGGTAGATTTGGGTTGCCCCCGGCTGATCATCCCTCGTCTCATGGCAGATTCGGGTCCCCTAAACCCTAAACCCTAATGATGTGGCCTTAATTTGCTCTGGATGAACCCAGGTGAATTTTATTTAAAAACCCAGTGAATTTTATTTCAAAACTTTTGCAAAAATATTACAATGAAGTTCATAAAAGTAAATTAATATTACAGTTCAGGTAGGTATACACTAAATAATATTACAACAAAGGACGACATGTAGACCTGGCAATTCGTTCGTGTCGTGTATTTTCGTGTCGTGTACTTTCGTGTTTCGTGTACCAAAAGTCCAAACTCATATACGACACTAAATGAATTTGTGTCATGTCGTGTCGTGTACCGCGAATATTCGTATCGTTTCGTGTCGTGTTTTCGTGTCAGGCACATAATATAAAATAAATATTAAAATATTATAAAAATAATATTTTTAATATTATAATATTATTTTTATAGGTTTTAGTAGACGAAATGAAACAAATGGCAACGAAAACACGTTTATATGAAATTTATGAAAGTTCACAAATTTTCAAATTTTAAAGTTTAGTATAAACAGAATTCATAAAATATATATTTTTATTAAATTAAATATAAAATATTATATTTATTTATTTACTTATTTATTTATTTCGTGTAACTCGTGTCGTGTCGCGTACCCAAAGGGTAAACACAAACCCGACACTAAATCTCGGTCGTGTACTTTCGTGTTCGTGTATTTTCGTGTCGTGTACTCAAAATGCAAACCCAAACACTAATTTTTTGTGTCGTTTTTGTGTCGTGTTTTCGTGTCGTTGGTAAATTGCCGGGTCTAACGGCATGTGCGGCTCACGTGATATTTTGTTTAAAAGAAAAGAAAAAATAAAAGGCAGTAAGGGGTGAAAAAGGAAAAGAAAATGGATTTTCCTTTTTCTCCCTTATGACATCAGCACCAAAGTTGACTTTTGTCCTTAACTGTAAATACAAACTTTCAGTACTTCAAGTTTTGTCCTTCGTCGTAAAATATGAAAACATAGGAATCCAAATGTTTATATGGCATCTAAAAAGGTTGTCGGATGTAAATCACCCATATATAAAATATAGAATAAATACCAGAGTTATTACATAATATTCCCTTAAAAGAAGTTTCGTGCCAAAACTTAAAATAAAACAATTCGAGTATAATTTTTCAATTTCAACTATATTTTCCATTCGACTACTACAGATGAATAACTTCATTCTTACACTTCTGAGTTGAACTTTACTCGTCAATTGACACAATAACCGTCATAACACGATAATAATATGTTAATTGTTATAAAACCGAAATATTATAGAGAGGATTTAAAGAGAGAATAGAGAGAATGATTCTGAAGTATATTTATCATTAATAACTGAAGTCCTATTTATAGGAAAACTTCAGATGGCACAATCGTAATTACATAATTACATCAGGGGCATAATAGTCATTCACATATTATAATACATTATCTTGTTACGCATTACGAGAAGTGATATACTTCAATAATTCTTAACACTCCCCCTTGAATGACTATTTACATAAATATCTGCCGAACTAGTTTGAAGAAAAACTCAATGGGAGAAAAACTCTCAAACTTTTTGTATCGAAGCGTGTGACAATCATATCACGTTGCATCATAACGTTGGTAGGAAACCTCTGTTAGATAAAACTTCAGCAATCTGTAATCTCGTAAATTTGCTCCCCCGTATCTTGATAGTTCTTGTATGAGTATTCTTGTGCCATCTCAGTAAAACCCCGTGGGACAAAAACTGAGTGAATCTGTCATGTATATCATTCGTTGTTGGAGTATCCACGTGTTGCCTCATTAAAACCTTGTCAAAAAAACCCAGTGGGAAAAACTTGATCGAAGGAAAAAGAGTACAACTACTCCTTCTGTTTTCAAATCTTTGAGGAATAATCTTGATCTTTATAATTTTCCTCATTATGCTATAAATATGCCTCGTTAAAAACTTATTAGGAAAAACCCAATGGGAAAAATCCTAACGAAGGAAAAAGAGTACATTATTCATACTAATACGTCATTCGTGTTGCCTCATTAAAAACCTTGCTAGGAAAACCCAATGGGACAAAACCTCAGTCAAGGGAAAAAGAGTGCAACGCATATTTTATAAATATGTCCCAGACATTTCAATAATCCTCCAAGGATTAGTACGAGTATCGTATTCAGTGCAATTTGTAATCCTGCACTCATATTCTCTGCAGTACATTTCAAATCTTTTTGGAGATTCCATATTAGGTGTGATTAAGCTGCCTCGTTAAAAACCTTGCTAGGAAAACCCAGTGGGATAAAACCTCAGTCAAGGAAAAGAGTACATCATATAATTCTCTTTCACAACACCTTATTTTGAGTGACTGCATGCACTGATAATATGTTTAAAATCTCTTCAGGAGTTACTTTCAGTAAGCACATATGTTTCATTTTATTATAAGGGCATATATTTCAACTTTGATGGATTTCAATATCCTCATTTCAATATCCATATTTCACAATCATGGATTGCAATATCCTCATTTCATTCATAGCGCTGTATTGTGTCGACAATTTCAACATTTATTCCCTGTAGCAACATAACTTGCCGAGATATCTCATTATCTTCCTTTATGGTTATGTCTATACTTCAAAAGTATATGCCTCCTTTTATCATTTACTTTGATTTATATTCGGGAAATTATTATGTGTTAATCAAAGCAGTTGTAGTTGGTACCAAAGATTAATAATTTATCATGCATCTTTGAACTTCAAGTTTATATAGTTGTGAGGATATAGTGTGATGCATTTCACATATTTCCAACAACTAATACTCCCCCTCATGCTAAGAGATTTCTTGAGCACCAAACTCATATGCCAGTACCTCAGTATTCATCTTCAGTCATGGGGGTTTGTATATTATGTTCTCGATATTTGCAGGAGGACTTCGAATAGTATGCCAATTAATATCCCACGTGTATGCGCATATCTTGATCCTTTATGGGATCTATTCAAGTTTATTTGGGATATATTACTAGCTTAATCTGATATGGAATATATGCTCTAACCATGAGCAAATCATCTCGTAAGTTTCCGATTACGAGTCATATACACATATGGCTATCTAGTGGATCCATAATATCTAGTAGTTCACATATAGAGGGAGTGGGCCCATACTCCCCCTTAATATATTCCAAATTTATTAGGAATTCCCAACATTGGCTAGTATTGATATTAATCGAGAACAAATATTTGAAGACATGATGTGTCTATATCATCATATAGATATTTTACCGACATATCACATCATCTTTCGGTGCCATTATTGCACATCATTATCAACATGGAGTCGCCGCTCCCACATGTCATATTATGTTTATTATACAAATATAGAACTGTAGTTCATACGCTTCGGGATATGAACTATTGAAATGCGGAGTCAAATCTCATACGCGTAATTTCAATCTATTAATAGATTAGCATTGTATTCACAATCACCGATATCGAGGGTTTGATTATCATAATGGATTCAATGCTTTCTAGTCTTCACAAATATTACCCGTGAATATCATAAAAAGAATTTATCGAGCTCGACTCGAAAGATATTCAATGGTTGATCGAAGCACAAGTTCGATTATCTGGCGAATTTTCAAATTCATTTAAGTACATGCCAGGTACAGGTAGGAGTAATTTTGCAAAGAAACGAAGAGCAAAAAGATTAGGTGGATGCTATAAATATGCTCGGTGGACATGTGACACACAGTGCAAATTGGTGGGGTTTGTATCCAAAAATCGAGAAGACAAAATCGCATTTATCAAGGATGGATTGAGTAAGGAATCTATGGATCACGATATCCAACAGATTCTTGATACACATCCCAGTGGATACGTTCATCGTGAACTATTGGCTCTGTGGACACAATTTAAGGATGAACTGGAACACTATAGTCATGAAAAATTAGTCTCGAAAGATCCAGTTGATGAATATTGTTCTCCAATATTTAAATCTCTCAGCTGCTGATAGATAACATCATTTTCATTGAAAAATATCATATCTTTCGCTTTCTTCTGCAGTTTTGTCAAAAAGAAAGTAGTAAAAGCAGTGACTTATCTGCTGCTCATTTTTCAATGAAAATAGTGAAGTCATTTATCTTCTAGTAAGAAGTTTGTTCTTTAAATTTGGGATCCACAAATCAGAAATTGTATATCTCATAAAAGTACTTGAAAATCTAGTGTGGAGAGGTGGAGTTCTCAGAATCCTCATACAGATCTCATCCGATTAAAACCATATGTATTTTAGGTGGATCCAAACTGATAGGTCATATCCAGCATATAGATATGTCGTATCAATTCGTAAAAGAATTCGGAAAACACACAATCGATATATTGTATGGTGTGAGTAATCATAGATTTTTGGGTTATCTTTTAGAGGCTGCACAAAATGAGAAAGTAAGAGTAACAAGTGCCTCACACTTTCCCACAGTTAGAACCAGTAGTATAAGGGGTTCAACTCGGTTGATGCTTCAAGCACAGTCTGTGCATGATGGTATGATGTATATGGTGAATAATAGTGATGCCTTTATTATACTTCCAGGTGGCTATGACACACTCAATGAGATATTCAATATCACGTCATGGGCTGAGCGGGACTTCCATACCAAACCTATAGGTTTGCTGAACATTAATAATTTCTTCAGCAATTTGCTTGCCTTTCTGGATCAAGGAGTAGACCACAAGTTTATCTCTCATCCATCAAGAGATATTATTATATGTGCCGACACATTTGTTGATCTACCTATAAAGTTTCAAGCATATATTACATTTAAGAATTTGGAAGTCAAAGCCCATCAGCCACAAACTATTGACGCCAAATGAAAAAGGAGTTTAAATCCTTTAGATCTTTCATTATGAACCCTAATGTCAGGGGGTGGCAGAGTTACGGTGTTTTATACTTTCGAGACGCATCCCTTTTTATGGGTTTCATATGTATTTCCTTTTCGCATATTGTCGAGTGTTTATTACCTTTTTGGCTAGTTTTAATATTTTCCACTTCGACTGTTTTGTGCTTTTTCCAGCAATAATAAGATCATCTTTTTGCCTCTATGCAAATAAATTATTCTCACGAATATGTGATTTATGCTTCTCTATTATTCATCACACCATATTGATGCAAATACATCAATATGATTTCAATGATCTCACCATGTGATATAATCAATATGAGATTTATTGAGCACTTATTTTCCGGTGATAGTTTTTCATATCACTTGTCAGATGATCCCACCATTCGGTGTATTTGCATAGAATTTTATTTAATTTGATCATTATAACTTCTGGTATTGCTTGCTCAATTTTCTTCATCTTATTATTTCTATCAACTGCTTCTTCAAGAGCATGATTTAAATAATCGATCAACTACTTCTTCAGAGTAGGATTTATTTTTATCAACTGCTTCTTCAAGAGCATGATAATCGATCAACTACTTCTTCAGAGTAGGATTTATTTTTATCAACTGCTTCTTCAAGAGCATGATAATCGATCAACTACTTCTTCAGAGTAGGATTTATTTTTATCAACTGCTTCTTCAAGAGCATGATAATCGACTAACTACTTCTTCAGGAGCAGTATTTATGAACCATTCATATGGTATAACCAACCACGATGGTAATATATAATATATAAACTGCATATATGTAAAACCATCTGTCTTGTGATAATTGAACTCATCACATAGGAGGTATAATAAATATGTAAAATCATCAGTCTTGTGATAATTATATTTATCATATAGGAGGCATCACCATCCATCTTGTGATAATTAAACTTGTCACATAGGAGGTATAGTAAATATGTAAAACCATCCGTCTTGTGACAATTACATTTATCATATAGGAGGCATCGTCATCCATCTTGTGATAATTAAACTTGTCACATAGGAGGTATAGTAAATATGTAAAACCATCCATCTTGTGACAATTACATTTATCATATAGGAGGCATCGTCTGTAATATCCGCGTTTTCTATCCTTGGTAATTTCTATTTTTGGTGCATATTCATTTCGGACAACTCGCCTGGCACTATTTTGTAATTCTGAACCTATTTTGTTCTTGGAGTTTTCCGTTTAGACGGGTCTTGATAATGTTTTTACGTAATTTCATCTCGTGTTATATTCTGTCTCATGTGTATTCGATTCTCGTTAAACTCGTTCGATTTCGTCGTTTTCTTACTTCCATGAGTTCGTATGCTTGTGTAGAGCATGTTGCGAGTTTTGGATTGTTAATCCGACGTTGTGTCGTGATTTTCTGATGTTTGGGCCGTTTTGTAATTTCCTAGAAGTTTAGGAATTTGTCCCTTGTTCGACTTTGGTTGTGTACCTCTGATCGTTTTTGGGTTCCGTACTTCCACTACGTGTTATTGTTGCCCAAATATCGATCCCTGTTGCTTTTATTCTCCTTCCGGATCATTTTTCGTCATTTTGGGACCCGAGGGGGGGTGTGGGCCGCGGCACAAGTATTGTGCGCCGCGGCACACACATCACCCAGTTGTTGCCTAAACAAATCGTGCGTGTGCCGCGGCACAAGGATTGTGCGCCGCACACAGCAGAAGTCGGTGCGGCACACTTGTCCGTGCCGCGGCACACCCGTGTGACACTTGCCGTCCAAAATCGACTGTACCGCGTGCCGCGGCACAGTCCGGCAGTGCCGCGGCACATGCCGAGTCTGAGCCGCGGCACACTTCGGATGAGCCGCGGCACAACGAGCGGTCACCACCACTGGCACAATTTTTGGCTCTGTGCCGCGGCACGCTTTATCCGAGCCGCGGCACATGGCGCGGTCGGCGCTATATCAGCGTTTTATTCAAATAAATCACTCATTTCCTTCCCCCTTCTTCAACCGTGCGAGAGAGAGAGAGAGTATTGAGAGGGAGAGTTCCTCCATCTATCACTTAATTGTGTAGATTTCTTCATCCCTTTTCGATCGAGTGGCTCGGATTGCGGATCTAACACGTGGTTTTTGAATTTGAATGCTTGATTCTTCAAGAGGTAAGAATTCCTTTAACCCTAGTATGATTTTTGGGGAGGGTTTGGTGGTGATCTTGTGTTTTAATTCGAATTAACCGATGTTTTTATTAGGTTTTGATAGTATTCTCGCGACCCATGGTTTTCTTGTTTTTGATTGGGATGAAATCCCGTTGTTTTACCATTGACCGATTTCATTTCCTTATGCACTCTTGGTGTCCGATGAATTGCCCCAACGGGTAGGATTAGGATTAATTCTTACCTTTCCGCGTTATTGAGACTTGTGTATACCGTTATTGTGTTAGGATTGGATTTGGGAGGATTGTTCGGACCGAAACCTATTCCGTCGTCGTTTCCTTCGTCTCGTTTCATTCAAGGCAAGTACATGTATTACATTTCGTTATGTATATTGTGATTTTCGAAATGAATGATGAATGGTGATTTTTGGGTGCGTGAGTTGTGTTCCTTCCACCCGGAGTGTCCGACGGGATGTCTGGGGGTCGATACTAAGGGGTACGGCCGCGGAAGTGGACTTGGGTGCGTGTGTGATTGAACTTCCACCGAGTGTTCGACGGGATGTCCGGGGTCGATACTAAGGGGTACGGCCGCGGAAGTGGTATCCCACCCGGAGTGTTCGACGATGTCCGGGGTCGATACTAAGGGGTACGGCCACGGGATACCAATTGTGATTTTGTGATATCGTGATGACTGAAAATCGATGTGATTGCCAATGTAGTATTCCGGAATATATATGTGGCAAATGACCTATGTTTGAGATGATTGTGTAAAACCGTATTTTTGTATATAATGTTGTGTAATTGTGTACTTGCACTAGCTATTCGAATGCTAACCCCTTAAATGGGGGAAAAGCGTCTTATGCATTTCAGGTACCGGGAGAGCTGAGGAGCAGGCACGCGGCACGCACGCGAAGGATGGGATGGATTGATGATAGTGGCTCGAGTCTGTAATGTTTATTTTTATGTTTTGTCACTGCATATGTCGAGTATTGGAGTTAAACTGTTTATTCTTGAACTTGGTTTAAGTCCCTGCGTGGGCAACGAATTGATATTTACATTATGTTTTATGTACTCCGTTGAAATGTTTGGCCGAGGCCACGTCCCTATTTAGTTTTTATTGCATCTTTTGGGGTTTTAATTGTTGTTATGTGTGATGTGTTAGCTTTGGTAGACCTCAAGAGGGTTCTACGGCGTGTAATGTCCCATTTGTGAATTGGGGTGTTACATTTATGGTATCGAGCTTAGGTTTTGAATACCTAGCCGTCGGTGAATTTTGGAGTCAATCGGTTGCGTCATTAGAGTCGGTCGTTGAGCCTAATATCATCATGCTACCGTCTTTTCGTGCGACCGTGGTCGTAAGTCTCCTCGAACTCTTATATCTCTGTAATTCGTTTTCTTGCGCTGCTCGAATCGTGACTTGTGTTACCAACTTTGTGAATTGTGAATCTTTCGATCTTGTCCTTTTCTTACTTCCTTCGGTATGTTGAGAGGTCGTGGTAGACCGGCTAGGGACGCGGCCGAGGCCATGGTCGGTGTTGATAATGAGGAGGGCTCACTTTCTCGATCCTCTGCGGACTCGGCCTCTCACTCGGTGCCGTCGGGTAATAATTCCGGCAGAGCTATTGCCGTACTTGGCCAGCTTGGTAGCCCAACTTACTCGAGATAGCTCGGGGTGGACGCTGAATCCGCCCCGACACCTAAGAGGAGGCTAGTAAGTGGCTTGACGGTGACTAAGATGCACCCTCCTCGTTTCTCGGATCCTCGACTCCCTCGGTTGGGAGAATTGGCTCTTTCAGTTGTCCAGACCTTCGATGCCGTAGCTTGTCCCGAAGACAGAGGGTACATATTGCCCAAGACCTCCTGGATAAGGAAGCTGCGGAATGGTGGGAGGCCGTTGTGCCCAGAGACCGTCGAGCTACTTGGGAGGAATTCAAGGCCGCTATGGAAGGCAGTATTGTCCGCCGCCGGTCAAGGAACGCAGACTTGTGGAATTCTTCACCGCTACACCTCGGGACGTGCCTATTTCTCGTGCCATCATTACTTACAATCAGCAGTTGGGTTTCGTGAGAGATCAGTGAGGACGGAGGCCGATAAAATCCGTTACTTCAATATGCGCATGAAGCCGCATATTAGGCAGTATGGAACCGCTAATGTGTGCCACTTTGAAAGAATACCAGGATCGCGCCCTAGCGATCGAGATGGCAGTTCCGGAGTCAGAGTCGGTTTCGGAAGCTAAGAAGCATAAGACTACCGGTGGATTCTCGACCGGGAAAGGTGGTCAGTTTTCGAGGTCTCGTTCTATTCCTACACCCGGGAAGAGACCGTTTCACCGGCCGGGATCTCGAGTAATCGTTCACCCAAATTGCTTCGTGGCGTGGTTTGTTTTAACTGCAACCAATATGAGCATTTGATGAAGGATTGCCCTTTTCCTCCAGCTTATTTGTTTTACTTGCGGGCAGATCGCATCGGGCGACTCATTGTGAGAGAGCCACCAGGGTCGCTAGAGTTCCGACTACCACTACCGAGCGGAGGGATCATAACACTCCATCTACTCATATTCCGCAGAGTTCGGGTCGTGGTAGGGGACGGGGACAATGGATCGCCGCCTGACCTCGAGCTCGGGTTCGATCCACCCCGATTGTACGGATGAGGCGCACGAGGAGGCGGACATTCCGGTGGCGTCAGTACCACTCGGATCCTTACTCATCCCGTTTCCGTGCTTTTGATTCGGGTGCTACCGATTCCTTTATTGCATCGGATTGTGTGAATCGTATTGGCTTTAACCGCTTGTTTGAGTGTGAACCGTTTGTGGTGGGTACGCCTAGTGGGGATCGTATGGTTGGGGACCGAGAAGTTAGGGATTGCCCCGTGAGGATCGGGAGCCGAGATTGGCCCTCGAACCTCATTGTTATCGACCTCAAGGGTGAGGATTTAATCCTCGGGGACGATTGGTTAGAGCGTCACGGTGCTATCATGAACTATCGGACTCGTACTATCTCGATCGTGGCCGAGGATGGCACCGAGCATACTTTCGCTACCGTAAGCCGTAGATCGGAGCGTGATTAGCGCCTTGAAGGCGATGAAACTTCCGAACCGTAGGCGTGTCGGCCACGGGTGCTATGCTCTGAAGGCGGAAGATGGTGGAGTTGACATGTCGTCAATTCCAGTTGTTAGTGAGTATCCCGATGTCTTCCCAGACGACTTGCCGGGGTTACCACCACAGCGAGAGGTGGAGTTTCCTATCGATCTAGAGCCGAATGCAGCCCCTATTTCTCGAGCACCGTACCGTATGGCACCGTCGGAGATGTTAGAGTTGAAGAACCAGTTGGGAGAATTGTTAGATAAAGGGTATATTCGACCGAGCGCATCGCCTTGGGGTGCGCCCGTACTTTTCGTTAAGAAGAAAGATGGGTCATTTCGTTTGTGCATCGATTATCGAGAATTAAACAAGCTGACCATCAAAAATAAATACCCTTTGCCCAGGATTGACGATTTGTTTGATCAGCTTCAGGGGGCGACAGTCTTTTCGAAGATTGATTTGCGATCGGGCTACTACCAGTTGAGAATTCGGGACGTCGATATTCCGAAAGCTGCCTTTCGGACGAGATATGGCCATTACGAGTTTGTGGTTATGCCTTTTGGGCTAACCAATGCCCCAGCAGTGTTCATGCAGTTGATGAACAAGGTTTTTATTGAGTATCTGGACAAATTCGTAGTCGTTTTTATCGACGATATTCTTATCTATTCACGGAGCCGGGAGGATCACGCCTTACATCTCCGAATTGTATTAGACACTTTGAGGACTGAGCAGTTGTACGCGAAGTTCTCTAAGTGTGAGTTTTGGCTCGAGGAAGTGACGTTCCTCGGGCATGTGATTTCAGCAGAGGGAGTTCGGGTAGATCCGCAGAAGATAGAGGCAGTGATGGCTTGGGAGCCGCCTAAGAATGTGAAGGAGGTGAGGAGTTTTCTGGGTCTCGCCGGCTATTACCGCAGATTCGTTGAGGGATTTTCTAAGATCGCTAGACCACTCACTCAGTTGCTCCAGAAAACTCAGAAGTTCGAGTGGACTGCAGACAGGCAGGACAGCTTTGACGAGTTAAAGAGACGTCTGACTACCGCGCCCGTTTTAGCATTGCCTCAGGGGAACGAGGACTTCGTAGTGTATAGTGATGCTTCGGGCCTTGGTCTAGGGTGTGTTTTGATGCAGAGAGACAGAGTGATTGCTTATGCGTCCCGCCAATTGAAGCCTTATGAAGTAAACTATCCCACGCACGATTTGGAGTTAGCTGCGGTCGTTTTCGCCTTAAAAATCTGGAGGCACTACCTCTATGGGTCATCATGTAAGATTTTTACGGATCACAAGAGTTTGAAGTACATCTTCAGCCAGAAAGAGTTGAACATGAGACAGCGTAGGTGGTTAGAACTAATTAAAGATTACGACCTCGAGATACTTTACCATCCGGTAAGGCCAACGTAGTGGCCGATGCGTTGAGCGTAAAACCGATGGATTTGCGGATGTTAGAGGTACTTACACCGCAGAGTAAGATCCGAGATTTCATCCGTCGAATATTGAGGTTTGGGTTCGAGAGTTCAGTGGTCGCTTATGTGCATTAGAGATCACTTCGCCCTGATCGATGATATCAAGGCGAAGCAAGATGACGATCCTTTTTGGTCCAAATTAAGGAGGATGTGAGGAAAGGGAAAGCCCTGGATTTGTGGTTCACGATGATGGAGTTTTGAGGTTTCGCGCGACTTTGTGTACCATGTGATATTGAACCGAGACAAGATCTTAAGCGAAGCTCATACCACGCCCTACTCCATACATCCCGTACGAGTAAAATGTACAAGGACGTGAGGAGTAACTACCGTGGAGTAATTTGAAGATGGATGTTAGCGAGTTTGTGGCGAAGTGTTTGACTCACAGGTTAAGATCGAGCATCGGCGACCGCTGGGTCATATTTACCACTTCCTATCCCGGAGTGGAAATGGGAGGATATTTCTATGGATTTCATTACCAATATGCCTAAGACTCGGACGGGAATGAACATGATTTGGGTCGTTGTTGATCGACTAACCAAATCAGCTCATTTTCTAAGTATTAAGGACACTTGGGGGTCGGAGAGGCTTGCACGAGTGTTTGTTGCGGAAATAGTGAGATTGCATGGGACCCCTAAGAGCATTGTTTCGGATCGTGATGGCCGGTTCATATCACATTTTTGGCAGGCCGTTCATAGAGCTTTGGGAACCGAGTTGAGACTTAGTACATCCTACCACCCCCAGACAGACGGACAGTCTGAGCGGACGATACAGACGCTAGAAGATATGTTGAGAGCATGTGCCTTAGATTGGAAGAATGATTGGGAGACACACTTGCCGTTGATCGAGTTCACGTATAACAATAGTTGGCATGCCTCGATCAAAATGGCACCATTCGAAGCGTTGTATGGAAGGAGGTGCAGATCACCGTTGTGTTGGGATGATACGTCTGAGCTAATCGGTACCGAGCCCGATCTGATAGTTGAGACGAGGGAGAAGATTACCCTGATTCGTGGTAGATTGCTGACGGCCCAGAGTCGGCAGAAGTCTTATGCCGATACACGTCGCCGACCGTTGGAGTTTGAGGTGGGAGATCATGTCTTGCTTAAGGTGTTGCCGACGCGGGGAGTTTACCGTTTCGGTCGGAAGGGTAAACTTAGTCCGAGATTTATTGGACCGTTCGAGATTCTAGAGAGAGTTGGAGAGCTTGCATATCGGTTAGGCTTGTCGCCGTCCCTGAGCCACGTGCATATCGTATTTCATGTTTCCCAGCTTAGGAAGTACGTACCGGACCCTAGCCATATTATTGATTTTGGAGAGATCGAGTTGGGGCCCGACATTACCTTCGAGGAGAAGCCGATTCAGATCTTAGAGCGTCGGGTTAAGCAACTCAGGCACAAAACCATCCCTTTGGTCAAAGTGTAGTGGTCGAGGCATGGATCCGAGGAGGCCACGTGGGAAACAGAGGAGAGTATGAGGTCGAGATACCCCGAGTTATTCGTGTTGTAAGTTTCGGGATGAAACTTATTTTTAGGGGGAGATAATGTAATATCCGCGTTTTCTATCCTTGGTAATTTCTATTTTTGGTGCATATTCGTTTCGGACAACTCGCCTGGCACTATTTTGTAATTCCGAACCTATTTTGTTCTTGGAGTTTTCCGTTTAGACGGGTCTTGATAATGTTTTTACGTAATTTCATCTCGTGTTATATTCTGTCTCATGTGTATTCGATTCTCGTTAAACTCGTTCGATTTCGTCGTTTTCTTACTTCCATGAGTTCGTATGCTTGTGTAGAGCATGTTGCGAGTTTCGGATTGTTAATCCGACGTTGTGTCGTGATTTTTCGGATGTTTGGGCCGTTTTTGTAATTTCCTAGAAGTTTAGGGAATTTGTCCCTTGTTCGACTTTGGTTGTGTACCTCAGATCGTTTTTGGGTTCCGTACTTCCACTACGTGTTATTGTTGCCCAAATATCGATCCCTGTTGCTTTTATTCTCCTTCTGGATCATTTTTCGTCATTTTGGGACCCGAGGGGGTGTGGGCCGCGGCACAAGTATTGTGCGCCGCGGCACACACATCACCCATTGTTGCCTAAACAAATCGCACTGTGCCGCGGCACAAGGATTGTGCGCCGCGGCACACTGAAGCCGCTGCAGCACACTTGTCCGTGCCGCAGCACACCCGTGTGACACTTGCCGGCCAAAATCGATCAGTACCGCGTGCCGCGGCACGCCCGGCAAAGGCCGCGGCACATGCCGAGTCCGAGCCGCTGCACACTTCGGATGAGCCGCTGCACAACGAGCGGCCACCACCACCGGGCACAATTTTTAGCTCGTGCCGCGGCACGCTTTATCCGAGCCGCGGCACATGGCGCGGCCGCGCTATATCAGCGTTTTATTCAAATAAATCACTCATTTCCTTCCCCTTCTTCAACCGTGCGAGAGAGAGAGAGAGAGTCTTGAGAGGGAGAGTTCCTCCATCTATCACTTAATTGTGTAGATTTCTTCATCCCTTTTCGATCGAGTGGCTCGGATTGCGGATCTAACACGTGGTTTTGAATTTGAATGCTTGATTCTTCAAGAGGTAAGAATTTTTTTAACCCTAGTATGATTTTTGGGGAGGGTTTGGTGGTGATCTTGTGTTTTAATTCGAATTAACCGATGTTTTTATTAGGTTTTGATAGTATTCTCGCGACCCATGGTTTTCTTGTTTTTGATTGGGATGAAATCCCGTTGTTTTACCATTGACCGATTTCATTTCCTTATGCACTCTTGGTGTCCGATGAATTGCCCCAACGGGTAGGATTAGGATTAATTCTTACCTTTCCGCGTTATTGAGACTTGTGTATACCGTTATTGTGTTAGGATTGGATTTGGGAGGATTGTTCGACCGAAACCTATTCCGTCGCCGCTGCTTCCTTCGCCTCGTTTCATTCAAGGCAAGTACATGTATTACATTTCGTTATGTATATTGTGATTTTCGAAATGAATGATGAATGGTGATTTTTGGGTGCGTGAGTTGTGTTCCTTCCACCCGAGTGTCCGACGGGATGTCCGGGGTCGATACTAAGGGGTACGGCCGCGAAGTGGACTTGGGTGCGTGTGTGATTGAACTTCCACCGAGTGTTCGACGGATGTCCGGGGTCGATACTAAGGGGTACGGCCGAAGTGGTATCCCACCCGAGTGTTCGACGGATGTCCGGGGTCGATACTAAGGGGTACGGCCACGGATACCGATTGTGATTTTGTGATATCGTGATGATGAAAATCGATGTGATTGCCAATGTAGTATTCGGAATATATATGTGGCAAATGACCTATGTTTGAGATGATTGTGTAAAACCGTATTTTTGTATATAATGTTGTGTAATTGTGTACTTGCACTAGCTATTCGAATGCTAACCCTTAAATGGGGAAATGCGTCTTATGCATTTCTGCAGGAGAGCCGAGGAGCAGTACACGGCACGCACGCGAAGGATGGGATGGCTTGATGATAGTGGCTCGAGTCTGTATTGTTTATTTTTATGTTTTGTCATTGCATATGTCGAGTATTGGAGTTAAACTGTTTATTCTTGAACTTGGTTTAAGTCCCCTGCGTGGCCAACGAATTGATATTTACATTATGTTTTATGTACTCCGTTGAAATGTTTTGGCCGAGGCCACGGCCCTATTTACTTTTGAGTGCATCTTTTGGGGTTTTCATTGTGGTTATGTGTCATGTGTTAGCCTGGTAGACCTCAAGAGGGTTCTACGGCGTGTAATGTCCCATTTGTGAATTGGGGTGTTACATCGTCATCCATCTTGTGATAATTAAACTTGTCACATAGGTGGTATCACCATCCATCTTGTGGTAATTAATTATTATATGGGAGGTATCACCATCCATCTTATGATAATTAGACCATCACATGGGAGGTATAGTAATATTTGCATAATGTAAGCTCAACAAATAGATGGTTTCAACCACCACTTGGAGATAATTATAATAAAGTCAAGAATTAGGTAAGTAAATATTTAACTGCTTCTTCTGGAGCAGGTTCGTCCAACCATTTTCTCAAAGTATAATCATGTGGTATTAGGTTGGATCATTAAAGTCATCATCGACCCCAGTTGTCAGCATCAGTGCCGCCTGGTCGTCCCGTAATATTACACATACCACTTTATAAATTTTCACAATACAAGGACATATATCCACAAGTTCTTTCAATATTTTTTGAAGGAATCAAGATACTAATTTGTACATTTTAATAAGTTTTGATAATGATAAATATTAAAAGAATTATAATCAACATATCAATATTAGTGTCAAATTGAAGCTCTCGTAAAATGGATCACGATGGTATCAAGAGAAATTAATTCCGATATCATATGTATCTTATATGTAAGAAAAACGAATATATAATTTAATAAATTAAAAAAATATTTTATTATTTTATTTTTATTTTGCTTCTGACCAGAAAAACTCACCTCTTAAATCTCCATCCCGAAACCGAGAACCCCATCGTCGTCGCGCAACGCTGCCAAACCTTACCATCCTGACTCGGCCGAACTAAGACTAGTTTCATTTTTTTTTTATTATTAAAGTGGCGGCTCGCTTGCCGTGATTTTCGGTCCATTGCTCGGCGGCTTCGCGGTAATAGCCGTGGATGAGTTGCAGGGTAGGGGAAGAAGTGAGACCGAGAAGTTTATTCTCAACTCGTGTTTTTTTTTCTCTTTTTCTGTGTTTTTTCATCGATCACGAAGGGAATCAGGAGAGGAATTGTAGTATTATTCTTTTGATTTAATATTATCGTGCTGATAACGTGTTATAAAAGCGAAATATTATAGAGAGGATTTAAAGAGAGAATAGAGAGAATGATTCTGAAGTATATTTATCATTAATAACTGAAGTCCTATTTATAGGAAAACTTCAGATGGCACAATCGTAATTACATAATTACATCAGGGGCATAATAGTCATTCACATATTATAATACATTATCTTGTTACGCATTACGAGAAGTGATATACTTCAATAATTCTTAACATTAATGCAAATATTGCTAGTTAATTAAAATTCTATCATTTCGGGTACGTAAAATTACGGAGCATTTAGAGTTATTCCGTCAAAATTGTATAATTACTCTCAAAAACTTAGGCAGTGAACCATCCGTAATATAAGTAATACTAGATGTCCTCTGGTGCGAGCCACCGTATAAGATATTCTCTTATTAAGAAATAATTTCTCGATCTCTAAATTTATTTTTGATGATTTTCGACATGAGTATTATATTAGCGTAATATTAATAAAAGACTTATTGAGTGCATTATGGGGTGTAATATAATTCAAGAAAGAGTACCATATTAGCCGAGTGTTAAGTAAATTAGTGTTCATTACATGAATAAATTTCCTGGATATACCAAAAAAATAAGAACAAATTTTAGGGATGAAAGTAATATGTAATTAAGTCTTAATACATGTGTGTGTGCAGTGTGTTTTTATTTTTTTAATTATTATAATTAAATAAATATCATAATTTATATTTATGTAAGCAATAAATGAGTTAATATATTTTTATTTTGCATCAATTAATTTTACTGAAAATAAATATTCATATTTTTTCTAATATAATTTTTTTGTGCAATCGGTCATTATTGTAAATCCATCAAATTTATTATATTCATATATATGTCTAGTTGAAAATTGTGAAATAAAAATTAATTTGATATATTTTTTATTAAAAATAAACTTGATTTAAAAAATTATAAACATTTAAAATTGTAAGCTAAAAAAATAAAGGAAGGATTTTTTTATTGGTAGATGAGTGTAAGTTGTAGAATAAAACTCCCACAATACATATCTAGAATTTTTTTTTTGGAAATTTAAGAATACATCTCTATATATAAACTTTATTTTAAAATAAAAAATCAAAAAACTTACAAAATGACATGTGTCACGACTCTCTTTTAATAGAAGTATAGATGTTGTGACCTAGCCAATAAACACACCCAAATTATACTCTCAATCACTGTACAAATAGTTTTTCTGACCTTCATTGAACAATTCACCGGGGAACATTGCGTTGGCCACCGCCATATTCGCCACGATAATTATTCAACGACATTAAAGAATATCACCTGACATCTTAAATTATCTCGGCTCAATAACATAATCAATTTTAGTACATTCCATCAAAATAATTTTATTCTTAAATATTTATAATATACTATTTCAAATATCATCGCAATATCGTCTTGCTCGCATTAGTTCGTAACTCATACAACGCACATGTGGTACATATATACTTTTCTCGACCGTTACTAGTACATATTAAATTAGGAATTCTCAATTATCAAGGTTCTTAATCAGTAAGTATGAACACATTAAGACAAAATAAGTTGATTAAGATATCATCACAAATGCCGTAACATATTTATAGTTTAAGACTCAAAATTATAGGATATCCATTAAGAATTTTGAAAAATACTATGCTACATTAAAATCCAAGTTTGTTTTTTGAAAATTAACTCCACAAGAAAATATTTATTTTGAAATCCTCTTTTTCCAAGGTTTCGAATTTACACAATAATTATGTGATATCACTTATTTTTTAACTGCACTACCATCATTTTTGGGAAAATGATTTCCTTTAGAGATTATTATGAATAGATGTTTGAAAAATAAAGTGTTAAAAATATATTTGTCTTGACATATTTTTTTTTAAGTTCAATCGTTATGCTCCCTTCTTCAAAATTTTAAATATTCTTATATTAAAATACCAACTACAATCCCTTCTTCAAGATATCAAATATTCTCCTTTTATTTGAAAAACAAAGAATACATGTTAGTCCAAACTTCAAACACCTTGTTTAATCAAAATACAAAAATTTTCTTTTCTGAAATAAATCATAACCAATATAAGAATATCATATCCCACCAACTAAGTTCATATTATTGTCCACTTTGGACATCGTCTACTCTGCATAAATAATTCGTCCACTATGAATTTTTAGAAGATTCGTCCATTCTGTCCCCTGTCAAAATCGATATGTCACTGATAATGATATTTTTCTATAACTACGGGAGCAATTGTCATTTTATATATTTTTAAAATGTTTTCTTCGTAATCCATAATTCCACTTATCGTGATCCACGTTGTCTTTCCACTATAAGTAGCATTATCGGTGAGACATCATTCATATCCAACTCATTCAAGCTCTTTCTCTATTTTTATTCTCCTTTATCACATACCTCCTTTAAACTATAACTTTCATCGAGAAACCAACGACATCATCACATTTATATAACATCCAATCAGTCTGTGTCTTTGTTGGAGCCACTCTTAGAAGATGTTCGCTTCCGAGTGTAACACCCCAAAAGGTGGATATTACAGTGCCGTGGACCCCACACCGGGACCCACCAGGCGCTATCCAAAAAATAGATTAAATAAGTATTACTTGTGATACCGAACCACAATAAATAGTTATTACTCCGATTAGGAGTTTATTACACTACGTCATAGATGGCCTACGACAACTCCTACAAAATGTTGCAAGAAGCAAAAAAAATGTTGCTGTAGACAAGAAAATCAAAACGGCAACACTTTTTTGGTGTTGCACTTTTCACCGCTGCCGTAGGTCCCTATAGCAACACTTATGTCACCTACTGCAACACCACTCCTTTTGTTACCATAAGACTGCAAGGCATCATTACCTATAGTCTACAGCAACATTAAACAAGTGTTGCAGCAGAGACCAATTTTCTGTAAAAGTAGGGGGCCACAGATGGGGCCCACATAGTGGGCCCCATATGTGGGCCCCATCTGTGGGTCCGATGTGGACCCCAATTGTGGGCCCCATACCTATTAGGGAACCCTATTGCAACATTTTTTTTGCCACACTTTTTAAGTTTCTGCAACACCTTTTAGTAAGTAACTGCAACGTTTTTTTGTCTACAACAACATTTTTTTTGTCTACAGCAACGCTTTTCTTGTCTACAGTAACCATTTTTTTGTCTATTGCAACACTTTCACAAAAAAAATTGACAGAAAATATTTGTTTATATTACTTACCAATCCATTACAATTCTGAATCCATCCATTCAAAATATAACCCATCCATCCAAAATATCTAAAAAACAGTACTTAAGGTTTACTTAAAAAACAGTACAAGGTTTAATACAACGACCAAAAGCTATAAAATACGGTACTTAAAAAATAGAAAATCTAAGATGTAGCATCTCCTCCGGTAATAGGAGTGCCGTTGTCGTTATCACTTGATATTGTGGGAGAAAGTTCCACCAAATTGATGTTCAAGCTTGGGTTTACTTCGCCTAATTTCTTAAGCACCCAAGTTAGGTTCTCCTGCACCTTCTTATTCACCTATACATACCTATTATTAAAGAAAAAGGTCAGGTAACCAAAAAAGCAAAGGGAAAAAAACGATGTTCACAAATATCAGCCAAGGAAACACAGAGAATAAAAAAAAACTTCCTTTATACCTATTAATGCTACAATTAGATAACTATTATTTTCTGCAAGTGCAATGCTATGTACGCAACATAATATTATTTTTTGCAACCCAAACACCACTCCCTAAATAAAGAAGGCAAAATATAACCAGAATTCCCCAGAACACAACAACATATGATACAGGAGAAGCAAACCAGTAGAGGCCCAAACATCACCCCTTTCACAGAGAAGAAGCATTTTCCAAAATTCAGTCACCTGCGAAAGGAAAAAACTAATGTTCACAAACAGCAGCCAAGAAAACACACAGAATTACACACTATGAACCTCACAAAATACAACAACCTCAAACGATAGCTCAAGATTACAACAACGTGACCAAAAAAACACCCACTAATTTCCATAAACGTTTAGAAGTACGTGGCCTTGTAGAATCAATAATACCAAAAAATAAACCAAAAAATCAGTACGTGGCCTTGTATCATAAGATTACAGCAAACTAACGAAAAACCAGTAATCTTGTAGAATCAATAATACCAAAAAATAAAGCAAACGAAACCAAAAAACATAAAAAAACAATTAAAAACGTAGAAAGGCTACAGGAACAAGAGTAACAACCGCAAGAAAACAACAACAAATTACATCTGAAAGGGCATCTTTAATGGGAGAAGATGTGAACAAACCAGAACTACTCAAAAGGCTATTGTGCCATAATCATTCAAAGCAGGTCTAACAATGCACAATACATAATATGGAACCTTCAACAATTGCATCGAAGTAAAGAGCCCCGTTGAAGAAGCACCCTCACTTGACAAATAGAAAGGTTTTATGTTTGAAACACGTGAGTATTCTAGAATTAGAATGAATACCTTTGTTTATCCAGGACATTAGTTCTTTCTAGCACCCCATTTTATTCTTCATCCCTGTATTTTGCAAGAGGTGAAAAGAACTGAAACCATAACAATAGCAGATAAGCCTCGATATACATACATGAGAGAAAAAGATAGTTAGCTATGTACCTGGTGCATTGAAATGAAAACTACTGAAATTCCTAACAAAAAGTTTATGGTCAAAGTATGGACAAACAAAGCAGCTGATGCTATGCCTGTAAATATGGTTGCAACAGTAGACGAATACTTCTTCAAGATCGTATCTGGGAAATATGAAAATATACATGTGCAAGCATTTAGCAGAAGAAGTTAGTGAGAAGCTATCATATTAGCCTGCACATAAGAGGAACCACAATTGTAAAGCCAATGTGTTGCTAGCCCATGTGAAGGAGATAATCTGTAAAACCCAGCTCCTAAAATATATCTCACCAGCATATTTGAAGAAAAAGGAGGACAGAATTTTTGTGCACCGTTGTTACATATCAAAAACATGGTAGCTTTTGAAAGTCCTTCCAATATATTGAAATTGCTGGGACCTGAAACATTTATTGTAATATAACTTATATAAAAGACAGTAAATCAAATTTCTCCCTCCGACCTATGAATGACACGCTGATAGTCAATTACAGGTAAAGCCTAAAAACCAAGTTATCCAAATTGTTGGTGCTAATCTGAAGACTGGAGAAGCAAATTTTTGCACTGATACCTGTAAACATGACAGTTCCGAGAATTCCAAGAAAGTTGAATATAGCTCCGTATCCATATAAAAATAAGTTCTGCAAATTCCGGCAGAGACAAAAATTACTCAGTAAGAACCTCAATTTGATGTATCACCTCTATCTCTATGTGAGAAGTAAAGTAAAGAACAGAGAACGAACATATATATACCACCGACCAGGATATCAACTAAGTCAAATATCATGTTTATCATGAAAGCAAAATTATTTTCAATTACATTATTCAATTAAAAAAAGAAATCTCTGGGTATCTATCTCAAACATGTCAAGTCAGAGGAGAACATTCTAACAATCATAATGTTCTTTCACAACCATATAATCTCAATCACAATGAGTGGGCTACCATTAAGGCAGTAAATAATCAAACCACTTCAATACCACAACTCTAATTGACTAATTCCACCTAGCATGTGAATAATTAAGGGACTGGATGTCGCCACATACATGACAAAACATCAAGGCAAGTATACTTGAACCAAAAACAGACACTTCAAATGATATGGAATACTCTTTCAACATTTGATTATGTTAAACCTCCTGAAGATAAATGCTAGTGTCAAATTGGCTTTTCAGGGCATATTCATTGAAGACTGAGGCAATAGAAGGAACTGTCACCTGCATTAAAATATCTGAAGTGGTTTATGCATGGAAAGAACAAGTCAATGAAAAATGTGGAAAGAAGGAACTGTCACCTGCATTAAAATATCTGAGGGCATATTCATTGAAGACTGAGGCCATAGAAGGAACTGTCCGGAGTTCGTTACGCAATCCCATGAGTCCACAAATGGAATATCTGTTCAATTGAGTAATAGGGGTAATATCAACAACAAATGGGATATATCTATTCAATAACAAGATATATCAATGATGCCGCAAATCCTAATGTAATGGTGCTTAACCAAAAAAAACACCAATGACATTCCAAACGTAAGCAAACAAGTTGTCTACTCAAAACCCAGGTTTGCTTAATGAAGATTGTGCTCATTATTAAAGCAAACTTTTTTTAATGGGAATACCTTCTTACTAAATCAATTCACTCCAGACACTTATGTAAAATTACCTTAATATATCCTCAATATATACTACAAAATATGAACTCCAGAAACATGTCAAACCTTGCGAGGTACCAATATTTCATACTCAAACTACGCTTCTGTTAGCATAAAACACCCAAATCACGATTAAAACACAAATGACTGGAACCATAAATTTTTTAAATTACTATCCTAACAAAAGGATTGTGGCCAAGACACTACTCATATATAATTGGAAGTCAGAACGCTCTCATCCATCGGCCTCTGCGTCCTCGAAATTTATGCGCCATTTTCTCAACAAAAACTTTTTTTTTACGCTGCAATAATTGAAAACGAGATATAAGTAAAACAACATGTATGTGATAATAAGTACTATACCTATCTATCTTTCATATGATACAAGAAAGATCCCCCGTAGGTCTTCGGGTCCAGGGCCAACCAATAGTGTGAAGCACCGTACCGGATGATGCTTTTCTCAGTGATTTTCCAAACCCGCCAAGTTCAGAGCAAAGTTCATTTTCATGATAAAATAGAAGTGGAGGATAAACAATCTTGCATCAATTTAGGCATTCATAGCTTCTTGCACGTAAGATACTCCGAGTCACGTAGTTGAGGAACATGAGAAAAGAAGCCTTGAGAAGAGAGTTATCATTGTCAGAATATCCATAAACTTCTACTATTCAGAGAAATATACAAAAACATCGAGTTATGCTCATTACCTTTCAATTAACATAAAACAAAAAATATTCTCTTTGCCAAAAATAAAATGACATGAAGGGGAAAAAGGAAAGATATTCCATAACCTACGAATTTGATTAACATACCTTGCCTTCCAGGGTTCTTGAAATTAACAATCCAGATGAACCACGTTCTGCTAGAAAGGTATTCCATAACCTACGAATTTGGTATCTGTCCTAAACCAGAAATCAACGGAAGCCTGGGCCGACTGGAAGAGGGAAAAAAGAGTGAAACGGGCAGGTGACAGGAACAGGAAGGAGGAGAGGGGCGACGAAGCTGAGCGAAGAAGGAAGAAAAAAAATAATGAAAAGAAGACCACGATAAGAAGACGAAGGAAGAAGCTGCTGGCACCCGCACTATCGAAGCAGAGAGGTTACGGGAGAAGAAGGGGAGAAGAAGGTTAAGAAGACGGGAGAAGCAAGATACAATATTATATATATATATATATTTATATAATGGGTAGTTGGGTTTTATTCGACCCAACAAGGTTCGATTATAAATTAACCGAGTAAAAACGGATCAATTTGAGATTCATTATTCAGTCCCCTGGTTCGATTATCCAATTAATACGCTGTGTCACATAACACCAATACTAACTCGCCAATATATTAGTCTAATGTCTCCGCTCGATATTCTAATCAGCTAGCTAAACGAAATAAAAATGAAACAAATCAGTAAAAAAAATTAATACCATCAAAATTTTAATTTAAAAATTCCTGGATATTACACATAATTATTGGCACCTTTTATTCTATCCAGATATTTATTTTAAATTATTATTTTTAATTTTTAATTTTATAAATATTATAATTTTTTTAATTTGTTCATATCAAATCTAATTAAAAAGTATTACTTTTGAATAAATGTCATACTCCACTTCAATCAAAATTAATTAGTTCTCAAGTAAAAGATGATTTAATTTTAATTTTACATAAAAAAATATGAATTTTTTTTTAAATAGTACATCTACGGCAACACTATGTCATAAAATGTTATAGCATGTAACACTTTGCTACTAAGGCAACACTTTGTAAACATATACAACAACATCAAAAAAGCAATATTGCAGCAGGTAAAAATTTTAGAGCTACTACAACATTTTTGAGCGCAACACTAACAGAATCCGTTGTCGTAGGCTATCTATGGCGTAGTGTTAAAAATATGGCCAACGGCCTTAAGATACTCAAGATCCGAAAAACAAATATAAACCATATGGAGATGGAATATACTTCAAAATACCAATACAACCAGATAGTAATTTAAATAAGGCAGAATTAAGTAATGTTACACGGTTTAAAACATAACCGGACAACAATAGACTTGGGGGCCCCGAACTAGTATCTCTCGAACCCTTCGCCGTCAACATGCTCTTCCCGTGCCTTGCCTTTGCCTCGACCTAAAATATAACACAAGTATTTCGCCCATAACACAGGGTCAGATATACATGATAATTAATTCTTCCCATATTGTACAATTCACATATATAGATCTCAAGGAAACATCCCGACTATTAGTCATACCCCTCGGGCGTATGAAACAATCAGTCACAAACCGTCGAACACATCCAATCATACATGGACTATGAACGATTCATAATATGGCTCAAGATGGACATCACAGTACGCCCGATCCGGAAATGTGTCCGTGTACATGTTCACCTCGTATACGGAATCCAGAATATACGTGTGACAATGTACGTAATTAGCCTCATGAACTACGTCTCGTGTGCACAGTCTAATACGGAAACATCCACGTATGACTATAAGTGCCCGGCTAAAAATCCTACACAATATCCAATCGGCACGCAGATATGATTCCAGAAATGTCACGATACAATATGACAACGAAATTCAACGAAATACATATCCGATTAAGGATCAAGAAAACTCACCGAAGTGACAATAAGGATTAACGAGATCAACGATTCAAAGCGACGTACTTGGGAATGCAACCCCATGACGAGAACAGAATAACGTCAAAGACAATGTCAAATCACGACAAACATTTCATAAACATTTCATACACATGAAATGTATAAACATCACAAGAATCTAATCATCATTATAACCAAGCAAGATAACTTGCCTCAATACGGAGACGAGAATAATCCTCTTCTTGTCGAAACGAACGAACGATCCTCGACTAATATCGTTTACTCAAACAATCAACCTTAAACGAAATACATTTTACTCAATAACATATTCGTATAATTATAAATATAGGATTAGTAAGACGACACCCTACAATCCATTATAATAGTTTCGCTATCTGAAAATATCGAAGTCTTATACCAAGAATTCTTTTTACCTTATTTTAACCATAAAATCGGTTCACAATACTTTTACCGAATGTTCATATGATTCTTCATAATAAGAATTTTATCAAGAACATATTAAACAACCACTTATGTTGTTTACACTTTCCAAAACATTACAATGTTGAAAGGTAAAATATGCACAATTCTGTTCATCAACACATCTCATCTAAATTGAATATTAAGCTTACAATAAGGTTATATTAGTTATGACATTACACCATGATTATGAAGGTTATCAAAATCATTCTTATAAACCTGGAGGATTCATTAATATCATCTATGAGTTCACTACCTTAAGAACACCACAGGATGATCAAACATATTCTTGGGTTATCAACACATCCGGTTAATAAGAAGTTATTGTTGTTTTCACAAATATCCTTATCAATTTTCAAAGTCTTGCTGGGCTAAAACAAAATGAGTTATAACTCTCAAGAATTCTGAACAAGAGAACATCCTCCTACTTCTAACATTGCCAAGTTCTTCCCAAGGTAATTAAATACCTAAAATGGTGTTTAAACACTTTATGATATCAATTCTATTGGTTAAATCCAACTATGGTGAAGTTAACCGATTCAACGATGTTCTACTGAGTTAAATTCTTCCAGCAAGATGAGTATGATAATCACAACATGGTTAGTATCACTATATCATCAAGAATACATCCATTTCAAACCCTCATTTATCATATTCATCAAGAAGTGTTCAAAAAGTTGGATTAAAACTATGTTTTACTTGATTAATCTAACTTTAGGTGAAGTATACTTCATTACCAACATCAACATATGAAAATAATACAGAGAAGAAAGTACACCTACCTCTAGAAACGAAGAACAACCTCAACACTACAAGAAAGTACACTCCAAGCTCAAGAACACCTCCTAATCTTCAAGGTAATGAGCTCCACTCCAAGATTTAAGGCTTAAACACAGGTTGGAGGGGGTTGATATTGATTTGGGGGTGCAGAGAGACGATATATAGAGAGAAAATCGGTTTAGAGTTGTGAAGAAATGAAAAACAGGCTGGTCATATAAATAGAATGTACCGGCTTAACGTACGCTACCGGGGAAATTTAGCGTACGTTAACTCTCTTACGTACGCTAACCGGTTAATGTTACGTACGTAAGCAGCTTACAGTGGCTACTGTCTTGAATCCGCAGGCCATTAGCGCATGCTAGTAAAAAAGGTGTTACGCACGCTAGTAAAAGTTGACTCTGGCCGACACGATAGCCCAGACATCATCACATGCATGCCAACGGATAGCAAGTTCACGTGCGGAAGTCAACTGATGTCAGATTACTTCTTAACGTACACAACAGACAACATATTACGTACGCTAAATCACGAGTTTAGCATACGCTAGTTAAGCTACGTAGCGTACGCTACACCAACAGAAAAAGTTCAAAAAATGCAACTCTCCAATTAACATCGAATCATTAAGTATGAGATGAAATAACAACGATATGAAGCTCAAATATAGAATACCTCAACATAATACTAAATGCAACGATCCACGATAATCAATTTATTCGAATATACAACGACAGATTAAAATGAAAAATTACAGTCGGATATTACATACTCACCCCCTTAAAAAGAGTTTCGTCCTCGAAACTAAGGGGTAAAATAACTCAGGGTACCTCACTCGCATACTATCCTCGGTTTCCCACGTAGCCTCCTCGACTCCGTGTCGTGACCACTAAACCTTCAGTAAGGGTATCGTCTTGTTCCGCAATTGCTTGATCCTCTTCTCGAGTATCCGCATAGGACGCTCCTCGTACGAATGATCCTCCGCTAATTCAATCTCTTCGGACTGAAGTACATGGCTCGGATCAGCAACATATTTCCTCAACTGGGAGACATGAAACACGTTGTGAATCCGACTCAAATCCGGTGGCAAATCCAGTTGATAGGCCAGATCACCTACACGCTCCAAAACCTCAAACGGCCTAATGTACCTTGGGCTGAGCTTGCCCCTCTTCCCGAAATGAAAAACACCTCGGGTAGGAGACACCTTCATTAACACATGGTCACCAACCTCGAACTCAAGCGGTTGTCGACGGTGGTCAGCATAGGACTTCTGTCAACTTTGAGCCGTTAACAACCGACTCCTAATCAAAGCGATCGTCTCACGGGATGCTAATAACATATCGGGTTCCGTACCCAGAGATTCTGACAGTTCGTCCCAACACAAAGGGGACCTACAGCGACGGCCATACAATGCCTCATATGGAGCCATCTGAATCGAAGCATGCCAACTATTATTATAAGTGAATTCCACCAAAGGTAGCTGGGCTTCCCAATCGTCCTTCCAATCAAGAGCACATGCTCTCAACATATCCTCTAGAGTCTGGATGGTTCTCTCAGACTGACCATCGGTCTGCGGATGAAAAGCTGTACTGAAATTCAACTGTGTGCCCATCGCATGATGAACTGCCTTCCAGAAGTGCGATACGAATCGCCCCTCACGATCTGATACAATACTCTTGGGGGTACCATGTAACCTCACAATTTCCTGAATAAAAAGCTGGGCCAGTCTTTCGGGACCCCACGTGTCCTTACTCTCCAAGAAGTGGGCTGACTTGGTCAGACGGTCCACAATAACCCAAATCGTATTCATTCCTCGATGACTCGTCGGCAAGCTAGTGATAAAATCCATCGATATATCCTCCCATTTCCACTCAGGAATCGGGAGCGGTTTCAGCATTCCTGTGGGTCGCTGGTGCTCAATCTTAACCTGCTGACAGGTTAAACATCTCGAAACGAATTTGACAACCTCACATTTCATATTCCCCCACCAATAATTCTGCTTCAAATCCTTATACATCTTGCTAGATCCAGGGTGAATAGAGTACGGGGTAGCATGGGCTTCTCTCATGATAGAGTTCCTCAAATCTTCGTCTGCGGGTACACAAACTCGATTTCTAAAGCATATCAATCCATCCTCGTGGATCACGAATCCAGGGGCTTTCCCTTGAGTTACTTCATCCTGAACTCGAGATAAGAATGGGTCCGTAACTTGCTTCGATCTGATCATATCATCAAGAGACGAAGAAATCCCAAGTGTGCAAAGTTGTCCCTGAACACGCTGTAACCAAACTTCAATTTCTGGCCTCATAAGGTCTAACTGCAACTCCCTATGTGCTGTCAAGTGGCTTAGCATCTGCTCCTGCACTGTCTTACGGCTCAAAGTGTAATACCCGTGATTTAGATTTCCGGTAATTTCTTTTTTTCGGTGGAAGTCCGTTTTGACGACTCCCTCATGACCGTTTCATCATTCTGAGAATGATTAATTCTGCACTTTTTGTGATCCGAGTTCGTTTTGGTGTCGTTTTGTTGAGTTCCGTGCTTTTTGGCGACTTTTTCGCACTTGAGTTCGATTCTTGCGAATCTCGTTCGAAACTGCTGTTTCGAGTTTCCCGTAAGTCCGTTTAACTTTGTTAGACGTGTTGTGAAGTTCGGTTTGGTTATTCGATCACGTATCGTGATTTTCGGGTGTTTTGGGCTATTTTGTAATTTCCTTAAAGTCACGGGTATCCGTATCTGTAATTATTGTCTCGACCCGTTTCTTGGTCACGTATGATTAATTATGGTATTATGTTTTCAATTCGGGTCGTTGATGTTGTCCGCGAACTTTTCGTCGTGTTCGTTCCCGTGACGCTTAAATCGAGTCGCCGAGCCACGGTGGTCGCACCGCCGGACGGCTATGGATCGCCGGATGATTGCGGGCACCGGACGAATGGGTGCGGCAGGAACCGGCGTAGCGCACGCTACGGCCGGAAGGTAGCGCACGCTACGGCCGGGAGGCAGCGCACGCTACGCCCGGTTGTCTGCGCGCGCTAGCGGGCCGAGGCAGTAGGGCAGTGGGGGTACTGGACTCGGTGGATCGGCAGGTAGCGCACGCTATCGCGGACATCAAGACGCTGACGACGGCAGTAGCGCATGCTACGGCCGGAAGGCTGCGCTTACCCGCCGAGCAGTGTCTCTGGACTGCAGCCTGGGCCGATAGCGTACGCTAGCTCGGCAGCCTAGCGCACGCTAGGCTGCACCTGTATAAATGTGACAGAGCAATCACATTTCCTCTCGTTTTTCATTTCATCTCTTTCTCTTCCGCGGCTGGAGCCTTGGGGATTCCTAAGCCATGTTGTTGAATAACAAATCTATGAAGTTCTTGAACTCATATCATCGATTAATCATCCGTTATCATCCTTTGATCTAGCGAATCAAGGTAATCTCTTCTTAGAACCCTAAATTCTTGAATTTGGGGGGTTTTACATTTTTGTCCGATTCGTTCCGTATTGTTGATTATGGGTATGATTAATCTTGGTAGTATTCTTGTGTTTAACATCATCTAATCCATTATTCTTCGTCGAATCGAAGTATATTTCTTGATTTCCTTCGAATCGACTTTTGGGGGATTTGTTCTCGATCTCGTTTTCCATCCATTTTTGATGGATCGATTGTGGCTAAATGATGTTGTTAAACATATTCTATGGATTGTATATCCATATTTCAACATGGAATTCTGTTTTCGTGTTTTGTTGGGACGAATCGTGTTCTTGGCCGTTTTGGGGGAAACACTTGAATTTTCGTCATTCGTTCTTTGAATTCAGCGGCTTTGGGTCATACTTTGGAATTCATTTTCGTTGTTATATTTGTCCTTCGTAGTTTATTATCGCGAGTTGGCGTTCGGTGGAGTCGGTGGGTTCGTAGTCGATTCGTGCCAACCTACTTCGGTCGATTCTCCATGTTGTTCTTATTCGAGGCAAGTACCTTGCTCATACATTTCTTATTTTGTGGATATGATGATCGGTGATCGTCTTGGTGTGTTTGTTTGGTTGTTTGAAATGAAGTTTCAAAAGATTTCGGTTTGGCCTCGTTAAAGGCTCTCTTTCAAAACGCGTGTTTGTTTTGTGAACGGTGTGTTTTGGGAATTGTTTATGATTTGATCATTTTGAACGTGAAGGCTTTGATGATATCCCTGTTGTTTAAAGTTATGGAATCGTGTATTCCGTGTTTAATCTTGTCACTGTGTTTTGAAGAGTTTGATAACGGCGTCGAGTAAGTGGCCATCTCTAGTAAGTACTCTTGATGAACTTACATTCTTAGCATATTATTATTGCATGAGTAACGTGTGTGTGTGTGTGTATGCTCACTACGGGTTAGATCCGACGGGGTCTCGGTAGGGCTCCACGAAGCTGTGGAACCGCAAGCTTGCTTTTAACCACTGTGGGTTAGATCCGACGGGGTCTCGGCAGAGGTCCACGAAGCTGTGGGTTCGCGGTTAATTGTGGTGTATTTTGCAATGTGATTTGGATTATTGGCATTTCCGGAAATGAGTGCTTTCGAATGGTTTTCATGATTGCATGCATCGACTAAATGTGTAAGAGATAAGTTGTTCGTTTGGCTTACTTGGGTAGGATGGCACTAGAGTATTTTGTTGTTTGTGTTAAATCCTTTAATTGTGGATTTTGTTGTTGGAAGACGAACCTTGTTTTCGTTCTCGTGTACTGTGAGTTGATGAGATTTGGGGCTAAAATCCCAACGGCTTTGTAAAGGTCATTTGACGGATTTGGGGCTAAAATCCCAACGGTTTGGTAAAGGTTATTTTACGGAAAGTAAACTTTTAGGGCAGTGACCCCTTTTGCCTTTTGGGTTTTGAAAAGTGGGATTTGATAATCCTAAATTGTTTTCTATTAAAACTCCCGATGGTATTTCAAATCATTTTATAAATTGTTTCCCTTGATATTTTGATCTTGAAATTTTGGGAAGTCTTTACTCAAACTCTTGCCTCGGGAAGTGTTCATCCTGTTGTATTTGAATCTTTGAGTTTTCCGGATTATTATCGTTCGTGGAATGTGAATTATATGACTCGTATTTTGCACTTTGTTCTTGCACTAGCAAAACAGCGGAGTTTTGCTAACCCACGAGTATTCGGGGGGTGGATGTTTGTTTTTGCATTCAGGTTTTGGAGCATAACACAGGGTCGGCACGAAGGATGATGAAAGATGATCGATACTAATCACATGAGGAACCATACATTGTGTATTGGTTCAGTTGTACTTATTTTCCGCTGCTATATTTTTTTTCCGTTGTACGGGTGTGGTTGTATTTTTGACCCCTGCGTGGGCATGAGTTGTAATTGGGTTGTATATTTTTATTGAAAGACCAAATCGGTCTACTGAGTCTTTTTAGCCTTGAAGGCATCGTTGAGATGTTCTATGTTGTTACCAGCCTGGTAGATCCTTGAGGAAAGGTTCTACGACGTGTAATATCCTTGAGCGGATTGGGGGTGTTACATAAATGGTATCGGAGCTTAGGTTGTGGAAACCTAGGCTGTCGGGTCAAGTCGTGTTGTTTGAGTCTTGTTTCGTCAGATTTTATCTGACTGAGTCGTGTCGCGACGCGTCGTCTGAGTTTGTTGGTCGTGATTAGTATCGTGGGGCGATCATCATCTTCGTGCGACCTGTGGATGTAAGTCTCCCTTCTTTGTGTTGTGCCTCGTGTGACACGAGCTATTTTTATGATTATTTGTTAAGTGACGGAATCCTCTTATGGATTTTGATTTCTTGATATGCGGTTATTTGACCCTCATATTTCGTTCATATGAGGAGTAGTGTTGCTGGATTGTGCATGTTTGACTTTATTTCTTTTATCCGCTGCGTGAGTTCTTTTGTAATGGCTTTCGGTATTTTACCGACTGAGTTCTATTTTAAAAACCAATTTCCTTAACCGAGTTTGTGGCATTGTAGCCTTGATCGTTTTGGAGAAATTCTTATGACGGTATTTAGTATTTTGTAAATGGCTTTTGTAAGTTTTTGAAACATTACCGTCATCGGCCTTTTTGACGTTGTAAATGGTTTTTAGCCTGGTGAGTTCCGGCGCGGGACCCACGGCGCTATAATATTTCGTGTAATTACCTGAAATCTTCGAGCATTCTAGCCCATTGAATTATCTTTGAAAACCTTGAGTATCTTAGAAAATAAATTTCGAGAAGTACTTTTAAAATAAATTATTTTCTCGTGGTACATCCAAGGTGCCACAATATGTTTCAAGATTCTTCTACCTCGAGGACCAAAATGTTTTGAGATATTTTCATTGTTTTAGAAACACTTTTACGTAGACCCAAGGGTCAATTATTCTGAAAGTTTTTCACTAAGAGAAAGTGTCCTCATTTTTATCAAATGCGAAATAGTTCTCCAAAGTCTCGATAACGATGTTTCACGTTTGTATTTTTTTTGAAAAGGTGATACTCAAGATCAACCGGTGTTTTTCTAAATTATTTTCAAAATGAGGTTTTCGTTTTTAAAACCTATCCATTCCCGTTTAAGGGTTGGGTATGTATGTATGATGTCCGCGTTGTCATTATGATGTTTGCTCCGAGTATGAGCGAATTGGCGGTGTGAGCGTTGAGTCGTTTTCCACACATTTGTTGTGTTAGCCCTCTGTGAGAGGTGGGATGTTGATATTGGATGTTGTCGCCCCGTGGTGATTTCTGCATTATCTCTCATGTGCGAACTGTTAGAGCTTTGTTTGGTACGACCGTGTGCATCGGTGATTGTTCCGTTATGTGTCGGTTGTTTAATGTCTTGTTACCTTGCTCCCGTTTTTGTGAATTTCGTGGACGAGATCGAAGGTAATACCCGTACTATTTTGACTTCTGTATTTTCTCTTTCTCCATTCTTTCAACTCGCTCGTGTTCGTTGATACTTTCTGAACTTGTTCTGTATTTCGGTTTCGTCGTTCGAACGAGCTGTGATCTTGTTTTGGGTCGATCTGATTATCGCTGTGATTTTTTTGAGTTCGGTTCGATTCTTGTGAACCTTGTTCGGAAGTGACATCAATTGGTTCTATTAACCCTCCTATTCGAAGTGGATCGGATTTTGAACTTCTGTATTTTCGACTCTGTCGACTCGTTTATGCTCGTTGACATTTTCTGAGCTTGTCCTGCCCCTTGCTTTTGTTGATCAAATGGGTGTGGTATTGTTTCGGAATAACTCGTTTGTCGTCATGACTTTTCGATTGCTATTCCCTTTCCTGTGGATCTTATGGGAATGCACATCTTGTTGTTTTCACCAGAGCATATATTGTCTCGAGCCGAGACGTGAACCTGGGAGTTGTTGTTTGAATTTTATTATCCTTCGTGTTTCGGACATGATTGTTCGATTTCTGTTGTCTCGATCGTTTGTTTGTTCGGTTTTTGTTGATCTCGTTTCGTGATTGTTGAGCGTTCAGACTCCTTCGTAATTCCCTTAAGTTCGGGAAATTAGTCTCGTTTTTTATCTTCCAACCCTTGGGCCGTGGAATTCCATATTTGTTCACCGATTGGCTCGCATTTTGATTGATGTACCATTGGGTCGGTCAATCATATGTTCGTTGTGTTTTGTGATTGTTCGGATAATTGACTTGACTATATTATCCGTTTGATGACGCTTGTCATTTGTTGGTTTTATTATATCCCTAACGGCGACATTGTGTTGGTCGCCGTGGAGCGTGTTTTCACGCCGTATGCCTCTTTGCGTTTCTTGAAATGTTTCGCCGTCAGGCGCGAGTTTTCGGTTTTTGTGTATCTCGTCGAGTTTTCCTGGCGGGGATATTGCGTCTCCGTGCTTCTTTTAAGTTTCGGGACGAAACTTCTTCTAAGGAGGGTAGAATGTAATACCCGTGATTTCGATTTCCGGTTATTTCTTTTTGTTTCGGCAGAAGTCCGTTTTGACGACTCGCTCATGACCGTTTCGTCATTCTGAGAATGATTAATTCTGCCTTTTTGTCATCCGAGTTCGTTTCGGTGTCATTTTGTTGAGTTCCGTGCTTTTTGGCGACTTTTCCGCACTTGAGTTCGATTCTTGCGAATCTCATTCGAAACTGCTGTTTCGAGTTTCCCGTAAGTCCGTTAAACTTTGTTAGACGTGTAGTGAACTTCGGTTTGGTTATTCGATCACGTATCGTGATTTTCGGGCGTTTTGGGCCATTTTGTAATTTCCTTAAAGTTACGGGTATCCGTATCTCTAATTGTTGTCTCGACCCGTTTCTTGGTCGCGTATGATTAATTATGGTATTATGTTTTCATTTCGGGTCGTTGATGTTGTCCGCAAACTTTTTGTCGTGTTCGTTCCGTACGTTTTCGGAAATCGAGTCGTCGAGCCCTGGTGGTCGGGCACTGGCTGGACGGTTGCGGGACTGGCTGGATGATTGCGGGCACCGGCCGGACGGGTGCGGCAGGAACCGGCGTAGCGCGCGCTACGGCCGGAAGGTATCACATGCTACGGCCGGGAGGCAGCACACGCTACGCCCGGGAGGCAGCGCACGCTACGCCCGGTTGTCTGCGCGCGCTAGCGGGCCGAGGCAGTAGGGCAGTGGGGGTACTGGACTCGGTGGATCGGCAGGTAGCGCACGCTACTGCCGGACACTGCGCACGCTACGACCGGCAGGTAGCGCACGCTACGGCCGGAAGGCTGCGCGCGCTACCTGGCCGAGCAGTGTCTCTGGACTGCAGCCTGGGCCGATAGCGTACGCTAGCTCGGCAGCCTAGCGCACGCTAGTCTGCATCAGATAAATGTGACAGAGCAGTCACATTTCCTCTCGTTTTTCATTTCCTCTCTTTCTCTTCCGCGGCTGGAGCCTTGGGGATTCCGAAGCCATGTTGTTGAACAACAAATCCATGAAGTTCTTGAGCTCATATCATCGATTAATCATCCGTTATCATCCTTTGATCCAGCGAATCAAGGTAATCTCTTCTTAGAACCCTAAATTCTTGAATTTGGGGGTTTTTACGTTTTTGTCCGATTCGTTCCGTATTGTTGATTAATTCATGATGGGTATGATTAATCTTGGTAGTATTCTTGTTTTTAACATCATTTAATCCATTTTTGTTCGTCGAATCGAAGTATATTTCTTGATTTCCTTCGAATCGACTTTTTGGGGGATTTGTTCTCGATCTCGTTTTCCATCCATTTTTGATGGATCTATTGTGGTTAAATGATGTTGTTAAACATATTCTATGGATTGTATATCCATATTTTAACTTGGAATTCTGTTTTCGTACTTTGTCGGGACGAATCGTGTTCTTGGCCGTTTTGGGGAAACACTTGAATTTTCGTCATTCTTTCTTTGAATTAAGCGGCTTTGGGTCGTACTTTGGAATTCATTTTCGTTGTTATATTTGTCCTTCGTAGTTTATTATCGCGAGTTGGCGTTCTGTGGAGTCGGTGGGTTCGTAGTCGGTTCGTGCCAACCTACTTCAGTCGATTCTCCATGTTGTTCTTATTCGAGGCAAGTACCTTGCTCATACATTTCTTATTTTGTGGATATGATGATCGGTGATCGTCTTGGTGTGTTTGTTTGGTTGTTTGAAATGAAGTTTCAAAAGATTTTCGGTTTGGCCTCGTTAAAGGCTCTCTTTCAAAACGCGTGTGTGTTTTGTGAACGGTGTGTTTTGGGAATTGTTTATGATTTGATCATTTTGAACGTGAAGGCTTTGATGATATCCCTGTTGTTTAAAGTTATGGAATCGTGTATTCCGTGTTTAATCTTGTCACTGTGTTTTGAAGAGTTTGATAACGGCGTCGAGTAAGTGGCCATCTCTAGTAAGTATTCTTGATGAACTTACATTCTTAGCATATTATTATTGCATGAGTAACGTGTGTGTGTATGCTCACTACGGGTTAGATCCGACGGGGTCTCGGTAGGGCTCCACGAAGCTGTGGAACCGCAAGCTTGCTTTTAACCACTGTGGGTTAGATCCGACGGGGTCTCGGCAGAGGTCCACGAAGCTGTGGGTTCGCGGTTAATTGTGGTGTATTTTGCAATGTGATTTGGATTATTGGCATTTCCGGAAATAAGTGCTTTCGAATGGTTTTCATGATTGCATGTATCGACTAAGTGTGTAAGAGATAAGTTGTTCGTTTGGCTTACTTGGCTAGGATGGCACTAGAGTATTTTGTTGTTTGTGTTAAATCCTTTAATTGTGGATTTTGTTGTTGGAAGACGAATCTTGTTGTCGTTCTCGTGTACTGTGAGTTGATGAGATTTGGGGCTAAAATCCCAACGGTTTTGTAAAGGTCATTTGACGGATTTGGGGCTAAAATCCCAACAGTTTGGTAAAGATTATTTTACGGAAAGTAAACTTTTGGGGCGGTGACCCCTTTTGTCTTTTGGGTTTTGAAAAGTGGGATTTGATAATCCTAAATTGTTTTCTATTAAAACTCCCGATGGTATTTCAAATCATTTTATAAATTTTTCCCTTGATATTTTGATCTTGAAATTTTGTTCTTTACTTAAACTCTTGCCTCGGGAAGTGTTCATCCTGTTATATTTGAATCTTTGAGGATTCCGGATTATTATCGTTCGTGGAATGTGAATTGTATGACTCGTATTTTGCACTTTGTTCTTGCACTAGCAAAACAGTGGAGTTTTGCTAACCCCCGAGTATTCGGGGGGTGGATGTTTGTTTTTGCATTCAGGTTTTGGAGCATAACACAGGGTCGACACGAAGGATGATGAAAGATGATCGATACTAATCACATGAGGAACCATACATTGTGTATTGGTTCAGTTGTACTTTATTTTCCGCTGCTATATTTTTTTTCCGTTGTACGGGTGTGGTTGTATTTTTGACCCCTGCGTGGGCATGAGTTGTAATTGAGTTGTATATTTTTATTGAAAGACCAAATTGGTCTACTGAGTCTTTTTAGCCTTGAAGGCATCGTTGAGATGTTCTATGTTGTTACCAGCCTGGTAGATCCTTGAGGAAAGGTTCTACGGCGTGTAATATCCCTGAGCGGATTGGGGGTGTTACACAAAGCATCGGAAACCACATTTGCTTTACCTGGATGATAAAGGATCTCGATATCATAGTCCTTGATTAATTCTAGCCACCTTCTGTGCCTCATGTTCAACTCCTTCTGAGTAAAAATGTACTTTAGGCTCTTGTGTTCTGTAAAGATCTGGCAGGTAACTCCATACAGATAGTGACGCCAGATTTTCAAAGCAAACACCATGACTGCTAACTCCAAGTCATGGGTCGGATAGTTAACTTCATAGGGTCGCAATTGTCTCGATGCATAGGCAATCACTTTCTCTTACTGCATTAGTACACATCCAAGGCCCTGTCTCGACGCATCACTATACACCACGAATCCTTCCATTCCTTTTGGTAAGACCAAAACAGGTACCGAAATCAATCGACTCTTGAGCTCATCAAAACTTTGCTAACATGCTTCTAACCACAAATACTTCTTATCCTTCCCCAGTAAGTTAGTCATCGGTTGCGCAATTTTAGAAAATCCTTCTACGAACCGTCGGTAGTAACCTGCTAGGCCAAGGAAACTACGAACTTCCTTCACGTTCTTCGGTGGTAGCCAATCTCGAATGGCTTTCGTCTTCTGTGGGTCCACTCTCACCCCTTCGGCTTATATCACATGCCCAAGAAAGATAACCTCAGGCATCCAGAATTCACATTTAGAAAATTTCCCATAAAGCTGTTCCCGCCTCAACGTATCGAGAACTTGGTGGAGATGATATTCATGCTCTTCGTGGTCACGAGAGTAAATCAGAATGTCGTCAATAAAAACGACTACAAAGCGATCCAGATAGTTAATAAAAACTCAATTCACCAACTCCATGAATACCGTCGGTGCATTAGTCAATCCAAATGGCATCACCACGAACTCATAATGCCCATAGCGAGTACGAAAGGCTGTCTTTGAAATGTCAGACTCTCGAATCCTCAACTGATGATAACCAGATCTCAAGTCGATCTTAGAAAATACGAAAGCTCCCTGAAGTTGATCCAATAAATCATCAATACAAGGCAAAGGATATTTGTTCTTGATGGTTACTCTGTTCAGCTCACGGTAATCAATACATAAACGCAGAGATCCATCCTTCTTTCGTACAAATAACACCGGTGCTCCCTAAGAGGACGCACTAGGTCGAATATAGCCTTTTTTTAGTCAACTTCTCAAGTTGGTTCTTCAACTCCTGCATCTCGGTCAGAGCCATACGATACAGTGCTTTTGAAAGCGGGGATGTACCTGGCTCTAACTCAATAATAAACTCCACGTCACGATGAGGAGGTAAGCCTGGCAACTCGTCTGGAAGTACGTCTGGGTAGTCTCGGACTACCGGAATGTCAGCCAATTCAACTGGTCGATCTGCTGTTTTGGTCATACAACACCAATAACCAATACACCCTTGATTAAGTAGTTTCACTGCTTTCATAGCGCTGATAACTCTCCCGGAACGACTGGGATTATCACCTTGAAAAATACACTCGAAACCATCATCAGAAGTGACAGTTACCATCCGCTTGCGGACACTAAGTATGGCATCATGACGATCCATCCAATCGATACCCAAGATTATATCATCCTTATGTAAATCGACTACAATTAAATTTGACAACCACTCACGGTTGTTCATACGAATCGGATAGTCCTGGACTTCACGATTCCCAATAATTCTTCTACCATCGGGTAGACCAATCACATAGGGCTCACAATTGATAACATGGTCTAGAGGCAAACAACTTAAACAAGAAATAGATATAAAAGAGTGTGAAGCACCGGTATCAAAAAGAACACACACCGGCTGAAAGTGGATCTCGAGTATACCTGCAATCATGCTAGCCTCGGGATCGTCAGCTTTCTTCATTTCGTATATCCTAGGTTTTGCGTCTCCTGCACCAGGTGCACCACTTTGATTCCCACGACCCGTTCCCCTGTTTGCCGCGGTAGTCTGATAAGAAGCAGACGGAGGCACACGGTCCTGGACAACAGACTGATTTAGAGTATGAGATGCCACTGGTTCATGCCCGGGCCCATTTCTGAAAAAACGAGCACGATGCCCATTCTTCCCACAAGTATGGCATGCGACGGCCGGCCTCGGGCATTTGGAGTTGACGTTCCCCTGGTCTCCGTAGTTATAGCACACAACAGATGAGGGGACCGCTTGAGAGTGCGATCCGGCTGGCTTCGACGCCATGGGTGGTCGATCAGAAGGGTTTGGCAATGATTGGGGCTTGCTGAATGACCCCGGTTACTCTCAGTCTGGTTCTGGTTCCTGGGCCTTTTGTTGTTGGACTGTGGTTGCTTCTTAGAAATCTCCTTCGCGGTGAGCTCGTATTCCAGAGCCTTCTAGATGAACTCCGGCAGGGTCGTACAGTGGTGATTCAACAGCTGCATTCTCATTCGGGGTTTAAGCCTCTTGAGAAAGTATTTGATATTATCAGCCTCTGTTCGGATAATTGTCGCTGCGAAAGGAAGAAGTGCCTGAAATTTCTCAGCGACAGATAGTACATCATCATCCTCGGATGGGTCCAGGTTTAGCAATTCTGATAGTTTGGCCTCATGGAGTGTCCCTGGATAGTAACGGTCTAGCATGAGGTTTTTAAATTCCTCCCAAGTATAAACACCATCAGTTGGCCTCACTGAAAGCCACCAGGTATGAGCGCCTTTGCTAAGGTAGTAAGCGGCTACAGAGATGCGGTTCTCTTCAGGGCAGTCCACCATCTCGAAAAGTTTCTCAAAATGCTCGATCCAATGCACAATGTCAGCAGGCTCAGAAGAGCCTTCAAAGGTCAGAGGTCGCTGGCGAGAGATGTCCCTGATGATCCGACTCACGGGTCAGCCAAGCACAGGAGGAGGATGAGGCCCCTGTTGCTGGCCAGTAGTGGCCCTCTGCATAGCTTCCATTAATTGACCTATCTGGGTCATCTGAGTCATCATGCCCTACATCACAACGTAAGGATCGACACGCGCATCCTCACGCCCACTGTGGTGCGATTGGTCCCTAGAAGGTGAAACCCTCTCTGCGGAACTATGATCCACATTCACGCATCTGTTGGCTCCAGGTATCGGGATTTGGCCCCTTCCGCGGCCTCGTCCCCCTCTGCCACGACCTCTCAGATTTCTTTCTATACTGAAAGAATCAATCATAATGATAACCATAAGTACAGTTCAAGATACTATTCAAAATTCACGCTAAGTTAATAGCAACAAGGAATCACATATTCAAGGAAATGGTTCACAATTAATTATCGACACCACGAATGTCGCACCGAATATTACATCGACGTCAAGTCGAACAATTTCAATCATATAATCAATCCAGCATTTATCTCGGATTATTAATTAGATAAATCCTGCCATAAATCCTCGAAATAACAAGATCAACAAAGAGATCCATTCCGATACAATATCATGCCAGTAATTAAATCATGGCTCATAAAGTACATACTGTATTTGGCTCGTAGGGTCAGGCGCTTGCACAGAAGGTCTCTTGATAATAGTTCATTATACAACGACTCTTAAAGAGAAACAAAACAACACTCTCCGATACCATCTTCTGTAACACCCCAAAAGGCGGCTATTACAGTGTCGTGGACCCCATACTGGGACCCACCGGGTGATATCCAAAAAAACAAATTAAATAAGTATTACTTGTGATACCGAACCATAATAAATAGTTATTACTCCGATTAGGAGTTTATTAAAAATATGGCCAACGGCCTTAAGATACACAGGATCCGAAAAACAAGTATAAACCATATAGAGATGGAATATACTTCAAAATACCAATACAACCAGATAGTAATTTAAATAAGGCAGAATTAAGTAATGTTACACGGTTTAAAACATAACCGGACAACAATAGACTTGGGGACCCCGAACTAGTATCTATCGAACCCTTCGCCGTCAACATGCTCTTCCCATGCCTTGCCTTTGCCTCGACCTAAAATACAACACAAGTATTTCGCCCATAACACTGGGTCAGATATACATGATAATTAATTCTTCCAACATTATACAATTCACATATATAGATCTCAAGGAAACATCCCGACTATTAATCATACTCCTCGGTCATATAACACAATCAGTCACAAACCGCCGAACACATCCAATCATACATGGACTATGAACGATTAACAATATGGCTCAAGATGGACATCACAGTACGCTTGATCCGGAAATGTGTCCGTGTACATGTCCACCCCGTATACGGAATCCAGAGTATACGTGTGACAATGTACCTAATTAGCCTCACGAACTACGTCTCGTGTGCACAGTCCAATACGGAAACATCCACGTATGACTACATAAGTGCCCGGATAAAAATCCTACACAATATCCAATCGGCACGCAGATATGATTCCAGAAATGTCACGATACAACATGACAACGAAATTCAACGAAATATATATCCGATTAAGGATCAAGAAAACTCACCGAAGTGACAATAAGGACCAACGAGATCAACGATTCAAAGCGACGTACTTGGGAATGCAACCCCATGACCAAAACGGAATAACGTCAAAGACAATGTCAAATCACGACAAATATTTCATAAATATTTCATACACATGAAATGAATAAACATCACAAGAATCTAATCATCATTATAACCAAGCAAGATAAATTGTCTCAATACAGAGACGAGAATAATCCTCTTCTTGTCGAAAGGAACGAACGGTCCTCGACTAATATCGTTTACTCGAACAATCAACCTTAAACGAAATACATTTTACTCAATAACATATTCGTATAATTATAAATATAGGATTAGTAAGACGACACCCTACAATCCATTAGAATAGTTTCGCTATCTCAAAATATCGAAGTCTTATACCACGAATTCTTTTTACCTTATTTCAACCATAAAATCGGTTCACAATACTTTTACCGAATGTTCATATGATTCTTCATAAATAAGAATTTTATCAAGAACGTGTTAAACAACCACTTATGTTGTCAATATCATCTTATGTTGTTTACACTTTCCAAAACATTACAATGTTAAAAGGTAAAATCTGCACAATTATGTTCATCAACACATCTCATCTAAATTGAATATTAAGCTTACAATAAGGTTATATTAGTTATGCGATTACACCATGATCATGAAGGTTATCAAAATCATTCTTATAAACCTGGAGGATTCATTAATATCATTTATGAGTTCACTACCTTAAGAACACCATAAGATGATCAAACATATTCTTAGGTTATCAATACATCCTAAGAAGTTATTGTTGTTTTCACAAATATCCTTATCAATTTTCAAAGTCTTGCTGGGCTGAAACAAAAGGAGGTTATAACTCTCAAGAATTTTGAACAAGAGAACATCCTCCTACTTCTAACATTGCCAAGGTATTCCCAAGGTAATTAAATACCTAAAATGGTGTTTAAACATTTTATGATATCAGTTCTATTGGTTAAATCCAACTATGATGATGTTAACCGATTCAACGATGTTCTACTGAGTTAAATTCATCCAGCAAGATGAGTATGATAATCACAACATGGTTAGTATCACTATATCATCAAGAATACATCCATTTCAAACCCTCATTAACCATATTCATCAAGAAGTGTTCAAAAAGTTGGATTAAAATTATGTTTTACTTGATTAATCTAACTTTAGGTGAAGTATACTTCATTACCAACATCAACATATGAAAACAATACAGAGAAGAAAGTACACCTACCTCCAGAAACGAAGAACAACCTCAACACTACGAGAAAGTACACTCCAAGCTCAAGAACACCTCCTAATCTTCAAGGTAATGAGCTCCACTCCAAGATTTAAGGCTTAAACACAAGTTGTATGGGGTTGATATCGATTTGGGGGTGCATAGGGACGATATATATAGAGAAAATCGGTTTAGAGTTGTGAAGAAATGAAAAACAGGCTGGTCATATAAATAGACTATACTGCTTAACGTACGCTATCGGGGAGCTAAAGTTCCAAGCCAATTTCTTGCTTTCTCCCTCAAAGAGAATGGAAACAATCGTAAGCATATGGCATCATCCGAGACTCCGTTCATTTTGATAGTATCACATATTTGCATGAAATGAGTGAGATGGGCATGTGGATCTTCGACAGCAAATCCTCCAAATTGATTTTGTTGAACCATTAAAATTAAGGTGGGCTTCAACTCGAAATTATGAGCGTTGATTGGAACATGAGTGATTCCTCCAAAGTTTCGGTCTAGTTTCGGTCGGAATCCATCCTGAATTGATTGCACCCTAGTTGGTGGATTTTCAATCCTTCTGCCCTCGTTGTCTTGGATTACTGCATTCTCGTTCGCGTTGCCCCTTTCCACGTTGTCTCCCGCTCTCTCCATGTCTTCAAAAAGATCCCTTCTTAGTTTCCTTGAGGTAGCACTTGTTCTTCGGGCAAATGCTTCTACTTCCGGGATGAAAGTTTCTAAAGGCACTCGAGATGAACGAGTGTCATTGCACTCCCTGAGTAGAAATTGTATGAGTTAAGTATCAAATAAGAAAATGTCTAAGGTAAGACTAGAAACACTTATCGTAATATCAACACCAACAAAAATTAATTTAGTCCCAGGCAACGGCGCCAAAAACTTGTTCGCTTAATTTTTAAACAATCCGCAAGTGTACGGAGAATATGTAGAAAGCGGCGAGCAAGGTCATATTCCACAGAGACTAAATATTCTTATTGTATTAAGTACTAGATTATAGTGTTTCCGGTTTTATCTAGACGGTCGAAAGGTAAAATGGATGTTTAATAAGATAAAATAAAATGATCACAATAAATTAAAACAATTGAAAATATCCGAATTAAAATGAATTGCAAGAGTTTAGAAAGGTAGATTCCAAAGCTAGGTTTCCATTGATTACTAAATTTAGTCGGGATTGGTTCCAAAAGGTTCTAAGTGCGTCTCTAAAACGATGATCACAACAATATTTTAAAGTCTCTCTCGAGATGCATTAAAACATAGATTAAACAACCTATAACAACGTCTCCGCCTAATATAAATTATCTAACTCCAAAATGTTCATAAGATTAGATATCATCATAGTTCATCACCGATTTCTCAATCTCGTAATTTACTACGTCAAATACTCGAAACCTATTAATGCCCTCTTCTCTTGAATTATGAGCAATTAAGTTTAACATGTAAAAACATTGATCAAGTGTCTAAACATGAATCAAAACCAAGCATTTGATAAAGAAATCACACTAGATAAATATAATCATCAATCCCTCAAAATCATAGCAAATCAACGTACTCCCATGCCCAGAACCTAAAGAGTTTAGTCGGACATGGTAATGAAATGAAGATTAATAATCATCATGTTCATGCTAATTAAAACAACAAAATGAATAAAAGATAGGAAGAAGATAAAACTCGTGGTGTGTCTTGATCGATCCCGGTTGAAACCTTCAAATGTTCTTGAAGTGTTCTTCAAGAATTTCTTCAAAACTCCTTCTTTTTTTGGTATGAAAGCCCCTTGATCTTTTGTTTTTCTCTCTCTCTAATCTCTCCAAATTCAGCATATCTCAAGTCTTGCCCCATATCCTCCTTTTATAAAGCTAAAAATATCACTTTTTCTACACAAATCTTGCAAAAATGTCAAAAGATGATATTTTCATCGAAAAGTGACACGGCCCGTGTCATAGTGCGCTCAAAATGCTAAAACCCGCTGGACAGGGAACTCGACCGTGTCAAGTGACATGGCCGAGCAAATGACACGACCGTGTCGAATGACACGGCCCATGTCATACTCGTCTGGATAAGCAAAAACTCGCTGGATATGAAACCCGACCGTGTCAATATGGCACGGCCGGGATAATGACACGGCCCGTGTCGATTGACAAGGCTGGGCTCGTATTGACTCATTTTGACACTGTTTTGACTCATTTTTAAGCCCGGTCTCTCGTTTCCGCATTGCTTGATATGTATTGGGGTTGGAGACTTCGTTCTTGCTTGATTTATGTCCATAAAGTACCTATAAAATCAATAAAACGTACCCAAGCATGATCGAGTCCAATAAACACAATATGAGTATAAACGACACAGTTCTACACATTTTAGGATCTTAAAACCCAGAAAATCGGTGCAAAAATATGTGTAAAAATGAGTGTTATCAAAATCCCCCAAACTTGAATGTTGATCGTCCCGAGCAATGCACTTTAAAATAACCACTCTTAAGGGAACTCCTCCCTCAAAATACCTCAAAGGATCATTCTGAAAATTCATCAATACGCCTCAAGAAATAAATAAGTCGAGTTCTATAAAGTATTCAAATCTCAGGGGTGCTTCCTTAACATCATAGCTAATACTTGAATAATATGAACCTCGCCGGTCAAGTGTATTCCCTCACTCTCAGAGTGTATAATGGGATAAGTGACGCTCAAAACTCATTCAATGAAATAAGAATCCCCATAGGCTTTCCAATCGTCTACATCTCTACCACTAGTTGTGCATGCAAATATGGTGAATCAAAAAGGACTTTATCGGTTGTAATGTAGGCTTTTTGGTCGGGGTAGGATAAGTATGGCTTAAAGTGACTTGACTTGAGCAAATTAGAACATTATCTCAATAATCACTTCGCTCAATTAGAAGCTCAATAATCCCTTAGAATTTGTTTCCTTCAACCCCTTGATTTTAATATCATCGCACTAAGCACTTTTGAAAGTGAGAATCACAACCTTATTCCTCCTTATTGCTCTATACATCTCGTTTCTTTTGTGTCCATGAATTTTTTTTCTTTTTATGTTTTCATGTGGTGAACAACATCATCATTAAATCACACCAATCTTCCTTCAAATTTATTTTGATAAATCATTGCATTTTGAACCAACAATCTTCTCGATCGCTTCCACACATCTTTTCATTCTTTTACCAATTTGTTCTAAATAGCTCAAGTATAGGGACAAAAGTTTATAATGGAACGGAAAGCTCATAATGTGGCTAACAAGAAATAGGCTTTAAGCTCAATCGGGCTAACTAGGGAAATAAATTTTTCGGGTTGGCCAAAAGGTTTGAAGGGTTGCCAATAAAAATCGCCTAAAATCATTTTCACTAATTTGCACACACACTTGTAGTTTCGAATAAGATACCAGGGCAAGTTCTAGAGTCTTAAAAACATGAATGGTACACTCGACAATGAAACTTGCATATTTAATGATGCACGAAGGCTCAAAAGCTCACAAGCTAGATTTGTTCATATTTCCAAGAGATTAAACTATTTATTCAATTTCACACCCTTTTGATTATTCTACAATTTTTCCCTACAAATTATCCTCGATTTGCATATCAAAATAACAAAATAAATCCCGAGGCATCCAATACAAGAGTTCATTCTTTCGAGTTTCATCAAAGTTCATCATCATCAAAACACACCGAGTTCGAAATAAAACACACCAAAATAAAACACACCAAAAAAAAAAATCAAACCAAAACGTAAAACAAAATCCAAACACACCAAAAAAAATTAAAAACAAACAAACAATGTAGGTATTTCTTGACCCAATATCTCCCCCCAAACTTGAATTAAAGAGTATACACACGAAGGTAGTATAGTATTTAAACAAAAAAAACTTTGGGTCAAGAAATACTTACAACCGGTCCTATCGATTTGACGGAGGAAAGTGGCCTTGTTGGACATGCCAATCTTCTATTCGTCGTAAAATTGCTAGCATCTCGTCTTGTCTTTGACGGGTCTCCTCTCGGAAAGCCTCGAACTCTTCTCTCAGCGAAGAACGAGATGTGGCATGTCTTGTTTCGGCCTGTCTCAACGACTCGGGCCATTCTCTCCTTCTTTCTTCTTCCTCCCCCGTTTCTCTTTCGTCTTTAGGGCCTCTCTCATATTCAAATTCTTACTCCATTCTGTCCTCTCTCTTTTCTTCTCGCATCCTCTCGTCTCTATCCTCAAATTTCGTACACTTAGGACGGACATTCCGAGCAACATATCTTTCACTAGGAGAAATTAATCCAGCTGCCTCCCGGGCCAATTTGTGCGCTGTCGTGGCCATTTGTAGATTTCATAAGTCCCGAATACTGGAAATAGTTGTCAAAGTTATATTCGGGAGTAGGAAGTGATCGCCGTCATTCTGGAGGAAAATAACTCGAGAGTCGTAGTCGAGAATATTCATTAACTTCATGACTTGGACAGATAAAAGCATATTTCCCAGGAGGGGAGTTTGATTTTCTAGTGGTATATCAAGATGAAGTGTGATAGGGGTAATTAAACCCCCTATCCAAATCTCCCCTCTTGGTTTAGTGGCAACATCTTCAAAGTGATCCATGATAATAGCACCGGTTGCTGGATTTGTTCCGTCGAGTATATAAGCTAAAACATAAAGCTCTCGCTGAGTAATTGGCCCCGTTTCTTTTCGGCCGAAGATAGTGCTCGCAATGACCTTGTGTAGATAGCGGAGGATAGGGTTGCGGAGTGAGGATCCTTTCGCCGACTTTGGGATGTAGGGACGTGCACCGCTCCCCGGGTATTCAACCATTGACCTCCAGTAAGTCTCACACTCGAACCGATTGATTCGGTATTCTCCGTGCCTTCGAGCGTCATATATAGTATCCAATTCACCAGGACCAAATTTTTCGTTTTTGTTGTTTAGCCGAAATTCCAAGGTGGTCGGCTCATGCGAAATCGGATCTCTTTTAACAAAGGGTGTGCTATGAAATTCCAGCGTGAGGCAGCGGTAAGTGGGCCAATGTTGGGTCATTAACGTCGTCCAACTTATTCGTGCAAGTAGCCCCATGACATCGTCTCTTATCCCCATCGCCGTCATGCACTCATCGTCCGGCCATCGAGTGGGGAGCATTTTTTTCTGCCCCAATGTCTCCCATCGTGCTAGGCGACTCGGCGGAAGCTCAATTCCATACGTCTCGATAGCCCCTTGAGTAGGTATTCTATCCGGTTGTTCAATTTCTGTTATGGATCTTCCTCGTCCTCATTGAGTTGCGCCTCGTCCTTGTTGGGCATTTCCTCGTCCTCGTCCCCTGGCCATTTTTCTGCAAGAGATTCATCAATTATCATTTGTTCAAACAAGCTCAGAATCACTATTTTTCGATAATAAACGCACCCCCAAACTTCTTACAAATTACACATTTTCCCCAAAGAATAAGCATTTTCTTCAAAAATACCCCAACCGTAAATTTCAACGCCAATTGCATAAGTAAAATCCCAAACATGTAATAACATCTCTCAATCATATATATCCAACATGTAATTCATGATAATCACCAACAAAATTTCAACTTATTTTTACTCACGACAAATTCCACCAAAAATCCATTTAAGAACCCTAAATTGCTCAATAAATCATATTCCACATAATCTCAATGCAATGAAAAATTAAACCATCCAAAAATCGTGAATTATACCTTGAATTCGGAGTGAAATTTGAAGAAAAATTCAGAAAAAATCGCGACCCAAACCCGGATGAATTCGTCCGATTCGTACCCTTTGAAGCTTTAGGTGGAATAATGATGAACATTATGTTATTATGTGAGATTTGACACGGTTTTTGCCTGATTTTGCCGGATTTAATGGGATTCGGGGCTAGGGTTTACGATTTGGGGGAGGAGGTAAATTTGGGGAAGAAGATGAAACTGAAGTCAGTCGTACTGCGCTTTTATACCCCCCGACCGACACGGCCCGTGTCGATTGACACGGCCCGTGTCATACCTGCTTCTTTTGTTAAAAATGCCGCTGTCCACCTGACCCGGCCGTGTCAAATGACACGGCCCGTGCCGTACTACTCCAGAAAGTGAAATTTGATCTGGGTACCTGACTCGACCGTGTCAGATGACACGGCCCGTGTCGTACCTGCTTGGATTGTCCAAATCGGCTGGTCATCAGACCCGACCGTGTCATTTGACACGGCCCGTGCTGTACTACTCCAGAAAGTTTTAAATGATCTGCCTGCACGACCCGACCGTGTCATATGACACGGCCCGTGTCGTACTGGCCTGGAAAATGCAGTTTTGTCCTCGTGTTTTTCCTGCGATTTGAACACCAAAATTTGAATCGGTTTAGTTATACAACAAGAAAAAAAAATACAAAAAAATGCGAAAAAAATCAAAACATAAAAATTATTGGGTTGCCTCCCAAGTAGCGCTAAGTTTAACGTCTTCATCCAGACGTCTTCAACTGGAAGTTTTTATGGCTTGATTAAAGTTATTACGGATACAGCTTCCTTTTGATAGGGATGATAGTAGTGTTTGACTCGTTGTCCGTTAACTTTAAATATCTCTCTGTCTCTGCTCATGAGCTCGACTATTCCGGGTGGAAGTACTTTCTTGATCACGAATGGACCCGACCATCTTGATTTCAATTTTCCGGGGAACAATTTTAGTCTTGAATTATAGAGAAGTACTTGTTGTCCCGGCATAAATTAACGTATAACGATCATCTTATCGTGCCATCTTTTAGACCTTTCTTTGTAGATTCGAGAGTTTTCGTAGCATTCATCCTGGAATTCTTCCAATTCATTTAGCTCTAGCAATCTTTTCTTCCCGGCGGCCTCAAAATCCAAGTTTATTCTTTTCACCGCCCACATCGCTCTATGCTCCAATTCCAAATGTAGGTGACATGATTTCCCAAAAATTTGTTGATAGGGAGATGTTCCCAAAGGAGTTTTATAGGCCGTACGATAAGCCCAAAGTGCATCATCGAGCTTGGATGACCAATCTTTCCGAGATGTACTCACCGTCTTTTCCAAGATTAGCTTAATCTCTTTGTTGGCCGCTTCGGCTTGTCCATTTGCTTGTGGATGATAGGCCAATGATTTCTTTGATCGGACCCCATATTTCTGAAGGAGTTTATCCATGATTTTGTTGACAAAATGCGATCCCCGATCACTGATTAATGCTCTTGGAGTTCCGAATCGGTAAAAGATGTTCTTCTTTAAAAATTTCATTACTACTTGAGCATCATTTGTTGGAGAAGAAATTGCCTCGACCCATCGAGATACATACTCGACCGCTAGGAGAATGTACTTATTTCCGAATGATGATGATAATGGACCCATGAAGTCGATACCCCAAACGTCAAATAGTTCAACCTCAATAATGTTGGTTAGGGGCATCTCATGACATCTTGAAATATTTCCTACTCGTTGGCATCTATCGCATTGTTGAATGAAGAGATAGCAATCTTTGTATAGCGTAGGCCAATAAAATCCGCTTTGCAACACCTTTGCAGCAGTCTGTGTTGCTCCGAAATGTCCTCCGGTTGGTGATGAATGACATTGTTGAAGAATTTCATCCCATTCCTCTTGCGGTACACATCTCCTTACGATCATGTCGGCACATCTCTTAAAAAGTAATGGATCATCCCACATATAGAACTTGATATCGAGTAGGAATTTCTTCTTTTGATAATGAGATAAATCCGGGGGTAGCACACCTGTGACCAAAAAATTAACAATGTCAGCAAACCACGGAAATTTAGCTTCTATCATAAAAAGCCGCTCGTCCGGAAATTCTTCTTTAATCCCTTCGATCTTGGGTTCCTCCTCCTTTTTGTACTCGAGGCGAGATAAGTGGTCGGCTACCACGTTTTCACAACCTTTTCTGTCTCGAACTTCCACGTCAAACTCTTGTAAAAGAAGAATCCATCGAATTAGGCGAGGTTTAGAATCTTTCTTCTCAAACAAGTATTTGATAGCTGCGTGATCCGTGTGTACTATCGTCTTTGTCCCAATTAAGTATGATCGGAACTTATAAAAAGCAAATACCACGACAAGCATTTCTTTCTCCGTTGTTGTGTAATTTTGTTGGGCTCCGTCCAATGTTTTGCTTGCATAATAAATAGCCCGAAAGAGTTTCTCACGACGTTGTCCCAACACAGCTCTGACCGCATAATCACTCGCATCATACATGATCTCAAAAGGTTGAGACCAATCCGGTACCACGAGGATAGGAGCACTTACTAATGCCTTCTTTAAAGTCTCAAATGCCTGCAAACATTCGTTAGAAAGAATGAAAGTGGTATCTTTTTCTAGCAATTTACTCAAAGGTTTAGTGGTTTTTGAAAAGTCTTTTATGAATCTCCTATAAAAAGCCGCGTGTCCAAGAAAACTCCTAATTGCTTTTTCATTCTTTGGTGGGGGAAGTTTCTCAATGGCGACAATTTTCGCCTATCAACCTCCAAACCGGCGGCAGACACTCGATGGCCTAGGACAATTCCTTCTTGCACCATAAAGTGGCATTTCTCCCAATTCAACACGAGATTAGTGTCTTCACATCGCTGCAAAACTAAAGTAAGATTATGCAAGCAATGATCAAATGAATTTCCAAACACTGAAAAATCATCCATGAAAACTTCCATTATATTTTCGATCAAACCGTGAAAGATAGCCATCATACAACATTGAAACGTGGCTGGAGCATTACATAAACCAAACGGCATTCTACGATAAGCATAAATTCCATAAGCACATGTAAAATCCGTTTATTCTTGATCTTCCGGTGTTATGTAGATTTTATTATACCCTGAATATCCATCAAGAAAACAGAAAAACTCATGCCCCGCCAATCTATCAAGCATTTGATCAATGAAGGGAAGGGGAAAATGGTCTTTGCGAGTAGCCGTATTTAAAGCCCTATAGTCTATACATACTCGCCATCCCGTAACTACTCTCATAGCAATTAATTCATCTTCTTCGTCTTTGGTTACGGTCATCCCTCCCTTTTTTGATACAACTTGCGTAGGACTTACCCATTCACTATCGGAAATTGGATATATCATCCCGGCATCTAAAAGTTTTAGTACTTTCTTTTTCACCACTTCTTTCATTACGGGATTAAGTCTTCGTTGATTTTGCACTTTAGGTTTAAAATTTTCTTCAAGCAAAATCTTATGCATGCATATGGAAGGACTAATTCCCTTTCAAATCTGAGATAGACCATCCTATAGCCAACTTATGTGCTCTCAATACACGAAGCAATTTATCTAGTTGAGTGGATGAAAGTGAAGATGATACAATTACCGGATTGGATTTATTATCATCTAGAAATGCATACTTGAGGTGTTCCGGGAGGGTTTTAAGGTCCAAGCTTGGTTGAGATGAATCCGATTGAGATGAAACGGACCCTAAATTTTTGTCCATGTCGTTGGACATGTTCGATTCGTCCATCAGCTTGATTTCTGCAACTACTTCATGCTCCCCTTTGTCTAAATCATCGAATGTATTGATTTGCGTTTTTTCCTATAGAGAATTCAATTCAGAAACATAATCAAACAAGTCAGAATCGTCAAACTCCAAAGTTGAATCACTAGAAAAACATGAATTCGTAAGAGCAAACTCCAACGGATCCGAAGATAATGAGTGTAAGATTTTTTTTCTTTCCATACGAGCTTATATAGTCAATAACATTGCAATATTCCGTATTATCATGAAATTTCATAGCTTTGAATATAGAAAATAGAACATGCTCGTCGTTAACACGTAGTATTAATTCTCCCCTTTCAACATCAATAAGAGCCTTTCCCGTTGCTAAAAATGGACGTCCAAGGATAAGTGGTAGATCCCCGTATTCTTCCATATCAAGGACAACAAAATCCGCTAGAAAAATAAATTTGTCGACTTTTATAAGCACATCTTCAACAATCCCCTTGGGATGTGTTATGGACCGATCCGCCAATTGTAGCATAACCGTTGTGGCTTTCATTTCTCCGACACCTAATTTCCTGAAAATAGATAATGGTATGAGGTTAATCGAAGCACCTAAATCACACAAAGCTTTATCGAATGAGACGTTTCCAATAGTGCATGGAACGGTAAAGCTTCCGGGATCCTTAAGATTTTGAGGCAATTTGTGTTGGATAATAGCGCTACATTCTTCGGTTAGTTTAACCGTCTCATGATCTTCCATCTTTCTTTTTCTTGACATCACATCCTTCAAGAACTTTGCGTAGTTAGGCATTTGCTCCAAAGCATCTGCAAAAGGAATATTGATATTAATTTTCTTGAAGATGTCTAAAAACTTTGCGAATTGTGCATCTAACTTTTCCTTTTTAATTTCGAATTGATCCTCCTTGACTTCCTCACTTGGCATCTTTGGCCCTTCATAATTCGTTCCACTTCTTAAGGCGATCGCTTGACACGACTCTTTTGGATTCACTTCGGTATTGCTTGTAAATTGTCCCCGTTGATGTTGACTCCCGACAACTTTAGCTAATTGTCCAATTTGAGTTTCTAGATTTTTCATTTGAGCTCCCATGGTGGTAGCTAGTTGAGTGACATGGCCTTCGATTTTGTCTAATTTCTCCTCATCTCGACTAAATCAGCTTTTCGTCTCCATCATGAAGGTAGCTAGAATATTCTCGATATTCTACGTCGGCTTTTCTTCAATTATCTCCCCATTCGATACCTTGAATCCGTCCGGTGGTTGCAAAGCATTCTTTGGATTAGCATAGCTAAAATTTTCATGATTTCGATTTGAGGGATGGTAGAATCCGGTGGTGGATTATTCCGGTAATTGTTGTAACTCCGATTATTAATATAGTGTGCCACCTCCAATGGATCGGATGGTAGTGAACTTGAACTTCCTTGAGAAACTCCCTTCGAATCACCTCCTTTTGTTAGAGCCCCCAATTGAGTAGTTAACATCGTCATTTGCGCAGTTAATGCCTTTATAGGATCCGAATCGGATATCTCAGCCACCCTTCTAATATTTGATCTTTCCATGGGCCATTGATAGCTATTCATAGCCATTTCTTTGATCAATCCATACGCTTCTTCAGCGCTTCTTTCTAGCAATACCCCTCCCGTGGAAGCATCAATAAAATTTCTTGTTTCCCCCATAAGACCATTGTAGAAGAAACACATTTGTTGGTCTTCGGGGAAACTGTAATACCCTGATTTTTCGGATATATTTTTCGTTTATATATTGGATATCGTGGATGGTTAATTTTGCTCGAGGACGTTGTGAACATTTGATAATATTATTGATTAGAGTATATGTTTTGATCGTGCTGTATGTTCGTATTTGTTATGTCGAGACGTTGGACAGGAATTGCTGTAAATGGCTAAGTATGGAAGCCATTACGTACGTTATGTGTTGAAGCTTACGTACGTTAAATTGGTAGAGTTACGTACGTTATGTCCGAGACATTACGTACGTAACATGGGAATCAGACGATCGAGTCGTGGTCGGCAGGTGGGACCCTGTGTCGGCAACTTTCGGCGGAGGATGTTGACAGGTGAGTCAACGTACGTGTTACGTACGTTATACAGGACGTGTTACGTATGTAACACGACCATTGTACTGTAGCAAGTCAACTGGTATATTACGTACGTTATATGGTATGGGTTACGTACGTAATGGACTTCACGGAAATGAGGCAGTGAGTTTGTTACGTACGCTATGGATTTCGGATTACGTACGTTAATGTTGTTACGTACGTTAAGTAAGGACACTTACGTACGTAACGAGATGCGCAATTTATATAATAAGATCTGGTCTTTCATTTCTCTCACGATCCTTTAAGGTATTTCTCTCCAAAATTCGTCCCTCTTCACTTCTAAGAGTGTTCTAAACACTTCTAACATGATTGTGAGCTTGGAATCATGGAATTAGAGCTTGGTTATGGAACTATTGTTGATTCTTGAAGTGATTTCTTGTGTTATCCATATTCTATGAGGTATGTTGGATATTTCTCCTTTTCATTTTGGATTTTTGATGTTATAGTTGATGAATGATTTGATTCGTATGAAGATGATTATGATGTTGTTATTGCGATTCTTGAGGATATATGAGGTTTATGTTGAAGGAAGATAATGATATGCCCTGTATATGTTGATTATGATTATGGAATCATGGAGTTCTTGATGTTCTTGAGGCTATATGATGACTATGATGATTTGATAATTCGTTTAACCGATTTAAGATGGTATTCTAAATCATAGTGATGATAGTGGTTAATTTAGATGAGATGAATCTTGATATGAGGTTGAATTCCGGATTGAATATGTTATGATCATTGTTACCAAGTTAGTTCGATTATTGATATGGTTATTGTTCTAGGTTTATTAACCAATAGGTATAATCGTTTTGCCGTGGTGAAAGGCCGTAGATTCCGTCCAGTCAGGGCTGAAGAGCTCGTAGACGAGGGCGATGAGTTCGGTATTGGTTTTGTCGTGTTGGTATCCAGGCAAGTGTTTACTTGTTCGGTTGTAATGTTTTGATGAGTAATTCCGTTTACATTTCATAAGTATTTTATGTTGTACTGCATATTGATGAATGTTCAGTGATGTTCTAAAAGGATTAGAATGCACAGCTGATGATTGTTGAGATACTTGGACAATCTTGGGAAGATTGTAGTATTCGGATATTGTTGATGTCATTTTGGATATTCTTGGTCTATGGTATGCATTTCGGAAGGATGTCCGGATAGAGGTATGTTTTATGGCAATTGTACATAGAGGATTATGTATGAGAAAGTATTCGGTATTGAGGTATTATACGGTATTGTTGTGATACTGGGATTTTTATGGTATTGTTGTGATATTGGGATTTTGACGAGAATCGTTGGATTACCGGAAGAGGTAAGGTTATCGTTGAGGTTATTGTTCTCATGATGCATGGCATGTGAATATTTATGTTTATGTACTTGCGGTTATTTGTCGGGCATTATTGCTGACCCCGTTGTGGGACTTGTTTTTCAGGTAATGAGGACTTTGATGGTAGCGGTCGTGAGGCGAGGATTCCGGACGATACTGGTTATGGCATATTGTTGGGTAATCGTGTATTTTTTTTCCTGTGTATTAATTATTGATGCATATGTATCTTGTACTGTATTTCATTCCGCTGCGTGAGTTCTTTCAAATGGTTTTCGGCTTTTTGCCAATTGAGTTTCATTTCGAAAACCGATTCCCTTAATCGAGTTTTTGGCCTTGATCGTTTTGACGGTAGTTGGTGTTTTCAAATGATTTTGTGAGTTTTGGAAAATACTGCCGTCATTGGCCTTTTTGGGCGTTTTTTGTAATTGGTTTTTCGCCTGGTGGGTTCCGGCGCGGGGCCCACGGCGTGTAATATTCCCGGTTGGATCTGGGGATGTTGCAGAAACCATGTCGAGGGCATCGCCTTAGTAGATCTTTGAAACGTTCCCAAGCTTCATATAACGGTTCGGAATCCAATTGATGAAATTGAGTAATCTCACTTTTTAGCTTCATTGTCTTGTTTGGTGGGAAAAATTTGAACAAAAATTTTTCGCTCAATTCTTCCCATGTCTTTATACTTTCGGGAGCTAAAGTTCCAAGCCAATTTCTTGCTTTCTCCCTCAAAGAGAATGGAAACAATCGTAAGCGTATGGCATCATCCGAGACTCCGTTCATTTTGATAGTATCACATATTTGCATGAAATGAGTGAGATGGGCATGTGGATCTTTGACAGCAAATCCTCCAAATTGATTTTGTTGAACCATTAAAATTAAGGCGGGCTTCAACTCGAAATTATGAGCGTTGATTGGAACATGAGTGATTCCTCCAAAGTTTCGGTCTAGTTTCGGTCGGAATCCATCCCGAATTGATTGCACCCTAGTTGGTGGATTTTCAATCCTTCTACCCTCGTTGTCTTGGATTACTGCATTCTCGTTCGCGTTGCCCCTTTCCACATTGTCTCCCGCTCTCTCCATGTCTTCAAAAAGATCCATTCTTAGTTTCCTTGAGGTAGCACTTGTTCTTCGGGCAAATGCTTCTGCTTCCAGGATGAAAGTTTCTAAAGGCACTCGAGATGAACGAGTGTTCATGCACTCCCTGAGTAGAAATTGTATGAGTTAAGTATCAAATAAGAAAATGTCTAAAGTAAGACTAGAAACACTTGTCGTAATATCAACACTAACAAAAATTAATTTAGTCCCCGACAACGGCGCCAAAAACTTGTTCGCTTAATTTTTAAACAATCCGCAAGTGTACGGAGAATATGTAGAAAGCGGCAAGCACGGTCGTATTCCACGGAGACTAAATATTCTTATTGTATTAAGTACTAGATTATAGTGTTTCCGGTTTTATCTAGACGATCGAAAGGTAAAATGGATGTTTAATAAGATAAAATAAAATGATCACAATAAATTAAAACAATTGAAAATATCCGAATTAAAATGAATTGCAAGAGTTTAGAAAGGTAGATTCCAAAGCTAGGTTTCCGTTGATTACTAAATTTAGTCGGGATTGCTTCCAAAAGGTTTTAAGTGCGTCTCCAAAACGATGATCACAACAATATTTTAAAGTCACTCTCGAGATGCATTAAAACGTAGATTAAACAACCTATAACAACGTCTCCGTCTAATATAAATTATCTAACTCCAAAATATTCATAAGATTAGATATCATAATAGTTCATCACCGATTTCTCAATCTCGTAATTTACTACGTCAAATACTCGAAACCTATTAATGCCCTCTTCTCTTGAATTATGAGCAATTAAGTTTAACATGTAAAAACATTGATCAATTGTCTAAACATGAATCAAAACCAAGTATTTGATAAAGAAATCACACTAGATAAATATAATCATCAATCCTCAAAATCATAGCAAATCAACGTACTCCCATGCCCGGAACCTAAAGAGTTTAGCCGGACATGGTAATGAAAGAAAAATTAATAATCATCATGTTCATGCTAATTAAAACAACAAAATGAATAAAAGATAGGAAGAAGATAAAACTCGTGGTATGTCTTGATCGATCCCGGTTGAAGCCTTCAAATGTTCTTGAAGTGTTCTTCAAGAATTTCTTCAAAACTCCTTCTTTTTTTGGTATGAAAGCCCCTTGATCTCTAATCTCTCCAAATTCAGCATATCTCAAGTCTTGCCCCATATCCTCCTTTTATAAAGCTAAAAATATCACTTTTTCTACACAAATCTTGCAAAAATATCAAAAGATGATATTTTCATCGAAAAGTGACACGGCCCGTGTCATAGTGCGCTCAAAATGCTAAAACCCGCTGGACAGGGAACTCGACCGTGTCAAGTGACACGGCCGAGCAAATGACACGACCGTGTCGAATGACACGGCCCGTTTCATACTCGTCTGGATAAGCAAAAACTCACTGGATGTGAAACCCGACCCTGTCAATATGGCACGACCGGGATAATGACACGGCCCATGTCGATTGACACGGCCGGGCTCGTGTTGACTCGTTTTGACACCGTTTTGACTCCTTTTTAAGCCCGATCTCTCGTTTCCGCATTGCTTGATATGTATTGAGGTTGGAGACTTCGTTCTTGCTTGATTTATGTCCATAAAGTACCTATAAAATCCATAAAATGTACCCAAGCGTGATCGAGTCCAATAAAAATAATATGAGTATAAACGACACAGTTCTACACATTTTAGGATCTTAAAACCCGGGAAATCGGTGCAAAAATATGTGTAAAAATGAGTGTTATCATTGGCCGCACGAAAAAATCAGCATAATATATGCAGGAGGAAGTGCAGATTTAAAGGCTCATGTGGCAGCCTCTGCTTCCATGGGCAATGCAAAAATTTTAGGGGTAGTACTGAAACCCTTGGCAGATTCATCACTTGTTGGCTCCATCTATGGGAATGACCTCAAAGTGTTATTCATGCATGATAGAGTCATGAACATGGGTAATAATGTCGATGCTTTCATCATCCTTCTAGTAGGTTTCGATACGCTGGAGGGTCACAGTTGAACATCCACCAGAAACCGGTGGGGATACTCGACGTCGTGGTTTCTTTGATGGCCTCCTCGCTTTCCTCGATTCTCTGGTGGAAAAAATTTTTTGCATCTCTACTTTCACAAAGACTCCTCATTTGTGCAACAACACCTGAGGAATTGATCGATAAATTCCTCGCATATACATCTGAGCCCGATCCAACTACGATTCGCATCGTGATGCTCGCACGAGCTGAAAACATGCTTTGGGTCTAGCACTCTCTCTGTGAGGTCTATTCATGAATCTATCGTTACAAGCTTGTATCTTAATTTGCGTTTTATTTCGATAGTATTTCTATCATTATAGAGTCAACGCGATTCAGAATTTTCAACATCTATCCAATATCTTACAATACTGCATGCCTTATAACACCTCTTACATCTTATTGTGTATCGCTAAATGTTCGAGATTTTATGCAAAACATGTAAATCTTGTACTTAAAAAAATCTTTGCGAAATATTTTTCTCAAAACTTATTACTTATTAGTATGGCAGATCCAATTGAGCCCTTTTCCAAACAGTAAAAGTTCGGAATAAGATGACATTAGCCTTGTCTTTATCAAAATAAGATTACGTCATGGCCTCAACAAATTTTCCAAAATAGAGTTTCCAAAAATTTCAGTTTCTTCAGAATTTATTTCCATTTACCAGAATAAAACATACTTTTAAAATAAACTTATTTCGATTATAAAAAAATATCATAGTTATTGCCATTAATTATGGCACTGGCCGTTATTTTAGATCAATTTTAGTTAAAAATAGCTTATAAAATAATAATTTTATAAATCTTTTGAAATTAAAATCATGTTAACAGAATGGTTTTTAAAGTATCACTCTCTTAGAATAATTTCTCAGAAATATTTTCCTCGAATCATTTTCTTGCGCGTATAAAAAAGATAGATTTAAAATAGTTCTTGGTACTAATTGGTGCATTAGACCAGACTTTGTTAATACATAATTTTATAGGGGGTTGGCTAAATATACCAAACTCTTTTACTAAGTATACCAACTTTTTCAGATCTTTCTTTTTTTGCTGTTACCCTCCCCCCCCTTCTCCCGCCCCATGCTGCCAGCATTTTGCTGGCATTTTTTTTTTTTTTAGTTTTTTACTTTTTTATTTAATTTAATTTACTTACTTATAAATATACTAAATTTATATAAAATAAAGAAATACAATATTCAAATAGACATATTGTATATGATGATTCATAATATAAATATATATTATATTAAAAATAGATAAATACAATTATGATAATACCAAAAAAATTGTGTAAAAATGTATTATTTAAATAGATAAATATTATACATCATGTTTATTAAATACATTACGTAAGATAATACAAAAAATTAGAGAAGTACAATTATGATAATACAAGAAAAAAAAATTCTTTCACGACATTGAGTGCAAAAGTTCATTATATAAATTTTGCCGATTTATATACGGAAAGGCCCATGCCGGGTCATAATTATAACGAAATCATTGCGGATGGTTAAGAGGTAATGGAGAATTTTCTTGTAATTCTTCTTGGACGTAGTGGTTACCGACCAAGGCCATCGCACCTATATTATGTTGTTGTGATCGTGGCGGACTAGACCAAAGTGGTAAGCACATCGTACTGGATGACTCGCTTAAGAAAATAACAGCAATGTCAAACCGTGAATCAATTAGTAAACCAGTCATTGTCATAATCATCCATTTATCGGTGACACGCAGGCAGGGTTCTTGGAGACTCAATGTGTCTTGATCGTGCTATATCGGCAGACTCGAATATGTCTTTGTATACGTTATAGTGCATAACTAACTCGTTTAATAATTCCATCCGAATTTGAAAATACTGATGTTGACTTAATCCCAAGAACGTAGCCACCGCTCTAAACCCACCATTTCCATCTCCCTCAACATCATTTACCTGCGTGATGAAAGGACGAACAATTTTTGGAATTTTTTCTAGAATATAAGAGTTATACGAACTCTCGAACTCATCTGGGACCTCGTTCAGGTCTATCACGTATGAACTCTCGAACTCATCTGGCACCTCATTCAAGTCTATCACTGGTTCTTTGTTCAAGTCCATCACGTATGAACTATGTCTCGCTGGCTCCTTAATCGAATCTGACCTAACAAAATTTGGCATGATTGAACAATATCTACGAGAATCTTGATGAATGGGATCGACATCAAGATGAAGGAAGGATATAATTCTGTGTGTAAAACAATAAATGAAGTATAGTTAACCTCCCTTTCATTATGCATAAAGACAAAAGCTATGCAAAATGTCTTCTTGGTTGAAGTTACGCCAACAATTTCAACAAAAGGCATATTATACTTATTCGTTTTGTATGTGGCATCTATCATCAATACGTGTGGAAATGCGCGCCAAATATCAAATGATGTTGGATGAACGAATAATAAATTTTCCAACTCGTTTGAATTACTTGTAGAAAACTCATAAACATAACCATTAGAATGCAAAAGGGACAGGAGAACCTGCACTGGAGATTTGCCTACTTGCTCGACCATGCGGATTTTATTGCGTGCATTGTAAATAGTTTTGAGTGTGGACACATTATTTACATTCCGCTGCTTTAGTATTGATAAAATATCGCGGGGCGCCACATTCATCGTTGTCAATTCTACAACCAGACTATATTCATCCTCAGATAATCGCTTTGCATATGGATGCCCCTCCATATACTGTGCAGGTTGATGGTTATGTTTATCACATATCACCCTTAACCTCCAAGAATCATATTCATCTAAATATTTTCCTTCTAATTCAAATGGACAATTACTTTCTTTGGTGCCAGAAATTTTACTTGAATCCTTAACTTTATAGTCGTCGCCACGATCACACATGAGTACAACTTTATACACGAAACCACAAGGTTTCTTATTTGATCTTTTTTTGACGATGACAACACCTAAGAGTGCTCCATGTTTTGTACCCAATCCATCAATTCTTCACGAGACCTGAACACCTAAAAATAAATTGCAAGTATATAAAAAATCGATATTTACAAAAGATTAAAACCATATAATTGTACCTGATTAGTGGCAAATTCTGGTGTCATCGTGAAAAATCAGCATCTTCAGTTAAATTATTTTCGTTAAAAATCGGCATCTGTGGGCGTGGATGTATATGTGTGTTTAGTTGTGTGTATCCATTATGTGTGTGTAATATCGCCTAAATATAGAGTTTTGTGTGTGTATTGGGGAAGGAAAAAAGTGAACGTGAATGTCCAGCTGTAACACCCCCAAGTTATTCAGGGAATATTACAGCACCGTGAGCCCCACCGTGGGACCCACAAGGCTAAATATACGCGAAACTATAAATTTTGACCGAGAATGTCTACATACAATGGAATGAATAACAATACAAAGGGTATTCAAAACATAACCAATGTATCCAAAGACATCACAACACAAATCAATACCTCGGCAAACACAAGCCGGAACATCAAGGAAAATGGAAAACAATACTCAAGTATTCAATAACCATTCCAGTACAACAACACTGAATGGAGAAACTCAAAACATAACCGGAGGAAAGACACAGTATCACACTTGCCCACCATCTTCATGCCGACCCGATACCTGCCTGTCCGCTCTCCTGGAACCTAAAATACATAAAAAGTATTTCCCCCATAAAGGGGTTAGCCGTCGAATAGCTAGTGCAAGTATATCAAGTATGAAACACAATACTCCTCGACAATAAAGTAAATGTAACCGTCAATTCATCAATTCGAGACTAGTATTCCGGAATAACTAAATCTCATAGCATCACATCAATATATATATATGAATACTGTGGAACCGCACCAGAGGCTACGGAACCCTCAGAGGACTCGTCGGTCCATCCCAGAGTGGTTCGTTCATATCATCCGTGGAATCACACCAAGAGGCTACGAAACTCTCAGGAGACCCGTCGGCCTGCCCCAGAGTGGATATAAATAATCATGCCATTAATATATCTTACTTTCAAAGTCGAGAACGTACAATCATAAATATATACTTGCCTTTGAGCCATCGAGAAATTGAACGGAAAAAGGGTATGAGTTCGGTAGGTCCAAGAACGTGCTTCCGGCACCTAAACGATTTGCAAGGAATATGATAATCAATTATCCATACTCAAATTACACGAATAAACTCCCGAAACCCATCTACGATTCACGAAAATACACGGACAAACAACTAGAGGTTGGAAAATCACTCAAACTCTCACAAGCCCGAAAACGGCACAATCCAATCCGTAAAATCGTAGGAAAAACATACATACGGGATAGATACATCATATTATCAAGGTCCTAAAGCATCAAAACGGATAAATCGGACGAATCTACAAAAAACCCCAAAATTCCCAAAAATAGGGTTCTAAGGATTTTTACCTTGATTTGGACGTTAGGATGGATTAGATGTTGTGAAACCCTTGTTCTCCGACCAAATATGTTGTTGTTAGAAGAAAGATCGCTTCCAATCGCCCAAAATCGTCTCTCCCAAGCTGCTCCCGTCGGAAATGAGTGAAGAGAATGAAAATGATGAAATGGAAGTCAACTGTTCAATATATCCGTCCAGTCTAGCGCACGCTATGCCTCCTTCATTAGCGTGCGCTAGCGAGGTCACCGGATAGTGCAGTGACTTCTGTCGGCCCCGTTAGCGTGCACTAGTCGCCTTTCTCTAGCGTGCGCTTGCCGAAAGTGGCATCCAGTACCGGAGTCCAGAACCTACTGTCCTCTGCCCTGCTCAAGCCTTAGCGTGCACTACCGCTATGGCTTAGCGTGCGTTATGCAACAGCTTTAGCGTGCGCTAGCCGAAGCCTAGCGTACGTTACCTGATAGTCCAGAAAACCTGACAACCTCACTGCCTCTGCCGACCAGCCCGTTAGCGTGTGCTACGGACGGATGTTAGCGTACGCTAACCATGAATAGCGTGCGCTAACGAACTCCTAGCACGCGTTAACCGCCAGCCCAGAGGGCAGTTCGAGTTACTGGTTCTGACCTGACTGGTCCTTTAGCGCGCGCTACGTCTCAAAACTAGCGTGCGCTATTCACACAAAATTAGCATGCGTTAGCCTAGGCCTAGCGTGCGCTATTTCTCTGGCCCAGAACACTTCTGCAAGGTCTAAACAACACGATCGTGACCCAAACAAGATACGAAACTCAATAACAATATCCACAACATCACAAAGAGTTTACAGAGCGACAAAATAAGAAGAACGAAAAGGTCAAACAGTCAATAAAAAGTACGGGTATTACATTCTCCCCCTCTAAAAAGAAGTTTCGTCCCGAAACTTAAGAAATAAAAAGTTCGGGGTATGTCAACCGCATCTTCTCTTCCATCTCCCAAGTCGACTCCTCGACTCCATGTCTCGACCATTGCACTTTAACCAGTGGAATTGTTTTATGCCGAAGTTGTTTCTCGCGACGCTCGAGGATCTTCATGGGTTTCTCCGAGAAGGTAATATCATTAGCTACGTCAATCTCACTGTAATCGATAATGTGGATCGGATCCGGCACATATTTTCTCAACTGAGACACATGAAAAACACTATGGACGTGACTCAAAGCTGGAGGCAACGCCAAGCTATAAGCTAAATCTCCAACTCTGTCTAAAATCTCGAAAGGTCCGATATACCTCGGACTAAGTTTTCCCTTTTTTCCGAAGTGGAAAACTCCTCTGGTCGACGACACCTTGAGTAAGACATGATCCCCCACTTCGAACTCCAAGGGTCGATTTACGAGTATCGACATAAGATTTCGCGACTGCAGGCAACAAGAATCGATCCTGATAATAGAAATCTTTTCCTTAGTCTCTATCAACATATTCAGTTCTGTTCCAATTAGCTCAGAAGCCTCATCCCAACATAATGGCGACCTACATCACCTACCATAAAGTGCCTCAAATGGTGCCATTTTGATCGACGCATGCCAACTATTATTGTAAGCAAACTCGATCAACGGTAAGTGAAGCTCCCAATCATTACTCCAGTCTAAGGCACAAGCCCCCAACATATCTTCCAACGTCTGAATCGTCCTCTCTGTCTGACCGTCCGACTGAGGATGAAAGGAAGTGCTCAATCTCAACTCAGTACCCAAAGCCTAATGAACGGCCTGCCAAAAATGCGATACGAAACGGCCGTCTCGATCAGAAACAATGGTCTTGGGGGCACCGTGCAACCTTATGATCTCAGCTATAAAAGTTCGAGCCAATCTATCTGGTCCCCAAGTATCCTTAATACCCAAGAAGTGTGCAGACTTGGTCAACCGATCGACAATTACCCAAATCATATTCATTCCGGCCCGAGTTCTCGGCATGCCAGTGATGAAATCCATAGAGATGTCTTCCTACTTCCACTCGGGAATGGGAAGCGGTTTCAACAACCCCGCTGGTCGTTGATGTTCGATCTTGACTTGTTGACACGTCAAGCACCGTAGTACAAACTCCGTGACATCCTTCTTCATGTTGTTCCACCAAAAATTTCGTTTCAAGTCCTTATACATCTTACTCGTTCAGGGGTGGATTGAGTAAGGCGTAGCATGGGCTTCTCGAAGAATTCTCTACCTAAACTCTAAGTCATTCGGAACACAAAGCCTGCCCTGAAATCTCAGAATACTATCCTCGTGAACCATAAAGCCAGGAGCTTTTCCTTTAATTACATCTTCCTTCAGTTGAGAAATCATCGGGTCACTCCACTGCTTCCCTTTGATGTCGTCAACCAAGGACGAAGTAATTTCGAGAGTACACAACTGTCCCTATACTCGTTGAAGCCAAACTTCTATTCCTTGCTCAATTAAATCCTGACGAATCTTCGTCTGAGATGTGAGAGCCTCGAGCATTTGAAGAGATGCCGATTTGCGGCTCAAAGCATCTGCGACGACATTGGCTTTTCCGGGGTGGTAAAGAATTTCCAAATCGTAATCCTTTATCAACTCTAACCAACATCTCTATCTCATATTCATCTCCTTCTGACTGAAAATATACTTGAGGCTCTTGTGATCGGTATAAATCCAACATGGAGAACCATACAAATAATGCCGCCATATCTTGAGTGCGAAGACAATTGCGACCAACTCTAAATCGTGAGTAGGATAATTTATCTCATAGGGATTTAATTGTCGTGACGCAAAAGCTATCGTCTTATCATGCTGCATAAGTACACATCCAAGACCTTGACCCGAAGCATCACTATAAACTGCAAAGCCTTCACTACCATGTGGTAAAGTTAAAATCGGTGCTGAAGTCAAATGTCTCTTCAGCTCATCGAAGCTCTGTTGTCTCTCTTACGACCAAACAAACTTTTCGGTCTTCTGGAGTAATTTCGTAAGCGGCCGAGTGAGTTTCGAGAATTCCTCGACAAACCGACGGTAATACCCAGCAAGGCCCAAAAAACTACGAACTTCCTTAACATTTTTAGGCGGTGCCTAATCTAGCACTGCCTCAATCTTTTGCGGGTCTACACGAACCCCTTCGGCCGAAATCACATGGCCGAGAAACATAACTTCTTCTAACCAGAATTCACATTTTGAGAATTTTGCATAGAGGTGCTCGGTTTTCAAAATATCTAGTACCAAACGCAAGTGTCGGGCATGTTCCTCTTTATCTCGAGAATAGATCAAAATGTCGTCAATAAAGACGACTACACATCTATCGAGATACTCGATGAAAATTTTATTCATTAACTGCATGAATACTGCCGGCACATTAGTCAACCCAAAAGGCATAACTACAAAGTCATAATGCCCATATCTCATCCGAAATGCCATCTTCGGAACGTCGGACTCTCTCACACTGAGTTGATAATACCCTGATCTTAAATCAATTTTCGAGAAAACTGCTGCCCCTTGCAATTGATCGAATAAATCGTCTATACGAGGCAAAGGATACTTGTTCTTGATGGTCACTTTGTTTAGCTCACGATAGTCGATGCACAAACATAGTGAACCATCTTTCTTTCTCACAAAAAGGACAGGTGCGCCCCAAGGCGAAGCGCTCAGTCTGATGTACCCTTTCTCTAGGAGTTCTCCCAATTGATTCTTCAATTCTTGCATCTCGGAAGGTGCCATCTGATAAGGTGCTTTAGAAATCGGAGCCGCATCTGGCTCTAAGTCCACAGAAAATTCTATCTCACGATCTGGCGGTAATCCCGGGAGATCATCCGGAAAAACATCGGGATACTCATTAACAACCGGAATCGAAGAGAAATCGACTTTGTTCCCTTCCGTTTTCAAGGCATAACACCAATAGCCCGTACAACCTTTATTCAAAAGTTTTACGGCCTTCATGGCGCTGATAAGTAACTTGGATTGGCCCAACTTACATCCCAAAAATGAGTACTCGGATCCGTCTTTAGTCATCATGGTGATAACCTTAGTACGGTAATTCATAATCGCTTGGTGACTATCTAGCCAATCCTCGCCGAGGATCACGTCCTCGCCTACCATATTAACTACAATCAGATTCGATAACCATTCCATACCGGATATAATCACCGGAAACTCTTTAATCTCCCGGTTTCCCATAATTCTATCCCCGCTAGGTAGTTTCACAATGAAGGGATCACAAGCAGTCATACAAGTTATATTCAAATGGCGTACACACTCCAAGAAAATAAAAGAATGTGTAGCACCCGTATCAAAAAGCACACGGACTGGATGAGATAAAATATGAATGGTACCTGAAGCCACCGCCGCGTCGGGTTCGTCTGTTCGACGCATCTCATAAACCCGTGATTGTACCGAACCGACGCTAGAGTTTCCCCCTCCAGCGTTCTGACCCCGTCCCCGGCCCCTGCCGAAATTCTGCTGGGGTTGACCAAAAGATTGTCGCTGATTTATACCTTGGTCAAGTGGTGCTGGGGCAGAAGCCCGAGTATCCAAAGTCTGATTCGGCTCGGAACAATAAGTCGCTCTATGACCCAACTGTCCGCACGTGTGACACTTCAATGGTGGAAAATTACATTCCAAATTAACGTGGCCAGGACGACCACAATTATAGCAAGTTACCGTGCGATTTGTGGTGCCCGGAGCAGAACGGAAACCCCTCTTTCCTTTAGCAGAACATGGCGACTGTCTGGTAGAACGGTTAGTGGTTTGTGACCTTTGGTAATTGCCACTCTTAGAGCTAGAAAAATTCCCCGCAACCTTCTGCTTCTTCAATTCTTCAACGGTATTGTTGTCGGGGCTTAACATATCATGGGCTAAAGCTCTGTCCTGATATTCCTTTATTGTGGTGCAAGCAAATCCGGCCATGTACCGCCGAAAGTCCATACTCATCCGCATATCAAAATAACGGATCTTATCACGCTCATTTCTCACTTGATCCTTCACTTGGATCAATTATTGGTTGTACTCTACAATTGCTTGCGAGACAGGAATATTCTGCGGTTTAGCCTCGAAAAAGGCTCGGATTCAGCCTTCTCGCAACGGCTAAGGACAAAACTCGGCCTCCAAAAGCTCTTTAAATTCATCCCACGTGGCAACACGATCCTGCGGCTTGATGACTTTCCACCATGTAGCGGCCTCCTTAGTGAGGAAATACTGGGCAATCGGTACTTTCCTCACTTCGGGGCAATCAATCGCTTCAAAAATTTTCTCCAACTCCGCTAGCCAATCTTCCCAACCTAATGGATCTGTGGCACTTCCAAACTGTGGAGGGTGCATACGGATTACATTCTGAAGCAAGGCATCCGTGTTCGGGTTCGGATTATTCAGCTGAACAGTTTGGGCTAAAATGGTCATCTGCGTAGCCAATTGTTGAAGTACATTCGCAACTCCAACGTCCGCGTTGTTCCCCTGGCCATTCGACTAGTCGTGCTGACTTTCGGTGTGAGGATGCACCGAGTTCGACAAACTGGGCTTCGTTGACCCCGCAACAGAACTGAGGGAAACGGCCGCGCCACGTCCTCGTCCACGTCCACGGCCTCGGCCCCTACCAGCTGACATACTGAAGAACACACAAGGCACGTAAGTACAATTCAATCACACGTCATCGAAGTGATCGATTCTCAAGAATACCAAAAATAGAAGCAAAACGAATAAGGAAACACCAAAAGAGTAAGAGGTCTTACAAGTACCGGTCGCACTGTGATGATGGCAGAGTAGTGATACTGTGGACAAATGACGACTCAATTAACCCAGAAGACCGACAACCTAGGTATCCATAGACCTAAGCTCTGATACCATATTCTGTAACACCCCCAAGTTATTCAGGGAATATTACAGCGCCGTGAGCCCCACCGTGGGACCCACAAGGCTAAACATACGCGGAACTATAAATTTTGACCGAGAAGGTCTACATACAATGGAATGAAGAATAATACAAAGGGTATTCAAACCATAACCAATGTATCCAAAGACATCACAACACAAATCAATACCTCGGCAAACACAGGCCGGGACATCAAGGAAAATGAAAAACAATACTCGGGTATTCAATAACCATTCCAGTACAACAACACTGAATGGAGAAACTCAAAACATAACCGGAGGAAAGACACAGTATCACACTTGCCCACCATCTTCATTCCGACCCGATACCTGCCTGTCCGCTCTCCTGGAACCTGGAATACATAAAAAGTATTTCCCCTATAAAGGGGTTAGCCGTCGAATAGCTAGTGCAATTATATCAAGTATGAAACACAATAATTCTCGACAATAAAGTAAATATAATCGTCAATTCATCAATTCGAGACTAGTATTTCGGAATAACTAAATCTCATAGCATCACATCAATACATATATGAATACCGTGGAACCGCACCAGAGGCTACGGAACCCTCAGAGGACTCGTCGGTCCATCCCAGAGTGGTTCGTTCATATCATCCGTGGAATCGCACCAAGAGGCTACGAAACCCTTAGGGGACCCGTCGGCCCACTCCAGAGTGGATATAAATAATCATGCCATTAATATATCTTACTTCCAAAGTCGAGAACGTACAATCATAAATATATACTTGCCTTTGAGACATCGAGAAATTGAACGGAAAAATGGTATGAGTTCGGCAGGTCCAAGAACGCGCTTCCGACACCTAAACGATTCACAAGGAATATGATAATCAATTATCCATACTCAAATTACATGAAGAAACTCTCGAAACCCATCTACGATTCACGAAAATACACGGACAAACAACTAGAGGTTTGAAAATCACCCAAACTCTCACAAGCCCGAAAACGGCACAATCCAGTCCGTAAAATCGTAGGAAAAACATACATACGGGATAGATACATCATAATCTCAAGGTCCTAAAACTTCAAAATGGATAAAGCGGACGAATCTACGAAAAACCCCAAAATTTCCAAAAATAGGGTTCTAAGGATTTTTACCTTGATTTGGATGTTAGGATGGATTAGATGTTGTGAAATCCTTGTTCTCCGACCAAATATGTTGTTGTTAGAAGAAAGATCGCTTCCAATCGCCCAAAATCGTCTCTCCCGAGCTGCTCCCGTCGGAAATGAGTGAAGAGGATGAAAATGACGAAATAGAAGTCAACTGTCCAATATATATCCACCCAGTCTAGCGCACGCTACGCCTCCTTCATTAGCGTGCGCTAGCGAGGTCACCGGGTAGTCCAGTGGCTTCTGCCGGCCCCGTTAGCGTGCGCTAGTCGCCTTTCTCTAGCGTGCGCTAGCCGAAAGTGGCGTCCAGTACCGGAGTCCAGAACCTACTGTCCTCTGCCCTGCTCAAGCCTTGGCGTGCGCTACCGCTATGGGTTAGCGTGCGTTATGAAACAGCTTTAACGTGCGCTAGCCGAAGCCTAGCGTACGTTACCTGATAGTCCAGAAAACCTGACAACCTCACTGCCTCTACCGACCAGCCCGTTAGCGTGCGCTACGGACGGATGTTAGCGTACGCTACTAACCACGAATAGCGTGCGCTAACGAACTCCTAGCGCGCGTTAACCGCCAGTCTAGAGGGCAGTCCGAGTTACTGGTTTTGACCTGACTAGTCCTTTAGCGTGCGCTACGGCTAAAAACTAGCGTGCGCTGTTCACACAAAATTAGCGTGCGTTAGCCTAGGCCTAGCGTGCGCTATTTCTCTAGCCCAGAACACTTCCGCAAGGTCTAAACAACACGATCGTGACCCAAACAAGATACGAAACTCAATAACAATATCCACAACATCACCAAGAGTTTACAGAGCGACAAAATAAGAAGAACGGCAAGGTCAAACAGTCAATAAAAAGTACGGGTATTACACCAACCCCCTCCCCCCCAACCCATGTTTTTTCCCCATCAATAATGTCCAACCCCCCATCCCCATGTCTTTTACCCATCAATAACGTCCAGCCCCTCCCCCCCACCCATGTCTTTTCCCCATCAATAATGTCAGACCCAGCGTATTTTTATCTGTCTAAATTTTTTTTATTCCTAGATGCGTTTTTATCATCTGCATCTTTTTAATTCCTAGACTGCTTTTTTGGTATATTAAGTAATACCCTTTTACAGAATTTGACGGTTAGGTCAGTATAATAAATTATCTAATATTATCAGTCTTTTCATATTACTATTTCTCAAAATCACTTTTCATCATTTTCTTAAATAATAAAAGTATGAGGTTTCAATGCAATGAATGTAAAAATATATCTCTAGACACTCATGTTTGGCGAATAATTCTTTCACTATCTTGACCCCTTTGGGTCAAAATATTACACCTCCAAAATTATAATACCAATCGATACCGGCTCGTACCATCATTGATCTTTCGATTAATATTCTAACCATACTGGTTAAATCATATCATCTAATATGACTCAATATACTCCTTCGTAATCCATGAAGTTCAACATTACCTAATGTAATCCATCATAATTCTCCATAGCCAATGCAAACCCGTGTAACATAACTCATAGTAACTTATTTTGATAAGATCGTACATCATCCAACAAAGTCCGATAAAATTCCACGATATCAGTTGTCACTCAGATTGATCCATCATGATCTAGTTCATTATAGTGAAACGATAAACCCTCTTTGGATATTACAACCCGTAAATATTCCAAATACATGTAAACATCAAGAAGTCACATATGTGACTTACTTGTGCATTTCTCTAGAGGTTGCGGCCGCTTGGTGTGTTGGTGCTCAGAATATTTTCAAAAAGTGTAATCAAAATATATTTGCGTAAAAACATTTTATGTGGAACGCTTTTCTTTGATCCCATCTTCTGTAATACTCCCAAAATTTATCGGGATATTACAGCACCGTGAATCCCTTTTGGGACCCCACAAGGCTATTTTTAGAAGATAAAACTTGGTCTTTTTGTAAATGATTTTAAACTGGTCTATTCCATATATTCACTATCAAGCCTGTTTAAACAAAAATTATAAATAAATAGACGATCATGGTTTACAAAATCGCATGAATATTCAATAGTTTAGCTTTTTATCCTCAAAGGGAATCAACATTCGAATAATCGTGCCTCAATACTCGTTCAAGCTCAACCAGAACCCTCAAAAATGTCATGCATATATTCAATAAATTTACCTGACACGGCGAATAGTGCCAGCCCAACCTGAGTTCATACGATGAGAACAAATATTATGAAATTATAGCACATATACGAAAAATTCTGTAAATATATAGTCGCATACAAATTGTAAATAATACACGCATCAAAGAATAATCACATGCCACACACCCCAGGACACACACTGCTCGGGAAAAAACATCGTACCGGGATACACGCTGCATGTATTCATATTGGTCCATTAGTTAATTATATTTAATTTCTCAATCACAAGTCCATGAGATACACACCGCCCGGTGAAAAATAACGTATCGGGATACACATTGCCACTATTCACAAAACACCATACTTGATACACACTGCCGCCTCGTGGTCAATCACAAACAACACCATATCGGATACACACTGCCGCTCGTGGTCAATCACAAACAACACCACACTGGATACACATTGTCGGCTCGTGGTCAATTACAAACATATTTATCAAAATATAAAATCACCTAATAAAAAATTAATCCCATAATATCAATTACCATAGTCCAAGCAAGTAGCGAATTTGCTTAAGTCCGACGACTGTAAATTTTGATCACACAATAGTCCACGAACTCAACAGTTTCTAAAATTCGATCAATTATCATACCCTTAAATATAATTAATTGATCAAAACACTATGAGTAATTATTTGGATTTAATAATCCAATTAATTATCACCGGATGATAATTTAATGATATGTCATACCTTGGGTCAGTCAAAATCGAAGGGTAGTTGAATTATTTGAAATGCATTGCTAGTCGAGGATCAACGGGCCAACTAATCAGTCAAAATTCCAACTGAAAATATAATTGCGAAAATTTCTTCCATTTCGAAACTCGATTTAGTAAGTATCTCAATTTATAATTTAAGACAATTTAGTTGAGTTCAGTTTCAACATCCAGACCAAATATAGACCCATATTTAATATGACCCAAGACCAAAAAGGGGTTCGGATATGGTGCAGTACAGCACCATGCTGTGCTGCACCCCACCGTCGGATCACACACACCCGCACGGGTGTGTGTGTGCGCGTGTGTGATCCGACGGTGGGGTGCAGCACAGCATGGTGCTGTACTGCACCAGATCCCCTTCCACCAAAAAGTCCAATGTTAATTTTCCAACGAGTTTTTGACCAAAAGGGTATTTTTGAAAATTTTATTTACCATATAGGTGTAGTTTCAAAAATATTCACCAAATATGTGTAGTTTCAAAATTTTATATTTTTCTAAAATTTCAGTTTTTAATTATTTTTACTGTATTTTTAATATATTTTTTTTTAACTTTTTGCTCTTAATGTTTTTCAAATTTTTTTACAAACACCATTATAATCAACACTGTTTGAATCTAAACCAACAATAGATTAGTACTTTTAAATTATTTTAAATATATCTAATATATATTTTATATATATATAGTATTTATATTTATATACATTTTATACATTTACTAATATATCTTATATATATATATGTTAATATTGATAAATTTCCAATAATATGTATTATGAAAATAAAATACTAGATAAAAATTCATAAAAATATTTATTTTATTCACTTTAAAATAATACTTTATCATATGCTGGTCGACCTGTCCCGCCCCGCGATTCGCAGTGGGTCAACCCGCCCCGCCTCGTTCACCTCGTGGGACGGGTCTGGGTCTTCAAGTACCCGCCCCGACCCGCCCATTGTCATTCCTATAAAAAATTATTTGTTGGTTTTTGTAAGAAGTCCTTGTTGGTTTAAATCAAAAAATTGTTGATTATAATAGTGTTTGTAAAAAAAATTAATAAACATTAATAGCAAAAAATTAAAAAGAAAGTCAAAAAATTATACTAAAAAACAGTAAAAATAATTAAAAAACTAAAATTTTAAAAAAATTTAAAATTTTGAAACTACACCTATTTAATAAATATTTTAAAAACTGCATCTATTTAATAAATAAAATTTTAAAAAATACCCTTTTTGATCAAAAACTCTTTTCCAACCCAAATCCATATTGGTCAAACTCTAATAATCCTCTTTTTTAACAGCACCGACCGGGACTCCCTCTCTCTCATTTCCCTCATCCGCTGTCTGCCATTCTCTGCCTTTTCTCTATCTCTTCTTTCTCAATCGGTCAACATCTCTCTCTCTCTACAACCCCCCTTCTTCGGTCACACACACATATATCTGCAACGCGCACACTAATTCACTGAACGACTCACTAACGGCGGCAATATCAACGGCGAGAGGAGGAGGAGGCCGTGGCGATTTACAACCCAGCGACGGCGAAACTCCAATCTGACGGTGACGTCGCGGCGATTCAGTAGTTATCTCTTCGGCGAGTACGAAGCTACGTCGCTATTTCATGGCGGTGACGACCGATTGGTGTTTCTGCCGGCTGGGAGTTCTGTGGCTCCGGTCTGGATGCTCCGACGACTGCTCTGTGCTGGTGAACGGTTCCCGTTTTTCACCAGAGATGGCTGACGGCGAACAACATCTTGATGGAGACGATCGATGGAACAATAAGTGGACGGTGACGCCTTTCTTGGTTGCTGAGTTTCCGGCGAGCTCAGGTATAGGTGACGCAGCAGGCGGCCAATGGTGTGTTCATAGTCGAACGAGATGACATTTTCCTGTGTGGCCCAACCACGCAGTCTATGATTAAATTAGAGTTGAAATATGTGATATACAAACATGATGTGCTGTAATTGCATCTATGAGTAAGCTTGTGCTCGACAGCAATAAGGAGTTGGTCCAGTGGCGTGGCCAGGATAAAAAATTAACCGGGCTAAGCTACATAAAATGTAATTGTTCAATCTCCTCCTACATATTTAACTTTCTTTTGGATCTTAGAAAAATAAAACACTAATTCATAATTAATAACACTTGTAAAATATTAAAATTTGAGCACGAATACACAGATACAATAAATAAAAGTATTTAAGTTGTACCCTACGATGTTTTTTTGAATAAAACTCTTCTATTATCAAACTAGTGTCGATCCCTGCAGCAAATTCTTTTTCATTGTAGACCAGATAATATGCTAAGTACTCATCCTCTATCTTATTCCGGAGATCAGTTTTGACAAGTTTCATAGCTGAGAAAGATCGCTCCGTCGTTGCAGTAGAAACATGAAAGTCTGTCAATCAAGTGATAGTATTGTGCCTTTTCTGTCTCCACTAATCGTCGACATAATTCTGAAATATTAGAGACATTGTTAAACCTTCCGCTACGAATAATATTAAACTTGTAATGCTCCAACTGACTTCTCAAATAATGTAGTTCTTGTCCACTGAAATTGAGGTAGAATTCCTCCGCAAGACGATAAATATCACCATCATCAATCATCTTAAAATTTTCTCGAGGTTCCAAAGCAGAAGCAAGTCTAAGAAGTTCCATAGATTCTTCATCAAATCTGCTATCGATCTCTTCTAATTACGGCGTTGAATATATCAAAATGATAATGATGCTCAAATATAATAGAATCCTTCTGTCGACACGCACGTCCTAAAGCATAACAAGCATTCATGTACGGTACTGGTACACCAATTCTTTCACAAGCCAATTGCACACTTCTTAGAAGAATATCATAACCATTATCTCTCAAACAGCAAAGTAAATCTTTCGTATTTGAGATTAAATCCATTGCTTGTAAAATATCTAGAGACTTTGATTGTAAAGCTTGACAAAGCAAATATGTGGCAGCCATAACCTTAATAATCATATATAACATAAATATGAAATCAAATGATTTCATCACCCTCAAATGACCTGTGGCTTGTCCATATGTGGGATTATTATCTGCTTCATCTTCTATGTGCTTAAGCACGATTATCACTGAGTGGTATGTTGTGTCGAGAATTATACTCTCCGACCGGCGATCGCCTCAGAGATCGGGCGACCAAGCCATAGCCGAGCAGCCGAGGCCGAACTGCCGACCAGAGATCAGGCGACCTAGCCATAGCCGAGCGACCGAGATAGATCGGCCGACCGAAGGTCCCAGGACAAGTCCCGGTGCCGAGCGATCGACATCTAAGACGATCGTCTCTCGGTACTTGGCGATCGACTCCTGGTGGCCGACGACCAGACGATCATTTCTCAGTGCTTGACGATCGACTCCTGGTGGCCGACTAGCAGACGATCATCTCTCGGCACCTGCCGACTGACCCTTGGTGACCGACCGATGCCGACCCCTGGTGACCGACCATTGACGATCGCCTCATGCCGATCGAAGCCGATGATCATCCAGTCGGCAAAGGCCGAAACTCGGGACAGCCCACGTGCAGAGCCGAGACAAGATCCGCATTTCACAGATCATTGACCACAGCCTGTCAGCATCTTTCCACCAGCCGAAAGGCCCGCCGAAAGGTGTCAGTAGGACCGCCCGTGACGGCAACTCCGGACGCGTGCTGGCTCCTCATTGGACCGCACAGTTGGATGCCGGCTGTAGCCTTGGACTTTAGGCAGACAGCCCATGTGACTTAAAGACGATCGCCCCATTATTATATTGGCCGGAAGGCGATCGCCCGCCAGAGAACAAGGCTCCTCAGCCCCTATAAATAGAAGGCTCCCTGCACTGGTCCAATCTCTCTGGCATTCTCGCTATTCACGCACAATACAGAAGCAATACACACAACTTGGCTCTCCTACTCTTGGCAACAGCTATCTTCCGGTTATATCTTCTCTCTCAGCCTCTCTCACACAGAAGACGATCGGCCGAAGAGCAAGAACACCGAAGCTTCGCTCAAGAGCTGGATAATAGGATCTTTTTACACTCATTGTACTTAGATTCTCACATTAATACTTGTATCCATGAATATTTGTATTAATAACATCTCGCGAGAGCATTCAAGCCCGGGCCTAACAAACCCGGCAAATCTATTGTTATTTACACCCCTCGGAAGTGCTCCCGCAACCTTGTTTGTTGTCCGTCCATTCCAGCAGTATTTCATCTTCGGATAAATATTTTGGGCAACAACAATTTGCGCTAGAGGAAGGGCATCTCAGAGTCAATTCTACACCAAATCCAGCTCCTCAGAGTCACCAAGGTTCGATACAGACATCCAGGGCACCCACTGTGTCCGATTATCGATCTCCACCTTACCAAAACCCTCCATAAGGTGCCGTAAGAGTACATGGGTAGGGGGGCACTGCACCCTCCTCGGGGACACTGCCATCCCGCGTGTTCAAATTGAGGGCTAATGATGACCAGACTGCACCTGCTGTCTCATGTACACTTCTCATTAATTCCCAGCATGTTCATGTACTGTTTGATACTGGAGCGACACACTCGTTTATATATGTGGAATGTGTTAATCATTTGAACCTTCCTTGTGTACCTTGTGAATCTTTTACTGTTAAGCTACCCGAGGGTAGCAGGGTTGGGGGTAATTTGGAAGTTCGAAATTGTCCGATCATCGATGATCAGGGCTGGACAGCGAATCTCATTGTTTTTCCACTTCAGAACGAAGATGTTATTTTGGGTATGGACTGGATGACGATGCACAGGACGATATTTGATACCTATCACCAGACCGTTTCCATTATGACTCGTGACGGTGCCACCCACATAATCAGGGGTCAAGAACACATCAGTACTAAAGGGTCCCTCAGCCTCCTTACAGCAGGAGTATCTTGTGACGCTCGAGAAATGTATTACTGGTGTTATGTTCTTCAGGAGGATGCATCACAGCTATCGGTTGATAACATTCCCGCAGCGAGCGAATTTCCAGACGTTTTCCCCGATGAATTACCAGGTTGCCGCCACGACGGGAGGTTGATCTCTCGATCGAACTTGAGCCGGGAACGACACCTATCTACAAGGCACCATACAGGATGGCACCAGCTGAAATGAAGGAATTAAAGTTACAACTCGAAGAATTGCTAAAGAAGGGACAGATCCGTCCGAGTACTTCACCATGGGGTGCGCCAGTCCTTTTTGTGAAGAAAAAGGACAACTCCCTGCGCCTGTGTATCGATTACAGAGAGCTAAACAAGGTCACTATCAAGAACCGTTATCCACTTCCGAGGACTGATGATTTACTGGATCAACTACAGGGGGCGACTGTGTTCTTAAAAATCAATTTACGGTCCGGATATCACCAATTGAGGATTCGAGAAGAGGATATTCCCAAGACCGCATTTCGATCAAGATATGGACACTATGAGTACATGGTGGTGTCGTTTGGCTTGACTAATGCCCCATCCATTTTTATGGAGTTAATGAACAAGGTTCTGTCAATTTTTCTCGATAAGTGTGTGTTGGTTTTTATTGACGACATTTTAATCTATTCCCGGAACCGACAGGAGCATGAGGAACACTTGAGGCAGGTGTTAAGTGTATTAAGGCAACACCAACTTTTTGCAAAACTTTCTAAGTGCGAGTTCTGGATGCCGGAGGTAACCTTTCTGGGACATGTTATTTCAGCAAAAGCGTCAAGGTAGATCCTCAAAATATCGAGACAGTGATGAGTTGGGAACCACCGAAGAATGTCAAAGAAGTAAGGAGTTTCCTAGGACTGGCAGGATATTATCGACGGTTCGTCGACGCTTTTTCTCGTATCACTTGGCTATTAATGAACCTGCTAAGGAAGAGTACTAAGTTTGTCTGGACAACAGATTGTCAGGAGAGCTTCGACAAGATAAAGAGGAGACTGACTACCGCTCCAGTGTTTAGTACTACCGCAGGGCACAGAAGGATTCGTAATATACACCGATGCATCTAAGCATGAACTAGGATGTGTATTCATGCAAAATGACAGAGTTATTGCATACGCCTCTCGACAACTTAAGTCATACGAGGTGAACTATCCGATGCACGACTTGGAACTGCCTGCAGTGGTCCACGCTTTTAAGATCTGGATACTGTAATACCCGGTTGTAATTCAGTAATTATCATTCAGTATTTATCATTCAGTAATTGATACTCAGTAATTTTCACTCATTATTAATCATTTGTCACTCAGATTCAGTCATGGTATTCATCAGAGTAATTGTATCGTGTATCAATCGTCATTCATCACTAATCCGATTGGAGTTTCGTGCCGTGTTTATCATCATTGTCATTTTCGTTGCGAGCTGTGTGTGAGGAGTAGCGCACGCTACGTACTCCTTTTAGCGTACGCTAATTGGGTATAGGTAGCGCACGCTACCACTCAGCTTTAGCGCACGCTAAGGTTACTGGCCGCACCGTAAGGTACTGGACTGCAGGTGAGTTATTTGTAGCGCACGCTACGAGTGGTAAGTAGCGCGCGCTAACGGGTTGTAGTAGCGCACGCTATATATGTGGAGTAGCGCGCGCTAGGGACGGATCAGGTTGAGTCCAGTGGCTACTGGACTGCACTGGATTAATTCATAGCGCACGCTATGAGTTATATTTTAGCGTACGCAATCAATATTATAGCGCACGTTAATCGTTGGTTGTAGCGCACGCTATCGAGGTCAGATCAGAGGGCAGTCAGTTTTCTGGACTCCAGTACTGGGCATCAAATATTTCGTTAGCGCACGCTAACAATGGGTTTTAGCGCACGCTAGTAGTATGGCCGTAGCGCACGCTACAAAAAGGTACGTAGCGCGCGCTACCGTGTTCGGACAGTGGGTACTGGACTACCCAAATTACTCGTTAGCGCACGCTACGCACAAGGGCTAGCGCACGCTAACCTGGACTGGCTATAAATTGGACAGTTTAGTCAGAGTTCGTCATTTATCATTCCAATCTCATTCTCTCGTTGGTTCTTGGCGATTTGGGCGATTTAGAGTTTATTCTTCAAGGTGTAATCATCAATCATCATCTTCAAGTCTTTGAGTTGGATTAATCATCACTTCATCATCTCCAAACATCGAATCAAAGGTATTAATTTCTTGGATCTAGAATTTCGGATTTTTGGGTTTTCCTTCCGATTTCTTCGTGTAAGCTTGGATTATCATTGGAATATGTTAGATATGGATTATCTACCTTGGATAAGTATATTCCTATGATTTATTGATTATTTTCGGAATTATTTCAAGAACCCTTGGGGTTGACTTCGGTTAATTGGGGATTTTCCGATTGATGTGTTGTAATCATGAATTATGGATTCCTGATGGATTATTGATATCATTGAAGTGTTTTGTTAGTTCGAAATACTCATTTTTGGTGTGGGTTTCGACATATTCGGGATTGGATATTTCCGGAGTTGTGTGGTCGGTTATGTATTCGTTGGAATGCCCTATAAGTTTGATTATCGTTGTTTCGACCTTTGGGTTAGTCGTATTTTGTTGCTTGATGCGTGTATTGAACGATTGTTGATAATTATTGTTATTCAAGGTTGCTCGAGCGACCGGTATCTTGGTTTGGACATTGTTCGTGGACGGACATTCTTCATCGTTGTTGAGTAAGTTAAATCTTACTCGGTTAAAAGGATACTCATTCCTTTTGTTGTTGATTGCTCATAATCATAATTCATTCATCATAATATTAATCATTTTGAGACTTGTAATTGTCGAATAATCATTTCATTCACGAGGAACGACGGTTCCAAATCATTCCATTGGGTTATCAATCACGTCACTATTACTTTCATATCGGTGAGTCATCTTGGCCTTGTCTAATTATTATTCATTGATATTCATTATGGTCATTCTCGTTCATATGACCTTCTGGGTTCATATTGCGTGGCCGGGTGTGGCTGTGTGGAATTTTTAGTCGGGCACACGATGGTTATGTATTGGGTTCACCGTCTGATGGACCGTGCACACGGGAAAGCGTTACACCGTGAGACTAATTAGGTACAAGGACGGGTGTGTCGGTCATTCGTCTTGTACACTCGCACGTAACACTACGGCATACTATGGTACTCCTCTTGACGTAATTCATAATTAAGAATATGTCATAACTTCATTAATTCATGATTGTGTAATTTCAATTCTTGAGGATTGTTGTTACGTATCGACCCGCTGGGGATTTTGTTTTCAGGTCACGGCAAGGCAAAGGCACGGGAAGAGCATGTTGACGGCGACGAGTCCCAGTGATACTAGTAGGGGGCCCCAGTCATTCCGTTTGTTTCAGTCATTTTCAGTCATTTCAGTCATTTGTATTTTCCGCTGCAAATTCCGTTTAAGATGCTTATTTGTTCAGGGTGGTGTATTTTATCTCCATATAAAATATACTCGTATTCCGTTTTGTCCTGGTGTAATGTACTTAAACTCCTCATCGGAGTACTTAGTAATATAATGTGGTTCGGTACTACAATTATATTATTTAATTCATCATTTTCATTTGCCTGGTGGGTCCCAGTCGGGGATTCACGGCACTGTAATATCCGCCTGGTTTGGGGTGTTACAGAGTTGGTATCGGAGCGTGGTTTTGAATACTACCCTCCAAGTCATGTCTCGTTTGAAATCATCGTCATCGGACTAGTATCATTGGACTTTCGCGTCACGTGTGACCTGTGCAAATGCCGAGCCAATCAGACCAAGAACTGTAAGATTTCTAATGCCATGGTATAATTTCTGGCATTAATCATTCATTCATAATTCATCAGTTAACAATCCTCAACCATCATTGTCATTTTGACCAGGACGGTCAGGTTAACTCATTAATCACTCAATTCATTTCATTATTCAATTGTTGATCAGGAAGATCAAATCATTAATCTTGTTAACTCATTCAAGATAATCATTTCAGTAACTTCATCAGATAATCATGTCACCTCAGTTAATCATTCATATAATCACTGTGTTAGAGCGCATATGCTCATTTTCATCATTTCATGACGTAAATCATAATGCGGTACTCATACGAGATCAATGATCATCATGCGACTTTCCTACTTCAGTATGGAGAGAGCCGGCAAAGGACGCAGAGGGAGAGGCCGCGGTACGGGCTGAAATCTGGGAAATAATCACTCACGACCAGGAAGTCGTACCTAGGACTCAGCTCGATCGGAAGATGTTCGGGTTGATCCACTCACTTTTATGCAGGTCATGATGACCCATATGCAATTGCTTAATCATCATTGTGCCACTCTGGCTGAATTAATCGAGAGGACTCTCACGTACAAGCCTGCTGCTAAGGAAATTGCTGAGCAACAACCTTCATCTGGCAAAGAAGAAATCAACGGCGTAATCAGTCCCAAGGCGGTCAACGGCCTTCAAGAAGCCTCGTGCGGGCCCTAACTTTTCGGAGCAACCTCCTAAGGCGCCTAAACCTGCGGGATCTCATTCCCGAGCGCCCGGTGCGACCATCACTGCTTCAATCATGGGCAGGGCCATTTCAGACTAGATGTACGACGCCGTCTATCACATGCCATAATCAGGAATTGTTGGGCATAAGGCCCGTTTTTGCCGAAGGGACTCCAAGTCACTCGCCGCATCTCGTGCCCAAACAACCAGCGATTCGTAATCGGACTACTCACAAATCGTTTAAGACGATGGAAGCAAATAAAGTCGGAGCTCATATTTATCGATCGGGAGCGTCGGTCGGGGCCGTAAATCCGGATTCATGTGATGAAGAGGATCGACGATCCGGTGGCGAATGATCTCGTATACTCGTAATTTTATTTCAACTTTGTGTGTACCTTTTGATCTTGGTGCACTGCATTCATTCATTTTCGAATCATGTTTGAATAAACTTAATTTGGTTAGTCCTATTGCTTGTGGACCTCATACCACCGGTCTATCTGATGATGGAAGAATTTTCGGAAATCATACCGAATTAAGCTTAATGACCGCGATTCGTTGATAGACCAAATCGTGGTGGATTTACTTGAGGACGATGTAATATTGGGTTTTAGCGGGATGGATCGTCATGATACCATCCTCAATGTTCGTAAACGTATGGTCACTATCATTTCCGTCATCGGAGTCGAGTGTGTACTTCAGATATAATTACTCAATCGACGTGTTCAATCATTCATTGTATCATTTTCATCGATTGGCCGTTCTAAGGCAATCGAGGTGTTCAATCATTCATTGTATCATTTTCATCGATTGGCCGTTCTAAGGCAATCGAGGTGCTCAATCATTCATTGTATCATTCTCATCGATTGTCCGTTCTAAGGCAATCGAGGTGTTCAATCATTCATTGTATCATTTTCATCGATTGGCCGTTCTAAGGCAATCGAGGTGTTCAATCATTCATTGTATCATTGTCGTCGATTGGCCATTCTCAGGAAATCGAGGTGTTCAACCATTCGTGGTATCATCATTATCGCTTGACGATGTACTCCCAGATGAGTTACCTGGTTTGCCTCCACAGAGGGATGTGGAATTCACGATTGAGTTGGAGCCTGGTACGTCCCCGATATCGAAGGCACCGTACCGGATGGCCCCGACCGAAATGCAGGAATTAAAGAACCAACTTGAGGAGTTGTTCGAGAAAGGTTATATCCGACCGAGTGCGTCCCCGTGGGGAGCACCAGTGTTGTTTGTCAAGAAGAAGGATGGTTCATTCCGCTTATGTATTGATTATCGGGAGTTGAACAGGGTGACGATCAAGAATAAGTATCCCTTACCCCGTATTGATGATCTCTTAGATCAACTTCAGGGAGCTTCAGTATTTTCCAAGATCGACTTAAGATCTGGATATCATCAGTTGCGGATTCGAGAGTCGGATATCGCGAGGACGGCGTTTCGAACACGCTATGGTCATTATGAGTTTGTGGTTATGACGTTCGGATTGACTAATGCACCTGCGGTATTCATGGAATTAATGAATCGGGTTTTCATCGACTTTTTGGATCAGTTTGTTGTTGTCTTCATCGATGACATTTTGATTTATTCTCGTGACCGGGAGGAACACGAGTTTCACCTTCATCAAGTGCTCGACGTGTTGAGACGAGAACAACTTTATGGGAAGTTCTCCAAATGTGAGTTCTGGATGTCCGAAGTGACTTTTCTCGGACATGTAATTTCATTAGACGGAGTTCGTGTCGACCCTCAGAAGACGGAGGCTATTCGAGATTGGCTACCTCCGAAGAGCGTTAAGGAAATCCGAAGTTTCCTCGGATTAGCGGGTTATTATCGGCGATTTGTGGAAGGATTTTCTAAAATCGCTCAACCCTTGACGAACTTATTGCGGAAGGATAAGAAATACACGTGGTCCGACGCGTGTCAACGGAGTTTTGAGGAACTCAAGAGCCGGTTAATGTCAGCACCTGTACTTTCCTTGCCGCAGGGACTAAGGATTTGTGGTTTATAGTGATGCGTCCAGACAGGGTCTCGGATGTGTACTCATGCAGAACGGGAAAGTTATTGCCTATGCTTCACGGCAATTGAGACCTTACGAGGTTAATTATCCGACCCACGACCTGGAGCTAGCAGTCGTGGTGTTCGCTTTAAAGATTTGGCGTCATTACCTTTATGGCGTTACCTGTCAGATATTCACCGATCATAAGAGTTTAAAGTATATATTTACTCAGAAAGAGTTAAATATGCGTCAGAGACGGTGGTTGGAATTAATCAAAGATTATGATATCGAGATCCTCTACCACCTGGGCAAGGCGAACGTTGTCGCCGACGCCTTGAGTCGTAAGTCCGTTCAGGAGCAGATGCTTGCCCGTTTAACAGTTCAGAAGGATCTTCAGCAGGAATTCCTTAGACCCGAGATCGAGGTCTGGCTTCAGCGAGTTCAGGGGCAGCTTTGTATGTTGGAGATTTCATCGTCACTCGAGGAGGCAATCCGAGAGAATCAGAGTTCAGACCCTTCATTGTTGCGCATCCGTGAGGATGTGACTCAGGGGAAAGCCCCTGGATTTGTGGTCCACGAGGATGGACTTTTGCGGTTTAAGAATCGGTTGTGCGTACCGGCGAATGACGAGTTAAAAAACTCGATTTTGAAAGAAGCTCATGCTACCCCTTATTCTGTTCATCCGGGGTCTAACAAGATGTACAAGGACTTGAAACAAAATTACTGGTGGAGTAATATGAAGCGAGAAGTCGCAGAATTTGTTTCGAGATGCTTAACCTCACAACAAGTTAAGATTGAACATCAGCGGCCGTGGGTATCTTTGAAACCTCTTCCTATTCCCGAATGGAAGTGGGAAGACATTTCTATGGATTTCATTACGAGTTTGCCGACGAGTCGTCGTGGCATGAATACGATCTGGGTGATCGTGGACCGTTTAACTAAATCAGCTCATTTCCTTGAGATCAAGGAGACGTGGGGTCCCGAGAGACTTGCTCATCTGTTCATCAAAGAGATAGTCAGACTGCACGGTACTCCTAAAAGTATCGTTTCCGATCGTGACGGACGGTTTGTGTCGCATTTTTGGAAATCAGTTCGTCGTGCTATGGGGACTCAGCTTAATCTCAGTACCGCTTTTCATCCTCAGTCCGACGGACAATCAGAGAGGACCATTCAGACATTAGAGGACATGTTGAGGGCATGCGTCCTCGATTGGAAAGACGATTGGGAAGCCCAAATACCATTGATCGAGTTCACGTATAATAATAGTTGGCATGCTTCGATCAAGATGGCACCTTACGAGGCCTTGTATGGTCGTCGTTGTCGATCCCCGTTGTGTTGGGACGACTTATCAGAATTAATCGGCACCGAGCCCGATATGCTTATAGCCGCCCGTGAGAATGTAGCTTTGATCAGGAGTCGTTTGTTGACCGCTCAGAGTCGACAGAAATCATATGCAGATAACCGTCGTCGACCATTAGAGTTTGAGGCTGGTGACCATGTGTTGGTCAAGGTATCCCCGAGTCGTGGTATCTTCCGTTTTGGGAAGAGGGATAAGTTGAGTCCGAGATTCATTGGACCGTTTGAGATTTTGGATCTAGTAGGCGAGTTAGCTTATCGATTGGCCTTACCTCCGGCGTTGAGCCGAATTCATAATGTGTTTCATGTCTCTCAGTTGCGGAAGTATGTTGCCGACCCGAGCCACATACTTCAGTTCGATGAAATCGAGATTGCCGATGATCATTCATATGAGGAACGCCCTATACGAGTTTTAGAGCGGCGAATCAAGCAGTTGAGGAATAAGACGATTCCTTTGGTTAAAATTCAGTGGTCTAGACACGGAGTCGAAGAGGCTACTTGGGAAACCGAGGATAGTATGCGGGAGAGTTATCCCGAGTTGTTTGACCCTTAGTTTCGGGGACGAAACTCTTTTACGGGAGGGTGTATGTAATACCCGGTTGTAATTCAGTAATTATCATTCAGTATTTATCATTCAGTAATTGATACTCAGTAATTTTCACTCATTATTAATCATTTGTCACTCAGATTCAGTCATGGTATTCATCATTCAGAGTAATTGTATCGTGTATCAATCGTCATTCATCACTAATCCGATTGGAGTTTCGTGCCGTGTTTATCATCATTGTCATTTTCGTTACAAGCTGTGCGTGAGGAGTAGCCCACGCTACGTACTCCTTTTAGCGTACGCTAATTGGGTATAGGTAGCGCACGCTACCACTCAGCTTTAGCGCACGCTAAGGTTACCCTGGCTGCAGTCAAGAAAGTACTGGACTGCAGGTGAGTTATTTGTAGCGCACGCTACGAGTGGTAAGTAGCGCGCGCTAACGGGTTGTAGTAGCGCACGCTATATATGTGGAGTAGCGCGCGCTAGGGACGGATCAGGTTGAGTCCAGTGGCTACTGGACTGCACTGGATTAATTCATAGTGCACGCTATGAGTTATATTTTAGCGTACGCAATCAATATTGTAGCGCACGTTAATCGTTGGTTGTAGCGCACGCTATCGAGGTCAGATCAGAGGGCAGTCAGTTTTCTGGACTCCAGTACTGGGCATCAAATATTTCGTTAGCGCACGCTAACAATGGGTTTTAGCGCACGCTAGTAGTATGGCCGTAGCGCACGCTACAAAAAGGTACGTAGCGCGCGCTACCGTGTTCGGACAAAGGAGTACCGGACTACCCAAATTACTCGTTAGCGCACGCTACGCACAAGGGCTAGCGACGCTAACTCGGGAAGCTATAAATTGGATGCTTTAGTCAGAGTTCGTCATTTATCATTCCAATCTCATTCTCTCGTCGGTTCTTGGCGATTTGGGCGATTTAGAGTTTATTCTTCAAGGTGTAATCATCAATCATCATCTTCAAGTCTTTGAGTTGGATTAATCATCACTTCATCATCTCCAAACATCGAATCAAAGGTATTAATTTCTTGGATCTAGAATTTCAGATTTTTGGGTTTTCCTTCCGATTTCTTCGTGTAAGCTTGGATTATCATTGGAATATGTTAGATATGGATTATCTACCTTGGATAAGTATATTCCTATGGATTTATTGATTATTTTCGGAATTATTTCAAGAACCCTTGGGGTTGACTTCGGTTAATTGGGGATTTTCCGATTGATGTGTTGTAATCATGAGTTATGGATTCCTGATGGATTATTGATATCATTGAAGTGTTTTGTTAGTTCGAAATACTCATTTTTGGTGTGGGTTTCGACATATTCGGGATTGGATATTTCCGGAGTTGTGTGGTCGGTTATGTATTCGTTGGAATGCCCTATAAGTTTGATTATCGTTGTTTCGACCTTTGGGTTAGTCGTATTTTGTTGCTTGATGCGTGTATTGAACGATTGTTGATAATTATTGTTATTCAAGGTTGCTCGAGCGACCGGTATCTTGGTTTGGACATTGTTCGTGGACGGACATTCTTCATCGTTGTTGAGTAAGTTAAATCTTACTCGGTTAAAAGGATACTCATTCCTTTTATTGTTGATTGCTCATAATCATAATTCATTCATCATAATATTAATCATTTTGAGACTTGTAATTGTCGAATAATCATTTCATTCACGAGGAACGACGGTTCCAAATCATTCCATTGGGTTATCAATCACGTCACTATTACTTTCATATCGGTGAGTCATCTTGGCCTTGTCTAATTATTATTCATTGATATTCATTATGGTCATTCTCGTTCATATGACCTTCTGGATTCATATTGCGTGGCCGGGTGTGGCTGTGTGGAATTTTTAGTCGGGCACACGATGGTTATGTATTGGGTTCACCGATACAATGGACCGTGCACACGGGAAAGCGTTACACCGTGAGACTAATTAGGTACAAGGATGGGTGTGTCCGGTCATTCGTCTTGTACACTCGCACAGAACACTACGGGCGTACTATGGTACTCCTCTTCAGCGTAATTCATAATTAAGAATATGTCATAACTTCAGGTAATTCATGATTGTGTAATTTCAATTCTTGAGGATTGTTGTTCTGTGTAACTGACCCCGTTGGGGGATTTTGTTTTCAGGTCACGGCAAGGCAAAGGCACGGGAAGAGCATGTTGACGGCGACGAGTCCCAGTGATACTAGTAGGGGCCCCCAGTCATTCCGTTTGTTTCAGTCATTTTCAGTCATTTCAGTCATTTGTATTTTCCGCTGCAAATTCCGTTTAAGATGCTTATTTGTTCAGGGTGGTGTATTTTATCTCCATATAAAATATACTCGTATTCCGTTTTGTCCTGGTGTAATGTACTTAAACTCCTCATCGGAGTACCTAGTAATATAATGTGGTTCGGTACTATAATTATATTATTTAATTCATCATTTTCATTTGCCTGGTGGGTCCCAGTCGGGGATTCACGGCACTGTAATATCCGCCTGGTTTGGGGTGTTACAGATACACCACCTTTACGGGGTTACCTGTAAGATTTTTACGGACCACAAGAGTTTAAAATATATTTTCACCCAAAGAGAGTTAAACATGAGGCAGAGGCGTTGGCTGGAGCTAATCAAGGATTACGACGTGGAGATTTTATATCACCCTGGAAAGGCCAACGTCGTAGCAGATGCACTTAGTCGGAAGACTGCACAGGAGTTGACACTATCCAGTTTAACGGTACAGCCGGAATTACAGCAGGACCTCAGGAGAAATGGTATTGAAGTATGGATACAACACCGCCAGGGACAATTGTTCTCAATTAACATTCATTCATCCTTGCTGGATGAGATACAACTAGCACAAATGGAAGACTTGGAACTGCACGCGATCGGCGCAAGAGACGAAGGAGGAATCATTTCAGACTACAGTATCCAAGGGGACTTGGTGAGATTTAAGAACAGGATATGTATTCCACCAAATGACGAGCTTAAGCAAACTATACTAAAGGAAGCTCATTCTACTCCCTATTCGGTACACCCCGGTGCGAGCAAAATGTATAAAGATCTGCGGAAGAGCTATTGGTGGAAGAACATGAAGCAGGAAGTAGCAAGATTCATTGCTCGATGTATGACATGTCAACAAGTGAAGATTGAACACTGCAGACCGTCCGGAATCATGCAGCCCTTATCTATTCCGGAATGGAAGTTGGAGAGCATATCAATGGATTTTGTCACCAAGTTAACAGTGACAACGGGAGGAAAGGACACGATATGGGTCATTGTAGACCGACTGACGAAGTCGGCACATTTCATTCCAATTCAGGAGACTACCGGAACAGAGCATCTGGCCACCATCTTTATCTGGGAAGTCGTGAGACTACATGGCGTTCCCTCAGCGATCATATCGGATAGAGACACCAGGTACATCTCCCGCTTCTGGAAGGCTGTCCACAAGGCTATGGGTACTCAACTACATTTCAGCACCGCCTAGCACCCTCAAACAGACGGACAGACAGAACGTACGATACAGACCCTGGAGGATATGTTGAGAGCGTGTGTACTTGATTGGGGTAAAGACTGAGTTAAGCATCTATATCTAGCGGAGTTTTCATACAACAACAGATGGCATGCAAGCATAGGCATGGCACCCTTCGAAGCCTTGTACGGTAGGAGGTGCAAGTCTCCCCTATGTTGGGACGATGCTTCCGATGTCGTCGTTACCGAGTTAGATATGATCCAGGAATCTATTAAGAAAATCTCCATTGTTCGAAAACACATGTTAGCAGCACAGAGCCGTCAGAAGTCATATGCTACGGACCGCCAGCGACCGTTGGAATTTCTAGTCGGGGAGCATGTTTGGGTCAAAGTATCGCCAATGCGGGGTATTCGATATTTTGGCCAGAAAGGCAAATTGAGCCCGAGATTTATCGACCCGTTCGAAATATTGGACCGAGTTGGTAGACTCGCTTATCGACTAGCATTGCTGCCATCGTTGGACGGAGTGCATAATGTCTTCCACGTCTCCAAACTGAGAAAGTACGTGTATGACCCAAGTCACAAGATTAATTTTGAAGAAATAGAGATTTCTAATGATGCTACCTTTAGAGAAGGGCCGGTTGCGATTTTAGATCGACACGTAAAGACACTAAGGAATAAGGCCATACCTCTTGTAAAAGTTCAGTGGTCGCATCATGGCATTGAAGAAGCAACCTGGGAGACCGAGACGAGCATGAGGGAGAGTCATCCCGAGTTATTTTCTTAGTTTCGGGACGAAACTATTTTAAGGAGGGTGGTATGTAATACCACGAGTATTACATGCTGTTTCATATTGTGTATCTCGTTTTTTTATGATTAAATAGATGTGCTCCACCGCGATGAATGTACCTTTATACATTATGTTTAGACCATATTGTCACGTATAAAAGCTTGTCCACACTTATTGTTTTTGTGATGTAATTGTATGATGTTGATGATATGTCAGTGACATACCTTGATGTCGTTGAGCAATTATCGGTGCGAATATGACAGTGGCCAACGTCTTGTTCCCCGAGAAATTGCTGGACGAAGTCTAAAGGGAATTCGCATCATAAGGATTATATGTGATAATAACTTAGTGAACAACAAACCTTACATACGTTATTCGCTAAGCATTACGTACGCTAAGTATTATGGCATTACGTATGCTAAGGATTAAGCCTTACGTACGTAATGCAGTCTTCAGTCTTCGGATGAGAATCTTGATCCGCGTGGTCAAGACAACTTTCGCGGCAAATGATGTAAGTTAACCGTGTTACGACGTTAATCGAGCCAAAGATTACGCATTTAATGATCGGTGTTATTTCAGGCAGTAAGTTATGAGCTTTCTTTACATACGTTAACCATTTGACATAACGTACATAACAGGGCTTACATACGTAAGGCTTAAGGCCTAACGTACATAAAGCTATCCTGGTTTTATAAAATGACACCTTCCCTTTCATTTCTTCCGATCCAAAATCACTTCCTCTCTATCATATACCATCCTCCAGCCTCCCTAATCCGATTTTAGCCTCCCTAATTGAGTGTTATCCTAGTAGGGTAGGTTGATCAAGCTCCGGAGAAGGCTTTGAGGGTGTTGTCCTTCCGTTCTTCATCGTTTCTTGTTGTTCTTCCTCGTCCCTCGTTAAGTAAAGTGAGTTTATCTTACCTTTGAATCTATTTCGGTATTGATAGTTATGATTTCGGGTGTTTGGGTAGTCTAGAATTCTTGATAATAATCAAACCGTTAATCTAACATTAATCAAAGTCGTTAAGCGTAAGTCTATCTCGGACTAGCGATTCGTATACATACCATTGTGAAATTGTATATTGGATTGTAACCTTAGGAGTAAAACCCATGTTGACAATTTTATTGTGTTAGTCATGTAATAGACTGTGTTGAATTGATTCGATTATCTTTTTTAAACTCATTAAAATTGTTAAAGTGAATTAGTTATCAAATACCGAATTAGACAAACAATCGTAAATGACGATTATGCTAGAATTGTGCTCGACCATTCCACCCTGAAGTTGAAAGAAAATTTTGAACTAAAAGTTAGGAAATATATGATTTTGGTTGTAGTATAAGTCTTAGATGAATATCGCAAGTAGTATTGTGATTGTAATGTTGTGGAAAATTGATAATCGAGAAATTGAGAAACATAAGTAGTTCACCCTATCATCAATCGTAGAATCGTGGTCCAAACGATAGGAAGTTGGAGTAGGATAAGAACTCAATCATGAAGGGGGGAAAGACGTTGTTATTCGTCATCTTACGAGGTATTAATCACGAAAATGTAATTAGGTCGAGCTCTCGATCAATAGTGGCCGTTCGATCTATCGTTGCTTGAAGGGAATTACCTCGTCAGACTTGAGGTAAGTGAATCCTTGCTCGGACTATGTTATATTTAATTCCAAAATTTAATGTGTGTCACTATCTGTGGAATTGTGCTCGTTTTACTTATCTTGTCCAGAGTATTCCTGAGTAGATACTTCTGTGACCCTTGGTTGCGACCTTGGGAGTTTATATGTTGATATACCGTATGGAACTGTGTTGCGGGATAAAACCTGAATGGTACCCACGTCCGGAGTATTCCTGTGTAGATGCTTCCGTGACCCTTGGCTGTGACCTTGGGAGTTTATATGTTGATAGAAGAGATAATATCGAGTATTATATGATATATTGCCTTACCGAGTAATAATATTGTACTGCGGATTTATCTGATTCCATCAACGAATTTTGTTTGTATTGTCTGACCTAGATTGGCTGGCACGATTCGTCGTGTCAGGAAAATTTATTGAATATGTGCAGGACGTTCCCGAAGGTTCCGATCAGGCTTGAGCAGTGTTGGGGAGAAGCCTTGCTATTCTGTTTCTTAATTTGAATTCTGGAAACATTCCACGTTATCTAATAACCGCGTACGCAAACTTGTTTTTCTTTAAAGTAATTCGTTTTGTATTTATCTGGAGCTACTTTCCACAAATTATTTTATGAAGAATTTTTAAACTCTTTAAGAACTTGCCTTGTGGGTTCCACACGGAATTCACGACACTGTAGCATCCCTACAAATTTTGGGGGCGTTATAGTTGAGATTCCATTAAATAAAATCAACCTAACAAAGAAAGATAAAAAAAAACTATAAATGAAAAACTCCACTTGTATGTAGAATTTATAAAAAAACTTCAATCAATATCCGATTTCACTAATATACAATACATACAAGACATTATTGCTGATTTGATTCCTGCTAAAACTACTGATTTGGGAGGAAATAATTGATTAATTATTTTCTGATTGTTATCATATTATAAATTAGGACATATGTTAACTATAATGGATTAAGCTATCACCAATTTTTATCTAAGTATTCATGTAGAAGAGGATTGTAAATCTGCAGGTAAGTTAAAAAATGAAAAACATCGAATAAACTATAAACCATTATAAAAATAAAAGTAGAAATAAAAAAAAGAAAAAAATAGACCTGAAATCCCGCGAGCTTGAGACTGAAATTAGGCGAGCCTGAGATTAGAATCCGACGAGCTTGCGAGTTGCGCTTGTTGTGCTAGTGCTGGATGCAGCAAAGGTTTTCTTTTTTTTTTGGAAGGGGGCAGCCTGAGCCGGTAGCGTTGAGTGCAGAACAGGATAGATAAAAGAACTAAAGGGATGGTGGGTTGTAATGGGTAGGAAAAGGAGCCTACACTGGGTTGGGCTAAAACTAAAACTGGGCTTATTTTTCAATAAACAAAAATCACTGAAAATAAGACTGGGCTGGAGCCCACCTTAGCCTCCTAGGTGGCTCCGCCCCTGAGTTGGTCTTAAATCAATTGTTACTCCTTTCACCATTGACATGCCCATCCTACTTACAAAATATAGGCAAGTCATTAGATGATTAACAACATAACAAACTAGTGTATGATTTTAAAGCTGACTGTAAAGTAACTTGCCTCTGCATTAGCATGACTGCTTCTATGCTTACTTCCAACATCACTAGGACTACTAAAAAACCCAGTAGCACTTCCTGTTTGCTTATTTTCAGTCTTCCAAAATATGAAAATGATAACTATAATGTGATGTACAAATATGATGTGCTATAATTGCATCTATGATGAAGTTACATGTTGTGTACTAGATGTTAATGCATGTAGTGGGGAGTAGATTTGTAGGACCATTGATTTGATTGTTATAAGCAAAGGCGGAGCCACCTATGAGGCTGAGGTGCGCTCCAGCCCATTCTTATTTTCAGTGATTTTTTTATTGAAAAACAAGCTCAGTTTTAGTTTTAGCCCAGCCTAGATTCTGTTTCCTACCCATTACAACCCACCGTCCCTTTAATTCTTTTCCCTATCCTGTTCTGCACTCAACACTGCCGGCTCAGGCTGCCCCCTTCCAAAAAAAAAACTTTGCTGCAGCCTGCACCAGCACAACAATCGCAACTCGCAAGCTCGTCGGATTCCAATCTCAGGCTCGCCAATTTCAGTCTCAAGCTCGCCGGATTTCAGATCTGTTTTTTTCTTTTCTTTTTTTTTTACTTTTATTTTTATAATGGTTTATAGTTTATTCGATGTTTTTCATTTCTTAACTTACCTGCAGATTTACAATCTTCTTCTACATGAATACTTGGATAAAAATTGGTGATAGCTTCATTTCCATTATATTTAACATATGCCTTGATCTATAATATGATAACAATAAGAAAATAATTAATCAATTATTTCCTCCCAAATCAGTAGTTTTAGCAGGAATTAAATTAGCAATAATGTCTTGTATGTATTATATATTAGTGAAATTAGATACTGATTGAAGTTTTTTATAAATTATACATACAACTGGAGTTTTTCATTTATAGTTTTTTATCTTTCTTTGTTAGGTTGATTTTATTTAATGGAATCTCAACAAGACAAGAAGAAAACGATATTAGGATTTTTTTACAAGAAAAGCTACTACATCGTCTAGAGAAGAGCAACCTCCACTCAAATAATGAGACATCAAACTATGATGACGGACATGAACATCAACATGTTGCCAAGTTTCAAAGAGTTGATATTTGTGTTAGTGATTATGTTCAACTAGATCCGGCAATGCGTACTCCAATATGGCAATGTCTAGTAAATGTAAAAGATTAAATTAGACGTAGTTATATCTTGAGGGGGCCATTCCAACCTGACATGGAGTATCCTCGTACCAAAATAAGAGATCAATATCGACGATTTCAAAAATATTGGTTCGAGCAATTTCCTTGGCTAGAGTAATCTCCTCATAAAGATGTCGTCTTTTGCTTTTCTTGTTTTATTTTTCAAGAAAAAGAGGCTCGTTATCCTGCATTTCCAGTTGATCATTTCAGAGGTTAGAAGAGAGTTAATTGTTGGAGCACTATTAGTCGGTATCGCCGTTTGAAGATAGAGTTATAAAACTCTTTTGCGTTATGGAAGCGATTTAAATAAAAGTGCAAAAAGTAAATCGACACAGGATTTATAGAGGTTCAGCCAAACGTGCTTACGTCCTCTCTCGGTATCTTTTTCTATAGGCTAAAGATAAACCTCTTCACATCTCTTCTATTGGTCGAGGGATAACCGCTACAAGCTCGCCTTCTATCGGTCCGAGTAAACCGTTAAATCACTTGTCTTTATGTCGGTCTAAGTTAAACCATTTTCCTTTTCTATTGGACAAGGAATCAACCAATCTAGCTTTCTATGGGTACTAGATAAACCTCACTTAGATATCAATTGTGATTCTAATAATGCCGGATCCTTGATCTTAATAACACCAAATCCAATCGTATCTTTTCTTTTTCCTCTCGTGTATATGTTGAATGTACAAACACTAAAACTATCAATATAAGCACAATTACAACAACAAGAATGTGTATAACAATATATGATCAATGAATAGTTTGCTTTGCGTTGTTGTAGGATGAATACCATTAGAAGTGGTATTTATAGGCATTTCTCTTCCAACTAGCCGTAAGCCTTCTGTGCCTTCATTATGTACGTTATAGCTTCCCCTTTACGTACGTTATATCCCTTACGTATGTTAACAGTCTTCTATTACGTACTCTAGCCATCTTACGTACGTTAACAACTACATGTTACGTACGTTATCCTCTTCACAAAACAGTCCAGTAGCCTTCATTTTATGTGTTACGTACGTTAGAAAATTTCCCATTATGTACGTTAACATTTGTCAACATATCCGTTGCTTGCTGACCTATGTCATGACGTCATCTCCAACGTTCTTCTTGTTTGAATACTGAAACACTTCGTTACGTACGTTATCATAATGTTGTTACTATAATACCCGGTTGTAATTCAGTCATTATCATTCAGTAATTTCATTCGATGATTGTCACCCAGTGTATATTCACTCGATTATAATCATTCACCAATCATATTCATTCACCGTGTTCACCGTTCGGAAAAACTTCGAGTGGTGTATCGTTATTGTTCATTGTTTCAACTTTCCTCATATGAGTTCGACTTTGTTAGATCACCATTAATTTTTGGTAACTCCAAAAATTCTAAATCTTTGCAATATTATAGAGCATCGAGTTAGCTTTCCAATGGTTCAAACGGTGAGTCAATCGGAGTCCGGACGAGAGAGTTATGGTCGTTTTAGCTCAACCGCTCATTTTTCAGTTTTGGCCGATCACTGCCGAACGAACTCGGCCGTGTCGTCCGACACGGCCCGTGCCGCATTTCGTCCGGAAAGTGCCGAAGTGCGCTTCGAGACCCGACCGTGTCGCCTGCACGGACGAGTCGAACCCTTCCGGATAAGCCGAGCGATCGCCGACACGCCCGACCGTGCCGCCTCGCACGGCCGAGTCATGCCGAAGTCGCCGTCGGACGGGTCACTGCCGGAGGCCCTCCGCGCCGCGACCGTGTCCGGGCAGACACGGTCGAGTCCTGTCGGCCACCGCCGGCCAATCAGTGACACGACCGTGCCGATCGGCACGGCCGTGTCCGGCAGGTAGTCAACCCCTATAAATTCATTTTTGAGCATTTCACCATTCTTTCCAGCTTTTTCCACCTTTACGAGAGAGAAGCTTGAGGGAGAGTTTTCTTCATCAATTATCATTGGAGTGTTTGATTTTCTTCATTTCCTTTCGATCGTGAAGCCCGGAAAATCAATCTAACGCGTGTTCTTCGGATTTAAGTACTTGGATCTTCAAGAGGTAATTCCTTCAACACTTTGGACTTCGATTTTATGTTGAGATATGATGTTTTGGATGTTATAATCATGTTATATGAAGGGATATGTATATGATTATGAGTTTGTATAAGGATTCATTGGATTATTGAGGGATTATTCAAGAACACCTTGAATATCGAGTTGGAATTGGGGATTTTCGACTAATTGTTGTTATAATCACGTTTTTGGATATTCATAACGGATTATTGATCGTATTGGAGATGTTTTGTTGGTTTGAAACACTTCTTGGGGATTTGATATTGGTATATTGAGGTTTGATTGTAAACTATCGGAGTTTGGCCACAACGTATTCGATATAATGCCCCAATGAACTTAGTTTAATCGTATCGACGTTTTGAGTTCGTTATATTCGTGTTTAATTCGTATATTGATCGGATTGTCGGTAATTGTATTGAATTAAGGTTGTTCGTGCGACCGACACTTCATTTAGGACATTTGTTCGTGGAAGGACTTTCTTCATCGGTATTTTGTAAGTTAATTCTTACTCGGTTAAAAGGATATTCATCCCTTTTGTTGTTGTTCATTCATAATCATAACTCATTCATCATTATATTAATCATATCAAAACTTGTTGTTATCAATTAATCGTTTCAGTCATAAGGAACGACGGTTCCAATCTTTTCATTGAGCTGTCATTTATTTCGTTACCATTCCACCTCGGTGAGTCATTATTCATTTTCGATGTCACTTTTGTTATATCGTGGCATTCCGGGTCATACTGGCGTGCCGGTTGGTATGTGTAGGGTTTTCATGTCGGGCACATTATAGTCGTGTGTTGGTTGGTGGCCTCACATTGGACTGTGCACACGAGATTGATTGTTTCGTGAGACTGATTAGGTACAAGACCACACGTGTATTCGATCGATACTCGTTGGTGGCTTGTGCACGGACACATTTCCATCCCGGGCGTAGTGTGGCGCCATTTCCTTTGAGCCGTACTGTTAGTTGATTCATATAGCATGTTTGATTGCGTATGTTTCGACAAGATGTTTCATAACTTCAGATATAATCATGATTGTGTATTTTCAACTCTTGAGGATTGTTGTTCTTTGTAACTGACCCCGTTTGGGGATTTTGTTTTTCAGGTCATGGCAAGGCAAACGCACGGGAATAGCATGTTGACGTCGAGGAGTCCTAGTGATACTAGTAGGGGGCCCCGATCTTTCAGTTATTCATGTTATTGTTCTTTATTTTCCGCTGCAGACTTTCATTTGAATACTCCGTTTCATTCAGTGTTGTGTATTTTATCTTCATATAAAATACACCAGTATTCGGTATTGTCCTGGTGTGTTGTAACTAAACTCCACATCGGAGTAATTATTGCTGTAATGTAGTTCGGTACTACATTTATCTTGTGTAATTCATTCATTTTCATTTGCCTAGTGGGTCCCAGTTGGGGATCTACGGCACTGTAATATCCGCCTAGTTTGGGGTGTTACAGAGTTGGTATCGGAGCGTGGTTTTGAATACTACCCTCCAAGTCATGTCTCATTTGAAATCATCGTCATCGGACTAGTATCATTGGACTTTCGCGTCACGTGTGACTGTGCGTATGCCGATCCAATCGCATCAAAGAACTGTAAGACTTCTAACGCCATGGTATAATTTCTCGCAATAGTCATTCATTCATCATTCATCATTTAACAATCCTCAAACATCATCATTCATTATGATCGGCACGATCCTATTAACTCATCAATCACTCAATTCATTTCATTACTCGATTAATAATCGTGACGATCATATTAACTCATCAATCACTCAATTCATTTCATTACTCGCTTAATAATCGACGATCATGTTAACTCGTTAATTACTCAATTCATTTCATTACTCTTATCAACTGATGATCATATTATCAATCTTGTTAAGTTATTCAAGATAATCATTTCAAGAATTTCATCGATAATCATGTAACTTCAAGAAATCACTCATATAATCACTAAGTTAGAGCATGTATACTCATTTTCATCATCTCATGACATAATCATAACGTGCTAATCATGCGGAAATATAATCATTATGCGACCTTCCTACTTCAAGATGGAGAGAGCTGTCGAGGATGCACGGGAGAGGCCGCGGTGTGGACCGAAACCCGAGAAATAATCACTGGCCGGGAAATCGTGCCCAGACTCGCTCGATCGTAAGATGTTCGGGTTGATCCACTCACTTTTATGTGCCATGATGACCCATGCGCTTTCTCAATCATCATTGCGCCACTGACCGGATTAATCGAGAGAACTCTCCCGTATGAGACTACCGCTAAGGAAAGTGCTGAACAACAACCTTCATCTTTCAAAGAAGAAATCAACGGCGTAATCAACCCAAAGGCGGTCATAACCTTCAAGAAGCCTCGTGTGAGCCCTATCGCTTCGAGCGACCTTCTACGGCGCATAATCGTGCGGGATCTCATTCCCGAGCGGCGATTCTGCCATCACTGTTTCAATTGTGGAACGCCGGGTCATTTCAGACTGAGTGTCTCAAACCGTCTATCACGTGCTATAATTGTGGGAATTTTGGGCATAAGGCCCGTTTTTGCCGAAAGGACTCCAAGTCGCTCCGCGGCATCTCATGCCCCAAGCAATCGCCTTTCGTAATCGATCGCTTTGTCAACGCTGCTTAAGACACTCGGAAGCAAATAGAGTTGGAGCTCGTATTTATCGACGGAGCGTCCGGTTCGGGGCCGGCAAGTCCTGCATTTATATGATGAGGAGGATCGACGATCCGTGGCCCGAATGATTTCGTATACTGTAATTTTATTTCAACTTGTGTGTACCTTTGATGTTTGGTACACCGCATTCATTCATTTTCGATTCATGCTTGAATAGACGTATTTCGGGATAGTCCTATTGCTTGTGGATCTCATACCATCGGTCTACCTGACGATGGAAGAATTTTCGGAATCATACCTAAGTAAGCTTAGTAACCGCGATTGGTTGGTGGACCTAATCGTGGTGAATTTATCTTAGGACGATGTAATTTCGGTATTAGTTGGTTTAACCGTCTTAATACTATCCTCAGTGTTTGTTAGCGTTTGGTCGCTATTTTCCGTCGTTGGTTGTTGAATGTGTGCTTCAGGGAACTAATCCCCGTTGTTCCAGAAGAAGTATTATTATGACGAAAGCAGAGAAATTCCGCAATCGAACTATTCAATCATTCATTGTATCATTCTCATCGATTGGCCTTTCTAGGGCAATCAAGTTATTCAATCATTCCTTGTATTATTTCCATCGATTGGCTTTTCTAAGACAATCGAGTCATTCAATCATTCATTGTATCATTTTCATCGATTGGCTTTTCTAAGACAATCGAGTCATTCAATCATTCATTGTATCATTTTCATCGATTGGCCTTTCTAGGGCAATCGAGTTATTCAATCATTCATTGTATCATTTCCATCGATTGGCCTTTCTAAGACAATCGAGTTATTCAAACATTCATTGTATCATCTTCATCGATTGACCTTTCTAAGGCAATCGAGTTGTTCAATCATTATTGGTATCTCTTTTTATCGATTGACCATTCTAGGGCAATCGAAATGTTCAATCATTCGTGGTATCATTGTCATCGATTGACGATGTATTTCCAGACGAGTTATCTGGTTGCCTTCACATAGAGTAAAAGAATTCAGGAGTGAGTTGGAGCCGGTACGTCCCCTTTATCGAAGGCACCGTATCGGATGACCCCGACCAGAATGCAGGAGTTGAAGATTCAACTTGAGAAATAGTTCGAGAAAGGTTATCTCCGACCGATTGCGTCCCCGTGAGGAGCACCAGCAGTGATCTGTCAAGGAGAAGGATGGCTCGTCTCGTGTGTGTATTAATTACTGTGAGTTGAACAGGGTGATGATCAAGAGTAGTATCCTTTACCTCGTATTGATGATCTTTTAGATCAACTTCAGGGAGCCTCAGTATTTTCCAGGATCGACTTAAGATCTGGATATCACCAGTTGCGGATTCGAGAGTCGGATATCGCGAGGACAGCGTGTCGTACACGCTATGGTCATTATGAGTTCGTAGTTATGCCGTTCGGGCTAACTATTGCACCTGCGGTATTCATGGAGTTAATGAATCGGGTTTTCATCGACTTTTTGGATCAGTTTGTTGTTATCTTCATCGAAGACATTTTGATTTATTCTCTTAGCCGAGAGGAACACAAGGTTCATCTTCTTCAGGTTCTCGACGTGTTGAGACGAGAGCAACTTTATGGAAAGTTTTCCAAATGTGAGTCCTGGAGGTCCGAAGTGACTTTCTCGGACATGTAATTTCATCTTACAGAGTTCGTGTCGACCCTCAGAAGACGGAGACTATCCGAGATTGGCAACCTCCGAAAGATATTAAGTAAATCCGATGTTTCCTCGGATTAGTTGGTCAATTATCCAACCCACGACCTGGAGCTAGCAGCCGTGGTTTTCGCGTTGGGGATTTGGCGTCGTTGCCTTTATGGCATCACCTGTCATATCTTCACCAATCACAAGAGTTGAAGGATATATTTACTCACAAGGAGTTAAATATGCGACAGAGGCGGTGGTTAGAACTAATCAAAGATTTTGATATCGAGATCCTTTACCACCTGGGCAAGGCAAACGTTGTCGCCGACGCCTTGAGTCGTAAGTCCGTGCAGGAGCAGATGCTTGCTCGTTTAACAGTTCAGAAGAAGCTTCAGCAGGAATTCCTTAGACCCGAGATCGAGGTCTGGCTTCAGCGAATTCAGGGACAGCTTTGTATGTTAGAGATTTCATCATCTCTTGAGGAGGTAATCAGAGAGAATCAGAGTTCAGACCCTTCATTGTTGCGCATCCGTGAAGATGTGGCTCAGGGGAAAGCCCTTGGATTCGTGATCCGCGAGGATGGACTTTTGAGAATTAAGAATCGGATGTGTGTACCGGCGAATGACGAGTTGAAAAACTCTATTTTGAGAGAAGCTCATGCTACCCCTTATTCTGTTCATCCGGTCCAAGAAGATGTACAAGGACTTGAAACAAAATTACCGGTGGAGTAATATGAAGCGAGAAGTCGCGAATTTGTTTCGAGATGCTTAACTTGCCAACAAGTCAAGATTGAACATCGGCGACCGGTTATGTTGAAAACCTCTCCCTATTCCGAATGGAAGTGGGAAGACATTTCTATGGATTTCATCACGAGTTTGTCGGCAGTCGTCGTGGCATGAATCGATCCGGGTGATTGTGGACCGCTCAACTAAATCAGCTCATTTCCTTGAGATCAAGGATACGTGGGGTCCCGAGAGACTGGATCGGTTGTTCATCAAGGAGATAGTGAGACCGCACGGTACTCCTAAGAGTATCGTTTCCGATCGTGACGGACGATTTGTTTCCCATTTTGGAAATCGGTTCATCGTGCTATGGGAAATCGCCTTAATCTCGATTGCCTTTCATCCTCAAATCCGACGGACAATCGAGAGAGAACTATTCGGACATTAGAGGACATATTGAGGGCATGCGTCCTCGATTAGTAGACGATTGGGAAGCCCAATTACGTTGTTTAAGTCCACGTACAGTATAGTTGGCATGCCTCCATTAAGATGGCACCTTACGAGGCCTTGTACGGTCGTCTTTGTCGATCTCCTTTGTGTTGGGATGACTTGTCAGAATCAATCGGCACCGAGCCGATATGCTTATAGCCGCCCGAGAGAAGGTAGCTTTGATCAAGAGTCGTATGTTGACTCAAAGTCGGCGTAAATCATATGCGAAATCGTCGTCGACAACTAGAATTCGATACGGGTGACCATGTTTTGGTCAAGGTATCCCAGTCGAGGTATTTTCCGCTTCGAAAACGGGGGAAGTTGAGTCCGAGATTCATTGGACCGTTTGAAATTTTGGATCGAGTAGGCGAGTTAACTTATCGATTGGCTTTACCTCCGGCTTTGAGCAGGATTCATAATGTGTTTCACGTCTCTCAGTTGCGGAAGTATGTTGCCGACCTGAGTCACATACTTCAGTTCGACGAAATCGAGATCGCGGATGATCATTCGTACGAGGAGCGTCCTGTACGAGTGTTAGAGCGGCGAGTCAAACAGTTGAGGAACAAGACGATCCCTTTGGTCAAGATTCAGTGATCTAGACACGGAGTCGAAGAGGCTACTTGGGAAACCGAGGAGAATATGCGGGAGAGTTATCCCGAGTTGTTTGACCCTTAGTTTCGGGACGAAACTCTTTTAAGGGGGTGTATGTAATACCCGGTTGTAATTGATCACCATTATCATTCAAGAATTTCATTCGATGATTGTCACCCAGTGTATATTCACTCGATTATAATCATTCACCAATCATATTCATTCACCGTGTTCACCGTTCGGAAAAACTTCGAGTGGTGTATCGTTATTGTTCATTGTTTCAACTTTCCTCATATGAGTTCGATTTTGTTAGATCACCATTAATTTTTGGTAACTCCAAAAATTCTAAATCTTTGCAATATTATAGAGCATCGAGTTAGCTTTCCAATGGTTCAAACGGTGAGTCAATCGGAGTCCGGACGAGAGAGTTATGGTCGTTTAGCTCAACCGCTCATTTTTCGATTTTGGCGATCATCGCCGAACGATCCGGCCGTGTCGTCCGACACCCGTGCCGCATTTCGTCCGTAAAGTGCCGGGTGTTCGCCTCAGACCCGACCGTGTCGCTCGCACGGCCGAGTCGAACCCTTCCGGATAAGCGAAGCGATCGCCGACACGCCCGACCGTGTCGCCTCGCACGGCCGAGTCATGCCGAAGTCAGCCGCTTGACGGACGGGTCACTGTCGGGAGGCCCTCGGCGCCGCGACCGTGTCCGCGCAGACACGGCCGAGTCCCTCGCTGCCAGCTGCCGGCCAATCAGGCGACACGACCGTGCCGATCGGCACGGGCCGTGTCCGGCAGGTAGTCAACCCCTATAAATTCATTTTTGAGCATTTCACTCATTCTTTCTAGTTTTTTCCACCTTTTACGAGAGAGAGAAGCTTGAGGGAGAGTTTTCTTCATCAATTATCATTGGAGTGTTTGATTTTCTTCATTTCCTTTCGATCGTGAAGCCCGAAAATCAATCTAACGCGTGTTCTTCTGATTTAAGTACTTGGATCTTCAAGAGGTAATTCCTTCAACACTTGGACTTCGATTTTATGTTGAGATATGATGTTTTGGACGTTATAATCATGTTATATGAAGGGATATGTATATGATTATGAGTTTGTATAAGGATTCATTGGATTATTGAGGGATTATTCAAGAACACCTTGAATATCGAGTTGGAATTGGGGATTTTCGACTAATTGTTGTTATAATCACGTTTTTGGATATTCATAACGGATTATTGATCGTATTGGAGATGTTTTGTTGGTTTGAAACACTTCTTGGGGATTTGATATTGGTATATTGAGGTTTGATTGTAAACTATCGGAGTTTGGCCACAACGTATTCGATATAATGCCCTAATGAACTTAGTTTAATCGTATCGACGCTTGAGTTCGTTATATTCGTGTTTAATTCGTATATTGATCGGATTGTCGGTAATTGTATTGAATTAAGGTTGTTCGTGCGACCGACACTTCATTTAGGACATTTGTTCGTGGAAAGACTTTCTTCATCGGTATTTTGTAAGTTAATTCTTACTCGGTTAAAAGGATATTCATCCCTTTTGTTGTTGTTCATTCATAATCATAACTCATTCATCATTATATTAATCATATCAAAACTTGTTGTTATCAATTAATCGTTTACCATAAGGAACGATAGCCCAATCTTTTCATTGAGTGTCATTTATTTCGTTACCATTCCACCTCGGTGAGTCATTATTCATTTTCGATGTCACTTTTGTTATATCGTGGCATTCCGGGTCATCTTGGCGTGCCGGTTGTTATGTGTAGGGTTTTCATGTCGGGCACATTATAGTCGTGTGTTGGTTGGTGGCCTCACATTGGACTGCACACGAGATTGATTGTTTCGTGAGACTGATTAGGTACAAGACCACACGTGTATTCGATCGATACTCGTTGGTGGCTTGTGCACGGACAAATTTCCATCCCGGGCGTAGTGTGGCGCCATTTCCTTTGAGCCGCATCATAGTTGATTCATATAGCATGTTTGATTGCGTATGTTTGACAGGATGTTTCATAACTTCGATATAATCATGATTGTGTATTTTCAACTCTTGAGGATTGTTGTTCTTTGTAATCGACCCGTTTGGGGATTTTGTTTTTCAGGTCATGGCAAGGCAAACGCACGGGAATAGCATGTTGACGTCGAGGAGTCCTAGTGATACTAGTAGGGGGCCCCGATCTTTCAATTATTCATGTTATTGTTCTTTATTTTCCGCTGCAGACTTTCATTTGAATACTCTGTTTCATTCAGTGTTGTGTATTTTATCTTCATATAAAATACACTAGTATTCGGTATTGTCCTGGTGTGTTGTAACTAAACTCCACATCAGAGTAATTATTGCTGTAATGTAGTTCGGTACTACATTTATCTTGTGTAATTCATTCATTTTCATTTGCCTAGTGGGTCCCAGTTGGGGATCTACGGCACTGTAATATCCGCCTAGTTTGGGGTGTTACAGTTACGTACGTTAAGCGCATCATATTACGTATGTTATGCTATTAATATAACGTACGTTATCTTCCTTCAGTCCAACTTTTTGCGACTTCGATTTCTTCGTTGTTTTGTTTTTGCTTCTTTGTTGTTTTGCTTTATTTAGCAACTTTAATAATCAAAACTCTATTAATGAATGTATGGAATAAAATATTCCAACAATCTCCCCCTTTTTGATGATTACAAAACAACACCCATGAATGGATAAATACCTGCAAAAATAAAATATATGTATATTTCTTCGAATCAAAGTTTTCGGCTTTGATCGTTACGTTAGTTCTCCCAACTTTTCTTCTTTTGTCCTTTTCGACTTCTTCATTTGTCATTTTTGATTTTTTGACTATTTCATCTTTTTCTTTTCTCCCCCTTTTTGCATTTTATTTTTCTCGTCATTCTTCCATGACGCGTTTTATCTCATTCATTGCTTTTCTCCCCCTTTTTGTTATCAGCAAGTGTAAATAATATAAACGAATAAAAATATCAATTGATGTATGTAAAAATATGCATGATATGGGTATGACTCCCCCTGACAAAAATATTCATTTTAAAATTAATACTCCCCCTGAGTAAAATCTCAATTGTTAAAAATTATTTTTGGGGATTCAACCGAGAGTTGGTTTTTCTTTAGAGACATAGACGATATTCGGAATAAAACTTCCTTTGGGAATCCAAGTTTTCTTAGTTTTTATCGTCCGTCTTGGGCTTTTGCAATTTTAATTGTGGTGCCCAATTTTCAAACATTTTTCACAATGGGGTATTTTGAAATTTAAGGATTCGTTTTTAGAATGTGGTTTGAATCCCAACCCATGTTTATTCAAAGTATATTTTTGAACACAAAGCATTTGTTCAAATTTATCATTTCCGCATGAAAATTTCTTCGTCAAAATTTTAAGTTCCTCTTGAACTTTTAAAAGATCATCCTTTAAAATATTTTCATTTTCAACGCATTTTGAATGATCGGTTTCGAAAAATTTTCCCTTTTCAAGAATTTTGGAATTTTCAATTTCCAATGATTTATTTTTAGATTTAAGGGAGTTAATCTCAGATAAAGTATTTTGAAAATCGGTATGCAGTAATTCAAATGCTTCAAATAATTCATCGGGAGACGATGTGTTAACCTGGCTTTCGACGTCGCTATCATTGAATGAACTTCGGGCCATAAGAGCGAGATTATTTTGATTGATAAAATCATCATCTTCGTCTTCATCGCTCCATGTTGCAACTAGAACTTTCTTCTTTGGATTTGCTCAGCAATTCTTCGCGAATTGGCCTGGTTTACCATAGACTCGACAATTGTTGTCGAATTTTTTCATTCCGCCCGAGATGTCTTTCTTTCTCCGGTTTAATAAGGTTTGAAACTTGTTAATATTCTTGGCATAATATGCCGATTCTTCGTCGCTTTCATCAACCGGGATTTCTTCTCTTTTTGACATCTTAGCCTTTAAGGCTATTGATCTTTCCTTCGGCTTCGGTTTAGCATTCCGAGGTTTTAGGACAATCTCGTAGTTTATAAGTGAACCAACGAGAGCACTAAAATCAAGATTATTTAAATCTTTAGATTCTATTATCGCCGTAACCGTGCCATCCCATTCAACAGGTAGTGATTTTAATATTTTCTTGACTTTATCACTACTTAATAATGGTTTACCGAATGAAACTAGTCCATTGGTGATGACCGCAAATCGGTCGAGCATGTTGGTGATGGACTCATCACCCTTCATCATGAATAACTCGTAGTCATGGAGAAGCATATTGATCTTCGTCTCTTTGACTTGAGTTGTCCCTTCGTGGGTGATTTCAAGAATTTTCCATATCTCTTTAGCACTTTAACACGATGAGATACGATTGAGCTCTTCTGGATTTAAGGCACAATATAGAAATTGAGTAGCCTTACAATTTAGATGGTCATTCTTCCAATCCTCGTCATTATATTCTTCGAAACTCTTAAGAGATCCTTCGGATTTGATTGGAACTTTCGGGCAGGAACAAATGATCTTCCAAATATCTATATCATAGGCACGAATAAAGATCGATATCTTTTTCTTCCATGTCATATAATTTGATCCATCAAAGAATGGTGGTCGGTTTAGCACAAGACCTTCGACTGGGGCAAATTGGAGAGCCATCGGATCTTTTCTCATCGGATGTTAAGCCGCTTTTTGTAGTACTGCTCCGATACCAATTGTTGGAGCACTATTGGTCGGTATCGCAATTTGAAGATAGAGTTATAAAGCTCTTTTGCGTTGCGGAAGCGATTTAAATAAAAGTGCAGAAAGTAAATCGACACGGGATTTATAGAGGTTCGGCCAAACGTGCCTACGTCCTCTCTTAGTATCTTTTTCTATAGGCTAAAGATAAACCTCTGCACCTCTCTTCTATTGGTCGGGATAACCGTTACAAGCTCGCCTTCTATCGGTCCGAGTAAATTGTTCAATCACTTGTCTTTATGTCGGTCCAAGTTAAACCGTTTTTCTTTTCTATTGGACAAGGTATCAACCAATCTAGCTTTCTATGGGTACTAGATAAACCTCACTTAGATATCGATTGTGATTCTAACAATGCCGGATCCTTGATCCTAATAACACTAAATCCAATCGTATCTTTTCTTTTTCCTCTCATGTATGTGTTGAATGTATAAACACTCAAACTATCAATATAAGAACAATTACAACAACAAGAATGTGTATAACAATATATGATCACTAAATCGTTTGCTTTGCGTTGTTGTAGGATGAATACCATTAGAAGTGGTATTTATAGGCATTTCTCTTCCAACTAGCCATTAGTTTTCTGTGCCTTCATTACGTACATTATAGCTTCCCCTTTACGTACGTTATATCCCTTACGTATGTTAACATCCTTCTATTACGTACGCTAGCCATCTTACGTACGTTAACAACTACATGTTACGTACGTTATCCTCTTCACAAAACAGTCCAGTAGCCTTCGTTTCATGTGTTACGTACGTTAGCAAATTTCCCATTACGTACGTTAACATTTGTCAACATATCCGTTCCTTGCTGACCTATGCCATGACGTCATCTCCAACGTTCTTCTTGTTTGAATATTGAAACACTTCGTTACGTACATTATCATAATGTTGTTACGTACGTTAAGCTCAGCATATTACGTACGTTATGCTATTAATATAGCGTACATTATCTTCCTTCAGTCCAACTTTTTGCGACTTCAATTTCTTCATTGTTTTGTTTTCGCTTCTTTGTTGTTTTTCTTTGTTTAGCAACTTTAATCATCAAAACTCTATTAATGAATTTATGAAATAAAATATTCCAACATTAATGATGGAAAGAGATGTTCTTTATTGATTCATGTAAGAAATACCACTTCACCCCATAATAATGCTGTGCAATCTATGAGTTTCTTTATGAATGCAGGTGTTCACATTGATAAATTAATTAATGCACAAACATCTGAAGAAGTTAAAAAGAATCGATTGAGGCTTACCGCTACAATTGAGAGTGTCCGTTAGCTTTGTATGCAAGGATGTGCATTGAGGGGACATGATGAATCTCCATCTTTCCAAAATCTAGGTAATCTTATAGAGCTAATAAAGCTAATGGGAAAATTGGTTGTGGACATTCAAAATGTTATTTTAGAAAATGCATCAAAAAATGCAACATATACATCACCGGATATTCAAAAACAGATTTTGCATATTCTTGCTGAGAAAGTGACAAGGAAAATCCGTGAGGAGGTCGGGAATGCAAAATTTTGTCTTTTGGTTGATGAGGATAAGGATGTAGCTAATAAATAACAAATGGCTATTATGTTGATATTTGTTGATTCCGAAGGCTCCATAAAGAAACGTTTCTTTGATATTGTTAATGTTGCTCATACTAATGTGGAAACACTTAAGAAAGAAATATGTAATGTGCTTGGACGAAATGAGTTGCATATCCAAGATATTCCAGGTCAAGGATATGATGAAGCTAGCAATATGAGTGGTACATAGAACGGTTTGCAGGCTTTGTTTATGAGGGAATGTCCACAAGCATATTATGTTCATTGTTTTGCACATAGACTTCAATTGGCATTAGTAGGGGATGCCGAAAAGCAGGGTTTAGTTTGGGTATTTTTTTCTGAGTTGACTTCAATTGTTAATATGATTAAGGGATCTCCAAAACGTGATAATGAATTGAAATATGCCCAAGCTATTGAAATTGCAGAAAGGGTATCTACTGCTGTTTGTGAGACATGTACCAATCTTGAATTTTTTTCTCATTTGAATTTTTTTTCATAAAGCGTAAGAAGGGTAGCTCTAGTTTTCATTTGAGTTTTTTTCTTATTTATCTTTGAAATAGGTTCCGGCCTTAATCATATGGGTTCTTTGCGACGAGCCAGTAAGATGCATTGGAGTTCTCATTTTGAGTCGATTTGCAGTATGATAGATATTTACCACTCAATCGTTCTTGAGCACATAGAAGATGAAGCAGATAATAATCCCACACGTGGACAAGCTACAGGTCATTTGAGGGTGATGAAATCATTTGATTTCATATTTATGTTATATATGATGAATAAGGTTATGGCTGTCACATATTTGCTTTGTCAAGCTTTACAATTAAAGTCTCTAGATATTTTACAGGCAATGGATTTATTCTCAAATACGAAAGATTTACTTTGCTGTTTGAGAGATAATGGTTATGATATTCTTCTAAGGAGCTTGCAATTAGCTTGTGAAAGCATTGGTATTCCAGTATCGGACATAAATGCTTGTTATGCTTTAGGACGTGCGTGTCGACAGAAGGATTCTATTACATTTGAGCATCATTATCATTTTGATATATTCAACACTGTAATAGATCTTCAATTAGAAGAGATCGATAGCAGATTAGATGAA